>OX608051.1:44792259-46223327 GCA_951509405.1 Machimus rusticus | reverse complement strand
TCTCCATCGGGAAAAGAGCCCTCCTTAACCTTTGCTGCGTTATCAGCGAATCTCGTTTTTCGTTCTGCTTGTTTTGAAATATTGCCCTTCCAGCATTTTCCCCCGCAAATGGAACCGGAACACCTCCTCACCTGGGTCGTCATTTTTTATGACCCCACGGCAATCAGCTCTCTTACTTTGCCCCAAACCAACCGACGTCGAATCGTAGTGAGGAAATGATTCCGATCATTGGGGCCAAGTGGGTTTCAGTTCAGTTCCCTTCATCGCTCAGCGGTTGAGCGAATTAGCGGGGGCGGTGTGTTATTACATATTATTTGATCCTATTTCCTTACAAAGTTGCAAAGTTCTCGGATAAGGATGCTTTGACTTTTGATAGCATTGGGTTTGGGGTTCGCATTATGTAACATGACGATTTTACAAACTACATAGAGGGTCTGAAATATTTAGTTAGTCAGTTTTTCTCTTACTGGTACATTGCAGTCTTAATTAAATGAATGTCATAAGCATAACATAAGTATGTAATATGTGTGCAAAATATTAAATACACTATTTGCAAGCCAAAATTAATTTCTTTAAAGACCCGAGTAAAAATGGGCGATGGCTATACAACGGTCATTACAGAGTCTGGCCACTCGTGAAAAGCATTAATGTTTGTAGGCGCAAGGCATATGGCAGCCAAATTTTGAGTGAAAGCCTACGATGGTCAATTTTAGTAAAAGCGATGATAGAGGTATATTCGGTGTACGACGGCTAAACGTAATTAAAAATGATGACACGAAATTTCATTTGTTTCAAGGGGAACAGCGGACTCTCCTTTTTAGAGACAGATCAAAATGATTCATATGTAAGATAATCACTCCACGAATTTAGTTTTGAATTTATTTTCATTTCACACCAAATTTAAGAGCAATATTTGTTTCTCCTGTGGACTTTATCATGTTCGTAAGAGTACCTCCACATTAAATAATTTTTACGTTTTTGGTGTGGTATTCAATAAATTTTATTTCAAATTATAAAGTTAGTTGTTTGATATGACAAAAACATTTTATTTTCCATCTGAAAAGTAGCGTAAACTAACATTTTTATTTCTCTTTTAGTTCTTTTTTATTTTCTGATAAACAATTAAAAGAATTTAATAAAATTAAATAGATTTGGTAATAGTATAATATAATTTTTTACCAAAATATTACTCTGTGTATAACAGTCTTTAGAGTTGGCGTTAGTATAGTTGTTTAAAAATATTATAGGAGTAACAAAACACATTTATTATACAAACTCCACATCATTTATTTATGTAGGTATATATTTTTGGACGAGAAAAATGGATGGGTAGGAAATCTAAGAAGTGGGTAAGATGGCACAGTTACTTTTTGAAGTTTGATTTCAAGAAAATTAGGACCATAAAATGCTTTGTTTATTTATTTAAAAAAAATATCAAAATAAAATACAAACTTCTTTTTATGTTTAAAAAGTAAGTAGCCGTGTTCTCTTTTATATGTTTTTATATCCTAATCGTAATTTGTGAAAATACTGATCAAAAAGTTTCTACTTCCAGAATATCTTACTTATTTAAAGTACAAATTTACCTGTACTATTCAAATCCAGCTATTTTCGGTACGAAACGCCCTAAGTTAGAACCTAATGGTTTGAAATTAATGTCTTTATAAGTCCATTGATATTTCAATTTCCTGCGATATGAGAGTAATGACACAAACAACGCCACGATTTTCTGTGTATTTTTTTAGTTTAAGGACCTTTGAAAGACCCGCGAAACTAACAAATATATATGAATTTAATTTCCAGTTAAGTTTATCGGTACACTACTATGTACATAAGTGTAAAGTACGTACATATATTATGTTGAAGTTTTTAATCTATTTGTATTGTGTAATGTATTCTTGATTGACATACATAAATACCATACTAAAAAATCATCAACAATTAATTCGGTTTTCGCGCCAACTTACATTATGATAAGATCTTAATATGCTGTATTGTAAGTAGCTATACGGAGAATTTCAAAATGAAAGTTATTTTATGCTGTTTAAGAGCTATGAGTTTTGGATGGTGATTTAATTTTTTGTTGAAGATTTCTTTACACTTCTTGAGAGATTATTACGGTATATATTTTTTAGAGTGAACTTTCTTTAAATAAAGGAAAAATGAGATAGAAAATCGGGAGTCAAGAAAACTCTAGTTATTTAGGCTAAGCGACGTTTCATTCATAGATGCATCCAGAGCCACATACACAGCCACATATACATTTTTCCAAAAATATTGAGAATTAAAATGGTTTAGTAAATTCGAAGCAGAGTTTTTGGATGATTATAGGTAATATCTACTTCTATCACTCTTAATGTCATTCAAATGAAGAAAAGTAAAAGAATAGTACAAGTACGAGGTAGGTGAAAACAACAGAGAACTTATCAAAGTTGGAATTCACATTTCACAAGAAGTTTCAGATAGAATTTGTTTTATTTCGTACTCGTATTAATTTAAGATTATATCAACAGTTCGTTGGTTACAAAACAACAATAAAAAAAAAAAATATTCCCATTTTTATCAATAGAGGAACATACAATTTAGTTGTATGTCGTAACAGTCTTCTTCTTTTTCTGTTTATATAACATTCATCTGTTAAATACCATTGTAAGTGAAGCAATACACAAAATTATTTCGATGGAATAAGAGCGATGACAGAATAAAAATCATTCATTGCTTTTTGTAACGGCTTACTCGCGACCTTTACAACATGTTTCGAATTGGTGGTCAATCCTCAAAAAATCTAAGAAGGATTCAGGACGCAATTTAGTCAACGACTACATGATAAAATCGTTTTTTGATTGAGACATGCTTACAATTTCCCATTTTGGTCCAGGATTGCACTTCGATTACATTCTGCGCTGGGTGCATTCCCTCCTGCATCCTGCGAGAGCACCCTGGTTTGGATGATTTACAATCTTATGACGGGTGCTTTTTGTTATTTTTGTATTCTTTTAATTGCACTGGGCCGATTAAACTGATTATCCCGATCAAATTCAGGATCGGGCAGTAATATTCGAATTATTTTTGTTGTCGGTTGTTCAGCACACTCGTACACTGGACTTCTTGCATAACACTTCACTTCTTCACGAGTTAGGTTCACCCCGATGGGGTTTTACTCCCGAGCGATTTATTTCACGGTCCTGGATCGCAGTTGGGCAGGTTCCTCGAGGATTTTTGCCAGGTATCGGGGAGCAACCGACCGTCACATAACGCCTACTTTGGAGCTATCGAAATGGGACAGGGCCGGGGACGACGAGGACAGGGAAGGCGAGGAAACCAGGAGTTTCCACAAAACTGGGAGCTTTTTCGATTACGGCCGTAATGAAAATCGGGAGGCGTGCTTTCACATTTCAATTCGCCGGCACACTAAAAACTTTGGTCTCGGGAAAAATAAATTTTGAGGAATACAGAATAAAATCCAGCGCCGTGTTGTTGAATGGCGCGCACCCTGTCGCTCCCGTGTTCCGTGGGGCCCGCAGCCCCAAGTCCTGTCCCTTTCCAGGACGAGAAAGCTCCGGCCGAACTGTGCCCGTTCTCTGTTTTGGGTCACGGCATGCGGCGCGACGCCAACCGAAACGTGACTCTTGCAACCCGAAAAGGGATTTCGTGGAGCACCCAAATCCATGAATGGGGGGACATTTCTCCGTAGGGGCAATTTTACGCGCAGCATATGCGACCGCGGGCGACATCCTCTTCGATGGGTTCTGCGGTGCGGATTCGTCGAGTTTTCTTTTAAATTTTAATAAGTATCTGCAGTTCATAATTATAACGTTGCCGAAAGGCAACCTCGAGTGGTTTCATCGTTTTATGGCTCTAATTATGGGATCTTTAATGCGACCACGAACAGAAACCGTGTCCTATTATGAATTTTTTTATTAAGGTTAACCCATGATCCAAATTACTAAAGTTTCTTTGGAGGCGTGTCGCAGAAGTAATTTATATAAGTTACATAAATTTTGAATGTAGGCATATTTTCTAAGATTATGAACATCTAGAGTTCGACTTAAAGGCGTCAGAACAGAACCCGAGCCAGCAGAGGATGTTGAGGCTCTACAAATTGAAAGAGATCTCTTAACAATTTCATTTTTACAATGCATGGGTATTCACTCTTTGTTGTATTTGGTCTTGTCTTGTATTCATATAAAAATTAAAAGTAGGGAATGCCTCTAGGCATATTCATTCCAAAAAATTCTTCAAAAACCTTAAAGAATTAAAGGTACCTAAATACATATCTTTTTCGTCTAATCGATGGTAGCTTTTGGCTCAATGGACATTATTACAAATTTTCATCGATTTATATAAACTATGAAGCAATTTTAAATTCATTCAAATAAGGAAAGAATAATTTGAGCAGTACCTAATTAACATTTTCATTTTTCTGCATCTATATGGAGAAGATTATTTACAAAATCTCCGCCCAGAACGCAGTCAAGGATTTCTGTTTACCATGTTAAAAGTCCCCTGACGACGCAAATCATCACGAATTATTCCTATTCCACGATAAGGATAATCCGACAGCTATATCCCCTGGGTTATAGTAAATTTCTAGTGGAATGGAGCACAGGAGCCTCTCCCGCCAGAACACCAGAGTAGGCTAATCCATTTTCAGTTGATGTGATCGCTATATGCCTTAAATCTCAGAAATCTCTGAAAATCGGATTTCTGTAAACAAAATGATTTCATCAGAATGAACAACAACAAAATATAACTCTTTTAAAAATCTGAGGGTGGAATAAAGTGCACCATCTATTGATTTTCAGCCCGGGGATAATCCCGATGCACGCTAGAAGATAAAAGGAATATATCACAGCAGAGCCCCTCCCGTGTAAGTAGTTTTATTTATTCCAGACACGACTTTCAAGTTTCCTCCGTTCTTTAAGTTTACTGAATGAAATTTGCACATTTTGTGCTTGTATTTGGGGTATCTGCCCTATTCCAGGTGCTCTCAGGATTACCTAAATTAGCATTTAATTTGAACTCGGCCCACGATAATGATTTCATTTGGGCGTTGGGTTGGTAGCTAATGACCAAAACTACCACATTTTCAGAATAGGTGAATCGATGAGGGCCGCGATCCACAAATATTTTCTGGTTCCAATTATCACAATGAAGAGATTAGCTGCGGATTTGGTTGAAAAATTCAGTAGTATGTTTGCTATTGATTACAAAAAAAAAACACTTTAAAGCACGCTGCGTGAAGGAGGAGGCCTAAAAGTATATTGTATTACAGCGAAAATTTGAAATATAATAAAATCCTTTCCAAAAATTTACAAAAATGATGTTCTGGTTTTCATAAGAATATTTACGAGTCCGGTAGAATTTTGTTGGTGGCTGTTTTATTTTTTTGAAAGATATTTCGGTTTTTTTAGGCACTGTTTGACATATCTCTGTTGTATGGTCAAACTCCACATAAAAATCCACTTGGATATTGATTCATCCGGTGGATATGTACGAGGGCTTTAATATGTAATTTCGAGAACATCACTCAACCATGAGCATATTAATTATTATATCAAATAAATTTCAGCAAGCTCCACTGAACGTGCCAAAAGAGCAAAATTAAATTAATATATATTATGAAATAGTACAGCACTCAACGTTTTTCTATTAAATCGCGTGTGAGGCGCTTACGAACAAATTGGAGAGGAAATTAAATCAATTAACACAGTCGAAATTTATTAAAACGTATGTATATATGTATGTATGTAACTATCTTTATTTCGAATACCAGATTTTTTTATAGCAGATTTAGATTCGATAATGATCCCTTACCAACAGCTTTTAAATTTCTTTGAGGACAAAAAATTCCTATTACTAAAATCCTCCACTCTACCAAATGTTAATTAAAAATGCTCAGATAGAAAATACAATCTTTTGTAAATGCGATTATTATTTTAACTTAACGTATACACTAAAACGAAAAAAAATATGAATGACGTTGTTGTTTGTGCCATCAACTGGATCAAAGTTTTAAACATTAATTAAAGCACTGTCGCAAAATACTAGGGACAGAGAATATAAAAAGGAATTTTTAAAGTTTTCCAATATTTTAAGAAATCTCAACTTATAAATAATTTTTAATTTTAAGGATAAATTATTTCCTTTGTATGAAAATGTCGGTGGTTGGGAAACATTTGTTTGTTTGAATACTACTGCAATCAATCAAAATTTGATATTCAATCTAATTCAGTTTTATCCAATTAAAATAAAAATTAATAGGTAATTAAAATTTATAAAGTTTGAATATTTTATTGCTTTATGAAATATTGTTGCAAAATGTGAATTACTCAAACAGTGAAACTTACTGAGCTTGAGATTTGAAAGATTCGTATTTGCTATTAAATTTGTTCGTAAAAATATATTTAGGCAGTATCAATTGGTATATATTGCGAATTATTCACTATTCAATCTATTTAATGTCAGTATGTAATAAAAAAATCATATCTTTTTTTATTGAATCATGAAATATTTGGAGTTATTTGGATGTATAACCTAAAACTATTTGCGTTGTTTGTTTATACATCTCAAATGTAATACCAGGGAATCCAACTCTTTTTGGCAGAAAATAAAATAAGCCCGCAAATACACCAACCGAACGTGGCTTATAAAGAATTTATTCGATTTTCAGATAAGATATCGACCTTTTCAGCTTGCAGCTATTTCGTTGATTTTCGTCTTCTCGGACAATGTGCTCAGAAGTAAACTAAGTGTAGTGCGCTTAAAATTTGAAAGAAAAGGCAACCAAAGTGTGTGTGCAAAATGCATTGCAAATTATTCGAGCTTTCTTTATTATTCAAACAGCGCGCCAACAACAAAGCAAAACGTAACACAAAAACTTTGAAGAATATAACTTGGTTTAATATTTGCATTCTGCATTCACTTCAACTTTAGATAAAATCAGCATCAACCACCACATACATATATTCATGTGTATGAGGATGCATGCAGAGTTTGCTGAAGTCTCTAGGTTTGATTTCATGCCTTGGTCTACTCAGAGTTGGATTTCCGAGCTGCTCCTATTGGTAAAAACCAATAGATTGGAGTAAAAAGAAAAAGTTGAACTGAATCAGTAAAAGATTACATAAAATTTGTTGGAAACTGCTCTTGAGCTAAGGCAGATCTTAGAGAAAATCGATTTTTTTTTTGCAAGATATTAGTCAAGTCCGGTAAAGATGTTAATCTGGAATTTTACAGAATCTCTTCTTTAACATAAAAATTGATGGGAGACCTTTTTATTCTGCTTTTATAAAATGCAAAAACTTTACTAAATGCATTCTCAGTAGTAAAAATCATTTATCATAATTTTGAAAAATAAGATAAAACAAGAAACTGGTTAAAGTTTTGTAAAAACTTAACTCAAAAAAGCGATATATGGAGTTTTCAGCGACTTTCTGTTACTACTTTTTCTGGTGTATGTTCTTACCTGACGTACAATTATTTTGTATTATTTGTCTATTTGATTACATTTACCCATACAGTATCAAAGAAGCGATTAATTTCATTGCCATATGTATATCTCTATGAATGTCTATTCGTATCCTATAGAATTAAAATAGGTTTGAAAAGTTCACAATTAGATTAAAACTGAAGTTAATGATTTGAATGATACTGATAACTTTAAATGTTGCTCTCGGGTGTCCCTCAGGGCAATTATTTGAGCCTGTTGCGTGTATGCTTCAGGCCTGCTGCAGGTGCATTTCGGACCTGTTGCGGGCGCACTTCGGACCTGTTAAGAGCGCGTGTCGGGTTTGTTAAGGGCGTTTACCAGAAATGGTAAAGATATTTTGAAGCGTTTAGCATTTTTCCAAAGATTGAACTATGTATAAGTCTTCAGCTCCCCTAAATCTATAAAATGCACTTATTTTGAGATATAATACATAAATTCACATTGTCTTAAACTTTAAACATAATCTTTGTAATAGTTGTTTTCTTATGCATAAATATAGGTTACATTATATACTCATTATGTCGGTATGTAAATGTATGTACACATAGATATACATATGTACATATGCTAGAAGAAAAGGAAAACAGGGTATAAAGGAAAAAATCATTGGAACGAAAATTTGTCAACCACACACTTGAAATTACTCCCCCGAGTGGCCTTCATGGGTTTATATTTCAGCGTGAAGCGACATGTTCTTGGGAAAGTTGCAAGACATGCATGCGACGGCATAAATTACGAGCCATCTGGAATCCGACGGTAACTTAATAATTGCTACTATCGTGCGGCTTAGGCATAAAACTTGTTCCGCCCCGATGCATTTGATTGTGTCTTTGCGGGGGTGGCCGCCGGGAAGAGCACGCCCGTGTCCTGGAATTGTGGCGCAAACTTTCCTGAATTTTGAGCAACTCCCGACCCCCGCCACGACCGCCACTGGGCCGAGGGAAAGTTTTCAAAATTATTCGTGTTAAGGTCTATTAGACGTCACGGTGGAATTGCCGCCAGGGGGATTTCATTAAAATGATTTTTCGGTACAACACCTGGTGAGGCGGTTCGTTAATGGAGGAGATTTGAAACTTTTAGAGGTGAACGTGCTGGACCTTTATTTATTTTTATGGTAGCTTATCTTTAAGATTTGTTGGTCATTAATGAAAGTTATGTAGTTTTAAATTTTCATTTTATAAAAACAAGCCCTGCATTTAGAGTAAAACAAAATTTTCTACTTACAAAATATGGAGATGGCAGGTGATGTGACTGATTAAAGCTGATATTGTTGCTACTTACCTGGAAAAGAATAAAATTATTATAACCTACATAATAAGACATTATCGGAGTAAATAATTATGCAAGGGCTGCTTGTTTCTGTTATACATAGGTACATATATATGTATGTATATGCTTTAAATTAAATCATAGTCATTGTCTTTATATTTTCGACGTTGAATGAAAGCTACATAAGGTACAGAGAATTGAGCAGAGCAATTTACTTTCACTTTAATCGATTTTACAACATAGTAATGATTTGCTTGATATTTTTTAATCTAAAAAACTAAGCAAAAACTCAGTCTCGATAAAAATCGATAGAAAATCAGAACTTGATCTCATTTTGAAACTTGGGTTTTCCACAGGGTGTTTCTTTAAGGTCTGAACAGGGTATGCTGATTGATTTTACGTGGTCTCCTGATCTAAGTTGTTCGGACCCTCTCAATAATCGGTCTTTTACCCCTAAAATCGCAAGAAAATTTGGAGGGTGAACCTAGAAAATGCTTGGTTAGTTGATAGCGTATTAGAAAAACAACTAGAAGCTTTAATTTGCAGCTTAAGGTTTCTGTGACTGTATTTGCTCTCTCGTACTCTCTAATTTTCCTAACCATATTATTATTATTTCTGTCTTTATCGCAATGAAAAGACTCGTACCCTACATAGTAGTATATGTAAGAATTTATATAATTCTAGGTATAATATAAGAAATAGGATCTGTTCAACCAATCGCTGAAAATTTCATTATAACAAAATACATGAAATTACTTGACAAATTTGTCAGAAATGTTATTTCACGGGTTTCTGATAACGATATTTGCCAGTTAACATGGCGTGTACCATAACAAACAACTCTGACTTATAAAAAGTTGAGGAAGTTTATTGGAACACAGTATAGCATTAACCTTCTTTGAGTTGAATTGTTTTTGTGCAAAGTGAATTTATTTGAATTGTTAGAAAAAACATTTAATAATTTTCTCGTACAGGGATGCGATCAATATCCCTGTAGATGTTTAATAGAGGTAAGTAATTAAATAAGAACTAATGTGTAGAACATTTTAAATAACATTTATAACTAAATGTAAGTTTCTGAGAAGGGCTGGCACACACACATTAGTGTTGTTTGGTATTAGTTTAATTTAGAACATTTAGTTACAATCCTGCTGCGCAATGCGAACTTCAGAAGGTGAGCTTGAAAAAAAAATTGTAGTTGGAGTTATCTAAGTGAATAAGTGGTATTGGATATTTAGTTGACCAATTTAGTTTTATTTAATTCTCAGCATCCATTTAAATGTTTCTGGATTATAAGTTGTACGATATAATGTACATTTTTGTGGTGAAATTTATTGGATTTCTTGTAAAACAAATGAAAACTGAAGTTTATTATTGTAGCTTTCAGATAATCTTTACTGTGTACAGCCAAAAGTCCCTTTCATTTTAGATATATTTCCTAGAAAGCAATTGAACTGACACGGAAATAGAGAAAATTATTACAATATAATACTATTGATTCGCTTTTTCTTAGATTGCGAACTTTAGTTGAGATTCACAGTAGTCTAGTGGGAAAAAATTTAGAGTTTTTTTTTGTCGAGTTTATAATAGGTACCTTTTACCACCTGTGGTTTTTTAAATCTTTGGAATTTTTTAATTATTTATTGAAACCTAAACTGTTATTTTCAAATTTCGACATTTATTTATTTTTTTGAACTTCAAAAATTTGGTTTGATAGTTTAGATTAGAGTAATTAAAAGATTCTTTACAAAAAATCTTTACATTATTCGGAACTTCAACTTTCATATATAATTTACATATTTTAGAAGTTAAGGAAAGAATTACTATCGTACATTTTCAAAATATAACATATGAGAGAATATCCACAGAAAACTTTTATCCGGGTTCTTTAACCAAAGTTATATTATCTCTAAAATACAGTAAACGGAATAGTTCAAACAGGATATAAAGCTTCCCAAAGCTCGATATTGAGTTTCGTTAAGTTTTAAGTTGCAGCTGCGCGAAAGCTTTTTCATCCGTTTTTTTTTTTTTGGTGGAATTTGTTCAATTGTACAAGATTATACATGTCTGTATTGTGAAAAGTGCATAAATGAATTTATCAAAAATATCGATGAGCTTTGCAATTCTTAAATGTTTTATTTACCTCTTGTATTGCATATTACTAAATGGCCTTATCTATTTACTATTTCTATTTGTAAACGAATCACATTACAAATTTTAGGCTTATTTAAATGGCAAAGGAATTTTTATGTGTCTATTTCCAGTTTGGTATGCCCTGGAACTTAACTTAATAATTATGCATGTATTTACTGAACATCAATACATTTATAATATTTAAAATTCATGTTTCTACTAGTCTCGTCCGAAATATTAGTCAAATATAAATAGAACATATCTTGTATTTCTATGTAGGTACATATACATATATGAATTTCCCTCCTCTTCGTAGCCATGACACTAAATGATCTACAATAGTTCGAGTCGGAAATGATGGTTTTACTGACGTCTATTTTTAATTGGTTGCACGAATTTTTTCAAAATTAAAACTGTCATTTGCGCTTCAAACTTACCTGCTGTGAATATTTACGTATTTCAGGTCAGAAAACTTTATTGTGTAACAGAGGGCTGTAGAAAAGTTATGGATGCTTCATTTGTTTATTTTCTCTTATTTCAAAGGACTTAAATTGCCATAATACTTGCTTAATTATATAGGTTTTGTGTGTAAACCATCTGCAAGCCAAAGTAACCCTCCTCAAAAGACAACTTTTGCTCAAATTTAAAAATAATAAAAAATATATTTTTACAAACTTTTTGCTATAAAAAACATTATTACTGATTAGCTATTATCCTCATCTATCAAATGAAAACATTATAACACCTAGTAGTCTAACACAATCTATATATCAGAGCGATTTCTTAGGATATAAGAAAAAAGTAGCCAAAGTAACCCGCATCTACGGTATTCGAAAGAATATAAATTATCTTAAATATTCATCTATCCTCTTACGTCTATTAAATTAATTCCATCTTACATCACTTTTTCTTTCAATTTGATTATTTTCAGGACCATCAGTTTGAAGTTCAGCTATAATTTTAGGCACGTTGAGAGAACATGTTTCAGATGCGTGCGCTATTTCTTACTATAATTACTCTGGATATTTACCAAAGATGTGTAGCGATTTGTATTCCGGATGGTATGCTCGCCGATGCAAACATTCAGCCAAATGTTCAGGCACTGCAGCCAAATGTTCAGGCAATGCAGCAAAATGTTCAGGGAATGCAGCAAAATGTTCAGGCAATGCAGCAAAATATTGAGGCAATCCATTCAAATTATCAGCAAACTACCCATAACATAAGTGTTAATCACCATTATGTTCAGAATTCAGTGCTAACAACACAACAATTTCTTTCTGCTAACGAGCAGGTGATTATTGGTCTACCGTTTGAAACTACCATGAATCTTATAAAAAAAGTGTGTAAGTAGTGTATTTTGAATATGAATTAAATGGGTTTTTAAAATGCATTCTTTTAGGCTATAATCCTTTAGCCATCGGCGAAGTTCGGTCTACTGCTTTAGTAACTCAGGATGTAAGGCTAATGCACTTCAATTTGATCACTTCTCAGCAGGACTATTCGTTCCCTCTCCTTGATTCTGCACAAATGTGGAGTCATTCAGCATTTCAAAGACACCTAAAGACTGTTGTTTTTGTAACTGGATGGATGAAAAATTCATATTCATCAATTACAAGTGTGGAGACTATGTCCAAAGCGTATCTTGCTCGTGGGGATACAAATTTTGTGGTAAGGAATTTTTTTAAAGTTTTGAAAATACATATATGTTAAGGAAAAGTGTAGACAATTTTTTTTCCACAAAATGAATTTCATGGTGGAATTCCAATCAATTCTAAATTTCGTTTTGATATGGCTTAATTAGTTTAGACAATACTACTACTGCTAAATATTTCAAAGCAACATCTCAAACACTCTTTAATAATAATATTTTTGAAGCCATCAGTTCCACTTTGTTGTTTGATTGTATCTCAAAAGATTTATTTAAAGGATTATGTGCTCATTTTCATTTTACAATGCAAAACTCTGTAGAACTCTTGCATAAATAATCCAGGCCACAAAGAAGATAATATCTTTACATTAATTCGGCACGATTGAGTAAAGAATACGGAAAGTTTCGTATATGTACGTGTTGAAAAGCAAAATTCAATTAATTATTATCATCATATTAAATTTTCACATGATTATTATTTCGCATAAGAACTTTATATGCCTAATGTAAACTGATAATTAGAAAAGTAATCATAATAAAATTTGGAAAATTTAAAGACTGATTAGATACTTCGCAAATGAAATGCAATCTGACGATACAATTTTGACAGAACAGTATATTTGCATGAATGTAAAATTGAATGAATGAAGTGTTAATGCTTTCAGCTGATAAGTTATAAAAGATTTACGCTTTCCGACTTTGTCTTCAGGTTCGTCAAAGAGCCAGAAACTTGGATATAATTTCTTGTGAAAATTAATTTTTAATTCATATCTCTGCAGGTCCTAGATTGTGCTACATACATCGATTCTTTGTCCAAATGGTCTGTCTTAAATATTCAAGAAATTGGTGTCAATATCGCCAAAAGTTTATCAATACTTGTTCAAAATTATTATGTGGGAAATATTCACCTTATAGGTACTTAAATGCATTTGTTTACAGAGTTATGTTGATTGACACTTATCGAATTTATATTTACAGGTAATAGTCTTGGAGCGCACATTGTTGGGCAAGTTGGTCGTACTTTTGTACAACTCACAGGGAATAAAATTACCCGGATCACTGGTTTGGATCCAATCAAGCCATGCTTCTTAAAGCGTGGTCTCCTTGGATTGATGAGAGGAGACGCTGCTTTCGTTGACATCATTCATAGCAATCCCGGAGGTCTTGGATTGCGTGGCCCTCTAGGAGATGCTGATTTCTATCCTGGCGGAATGGATCCACTCCGTCCAGGCTGTTCGAGCGTTGTGTGCGCGCATAATCGGGCTTGGATGTACTACGCGGAGTCGGTTTATCCCGGAAATGAAGCCCATTTCATGGCGAGCGAGTCGATGAGTATAGAAGCAGTAGGATGTTCATCTAATGGATATCCCATGGGATACGCAACACCACTAAGCCTTAAGGGAAACTATTACCTAAAGGTGAACCCTGAGAGCCCATTTGGAATGAGTGTGCACTGCGGATCATCAATGTGCTACCCAGGTTCGAATGTCAATGTATTTTAAGGTCTGTCAGACCGTACCAAATTATTTAAGAACATTTTAACTTTGCCGTGGAGAAAATCCTTTTTTAATTTGTTCTAGAAAAATAGAATCCGGGTTTGAATGGTTTGTGATTTCACCTTTTCGATTCGTTCGACTTAAAAAATTAATATAAATAATGTATTTATTCCTCAGGTTTGAATATTTATTTCTTACAGTTCGTAGTTGTGATTTATAGTTTCCACCATTTCGATACACTTAATTGACTTCCGTTATTCAAATTTTTTTAAATTTCTTTTAAATTTCAATAAATGGGTGTCAAAATAAGCAAATGGGATATTTAAACTAGTTAACATTTCCTAATTCTAATACCGTAATCCTTAATATATCTTTTTATATTTAATATTGTTCCAAATTAGTACACTACGCTGTTAGTGGCTTTGTTCACAAGTATAACAAAGCTTTTGTTAAAATGCTTCAATGTAAGAACTTTGTTCTTTCAAATAAATTGACGGGGATTATTATGAATGCGACCATAAGCATAGAAATATGAATAATTTTCCTCGACTTGACATATAATTTATATATATTTCTATTGGATCTTGCAAATTTCGACAAAAATAGTATTCGGATGAGATGAACCAGCTAATTGTTCTTCTCTATATTCCTGCTCCTTAATGATCTTCGAGACCGTTAACATAGAATTTGTTTTCAAAATACAAATATAGTGGTTTCAAAATATTGATCACCATATTTTTTAAACTTAAATGACTAATGAAAAACTGACTTCCTAAATCTTGTGTTGTTTTTCTTTCTATGAAAAGCTTTGAAATTAAAAGAGGTCAATCCAGTATGGAGACTTAAAATCACAATGAAAAGCCTATCTTTTTGAGATGTTGTGTAAAATCGTAAATGTGAAAATGATTTTAATAGACTTTATATTATTGTACTTTTGTTGCAGCGCCTTCTGGCAATTCCTTGCGTGTATACAAGCGTTCAAAACGAAGAGCTAGAGCTAGAAAGCGGCAAATGTCGTTAATTCTTTATAATAAAACCAATGAGGACAATATTCCTTTAACGGACTGTGGAAGATTGGCAAGCAGCTCTGTTTTCAAGAAGAACCAAACTTTAGTAATTTTAATACTTGGATTTCCAAAAAAAATAGAAAATAGAATGCCCACAGAGGCGAATGATATAATAAAAGCCTATAGAGATCGTGAGAAAGAAAATTTCGCGGTAAGTGATTTATGAATAATTATAATATTATGTTTAACTTACTTAGTTCACTTACTTATCATAGTTTTTTGACTTCCGTAATAAATATCGTTTTGCCATCCGAAAAAAGAAAAAAACTGGAAAATATCTTAGTCAATGTTTGCGCGCTATTGCTTACGACTCTTCGAAGATTCATTTGATTGGTGTTCGTTTGGGTGCCAAAATTGCTGCTGTTGCTGCCAAAAAATATAGACGTAAAACGGGGAATAAAATTGGAAGAGTAACTCTTTTGAATCCCTGGAAACCTAACAAAAAAAAATGTTGGAGGAAATTGAGGGAGAGAAATGCAGATTTTGTACTTGCTATTCATACTTGCAAGCGTAAGCGTAAAGTATGGAGGGCAACTGGACATGCTGATTTCTTTGTAAAACGGTAATAGAATTTTTTTATTGAGACATATATGTACATGTGTAATTCATATTTTATTGCAGTGAAAATGAGAAACTGCCTCGCTGCAGGAAGCGTGGTACCTCTCACCTTACAGCAATGGCATATTACGCAGAGTCTGTTACCTCTGAAGATAATTTCCAAGGGTTAAGATGTAATACGGAAGATGACTTTGATAGTAACCGTTGTGCTAACAACGAAAAAGTTGTGATGGGTAATAAAACTCCTACGTCTACAAGGGGTATTTTCTTCTTGAAAGCAAAAAGCAGCAAACCTTATGGAAACAATGCACCTCAACAGCAACAGAACAATAGCAACAACAACCAACAACAACCACAACAACAACAACCACAACAACAACAACCACAACAACAACCACAACAACAACCACAACAACCACAACAACAACCACAACAACAACCACAACAACAACCACAACAACAACCACAACAACAACCACAACAACAACCACAACAACAACCACAACAACCACAACAACAACCACAACAACAACCACAACAACAACCACAACAACAACCACAACAACCACAACAACAACCACAACAACAATCACAACAACAACCACAACAACAACCACAACAACCACAACAACAACCACAACAACAACCACAACAACAATAACAACAACAACAACAGCAACGACAACAACAAAAACGACAAGAACAAGAACAATGACAACAACAACTCGGGCGGTCGCTAACACTACACCTAACACAACTCCTACAACTACAACTACTTGTAATACTACTCCTACAGAGACGGCTACTGACTCTTCTAATTCTCCACACAACTCCGCAAACTCCTTCTCCTACTACTGAGACTTCTACTCTTACAGCAACTGAGCAAACCGCTAAAACCACTGTAACTTCAATTTAAAATGCAGTGAAGTTCTTTACAAACTGTAGACTCTAAATTATTAGGGAATGGTTTAACAGAATAAAAAACTAGCGAAATATGTTTTTTATTCTGTTAAACCAGCGAAGTATGTTTTTTATTCTGTTAAACTGTTCCCTATTATTCTACAATTTGTAAAGAACTTCACTGCCATTTAAATTGAAGTTACAGTGGTTGTAGCGTTACTTTACACACACATACATACATATGTATATTTTAAGATGTCTCTTCAAATGTTTCTTTAATATTGGTAATAAATAAAAGAAATGAATAATTTACTTTGCATTTTTATTTGGTAGTAAATGAGTTATGTAATATCGATTTTCGTTGAATGTTGTAAATATGAATGAAGTATTACAGTGGCCAAAAATAACGTTGAAGCAACAAATACAAAATCGAACAAAAAGCTATCACAGTAGCTAAGCAAAAGTAGCCACTGCATAGAATACTTGGAAGGAAGTTAGGGGCAGATCGTTCAATAAGACTTAAAATATTTCTATTGAATCAAGCAAATAACGACATTTTCTTTCTATGTTTCAGCACCTTAATGATCTTCGAGAGCATTAATTTAGAATTTGTTTTCAAAATACAAATATAGTGGATCCAAAATATTGATCACCATATTTGTTAAATTTAAATGACTAATGAAAAGAAAAAGGGGATTTTAAAGCCAATGACTTGCTATATCTCTTATGTTTTTTTGGTCTCTCAAATTTTTTTAAACTAAAAGGAGTTAGTTCAACATGGAGACTTAAAATTGCAATTTAAGGACTTTTCATGAAAATGGACACATAGGGGTTTTAAAATGAATTCAAATTTGCTTAATAATGAATAAAAGAAGATTAAAAATTTGTTTGTCGCTGTGAAATGTTGTGTAAAATAAAAATCAAACGAAATGATGTAGTACTATTAAATTAAGTTAGATCGTAAAGTGAATAACATGTGGTTAAGTAAATTTTTCATGAAAATGTATATATTTTGTCTTTTAATTATGTAGCATCTATTTGCCGGTACGATTTCAAGTATTAAGTTATTTTTGTTGGTTGTAAAAACCCAAATTAAAATGCTTTCATTTAATTAAAAAACAAAAAACAACATGACACAAAGAATTTGTCCATTAAAATATTTCACACCAGCTATCTACTAATTGAGGCAATTCGAATTCTTACATAGATAACATTTTTAACAAATTGCTACTTTCTACGAAATAAGAAATATTTTGGAATCGTAAAATTAAATTACTTCTTTTTTTTTGTTGCTGGAAGTTTTAGGTATAAATACCGAAGAATTGAAGTGTAGCTATTGCAAAAGCTCGGTATCCGTACTTTAAGATTAGTTTCAACAACATAAAGTTATTAAAATAAAAATTAGATTGCAAAATGAAAAGATTTTCTTTAGCATTTTGTGTTCTTTTGTTATTTTTTGTTGCAGTGTCTTCTGAAAATTCCTTGCGCTTACATAAGCGTTCGCCAGGGATTATTTTTGATGCCTTTAAAACCGTGATTGCATTACCTTTTGAACTTTTTCATGCGGCTGTTAAATCGGCATATGAATTGATCATAAAAAGGCCTATTCAATTCATCGTTGACGTATTAGACAAAACTTGCAAGTTTTCTATATTTAAAAATAAGCTTGGTGATTTTTTCATGATTTACTTTATTCAGGTCGAGAAGTCAACAATAGAAATATTTTCCATGAACCTCGTAGAGCTGCAAAGGAGCACATGTCGTTAATTTTTTATACGAAAAACTATGAGGAAAATATTCCTATAACGTATTGCGAAAAATTGGTCAGAAGCTCTCTTTTCAAGAAGGACAAGCCTTTAGTAGTCTTTGTGCTTGGATGGTTAAATAAAATCCAAGGTAATGTGCCCACAGAGGCGAATGATGTGATAAACGCATATACAGAGCGTGACGAAGAAAATTTCGTGGTAAGTGATATTATTATTTTTATCTTACTTAGTTTGACTTTCTTTTCATAGTTCTTTGACTTCCGTGATATTCTTAGCAATGTGTATGATTTTGCTGCCTATGATGTAATATCTACTGGAAAATATCTTGGTCAATGTTTGGGCAATATTGTTTTCGACCCTTCGAAGATTCATATAATAGGCGTTAGTTTGGGTTCTCAAATTGCTGCTGCTGCCGCCGACGAATATAAATCTATGACGGGAACTTCAATTGGTAGAATCACTGCTTTGGATCCATCACAACCTTGCAAAAGCCCAATTTGGTCGAGATATGGATTGAACGAAAAATCAGCCGATTTTGTAATCGCTATTCATACGTGCAAGTATTTTGGTACTGAGAACACAGTTGGACATGCTGATTTCTTTGTAAATGGGTAAAGAAAAATGTTGTTATCGAAACACATATACGTAATTCATATTTTATTGCAGCATTTATAATCTAATGCCTGGTTGCGACAATTATGTTTGTTCTCACTTTAGAGCAATGGCATATTACGCAGAATCTGTTCTCTTTGAAAATAATTTCGAAGGTTTAAGATGCAATTCGGAACTTGATTTTAATCGTAATATTTGTGCCAGAAACGAAAGAGTTGTAATGGGTTATAAAACTCCTACGTACACAAGAGGTACTTTCTATTTGAATGTAAATAGCCGCCCACCTTATGGAAACAATGCGCCAGTTTTTGCATCAACAATAACCACTATTTCTTCAACCTCTCCTACCACTACTCCCAACAATACTCCTAACACTACTCCGAATACTACTCCGAACACTACTCCAAACACTACTCCCAACACTGCTTCAAACACTACTCCTAAATCTACTCCTAACACTACACCTAACACCACTCCTAACACTACTCCTACAACTACTTGTAATACTACTCCTACAGAGACGGCTACTGACTCTCCTAATTCTAACTCAACTCCGCCTACTCCTGCTCTTACTACTGAGACTTCTACTTTTACACCAACTGAGCAAACCGATGCAACCACTGTAACTTAAATTTAAGTAACAGTGTAGTTCTTTACAAACCGTAGGCTCTAAATTAATAGGGAATGGTTAACAGAATAAAAAACATACTTCGCTGTTTTAATATACTATATATACAATACAATGTTTCTTGGTAATTGGTAATAAAGTGTGAATAATTTATTTTGCATTTTTGCTTAGTAGTATTTATTTATTTTTTGTAGTAGTAAATGATTTTATTTATATTTTCGCTGAATGTAGGAATGAAGGCCCCAGTGGGCAATATTAACGTTGAAGCATGCTTGATTGTGGTTGGTGTCACTTAAGGGTCACTGCTCGGACCCCAAATTAAAAAAAAATGTAATTGTTTATTTTCAGTATGTTCCTCATTGAAAAGCCAAATAATTTTTTATTTAGGCTGACGTACAACTCGGATTGAAAACAAAAATCGCCGATGATATCTGCTTTGTATTCATACCAAATGATGAAGTAATACGCCCTGGCCTGACAACTAACACCTTGTATATTTCTACAGTTTTTCAAATTTGCTGACGTAAACTAAATAAACACTTGTGTCAATAAAGATATTTGTTGTTTTAGATCAATAACAAAACGATGTCAATGTCATGAACCATTGGAGAAGCACATTGAGTAGGAATCAGTAGTCAAAAGAACTTCCTTTTTATTGTGCGTTCTTTGGTAGGTAAGCAATCCTTTCTTTTTAATGGAATTGTAAAAGAGTTTATTATTGTAGTTTAGTTTTACATTTTAAAATCAGAAAAGAAAAGACTTCTTATATTATTTATTTACAGCCATTAATAACTTAAATTTCTTGATATTTTGGTTATAATGAACAACTAAAGCTATTTTTATTTTTGTTGTTGTGTGTTGTGCTTTTATCAATGTGAAAAAAAAAACGTTGTCAAATTAATTACACAAGAGCCAACATTTTGAAGTGGTTTATTCTTTTTATATTAGCGTCACTTTACAAAATTAAATGAAACATTGAATCAAAAAGAATTTTTATTAAAAGTCTAGTTATTTGGCCTTTTTTATGCATAAACTAACTAAGATTATCTAACCAAAATATATTCGAGTAAGCTAAGCTAAGCTATTAAACAAATAAAATTAAAACCAAATAATTAAAAACTTTCATGCTTAAGTACATAGGTATAAGTTATGCAGAGCTTAAGCTATATTTCAAATATGTGATGTTTTGGTGAATATGCGTTTGTTTCTTGGTTTTTATTTATTTTGGAATTCAACTTTATGAAAGGACTACAACTACTTTACGCCTTTTTTTCTGAAATTTTAAATGACCTATATTGAAAATTAGATTTTCTTTCTCAATATAACCTATTTCACACAAGATCTTGAATTCCTAACTCAAGTTGTATTACGTTTTCCTTTCATTTTTGACATTACGTAGTGAAAGTTATTTCTAATGAAAGATTTGATTTGCTTAATAGAAAAGAAAGAATACTCACTTGATGAATGTCATTTGAAATATTAAAATTAGTAATATTTCGTAAATTAATAAGATTACAAATCTGAGTTTGCGCTGCTCTTTCAGTAATTAAAAAAAATATACAAAAAATATGAATTTTATCACTCTGTAAAGCTATGATCTTTCGGAAATCGAATTCGGTCTGTTACATATTTCTCATAACGGGCTAATCTTGTGTAATTAAATAATAAAATATGTGCCTACACTGTTTGTTGAATATTTGATATTTAAAATATTTTCAAATTGATGAATCTTTTTTAACATGTTAATCTCATTGTTTCAGATCCGCAGAAAGGATTCAGAAATGAAAGTATTCTTATTCATATTTTTTGTAGTACTGCGCCACAGTCTGGGGGCAGCTTTGCTTTCAGATTATTTTCCAGAAATCCAACATGGAGATATCTTCGATACAATTAAAAATGCTTCAACTGGCACTATTGCAATGCTACCCCATTTAATTCCGACCCCAAAAGACGTTCTTTATGGAGGGAAGCAGATCCTAGCTGGACTACCGTTTGAAGTTGGATCTTCACTAATTAACGAAATATGTAAATAGGGCCAACATAAGTCAAATTTCAAGTTTCAGAAAAACAATTTCCCTGTCATGTGTAGGCTCTATTGCGTTGGCCACAGATGTACTGAAACCCAGAATTACTCCGGATATTGAAAAAATGAATTTCATGTTAATCACTCCGAACGGAAATCACTCGTATCCTCTGATGAAAGCTAAAGAGATGTGGAACAGTCCTCATTTTCAGAAAAATAGAAAAACCGTCATCTTTGTGACAGGGTGGACTACCGATTTGGGCGATGATATCGAAACAATTAACGTCGTTGCAGACGCATATCATTGCAGAGGAGATTCCAATTTTGTGGTGAGTTAAGTTTAAGAAACTTATAAAAAAACTGATGCATTTCAACTTGTAATTTATTTAATTATAGGTTTTGGATTCAGCCAAATTCCTTGACACCTTGTACTCATGGTCTGCTTTCAATACAGAGGAAATTGGTAAAAGTGTAGCTAAGGGTCTGGTTGAACTTCTCGACCACGTACAGCTAGAACATATTCATCTTATAGGTAGATTTTTAGCTTATTTTTATAGTGTGTTAAATTAGAAGACGCAAAATAACTAATTTAAAAGGAAACAGTCTTGGAGCTCATATTGTTGGATTTGCTGGACGTTATTTTACGTATCAAACTGAAAAACTTATCCCCCGGATAACTGGTCTGGATCCGGCTAGACCTTGTTTCAATGAGGGTCAGACGCTGTCTGGACTGCAGCGAGGAGATGCTGCGTTCATCGATATTATTCATAGCAACCCGGGCGTTCTTGGCAAGCCTGAGCCAATTGGAGACGTTGACTTTTATCCGAATGGCCTTAATCCTCTTCCACCGGGCTGCCTAACCATCGTCTGTGCTCACGAACGCGGCTGGCGATACTTTGCCGAATCTGTGCGCCCCGGAAACGAGTATCACTTCATGGGAACCAGATGCAACTCTCTGTCGAATTTCCAACAAGGCAGATGCCCTGGGGAGGCTTATCCGATGGGGTATGCTGTACCCCAAAACATCAAAGGAAGTTACTTTCTGGAGGTTAATAGCAAGAGTCCATTTGGAAAAGGTAGTACATCGTTCAATGGACGTAAATGTAATCCCGCATATTAATGACTCCTTATTATATTATATTAAGCCATAAAGATAAAAATTATTATTAATAAACTTTACCATGCTTTTCAAAGAATTTAGAAGCGTTAATTTTCAACTTAAGGTCTCTGTGGTATTCGCATTTAAAGCATGTTGTACTTGAGTATTTTTATGGATGTTACGAATAAGGACCTTGGAAATTTGGTACCAGTGATACAAGTATCAATATACTTACATATGCAAATCTTAAACGAAAATCTTGAAGAATCTTTGTATGGATTGGATTTGAGATAGAATTATAATACATTTTACAACATCATAATGATCCCAAACACAGAGCTAAGAAAATTTTAAACGTTTTTGAAGACTGTTCACTTAATTTCCTGAAGTGGTCTTCCCAAAGTCCTGACCTTAAGCTTATAGGCAATACATACATATATCGGATTTATAAAAGCAGATATCAAGAAAAGGTTAAAGAAGACAAAGAAATGTTTCTATGAGAGCCCATCGAAATATGGCAAAAATTTTCTTCAAAATCATTTATTAAAAAAAAAAAATAGCGAAAAGCGTTAAATACGGGCGGCGGTTTGTTTCATTACAGATATTTAATAAATTTTCCGATTCTAAAAGGAAATTCAAATTGTGGATATGACTACAAGTTAACACGTTCAAAGAAGTGGATGCAATTTAATAATAATAATAATAATTCGTTTTCACATTGCAGCTTTACTTTCACGAACGTGTTAAAATAAACTTGGTCTCAAATAACTTCAATAAAAACCAGTAAAAACTGAGAAAAGTTTTGTTTTCAAGGATGAAATTGGGCTTTACAGAGGCCAAGTTGAACTTTAGAAAAAGTTGTAAAGCTATGTTTTAATTCGCCAAACATTTTATGGTCTACACATGAACTTTAAAATTGTATCTTAATTGATTAGTAATAGGTTTTTAAAATGTAAAATTACAAATGGTAATGATACTACGTTACATATATTTACGAACATATCCTTTTAATTTATTTTTCTATATTATTTGCAACTTGTATACAGGCTCATCAATAGTATAAGAAATCATGCGTTGTGCTAATAGGAAAATGCCAAAAATCAACTGTACAATAGAAAAAAACAAAAACATTTATCTTAAGTTATTAATACTAATAAGATCCTTCACAAGGCTTTATTTTCTTTGTTTTACTTAACGAATTGGAAGGAGAAATAAATAGTTGCTAAAATTGTATTGCTTTTTATTAAAAATCTTTAGTTAAAATGTACGAGAAATTCTCCACAGAAAGTTTTTATTCGAGCTTTTATCCAAAGTTACATATTTCATCTGTAAAATAGTAAAATACAGAAAACAGAATGGTTCAAAATGGATATAAAGCTTTCAGTAAGCTCGACATTGAATTTCGTTAAGTTTTAAGTTACAGTTTTGCGAAAGCTTCTTCTTGCGATATTTTTGTGGAATTTGTTCAAATCTAATGAGATGATACATGCATACATACATACATATTTCGTGAAAAGTGGAATAATGAATTTATCGAAAATATCCGCACGATTTACAATTCTTGAAAGTTTTATTTATTTCTTATATTCTGCAGGTAGAATATTTACTGTTATTTGCGTTTATGTACTTTTTAATCACATTACAAATTAGGCTTATTTACAGAGTAATGAATTTTTACCTGTGCCTATTTTAATCTTGGTATGCATTAGGCGTTAGGCTAATGACAATATATTAACTGAACATCAAAGTATTAAACATATTTCAAATTTTTGTATAAGGCAAGAAACGAGAAGGAGAAATATGTATTTTTATATCAACAGAAAACGTTTTGCAATATGATGAAGCAATTGTTAAGACATTTCATGTTTGAATATCACAAAAGGTTTTACATACATAAGTATTGAATGTATTTGTATTAATTGTACATTTGCTTAATTCGTTGCACTGCAACAAAAGAGATTACCATAAAAAATAACCAAGTTATGGTTTCTTAAAACTATGTATATCTTATTTTGGCATTTTTGTTAGAGTAAACTATATGAGGTATTAGAGCGGTTTATAAAGTGATAGAAAATTTTTTTAAAGATTTTCAGGACAAGCGAGATATGGGAAAAAAGGTACAAGCTTGCGATCAATCTAATCTTTGAATACCCTTGAAATTTTGAATATTGGAAGAAGATCAAAACAAGCTAAAAAACATGAAAATATGCAAACAGAATTTCATTGTTCAAAAAAGAAAATACAACAACATACAAGCTAAAATCCACAACTTCAAATAATATTCATTTAAAATGAACTTGTTGCAGCTGATAAAACGCGAAGACATTAACGAATATCAAATTTCATGATGGGTATTGTATTTGACCTTCTTCAAATTAAACCATTGAATTTATTTTGCAGGCTTAGATCATTAACTATAACAACAAATGATTTTTCCGTTAGCATTACTAAATGATCTTTATTAGCAGAAAGTCTGCCGTTGTAGGAAAAGATACATAGTCTTGGCAACAACGAAACTGAATGTATTGTAAATAGTATGGCCCGCAGCTGAAGAGCGCTCATGTCTTGATAAATTTCTTTAATTCTTATATGGATTACGACAACTGCTTTATAAGAACAGGCGATTCGGTGCCTATTATATAAAGCCCCACTGCGGAACTGCTGTACGAGTGTAGTTTGTTCCTTGTCCAACGTTGAACGTGAATTTTGGAAGTAAGCAATGATGATTCTTATAAGTGTTTACCTTAAAGTGCAGTGATTTAATGTGTTTTTCTGTATGACTTTTAACATAAAATCGTAATTATAACCTATTGTTGAATTAACTTATAATTTCACACAATTTTACATAAAAGCGCATAATACATATACTGGTTTGGTTTCTATTACGTGCAACTGGTATTAGATATGGAATGAGTTTTACAGGATGTTTAATAGCTTTTAATGCACTTAACCAAGAATCCTAACATAAGATAATAAAAATACATAGTATCTTACATAAATGGGTTTACAATGTAGGTATAATCTACGTCAATCGAGATCAGAAAACAATAATCTTTTATACAATACCTATAAGGTTAAGGTCATTTCGGGGAAGACTCGTTTTGTTTAAAATTGAAAAATAACTTAAATGTAGTTAATTTTATTTAAGTTGTTTATTAAATTCCTAGTAAAATGAACATAAAGCAACGTTTAGTAAAATAGTCAAATACTTCGGAAAAGTGCATTATGATTTTTGATGTGCATGTCTGGAGTTGCACGGATTTTTGAAAAAAAATTGCTCTAGACATTATGTTGGGCTTTTGTACATGATGAATGTTCACTCTTCAGATTGTTAAAAAATTCATCAAATACTAGTCTAAATCGCAAAGGAGGGCATTGGACATAGGGAAATCTATTTTGCTCGTAGCGGCAGCACTGATTTCAAAGTACAATAAATAACTGGAGTAGTATTAGGGATTAAACTTTTTCCGTGACGATATTCTTAACGAAGAAAAAATTCATTCATATTCTACTAAAGCAGTTTAAGTAAAAAATTTGCCAATTTTTTGAGAAAATACTGGAACTTTTTGTCTATATTAATTTTCATAGTTCAGTGTGTTCCACTTTGTTGGAACATCCATCCAACATATTTTCGAGCTCATTAAAGCTATGTTAAAATCTTCAGGGTGAAGTCGGATTGTATTAAAATGACTTTAATTTCACTGTTGGAGGAATCTTGTTTATTCGTATCCGTGAAGATCAACTCTAGTCACTGTAGCTTTGCAAATTTATGCAATTTCTCGACCTCTCACTGAACAAACAACGGTTGGCGTTTAACCGGAGGTGAACTGAAGTAAAAGTTCAAGCTATCTGTAGAAAATGATTCTAAATTTAATAATTGGAATTTGTTTTTTATGCCATGACCCATTCTTACAAAAAATGTGTGTTGTAACTAGTTAACATTTTATGTACCACCGAATACATGTTGAAGAAGTCCTCTTTGGGGTCTTTTAATACGTGGTTCATCCAAAATGATGGAAACGCGGAAAAGGGAAAGGGTCAGGGTATCTGCCGTATTTTCATCAACAGCTCCGCATTGACTTCCTTGAATTTATGAAGTTATTGCAAAGTACTTTGGAACTTTAGCAATAAGCCTTAAGCTTTCTACGGTTCACTGATATCGGGAACGGAAACTGGCTTATAAGAGTATTTTTTTGTTTTCCTTACTCGGCATGCCTTGTCCTCCGGTGTTTGGTTCTTTTATAAAGTTTTCTTCGCATTTTTGGGAGTTTCGTATTTTAAAGCCTTTTGTGTATGCGTAATCCAGGTATGGTTTAACTTGGTGGAGGTATTAAATAGGATACCTTTCAAACGACGGAATAAAGTTTTGAATATCAGTTACCTACTATTGAAAAGAGCATACGTAAATCTGACAAAATTATGTTCATTTTAAAACGTATTACAAAATAAATCAAACAATTTAAAAATGTTAATTCTAAAACGGTTTTAATGTGCATTTTAATCCCATATATAAATTTGTCTCTTTCTTAGCAAAAGTATTAAAATAGAAGAATCCTTTTGAGAAGGAACTTCCTCTTTTCTATAGCTCTGATTCGATCACCGGTGAAATTAAATCCGTGCGAGCATTTAGCGCACCCACTTTCTGAAATCAATAACATAAATTTTCCGGAGCAACAGCTATGGCTTCGCTTCTCTTTATTCGTTCATCATACGAAGTGCTACAAAGTGCAACTGAGCAAACCTGGAACGAAGGAAGTGCATGGGATTGCATTGGGCGAACTCTTTCGTGTTTGGCTTCCATTTGTCTGCCTCTAAATACATACAAACTGCACTTAAACTTGATTAATCTACATCAGAAATCCATACCAGACCAAACCATCATACATATATGCATTTATTCGCCTTGCGAAAGGGCGGCTTTACCCGAGCAACACGTTGGTTATAGCCATTGGAGCTTGGTGTATGGCCTCTTCAGAACAAATGGCTATTGATGGTTTATTTCAGATTTTTTATTCCGGCAGTGGAACCACTCTGGATGCTGCTGTAGTGCAATGGAATGCACTCCTTAGGAGCAAAATTAAAATTTTAAATTAGAAAACGAACTGGTAGTTGATGATAACTAAAGACGATTTTCGTATGACTTCGTATAACTACAATGGGTCACCCTGTAACCTGTATATTTATCCTTACTAATCGCATTGACGATCAAAATCAAAAATTTTGAAAAATATTTTATTATGAAATTATGAAAATTTTACGAATGATTGAATATTTTTAACCTCACTTGAGTATTTTAAATGAAACACAGAATAATTCTCAAATAAATATCAGAATTATTTTTTCGAAGTACATAAAAAACTAATAAAATGAGTCGTAGCTACGTCTAATTGGTCGCAAAATTTTAGAATTTTATTAAAGAGGTTCTGGAAAGTTTTCTGAAAAGGTTTAGTCACATCGTTTCTTGCTTTTAGTTACAAGTGTTACAAGTATATCGCAAAATAATTAGACAAAATGAGGTTTTAATGTTTGGCGATATGACAGAACATCTTACAAATAGTAAAATCAATTAAATTATAATTCTTTTAAAAATTTGACTAAGCTATTATTTCTTAAATAACAAGCATTGTGGCTGAGGTTGAGTTTTCGTCCGACCAAACATGTTTTTATGGGAAACTGCGATCTTGCGTGATTCATATCACTTTACAAAATCTTATAAAAATACACTCCTTCTCCTTCCACACACCTAATGTGTGCTGATCAGTGATCAGAAATAGATTCTTAAATAAAAACATACAAAACATTTATCAGAGCTTTGTGATAAACCAGTCACTGCAGTTGCATGCAATAAATTACTCTGAGTAACGTTATTTAATCCCTTCCGTAATATTCCACTCACATCGCTATTAGCTTGTTATCTAACAGCATTCAAAGAATCTCAATTATCTGAAATATTCATCTGTTGCATTGAAATTACAATATTAAATTAATTCCACCTTGCGTCATTATTTTTTTTCTTCAATTTAATTGAGATTATTTTCAGGACCATCAGTTTGCAGTTCAACTATAACTTCAGTCGTGTGGAGAGAACGAGTTTGAGATGCGCGCGTTACTTCTTACTATAATTACTTTGGTTATCTACCAAAGAACCGAAGCTGGTATTTTTCCAAGCGGTCAGAAAGTCAGTGATGTTTTCGGTACTGCCACAAATATTACTGCTGGAATAATAACTTCAATTCCGGATATTATACCAACACCAAAAGAATTGCTTTTTGCCAGCAAGCAGTTGATTATTGGACTTCCGTTTACTACAGTCATGTCACTTATAAATGAAATATGTAAGTAGTGTAATTGATTATAGTAATTAATTCAAAACCCCTTAAAATGCTTTCTTTTAGGCTCTGCTGCTTTAGACACCGAAGTAATTCAGCCTAAAGTAAATCCGGATATAAGTAATATGAGCTTCATTTTGATTACCCCCCAAGAGAATTATTCGTTCCCACTCCTTGATGCTGAAAATATGTGGAGTCATTCGGCGTTTCAAAGAGATAAAAAAACTGTTGTTTTTGTAACTGGATGGCTGACAGATTTAAACGAACCAAGTGATACTATTGGTACAATGGCGGAAGTTTATCTTTGCCGTGGAGATACAAATTTTGTGGTAAGATAATGTTTCTGGAGTTTTGAAAAATTGTGCTAAGAATTTTTTCCACACAAATAGTTTTGTGGAACTTACTATTAAAATCAAAGGGTTTAAAAGAGTGCGCTGACATCATTTCTAAATATACTATCAATATAGAATAATAAGTTTAATCGAACTGCTTTCCAACAATTTCAAAGCAGCAAAAATAAACCCATGATTTTCATACATGTCTCAAGTGTGGAATTATATTTAATGACCGACAAAGTTTTAATATTCCCTTCATATTTCAAACAATTTTTAATATTGTATTAGTAAAGTTCTGAAGTCATCAAATTGCAGTTCCGGTTTGTTGCTTTATCGTATCTCAAAGACGATTTGTTTAAATGATTATGATTCTGTGCTGATTCTCATTTTGTAATGCAAAATTCTGTAGAACTCTTGCATAAATAAGAAAAGAATCTCTTTGCATCAATTCCGCACGATCGAGCAAAGAATATGAAAAGTTTCGCACGTGCTGAAAAGTTACATACAATTTCACAAAATTATATTAAATTTTCACATGATAGATAATCAAATTGTGCATTTAATTCTACACAGAAAAAATGTTGCTTTTAAAATTTACTTTTAGTATATTAGAAGGAATGAATTTGATATATACCTAGGAATTTTTCGTTCATGTTTATATTTATTTTTGGGCCTAGAAATAGTTTTTAGTGTTACTTAGTTTGCACAAGTGATATTGTCCAATAAGTATATTAATTTTCGTTTGAAGAAATCATATTTTGAAGTAATTCAATTTTGTTTTTAATTTGTTTTGAGGTACAACTGTCTCAACTCAAATCTGCAAATTATTGGTAAGAGTAATATAGTAATTTTAAATTTTTTAAAACTATTGATATATGTATGTATAACATATGAATGTGTGTACAGACACGACATAATTCAGAATACCCGCACCATGTACATACACACAACAGCTTAAAACCATAAATTTTGAAATAAAATTTGTTTTTCAGAATTTCTAGTAAAAACAGTATTTGCATTAACTGAATGTAAAAATCGAATGAATGAAATGTTACTGCTTCCATCCGTAAAGTTATAAAACATTTACGCTTTCCGACTAAGTGTCTGCACAGTTGGAAAAGAGCCAAAAACTTGGATATCGTTTCCTGGGCAATTTTTAATTTTTAACTTACATCTTTGCAGGTCGTAGATTCTGCCAGATACATCGATACCTTGTACACTTGGTCTGCCCTCAATACTGAGGAAATTGGTGACAGTGTCGCCAGAGGTTTACAAGAACTTGTCGGAAATTATTCTGTGGAAAATATTCACCTTATAGGTACTTAAATGCATTATTACAGAAATATTTTGATTTGATATTTATTGAATTTATTTTTTTTTTCAGGTCATAGTCTTGGAGCACATATTGTTGGGCAAGCTGGTCGTACTTTTACCGATCTCACAGGACAGACGCTTCCCCGGATCACTGGTCTGGATCCAGCGAATCCATGCTTCAATGAGGGCGAGGCTCTTTCAGGATTGATGCGAGGTGACGCTCTTTTCGTTGACATCATTCATAGCAATCCCGGAGGTCTCGGGAAGCGTGATCCTCTAGGAGATGCTGATTTCTATCCTGGAGGAATGAACCCACTTCCTCCGGGCTGTGTGAGCATTTCATGTGCGCACGAACGTGCCTGGGTGTACTACGCAGAGTCAACTCGTCCTGGAAGCGAAAACAATTTCATGGGGACCAGGTGCACTTCGTTAGGAAGATTAAACCGCGGAAAATGTCCTGGTGCGCAATATCCAATGGGATATGCTACACCCACAAAACTTAAGGGAAATTACTTCCTAAACTTGAACGCTAAAACTCCATTTGGAGTGAATGCGACCATAACGGAAAATCAGTGTACTAACGTATTTCAAATATGATAGTCAATATACATATATTTAAATGTATTTTGAGGTCTGTTAAATAAAGATATCTCCAAACCATTTTTTAAGAAAACTTTAACTTCTCCTCCAACTTTGTCACTGAGGTGAGGAGCAATTAATTCTTTGATTTTGCACGTCTCCGCCCACTTACTGCGCAGAAAAGACTTTTTCTAATTTGTTCTCGAAAAATAGAGCCCCGATGTTGCCTTAAATGGTGTGAGATCACACCTTTTTTGATTTCGTTTAATTAAGGTCAGAATAATAAAAGTGAAGCACGTTCCGAACCAATGGAAATATCCGGTTTTCTTACCATCAAACTTCATATATGTATATATGGTTCACTCTTTCTCAATTTTCAATTCGTTGGATTTTAGAAATTAAGATACAAACTTTTTCAATTTCAATGCATTTAATTTCAATAAATTCAATAAATAATTGTCAAAATGAATTAATTAAATTTCATAACTCACGTCTTAAAAGTGCCATTAGTTGAGTTCAAATTCAAGCAGCGTTACTGCATGTGTATGTGACTTTATGATCATTTGGTACTTGTTAGTAAACAAAACCATACACACATCATGAAACAGTCATTGAAACATCAAAGAATAAATTAAAGAAGTAAAGAAATCACAATGCAAAGCAGGCAAATACAACAACATTTCTTCTGCTATCCTTGGCTTTAAGAAGATTAAACTTTCTTAAATTTCGAGGTTAAGACCTTAACACGAATTTCGTTTTAAGAGATGGCGAGTCAACAGACACTCAAGCTGGTGAGCAAATTCAGTCCTAATATATCTTATTATAATATCTTCATGTTCTCGAAGGATTCAAGTTTTTATAAAGACATTTTTACAATGGCAACTGATTTATTTTCGATTCTTTTCCGATGGTTTTAAAAGACTTGAAATTTAAGGATGCATCAATATATTTCTAGTGTATTGTATATAAAATGTAAAATACTTGTACATAAGTATATGTTGCCTATAAGCATGTATACTGCTCTTGATACTCCTGAAACAAATTTTAGTATATCCTACGTACCCCATGACGCCCATATTGCATATTTTCTATATATTTATTCATCCATGTAGAAAAATATAAATTTTTCTATATAATTCAATACAAACTGTTCCAAGGCATCTAGACAAAGAACTCGCAACGAATGGCTTCATTTGAATTGTTTTGTTCGTCTTCCAAGCGTTCGACGTTAAATCTCTTTTCCCAGCACTATTGAAAGTTTCCACATTGAAGACACGACCGTCGACTATTTCTTTCCCATTCCTAATAATAAAATTTCTTGAAAGTCTACTGGTTCTGGTTGCACACATGATGCAAGCGCCGGAGCAGAAAGAAAATTTGCATTGGAATTAATAAATTGCAATCGTCTCAGAATGTGGCGCCGCAGTTACGAAGCTCCGGTTGTGCTTGGCGCGGAGTGGAGCAAATGCGGGAAGATATTTCATTTTCTAGAATAAGGACAAACATCCCTTTTTCAGGAGCACGAGTAGCACAGCATTCGCCAAGAAATAGAAGTCTTTTAATGGCGGTAGGTACATACGAGTATTGTACATCTTTTGGGAAGCAGGATTGTTTACCAATGAACACTATTTCGGTGGGTCTAGGGGGACCATGCCGCAGATGCATCACTGAAAATCCAACCCTTTGCCAACAGTTTTTGCATCCCGCTCCTGTTCCTCAGTGGAGCTGTTCTGGGACATAATTTTGGAGCTGTCGGCACTCCGTTCGACAAGTGGTAATCTTCGATTCCTGATGGTGGCCTTAGATCATGAAAGCAATTTCCGCTTTTTGGGCCTTCAAAAGTGGCTTGAGTGACGTGGAGTAATTTCACTTTATTAGCAGAGGCACATCGAAATGGCCGGCCCGGAGCCCAAAGGCCAGGCCCACATTTCAGCAGGCTAAATAAAGCAATTTCAATGCATTGCCAGTCCTCGGTCAGAGCAATTTATTTAACGTCGAAGGCAGGAAACGCCGCTGAAAAGAGGCTATGCTTCCGACATTTTCATGTAATACCACGGAATTTTCTGCAGATTATTGGCATAATTTACAGAAGAGGCGAGGTTTCAAATTATCGGCCGTTTAATTGTCGTAAAGCTTTGGGGCATGTGACCTGAATTATAAACTCATATTCCTGGGTTTCTGATAGTTCCAATTTTTATTGAGCAATTGGCAAGGATACGCTGAAATTGATTCACCAAAGCTCGGTTTAGTGAAAGGATACGTAATGTTTCGAGTATTTTAACAGCATGTCTTTATTAATTCAAGAAGTCCGAACATTTCGTTCCAGTTTCTTTAACCCATCAGTGCTTAAAACAAATCGACCGGGTGGATTTTGAAATCCAAAATTATATAAGGGTTTTCGAGATCACTGAATACGAATTTCAAGTCAAATTTTTAAAATTCAACATGCGGACCTAAAATTACAGATTAAATTTGAAAATTATTAAAAATATATTTTCAAATTGTTAATTTTTATTTAGAAATATTGTCTTCATTTACCAAAAGATTATAAAAATTAGTGTCAACACTACATATTCGCTAATTATTTTGAATTAAAATTCCCACCTTAATTTAAATATTCATCTATGTATATAAAAAACTGTACAGCTTATCAAAAGATGAAAATATATTAAAGTTACTTCGAAATATTAGTAAAACTAGATTCCTTAAAAGCATTATTGAAATCGTAAAATAATTCTACCCATCAGTTCTTTCGACTGAAACCCATGTAGCTCATAATAATTGTAATTTGTAACGATTTCACAATTCATACAGAAATTAAGTGCTTAATTAATTGTAGGACTTTAGTTTTTTTTTTTTTGAACTGATATTCTTCAATGCTGTAAAATTTTTCAAAAGACACTGAATTAATAATGACTGAAGAACAAAAACAACGTGTACTGGAAAATTACAGAAGAATTAGTACCCTTCTAACTTTTATTCGATGAGAATTTTAATTAAGCATGGAGAAAAACAGTCATCGGAAAATCATATTTATAATTCGAATCGATTTCTAGATTTTTCGATATCAGTGACAATTTTTTCTAGTGAAAAAATTCAATGTTTTTTAAGCGTTCAATGATAACGCGCGTGACCTATTTTACGATAGTGGATGGTTGGGTGCTAAGTTTTTCCAGCTTAAATTTTCTCCGTGCCAATCCGTCATGCTTTTCAGCTTTATGTCTGGATGATCTTAAAATTTCCATGACCACGTATCGACTCTCCCGCAGAATACTAATTTCCGGCTTTTGGTTAAATGTTTTCTTCTTCTCATATAATTAAATTCTGTAATTAGATCAGCGCGATTTGTACACAATATAATATAACTTACATATACTCACATATAGAATTAAAATCACCTAGGAGATTTAAGCAAATCTGCGCGCTAATTAAATTAGCACGGACATAGAGTTTGCGCTATATTGTCCCTGCAGAGTTAATCAGTTTCTCAATCATATAGGCGATTTACCCGTCGTCAAAAACTTCATTTTCATGCTTTATATGCTTTGGTCAAGTTTGTTTTTGCAAGTTTAATGATACACGGCTTTTCGCGTGGGGAATTTGCAAACGGCTAATAGAAATTAAATTGAGCAACTGCATAGGTCCTTTTATAGCAAACCTTTCCCGATATTCTAATTTTTCATGAGTCGTACACACCTATTTTAGGAATATGGTTGAAAAATTTAATTTGTTTTCGGGAGACACTTGCAATCGGCTTTGGAAAATAAATTAGAGTTCTCTGCGTTGTTATTCTTTTGATATTTTTCCTATGAATCCGCTTATGCTTTTGCCAGTAAACTAAACTAAATAGTATAAAAATCTTTAGTGAATATACTGAATTGCAATATTACTATACATATAAGAGGAATAGTCGAAATCCCTTTTAATTTAGTTATTTTCGTGAATTTTTCAGAGACACAGCGTAGAAAACGTCTTTAATTCAACGATTTTTAATGAAAAATTAAAATTTTGTATAGACAAAATTGTCACTTTTCAAAATAATTCTTTCGAAAATTCATCAGAAGACTTCGAACTCAATTTGCGCAGTAAGAACTACCCTCGGATTTCCAAGTGGAATAAATTTCTCTTATTATTATCCCAGAAATTAAATATATTTTAAAATTAGCGTTTATACTTTTCCAAATTGTATGCTATTTGATTTTGCAAAAAGTTTTCTCATTTACATTCAATAGAATAGAATGGGAATTTCCTAAAAAAAACGAAAAATGAGTTTGCAATTCTAAATTATATTAAAACTTTGTCCTTACCAAACGGCAAACCTACTGCAGTTGACTGAGTTATACATAGCACTTTTAGTGGCACATAGCTGCAAAATATTGGATTTGAACACGCCCGACTGAATGACAAGTTAACCTGAAATTTTCAATTTGAAAAAGAATTGTGATTTGAAACATGTCACTGTCACACCAGTTATACCCGTTGCCTTAGTGTGTTACCTGACTGTGCCAAAGCCGCGTAGAAGAAAGTCCTTAGTCCTCTTTGTTTAGTACACTCATGGAATCCGGAGATATTCAATATGGGAAAGTTTTCATCCATAACAAAAGCAATAAGCACGAGGAGCACTTTATCGCTGAGCAGATAAAGCAGGGTCTGTAGGCTCCCCAACCTTCTTGCCGACAGATATCAATATGAATATGAAAAGGTGAGCCAGCCTGCAGAGCTGGCACAAAGATGAAGTTGACATGAAAGCAAGACCCTCTATACCTTTTTAAAGATATTATTTTATAACTTTATTGATTTATCTCCTTTCATTGCGCAATCATTCCAGGAGTCTCTTTGGTAAAATAATTAATTAAAGCGTAAGGGATTCACTTAGTGTAAGATGGTTGTGTAGTGTACATAGTTTTTGAAATGTTTCTAAAGAAGACATGTATCTTGGGCTCATTAATTGTTTCAAGTTTGTCAAATAAGAAAGGAAGGACCTCTGGAGGCACATGACATGACACGATTATACTTCATACCCTTTTAAGCCCATATCTCGGTTATCTGGCTGAAACCTGTAGAACCTTAAAGTTTAGAGTGCTATATGTGGGCACATAACTTTCATGGCTAAAACAAAGTAACAAATGGGGGAAACCGGAGCGGATTTCGTAGCTGACAAGTTGATTATGGTACTAATAAAAATTAATGATTATAAATTATGAAAGTTATAATATTATATGACAAAATGTAATTCTAAAACACAATTCTGTTTTGTATCTCATTATCTAGAAAAAAATGGAATGGACCTTACATGATATACATAGGTACATTTATTATTTTTAAAGTGATACTCTAAATTAAACTATAAAAAAAATTTGATTTGATTTATTTACAATTAATTACAATTTCCACAATATTTAGAATGTTACTGGAATTATCTTGTGAAATTTTGAAATCAGGAGTCAGTCATTAATCATTATATCATCGTATCGTATGTATTTAAGGTATCATTTTATTTTGAACTAAGAATTCAAATTTAATTTAAAAATGGCGTGTTATATGTACAAAAGTCACTTTATAAATGTCCGTGTTAATCACTTATTTCCCAAAATTTCAATGAGTAATATTCTATAAACACATTAAACAACATTTTGGGTCATAAATTATTCGAAATATCATATTCTTAATTCATAAAATTCCTTCTTTAAAGTTAGAAAACCTTTCCTCTCCATGATAGCAAATTATTTATGACATTATTCTAAAATTTTTTAGTAATCAGTTAACGTTTTCCGTAAGAATTTTTCTATGAACGTTAACAAAATACGCAAAATGATGCTTACCAACACAAAATGATATATTTATTATGTATTATAGTTACTACGCAGCTAAAGTTGCGGCCAACAGTGAACATTTTTCAGTCGAAATAACGCAAGTATAATTTGTGCGTCATAATATTATTATGTGTAAAATAAGTGTTTGACGTTATAAGTTACTCTTGATGTTTTTAAATTTTTCCAACCAAACGTTTCCTCCAAAAAAATGAACGAGTTGTTTACATAGTGGAAGTATGTACATGTAATTTATGGTAGCTATGTTACTCGCAGAAAAAGTTTTCGCACCATAGGTAATATTTAGGTAAATTGCAATCGCGTGCAGATGAAGAATTAAAATTAATGCTAACAAGGTTAGGAAATTCTGCTTGTTTTTGATGAAGCTTCCTGCTTGCAAAAAAACTTTTGTATAATTTAATCATGAAAACTAATTATACCTAAATAACTATTACGATTCTTATAATATCTTTCAATTTCCTTGTTTTTTATTTAAACTATAACTCTAATTTACTTTGTTTTCATATTTCCTGTTTTATGTATAGTTTTTCTTTTATAAATTTTCTTTCTTTCTTCTACAATTTCTTAAAAGGAGTTTCATCTACAGTCTAAAAAGAAAATGAGCTTGGATGTTTTACGGCAATTAAGAGTAGGTATCTTTTCCAAATATCATAAAAAGACAAAATAACTCAATTAGGGACGGTCCTTTCTAGCTATTGGTAAATCGTCTAAAGGATTGATGGCCTGTGCACCCAGTGTTGTCCTAAATCATTAAACGCAATTATATCGTTCAAGAAAATAAGCCCTATTTCAATATTCTTGGGTATACACAACCACTCTCCCAGAATTCGCGAAAGTTGATTAAATGATATCTTTACTTTGTCTAAATATTTGATGGCATGGAAGCGCTTCCCATTAATTTGCTTTTATATTTATTGCGCTTTTATCTCTCACCTACAATATCTTGATTGTGCTCAGAAACTAGATGAAATATTTTCAAAGACTTCGTGGTTGAACGAAAATCAATTAAACAGTGACTGACTGGCAACGTAAATACTCGTCGTATTAAAAGCACATGAAGGGAAATTCTTCGAATTTATTGATATTTGTGCGCGCTCCGCTCCGGAATTATCGCCAGCTGAAATATGCTCATTTCCTTTTAATTAAATTGTCTTCCTGGAAGGGTTGAGTTTTATGTCTAATTTTATAAGATACGTAAATATAAATTACTCGTACTACGATGTAATTTGTAAAACCATAATTTGGATATAGAAGCGCTTTTTCAAATTAAAATGATTTCAAATTAAAGACATTAATACTGTATTTAATGTTGACATAGTAGTATGGTTTTGCTGGATAATACATATCCTTACTCTAATTTAAACTTAAGACTACATGACCCTGTCTACCTTTTGTATGAAAACATTAAAAGAAAATAGATAAATAAAAAAAAAGAATTGCTAAAGAAAGTAGGCCGGAGCGGTACGTAGTTTAAAAAATAAGAGATTATTTTAGGGGCTTGTAATGTGATTCAAATAAAATCCTTTAACTATTATATTAAAATACTAAAGTATTTAAGATTTTCTGAGATACTGTATGAATTTTTTTTCTGTTATCCGATTACGACAAAACAGTAGATAAGCATTTTAAAGTTGGAAAATTTATTGTTACAAGATTTTGCTATGCTTACACTTCACACTTCGGATTTTAAAACGCGAATATAAGGATTGACGATCGGTCGCCACAGTCGCGGCGTCTGTGGCAAGAACGCCAAGTCGTAGCCACACTGAAGAGATCAGCTTGGCGTTGTGAATCGAATTGCCAGCATTTTTTTGAGCTCGTCTGCCCCGGAGGACCTCGGAAGATCTCGGCGGACGAGCAACAGGTGTAGGCGGGGGCAAGTCGGGCCAGGCAGCCGCTCGGCTAGCAAATCCGGTAACATTATTGTCAACAATAGAAGGAAAAGAGTTCTTGTTGCGGTATATAAAATCATGTGAAAGGCGAAAGTTTAAAATTGCATTTGTTGCTTTAATTTTACTGTGAGGTAGCATAAAACATGCTCATACTCTATACAAAAAGAGTTAAGTAAGAAAGTAAAAATAGTTTAAGGCAGTAAAATATTTTCATGATCCCCGAACCTTTTTACGGTTTCATATTCAAAAGCGTCTGTGAATTGAGCATGTTTTGTGCAAAATTGGTTAGAATAAAAACTGCATCGACAATAAACAACCAGCAGAATCGGCGATGAAAGAACCTTCTGCCCGAGTGACTCTACAAGCAGAGGGCAAACTCAATCTAGATCTGAAACATTCCGAAGGTTCGACAAATTCCGAAATTATTGCAAATCCTCGCCAGCATGCTGCTCGCTGGTTCGTTAAACATTCACAACGAGAATAGGCGACACGCATTCTGTGCTCTGGTCATCGCCAGTCAATATGATATCATTAGATAACTTTAAAAGTCCCGTCCACTCCGAACCAACCCTCGTCCTTTGCTACATATACACCGAAATTTATGAGGCCGTGCGATTTATCACGATGTGGCCTTCTAGGAGGGCTTTTCGGTCACTTTATCGAATGTGTGTGGAGCTTAAGAAGAAAATAAATTTCAGATGGTCCTTAGAAGGCAAGGTCATGTTTTTGCACTCGGACCGGCTAAAACTATTTATCTACATACATATTGCCTTTTCACGTCTGTAGCTGAAAATCTACTTAAAAGGGATCTACATACTTCTCGTGGGCTGACCCCGGCGCCTGTTTGATTACTGACATTTCTGATGGACTACATTATAATGGTATAACTCCGGCAATCTCATTAGAAACATTCTTGGAGGAGTCGCACAAAAGTCGACGGAGCAACGGAGGTATCTAGGTGCCCCCGGGAAGAAAGTTGATAATGCAAAATCGATACGGGCCAACAAGTGGATACGCCCTGGTGAGTTACGGGAGCAGACAGGCAAGCGCCATAACACGGAGGCTCCTCGGCAGCAAGCCTTTGGTGGTGTTGCCGAACCTAATTATAGTAACTTCAGGATGCGGGGGTGGAATTATCCTCACCTTTCGACCGGCCTTGGGTCGTCGAGGTGTGCGTCAATGTGTGGAAAAGGTCTAACCAGAACTTGTTGCGGCTGCCGGGGCTAAGTAGGAAGCGAAAGAATTTCTAGAACATGGGATAGGCTTGCCCATTTATGGTACTTTTATGGCACTTTTTATTGCTACTAATTAAGGGCAGGTAAAACAGTTGCGAACCGGCTCCTTGAAATGCTCCTCCTCAATAAGTGTCCGCGACTACCGGGTAAGATGAAATTGTTGTTTGCTGGACCCGTTTCCTAAGGAAGCCAGGTGACCCAAGGTGCTGAGGTTATTACTTTACTTTGTGAATTTTGCCTGCAGGGACAGAACCCCAGCGAAGATTAAGAAATTCTTCATTTCTCTGTAAACGAAGGAGTGGGGATGATTTTGCAAGAAGCACAGAGATTCGCAAACTGCAAAGAAAGAAATTAACCTGAAATTTACCTCTGGCGATAGTGAAGATTTAATGAGTTTTCTCAAGAATAAAGAACAAGATTTGCGCTACGTAATGCTTTAGTCATTTCATCTCTTATTTTCAGCGAGATGAGTTCATAGGACAATTTAACGGCCGTAGGATCTGCTATCTGCCGATTCTAGAAACAATGCCATCGTAAGATGATGGTAAAGACGCAGTGTAGAAGTCGAGGAACTAATTTTGGGTAAATTTTCCGTGTCAGATTCAGGCTAAAATTGTACAAAATTCGGAAAGACTTCGATGTCAGTCGAGATTGGACCTTAGTGGGACGGGAAGAGATGGAAGGAATTGCTAAATTAAGAGATATGTATGTAGATTTCTTTACGGAACAAGTTATCAGTCTACTTAACTTTTGGTACTGACGGAGGTAATCTAATGGAAATTTTCTTGATTTCATTCATTGAAAAAGGACGAAGCCTAAAGGCAAAAAGCAGCAGAATTTTCTTGAGTTTATTAAATTGCTTTGCTTTGAATGGTTATGAAAGTTAACCAGAATCTTTAATTACTTTGCTTTACGTATGAAACCATCGCATATATATGTATTATTAATTTTAAGTAAAATAAAGCCAAAAACTATAAGATATTTTGGTATGGCGCACTTTAAGCAACATTTTCATGAAAATTTGTTTATAGGTCAGTAGGATTAGAATTTAAATCGGAAAAAATTGCTACAAAAGGTTTTATTGTTTTAATGGCTTCATTTGTTGCCCAATATGACTATCCTAGGTTTTCCCCCTCGGCGGAGTTGTGGAAAAGTGGTGGGGGGTAAAATTGTACCCCAAAAGGGGTATTTTTGCGGTTTTACGGTTATATCTCTTAAAGGACTTACAATATCGAAAACTGTTCTTCATAAAAGTTGCTGGGCATTTAATTCTGCATAGAATGAGACCGGGTTCATACTTTTTGGACTACCCGTTTTCATACTAATGCTCTTCAAAGTTGGACGTGTTTTACATATTTCGCAAATGCAACAAGAGGTGTGCAGGTGGTTTTGGGTGTCGGAAGGTTGGGATTAAGTGCTCATTGTTTTGTGCCAACTGCAAAGGGAACTCCTGCACTAACTCCCCCCAACCAGATGCAATTGACGAACAAGATGTTGACGAAGACTTGAACTGCAATGAGGCGCAGAAAATTACAGACTTTGAGTAGCCGAGTGATGGTGCGACAGACTCCATTTTGAAAATAACAGACCTTGAGGAGGCGAGTAGCCCAACGACAACTAAACGTCTACGTCTGTGAAATTTGTGTACCTACCTACATACAATATTTTTCCCCTTTTCATCTTACATTTACTAAAATTTTTGTTATTAAGAAATATAATCACTAATTTGATTTCATGAATTGTGTTCCTTATCCTGCCTCCATCAGTTAAAAAAGAGATAATAAAAACTTTCTCAGTATTATCTCTTTCTATATTCTAAAATTTCAATCCTGCTCCTACTAATATTATAAAAGTTTGTATGTTTGTTTGTAACTCAATCACAGAAAAACGGCTGAAGGGATTCAAATGAAAGACATATAGATATTTTATAACCTGGATTAACACACCCATTTTTATCTCGAAAAAAGAACAGCAAATTTAAACGGGCCTTTTTACCAGGATCTGCGCGGACGAAGTGGCGAGCGACAGTTAGTTTATTATATATATATTTACTAAGGACAAGACTGCTAAAATTTAGTGCTATAGTACTATGTTTAATATAGTGTAAATAACACATTTTTCATAAATATGTAAAATACGGCCAACTTTGATGTGCATTAACATGAGAACGGGTAGTCCAAAAAGTATGAACCTGGTCTCTTTCTATGTAGAATTAAGTGCCCTACAACTTTTATGAAGAACAGTTTTCGATTTTGTAAGTCCTTTAAGAGATATAACCATAAAACCGCAAAAATACCCCTTTTGGGGTACAATTTTACCCCCCACCATTTTTCCACAACTCCGCCGAGGGGGAAAACCTAGGATAGTCATATTGGGCAACAAATGAAGCCATTAAAACAATAAAACCTTTTGTAGCAATTATTTCCGATTTGCTTTTTTTTTTGGTTTTATACTACTGACCTATTATAGAAGTTTTGGATTTCGTAAAATTTGTTGTTTCTGTTTACTATAATTATTTGCTGAAAGTGTCAAAAAGTAAAATCTTGACATTCTGCTCTAGTAAATGGGAAATTTATACATATATTGTTACCTAGAAAACACCCGAAGTGTGGCAATAGTTTTGTTAGTGCTCAAATTGTTTCAAAAGTCTCCGAAAAAAGTACAAATTTGACTTTTGCTAAAAAGGGGAGCTAATTTTAATTTTGCCACAACTATATTAAGTCCTTAGACTCTTAGAGTATTCCGAAATGTTCCGTTTATAACAGGCCTTAAAATAAAATTCAATTATTCTCTTACAAGGTTTTACTAAAGCACTTACGTACACGAAAAGTGGAAAATCCATCCGACTACTTTTCACTCTCCATCAGTAGCAACAAACAAGACCATTAGGCGGATGGAACCCGAAAATACCTAAAATGTAATTGTACAAAATTTTGTAAAGGCAAATCCACGCGGAGAAGATAAAAGCTGATCGAGTAACTCAATTTGCTGGACTCCTAACTTTCTTACCAGGCACGTCTGGGTAAAGGTTGGTCGTATGAAAGTGGACGTTTATGAGGTAAGCTGGTAGCCAAAAGTTCAAAGATATAAATTCATTCGGTCACCATCACAAATTGGACCCATTTTTAGAAATCAAAATAAATTTTGAATAACAAAATTAGTTTCTTCCTCAAAACAACTTGAAAGTTTCTCGTTTTATTTCATTTACGCCCCCTTTGATGAATTGAAAGCTGAAAGACAACCTGAAAATTCAGCGAAGAGTTCAACTCGAAATATTAATGGCTTACTTTGTTTCCTTTTGTAGATTGGAATCTGTCAGTAAAAATTGTTAAATTCAGAGTCCCGAATAAAACAGGGTCTTCGAATGGCGTGATATTTTGAATCTGAACTCAAAGTCGCATCATTATGGTCAGTGGCGGGGGTTTGTAAAATTACTTCTTTTGAATATGAAATCAACAAAAACATTGATAAAGGTTTCGTGCTGACAAAACTAGGAATCAGACTTGCGATTGAGGCGTGTTTCATTCGATGTATTAACATGAGATTTGAAAGAGCGTTTTTTAATTCATTTTGCAAAATTATAGTGCTAGTTTCTTGTATTCTAATAATGGCATGTTCGAAATTACTAGCCTAATTACTTAATTTTGTATTCTTCCTGTCATGCTCTGCATGGGAAATGACTATGAATATAGCTTCGAATTTAATAGACAATTTGAGCTCCAAAGCTTGCAATTGTATCCTACAAGGCGACTGGAAGTTAATTGAGCCGTCCATTTAACAAAGGTAGGTACTAAGGACATCGTTGACGTGCATTTTTACCCATTAATTTGTCAAGAGATTGTAATTAGACGTTTCTAAATAAAATCTTAACAGGAATGGAGCGGTGTAGAAAATGATAAGAAAATATAGAAAGCTTGAGTTCGGCTTCTGATATTATCAAGATAGTGGGAAAGTAGGTCTTTATATTTAAATTGTTGAGTAAGAAAAATAAATAAGGTCAAATCATTGTAGACCATGAAACAACAGTTTTGTTTCCTTTCTAAGAAAATTTAATTTTTAAGTTTTGGTAGAAATCTAAAAACAATTGGACAAAACTTTTGCTCGAAAAGTGAACGAAAATTTCAGCTGTACACTTTTGTTTCTTAACACTTAATTTTGAATTTCTTGTATGACAACCAATTTATTAATTCAGTTTTATCAGTAGATAATCTCGAAAATATTATTAGCATTTAAAATTTAAATTCATACAATAATAATACATAATTTTGAAAATAAAGCTTAAATAATTAAGATATTATAATTCAATTTTTTTTATACTGTGCATCCTATCTAAAATAAAGTACAATAGAGAATATTCACATAATTTTGTCAAAGTTGTATGTAATTATTTTTAAAATTAAAAATGTCGATTTTCTCCTGGAGATATTGCTTTTCGTATTTAATTTATTGCTTAATCAGATGCGAGCAATTACGACGGTTATTCAATAATAATAAAAAATATTCAATGAGCCATACCTAATTGATTTCGCTGAAAAGCATTAACTGCTCGAACGCCTCCAACCAATAAATAAAATCATCAACACTTTCAGCCAAATATTTGCAATCAAAATGCCTTCATCTGGAAGGAATTACTTGGAAATGTAATTCAGTTTAACACTATAATTATTTGCATATTTGTTTCAATCATAGGTGCATTTATTACAGCACCAATGAAATACACATATCACTGAATTCTCATTTAAATATCGCCACTGAATCAGAGTTTACTTTGATGGGGAACAAATAATCTTTCCGAGTTTAAAAATTGTCCCATCAATAATTTCGTTTAATACAAAATACATTTTAAATTATCATTCGCGATTTTCAGTACTTCAATTTGATCGTTTGCCCAGGTATTCCATAAATCCATTATATTCTTTAAAATTTCGCATTGTGGAATTATTCCTTCTTTCACGAAGACAAAATTGAGATAAATTTATTTCAAATTAAATTGGACAGAAGAATAATAGCTGACTTGAGCTTGAGCAGATTGACAAGACTTCTAGACCCATATGTACTCTGTTGATTAATGCAATCTTTTAAAATTATCCCAGATTCTCCTCTAGCTCGCATTTTGTGCTATTGACAAAGATAAACCAAAATTCTACATTAGGTACTTTTTTCTACATTGATATTAACTTGAAAAGAGCGTGCCTATAAAATTCGTACACAAGCACTTATTTCCATAAAGGAGGCCTAGCTCGATGAAAACCTTTGCCATTTCAATGTGAGCAGAGATTCAGAGAATAATTTGCTGGAATTATTTGAAGGCTAGTGCTGTCGTTTTAATACCATATTTAATTATAAATATTATTCTGGAATCTGCATAGACGTGACTCAAAACGAGATACGATTTATTTATATAATTTCTCTGGTACAAGTGTCCCGAATGTATATTTATCCAAGCTAAAAATTCAGTTTAGTTTATTGATTAACTTGAATTAGTTAATTGAATCGTTTTATTTGTGCAATTATGGAGTTTTTAATTTTTAAGGATCGTGTTTGCTTAACATAAATTGAAACTTATATTCATACATATAGATTCCTGACAATTATTTAATAATCGGATTACCTTTAACGCACGTACGTTAAGTGTTGATATTGGTTTAAGGTTTCACTTTGATAACTATTTTATTACGCGTTTTGAAAAAGAGAATACGTAATCTTTAAGGGAAGAATATAATTTTTTCAATAAAATTTATTTTGCTCCTTTACTATACTAGATTGCTGTCTCATTTATAGAAATCATATGAAGAGTTTATCATATTTTTTATTTAGGATGACTTGTTTATATGTAATTATTTCTATTATTATTATTATTTTTTTTAATGTCTGCATGTATAGAATTGTTGAAGGATTGTGTAGTAATAAAGCCACATTGGATGTTATCTTGAAATAAATGTAATAAGCTATAGGTTTTGTATACCTAAGGGTATAAACTAACACAATCGGTCAATATTGGAAATTGAAAATCTGTTTGTGCCAAATAATTTATTTATAAAGAATAAATTTACTTTTATCAGCATCCTTATTTGTCAGCAAAAGTTTGCTAAAAAAAGGAAATGAAAAAACATAATTATAATAATGAAATTTAAAATTTAATATGCACCAAAAAGCCAAAAATATGCCCCAAAAATTAAGCTTTATACCTCAAAATCGTAATATCCTTTGTGTAATAAATACCCACAAGATGTTTGTTTCCGCACTGATGAATATAATGATGAACATATAATTGAAACATGTTTGTTGTCATTAAAAATGGAAACATGCCCTGTGTAACCGCTCTGCTGAAAATATGCGTATTCAAAGAATGCTGCTTAATTACGCGACAGTTGTCAAAGGCATATTTAGGAAGTAAATTAAGAAGGTTTTTGCTGGTTTATTTATTCATAATTGAGTTGTCTCCCAATAAGGGTAAACACATTTTGTGGTGTGTGTCAATTTTGCACAGGGTATAGTTGTTTTTATCCCAATTCGATTTTCCATCTGTCTTGAGTAAACTATATTTCTACTTCAACTTCTACGAACGCACAAACCCCATCTGCTTCCTGAAATTGCCTGAAGGTCAACCCATGAAAAAATGAGTGCTATGCAGGTGATATACGCGTCAAATCGAGTGAGTAAATAAGAAAATTTCTACTTGCCTAAAAGGAATATTTACTGCGGAAAAATATCAACAAGATAGAGGTGGTCTGGGAGTAAATTATAGTCCCCCAGTGTGGACAAAGTAATCGCTATTTGTAAAAACTTATAGGACACTTGCTACGGCACTGTTCGCAGGAATTAGTCCCGCGACTAGGTCGGCATATTTGTCCCGGAGCTGATTGACATCAGCACGAAAATTTGTTAATGTTGTATGAAAGAAAATATTCCAATTAATGAGCAGTTTCGCACAAAGAAGTCCTTGTAAAGTCAAATATTAAATTCCGCTCAAGAACAGGCGCATTCGTGGGTGTGCCAATTGCGTTTGTGTGCTGCGCGGCTCACAGTTCTTCCATTAAATGATATGAAGGCGTTCTCATTGAAGAATATCCTTCACGTTCAGATGGGGAATTTCTTTTTTTCGAATGGAATAAAATAGAACAGATCAAAGGACGATTCGAATGGAATCGAAGTCTGCCTGGCGTCCCAATATGTTGGACGAAGGGTGCAAATCGATGATAAACTTCGATTCCCCTTCATGGTCGACTTGCTCCAATAAATCGGTCCCGTCTTGGGCACCCAGAGCATTCCCAGAAGTTTCTCTATACACCACCCCAGGAACGACGAAGTTTTGCAGCAAATAATCCTCCCGTGGAGGTATGCAACAGTGAACGAGATGAACGAGGAGCATCCCACCCACACCATCGGCCGCACACAGCCTCGCAAGAAAAGAAAATTTTTAAACATACCCTTCTCATCACTCGTATGGAAAATGATGACGACTTCATTTTGTAAAATTCCAACAGGTGGTTCGCAGTGAAAGTTACCGAAATAGGCGAGGAGTGAAGATGTTGCGATGCTCGGTCTACTCGAAACCAGAAGTCCTTGAACGCATTCGACGAGGATCTTAAGACGATTACTCGACACTTGTTTAACGCCTGAGAATTAATCGAATGCAAACACTTCGCGATCTCGATCACCATCCACTATCTAAATTCTAATCGACGTTATTTACTCAGCGAACACACGGATGAGACTGAAACCACTGCACTAAACCACTTTGGGCCGGATTTGGGCCACCTGGGTGGGTGTCCTAAAGGACGCACCTTGCGGGCAGAAGATTACAGAGCTCGGATTAGTGGAGGACGAGTGCAATCAGGACGAGGACTCGAGCGATTTGAACATATTAACACGAGGGCGGCAACTGAGGCTCCCCAGAGTTCCCTGGATAGCTCCAACCTGTGGTATTCATCCAGATCGTCGCCTGCCGAGGATTGTGGTATATCTAATACCCGCTGGGTGTATTTGTGATGGAGTCCTGTCGGCACTAATTCATGTTTATGCCAGCGCCGCGACGACCGTCGGTTCTCGTCAATATCAGCACCACCACCAGCACACATTTGCATCGATGTGAATCAGAGCTTTTACCAATAAAAAGCTTCCTGTGGGGCCGAGTCCTGTGCAAAAATCCTCGCAATGTGTGTGCATTACTTCGGGATGGATGTGGGCTATTTTTCGGCTCCCAGCTCGCCACGCAAGTAATAAACCAGAACATGCGCACTGGCCATCGGTGCCATAGTTTCTACAGGTGATTTTCGGACACCGGGCCTTCCTGACCCAACTATTACCACCTAGCCGGAACCAAATAGAACAGGGAAAATCTCACTCTGCGGGAAGATAACCGCGAAAATCGCTCCCATCGCACCTATCCTGAAAAATTTCCTACTTAGGCCACTTCCTGTGTGTGCGCGCGAAAAATCACCTGCCCGGGTGGATGCTGCGGACGGGACACGTAGTCTGCACCGAGGCAATTTTAGAGAAATGCGAGACAGGAGATGTCCGACCACAACAGGTGGATTGAGAAGTGACTTCAATTCTAGCGAACGTGAGTCAATTGGCGCCCTAGTTAAAGCAGATGACCTCAAATTACAATGAAAAATACGAGAGATTTTCAAATTTCAGATTAAAGTGCTCTATGAAAGCAACAGAAGGGCTCCCCAACCTCTGCAGTTTTTACAAGTACACTTCAAACTAGGTAAAGGTTGGACTTCGTTGGTAAAGCCTCAGCGATCTGGCATTCTGCTTTTCAAAACGTAGAATAGCGTAAAAAAAGGTATTTATTAAACATTAAGAATAAAAAAATTGAAAGGTTCAAGAGCGTATTAATAAATACACTCTGAAAACCTAGTTCAGAATCAGCAAAATTAAATTTTTTTCTGCGAAAATACTTATCATGATCGTCATTCCAAAAAATAAGGAAGGAATATTAGAATATTAGATATATTTCGTATTAAACGCAAATCTTGTTATTTCCAACAGAACGAAGGAATAAAAAAATTGTAATAATATTGATTTGAAAAATGTATGACAACAAGTTAATCCTAAAATCCGATTAGAGATTATTGGTAAGTGCACAACAAATTCAGAAAAATTCATTCATTCAACTGATAAAGATATTAATAACTAATAAAGGTTTCAAGAAATCTTTTTCTTAAAAAGATTTTGGGAAAATTTTAATTTATATCGAACATAAGGGAAACCTCTTTCGAAACATAATCCATAATCCGATTGATCCATCTTATCCGGCTACATCATGTTTTTTTTCGTTTCGTAAGAATATCTGAAAACCTTGCATATGTATGTACTAATGTGCATGGCTTAAAACTAAATTAGCTATTTTGAAAAAAAACATGTACCTTAATAACTTAATATTTATTAAAAGTTAAAAAATTGAATGAGATATTTTTGACAGAAAACTAACAAACTAATAGATATCATTTAAGCCGTGCCGGCCAACAGTAAAATTTAGGAGGACAATTTCTATGAATATTATTTAAAGGATTCTTGTAACAATTAGTGAGACATCTAAAGGCATTCTTAGCCAACTTGTCTGTAAATAATAATGTTAAATAAGTAAAATTAGAATTGTTTTGTACGTTAATTTCTGAATTGCTTGACTTCTGTAAACTAAATTAAATAGCAAATAAAAGCTTAGCATATGATCTGCCATTTTGGATTTCAAATATTTTGAAAAATACTTAAAATCAGATAAAAATTCCTGTAGATATAAGCCGAATATTGAAATTTTTTGTTTTTATATTGGGTTCGCCACTTTATAAGAATAAGCCTAGACTAAATTTGGCAATTAACGAATTTCATGTTCGCGCTTTAGGGCAAAAATTCTCGTTTCTATTCGCACACTCATCGCTCACTAAGTATATTATACAAGGCAGAGACTAATATTGCGAAACAAACTGTTTTTTTTAATTTATTTACTTTCTCGCTAAGTATAAAGAGGTAAATTCATTAAAATTCGTAATTACATATACATTATTCATTTTCAGAAGCATCAGGATGGATTAATTGAATGTAAAACGTACAGTCGCCGTTGTCTGGCTCGCGGCCTCTGTTAAGCGATTGATGATGAACTGCACCGTGATGGTGGCGGACAGGAAAAACTGCTGCGTCAGAATTTGGATTTGCTTTAAAACCTGGCATTTTTGCAGCGTTTTTGCAGTGTTTCACAGGACTTTTGCGCTTCGTGGTATAAGCGCTACACGATTTTCTGTAAAGCTTTGCGTATAAAATTCGTAAATATTTCAGTAAGTGACGTGCATCCACCAATATTATGCCTTTGAGGATTTAATATATGACACAAAAGTTTTTGCAACGTATGTGCTGAAAATTTTAAATCATTATTAAAAAGATAACTGAAGTTATACCACATAATTTGTAATATTTATAAAAATTACACAACTATTGGATACTGGTAAAGTCAACAGGGCAAACGATGTCTTAAATTTTTAAAAATTCTATTTAAAATTTTCGAAAATAGTCTTTGTATATCAATATAAATGACTAAACAAAATCAACGTTAATTTAATAAGCTTAATCAAGTTACCATTTAATAGTGAACCATCTTCTTTAATAAAGAGCTCTATCTCCAGAAGAAAAGTCGATCTTTTAATTTCGGCTGTGTCCTTTGACTTGCTAGTTAATTAGCCTTTAGCTTCGCTTATCCTTGAAATCCAGTTCGTTTCAATTTTCCTAGGGCTATACCCGTTTATGTGTTTTATTGAGCTTTATATTCTCATGTGTCGTAAATTTTGGTATAGGATTACTGGTAAGAGAAAATTACATTACTAAGTTCCCATAGAGTGGATCCCGGAAGTGAAAGATTTAACGGACGCATATGTATAGAGGAAAATTCATGTTGAAGTCAGCGTTTAAATAAAGGGGATAAATCGCAACTTCTGTTCGGGCTTTCTACATAAAAAGATACTTAAGTAGATTACTTACTCCTCCTGGCGAAATGGCTGCGGCTGGTTGATTGCATGTTTTACGACTATTTTATTTTCTCCTTTTTATTGTTTTGCAGTAGACCTTTAAGTACTGGGTTTTTCATTCAATCAATTTATTTGTAATATCTCATTCTGATATGAGATATATTAATGTCCTCAATTAATTATGTATAATATTATTCGTTTAGAATATTTATAAATTTATGGAAAAATTAAAACATCTTTAATTTTAAAATTTCACACAATTCTTCCCCAATAATTGTGTCGCAATATATTGTATTACTAATATAAGTCACTCATCGAAGTTTTTATGATACAAACGCCTAAAAAGCTACTTTTACATCACTTCTAACCTCCAACCACTAGACAATATTGCGACAAAGAGTTATTAAAATCTATGAGGAGACCTAAAACTAAATCCGAAATTAATATTAAAAAGTAAAAATCACCTTTCACCTCTTTCAAAATGGGATGACAGTTTGAAAAGTGGCAAATGACAAAATGTATTACCTTGATTCAATATATCTTCCAAAATTCAAGTTAAATCTCTGAATACTCACACCCAAAAGAAACCCGACTGTTCCAATTTCATTTATAAGTTAAGTCAGTTTCCTGCCAAATAATCCGAGAGCAGGCGGTGGGTTAGGGTGCTGTGAATTTGACACATTTTCCGGGAACTCCCCCGTAAGCTGAGCAAATAGTCGGTTAAATGTACCAAAAAGGTTTTACTCACTCAATGATTAGGATACTTCTGTTCTTCTGTACGACCTCTTGCTTGCTTGGTTTTGTCTGAATTCATACCAAGGAGGCTAATTAGATGTAAAATAAAGACGAAATCTTGATGTTAATACAATGCTCGACTTAATTATATTAAAGCATGACAGAGTGCTCCTTCATTTAAACCTCCTCCTCTTATAGTGACTCCTGTTTCACCTAACATCAAGTCGGAATTTACTGAGACATCCTTAAACTGTGATTTCTTTTAACTCAGTAATCATGGAGCTTAGAAAACTCAAGGTGTGTAGCGAATTTTTTTAAAGCTGTATAATTTCTTTATCTGATATCTGAAATAAAAATGTTGTGTTGCGACATAATGAAATCACTTACCCTCCGCATCACCCGCAACGAAAATGATGTCGCTTTCATGTTGCTAAGTCAATTACTAACTCTAAGAAATGCACTAAAGCACTTATTAATTCACTTTTTAATTAACTGCAGAACAATGCAAATCTTCTAGGAGTAAATCACTTCCGAGTGTCGCGATATGCTGTGGCCTGTGTTGGTCCATTCATTCCAAGTGTCTTCGGCCGCATTGGCAAAATTAAAATTTGAATGGCTCAACTTTGGATTTTATTTGCACTCAGCTTATATTGTATGTGGGAGGGGAACATGCGCTTTTTGAATTCAATGAGCAATAAATCTCCAAAATGGCTGTAACAAACATTATAACGCCAAACATAAAAATTCTAGAAAATAATTGGCAATTGCAGAATGCAGTGATAGAGGTCATATAGCTCTTTGGCAGAAAATATAAATCTAAGCAGCATAAGATGCCGCAATAAAAACAGGCAGAGTTTTAGGAGTGGGCGATAAAACTAAAAATGCTGAAAGTATTTTCAATTCTTTTAAGATTGCTTCCTTGCAATGGGAGCCGATTGTAAAAATGAAAGAATTGGATCGTCGTGGATCGTGGATTTTTTCCTTTCATAATATGAATTAAATTATATATTAAATCCCTTAAATGACTTGTGTATGCCTTTGTACAAATGGAACGAATATAATATTAGAATATCAATAAACATGAATTTTTTAATTTTAAACTGTAGGAATTGTTATTGATAACAAATTAAAAACTTTAATTCTGAAGCCAAATGTGTTACAGATTAATTGTTCACTCTATAAAAACTATAATAAATTTATGAACTATACTCTACTGATTTCACTGCTTTTATAACATCAAGACTCTAGAGTGTAGTATTTTTAAGAGTTGTCCTCTTTTTTAGACTCTTTAAAAAAATGAATTTGGCTTGTATACGAGTGTAATTAATGATGTATAATTTAACTATTCTTTTATTACCATACATAAATTAAAAGTGATGGAAATATTTCCACGTTATTAATTTTGTTAAAGAAACCTCAGGGTGAATATTTTAATGATTTCAAAACACAAAATTCTGTTCCGGAAGAAGCAAAGATAATTTCATTATACCCAAAATGTGGTGTCAAAGTCTTTAGCAAGAATCGTTTTTACCGCCTAAATGAATTACTTGCGTGAAAGGTATGCGGCTTGATACGGTTGGCATCATGTTCTTAAAATGAGCACCTAAGTACACTTTCAGAGAAATGTTTTCAAAATTCCATCGCTGCAAAATATACAAAGTATGTTAAAGCTGAAAGCATTTTCAAATAAATTTGTCAAAATATTTTATTTTATTTATTTATGTAGATATATTTCTATCTAGATCTAGATAGATCTAGATCTATATTAAATTGAACGGATCGATATCTTTTTGGAAGGAACCAATAGGGTAACGCAAAAACAACTTCTTATGAAGTTCAGTCACAGTGAAAAATACCAACTTTTAAAAAGCTGTTGGCGGAGTTAAGAAGAAAAACATTCAAAACAGGTTAATGGGTTTTCACCTCAGTATTGTTTGCCAAACAAATAATAGCAAGTATGTAATGGATTCATTTCGACTTGAATAATTTTATAAATGTCCTTGAATTTTTCAATGGAGCAAATTCGATGAAACCCTAAAGCAATCTCATGAAAGTCTGCCTTTCTTGAGTGTTTCAATCGGTTGCGTATAACCTCATTTCTACTTTTTCTTCAAAATTTGGAAAAAATAACTCCACCATTGGATTTTAAATTCAACCACGCATATCTCTAAAGATGGTAATTTCGAGTTGTATAACTTTCCATAGAAACGCCTGGAGTGGAATCATGCAAATCTATTAAACTAAAAGAAAATATCTCCACGTGTGCCACGGAGATAGGAAACGCAAACCAATGTGATCTAAGGTTTCACGTAATAAAGTTTGAGTTGTATAATTAATCTTGCCGTGAAAGGAATGATGAGTACTCGGGTAACGCCTTTCGGTGCTCCTCTTCAGGGTGAAGATAATTGCATCTGAGTTAATTACTTTAATTTGCTAGATAGCTGACCAGAACAAGTGTAATTAACTTGTTCGTTGTAACCAGCCAAGGACTTCTTATACAACCGTAGCAGTGTTATGGATAAAGTAACGACTTCCGTGGCTAAAAGAAGGACACAATTATCTTTGTAGTTACCTTAGATGGCATTCCTCTAGCGTGCTTAATGCCGCTCCGATCCGTTCTCATTTTTGTGTTATGAACCGATTAATGTAATTTCTACTTTGCTTACCATAATATCGTTTTGGACTTTACCGGAAAATTTCCGGCACAAAATTTGCTTTTCCTTACATAAATTTATCTCAGGTTGACTGATAAGCTCTTTACATCTAATTTTTTTTCCACTGTAAGAAGATATGAGCAACTTGAGGCCGAGACTCCGTATGATAAAATTATTAACAATCGGTGGTTCTACACTATTTTTACCCCAAATAGTTTTCAGCATTCAGGTGAGGAGCAAAGAAAGGAGGATTATTTTAAAGGTGTTCAGAGCATTACACCGAAAAGAAGATCGTGTCTGGAACGCTTCCGGGAAAACAACAATTATGAAAGCTCCCGCTGTAGGGGCTCATTAATATTGCATTACTCCACCTTTCGTGTTACGTAGCATTAAATATTAATGGAAAATTGCTATATGTTGGGGACTGGGAGTAACTTCATTTCAACGCGGTGGCACACAATCACTTTAGACTTTTGAGGACAGAATATTGCGAAACGTGTTTTAAATTGGTATTTTTTAGATGTATAATACTCAGCCTATATTTATAGCATGGAAAATTTACTTGGTTCAATTAATTAAGTATAGAAAAAAATGAGCTTTAAAATCATTTGTTCCTCCGTTTCTGCCCTATTTGATGCAAGACGAAGCAGGAGTGTTTAAATTAAACCAATAAAAAAGATGTTTATTGAATTTTTGTAATCACTCAATGTGGAAAACTGTAAAGTAGACATAATTTGCGGTGGAAATTTTGCTACTATGCAAAGAAAGACAATTTTATTTACCGTCTGCTGAACCATAATTCAATATTGAGCTGCGATAATGATTTTAAATATGCATAAGAATACGGATCCAAGAAACCTCTTGCTCTGCTATGCCGTGAATTTATCTCTTGCGTGAAATTATTTTACCTGGAGATCGTATTATTACCATAATTTTGGACAAAATGGTACGGCTTGTTGTTACATAGTTGCTACGTGTTTCCACGGAGCATTTCAGATGACTTCACTTAATAATTTTATGAAGATGCAGATTGATGGATTTATATTTTCAACGACTATATGAAATGCTGTTGAATATTTAATTTGCGAACGCACAATCTGCCTGAGGTTAGGTGTCAGTTTCTGTTGAAAATAAATAACATTCAGAATAAGTGAAAAACAAATGTTATGATAGTGCTCCAGTTTTCAAGATTATGCCAAATCTAATATTATTTGAAAAAAAAAGTTAACTTATTAATTTACATCTTTTATAAACATAGTGAATACATTTTAATTTTATGAAAGAATCGTAAACACTTTAATTTAGAATCGAAACAAAATTAATAAATCTGAAAACATTCGTTTTTGGTCACTTGTGTTTCTTGGAATACTTACTCTTAATGTATTTTATTGTATTGTATATTAAAATTTTGATAGACATTTGCAGTAATTTTCAGATTACGATCAAAGGAAAGTAAATTTTCATTTTTCTATATATAAAGTCAAAATAATTGATATCCTATTGGATTATTATATCACTTTAAAATTTAAAATTAAATGAAGTCAAAGGTTATTGAAAGGAAATTATGAAAATGTTAGCAATTTTGAACGAATTTTTTGTGTGTAAACTCTTCGATTTCATTCGAATGAATTTAAGAGTACGGCAGATTTAAAAAGGGCGTAAGCAGATTCGAAATAGGTTTGACTCAAGACAATTCTCAATTCGGATCAATTTTAAATCCGGATTCAAAAGGTCATAGACGAGGTTACTACTTCAACTCCAAAGTTAGATACTTATTTATTCTTAATATGGTTGGTACTGTGCACCTAGATTCTAGAATATGGTGGTACTATGGCTGTGTTTACGCTGAATATTCTACGGCGATTTAAGCGTAATTCTAAACAGGCCCTACGGTCGTAAAACAGAACTCAAATTACAGCAGAGCGCACCGGTAATTATCCACTTTGTTCTCCCAGTGGCCTCATTAAGGATTCAAGATTATGTGACCTAATCAGCTTAAAGAGCTCCGCGAGCATAGCCGAAATGCGGAATCGGTCGCAGGAGAATAGACTCGGATAAAGCGACATGAATAATTAAGGGAACTACCCGCGCGCCCCCGGGCATGCATGTGGGAGCCAAGTGAACCCGCATACCAGACGTGTTCGATTTTTGGACAGTTTCCAGGCCCACCTCACAAATTACCTTTTCTTCTGTTTGATTTCGTTCCGAACTTGTTGCCTACTTGGAGTGAATTAGAATTCAGGAAGTTTTCTCGTTCGCCCCGAATTGGAAGTTTTCCCTTGTTTTCCTTAACTTTCTTAGAGGTTTCTTTCTTGAGAATTATTATGCATTACATGACCGGCTCCATTTTTAAGTAATATTTCTGTTATCGCCCTTGTTCGACAGGAAAACGTATGGGTGAATGATATTGGTGTATGCTGTGCTATGCTAATGACGGAGATATTCAGGACCACCTACACGTTCTTGAGATACAATTCCATCTGGTCGACCCTCATCGAAATAAGCAATCAAGGATGAAGTTCGACCGTAAAAATATATGCTTAAAAAGTTGGCCATATGCGGAAGTCCTGCATATATTGTAAAAAAAATATCGAAGTTTTGGTATTTCTGAGCAACAAATCTCATTTCCCCATGAATCAGCGGAATGAGCTGCTTTGCTCGGGCACTTAAAATTTGAATAGTGATTTGCATAAAGTTTCCTCGCTGGTAGAGAGGAAATTATTCAAAGCATATCCGCAGATATACACGCTGTAAGTTGCCATTCAAGGGAACATAAATAAATTGCTATGAGTTATGAACTTTTCAGTGTCATCGGGGCGTTGACAACAATGTATGTTTTCATAAATATTTTCATTTCAGATACCGGCGGACGGATCCCTCATTTTAGTCATTTTGTTTTCCACTCCGAAAATTGTTGTCATAGTTTCGTCCCTCAAACGTAATTATGGTAAATTTTGTGCTGAATTAGTGAAAAGATTAATTGAAAAGCTGCAGGGGACCTGTTAAAATGCATTAAAAATTGCAGCAAAAGCAAAACAAAAAGGCTACCAGCAGTGAATTTAATTTGCTGGCTTCTGTTGGGTGTATAAATTGAGTACTACAATTAATGCGCTGTTGTATTATATCAACTCTATCTTCCGTTTTTTATACAACAATTTAATTTAATTTCAAAATACCTTAATTTATACGCATACGGCTTCATCATACATTACATTTTAAATAGGAAGTCTTTACAAATACATTTTTAATAACAATAATGAGATCAGCTATGAAACATTCTATACATACTTTCATTTACAAAACTCGACCAAAACCGATCAATTTCTTAAAGTATAATTGAATTTAATGAAATTCACCTTAATCCAAATTTCCATGACCTCAAACTCATGGCCAAAAGAGTACTTTTTTTTTGTGACAGATGAAAATTAATACCTTTCTTTGACTAAGCCACTGTATTTTGGTGGAATTAATTACAGAGCATTTGACTGTAACTTATTGCTTGAGAAACAGGATTTTCTAAAAGTTGCTTGTAATTTAAAAGTAATGACAAAAATTATGTCCTTATCTTATAAAATTTAATATTGCTCTAACATTTATTCCAATAAAATTTTATTTAAGTTAAGGGCTAATTACTTTATCACCTGAGTGCTTTACATTCAACCGCATACATTTTTTTAAACATAACCTGAATTTGAATTTAAGGACCTAAGTGATAAATGGTAATGGACTTCATTTTCAGGAATAGAACAAACTGATTAAGACACTTGGTATTGTTTATCACGTAATAAATTCAAATTAATTAAATTCTAGTATGCACAAACAAACTTAAATCATATTAAAATACTGATAATTTACAACATCTTATAAAGGTCTTTCTAAAAAGTGGTGAGTTGATTTAATTAGCGTGTTTCGTCTTAGTTAGGATATTCTGATTTTAGAATTTTGTAGAGTAATTTTGTATGATCCGCGAACCGTTTTCTTTTACTAGTTATAGTTCAGAGACATAATTGCAGGGTATTTTACATATTATATATTATGTAGAATTAGAATAAATGTTCTTTTGCAAATGCCAAAGCTTACCAGCATTTCAAGATAATTAATTAAATTAAGAATAGAAATTCTGTGCATTGTTCTATTATAATTTTAAGTGCCTCTATGCGAAGAGTGAATTTTTCTACTGAAATCCGCAGGTAAGCCAAGTGAATAAGCAACAATGCAAAACAAAAGAATTTTTCACAGTTCTCAGATGATATTACAGCACCTCATTGCCTGCAAAGTACACCGCAAGAGGTGGCTAATCCCTAAAGAATATGACAAGTTTCTTGTGTGGTGTATCATACAAACAATGCAACTTTCCACTTTATACCATTTCTCTTGACGATGAGGTCCACATTCCTCATCAGGGAAACATAGACATGTACATCGTCAGCTTGAGCGAAGGTGGAATTAAGTTTATTATTGTTTTAAACCACCACAAGCCATTATTAATCACGCCAACGAGGAGTTTCATAAACCACCTCTGGCACATTTCACCGCACCAACTTGAGGCGCCCCGAACAATTCTCAAGCCTCCTTTCACCCGTGAATGACGACTCCGACGAGTGTAGGCGCACCCTTCTTCAGTTTTAGCCAAACCGAGCTTTTTCCGAAATTTTAGTGGGAGACGACAGCCATCTAACCGTCAAATAAACGACATTTAGTTACAGTCTTTCATGTACTTACCTGCTAAAAGTATATTTTGATTTTTGAAAACAACCTTAATAACATGCAAAATAAAAACTAATCTGCTATAATTATACAGTCTCATTTAGTTTAGTGAAGTTTTTTAAATTAAAATTTAATTTGTATCCAAAAAATTTGTCCATTCCATTGTGATTGACTGGTAGAAAAGTTTTTACAGTTCACCTTTTTATCACAACACTAATATTATTGTGCTTTTGATTAAAATTAAGACCTAATTATTGTGTACCAAAACAATAACTCCAAGTACGACCACTTTCTATACATATATTAAATTATCAAGGTCAAATACTGATAAAAGAAAACAATATAGAGAAGGAAGGATACGAATTATAAGGATAAATCAAAGTCAAGCGAAAGTCATGCTACAACTCTACTATGCATACTTGATATGTATTTGATTCATGGTAAATTTATGCAGGATTAGGAAAACAATCTCAATACTTCTGCATATGGAAAAATCAATTTAGCTAGTTGGATGGATGTCCAGTGAGGCAGAAAAGGGCAAACAAATCTAATTTGAACAAGCTCAAACATGGAGAGTTTTGATCCAGTTCAGCAGTCGTAACTTTCAAAATGTTACGTAACGTCAGCAACAATTTCAAAATCTCTAATTGTGTCATAAAAATGTATCTTCTCATAAACAAAATAACTAAGAAAATTAAGTACTTTAAAATGAAAATACTCAATTTTGCATACGAATTAATTATAACTAATAACTTTGACAATAAAAAATAACAAAAGTAAATGCATTCTCTTAAAGGATTAAAGCTTTTGTGGGGTTTTATATAATCATAATTTAATTATTTTTAAAGAATGCTGTGATTTTTTTCATATATATTTTCCAAATTCTTTAAAATTTCTTTTTTAATTTAAGGAACTCAAAAAATATCAAAAGTCACTTACATAATGTATTTAAGTCTTCAAGAAAAATATCATCCAATTAATTCTGATGTAAAAGTCTTCAAAGCAATTGGTACTTTCCTAATTCAGCTGAAATGAAATTATATGTGTCTAATATGGTTTCAGTTGTTTATTTTACCTAGCCGGGCTTTAATTATGTTCGGTAGCGACATTCAATTATTTCATAACACAGCCAGGACTCAATTATGCAAACACAATAACATTTCATTTTGAACACTTTTCATCTAAAACCATTCCACGGAACTAATTCAATTTTCACAGAATAGACACATACTTATAACAAAATACATATGTAGGTCTCAACATAATATACCATATATGTAATGTGTTAAACCAAGCTGGGCAGTGACTGGTAAAAATAGAATTCTTAAATAAGACCTTCGGACAGATAAAGGTATCAGTTACAGGTGCCTTTTATAAAGGGCCTTACGCTTGTATTCCTGCGAGTTACTCCCTACATATGACCATTAGAGGTAAAATTTTTGAGAGACTATCTTTTAAATTGCAAAAAAGGTAAAGGGCAGATCATTACTGAGTCACATGGGAAATTAAAAACGAACTACCCAGGGAAGACGGTGGGCTCAGGTCTTTCTAAGACATCTGCCACCAATTTGCGCCAAGAATTCGTCTAATAAAATTTTATTTCACCCCATAGTCATAAAGGGCTTCGTGTGTGATATGGGGAATTCGCAGTTCGCCCAAAATATAGGCATACAGGGGTTGTAGTCTGAAATATTCGGGAGTCGAATTTGCATTTCAAATTCTTTATTTTATTAATGCTGTCACCTTCATCTTACCGAACACCTCATCATGGCATCACCCTGTAACTTCCATACGTAATACGTACGTATACTCATAGCACTAAAAATGCCATTATAGGCAAACAATTTGTGGTGAGGATCGTTTCTAACGTTTCTAGTAAGGGAATAATCATTCCATAAAATAAGAGGCTTTAAAGAGTCTGCTTCGACGAAGTTGAATCGCAAAGGGAGTTGAGCATTTGGATAAGTATCAGACTTTTAAATTTTTGCAAAGATTTCGTTATTTAACTTCCATTCAAATGAAATATTTCTTGTCAGAAATTTTTATGACAAAAAGTTTACAAAATACTTCCAATAAATTAAAAGTAAAAATTGCAACATAAAAGGCATTGTAAAAATATTTGAAACAGTAAATTTGTTGATTAATTTTATTATTTAAAAATTACTAAGTTCTTTAACAAAATTACATTTTTCAGAGAGTAGGTACATATAATTTAAAAACTTAAAAAAACTAACTAGTATAGGAATTCTAATATGATCGTGTCCAAAGTACCAAAGTTCAAAATTGTATGTACACTATCAAAATTTTGTTTGTATTATTATTATGGAAAGTATAATTTTCGAAAAATAACTTTGGATATAGTTTTAGCAGCAATTTTGTATTAAGTCACGGCGAATTATCATAAATTCTTGTACGAAGTGCTTATAACATCATCAAAATTCTGTAAATAGAGTTTAATCTAAAATGTCAATTTTAATTAATTAGAAGATCCCAACTTGGACGTATTGTCAGCGCAAATTGTTTGTGACCAACATCTTCAATATAGATTTTATTTTATGTACTTAATGGCGTCGCCGTCCATTGTAAAGAAATTCTTTCCCAGAAATGCTTCTGAAAACTCAAAGTTGTTATGTCAATCAATAGTGATTTAAGTCCTTCAAGGAAACAGTGATGTCAAAACATAGGAATGAGTCGGCGATGGCGAATTCCAATCAAAAGGCAAGTCATCCTTTAATGTGTTTCTCTTTTTAGGACTTTAAAAAAATTCAACCTATTTCTTCGGAGTTATTCTTTAAATAAAAAAGGTCTGATATAATTCGACAAACATTCTGCGGGGCTTTAAAGGTTGGTAGTATTATTAACAAAGGTCCAACCTTTACCTTTTTCTGTCTATAGCCGCGAACGTCTACATCGACGTATCAGAATTCATACACAAATTGGATAATATTCCAGGAAGCCTTTGATAAAACGGATAAAGTCTAACAAATTTAACGAGCACCAGCGGAAGTCAAAGCATTTTTCTGGATTTTTTAAGGTAGAATAAAGCACATTTTATATTTCCCAGAGGATCGACATCCGTGATAGCGGTGAGTTCCAACATTAATTACATTTAGGTAGCGTGCCACTGAGCGGAGTAATAACTTTTTTGAAATTAAGTTTAAGCTTTTTAGGTATTCCCCAAAGAGTATTCATAAGACTATTAAAATAAAAAGTTTCCTTCTGTTTTAGTAGGCAAGAAGTTCAAATTCAGAGATTAGAAAAAGAGGGTATTTTGGAATCAAGTGTTACTTGTTCTTATAAACATACATATGTAATTCAAAAAATTAGATGGATAATTCAGATATTTACAACAGATTATTCATACGATTAGTTTTACGGCTAGTAAGTACTACTTTAGGGTAAAATAGGGTAAGCGATCTATATAAATCTACAAAATAAGAGGGAAAAAGGCGTAGAAATTTATAAAAACACGACTTTTCCATTTGAAGGGTTGAGAGACCGGAAAAATACAAGCTTTTCAGAGAATCAATCTTCCATGAAACATTTACGGGCTCCTACTTTGTGGACACTTTAAAACATCTGAAAGACTACAATGAAGTCATGGGGCGGAGAGCGAAAGTTTTTTTTTCAGTGTGTGTTCACCCGGAAAATCGCACAATCAAGGACCAAAGGAAATTATTAAACATAGGCTAAAACTGTTTTGGTTTGTTCAGGGAGAAGCCAAGGAAATTATACTTTTAAGTTTTATCACAAGAAATTATTGTTTGGGCCTTTTAGAGATTGAAAGTTTCAGCACTTTTCTTTGACATAAAACAATTATTTAATAGGGAGTAGGTAGGTATAATGTTGATTATATCTTTGGGATCCTTAATTTATTGGAGAAAAACGCCAATTCTGGGTTCGGTAGGTATTTTACATTTAATTGCTTCCGTGTAGCCATTAGTTAAAGTAAACTGGTCAAGTCCGAGTCGGATTCGAGTATTAAAGCTGAAAAATCAGTGTATGCTTTTCACGCGTCAACAAACTTTGTGATTTTAGTATGATTTTGATATCTTAAATTTAACTACTAACGTTTGTATGTAGTCTTATATGTATTGTAAATATTAAAAGTATTATAAATAATATTATTTAGGATTATTGTAGGAAAAACAACCTTTCGTAAGACCCTATCGTTATGAAACTCTAAAAACGTGTAATCGGATAATGCCCCAGATTTTGCAAATACTGCAAAATATTATTGCTCACAAATTTATATTAGTTAAAATACCATTACTGAAGATATCGAATTGATTTAAAAAATTTTTGGTTATAATATTTTCGCTTCCCGCTACACATATGAAAGATGAGCAGAGGTTTGCGTTTGATATGAATACTCAAGTTAGGAACCTTGGCCCACCATCGTTGTCCCTTAGCGCTTCAATTTGCGAAAAGGTGGCTACAAACGACCTCAACAAGTGGCTTTTTATCATAATGTTGGCTTTGAACTTTTATAGGAGGATTTCACCTAATAGGCATTTTCGGGAGTGGGAGTCTATCGCCACTGCTTTTCCTGGGACTCGCCAAGGTGACGAGCCTGACATCCGTTTTGTGAGACTCCAAGGTCAGGCGCCACGAGACTGTAGACTGGGGAAATTGTCTTGTGCTATTCCTTAAAAGTAATAACATAAAAAGCTCCAGTCGAACACATCCGCAGCATAGGCAAATAGGACACAAACATAATTGATAGAGCAGGCCATGCGCGGTGGCGAAAAGGAGAAATTTACACCTCACACCGGGCTCAGCTGGTTTCCATGGAACCATGGTGAAGTTCCACATCGCAACCACATCTAATTAAAGTATGGAACCTTACACCTTTCGATTCGCCGAACGGTCGCCTGGCAGAGAAACCTAATGACGAATTCCTGGGGGTTTTCTGAACAACCCCCATGCGAAAGTCGATCAATCCGTCTGTTCATCGAACATTAGAGCTTGATTGAAACATATCAGATCCACCGACAATACGTGACTTTCAGAATTTTTATCAAAATTATATGTACATATGTATATTATACATATGCATGTAGGTATATAGAAAAAATATACAATCAATTTTTTTTTTCTTTTAGAGGAACTCAATTATTTTTGCTACCGCTTCTTCTAAGTCCTTATCTCAGAAGTGTGTTCCATTTCTTGGAGCTATGATGAAATTTCAAGTGAAAGTAGCTTAAAAAATGGTAAACTCCTGTTGATAAAGCATTTCGTATGCCAAGCACTTCCTTCTTTGCATTGCAAAAGCTTTCATCAAAGTCGTCTTCTTTTGACCCATCAGCTAATTCTGCTTTTCAGAGGAATGCTAATTTTTGACTTACGTAGGTTTCCTTAATTTTGCAGTTTTTAAGGGCTTATACCACCCTAAGAGTTTTAAAAAGTCCAAGTTATATTTTTTTATCGATTAATTATGTAATTATACTTTAAAGAATATTTTAAGAGTATAACCTTGATAATATTCCGCATTTTATTTGAGTTATAGCAATTTCAAGTGAGCGTAGCAGAGAATAAACGGGCTTGTTAACAAAAAAACCTAATTTTTTAGCTACATCAGCAAATATTTTCATTGATTTTCGAGAAATAATACATAATTTGCACGTCTAAGTCTAGTTACACTGCATTCAGTCGAAAACCTAACTTTGCCTTCGCTTTGTGTAATGAGAGTAATACCCGCGACACACCAACTGAAATTTAGAATTTCGAGCGTATTCAATTTCACAATATTATTGTAGTGCTTTGAAACTAAAGTCCAATTTTTGTCAAAATCTCTTTTTAACAGAATATTCGCCTGAAACTTTTTTAAGAAATTCAGAGGTAATATGATTTATTTCTGAAATTGAGAGCACCTCAAATTCTAAATTTCGATTGATGTGTCGGTGGTATAAGAGTTTATTAATTTAAGATTGTAAGGAAATATTATAGTTCTTGGAACTGTACAAAATTTTCATGTTCATTCTACCCTAAATGTAATAAATAAATTTTAAAGAAAAAATTTAAAGAAAATTGAGTTTTAGCAAAACAAACCCTGTTTTAGCAAGACATTACTGCTCATAATAAACATTGGAAATCCGTATATATTGTTTGTATAGAATAAATTAGCAGCAAAGTTTATTTCAGTACGTTACTGTTAAAGCTTCTTCTCGAAGCTCGACTTAACGAAAAAGCATTTCTCAAATGTATTTGCTTATGCTTTTGTAAGTAAACATGCATTTAAATATTTCGTCAAATAAGCTACAGAAGCTTTTGCAAAAGTTAACATAAAATTAAAACCGATAGATGTCCCTAAGATTCAATCTTGTAAAATTGTGTAACGTTTTATATATCCAGGAAACAGCGTGCAAATTCTTCAATCAAAGGTTATTGCCTCTTTTTTACTAGTCGGTAATCAAAGAAATCATATAAATACCAAAAACTTCCTTTTAATCGAATGCTTAGGTACGGACATTTGAATTGTGCTGTTAATATTCCAAATTATATAATTTAGGCATATGCTGTGATATAAATCACGACTCAAGGTAAATTGTAGGCTGAAAATACAAATAAATAATAAAATGGGTAATTAAATAAAGTACACAAATATTTCCTTTGTAATTCATTCATCCAAATTCATAAATAGATAACTTTCGCAAACAATTTATTAAGTTTTGTCCACTTTGAATTTCCAAATATCAGTTTCATTTGTCACTAGAGAAATAGTTTTCATCTAAATTAATTAATAACTCACAGTTATTATATTTAATTTAAATATTTATATTTAAATAACCTGGGCAGACAGTATAATTGTACCATGCTTCATTCGATTGAATACAAATAAAAATATGTATTTATCCCCACATATGTTTTTTAGGAATTGAATTTAAGAAAATGCAGTAATATTTTTTGTACCATGGAGTATTTATGATAAGTTTCGATTAAAAAAAGTATAATTCTAGTTGAAAGCCAAGAAGTGAAGATTTATTCCATAGAACTGTCGAGTAATTTCAAAATTCCATCGAGAATGAGAATTGCTCCTCATTCTCTAACCGCAGAAATATTTCGCAAACAATTCGTTCAATTGAAACCGCACAACGCCATCCCTGTTCAGGGTTCAGTTAAACCTGCAAAAATATTTCGCTGCCATAGCCAGAGCAGCGGAATGCGGAAAAAGATCATCGAGGAGTCGGAGTTAAATACACAAGGCGCCTCCCCGGGGCCCACATCCTTCCATAAATCATTTATTAACCAGCGGCGGCCCATTCATCAGGCGTTCAGGTGGCCCTTCGGCGTGGCCCGGCCCACTCCCTGGCCCTTTTTTCCACATTTTTCAGTTCCGCTTTATAAACCAGATGCCCAATGGTCTGGACAATTTGCTCGGCAAAAGTGAAAGTGGCAATACTCTCGTCAGTGTGGCCTCCCTCGCCCTTCCGAAGGGCCGCCGCAAGGGGGCGATTGGGTCCTGCGGATTCATTTCAACCAATTTAAGCCCGCTCGGCTGAAACAAGCAGCGGGTGCAAACCTCTCACTTCCCCATTTTGCGAAATTTTCGGCAAACTTCAGCAGTAACTACAATTCGAAGCAGCCGCACAAAGCAAGGGCGTGGGGGTTTGGGGTTGGTGGGTTGCTTGGAGCTTTCAACCCCCAAGCTTTTTTCCTGGGTACGCGCTAATGGAATAAAGGGCGTGAGTTTTTGAAGGGTTTTGAAAAGTTTTTAGCCACGAAATGTTTTGTTATAGGGGACTTTGTTGTTTCAAGGTTTTGTACACAACAAAATAATTGAGCGCCTTCTGGGCCATTTTTTAAATCACCGTGCTTTCCAAATGGAAGGAGCCCCGGGGAACTGGAAGGCCGGAATCTCTCTTATTGTCTTCGTTTAGTGCTCGCAGAGAAGTCGAAGAAAAAACTTCAGGAGCGATCCTTATTTATATATATTATTGTTTCGACCTTCACTTTGATATACCTACACTTTTACTATACTTCAGAATCGCACAGAAAATTTAAATTTATAGCATCTATCGGGCCCCTTTTTGTTAATATTATAAATTTATTTTTCGCTTCCTCAAAATGGTTCCTTCAGAACTCTGAAATCTATATATCTACAAACAAACAAAATTTAGTCCAATTTTTTTAACTACTCGCCCAGTGCCCAACTACTCAGAATATTTAATACTCTACTTTCCCAATTAAAACCAAAAATTAAAACTCATTAATTTAGTAACAATATTTTTGAGGCATATGAGATTACAAAAAGCTCAATGGTTTATAAAAATTAAAAAAACTTTTCTGATTTTTTAGAAAACTGAGCAACTCGAGTGTATAACCTTGAAACCAATGAATTTCAAGGTCTTTTTATTTTTCAGAAGGTATAATGAAATTACATCTGTAAAGTTTCATACTAAATTGCATAAACTTTTCAAATTTCATCTTCTAAGATTTTCTAGCCACAATTTGTATTCAAGGACAACTATAGTTTGAGCTCTGAATAAATGAGTTATTCTACGCCGTTTCTTATTAGGGTTTTACCTTATATTTTATAATTTCTTTAAGATTCTATTATCTTCCTTATGGATCAATGAACTTAAGAAGATTGCGAGGATTTTAGTCATCACCTTACCTCATTCAGTTTTGGCTGAAATTGTTATCAAGTGCTGCGCACCTGTTCTAGCCCACTTAGCGCTCTGATGAAAAATTCATCAATTTTTACGGGGAGTTGCTTTCGAAATTTACGTAAGCATCAAGGCGGATTACTTCGCCTTTATTGTTTTCATCACTTGAATCTCGCACTCACACCGCCGCCCCGATGCCATTAAGAACGGCGGAGGAGCTCCCGCAAGAAATCTTAAGAAAGGCTCCCGGAAGGGCGCGAGAAAGCAAGCGCTCCCCTGACAACTCGCAACTCGCAACCAGCGATAGCCCGAATTCCACTTAAGGTACATTTGATGGGCTCGACGAAGCGCCTTCCAGTGTGTAAAGCTTTTTTGTTTCAGTAGTAAATGTGGCCGCCCACCCACACACGGGGGTTAAGTCAAGCTTTCTGAATGAACCCGGTGGGTACGAGTACGAGCTTCTACGGGTTAACGCAACAGCCCGGTGGCCGCGGAATTGCCGCGCTTGATAAATGCGTAACTGGTGTGGGTGGGTCTAATCGAATCAGCTGGAGAGTGAGGCGGCGTGCGACGCGGCGGTATCCAGGAGGTAAATTTTGCGTAGATGCACTGCCCCCGGTCCACTTCGCAGCTCGCTGGAAGCTGTGTATGATGGAGGCATGGGCGTCGGCGTAATTTTTTCTTTGAGGGTGAAATTTTAATTTCATTTAGTCAAATGATTTGCTTCAATGCTTTCATTTAATTGGTCATTTAAAAATACGTATATAAATGTTTCATTCTCGGAATTCTAAAACAAAAAATAAACTATAATTTTGTAATGAAAAATCCGATTGATATAATTATAATATAATAGAATATAATAATTATAATACATCGATGGGGAGAGCCAATTAGAAGTAATATTTCACTTTTCATTTGTCGAGATATCTTAAAAAAACCTCCTTTTAAATTGAAAACATGTGAAGAATTTGTCGTAAAATCGATTATATTGACCAAATCTGAAGTCAAATTTTTCTTTAACTCTTATATTTGATCAGATTACAAAAGAGTGTCGTTTGACGGACAGAATAACGTTTTTAAAAGGTAATATGAATTGGAAAGATAGTATAGGTACCTACTTCCAATTTAAGTTTTAACTTTTTCTAATGCATTTTCATGAGCAAATAAGTATTTAAACCGATCGTTTTGACCTGCTCGTTGTATCTATATTCTACATCTACACTATAGGTTCTATAGGATCGTTAAGAAATCTAAAAACATAATTTAAAGTTATTTAAGACCTTTTTTTTGAAGCGGTTAGGTGCAAATGAACCTTTTCGGTGACGCCCCTGGATTTTGGTGCTGGCTGGTTCTGGGAGTGGTGTGGGAGCGCACACAGTCCAGAATCAGAATCCATCGCAAGTGAAATTCCGCGATAGAACTGTGCCAGTGAGGGCTGAGCGCGCAACAAACCGAACATTCACTTTCTGCCGTAGAGAGGAAGGCGACACGGCGCGCTCCTCGTACGGTACTGGCGCGCTGCTGCAGCTGGCATTGTGTTGCGCGTTAAACACAACATTCCAGAAGGGAAAGAGACTCGCTAGGGGTTTTGTGCGGAAGAGGCGCAAATGTCCCTTCGTCATTCCATCGGTGGTTCCCGTCGGAAAAGGATCCGGGTTCGGTGCGCTTTCCTTCAGTGGTCGTGAATCGAAAAGAGTTCTTGCGCCTTTGGCCCCACACCCCTTGGACTGTCCCTGCCGAGATCTGGCAGGAGGAAGCTTTAAGTTCTGTTTTGAATTTCTCGGACTGTTTTTTCTGCGCCCTCAGCCCCATTCCCTCGACGAGATCCATAACCCGAACTCTTTTACCCGCCCCCGCCCAACGAGAGTAGTGGAAAATGCGGAAAATGTGTTGCACCGCTGCGAAAGGGTTTTCTTTCACAAACCCTAACAGTTGTGTGGAGTTGTGCTAAAGATGTGCATAGTGCGCGCTGCTGGTCTGAGTTCCCGCGGAACTAGAATGTGATCAAAAACCCACCCGCCTGTGATATACCATATTTTTTCGAAACCAAGAAGTGTTCATTGAATTGAAAAGATACCGCAGAACGTTCACAAAATATGGATAGCTCCCCAGATTTATCGCTTAAACTGCGTCGCGGCTCGAGCGACTCCCGGGACTCGTTCTATATGGATTTCGCCCAAGGAATTGACTCGGACATAGAAGAGGTGGACACGACGGTGGCAAGGCCATCGATTAGTGGGCAACAGCCGCAACATTCGGTGACACAGGGACCTCCGGCCCCTCCGCCCACACCCCCGCCACCGCCGCCCCCGCCCCCACCGCCGTTTCTGCCGCCATTGCCACTGTCACCGGCAGATTCGCCATTAATGCATCAAAAGCAACCGCATGCACCTGGCTCACCGCCGCCGCCGCCGCTGCCGCCGGCTGCACACGTCTCCGACGCCGAAACGATGTCAGTAATTGCGGAGACAACCCTTTTAGTGGGCGAGCCTAATGAGGATTCTGCTGGTCCAGGGACACACGTGGAACCATACCTGGGCCCGCCTCCACCCCTGCCGCCGACGCCGCTGTCACTAGACGAAAGGTAAGTTCAGGTTCAGTCTGACACTTGAGATCCACTCGATCGCGTCGAACGACACGCCGGGGCGTCGGGGCGTCGAGGGGTGAAATTGATAAATGCATGCAATTTCCGAGGAAATATATGAGCCGGGGATGAAAACAATTCCGCCCCCAAACAGTCGTTCTATTTTTCCCCAGTGAACTCCCGCCTTTTGCGCGCTGAGGCTGCTCGTTCCGCTCCAGCTCCCGGCTTCATCCCGAACATTCCTTGCTCACTCCAGAAGATTGAGTTTCGAGCAAAATCCGCACATCAATCACCCCCGCAATCCCCAGAAGTCGGCAGTTTTTACGAGCTGCGATAATTTGTTTTATAGTATTGCTCTGCTGAGAAAGAGACTTATTTCTTACTAATGAATCATCACCATGACAGCTTTATTTTATTCAAAATAGATATAAATTAATATTATCGAGAAAAAAAGAGCAAACTATGATTATTAAAGTGCACAAATAAAGTTGTACAAAATTAATTACGTTTACAACGCGAGGAACGATTTTAAAATTGTCTCAACTTATGTTGGCCGTTTTCGAGACCGTCATTTAAAGGGACATTCCCATTGGAAAATTTTACAAAGGCATTTTGTTTTTTATTTTATTGTTACACATATGGACATTTCTGATTTATTTCCCGAAAGGAATTTAAACACATTTTCCCAAAATAGAATTATCTCCAGAAGCTGATAACGTTTGCCAAGTTTGGGATTATCCATTTCTATTTTAATTTTAAAGCCACAGTCGAATTTATTTTCTGACTGATCATTCTTTATATGACTCACCAGGTGTGTCCAGCTTAGGAGATCTCAATTCGAGAAACCATATTCAACCAATTATATGTATATGTATATGTAGTATGTAGGTACTTGAAAACCGCACGATAAGTTTTTCAAATTAAAACTAATTGACTTTATTCAAGTTATGATTTGGAGATAGTCGAATTATCAAAAACCACGCGAAAATGTGAAGCACCATGCGCATTAGAGAATATTTCGACCTCTTATCTAATCCATATATGTATTTACATGAAATGAGGAACTGTGGGATTTTTTTGATAAACTTTTACTTCTGTACAGCTTCAGAGCCAATTTCAAGAAGTGAACACCCTATGAAAGACTTTTAGATTTTTTAAGCGAATGTATTTTGATAATGTTATTTTTTAAACACAAATATTACTATAATTTATCGAAACTAGAAAAAACAGCCCAACAATTGAACTATCATCTAAAATCGAAATTAATTTGTAAAGGCTGTAGTATGACATGAACTTTACAAAAGATTTTTAAAACTTGTAATACATTTTGCCATACTCACTAATCTTAGGAAATCAGTTTTTATGAGCTACTATATAATTTATGGCACTGATTAGGAAATGAGTTTAGATGTTTATCTCACTTAATGAATCATCACAGCATCTGTTTTATTTTTTTCCTTTAAAACTTCATCAGCGCCTTTACAATTGCCTCAAAATTATCTTTGGAAATCGGGTGATGATGCGACGCGACGTCGCAAAATCGCTCGTTCTCTGATTCACTTACTGTTTGTCTTGCGATAGCGGTTGGCACTCTTCCTTCATTCACCAGAGGGGCTTATCTTAAGGATTTACGCGCTAATAACCTCAGGCCTTCGGGGACTTTCCAGCCGAAATCTGCGCGGTATGAACTCTTTCCTTGACGGCAAGGGGAAGAAAATGTTTTTTCTTCTGAATGAATTCTTATGTCGACGAAAGCCTTTTTTCTATATCTTTTCCTTCTTTGTCAACGGAAAGGAATTGGACTTATTCCTAAGAATTTCTCAAGCACATATTTGGTAGAATGGATCTTTCACACAGCCATACTTTTACTTCCTTTCGAATCCGTGTAACTATAACGCCTCCATCTTTTAGATGTGAAGAAGGGATTTCGACATACGTACATATTTTTAATATGGGGACCATTATTGACTTTATAAGCTCCTCCGCAATTCAGGAATATGTGTTTTTCCTTTCGTTGAATGGGGCTTTGATGCCCTATACCAAAGCAAAAAAATGTATGCATCCTACTTGTCATTAATCATCATAATATCGGACAAGGCGGCTACATTTGTATGGGGCGTTATAAATCACACCCGGGAATGAGGTACTTTGGCCACGCGTTATGGACTTATTGCCCTTTTTAATGTAAGTTTGTTGCTCTATGTTAAATAAATGATGCTTAATACATTTGTGTGCGCTTCCGTTGAATGTAATTCAGGTTATCGTTATACTCTTCCCTTTTTAAAAACTAATCAATCAATACAATAATTGGAAATTAGTTTATATTAGGTAACATGTTAATATACACATTAATCAATAAATTATAAGAAGATGCCAGGAGCAAGGGCATGTTTTTCCTTCAAGGAATTTAAATTCTAGAACAAATTAAGGGGTTCTTATTTGACTTTAAAGTGGCTTAAAATTTTTGACTAAAAACCATGCAAAAATTACCATCGGATGGCACCCTTGAAACTAAACAACTTTTGTTTCAATCGAGTATATTTCAAAAATCGGAAAAATTTCAAATTTCCTGCCGAAAAGGTAAGAGGACTAAATTCGTAAATCTAGTAGTAGTCCAGTCAATTGGGGATTTAACCGTGCATTTTGGGTAGGATGCTATTTTATTTTTTTATTATGTGGAGGGGTTCAACAGGAGCTTAAGTTGGAGTTTTCGGGGTCGGCGGTCCACCCATTTGGCCGCCATCTTCGAAATAAAGGTGAACATGTTTTTTCAATATATCTCGAAAACTACCACTCCCACAAAAATGTTGTGCAGAGATCTTTCGTAGACAATTATATTATCTACAACTTTTCCTAATAACTTTTTTTTGTAACTTATACAATCAAAAAGTTATGAGCAAAAATTAATGAAATTTTTGGAGGTAACTTACTGTTTTCGTTAATAACTTTTTTTGGATTACTTTTTTAAGAAAATTACTCATGAGCTATTTTATAGAGCATTTTGCAACAAATAATTTTTTATATTTTGATTATTTTTGAGGGTTTTTTGGCGCTTCGAAGGGAGGAACCTCAAAGACAAGTAAAGTATCTGAATAGAAAAAATTCACTGTTGCTTCATTTCCATCGACATACCATTTATATAATTATATTCCATGTATTTTCATTAACTTAAAGATATATTTTCTATTAATAATACCATCTTGTTTTAAGTTAATAAATATTTTATTAGGTTAATTTTGGTCATTTAGAAGGCCCAGGTTGTGGGTCGATGTAACTTTCTTGGAAAGTCTCATTAGCTGAAACATCAGCTTCTTCGCGAGGCATTTTTTTTACGTACAATGGTAACATTGAAAGGCAGTCTGCTTCAATTCCTTCTTCATTTAGTAGCCGAGTAATTGCAACTATGTTTTCGCATGTTCCTCCACTGCAATGTTGGCAAATAGACGAACACTTCAAACCAGCTCTTCGAATTGACTTCTGGTGTAGAGTTATTCCTACAAGAGAATGTCGAGTTATCTACTCAGTCCGATCGGTGAACGATTTTTTATTGCAGTTTATGGTGGCGATAGTGGGGAACAATCCATAAATAATCTACGTTACAAAAAATTTTCGAAAGCTGTAATTAAAACAAAATTTAATTTATCTTCTCTTCCACCTACACAAGATGCAGCTCGTATGCACACCTTCAGAGCTTACCATCAAATACAAACTTGGTTAGGGCGGTATAAAGATCCTGAGTTGTGGGGTTGGAAAAAAATATCTAAAATGTTCATGCCAATACAGTGTACTCAAGCGCCTGCACCACAAGAGCTGCTAAAATTAATGTTTTGCAGATGCAAAACTAAGTGCGGTACAGCTTGTGGATGTTGAAAAGCTGGTTTGAAGTGTTCGTCTATTTGCCAACATTGCAGTGGAGGAACATGCGAAAACATAGTTGCAATTACTCAGCTACTAAATGAAGAAGGAATTGAAGAAGACTGCCTTTCAATGTTACCATTGTACGTAAACAAAATGCCTCGCGAAGAAGCTGATGTTTCAGCTAATGAGACTTTCCAAGAAAGTTACATCGACCCACAACCTGGGCCTTCTAAAAGACCAAAATTAACCTAATAAAATATTTATTAACTTAAAACAAGGTGGTATTATTAATAGAAAATATATCTTTAAGTTAATGAAAATACATGGAATATAATTATATAAATGGTATGTCGATGGAAATGAAGCAACAGTGAATTTTTTCTATTCAGATACTTTACTTGTCTTTGAGGTTCCTCCCTTCGAAGCGCCAACAAACCCTCAAAAATAATCAAATTATAAAAAGTTATTAGGTCAAATTATTTGTTGCAAAATGCTCTATAAAATAGCTCATGAGTAATTTTCTTAAAAAAGTAATCCAAAAAAAGTTATTAACGAAAACAGTAAGTTACCTCCAAAAATTTCATTAATTTTTGCTCATAACTTTTTGATTGTATAAGTTACAAAAAAAGTTATTAGGAAAAGTTGTAGATAATATAATTGTCTACGAAAGATCTCTGCACAACATTTTTGTGGGAGTGGTAGTTTTCGAGATATATTAAAAAAACATGTTCACCCTTATTTCGAAGATGGCGGCCAAATGGGTGGACCGCCGACCCCGAAAACTCCAACTTAAGCTCCTGTTGGACCCCCCCACATAATAAAAAAATAAAATAGCATCCTACCCAAAATGCACGGTTGACCTTTTTTTTACGCCGGATTTACTGGACTATAGTGTCAAGGGCGTATTTTTAATATCCGTACCTGCTTTAGGCATTTTCATGCCTAAGTTTGATCGTGTATATATAGGTATTTATGCGTCTGAGTCTATGCCTGATTTTTGATTTTTGTTTTTGATGTTGGCATATTTTTTAGTAGATAAAAATGACTACTTTTGATTGTTAAATTGTGAATTCTCATAAGTATGCAAAACTGTTGCAATATTGGTCAAAGCTGTGAGACAACATAACATTTCAAATCAAATCAAATCATGAGACATTCCGCAATATCCTCATCTCTTTTGCAGAGATCCCGGGGGGCTCCTGCATTCACTTCACATGAGATGAGCCGCCCCCCTGAAGTGAGCAAATTACTTTAAAATTACTATCGGCTAGACTGGAAGTCAGTTTCCTCTTTGATATTGGGGCGGCAGAAATCAAATCGACAGGCGGAAGCTTTTCCGACGTAATTTGGGGATGCGCCCGGCGAGCCAATCGATTTCGGGCATTTTGGGGAGCAATTCCACGAAAGGCGCCGTTTTGCGTGCGGCCATAAATTGCTTTCGGGGGCTTCTCGCTAAAAGGGACCAGAAATGCATTATTTATAGGACTTTGGTAAAACGGCTCGGCAAATCGACTTCAGGTCTCAGAAAAGTATTCGCATAATTTGAAGGGCGCACACGGGAGCTGCAGCTGGCTAATGCCACCCGCTTCAGGCGTCTTGATCTTCATTCCTCCTCAAAGGAGTTCCCGGAGGAAGTGAGTTGCGTTCCCGAGTCTGCTGCTTTTCCGCTTTCACGGGAGCGGCGCACGGTATGCGTCCTCACTTCACGGACTCTTGAGAACGTTTCTTCGTGCTCTTGCATAACGAGGAAGTTACATGAAAATGTAACGAAACGACTCCCTCAAGAAATTTATTCGGCGCTCATTTTACTTGTAAAAAATATGTATGGGCATTCGTTTACATAAATTATGCGCAGTGAGTTCATAGCATAGAAGCACGTCGATGAAAGCCACCTTCAGCTGACATCATAAGTCTACTTAGGTGCTAAATAATACACATTGGATTGTTAATTGCTCATAAATATTAAGGCTTTACAATTTTCTGTTTTGTTTTTGTGAATAACATTTATTGAAAGAATATTTTTATTGTTGCAAATTTTTAAAAAGGGACACTTACATAAGTTCTGCGAAAAATAATGATTAAATCGGCAATTTATGGATACTTAAAATTTTTAGCTCAAAATCTTGTTTTAATACCTTTGACACACTAGAATGCTAAACCACGATTAAGATAACTTGGTTGAAAAATCTGCCGTGTGGGGTTACACACTGAAAACTCGATACCTTCGACAGATATTTACAATTTTCTTATTTCAGTCAGCTGGGCAGCTGTCAATTGAACTCGTTTATCTTCCTAAACGACTTCTGAAAACTCGTTTAGGGAAAAACAACTTTTGGAACCCGTTTAGGGTATAGAGATAACCGAGAAATAAGGAATAACCCTTGTTTAGCGTTCTAGTGTGTCAAAGGTATTAGAGTAACTTAGTTAGTTCAACTATGGTTGATTTTCGCTATCTTTACTATAACAACAAAAACAATAATATTATTTTGCTTTAAACTTTTGTACTTAATGCTTCCAGTTCTGTATAAACATTTGGTGACTAATTTTCAAACAGTTTTACAAGTTTGTTATTCTTTTTAAAATTTCTTTTCACTTTCAGAACATAGCTTATAGGTATTATTATACGTTCAAAATAAATTGCTCAGCGTATAAAAGAAAAACAAAACGTTCTGAAATATGCGTTTGAAATTTGATTAATTTAGTTGGGTTAAGTTCTAAACAGTTGCTATCAGCATGAGTTTTGGAAATTTTCTTGAAATGTATTTCCTTACACTAGTTAACTAACATATTATAATGTACCTAAGACAAAAATGGTAAGATATTTTCTTTCATTTCGCTTCGTTTATTCACAAAAAATGTTGTCTTCATAAAAATTAAAATAGGTACGAAATACTCGAAGCGTAAATTTCATTTTGGATCTGCCGCATCTCAAATTTGTAAAATCTCAAATCAGCTGCTCTGAAGAAGAGCATATTAATTTATTGCGTACATATGCCATTTAATATCAGTGCCGAAGCCACTCGGTTCTATGCAAATGACAGGATTTTGCGAGTCAAGAAGGCAGCAAATCTCTTTTTACACCTTATGCACCTTTCCCTCTGCTGCCAGAGCGGGCGCCATTAAAAGGCTGAAATCTTCCGTTCGAGTTCGTGCCAATTTGCCAAACTTGACGCGGAGTTAATCAGACCGAGCAACGCGCTAATTTGCATATCGCAGTTTATGTGTTAAACAACAGGCATTTAAATTAAGCCCACAACTACACTGCGCCGCGTCACGAACATCAAATTGAGATTGGCCTGCGGGGTTTGGTGGTGCGGCGCGGCGGGATTTTGTAGCTCGGAAGCATTTTGCTGGACGAAGAAGGGTGGTTATAATTTTACAAATTCCGCGGGCACCACGGCTGATTCGCGTCTATATTTAATCGGCTCTATCTGGCCGGTTGGTCAGACTTGGCTTTGTCCTCCATTATGCAACCCAATTCAAAGCGATCTTCCGGTTGATATAAGCGGCTCGCTGCAACTTCCATCCGACTCACGCCCATGAATTTTTCAGCGCAGGGCTGCATTTATTGATAACTGATTTTCACCTAAAATTTTAACAAATGCGCACGGGTCGCCGAGGTGTTGGCAATCGAATGTTTGCCCACATCTTCACGCACGGCGAATTCATCTGCACTGTATTAAATTTAAATTGGCTTTCATTAGCCACGCCGGGGTGGATAAGCCAACATCGGCCAGTTTGGTGCGATTGCGATATTTTTGCACATAAAAAAGCAATATATGGAATATATAAAAATAGCCATCCCCTCGTTCATTGCGATAAAACCCAAATAAATCCTGTATGAATTGTTGTTGTGGCGGGGATGCTTTCATGTTCAAAATTCTTTTTCAGTCTAATATCATCCCTAAAAAGGATGCCTCGTAATCGTCGTAATATGTATGACTAGATGTGGTGACCTCAGTACAAAAATCCACCCTGTAGTGCAACTGACACTCGTCACAGTTGTGATGAATTAGATCCCTTATATCCCATTTGGAAATCATCCGCATGACATCATAAGTAAGATTCAGAAGGGATTTCTTACGTTAAGACCCATCCCCTACGGAATCAGCTATTTGACTTTAATTTTATGTATATTGTTGCAATAAATTGCGAAGATTTTTTTTTATTCTGAAGGGATGTAATACAACCAAAGGCAATTCAGTATTCGTAATAAAAATTAATTATGTTTAGATAAAAAAAAATATGAAGTAGGTTGAGTTTGAAGTATCCTGACAGTTTTATTGAAAATTGTGTAAATATTTTATGTTAAAGATGATTATATTCAAAAAGCCATTGAAATAATAAATAAATATTAAAGCACACATTTGTCTTGTATAGTTGATGTCTAACAAGTCTAAGTGGTGTAAAATTGTTTTAAATTTGCCTATTTTCAGAAGTCGTGCAAAAATATTTACAAAAAATAGGTAGAAACATAATTTTACTTTCCACAATTTTCTCCAATAGTTTTGCAAAAAACTGCAGCAGCTTAAAAAAATTGTGGCTTTATCATTATTATTAAGAATAGTAAAAATAATATCGGATTGAAATTAATGAGTAGAATAGTCTTTGTGATTCTTAATTTATGAATTTACCTACATTTACTATTTGAAATATTTAAAGCTAAAATTTTTAAATTCCTAGGGTTTCCTATAGTCGTAGAAAAATAAAAACCATGGCAATGGTGTTCCTCCTTAATAACATTAAATTCCGCGTAAATGGCTGTTATCAACACAGGGTGATCTCTGAAAAACCTCCAACACCGATGTAGAATGTTTAAATTATTAAGGGTAAGCATATCCCCTTTAATTAAACAACGAATGCCGAAAAGTTAATGAAGTTCCACGGAATGTTTCTGGCTATGTAAGCAGCGTGTCGCGAGCGGAGGGTCTGTCACGTCTCCCTTTGTGCGCGCGGTGACCCTATCTCGCCCCCCATCTGGCGGAATTGAATAAAAATTACACGGTGCACGGTTCCAAGAATTTTCAATATGCACAAATCGCACGGATGTGCTTCTCTCGTGTGTGTTTGCAAAAAGAGACCCGGTCGTGTCGGTCCCTGGTGACGTGCGCTAAATTGGGGGGCATGGCATACTGGCAGCCGTGTAGTCACGTTCGCTATTCTATGCCCCGAGACTTCCTGCTGCTAGTTTTATTATATCCGGCTTCATTCTGGCAGCTATTTTGGATTTCATCCCGCAATTGGAGTCGCCCTCACTTTGCTTCTTAATTAGCGACAGCTACACCTGTTTGGGGCTTGTAAATGAGCCCCCGGACTAATGCGACTGACAATGAATACGTAATTTGTTTTTAAGACGACACTCAGTTAAAGTTGAAATTGATACAAGGAAAGCAGCATCCTGCTCCTCCTTGGAGCTCAACGAATCTGGCAAGCTCCTTAAGACGAGGGCTGTAAAATCAACTTTCCATTGACTAGCTCCTATCGATCCGCCCGCCCCGAAAGCAGAAATTACGGCAAAAACGTTGATGACACTTTATCCCTTTGAAAAGTGTTTTTGTCTTCGTAACCTCTTCAAGATAACATCCGAGTGGTTTTTCTTTTACTCGACTTTCCCCAACGATGGGAGTGGCACTGATGCTTCTTCTACTTAGGCACAGGAGGAAAAATGTTTAAGATACCCGAATAGGTAAAAGAATTGCCCGAATTTGATCTTCTATAATATGATTTAACAATTTTGTCGTTGTAAGTAAATTGAATTTTTGAAAATCGGGTTACGTTGATTTAGTGTTTGATTTGAGTCTAAACAAAATATAGAAGACATATAAATTCAATTACAATACATGACGCGAAATATTCAACAGTTTTATGTACCATATGTACATATGTATAAAAAAAGAAATGTCGCCGGAAGGTATAGTGACCAAATTGATTTTGGCGGTCATTTTCATGGTAGGCATGGAATTTTGCTTTTTGATACTTTAGTGGTCCCAGCAGTGGTTCCCGTCCGGTGGAATTTCATCAATTTCCCTGAAAGCCAACAGCATGGCTGCTTTTGTGTCGTATTTCGGGGTAATGCTTTATTTGTTATTGAAAACCGCTCATACACTTTTTCCTTTGATAGTACCGCGAAATGACATTTCAGGTTTATTACGAGAGCATGAAATATTTTGGCGATTGTAATGTAGTACCCAGGGTTTGTTGTTTTCATACATATGGTATATGTATGTAGGCATGTAGTAATAATATTAATATGGTAAGCAGCTATGCGGTTTTTTGTGTCGTAATTGCATTTTTCTAGTTGTGTTGTATATACAACTTGCTTTTTTTGAAAAATTCCGCGGACATGCTGATAAGATACTTTATTTCAAAGAGCAGGTATCAGCCTGATATGATTTTTGTAGAAAGTAATGTTCAATAAAGGAAGTAATTTGTTAATATTTTATAAGGGTTTTTAAATACCCGTCCATTTAATGAATTTCTTGGAATTTTTTTCATACATAGAACCCCTGTCGACTGACTGATATATATTTTTGCTATTAGGGAAAAACGTAAGAATTAACTAAGGACCTTTTCAACTTGGTTGCGAATGTTTCAGACGGGATATGCGAGGGTATGTGAATTTATAACGAATTTAATTATATAGTATGTCATGCAATAAGTCGGCTTACGTTCTTTAATTAAAAAGTCCTTTCACGTCATCTGAAAGGCGTCCACGTTCATTATTTACATTCGCCACGACTGCGCTCAGTTTGGTTTTTTCCACGTAACAAATTTCCATGACTCTGAACCCCCTTCAATTTCGTTTGATACCCCCAAGAGAACCTCCGTAAAAAGTTTCTGAGTAAGCAGGATCCCGACTTTATCTTCGCCATACAAAAAGATGGGCATCCCATAAATCTCAGCATTTCGAAGATTTACCGGGTGCGAGAAAGCAGTGGTCCTAAATCGCAACTAGCTGGAAACAGCACGTCGAGGTGGATTCAATCAAGCAACTTCATAATTTATTCAGTGGGCTCAGCCAAAGCCACTTAGAGCGCTGTTTGCCGGATACAAAGCCTGTGGCATGCGAGGAAACCTATCGATTGATTCCTCGCCGGGTATTGGAAAAAGGTTTCGTTGCGAGGGTTTGTTGCCCTTTAAAAGGGCTACGCTTTTCTCGCTCGCTTAGCGCGCTGTTGTCTCTGAACAAAGCCATTCACTGTGCAAGGAAAGGGCCCCGGTCCGCGGGGAAGGACACGACCACCAAAGGGCCATGGTGAGGAGGATGAAAATGTGTTGCTAAAAGTTTTCCCTATTTTCAGGAACGACTGGTTCACCGCGGCTTGTGGACTGTTCCATCACTTTTATTTTTTTTTTCCCTTATATTTTTCCCATTTTATTTTTCATTTTTCACAATCTGTGGGACATTTCAAGAATCAGTGTCCCTTTTGTGCGCGCATTGTTGGCAGAAGAATGTGGGTTACATCCCTTTTCTGCGGGGGAACGCCTGACCGAATTCTGTTCAAAGAACGAAAAAAAAGCGACTTAATTTGAAACAGTGGAGCCATCGCAGAAGTACTTCTGCATCGGTCGTGGCAGCTTCTGCAAAATGTTCCATTCACAGGTTTCCGAGGGAGAAATTTAATTACATCCTTGAACTGGTGCTCACTGGGATACTTCGGCTTCCTCTGTTGCCTCTGTTGCCTCATTATGCCTGAATTTTTCGTATCGATTTTTGAACCTTTTCTTTTCCGACTTTTCTGGCTCTTTTTATCCTGGTTGCGCCCAGGTTCGAGGCGCTTTACATAACTTTTGCATGGTTAACGTTCATTAAAAGTCAGTGCCCTCTTTAAAGCTAAATTAGGGTGGTTTCACTACTGAATTTACTTTAACAAGCCTTTTCCTCTGGAGCAGTGATTTCAACCGCAGAAAATCGATGGGAGTTTGTAATTAAGGGTCGATGGAATTTGGTTTTCTATTCTGTTTAATGATTCGTAAAAGACGGAAATGTTGTTGAAAATATCTTGATGGAAATTTTGAAAGTCAAGGGTACCAATGATTTTTCACTGACACTTTGCTTAAAAGATCATGTGTGAAGATTAACCTACCGAAAATCTAGATTGGTGCAAGGAGTAAAATTTATTTCAAGGATATTAAACTTCGAATTACCTACTTGATTATTTCGAAAAACGACATGACGTAGATATACATATAGGAAGCACAGGTTTTTCGAAGTTGCAAATTTGGGTTTACACTACTCTAACTGGTCCTAATAATGTACCAAAAAATTAGAACTACATCACGCTTTGCAATTTTAGTCCGTTTTTATGTATACGATTTAACTGGGCTATATCCATTAATTTTTAAAATAATTTGTGGAATGGTTAAATTTTTATGAATAATAGCTTTCCACAACATTCTTCAATATTCTTTTGGTGTGTTCGAGGGAGTTTAATAAACATTAGTAATTCTATTGGTGAAAGCATAACTGGTGCCATTAATTAGCAGCTAAGTGGAAGTTCCATCCAACTTCGAACGAAGCAATTAAACCAACGTATCCCTCCATAAGTCAACCTGCTCTGGTAATTACGGCGTTTAATGAGGACCCTTCGCAGGGTTTGCAGGGTTACATTGTGTGGCGGGGTCTTCTTGCACAGGAACGATAAAATATTTTAGCAGCGCAGAAACTACTACTTCCGTTTATGCACCTCCATCCGGCCGAGAGCATAGAAAAAAGGGCGATGGTGCTCACCGCTACAGGGACTAAGCCGTGGAAGGATTCTAATTTTATCTGAACGTCCGGAAGAAATTTGGCATGCTTCCAAAATTTATGCTGTAATTTGGTCGTTTGTTAAGAACTTTTACTGCGGGAATAATAGAAATCTTTCGGCGTGGCCGATGCTCAGGTAGGAAGAGGAAGCTGCTTAATGGCCCGGAAGAGTGACACTTAATAGCCTGCACGCATTTTGCTGAAAACCCATAAATTATGCTGTGGGCGTGTTAACAGACGGCGATAGTAAAAGCCTTCGGTGGGGTTCATGTGCAATTGTTGTACGAGAAGAATTTATTAAATGCCCAAGACGTCGAACTCGGCCCGAAATTAAATCTGCATCGGGGATTTATCGCTCTTAGTCTGATTGTGGAGTAGATGTGGATCTGGGCTAATATGCAGCCCAGAACAGATATGAATTATGGGCCGTTTTGAGGGCTTATTCAAAACACGACTTCTATCCCGGTTCGTTTGACAAGCATAGAACTCCCCGGGAAAATGTTGCTCTGCTCATGAATAGAATCCTCCTTCACGGAAAGTGGGTCATCCCTTATGTAAGCAGCATTATTGTAACGTGCTCATATTGTTCGCAGCGGTTTGGAATCTGCGAACGACAGCTCCGCAAATATTTTTGCCATATATCCCCCGAGTATGTGGGGTATGCTAATATCCAGAAATTTTATAGAGAGCGCTGGGCTCACATTAAATCAGAAGTGGATGTGTTATGAAAACGGCTCTTATTTAAATAGCTCTGCATAAAGTGGCTTGTTTAATTTTATTTCCATGGGTGTGTCAGCATTTTCGAAGCTTTTGGAACTCCGTAATATGTCACGGCACCAGACGGACGTTGTGTTCGACTTTTTAACTTTGCAAATACAAACTAGTGCCTGAAATTTATCTGACAATCTGCCTAAAAAACATGAAACTTTTATGTTGAATATATTTTTGCTCGATGTGCATTTATCAAGAAAAACTAGGGCTCCGGAACATTCCTAACACTCAGTTTTTGTACTATATTCTCTTTCTCTCATTTCGCACTCATTAACAAATATTTATGTCACAGAACATGTGATGCATATTTTCAATCGACTTTTTGCTGTAGATTACGAGTCCGGAAACTAAAATATACTAAAAACCCCAGGTTTTTAGGAAAAGCAAGGTAAAAAAGCAAAGCGTGTTTTTGGGCACTTTTGAATTTATTTTAAACATTTTAAAATTGTTATAGAATATGACTAATAAAGTACGAAAGGATTTTAAAAGCGTATGTTAATGTAATGTTAATATTATTTTAAACACGACGTCGGAGATATATATGTACATAGTATCTAAATAAACAAAAAAAAAACACGGAGATTTTAACTAAAAACAATAGATTAAAAATAAATTTTTTGCCGAAACTATGTATTATTTATTGAAAAGTTACGAGACCCCTCTTTTTAATTGAATCGAATTTTTATGATATGGAAGCGGTGTGCGATAATAAGAAAATGTTTATGTATTTAAGGAGCAACTTTAAGTGATAAAATCGCATTTCTATGAGCGTCGTCAGTGACAAGTACACAAGAAAACTTTTTACGTAAGTCTCACTGTAAAACAGAGGATGGAATGAGCGTAGACTAAAAGTGCAATACAATCCGTCGTATCAGGGCGAAGGCGGCAATCTTCAATAATCCCATGTTGTCAAGTGCAGCCAATGTGGATGTTTTATAAAAAAAAACAGAAATTTGATCCAAACAGGAGGCCTGTTGACATCCTCCTCGAGACTCCTTCTTTCGAGCAAACTTTGAAATTGTCATGCTCCTCGCACCGTTCCCAGGCCGTCTTTGAACAAAGCGTACGACTCTAAGCACGTGCTCTCGTAAGGAAAGTGCATAAACACAAAAATAGTTGTACGCTTGGAGAGGATCACATAAAACAAAAAATCAACGCAAATAAGACGTTTATGGTTTTTGCATTATGCCCCGGCCGAGGCTCTTAGGCCGTGCCCCTCGTCGTGACACAAACGTACTATGACATGCAAAAGTGCTCGGTGAGTAAAAGAAAAGAAAACAACACGCCATTTCACTTTAAAGTCTTTTGTTGACTTTTCAAAGTCTACAGTGCCTTGCGTGCCAGCGGCAAAATCCGCCGCTCTTCTTTGAAATTTAAAAAGTTTTTGAAAAGATCAAAAGTTTTCTTACGGAGCGCTTTACGCGACTTCATGGGTTGCAGACAAAAAATTAATGGCCTATCAGGGGATGGGTTGCTACCAAGTAATTGCACTTAATTACTGGTGATGAGAATTAAACTAAATTTACTTAAAAAAACCTATATGGTAAACTGTGCTTAGTTTATAATATATGTAGATATTTTGTACTAAACGACCAGATGGAGGAATACACGACAATCCGGTTTGTAGATGTTCATATTTTCTTTAAGTATAATATCTTAGGGATATTTGCTGTAAGTTTCATGATAATCGGGACAAAATTGACTAAGTTATGTTAGATGAAGTGAAGTATTTTCAAGTAAAATGAATATGCAAATGGTTTCATTTAAATGCATGAAATTATAATTAAGTCGTTCAAACTACATTTGGATAAATTTTTGAGTATACGCTTAAAATGTAGGATAATTGCTGAATGTTCGAGTTTTTTAAGCATATGGACGGGGTTTCAAGAATTTATAATATATGGAATGTGAAAGTGAAAAATTTTTATATAAGTGCATTTTGCTGGTAAAAGCATAGCTCTTTCAAGCAATTCAACATCTACTGTAATTATTAAGAAAATCGAGCTTATGACGCAGAATGAAATGAGTCCTTCCGTCATTACCTAAGTACTAATTTTAATGTGTCGTAAATGTAGTCCGGGACTTAGCAAAATTGCTACATATACCAAAACGTTTAAACAACAGCGCAAGTGATTAGAGACCCTCTCTAAATAATGACGCAGCAAACACCCGCAGTAACTCCTGCAGTTAATCCCCCAAACAGCCAGCGGGACTAAGCCGGTCAGAGGATCATTTTATCTCATCCGGCGACGCTCGCTAGAATCTAGATCCATTACTTCGAATCACTTTAATTGCTCTTGAAAATGACAGAGCACGTCGCGGCGCACGGAGGGTCCGGCCGGCCGGGCTCTGTCCAACAAGGACACGTTCGCCGTGGGTGTCACATTTTCAGCCCTCGTTTGCTCCTGGGTGCAGTTGAAGGTGAGCCTGGCTAATTGCACGGATAAAAATTTCATCTGGTATTTACCTTGCTTGCCATGCACCGACGAAGGGCTGCTTTGATTATCCACCCAGGACCTGGCCGTAATACGCCAGGAGCCAACTGACTTCGTCATCGATTTCACAGGCCAGTGGGCGATAAACCCTTTGGAGTCGAGCCACTTCTGCACATGTTTCACGCCGCCACTGCTCAACAGACCCGAGACCTCTAATTAGTAATCCTTGCGAGCGATAAAGCTATATTTACTTTGTTTTAAGGGCGGGGCGTCGATTAATCCACGTGATTTAAGGAGCGTGATAAAACTGCTATTTTGCTCAGGTTGTGCAGTTTTGTTGTGACACCACGCGAGTTTAGAACCCCTCAAATGCCTGCGCTTGCAGTTCTGCCGGCATAAATTTATTTCTGAATTGAAGGGAGAGAGTACAAACTGAAATATTTCTTCACAAGACTTTAAAACACTTTATTCCATTACAATTTACCAATTATTAAAGAAATAAATTCATTTTGTATTTCAAAACTCGCCATTTCACTATTAAAAGTAGGTATACCGTCAACGGATTTTTTTTTCTTTTTTTCCGTTTGATTCACCTAGATTCTCAAGATTTTAAAGCAAAAATTAATTAATTTTTCTAGAAGGAGACCGTGATTAAAAGTGCTAAGTCTAGCTTTTTACCCAATCCTTCTATTTACGAATATGATATAAATGCATTCTACAAAATGTTCTTTATCATTCAAGCAATTATAAAAATATTATTAATATTTTGTTAAAATATGAGTCTGCTAAATTATCTTCTCTTTAGGAAAAATTAATACACCTCGGTATGTTTGTTATATTTTACAAAAATAAAAACAACATATTCAGCAAAAAGCTAAAATTCAAATTTCAACATTAACGATTTTCAGGCTTTGCATTATTTAAAAAGGAAACAGTTTCAATAGCATGCATAGTCTGCATTAAAATGTTTGAATTATAGTAAGCCTTTAATGCTGTTTTATTTAAATCGTGCTCAGTTGCGTGTGAACATGTCGGTTTCATAACTGCTGGTTCTTATGTAAATATTTGTAATATTGAGCTTAGTACGGATAACAAATCGTCCACCATCCCTCGTAAATGTAGAGAAAGAAAGTCTGGTGCGAGCAATAAATTATAGAATGAAAAGTGTTCAGTATATTTTAAAGTCATGGTGGATTAATTCTTTAAATTAACAAAAAGTGACTTTCTATAAAAATTGAATTAAAGGCGAAGCTGCTTTATTTTCTTTGTATTTTCTTGAAAAAGTTCAAATTAATCTCACTGTCAATATGATGTTCGTCAGTTTCGAGAGGGGGGATTAAGTGAGGAGCTCGCAAAATATATCCATTTTTTGGTCATCTGTCGACCATCCGTCCGCGTTTAAATAAGCAAATAGAACCAAAATCCACTTCGTCGTGTGAAGAGATTACAAAAAGTTTCATCCTGGCCGGGGTCGTCGTCATGGACGACGCAAAAAAGGCCAACTAGGTCTCCGGGACGGGCATAATCTCCCCACGTTACGCTCCGTCAGTTTTTCTAGCCGGGGGCTAACTTTCTGCAGGATTACCAAATGCACTTTCCTTTTGGAACACCGGATGAGGGATGGCAACGTCTACTTTATGCAGGATGCTAGAGATATACGAAAATACACGAGCAGTATCCAAAGTCATAATTTATCCAGGGCCCACAGCTATAGTGCAGAATTTAATTTCGCTCAACTCGGGAAGAGTTCCCTCATCCAGGGCGTCCTGTAAAAGCAGACCGACAAAAAGCAGGGAATCACCCTCAGCTCCGTTGTGGTTGAGTAGAACACTATATAGTGGATATTTATACTATAGACGAACTTTTCCTTGTTCTTATAATCAAGTGCGCTTTTTTTAATATCTGAAGAGGGCTCATCTACCCACCCGTTCACCACGAAGCGCAAAGTGCGAGGGTCGAGCAGTTTAAAGTTAGAAAAGGGTTTCAAGAGCAATTATGGTCTTATTTCTAGTAGCTGTCGGTACGCTTTCAGAAGAATTTAATTCAGTTCTTCTAGGTGGTAAATTTTGCGACCAACGAAGGAGACTTTGTCACTTTCCCTCAATACCTCTTCATGCAAATGCAGGTACAACACCACGAGCTCCTATGGGAATAAACATTTCAATAACCTTTTGTTGGTCACTTTAGTAATATCCTCAAAGTTACAAAATCGTCATGTTCCTGCCTTTGTCCTAAAAGACTGTCGGCATGGCTCCCTAGTCCCTGAGCACAAAACATTCTATCAGATTCTTCGGGTTCATCGTGGACGTCTGGAAGCGGCATTACAATTGCTCCCGAACATTTTCTACATCACTCACTTTGTCCTGAGACATTCTAGAGTGCCCCCGGCAGTGCAGGAGATGAGGAAGGTGTTATTAGTTCCCAAGACTCTTGTCTGATGATTCCCTGGCAGAAAGTCATTTAGTAGAGAAGACGACAGGACGACAAGGGAGGTTTGTCGGAAACGATTAAGGCAAATACAAAAGTCGTACGTACGACCCGTGCAAAATGCACTCACTCATGGCCTTGTTTTTCAGATCTTGACTTTGAAAAAAACACATTCATTGTCTGGCGGAGCTAGACGGCTTTAGATTTGTTTACATTGGACGTCCTGACAAGTTTTGTGGTTGGTTACTCAGGCGCATAATTCTCAGCTCTTTAAAAGTTTATGAATGCAATTATAGTGGGCAGCGTGCATAGAAAATCGCCTGGGATTTGTGCAGTTTTAGAGTTTTTAGATTACATCTGCATTGGTAAACAGGTGATTCTGCAATGCAAGGTCTCGCAGGGTCGACGGCCAGTCACTTTACTTCTGGTTTCCGAGGAGGAAGTAAGAACTTTTATATGCTGAATCAAGTTGTTGAAAAGCAAACAGAAATGTTTATGATATTCAACTTTGTTTTTATAAATTTATCAACGTAAAATGTAAACAAGGTAGGTTTACTCTTGGCAGCCACCGCGTTTTCCTTTCCTAACGCGATAGTATACTTAAGTCTGCCAAATATAATATAAGAAAGGACTTTATCTCATATACCTATAAAATATTTTGACTAGATCCAGATCACACAGTTCTTTTGTGTTTCATACTTATTTTTTATTTTGGGATGGGAATTATGCATTTGGCAACAAAATTCAATCCGGCTATTCATCTGGAGTCAGTCATTCAAATATTTTGATTGCAGTCAAATTCGCCGCAATTATTCTTTCAAAATTTCAATAACAAAAAGTTCAAAGAACCATTTGCAACATTTAAAAAAACGTTTCGAAATAATTACGAAAAATTTACTTTGGGCCACGAATAAATTCAATAGTAGGTATAATTAAGTCATCTTTGAATTTTCAGGAACTTGAAATTACGGACGAATATGAAATATGTTTGTTTTGAGATGATTTGAAAGCAGTCCGTTTTTTGAATTATTGTTATTATATTATTATCAATACGTGTCCCTTTCATGACACCAATCATATATTATCATATTTTATTAAAATACAATTTTTTTACGTATCTCTTAGTTTAGTTTTCGATAAAGAAAAGGAAAGGGGATACTTTTAATGGTTTCTTCAAATCTAAGTGATTAGTGAATTCATTTCTTTTTAAATAAAAATATATTATTAGTGTAAGTTATCTGTGCACCTAGTAAAATTTTTTATTGAAATCGAATGCATTTTGGCAGATTTCTCGTGGTTGCAAGGTCGAGACCTCTCGCAGTATTTCCGCATAAAGTTGAATAGACGCCCACACTTCGGATGATCACTCCCCGAGCAGATTTGTCTGAAATCGTTCGCCGCCACGGATGGGAAACGCGGCGAGGAGCGACACATGGTCGTGTTGCGGCGCGACGGGCCCATCGCGGTGTATTCGGCGCACTGTGGCTAAATTGAGAGATGTCCGACGGACAGTATCGCCACTAGAGGAAGGTTTTAATCAGGAAATTGACCTTCGTCTGAACGTATGCAAAATTGGTGCTGGTGGCTGGTGGAGCGCTAGTGGGGCCGCAGCTTCACTGTATCCACGATCTTCGTGTTCACATCGACCTCTCGCACCACTTGCGGTGGGTGTGTGGTGCAGGGAGTGAATAGTGTGACACGAGTGGAAGCGATCCCACAATATGACCTGGAATTAGATTAGCCAATTGCCCGTTGAACTGATTTGGGGGAGATTCTTAGTAGTGGGCTCCATTTCCACTTCGGTGCCACGTTTCAGCTTCGTGCTCCGAGATGGACTTATTGCTTTAGTTTAATAAATTAAGTTAATAGTGCAGCGTGTTATCAAAATAAGACTAAAACCATGTCATCTACAACTTGCAGCACAGTGATGGAACTGCCGACGCAGCACCCGCCCTCCCCGATATCTTCAGGAAATATTCTTGTGTCTTCGGAGACGGTAAGTCACACCTCGTCCCCGGCGAAGTCGTCGCGCATTCTCCACTCAACGACGCAGTCTCATCGCGTCACCATCGATGAGGGCAAATTGCCCCTTTCGGCGTCATCAACGCATCACCAACTAGTCACGATTGCGACGGGTCCTTCCTCCGCGAGCTCGTCGCACCAGCACCTGACGACGCCGACGGTGGGGCCCCAAACGGGGCACCTGGCGCTGATGTACCACTCGCATCACCACCACCTCAACTATCCCGTGCTTCCCATCGCCAGACGACCTTCCAGGCTCCCGGATCCGCGCTATTCACCTGTTAAAGAAATTCGACCGTAAGTTACCTTTATTATTTCTTAACCCTTCCACAGCCCGCGGCGCCGCCCCCGACCACTCGCAATTAATAATTTAAGCGAATCCTTTGGCGAGTCACGGTCTTAAGTACGTGATCCTGGAAACAGAAAGAAAACCGTGAAATCGTCCGGGGGCATCGCATCTCATGCCAGACTCATTAAAATCTCGGTTGGCGCTGACATGCATGCCTCTGCGCGCCTTTTTTAAAGTAACGATTTTATTAAACGATGCGACGCCGACGTCTGGTTTTGACACTCCAGAGGAGGAGCGCCGAGTCATCGCAGCGGCTTCCATGGCGTCGTGGCATTAAAGGATTAAATTAAAAAAATTATATGCAAGTCTTTAAAACTGCCGCGCGTAAACAAGATCGACTCGCGTGTTTCTTTCATTCGACTTCAAGTGGACCTGCGATGCTTCGGCGGCGCAACGACGTGGAAAATGTTTCTTGAATTAATTTCTCCGGAGATTTCGTTCTTTTTGCTGCACTCAGAAATCGACTTCACTTTGTTGAATTAAATTGGGCGATTGTCGATGAAGCGCTCTCGGAAGATGTTTTCTCACTTCGCAGAAAATGCCTTTTTACATCCCAGACTTAAGCGGAAATCGCTTAATCTCCATCGTCCCTGGACGCAATTTGTAAAGAATGCCGAGAGTCGAGCGAAAAGTAGATTTTCATCGGAAATGCAACTTATTTAATTTAATTTATATCGGTGCATAAATTGGACTTAGTTGCGAAACACCCTGTACATATATCAAGTTATAGCAAATTAAAGCAGTTTTTCCCTTCAAGTTTAAATTTGAAGTTAAGCTAACTGACGTAATTATGGGTATGCGCAGGATGTGTAAAAATTAGTTAGTTAATTGTAATTGTTGGCAACGAATTTTCTTTGCATTATGAAAGTAGGATGTAAATAAATATATGTATACTTATTATTTTACATTTAATATGTACATAGATATTTTGGAGTGCTTTTTTCATGAGAGGTAATAAATATAGAAATTCGAGAAATTTAGAAATTTTAGTTAACGTTTTAGAAACATTCCTTGCTTTTTGTGGTGCACAGTGTATTCAAGCAGAATAGAAAGGGTAACAATTACAAACTGCAGCCCTATATGAAATTGTATACGCACCGTGTCCCTGTGATAGTTCTGTGGTTGTTATTGCTTTACGGCAAAATCACGAATGACAAATAAGCTCCTAGTTTTGTTTCCTATTTTTCCCTCTTAAGTGAAAAAGAATTTTCTTTTTGAATTTTGAATTTTACACGGTAGTCCTATCCTGTATACTCTAATTAATTATATCTATGAATTGGTTATCGTACCTATGTAGTTTAGAAATAATAAATAAAGTCTTAAGAAAAAATGTTATAAACGTTCTCTTCCAGCTTACTTTTTTTCACAAATTCACAAAATAATACTAATAACAAAAGCAAAATAGAAAAAAAAATTAAAGTGTACTATAAGCTACATACAAGAGATTGTCTGAGAAGTTTTTTCTCTGAACTGGGTGAATAGTGCGCGCAAATATTTTAATATATTAAAACGCTAAAAGGCTACACTACCATTATATATAAAAGCTGACCTTAAACCAAATTTCGCACCTCGGACTATACATAAGTATGTATGTAAAATCTCCTTTTCAGATATTTGAATTTTCTGTCAGAGCTTACATAGCTATTTTGTAGGTACTCTGATTAGCTTAGAATTAACATATGTAGTTTTATTTGAAATAATGCGGTATTCAGGAATTTATACTCGTGTATCTAACAAATGATTTTTTATATTAACAATAGTTTAATGTATGGAATAGCAGCGAAATTTAAAATGATTGTGATACATGTATGTACAATACCTACGTGATTGTCATCATATTTTATTGTGAAGCAACTTTGTAAAGTAGTGTCATTGGAGGCAGTCAACACTGTAACCGAAATGCACCGCAAGAGCACTGCTTCTTTTGAACAAAAACGTAAAAAATAAATAATAAGGACCTTAAGCGTTCTGAAACGAGCTCGGAAAGCATGGAATATTTTTGTACGGCCGCCATTGTGCAGAAGTGCCGTAGAGAACCTCCTGATTACCGCTAATGCAACATTTCGCGCATTTTGCACCTGGAATTGTGCCTTCCGTTCAAAAAAATGATTTTCACGTTTTATTTTCCCTTTTATTTTCCAGCGGCGATGCATTAGCTACAACACTTTCAGCGCTCTACGGAAAACTTTTAGTGGTGATGGGAATTGCGTTTCCAATGGCAGAAGTCATCTCTACCTACATTCCGCCGTCGTTCTACGAGGTACGTATCTATGGAAAATGCAAACCTGCCCGGTGTAGGGCTTCTGCACCAGGTAACCAGCCAGCCGCAGAGCACACACGACCCATTCGTCACAGGATTTCTTTTTGTGTCCCGGACACGTGCACACGTGTGTTCACAGGAGCACATAATTGTAAGTAGGCACTTGGAAAGGCGGCTCCAAATCAAGGGACTGCAAAAGAATGAAAAAGACAATGTCGGCCGTGTCGGCAGGAGCCCGCTTGGTCTTTTGTGGCGCGCGGAAGTTTCACGTGGCTCTTGCCAGAAGTCGCAGAAGTCCTGTCGATCCCTCGTCGCGTCGCGTCGCAGAGTCAAGGGCTCTGGAAATTTAAAGTCGTCCAAGCGGACGCGCTACCCGAAGTGTGGTGCTGCGGCACTGCCGCAGCCCGTGCTAACTGCTGCCGGGATAGTGTCTGATGGTTTCCCGGGTTTCATAATTACCGGGCGATCCCTTCTGCTAATTGCTCCTAGTTGCGGGATGAAACGCCGCACAAACAGACGCCATAACCTTTATTAGCTTAAATTAGTTTTAATTTAGATAAATTGAAACGTTCCACCGATGAAGTAGGATAGTGGAAGCTGACTAGTTTTAAAGTCAACGGGAGGGTTCAAATTTAAGCCATCTTGTAGTTGAAAACTTTCCGTCACTTTAGGGACTTGACTTTCGGCAATCGGGAGTTATACAAATGTATCTTTCGTAACTTTCTCGAAAGTTTTTACACATTAATAATTTGGCTGCTTAAGAGAACAGCCAGCATTTACGTAAATGTATACATTTATCTGAAAGTACATGCGTTTAAAATTATGTACATTATATTATATTATGGCGTAGTTAACATAACTGTTATTGCAATGTATAACATTCAGTTGCTTTTACACTTGACAGGTACACTGACCCAAAATTGGTCAACCAAAATTCTTCTCGTAAGAATTCCACAACCTGGAGATTTCTATGGGAAGACGATTTTTTATAGTCAGTTTTTAATATTATTTACAATAAGAAATATAAAATTATACAAATTAGAAATTTTACGACCCTTCGCAGTGCTGTTAAGACACATTTATTTATAAATAAATCACTTCTTAGGATTACCCTTTGAGATTAACTTGTTGATTACAATATTTCCCCAACTTCAACCATGTTGTCGAGAGGTTGGTGCTTCATTACAGCAAGTAAAGTTTGAGCAGTCTTTGAAGTGAGAAGGAAACCCTTTTGCAAGATAGATCCTTCAAATTCCAGGAACTGGGATTTATTAAAACGGAGCCTTATACCTTCCCCTCGGAAAGGGAAAAAGATATACTCCAGCGTCTCTGTTTCATTAAGACGCTACAGCTTGATTAATAGTGCTGAAGATAACTTTGCTTTCTATCAGCGGTCTGAGCAGCAAAATTTTGTGCAGTTTCATTTAAAATTATTTACTAAATTCATAATTTAGTTGGAATAGAGCCCCTAAAAATGTTTTTCATAATGACTTTGGAAAAATGAATTAAGCATATTACAGTGAAAAATAAATACACAAAATGCTGAAAAATATATGGGAAAATTGCATTCATTATTCTTGTTTGTTATTCGTGTAAACTTAGCAAATATTAGTTTCTCAGCAGCCAAGCCATCAATCATTAAGACATTTTAATCTAGAATTTTGTTTATGGAGTATGTGCTATCTGCGGTTATTATAATTTTCTTTGTTTTATTTAAATTTTTATTACGTATTAATGAAAATTGGGATTTCTAAATCAGATATTATACTATTGCAAGAAAACAGTGAGACTTGCCTAAAAGTTGTCCCAGTTGTCATGTTTTCGACGAACGACAATTTCACATAATTTTTCAAAAAATAAATACTAATAAAACAATCGATACTACTTTAAATCTTTGAAATTAATGCCGAGATGTTAACAAGTGTACTTAGACTTAAGAGAGTTTCAAAATTTAATATCACTTAGAAGGGTTATCATTGGCAATTTCTCAGCAGTAATCATTGGTAATTTTGTGATCTCCTCACAATAACTTCTTTGCGGTCACAATGAGGAAGAGGAGAATAAAACTTACTTCTTGCCATTTGCTGAAGTCCTCATTTCGGATCCCATTTCTGCGATGATTACAGCTGATATCAAGGACCTAAAACACTTCATCAAAGACTCTTAATGATTCTTTGGTTAGTCGGAAGGGTTCGTTCAGCGAGGTACACTAAGGACCTCTTCTTGTCTAAGGGTGCTTCATTTAGCCACAATAATATTAACCTAATAAGTCTTACCAAAATGTCGGAAACATTGAAATATTATATTCTGTGCTTCGAATTGGACATTGAGTTTGATTTAAACATATTTACGTTGCAAGAATTATGGGGCAAAATGGTTTAATAATTTGATGAAAGGGTTGAATTTTGTGGAAATGTTTGAAAGCAGCCCTAATAAAGTTAATACATATTTAATAAAAATAAAAATCGATTGCTAGTTGCATTAAATCCGCACAAATAAGGAAAAAGTACTTAACTCCTACAATCTCCCTATCTAGCTCTATTTCAGGAGCTAATTGCGGGAAGCCTTGCAATTCGTAGCGTCTAGAATCTCGTAATATTTATGCAGGAAGAATGCCTGAATATCCTGCAGAGATTTAATTACGCTACCTTAATCAAATCTACCACCTTCATATTCCTCCAGACAGGAAGTCCCCAGGCAACCAAAGATAACACCGGATATGGCAAAGTCGCAATTTTGCATCCGAATGGTGTTTACAGCATCGTTTATGTAATTTTTGCATTTCTGCAGTCCCAGACAGGCCATGGAATTATCACGTCTGGGACTTAATTATCCTAATGTACGCCAGCAGGAGCAGTAAATGCGGGGCCGCTGGAATTTTACGACGGTGATTTTCAGCGCCACATGCTCGGGGATTAATTTCAATTTAAGTTTGCACTTATGACGTGAAACTTTTCGCGCTTGAAGGAGCGTCCAACTGCAGAATTTATCGATCCCCCCGGCCGGGGATAAATCTGACACATTAATAACGATTATGAGGGGGGCAATTATTTCTATGAAATTTATACGCTCATAGGAAGGATAACTCGGGCGGCGGTACTGGTAGGGTGCCATCGGCTTCTGGAGCAGTAATTAATCGCTCTGATTCAATTCCAAATCCCATCAACTTTGCTGCTCTGCGCAAGCATCGGCTGGGCATATTTCAACCCTATTTACACCCTTCATTCAATTTGACGGCTGCGAAGCCAGACCTGTAGATGTGCACGTGTAAGCGCCACGCAATTTACCACCGCTCTTAACACTTTCAGGGGTTCTACCTTTACCTGTACATCGGGAGCATGCTGTTCCTGTTTTTCATGTACGCCACGTTGCTGTGGGGCCGTCCAAAAATAATTTCTTCAACCGGTAAGTAACACATGTCCCTTCCCACGAATTCCTGTAAAATAGGGAGCTCCGTCTAAGGATGATAAAATCTTAGAATGGCACAAATTGATCGACAAAAAAGTCAACAGTTTGGTATAAAATACGTTCAATTTATTTTACTTCAAGATGTTCACCCTTTGTGATCAGATTAGCAATAACACGACCTAGGAAAAACATACATATTTAAATGAAAGCTTATCCAAATGCGAATTCAAAAATAATTTTCATATTTTTGTTGACAGTTTTTTTTTTTTAAATTTTTTCAAAAAAACCTAAAAAAGGACTGTCCTTGGCATACGAGAACTATAAGCATTTAAGTTCTGAAAAAAATCATGAATATTGGTAATGAGGTCTAGACTGAATGAAAATTATAAGGTTAACACTATCTCTCGCCGCTAGATGGCGTTACTGGTAAAATCAAACTGAATCATTTTGTGTTGTATGTAGATAAATTACGACTAATTTCCCCGGTCTCGACTCGCACTTGACCGGTTTTGTCTAACATAGATATGTATATGTATTTTACTTCGTATTTTTATCTGAAGTATTATTGCTGAAATTTTTGTCGATGAGTTTGTGGTGCGGTTTTTGCCCCTTTCTGTTTTATTTATCATACAATACATATAACCAGAACGCCTTGCACGTCACTGAAATGTTTCTTACTACGTATTTTGCTGGTTTTTGAAACCACTACAAGTCGGATGGCATGGCGAATTCATGAAATTCCCGCAGGAACCCTCCCTTTTAGTTGTGATCCTTCCTCCCGTACGTGACTTCTTCCTTTGTCTCCTCGACTCGAGAGCTCCCTGTTCGAGTTCCCGTCCCCGGGAAGGGTGCGTTTGATTCCTGCTGCCATTGCCGCCGCTGTTTTCCCTGTTTTCCGTTTTTTTCTAATGCGCAATAATAAACAATCGGCGAATCCCGTCGACCGCGCCACCGAGAATTACTTTCTTGACAAAGATTCCCTTCAGTCTCAGGTGGCGAAGTGGGTCCAAAAAAGCGCAAGTCCGCCCTCAAGGGCCGTCCTATGAATAGAGCTCCTTATGAACTACTAAAAAATCCTCAACGGCTCCTTTTTCTTCGTCTGATTATTTTAAGCATCCTGATTGCAGCAATTTAAATATTTTTATGCTCCTCGGCAGGCAAAACAGGGAAGCGACACTCGAAGCAATCCTCGACAACCAGCGCCTCGGAAAGCATGGAGGAGTCTGACACCGAGAGTGGATCCTCCGACGCGAAGAGGGGCCCTCCGGTGATTCAGCCGCGACGGCCCTCCCTCCTGGCACCTCTGGGACGACAGCATCACTACGGGAGCTTTTACTTAAGGATGGGAGCCGTGGGTAATTGAATTTTATAAATTTTTAATTCCCTCCAAATGGGGCTCTGACGAGCAACCAATGGCATAATGGTGCGTGTTTAGTTTATGAATATTTTCTTCCTCGAGTGCGTTACGTTTCCTGTAACGAATATTTCCTCTGGAGATTCATATCACATAAACAATTTGCAAGACTTAAATTTGCGCACCTGAGGGGATGTAAATTTTATGTTTGAAGTATGTTAGGAGCGAGTGGTAGAAAATGATCCCCCTTAGAGTAAATGGACAAAAAAGTACGAATAGACATCCTGATATGTTATTCTACCGCCCTAGAATTTAGAAAGCGTTAAATTTTAATAATTATTAAAAGTATTTTTTCTTATACATCAAAAGAATCATTTTGTACGTCGCTATGTAAAATGACTGTGAGCTCCACAATAGAATATTGTTATCTATGTATATTCTTGAATTGGAATGGAAATTAATAAAATCAATAAATACATAACCTTTTTCTTAAAATTTAAATTTAAGGAAGGTTTGCAATTTAAACGATTTAAATGTATCCCTAAAATCATGTGGAGTTATACTCATATTATTCCTATATACATTCAATATTTCATGTAGATAAGTAGACACTAATACCGATAGATGAATAAAATCTACGATTGTAGTTTTCATCCTAGTAGAAAATCATTGACAATCAGTTAATATTCGTGCTGAATTCAAATGCTAGTAAAATCTTAAGATGCTATATTGTAAGAAACATTGGAGAATTAACAAATATCGTTTAATTCCAGTTTGTATAATATCATAGTACACTAAGGAGTAAATTTTTTTGTTTGGTTAACATAGTTGATACTGATAACTAGCATAATATTTCCTTAGTCATATTTTTCTCCTTTAAGCCTTCGGAATTGGCAGCATGATATACTCTGGACTGGAGTTCGGCCAGTACTTTGAATTGGAGCGAGACACCAAGTGCCACAACGTGATGCTTGCCCTAACACCAGCCACAAGAATGGCCTTTATCTTTATCCAAATGTATTTCATATTTTTGAATAACGAGGTAATTCTTCTTCTGGTAGACGTGCAGATGTCCAATTAACGCATATAATTTCCTCTTTGTAGCAAATCAAAGTGTATCGTCACAAAATTTTAGCACGTTTCGGTCTCATGCATATGATTGGCACGAACCTTTCCGTGTGGCTGAATGTCCTGATCCAGGAAACCAAGCACGAAATCCTGACGTTTTACAACCCGGAGAACAGGACGCTGCGGATATCCCATCGTCTAGGTGAGGGGGTTTCTTTGAAACATTTTCATGAATTATTCGGAAGGAGTTATTCAGTGCTCCCCTTGTATTTTAGGGAACCGAATGCATAACCTGGAGCACTCGGCGCATGTGAGGGTGGCGCGAGGCCTCAAGGGGCCGTACCAAATTTTCGAGTGCCGGCGAACAAACATCATAGGGACGCTCGTCCAGGACGCGTCCCCGTTCCTGTTCCCGTGCACCATCGAGTACTCCCTAATTTGCGCCGCGATTCTTTACGTGATGTGGCGGAGCATATCACGCCCCCAGACGCAGCCCCCCGTCCGCCTTGAGAGTGGCCACTCGCCCTGCAAGCGGTCGCCCCACCACTACTCGGTGGACTGTGCTCGGGCGCACAAGGGCCTCTTCATCGGGATCCTCATCCTAGTCCTGACCATAATCTCGCTAATCCTGTTTTTCGTGCTGATCTCACGTCCGGAGTTTGTCAGCCTGGCAGTGACCGAAGTGACGATATGCGAGCTGACAATCTACGCGACAGCAACAATAGCGACCCTAATTGGGATGGTCCAAGTCCGGCACTTGCAGTACGACGCGGCGAGGAGCTTCCAGCTTGACGACATCCTGCTGGTGGGGGCCCAGACGGGCTCCTTCTTGTACAGCACCTTCACCGTCATTGGGGGCCATTTCACCCTGCGCCGGGACACGATCCTGGTCCTAATCACGGCCCTCGCCTCCATCGTCCAGACCGCCTGCCAAACGATGTTCATTCTGGACGCGAGCCGGCGGCAGGCCGTCAGCCCCGAGCACATCCGGAAGAAGCCCGGCCGGGAGATAGTCACTTTCATGCTGGTCGCGAACCTCGCCATGTGGGCCATCAGCACCCTCGAGAAGTCCCGGGCGGAGAGCCACCCGATCCAACTGAACTTCTACGGGCTGTGGGCGTGGACCATCATCACGCACGTGTCGATGCCCCTGGCCATCTTCTACCGCTTCCACAGCACCGTCTGCCTCTGCGAGATCTGGAAGAGGGCCTACAAGCTGAAGCCGGCGTACATGTGAGGCCCCGCGCGGCCCGACTGCCCCCACGTCTTCAGCCTGGACGTCCGCTAGTCGCGAGGATTGTCGCCGGGCCCGTACAAATTGACATCCGGCCCGCGGACGCCCCGCGCCACGTCCAGTGACACCGCCTCCCTTCAGAAGTTCTTTTGTACCTCACTAACTACGAGCGACGTGGCCATCGACGAACCCCGGCGACCCGACAAAGTTTCCTGCAAAAGTCAGGGGACTTAAGACGCGGGGCCCGGTGACGTGCATTCTGCTGTCCGACAATGGACCCAGTCAAGTCCGGGGAGGCCTGGGGCTCCGATGACGATGATGATGTGATTTATCGCCCAAAAGCCTGCCGCTGACTTACTTATCTGGGAGAAAAACTATCAATTCATCAGAGCGGACAGGCCTCCCCCGACGACATGAGGGCAGGTCCTTTGTTTGGATTAACTCAAAATGTTGTTTGTAAAGCGAAAGGAGCTCCGGTCAAAGGAGAGTAACGAGCCTTTCATTTGCTCCTAATCAAATTGTTTTCGGAGCTCTTAATTCCAATTTGTAGCTCTTTGTTGTTCTTGCTTTGTGGCCGGGGCTTTATTAAAGCTCTGCTCCACTGGGCTTACTTAAGTCACATGCAAACTATTTGAAATAACTTGAAAACTTTTTAATACATAAAGCGGCAATAGGAGATATACATACATATATACATACATATGTATAAAAATAAGATGATTCTAAATATGCTACAACAGTGAATGTATTAAAACTAAAATTTAAAAAATTGTACTTGCATATAATAAATTTATATAACTGCTATTGAGTTATTAAATAGTAAACATAAAAAGTTTCATACCATCTGAGTATAACGAAAAGAGACATACTATTCAATTTTAATTACCAAAAAACAATCACATGACTTATATTAAAATCGGTAAAGGTTGATTAAGGAGCCACATCTTTTTTAACAATTATCTTTATAAAATATATACATAATACATATATCCAATTTGTAATATTGAACACTTTTTGAGTTAAAGAAGCAATTGAAAAAGTATTTTAAAATTTTTAAAATTTTAAAACTCTTTTTTTTTTCGATCCGTTCAAGTAAATGTGACCCCTTAACAAATTTGGACGATTTTCTGTGGGATGATTCACTTCTAACGGGGTATACTTTCAGTTCTATTCTTTTTCAATGTTACATATTTGCCCAAGATTCCATTAAAAACTTTGGAGTCATATTTTTTCGGTTTCTAAGGAGCTTGAAATCCTGATATCGCGATCTCATTGAATTCATGAAAAGTATGGAGAAGCCTATGACACAGATTTCGAATTATGTTGGAACATCTTTGTTCTAACTTTATCAAATTTGAAGAATTTATAAAACCAATTTTTCGCATGGTGGATAAAAAATTTTAACACAAGCAACAAATCCGTAAAATTGAACAACTACTCATAAAATACATATTTCGGTCTCATTACTTGATATTCCGAATGTTGCAGGCAAAGTTCATAGGCGAACCCTAGTTTTAACATCTCCTTAAATTTAATTTAAATTTCTAGCATATCTCATTATTTCATCAACAATCTTCCAAATAATTGTTTTGCAGTTTATTATTATAGAATTTAAATTTGGGCTCCGAGCGGAGATCTGTATAATAATTTCAATTTTTGTCTACGAAACGAGAAACGACAATAAATAAATTTGTTCAAATTAAATTTATAATAGATACTTATTGCTTTATACAATGTAAACTGACTTATTCAATTTTTCTAATACGTTGAAAAAATTTCTGTTTTTACTCTGCAAAGTACAAATTTTTCTTGTAAAAAACCTTACAGAAGTTTACAATTTCTAAAATTTGAAAATACTCACGCAACTTAAAAAAAAGCAGAAAGCATGTCACCTGGACAAAGTTCGTAAATAAGTATTAAAAGAAAAACGATTGTCATTTATATTTGCTGCCGTTTTCATCTATAACTTTTACATCTGATAATCTAAACTTATAACTAAACAAACTCTGTATAAATTCATCTATTTATAAATGACTACTTCTCCTCCACTCACTTTCCAAATAGCGAAGGCACTGTCCACATTTTTGTCACTCGTTTTTGATAGAAACATTAAATTTATATCAGTACGTTATACAAGTATTTTTGCGTAAAAACCAAACGGAAAACTTTTGTAAATTTTTATACAGCGAGAGCAATAAGAAAATACATACCCTCTTTTTACTATACCGTTTATTTTTGTACGTAAAATTACATATAAAACTGGGAACAATTTTGTAGTATTACTCAGCTGACCTTTTACTGTAGATAAGGCAAGTTGTAAACAATAAAATCAGGTGGAAAATCAAAGACTTTTTATAAGGATTTTTTTTTTGTTTTTATTTAAGGACTGTAGCTCATGTATAACAAATTAAAGTAAGGGAATTTCTAAAATTAAGTATACTCGTAAAGAATTTCCTAATTGCATAACTAAATATTCAAAAGACTTTCAGATTCATAAATATTAGAAAATTTGTTGTTGCCTTACAGCAATAAAAAAAATTTCCCGCAGGTAATCCTGGGCAATTGAAAAGTTGTGAAATCGAATAAAACATTTCCATAGAATTTTATGATCTTCTTACTATTTCTCTCTCTCAATTATTCAACTATTTAGAAAAGGATAAAAATAAAAATCAAATGTGTACAAATTTTTATAAGCAAAAGCATAAAAGTCCCACTGATTTTATCAACAGTACATTTCTATCAAAGAGTTTTTACATAAAAAACAAACACAAAAATGTTTTTTATTCAACTTATAGCTTAAATTATGCTTAGTGATACAATTTGTTTTATCGAACAATTTACGGTGTAATAGTGTGAGAGTTGTATATAGAGTTTAATTCTTAATGACATGGATAACGTATATTTAATGTGGAATATAATATAACTGTTTAAAAGTGTACGTTTTGTTGATATTTGTTAATGCATACATTATTCAAAATGTTTTTTATTTATTGCTATTGTATACTTTTATGATCGATTTGTGTGGTTACCTTTGAAATAAACCGCCTCATTTAAGCTCAGATACAAAACAGTTTTCCATTAAATCAAGAAAGAATACAATTATTGACTCTCTAGTAAGGGTATGGGAATGCTCATTTTGATAAAATTCTTCAAAACTAAATTAAAATTAAAATTGTTAAGGAACTCCTAAAAATGAACGCTCTGTGAAACATTTTTGATATTATTTATTGTGATAAAATGATTTAATTACAAAAGTTACGTCATCATACATATGTTATATATAAACAAAAAAACAAATTTAATGTTGAAGTATGCTTGATGCTGTTATTGCTATTTTTTTATTTAGAAAAGCAAAGACTGATTTTTCTAATCGCCATTTTAAGTTAAACATCATGATTTTTTAAGTTTGCGAAAATATTATATGTATTAAAATCTTCATATTCATCATATTCCGAGAAAAACAAAAATAGAGAGACAAACCAACCAAGGAGATAATTTGCACAGATTTAAAATTATAATAAATTTAAAATTTAAGGCGGCAACCCTAGGTTTAATGTTAATATCAAATTTTGTAAGATAGAAATTTTGCTCATTTTGAAGTAAATTTTGTTGATACGAGTTTTAAGCATATAGTCTTTAAGATTTTTCATACATAAATTATTTAATTTAATATTTTAAAACTTCTTCTTAAAATGAAAAACTGTTAAAGACCTTCCATGTATATCTACTGTTATCACAATATATTATAAGTTTATCAAATGAAAATATTTTGAACGATTTTCGTTACTAAGGAAAAAGTCATATCCTTCTTAAAAAATCAACGAGAGAAATGTTGCCACCTTAAATATAAATAGCAAAAATACGCAATTTTGAAATGAGTATACCCAATCCTTACATGTATTAATTTAAAAAAAAATCTTCAGTACTAACAATAAACCTAATAAAAATAAACCACCTGAATTCTTTAAAAGAATTTTTGAAGTTTAATCTTTTATTACTCAAGTCATGTTGCCAAAGTATAATTTAAGTTAATTAATTGTAGCAAGTTTTCTTATATAGTTTTGATATAGTTTTCTAGGTAAAGAGTTTATCAAATCTATTAGACTGTAGGATTTATAATTGTAAAGTTAAGCATTAATATAAGTTGCTGTGTTATTTTTATTACTTCTATTTCAGTTGCAATGTAAGAGCAATAATTCATGTATAAATGCCAAAAAAAAGTAAAAAAAAAAAAACTGATTTAGTTCCGAAAAATAAATATATTATACAAGTTTTCGATATGGTATTTTTAAGTTATCCAATCCTTTAACACAATTTCTTTATTTTACATCCATCCAAGAAAGATGTTAAGATTATTCAGTTTTTTAAACGTAAAATTGCAAAATGCGATTACAAGGCTTAATCTTATAACAGAAAGGAGTAGTTTTATATCTTTGATTAGAAATAACATTTTATTAGCGATAAATGTGTTAAAAGCACCTTAGCTTTTAGTAAGCTCAAGTTTAAAAATTACAGTTGCATTTTTGCATTATATTGCAAAAATCTACTTTCGAAGCGGAATTTTGCAACTAGGTTCATTTATTTATTTACACATAATTTGTAGAGTGATAACCATTATATGCACACACTGATTTTATAGGTGTTATGGGTCTTTCTTTCGGAGTATCTTAGACAGGCAGCTCCGGCCTCGTACCCATTAGGTGAAAACGGTAGATAGTGGTCCTAATTCACTCCTAAACTGCCTTAAATAATGAAACTGGGTAATTTAGCTAGTTTTATTATAATTAAACACAGAATTAACATAGGCGTGAACATTTTTTATTTATATTTATTTTAAAAAGTTCAAATTACCCAAAACATATACATACCATGTGGGAGAATGATTGAACATGATTGAGGAAGTTTTGAAAACTAAGCAAAAATGAAGAAATTTAGATGTATTTTTATATTTATTTGGCATGTGAAAATTTGACCACAGAATTTGAAATTATATGCATGTAGTGTATTATTAAGAATTGAAATTTCAAAAAGGGGCGCAAATGCTCTAAATTTTCGCTCGCGCTATTAAAAATTCTAAGGAATAGATAGACGGCTCGGTAATTGTTAAATTAAATTTTTTAATTAACTGACCGATTAGATTTCTCAGCGCGTTCTAACTCCTTAGCACTTTGTCTTAAATCGGTGTAACCTCGTCACTATATATGTATATATTTTCTTAAAGTTTTCTTACAGAATAATAATTTTTCAAAGTTGTTCCATAGTCATATAATGTATGTATATTACAATTATTTTGTATGAAAAAATTTAAAAAGAGCTAAAGTTTATTATTGTTTATAATCTGTTTAGAGTGTAAGAAGTGGCGTAAGTCAAGTTTTAATAGTTAATATGGTAGGTACTTAACAGGGTGATGGATAAGTGATATGATTTTAGTCTTAACTTAGTTCTTGAAAATTCTGGACTCTAATTCTCAACGTCTCGTTAAAAATTCAATTCCTACCAGGATTAAATTGATATTTATTCTTATTTTTCAATGTTCAAAGCTGCCTGTGGTCGAAGTTACCCTTCTTTTCCCTACAGTTTAAAAAATATCCTGGACAAGCGTACAATTTTTATGTCTCGCACTGTTTATTTACCTACAAACGAAAAGTTAATTTGAAAGCGGAGGGTTCCTGCGGCTGATTGGGGGTTTTATAGCCAAACGGCATTCTAATTACAAGCGAGTCAAACGTGCACCTTAACGACCCTCGGGGAGCGTAATGACGCCGATGGTTTGCGTCTCCCTCAAAAAATGGTAAAAAAGTTCTAACAATAATTTCGTCAGTCACGCAGCGAAGCGCCGCACCGCGCAGGGGACAAAAGGAGCTCTGGGGCGCTTGTTGCTGGACGCGTCCCAATCGCCACGCGAAAAAACAAAGGAAGTAGTAATTAGGGATTAGATTACAATGGGAAACCACGAGGGATCGCGGGGGTTGGAAGCGCTGAAAAAGTGCATAAATCTTTCTTATCGGATTATCAGAGCGAAACGTGTAATTGGTGGAGCGAGACCAGGGGATTCGGGTTTATCCCGGGTCGTGACAAATGCACGGATCCCCGGGACCAGATTATGGGTTTCCTTGTTGCACTCGGTGTGCTCCAGTTTTCTCCAAGGGCCTTACAACACCCGGGGAGGAGTGCGCATGTCGCCCGGCCACCCCTTTGGACTCCTTCCCTTTGTCGACAAATATTGATCGACTAATTACCACCCCCCATGCGCGGCGTCAAAACATCCACCAGAGTGCGCTAGGATCGCTCGGCTCCTTCTCGCGCGCACGGGACGCGCAAGGAGCCGGTGGTTGCGGGGGCGCGGCGGGTGGGGCTCAGGGGTGATTGCACTCCCGGACACAAAATCCTCGAAATCGGGCGGATTCCTCCTGTTGGTGGCTCGGCGGCCGGGGCTACAACTGGGACACATTCGTCGAATGCTGGGAGATGGATGCGCTCGGTCCCGGGGAGCTTTCGTCGGGTTGTTTACAAGTTCAACTCCTCGCTTTCTGGGACACGACGGATTTTGGAGCGAACCTCCTTCGACTGATAACATAAGAATTCGCTTAATTCCCGGTAAATGACCTCTTGGGAAATCTGCAGCCCTGCCCTGACATCTCCAGATTTGCTCCTTCTTTTGTTTATTGTCGGCGCTCTGAATGCCTTCGGCCGCATTGCATGTGGATTTCGTTTGGTGGCATCTTGAACCCAAGCCCACCATACGAACGAATGTACAAATGAGGCTCAGTTTCTTCCTACTCCGACTTCAGTGTGCGGCTTGAAGCTAGTCCATTGTCAAAAAAATTAATTACAGCGATTTTCCATTCCTTTTTTACTTCCTCGCTTTTTTAGACAAGTTGAAGATTAGCTACATACATATATGTACGGAAGAATGTTAGGTACCCACTTTGGAGAAGTTTTATAGAAGATTAAGTAGCTTCATTTAAAATGTGTCGTAAGCACTTCGGAAGTTCAAATTTTCAATCTTGAAACACAATTAGCAGTCGATTTTAATTTGTTTTAGTTTAAAAAAGGTCTAATTGAACAATTAATATTCTGGGTAAGTGAAAAACTTATTAAATTTGAATCATATACAAAAATTAAGTTTGTTCAACAATCACTTTGACTTCCTCAGAACTAGAAATTAATGATTTTCGGAATTTTTTCTTTACTTGTGCTATAAGACCTTCAGATTTTCGCCAAATTACAAGATTCGAGAGGTCAACGGAAAGTATACCTAATAGACTTTTATGTCAGTCAGTGAGTTGGTCTGTCACCTGTCAGTATGAAAATACACTGAAAGGTATTTTTTTTTATTTTATTGAGTAAAGCTGTAGACTTTAGTATTCGATACTTATTTCAATTGGAAACCTCTGGCCATCTCTGAGATAAAGGATCTTGATGGACAGACAGAAAAACAACAAAGTGATCCTATTATAAGGGTTCTCGGAGCACTATGTATATATTTTGTGAAAGAAGAAATAATAAGCATATTAAATGTCGTAATTACCCTTTATTATAAATAATAAAATAATACATACCTAATGTACATATCTTCATTATCATTATTTAAATTAATACTTTGCATTAACAATTGTTCAAGCATCTACTTCCTTTCTTAACGAATATTATAAATCAATCGATTAAATCAAAACCATTTTAACAAAATTATTAAATTCTACGAATTTATAGCATATCTGTAACATATGTAAATTTATTTTAAGCTTAGTAATGTAGTGTTTTGCTTTCAGTATATGAAGTTCAATATGTACAGCAACATATTTATATAAATGCATGAGCATACCTACATATGTATATATCAATATAAAATAAATTACAGCATGGCATAAATGCCATATTTCACTTCAACTTCAAATGCAGTTTTCATTTCTTCTCCATAAAGGAAAATAAAAGTTTTAATTGGTTTTGGTCATTATTTTCGTTTCCGTACGTTGGTAAATACTTATAGCTTTTATGGCATTGAAATTTATTACACGAAATAGGTTTGTTTTAAATTACGACATTTCAACTTGAGAGTTTTAAACAAAAAAAAAAAAAACAAAAAAAAAACAAATTTTAAATGATAGGGTGGGTGTAGTATTTTTACGGAGCAAACTGTTAATGTTTTACCGTTTTACCAAAGCAGAAGAAAGCTTTCAAAGCTTTGAAGTATTGGGAGCCGATTAAGTTTTAATAATTAGCTACTTGAAATAACTTGGGAGAAATTTGAAGCATCTTTGGTCAAAGTGCGGAAGATGCTGCTGCGAAACAATAAGATACATAGATTGGAAGGGCTGTGAAGGTTTGCTCTGTCGGATGAGCAGTTTTTGCCGAACCCTTCTTCAGGAATTATTATGCATATTAAAATGGGGGTTCGAAAACTAGGCCAGCTACATATGTATGTGCTCTGAGTCCGCAAGAGTTGCGTTGCGTTCTGGAAGGCTTTGCTCTTCGCCACCAGACCAAGACGACACGGCATACGAATTTCCCGGGCTCTTTTCACGGCACGGGTGTGCTTCGTCTAACCCCACACACTCGGGCAGAGCCCCCAGCCGGTGTGCGGTGCTCTGGGATTTTCAGATTTTCACCACGGCGCCGCGACGCAGAGTAAATGGAAAAGCGTTGAAAATTCCCGACCATTTGGCGAGCGTTCGGGGCGCGGCGTGCGGGGCGACGTGTGCTTTTCCGCCGAACGCCGCCGCCGCCGCTGCTGCTGCTGCTGCCGTTGTGCCCAAGCTTCGTTGATTTTTAATTCATCGGCCGGAGCCAGTCTGAATTGCGACGATGGAATAGAACGACGAGGAGGAAGGTTTCTTGTGGAAATCGCACGGCGAGAGATCGGAAGTTCACAATCTGAGAAGGGCTAGCTGCTGCCTGGAGTTGTCTCTGGAAGACAGATTTTGGGAACATTTTTTTTCGGTGTAGCTGCGTTGGACCACCAGGCGACGAACTGAAGAAGCTGCTCAAGAAGGTCTTCGAGTGTATGGGGGACTGTATGTCTGCGGTGCTTTGTTTTGGTCCATCTTAATCTGAGAGCGCCGAGGACCAGATTTTATCCCTCTCCCAGGTGCATGGGGTCGCAATTGTTTATAGTTAAATTTGTGCGATACTTTTCGTGTTGTGCGGATTTTGGTGTGTCTATAAAAAAAAAACTCTTTTCTAGCAATTGTACAGAGATCCTTTTTACATAAAGTACCATTCGCCAGTTTAACGCGACAATAATATTCTAACTTCGCGTCTGTTCGCAAAAATTTGTAAACCTGTTTATTGCCTTTGGCACCCCAAGTGATTCGTCTTCAAAGTCTGTGTAGTTTTAGTGTACTTACCGACTAAGGATTAACAGTGCCACAGTGGATACAAAATCTGCTTCAGTATCTGACTAACATAATCATCGGAATTTGCATAAAATAGGGGTGAGTACTAAAGAAAGCTCTCAAGTAGGCACTGCTTCACTCTGTTTCGGCTGTGTGTAGTTCTAGCCGCTAGATAGTAAACAAGTGGTGGGCCCCTTCTGAGAGGAATCGGACTGACATCAAAGGGACATCTCCCTTTTGTCTGCGCCTTTTTGTGTTTCGGACACATTCCGGGGTCCCCGCTTTAACAGTTCACGAATGCGAGCCTATAAAATTCGTTGGTAATGCCTTAGCACAAAAGCATTATAAGGGGAGGAATTAGGCAGGGACAGGGCTAGGCCTTTTACGGCTCGAGCTCCCTTCCCTGGTCCCCTCTTGTTTTCAGGATCAGCTCGATGGTGCGGGGTCAATGGCTTCTGTGGAAGCTACCCGGGGAGCGCGTCCTTCGGTTCGTTTTCTACAGGTGGTTACTAATGGCAACTATACCTTGGCAGTTGGGAGCGTGGTCGTGTGCCTGTTTTTATATAGGTTGGTAGACGGTACGACCACCTTCCTCGGAAGCTCAAAAGTCCTTTTCAGTTGCACAACTTGCTGGAAAGCTTCCCCCCGATCCCGTAATGCAAAGTTTCCGGAAATCGCATTTCTTCCCATTATGTAACTTGAATGGCGGGAAGAGGGGCGTCCAGGGAACCTCCACGCCAGCCCCATCGAATGAATTTACAAATTTTAATTGCTACAGACACTGACTGATGCTGGTTAACTTAACTTAAACTCATTAGGTCCAAGCAAATTGCAGTCTTATTTTACAACTTCGCGTGCGCGCCTTAATATTTGAAGTGCCAGCTCGAAACCTCAATTATGCATAAATATCAATTTTGAGATATGTAGGCAAATGAACTGTAGGTATCTGCACATCGGGGAAATAAATGTTTTTTTCATCGAATTGTTTGTAAGTTTGTTGTTACCGATAAATTTAATGTCATTGGGATTATTAAAAAATATTTTGATTAAATAGGTTGTATCAAAAATATTATATTAATGTACTAAAGTAAAATTCTATAAAATGTGTTCAAACCGATCAAGTCAAAATAGCGTTTTGTCAAGTTTTTCAATTTCATTACCTGAGTTTTCAAAATGCTGGTCCTACAGTGTTTTTAGTCAGATGCTCAAACTATATATAATGTAGCAGAACTACATATTTTAAAAACTTTCAAGTCGTCCTTGCTCCAAAGTCGTTTTTTTTCACTTCCTCAGCTTTACGAGCAAACCGACGAAATAATTAATTTATGAATGCTGAGAAAAAATTAAAATGTTATTAGCCCCTTTAAGCAGCGACAAATGACATGCACATATTTTATGCAACATTGTTATTAACCAAGAAAATATGTACCTACATTCAAATTTGTTGCGAAATTTTTTATAAGGATAATTTTTTTTTTCAAGGACACAAAAAAATATTTAAAATAAAATAAAAACAATTAATATCATATTCCGGTTGGCCACAAAATGTTTGGATTTAATTTCATCATAGAATAAAGAAAGTAATAGTTAACAAAAAATGTTTGAAAATGGCATTTTTATGGCTTTATTATTTAACATTATTCACTCTTTTTAACTGGATGTATATTTGAGAATTATTTTTCTAAAAAAAATTCAAAATTGACTCATGTTTTGCAGCTGAGTCTTACATAACTTAAATTTTGTTAGGCCATTAAGAATAATAGCAGCAGTAAAACTTGTAGAGAACTGCTTTATAATGAGTGAATTGCAAATCCGGTTAATTTGTTGCTTGCAGAAATCTGAAAATACGATTGAAGTTCGCTCGACGCTATCATGGACAATGATTTCAAATATAATCTAACTGTCAGAGGTTATCGCTTCTTAGAAAAGTTGGGGTTAAATTTAAAACAATTTTCAGTATGAGGTAATCGTGAAAAGACGTGTACAAGCTCTTTTTTTGGCTCTGATGCCGCTTGAATGACTTCAATAAATTAAATCAGGTTTGCAACAAAAACGCGTAAAATGTTGTTTAAAATAAAAAATTCTTGATTTTCTTTCAGCGTTTATACGTCCAAAATAGGGAACCACGAGGTCTAGTCATTCTTTTAAATATCAAGGCGTTTGTCAACCGCGTAGCCTCTGCAATCTAACAGGCTACCTTGGCATGCGCTGACAAAAAAAGAATAAATAAAATTATTAGCACAACAATACCTGAGGCAGTAACTTAAGCCCGCATTCGAGGAGGTTGCGTGAAAGCGTTTGTCTCATTGCTAAAAAATGCTTCGCAGTAGCGCTTTCATCCGCGGATTTGTATTCAAATACAGAAACAGGTGCTGCAAGTTCTAATTTGTAAAAAGATTTCCATACGCTATCAGACGTTGATTGAATACTTCGAGCACCCCTGATATCATCTGCCAGAAATGATCACATGGGTTATGTCACTTCACGAGGAAATAATCACGGCGTTTCCTCAGTGATAAAAATAGAATTTGAACATCCATTAAGAGCCCAGCGCAGCGCTCCTTTTGTCCGATTCAAGTGGGCTTTGCTTCTTGAGAGTGGGATCCATCGATGCGGATCGAAGTGGCTGCGCGATACCCTTGACCGGGGGATTTATTGCGTTTTCGTTTTCACACGACCCCCTAAAAAGTCACCACTTGAATTTCGAAAATATAAAATTTATAGCTGAGGTCGACGTCTGTGGCGGCTTACTGACGGCAGTTACATCACAGTAACTGTATAGAAGCGCGCAAGCGCGATCGGATTAGGCTTCTTTCGCGATCGTCGATCATTCAGCTGATTTTCACGATGGCAGCATTGCGGCCGATGTACATATTTCCGGTTTTTCAGCCAGGCCATGGATGGATATCGGCCGGTGATCGACTCTTGACAGATTACAAATTAGTTCGATCTGTCTCCCCTGGCCTCTGCTTGTTGATTTCCCCCTCCATCCACACAGCTAATTACGAAAAGTGTCGCAGTCGACGCTGTCGCAAAGCTGTAGGAAGCGGCGACGGCGGCGCGGGCTCTTGAAAGCGATAGTTTTTTGATAGAACTGCGATAGTATTGAAAGGGTATCGGGTTCTGCGGTGAGTTGCAACCGACAAGTTCTCAGATCGTAATCCAGGCCAAAATGTGGGATGGTTACCGATCTTGATCTTATGTTTCGATTTTAATTGACAAAGCCTTGTCGAATTACCGCCACTGCATCGAGTTAGCTTTAGCTTTCATTATTTTGCCCGTCAAGTCATCTTTTGCCTTTTGTTTCATGCCATGTTGCCCGACAGTGCGAATGTGGGTCAAAGTGGCGTGCAGATAATTTGCATATTTTCACTTTTATGATGATAGTCCTTGCTATTAGTTTAAAAATAGAATTACGAATTCCAAAAAAATTTAAGAATGATATTAATGCTGAAGTACTCAAGTCGAAAAGTGGATCCCATCCACTTTTTACAGAAATTTGTTCTTTACTTATGTTCCGGTACGGATGCGAGGGTGTATGAAACCAACCTTCCTGTTTTGACAAAATATTGGAAAAAACGCTTACGTGTTGAATATGTAGATATAATCAATTTTTTCAACTCGGTTAAAAAGTTCTCAAGTTATTTTCCACTTTTCACTAAATGTGGTAAAAAGCTAACCATCTGGAAGTATTTGCTGTGTGTGGACTCTGAAATATTTCTGACGTAAACATGTTGAACAACAAGAATTTCTTGTCGATATGTGTGATCCGAGGACAAAAACAAAAGCGTACGTTGTAATATATTGTCCTTGTTAACACTTTTCTTCAAATTATTGTTTTAAAACTTTTAAGGTTTCATATTATAATAAAACTTCTAAATGTTTTAACATTAGGTTAGATAATTATCGAATTATAACTTTGACAAGTTTTTCAAAATTCATGCTACACACTTTTCATTAAAAATGCAGAATTAAAAACGAAAAAATAATGTGGCACTTGTCATATGGAGTTTTTCAAGATCGCATGATATTGCATACGTTTAAGACGTTAATTAATCTCGTTATGCAACTTAATAAGAGATATAAAAGATAAGAGAGAGAGAAAGATAAGCCATGTTTTGAAGAAGAAAATATTTAAATATTTATTCACATTTAATATTTATTATAATGCGGTATTTATTCTAGTAATTTTTCTAATTCTATTATAATAGCTTTTTCTTCCTCAGTACAGTTTGGCTTACGATGTTTGTTGTGAACATATACTCCATGCAAGTTATCCATGTCATTTTCAAGATCAACTCTGTTGTCTTCTATCATATTTTCATTGTTCCATGTTGTACAAGCCGTATGTTGGGTGCATAAATGTTTGCACTCTTTCACCAGATAATACTTTATAGTAGCCATAGTAGGAACCTTCTCTCCGAATCCACCTTGGAAACAAACGGCAAGAACGAGAAAAATAAGAGACACTTTCATGTTGAACTTCACAAAATTTTACTAGCATTAAGTGCAGCCACCATTTATAATATATACCCAATTTTGATTGCCATCTAAATACAATTTCATTAAAGAGACAAACATCAGAAACAGATGTGAAAAAACGTGGGTATAGGAGTGATGTAAACGCCACATGTGTTTTTCTATATAATGCGGCACGTTAACACTAGGTTTATAGACATTTCTTATATACCTATCTCTACGAACACGCGTCAATTTGACGCATGAACGAATACATATATTTAAAGAAAAAACACCCGCTTAGAAAGCAATATAATTATATACTATAAGTAAGAAATGAAAATATGAGATATATAATAATACAAAGTTTTTATAATTCAATAGAGATAAAATAAAAACGCGAACGGTTTTTAAACATTTCCTTATAAATTTCGAAATGCGTCCAAATGACACGCCCCGTACACTTAGTGTTAAAGGCCCAACCATAATCGACATAACTTAACATAAGTGACGTCACTTAAGTGGTGCGATCTTAGCTTAGCTTATAAACTAATCCGTAATTGACATGACATAACATGAGATTTTTCGTTCAACTTTCGTTAAACATATATTATGGTTTGTTTATGTTAATATTTAACATTCGCTAAGTTTCTATGTGAAATTATGTCGATTATGGTTGGGTCTTAATTTTTCCATTTTGATTAAAGTTTGCATATTTTTGAATAAGTAATTCCTTACATCTTTTTGGAAATGTTCTTTATTTTTCCTTGTTTAATGTTCTTCATCCAATATTATGCCGTTCACAAATTCTTATTGTATATTAATTTAATTGTGGTATTTTGTTGGGTGTATACATTTTGTATGTTGTGTCATATTAAACGTTTCTCAATTGCACACAACAGCGTTTTTATCTTCTTTTCATATAGACTTCCATTCTTTTTTTGATGCATTGAATTGGGCTAAATTTTGCAAGTAGCAGGTATATGAAGGTTATAGCTAAAAATATTTTGAAGAATGTTGCCGTGGCGCCGTTTTAACATAGATAAATATATGTAAAAAAATTGGTAATAATACATTACATTCATTATGCTAATGTCAAAATTCGATAAAAGTTTCCCTAATTTTATGTAAGTAATATTTTCTTGGGTAGAAATCTTGGCTTATTGTGGTTTTGGATAGCGAGTAAATGATAAGGCGATATGTATTATGAATTAAAAGAAAACTAAAACAATAACTCTCCATATATGTATTTAAAATTTTCATTTGATAGGTAAGTACATATTACATATAACTTTATCATATATTTACCATGGAAATTGAATGTTGAATATTTGTTTTACAGCAGATAACTCACGATGTATTCAATAATACCATATTGAAGGAATTAGGTAAAAGACCGCTAAGATTAGTATTTAAATAAAAAAACTGGAAGAACGATAAAAAATACATATGTATATCTAATATGTATAATTCTGGTTAAAATGTTCTACATTGGATCTAATTCTTTTAAGGCTTTTAAAATAGCATCTTGTTCTGGAGTACATTGTCGAAAATGCAAGCGGTTATTATACCAAATTCTATGCAACGAATCCATGTCACGTTCGATGGTAACTCTGTTTTCTTCTATAATATTTTCACTGTTCCATGTCGAGCAAGCAGAATGCCGAGCACATAAATGTTTGCACTCTTTTACCAGATAATGCTTTATAGTATCCAAAGTAGGAATCTTCTCTCCGAATGCATTTTGCAAACCCACTGTAAGAATTAAAAACACAAGAGATACCTTCATGTTGAACGTTAGCACTAAACTTCACTAGCATAGAGTATCACCTTTTATTTATTTGTTGTTATGAGTAGCTATAGAGTTTAGTGTGATCTAATTAATTAATTATTGGTACAACTGCCAGAAAACGTAGTTGGTATTGTTTTGCTGATTGCATGTTCGTCACGTGTAAATTTGGTGAACGTTTCCTTTGTTTTCCGTGCAAACATGCGGGCATTTTCTTTTTGCACATTTGAATGTTGTACTAACATTAAATAAAGGTGTTTTCAAATCAAATTATCGTGTAAAATTTTCATACAATTGCATGAAATTTAAATTTTAATTTCATTTGTATGACAGTTATAATCTTTTAAAATAAGTAAACCTAGCAAGATCCACCTGCATTACTTTTCTATTTATAAAAAATAGTGTACGTCGTATTTCAAAATTAGAAACAAATATGTTTCTGTTACCGCCAAGCAAAAATTTATATTTTCCAAGTAATGTGCATATTGGGACACACAAAGAAAAGTTATGATTTTTGAAAAACCTAATACTCTATAGTGTAAAGGCATTAATCATACATTTAACATATATATGCAATTAACTGCCGTACATGGCGGGCGAATTTCCGGTTCCGACAAATTTTTATGGCTTCTGACATACGTTCAGGTTTATTCACATTGTTTACCTGTATGTCGCCATAATTACTATCGCATTATAATAGAAGATGTCGTGATTTGTGATCAATGCTTCAGGTGCGGGTGATATAATACAATATTTTAATGTTCAAACGCAAAAAGGTCTGCACCTTCAATGTTCTAATGCCTTTAGCAGATTTACATACAATATATGTAGAAAAGAAAGATGAAACTCGACTTGCGGCGGACGCAACTATTGCACAGACAGACCTTTTTAAGACGATAATCGTGGCAAGTGAGACTGAAAAACCTCTCGGTACTCTCCAGGTAATCGAAGATTTTTGCGGTTTCGCAGCGGATTCTACATGAATTTAGTAGAATTTTCTAAGGTGTAAAATGAGAAAAGGTGATCAATAGCATTCGGTTGCGCAACAGGGCTTCCGCTTTTCTTGAACGCCTAACGTTTTATTACTTGAATCCAATTTTCTTTCGTTTCCACGTTTACTTATTGGATTAATGTGTCTAGAAAATAAAAGCGACTCTTTACGCGAGCAATAAAAAATCAATCAAGGAGAAGCCGTCTTTGGTAGGCAACCCGGCTGAAACTAGCCGAGACAATTCCGCTGGAAACCGGAATAATTGATTTAGCGATAAAATTTTAATTAGCCAAGGAGCAATCGCACTAGGCCGTGAAATTTTAGCTGGAATTCAGAATCGAAATATAAGTCTATGTGTTTGTATATAACATATGCATATCTCCTAACTAGAAATTTTACACAGAAGTTCATGTTGTTTTAGTTTATTATGTAATGTTTCATATTTTTTTATTTTTATCTGGCTTGGCTATTCGTTGGCTATCTACACACCACGAAAACCACCTACTTCATTTTTCAAGAAATAATTAATTATATTTTCAACGAGTTTTAATTCTGAAAATGTTTGTAGGTACTAATATAAGCAACTACAGAATTTAGTTAACAATTTGGAACGAGAGCAGATTTATATTGTTAATATTACATATGTTTGAAGCTCAAAAATACAACAATTAGATTGATAAGATATGTACAAAACTTTTGTGTTACTTTTATAATTTTTGTATGAAAGCACGTCTTATTTTGTTTTTTTGAAATTATATAATGTATTATTATGTATTGAAGTCAAACAGATTTCAGTTGTTGTCAATAAAATTTTATGTATCTGAAATGATACACTTCAGTAAGAAATATAATATATAATGCAAGTGGATGAAATTGAATGCTTTCCATTGTATCGAAAAAAAATGGTTATTATAAAAAATATGTTTTATAATAGAGCTTTTAAAAAAAGTCATATGTCAAGCTCAAAATCCTCACTATCTCAGATTCACTTCATTTTTTTTTAGGGTTTCCGTACCAAAATGGACGGGAGAACTAAAGAAATATAGAAGAAATATATTTATGATTCAAGTGGTGTTTTAAGTTTTACGCCTTTTTCTCTGTTAGAAGATAAAATAAAATTTGGCATACAAACAATACAATTTTAACAAAGGTAAATATAATTTTAGAATTTAATAAATAATTTACGAAAATTTCGTGACTACACTATTAAGATACGATACAAGTTTGCTAAAAATAAATTTTAAAAAATTTTGGAGATGCCGGGCATCGATCCCGGTACCTCTCACATGCTAAGCGAGCGCTCTACCATCTGAGCTACATCCCCAGACGACGAAAAGTACTTTTCCGGCTTTTTTGCTTCAAAAGTTGACCTACTAACCAATTACTCGAACCACGAAGAGCTAATCGTGACCGGAATTACAAATGCCCTCCAGACGTCGTCGAACTACCAAACTGGTTTAGTGGCTGCGAAGGTACTCCGCTGGGATAAATCCACTTTGCTTACCTGACTGCTTCCATTGTTTTACCACGGAAAAGCTAATGCCGAGAAATGTTGAGCCGGCGAGAAATGGCATTATGACACAATGCCTATGCTCTTTGCATTTAATGCAAAAAAGGGATGAACTTTTCTTGGTGGGCAGCAGCATGCTGCCGTAATCCTGCCGCCAGTTTATGGCGAATTTTAATTCAAAAATTTGTTTTGTTACGACAACCGACGGTGCGCGGTAGTAAAACAAATAAAATCGCGAGATTGCTGCCGCTGCAAAAAACAACAAAGCGGTTACGTACAGATTGCTGATCTCATAAAGCATGCGCTTTTCTCCAGAAACAAGTTTTTCGACTGTCAACAGATAGAACGGGTTGTCGATGTAATCGCTTGAGAACTGACCTTCACCTACAGAATAGTATTTATAATTACATATAAATCGTAAATCATTGCTTCGACTGTTCGACGTCCAATCGTTTTGTTTATGGGCCTTGGAGAAGATTCATTTATGGTTCCATTCTTACTTTGGGCAATTAAGAAAAACATTGCTAAGGTAATTCCATTCTAAAAAGGTAACTCTGGTTTTATTTTATATCCTATTCGAGAACGATTTAATTAATAAGATTAATTAATATCTCATTAAGTAATCACAACTAAATTGATATTAAAATTAAAATTTTATGCCTGCGTGTTCCGGCCACTGAAGGAAAAGTCTTAAAATTTAGCAAAGTGTACCTTAATTTCTTTTCAATTGAATCCGGAAAAATATTATTATATAAAAAAATTATTATAAAACAGTATTATAAAAAAATTCGGGCAATTATTTATTGAGATATTCATAAAATTATATACTGTCTTTGTCTTTCGCAAAACCTAAGCGTTTTATGTATTCTGTTGGTCTTTCACTACTATGAGTGTTTATTATATCTGTTTTTATAAATAAAAAATCAATGAATATGGTTATTAAGTGAAAACCGTAAACTTAAATTTTCATAACAAATCCATACAGTTTATTAGTTTTTTGGCTTTCCTGCAAAAAACTATTAATGGGTTTTATTCCCAGTTCTCCAAATATTTTAACAAGATATTTGCCTATTCGAAGTTTTAATTAATATACTTTTTAAAGATGTGCCTTAGGTATTCCTCTCTTTTACCAATATTTGCCTGCTTCTGCAGTATATCCGCAGGGTAATGTTTATTTTAAGAGGACAACTTCTGGGTAATTTCAATTACTTAGTGGTGGCCTGATTTGCAAACTCGGCAACTGCAGTATTTGCCCGAAATCAGCAGATACAACAGTTTCTTGCATAGTGTAGCAAGAGGACCAAACTTCGATTTCTTGGCCTAGCCGAAAATCTCCCGAAATATCGAACCCATCTTGATGATGAACAGGAATTACGCCCGGATGCTGGGTGAATACTGAATAAAGTGCCGCATATGTGGCCGAAGGAATTTCATCGATTTGCCAATTTAAAGTTCCTGGTGAGAATTTGAAACAAACTAGGAGGCCCTATGGGGCAAAAATAGGGCAACATTTTGGGGCTGTGCTCCCGGAATTCACACTGCTGCTTAATAATGCAGTACCTGTTGCGGGGTTTCTCTGCAAATTAACAGCCGAAGAAGTCAATGGTCCCCGGACATTAATTTACTGCATTATGTAGGTGGGTGGGTTCTGAGTAGGTTCGCAAACGTTCGAGGCCGCCGGAACCATTGAAGCATGGCGTGTTCGCGCTTGGGTTATTTTTACATCCCCGCGACCTTTTTGACTGCTCATTGAAACTCACGTAACATAGGCAGGCACGCATAATGGCGGCAGAAAGATACAAAGATTGGATAAAATGGAACGATTAATTTTTAAAAGGCCAGATAAAAATAGAAAAATTGTCGCAACTATGCGCGACAGGAACATCTATATGTATAAAGTTAGAGCTTCGGTCATGGCGAAACTGAAAGTAATAATGAGAACTTCTCCGCGGATTAAGTCCTTGGGCTGGCAAGAGATTTTCGCGAATTCACCTCCCTAGAGTTTTCTCGTCCGTGCGCCTACTTGAAGCAGATGAAAAATTCATTTTGGAATTTTTGCTGAGCATCCACGGGGTTCAATTTGTTTAGCGGGGCGGTGAACAGAGGCACTCCACCACAACCAATGCGAAATGATGAATTTTTGTCTGGCTCAGTTGCCAGTGATTTCGTTTTTTCCGCATTTACCCGAGTCGTTTATTTCTGCTTTGTGTAGACGAGAAGGGTACAACTTTTTTCATTTGTTTGTAGGAAATCGTAGGATATAATTTCGCCCGTAGGGATATGGCAAGTAGTCCCTCTTGCATTTTTAAGGTAATTTCGAGCTTTGTAAAATGCTCTTTCCATACAAATACTCGCAAATAACATTGTCTGGAAGATTTCTTTGCAGTTTGAGAAAATAAATATGATTCCATACTTTGGTTGCTGCATTGCAATTCTCCTCCCGTTTTTTTGGTGATTTTCTTCTCAAAATTATGAAAGAAACATTAAGATAGGTCTAAGCTTTCGACTTCCAATCGAAAAGATCCAGAAGTACGTCTAGCAAATTGAATAATCATCTTTAAGGAATATTTTTCATCTGGCAACACTTTGTGTTTTTTCATAAACGCAAACCGGCCAGTGAATATCAATTTCCTGTAAACTTACCATGCTTTAATCCAATTATTTTCCAACTACTGTTCTGACTAACAAGAGAAAATCGATTTATGAGCACACCTTAATAGTTTTAAAAATTTCCCATTGTTTTCCGTCGAGGAAGTTGTAAAGCGAGAAACGCGCGCCCGGTCTGTAGTTTGGAGCCACTTAAAATTGAACGGGGCAATTTTGTTCCAAACGAGGACGCTTTTCCTTCAAGATGTTCGGATGCGATTGTCTTAATCACCGAAATTGACTATTTAATTTGGCTATAAATTATGGATTTCCATTCGTGATAAATAGGGCGAAAGTATTCGATATTTAATTAGAGCCTGAAACTGATATAAAATTGACATACAGAAATGCTTATGGTAAGAAAGATACTCTTTTTTTAGATACTTTTTTTTTTGTAATTTTTCAATTATTTTTATTTCACTGATAGAAAAATTGAAAAGGTATTTTTGTCTATGTTAATTTAAACTTTAAACATTAAACATTATTGAGTAAAGAATGAAATTAGGTAAACAAACTAGAAGTAGAAGGTCTTCATCATTCAGAAGCTTCATTTCATTATCTATTTAGAACCTTATATTGGTGGAAGAAGAGTATAAATACCTGAATAAGTTGGTGCATCTTCGATTTTGTCATCGTGCAGTTACTTACGAGCTTAATGATTACATATGACCTATGGAAATAACAACATGTGATAGTAGGTCTGGAACATTTGCGGCTTCTTCTGGTCTCAAGAACGAAATGCTTACGCAAAATCAAATCACGCAAAGGCAAATAAATTGAGAAAATTTCAAAGGCAAAAAACACATGCATAAATCAGGGAATAATAGAAGTTAACACCATCTGCGTGGTGTGAAAATTCCTCATATTTCATCAAGTTTGTTTTCATATTCCCATTTATATCACGAAAGCCACCGAATAGGCTTAACGTGGAGGCAATGAAAGCATACATTAAATAAGATTAAGGCTGCAATTTCCAAGACAGTGCGTCGGACACATTGGCAGACATTTCAAGCTGTGCCAAGACCTATAAATGGTAAAATGCATCAAGACTTGTCTATCGTATGACAAGTGAGTTTATAAAGTCGAGATTGAGGGGAAAATTGAAAGTTAATCTAATTGTTAGCATTTTTCATCGTCTGTTACGTGCTTTACAAGCCAAAATGTTAATATTACTGCAAAATGTGGCGTGGGTTTGCTAATTGAATTATTTTCGAATACGTCGAGATGCCAAAGTAGTGACGTATGCCCTTCTCTTAGTCATAGGCCTAATTCTGTTCCGCTGCCTATCAAAATCGCACTTCGTATGAGATTTGTAGTTCGTATTTTAGTTCTGAGTAGCTCTGCTCAGGAAATGAGTCTGATGTTGATCAAACCATTCAGTTTCTCAACGAAGTGAGGAGCCACTTTGATTTTCCTGAATATGAACTGAACTAGCAGTATGTTTAGATCTACATATTTTTGTGTATTGCAAACTTTCTTAAAGAAACAATTAAAAACTCGACGCAATTATTTAAAATTATTCGAAAGATGTTAAATCTTTCTTTACTTGTGCAAAATTATTATATGTATGAAAACCTGCTACGAATCCTCTCATCCCGAGTATGAAACCCCGCTGTGAGATGGGAATGCAAATGTTTAGTAGGTCGTGCTTTTCACTTGCATAAGCGCTCCTTTGTAATTTGTATACAACTCGTGCTCCTCTGTATGACCTGAGCTATTTCTAAAACAATCAGAAGATGAACATATTTAGCGCCGTGTCTATTAAAGCAATTATCATATGCCTCAGTCTAGCTGGAAACAAGTTCGTGATGCAAACGAGCAGACCTGCGAAACTTGAAAATTAGTCAAGAACAATTCGTGGATAAATTTATCTCGAAACGTACCTGTTTACATTTGAGGAAGCATATTGCTTTGCTGTTAGGATTCTTGAGACAGCGAGAGCTGGAATATTTTGTTAAATAGTTTTTATTTATTTTTTCACAAAAAGAGTGCCCTTAATTCACGGCATCTGCGGCGTCATATCCTTCCGATGAAAGTGAAGATAGATAGGAATACTAACTACTTACAAATTTTCCATTCCATATAATTTATGGAAAAAGATATGAAACAAAACTTCATGCGATTGATTGAAATTAAGATTGTACTAAACCTATAAACATTTTTGCAGATATTTTACGTGCTTTAAACAGACCACTAGATATTATGTAATTATAATACGATTTAAAAATTATTGCTCGTTATTTCACTCGTCATTGTTATGACGAATTGTCGACATCTAAAGATTGCTGTCAACTGTACGAAACATTAGCATATAATATCATCACTCAACCACACTTCATAAATCAATTGAGACCTCATAAAGCTTCAAATACTTGAAACGAACAAGTCCCTTTCTTAAAAATTATACCATTACGTCTAGAATTGGTAAGTCACTTACTCAGAGGAAAACTATTGTCGGGAATTAACAAACGGTGTCTGCTAGTGAATTTAAAAAAAAAAAATAAAATAAAATCTGTAGTCCCCTGAAAATTTGCCAAAATGTAGAATTTTGTTGGCCGACTTATGTTGAGTTGAACGCTCTAAATCTGAAAACTTACGCCATCCAAGTTCCTCGGCCCTCAAAATATGCTCTAGAATACGATATGCTGAGATCATCCCAAGTTCAGTTTTCAAAATAGAGTTGCTCTTCCCGATGTGTGATTTAAATATAAACAATTGCCACAGTTTGGAAGAAATCTGCTTAAAAATCAGTGGCGGAAGACGTTAAGTACGATAAAGCACTTCACACTTTTTGGACGTAGTAAATAAACAAAACATGCTATGTTCATGCATGCTATACAAAAATGTTTTCATGTCTTATTGTTTATTTGTTATTTAAGCACATTTGAGCTTATATTTTTAAATGATCTTGTACGAACAAATAGATGTTTCGTCGTAAATACATAAACATATTTCTGTTCTAGTGGTCATAGTTTTATTATTGCGAGGACGCCATATCTTTAGAAAATGATAAAATAATTCAAATAAATCAACTTTTCTCCCCTAAACTTTTGTCCACTAACAATAAGCATTTTATTAAAGATCTTATATTTTTCTCTTATCTTTTTCAGATATATACTCTTCCACGAATCCATCCCAAGTAGACTATTTGATCTGGTGTGGATCATTGAACAAATTTGGCGTACTGAGGAATGCAGCGTTGCCCATACATTCATGAAATGCGAGAACGTTTATTGGGACAACCACAAGAAACATTGGCTTTAGATAACATGGAACGCGACGGCTTAATAGACAATCGGCAATCAGCTGAAAGCAATCAGGTCGGGACTGTGGTCAAGGTAGGGGCAGGACTCGTACAATGAATTTGGAAAGACAAAAATAGCAACTATATATAAAATTCTACAGCCAAATATACACAATTAAAATTTATTTTTATTTCTTTAGAGGTTTTAGCTGTATTAATAATGCATTTTTAAAGTTTTGTAAATCGCTCGTTTCGGACCCCAATCAATAAATTTATTGCACGAGTACACTTGTCCTACATTATAAAGTATTGGTATACAAAAAAAATGGAATATATTTTTATTTTATTTTTTAACTCCAACAATGATTTTTATTTAATTTTTATTATTAACGCTTATTGGAAGAAAAATGGAAATTAATTTAAAAAGTAATTTCTCAAATATTCTGATGACACTACGCCTATTTTTATAACACCACCAACACATTTTGCATGATGAATGTCTTCGTCTTGTCTTTTTATAATCTTTAAATGGATTTGACTTAATTAATTTCCTAATTTTAAAAACTTTCATATACATTAGATATTAGTAATTTTCACTATGCCTTTCCTTCTCTACAATATAAGTCCTAAAGGAAACCATTACAATGAAAACTTTTACCACAATTCATCGCTTTTGTTGCCTAACAGAAAAGATAAAACATCACAGGCTTTTAAATTAGGAGAAAGCAAAAGCAGAATCAGGCCTACACACGAATTTGTTTACGTGAAGTCGTGAAAGGATATAGAAAGTGGGTCAAATTTCAAACAAACATTGGAATTTGTGGGATTAATGGAGCAAAATTTCGCGGCTTCTTTTATTTCACTTTTGAATGGGGAAGAATTACGACCTACTTCACAAATATAATTTTGTCTAGTTACATACATATATACACACAGAAAATATTGCAGTCAGATGGGAAAACACATTTTTTAATTAATTTTAAATATGTATCTTGAAATAAATGAATTTAAGAAAATTTATTCGTCTTAGAGACGGTGAATGGCAAGCAAACATTTGAATTGTAAAATTACGGAGGGAAGTAAATTAACATTTATTTTTAATTGTTTGTTGTCAGGACTTTTTCAGAAGTATTTACCGAGACAGTTTTAGGATTTTTAAACTTTTAAGGAAACATTTTCAATTAACGAAATTTAAATTTTATAATATAACTCCAATCAAAACTCTAATTCAAAATTAAATGTTAAAAATGTACTTTATTTTTTAACTCGCCATATGGGCATAGTATACTCGATAGCATTTCTGATTTAAAAAATGTTACTTATAAGAGTTAAATCGAGAGAGTTATGTAATACATAAAAATTAAAATAAACTAGTTATTTATTGAGAAAAGTCTTAAAACTAATGCATGTAAAACTGCAAACGGCGGAAAGATTATTTAGTCTGTAAATATATAAGCATCTTAAGAAAGTATATAAAAATAACGAGTAAAAGAAGTCGATTTTGCGCGAATCGCACTGAATATCCAGATGATATTGTTCTTTATCCTAAGATTTTATTGTTTTGGAGGAACTTGTTACTGCTTTAGAGAAAGGTTTTTTATTGCCTCAATATCTATTTCTGTGGCACTTCTTCGAGCACCTTTTTCGATATTTACCTATTGCCTGTGGATTTCATTCATGACTTTGAGGGTTTACGAGGCTGCAGAGAGGAAATGTCAGCTTTCTTTAGACTAGGGGTCGGTTTGCAAATTTTAAAGCACATCTGTTGTTTTATCACTTGTTACGCTTGTGAGCAAGAAATGAGAGCTAGTATGACTGGTTTTATACTTTTATTTATTTTTATATTAAAACATTTGCTGCAAAACTCATAGACCGAAAAACGACGACGAAATTATTCCGAATATTGCAAAAATGAAAATTATTTCACGAATCTGGTTTATCTTTTTGTAAAAATAACTAAACCATTTTACGTAATAATTATATGTATATGTATATATATACGATGCATGTCCCCTATAACCCTAAAGTCATCTTTTCCAATCTATCTTCTTCTTGTTTTCCTGACCTTCAATAGCTTTTTAAATTAGTTTCCTTTTTCATTCCAACACATTCGCTTTTCTCAACTATAAATTTTATTATAAAATATTAACGAAATATTGTCACAACAGCTTCACGCAGATGGGTACCACACAAGCCCAGCACACCAGAGAACACCTCTAGTGCCTCGAGACTTAGGAGAGGATTTCAATTTAGACTTCGACGATGAGCCGCCGATTGATCCAAGGAAGCCAAAGAATGCCAAGTAAGTTTAAGCCGTACTTAATTTTAATCTCCAAAGAGGTAAACTAAAGTGGAAGAATGAAAATATTTGCGAACCGCAGTCGAATGGCTTAGCAATAAAGCGTCTTCCCAAGTTCGATGAGTCTTGCAAGGTGTCTAATTAATATTTTATCAGACGGCGCGGCAGGGCGATTGGTCCTTTCCTCACACTATTTCAGTTGCGTTAAATTTCATTTCTTGTACTAATCCGCTTCCCAGCCCGTTTCAAATCCGACGGGTTAAGAAGTCTGATAAGATTAATTTGGGCACTCATCGGTGACACATGCTAATTTACCATACCTACTTTAACTCGTTTAATTTCTCTATTTTACTTGGACTTTGACTTGGACGTTGATAATTACCTACATCACGAAAATCCATTCCAGCAACGAACTGGATAACCAAGTGCCACAGCCAAAAAGGTTAGAACGTTTACTCTATGTTTTTTGATAGAATGTTGCTGATGTGTTTTGCGTTATATATAAAAAAAATAATAATTAATAACAATGTGTTTGACCAAATTTGGATGCACCAAAAGTAGTGGTCATGCTGTAGCTTTCGTATTTAGATTATTGCACTCTGTCCTCCTTTTGGTCGTACTAAATCACAGTTCAACACTAGTTCCTGGTTGGGGACTGATTTGTATTTTGCTTTTCGATTTATGCTTTGACTAAAACGAAAGAGGCACTTCTTCGCAATTTAAATATAAAATATTAATTTATTGGCTGACTGAATTTAGAGGATATTGGAGTGGTGATAACCAGATGCTCCGACAAAAATTTCCCGCCAATTAAGTGATATCACATATGTATTTACAATAAAGATTTATCGGCGCGAAATTCATGTGTGTTTTTTACTTTACATATGCCATGAAGTGTCGAGTAAATTTCAAAATAGGTTTTTTTTGTTTAAATTAGTTCTTCGCAATAATAGTGTCATTAAACTATATGTACTTGACTTTGAAGCTATCAAATTCCTCGGCTCGGATGATTGCGGCGTGTTGTTAAGAAAGCATTTGCAGTCTTCGACAGTCATAAAGTAACGCGTACGTCAATCAGTTGAGTGGGTGGAAAGTGCCTAGAATATTTATTATTGATTTTAGTAGCAAGTAAAAAAATGTCATTTAGAACAGGAGAAGTTTACACACTTTTCTTAGAAGTTTTAAAATTAATTTTGTATATTAGTTGTACATAATTAACAACATTGTAGTCACGTGTAACGACTTCGATCAACCTTGAACTTAAGAAAACTATTACGCAGTTTAAGCACATATTTTTGACCAGAATGTACATATGCTAATATTTTAGCTTACAATGTGCTCGTTTCCTATTTCGAATTGAGTTATATGTAATTGTTTTACATATTGGAATAACAATATAAAAGAGGCAATTTTGTTGTACTGGTGAAGCACAAGGAAAGTTTCAATTTTTACTCAACGTGTGCCGAGTGTACCTACCTGAGCAAAATTCCAAAATATAAGATGTATTATTTTCAGTACTTTTAACTACATTTAGTGATAGTGAATTGTAAATAACACTATGTCTTCATACTTAAGCGTGAATACACTATGGCATAACTTCGAATACTATAGATTGAATTTTGAATACGAAGAGATTCTATATTTTTATTTAGTGTAGTGTACGATTAAATGTTTTTTAAAAATTAATTTTATTTTTAAAATATTTTAAATTATAGAGTTTCCTCTACAAAGATGACTCACACACTCGGGTGTTATCCGGAAATTCGTATGCGCATAGGGGACAGGAAATATCATCATACCTATGAGAAATATAATTATCGAAGCGATAAGTTCTGGTCATAAAAAATTTGTTCTACTTATTCAAGATTGAAAAGGCAATTAGTTGCTCATTAGATCGCTAAAATATTGGAATTATTTGACCGTAAAATAATGGAGGTGTCTTCTTATTTGCAGAATAAAGAGTTTTAATGTCTCCTCTTCTAAATTTTGGGGATAGACTCCACTTATTTACTATTTGATTAAGAAATATAATATGTATACCGGTTTCAAATACGAAAAGATTTGTATTCTAAAGTAAATATCTAGAAGACACCTTCGAATATTAAGAATGCTTAAGATGGTACCTACTCATCATACTTGATTATTTATTACAATATTTGAGGTTTCCATGTCAAATTAACAAGACTTAAAATTCTCACCATCTCTGACTCAGTTAGCAATATTTAATATAGCAGTACTTATTCTAAAACACTTCTGACTTTTTCAGCAATTTATTTTGAACGGTTTTTGAGTTATTAATTCTGATTGGTTGAAGGATCTTCATTCTTCGTATATGCATCATCATCATCAATAAATTCTCCAAAATTGTAGGTTATATCGCTTCGTTTTACTTAACTAAATAAGAGATGCTGAGGATTTTGGATTTGCCGGTTTGACGTGAAAGACCCCATGTATGTGTGCATATAATTTGTAATAACAAATTTTACTGAAAATAAATATTTATCATAAGCAAATGTAATTCGGAGAAGTATACAATCTAGCTTATGCCATAGTAGATTTTTTAAACGTAGATGTATTTGGTTGACTCCAATAACGCATTGGTTTTTATGTTCTTCGATTTTTCTTTAATGTCGAAAATATTTTACTTATATTTATAGTAAATCGTTACATATAATTCGTGCGGTTGCGGTATTCTATTGAATCAATTCATTGAGCCTCATCTCTATCATTCTTGTGAGAACAAACGTTTTGAAGTTTTCCACTTAAATCAATTTTTATCTATCTAAATTATAGTAGGTTTCTGTTAGATTCGTGTCCGAAAAATAATAAACATTTAAATTTCTATTATTTGTGAATATGAAAACAATTTTATTTTAAATTTTAAATTTTTTTTTGGTTTTTTAATCAGTTCATAATCTTTTGATAGTTGAAGTAATATTAGTTACCGAAACTACATTTACTATCGTTAATTCATAAGAGATGGGTTATATAATTTCAATATAAGTAGTAGACCATTGAATAGCACAAGATATGTGGAAATCAAATTCATAGGGTCATCAATTTAAATTCGTATAAAATCTTGTTGACTTACCTACAAGTGCTTTAACTATAGTTAAATTACGAGTATGTATTATATAAAATATACATATTATAAATTCTAGTTCATTTGTGAGTTTATAATTCACTATAAGAGCAAAACGAATACTTGAGATAACGAGCATTTCCATAATATAATTGCACACTATTAAAAAATAAAGTTCTACATTTTTATTAAAGTATTTTGCTGTTGAATGCAGCAGTGCTTCGTACATTGCAACTGCTTTTTCTACGCTACTTTCTCTCTTTTATTTACAATTATAGCGAAAATAGACCTGACTTCCGGTGAAGGTGATGTCTAAAGATGCTTCTTTTAATTTTAGAGTTTTTCTCATAATAAAAAATTTCATAATAGCTTGAATTCAGTATTCCTGTTGCATAAGAAATTATTCAAAGGTGAAACATGATTTAATCACTAATTTTCCACCCCAAAAAAGTGAGAATCTCCTCGGGATATGTGTTTTAGAGACATCTTCAAAAGAGCTCCGAGGTAAAAAGTGTTGAATCAGAGGAAATTTATTTACCATCCGACCATTGATGCTCAGCGACCATAATCTTGGGGCGAGGGTGGTGGCGCGCGGCAATCGGCGCATAAATTTCGAATACTGGAGGTGATATTAAAAACCCCCAACATGATAAGTGCTGTGCAGGGGCTTCTTTGACGAAAGAACGCGAAACCGGGGCAGAAGGCGCAATAAAAGAAAGCCATTTAAATCTAGAGAGACGATGTTGGGTGGCATGCACCCGGCACTTTATCGCATAAAATCGCCCCTTTGTTCTTCGGGCGACGTAAAAGCAGAAAATGTTCGCGAGGAAACTCACCATCATCGGAGCTCGCCTTTTATGCCTCGGATCAATAAAATTTTCACAACAACCGGAGAGGGATGGCTGCTGTACGTGTGCTGGTGCAAAGTACGTTTCCATTTTCACCCCCAAATGGAATTCAAATTTTGCAAACAGTCGGGGTATCTCTGTTCCACCCACGGAGCCCTAGGGTTCCAGGACTCGAATTTCCCCTGAAAATCCTTCTCCCAGCTCCGGGCGGGCATCTCTTGGTCCTTTTTCTGTTTTAACGGCAGACAGCATCCCGGCAGAGCTCCTGCCTTCTTTTACCGAGCCAGGGACTGGTGCTGGTCTTGTTTTTCCGCAGCCCAGCATCCATTCCGCCGAGATTTTTAGTCGTTTTAGCTTCTTGTATCTTTGTATCTCGCAGTGGTGTGGCACCGAGGATATCGAAACGCGAACTTCGATTCATTTGTGATTTTCGAGTGAAAACGAAGGTGGCCCCGAGACGTATCAGTGAAATCTGAGAAAAAATAAAAAGTAAAATTTTCTGTCTGCAACCTACGATTAGATAGATTTTTGCTGCAACGCTAGCCCCAGATTGGCTAGAACTAGAGGAACAAAAGCAATGTGCTCGGACAAGCGAACTAAGATTATCGAGGGCGCGTAGCACTGGTTTGAAGGAATTCCTGAGTGGGAGAGTTCATTACCCCGGAAGGGTGCTCCGGAGCTTTTAGTGAAAATTATTGGAGCTGAGACCCTTTCGAGCCCAGTCGACCAAGTAGTTTTTAATATTTCGGAACTTCCATTATATGGAAGATTTTCCTAAAAAATTTTCAGGCGGTTTATTGTGCAAATTTCAACGTGAAAGGAAAATTATTTGTACAGCCTGTGGTGTGTTGGATTGTAATTTCTGGAACCATCCCCGAAGCTGCTTACACTCTTGATTCTATTGACGGAGGTCACTAGGTCGCCCGGGCGGCCAATCGTTTAGCTCGACCCCACCCCATAGTACGCATATCCAATTTTCGCGCAAAATATGCTTCTTCCCAGATAAAAGGAATACAGTGAGAAGTGGTGCCTCCTTTTTCTGTTGTTCCTTTTGCGAAAACCCCAAAGAAATTGTAAGTTAATTGGGTTTTAGGGTGTCTTAAGATACCCGTCTCTGTTTCTGCAAGGAGTTTCATACTTTCGTCTATTGCACCTTCGCCAACCTGTGTCCCTTCTTTTCCTCGAAGAGCAATCTTAATATCGTTTTGAGCTTGTAAGCTCACAGTTCGGTTGGGAACGTCCTTGGGCGGAAAGCTCATTAAGACAACAACTGAGTACTTCTTCTGATTTTGCTTTGCAGACACAACGACCCCATTTCGTCCTTCCATGCAACTCAACCGAAGTTGCTTAAATCTCCGATCCTCTGGAACGAACTAACAAAAATCTGCAAAAATGTGATTTACGGGTAACGCGCGAAGTACATCGATTTGCTCAACTTTAGCTCAATTCCGTAGATTGAATAATTCGACAGCAGTACAAAAGTGTAGAAAAAACCAGGAGAGTCTCCTCCTGGCTAAATTTTAGTATTAACGAAGTGCGGCCGAGAGCCTTAAAGTGAAATTTACACAAAATGGGTGGTGGTGAAGTAAAGGTTGCTACCGTCGACGTCGAGAGTGGCGATAACATGGCAACGCTTCCAGTTTCACGGGCCCACACCGGGAGCAGTGATAGTGCCGAAAAGAACAATGCCGCTAATAAAGAAATGGAGCTCAAGAATGTCATGCCGAAGCCGCTGCAAAGGTGCCTTTCTCTATTTTACGCTTTTTGTCTTAACTCTAACTCGCAGAATCTTCATTTTCGCAGAGTTTACTTGCGAAGTGGAGTTTTATTTTATGTCCGCTTTTCGCATGAGCATTGGCATGCGTAACAGTGGTGTTTTTTGAATTGAAAATGGCGCTCAGAAATCATCAATACACTTCCTTGCTGCTTGTACTCGCAAAACGTAGGAAATGAACTGATGACGCTTCAAAATTTTTGCGGATGGCTTTTATTACAAAATTATTATTTATTTTACATTCTATTTTCTGAATTATTTGGTTTTGTGTGAAATATATTTTACGAATTTTTTTTAATATTAACATTTTGGTAAAATTTTGTTCAATAATTTTTCTATATATCATTTGGATAATGCACGAAATTTCATTACATTTTCAACAAATATAACAAATTTTCTAATTATTTTTAAAGAATATTTGGATTTTTAATCTTCAAATAAAAATTTTTAAGCTTTCAACTATAGCTAGATAAAACTAGCTTAACTCTATTAATATACCTTTAAAACTCTTATTTTAAAATGTTTTTCAAAGCTATAACATTAATTTAGAGAGATTTAATCAAAAATAATGAATTCATAAGGAGATTAAGGTACTCATATTCCGTGAATTATCTGCAGAAGGGCTGATGATGTTAATTATCAAAATATATGTGGTTGTATACTTGTTCTTCATAAATAAACAAATCGTTTTTGGCTTGATTGAAATTTAAGAGGAATTGCATTCATAATGTACGTTGCCTCTAAAATTGAATATTAAGACGTTCTTAATAATACAGGTTATAACACGTTGCGTGATAGTGTATTTTTTGTTACTAATTACTTTACTCAAAGAGCTGTTTAGTACCTAATTTCTTTCCCTATGATTGCGCTTTATTATCTGGAAAGGGTATAAAAAACCTAAGTGGCCACTAATGGTTTGAAGCCTATCCCTAAAGAGATGCTAATTGTCCGAACAACTCGTTAAGTTCTAGACTGTTTCTGACCAATAATGTATTTTTGCATTTTTCAATAACAAATCTAATTGTGGAGTTAATTTCTAATTAATTTGGGTAATAATCGGATGTATAATTTGCAGTGTGACGTCGAGTTCTAAACATTATACGACTTTAATAAAAATAAATACGTTTAGGTTTAGAAAGTCACTCATTTCAATCTGGTTGTCAAGTTTAGTTGTCACATTAATGAAAACAAGACGGCGGAATGTCAAATTCTAAACTATTCGAAAACGTATTATGGGCAGCAGTAAAAAATTTTGATCAATTCTATTAATCATCTGAATTCCTGAAGATAAAAGGGGGGTTATTGCAAAATTTTCTCTTTTCTCTCTTTCCCTCAGAACTACATTCTAATAAATTATCTTATGCTAATTATATCTTTAGGGACTAGAGAGTATAGAATTAACGAATTATTATTTTTACTCAAAAGTAAATGAATTCTCATCAGGAAACTAGTAATCGAAATTGGGCGCATTTGCTTATACTAGGATGTTTCAACCCATTGTTTTCGATTTGAATTCGTTTGTTTGTGTCTCACTTCATGTGTTTGAGTTTATTTATGGATGTAGTTTTTGAAATGGCCTGTTCAATTTACTTTGTTACACAATATGTCTAAGACACTGAAATCGCATTAACGACTTGGTCGCACTTTGACTGCAAGCAAAAACGAATCTTCTTCCGCTGTTTATATCTTGGGCTTCGCCCTTTTGTTACTTTTTTCTCGCTTTCATTGTTATTAAAAAAGCATTGTTGCTTGCACCTTGCTTGCGAAGGCAATGTCAACGACAGACGTCACGCAAGAGTGAATTGTTATTATACGTAAAGTCTTTTGTTGACTACTTCTGAGAATGTGGGAGGGAAATTAAAATGGCTCATTTATATGAATTTATGATAGGTCGTTCTGTATTTTATTTCATTTTTTAGTAAGGTGATTTTAGACAATAAGCGAAAATGCTTGAGCTGTAAAATAGTCACTATTATAAGTATGCTTTCTGATAGTGGACTAATAAAACACTAGATATTTAAATTTTGGGAAACTCACTTGTTCTGAGCCAAAATGTTTCCGTTGTGTTACTAGAGTTAATTTAATACCACTTTCATTGCCCTCCATTCTCTGTGTTGTTTATTTTAATTGTAATGCTCTTACGTTACTAAGAAATTTATAGTTGTAGTTTATTAACTTGTAACCTTCCGTTGATAGAATGCAATTGACTTTTATCAATTTACTGAAGAATATTGTGCCTTAGTTTGAATTGCATGGATTATAACATTACATAAAAACAAAATCATCTGAAAGTCACGATCGCTCTCATCCACTCAGTAGTTGGTTTCATTCTGAAAAAAAAATCTATGTCTCAACGCTATATTAACATCATATAGAAATTCTTGTGCACTCTTTTTTTGGGTTTAAGTTGTTTCACACAGTTCCCTACTAACCTGACCTTAGTTAACACAACCTCTGTAGTTTATTATGCAAGCTAAATGTTTCGCGACGCAACATAAGTAATCATCTAGCGGATATGTGGGACACTGGTGGAATCACACGGTCCTTGGTTTGTATGTCATACTTTGCGAGGCTAAAAATATCCGAACATCTATAAATAATTTCCAGTCACATCTGCGTCTCACTTAGCTGGAATGCACTCTCCCACACTTCTTCTATAGCAATTAAAGACTTCTTGTTACTGTAGCCGATCTAGATAGCCCGTGACTTAGTTCTTATCTGGTAGTTCTCATCCATTTATGCTCACCTCTGTACATAATTGCACCCATGCTCCATGCCATGCCACTCATGCATTTCTCACCGACCGCCAGCCAATGGATCAATAATTATTTTAAATGACACGATGTTCCATCTAATCTTTTAGGACATCGCTGTTCATCGTCACCAGTCTGGTGTACGCCATGATCCTCATAGTCGTTTGCATCGCGTACGTGATAAGCGACGTGACGACACATCGACTACCTGTGCTCTACTACGAGGGATTCTTCACCTACCTGTACGGGGCGAGCATCCTCTTCCTGCTGTACGTCTTCTGCTTCCTGCTCCAGGGTAAGTACCTTAAATTGTCGCGTGCAGTCCCGCTAAGTGAATTTGCATATCGTATCTAACATTAATCTCAAACATAATTCCTCCTTCCGCCATTTTAGAAAGCACTTGTTGTAATGGCGGAAAGCCAAAGCCGCCAAAGGAAAAGAAACCGAAAAAGCAAAAACCGAAGAAACCGGATCCAGCCGATTCCAAGGAAGGAAAGGCGACTAAGGATTCAGGAAAGGGCGGTAAACCAAGTCCTTTTCAGGTGGGTAAACCCTTTTTAATTAACCCTCCAGCGGTTTTTGAGCAATTACAAACGTATCGAAATGAAGCTTTTTAAGTCACCGCCAAAGATTGCAATCGATTTTTATTTCCGAGTTCGTGCTCTGGCTATATGCAGTAGGTCCAGTAGAACTTTCGTTTTAATTTTAAATTTCATTTTATTTAAAAAGCTTCGAGGTACTTGACAATTAACTCAGTCTCTCATCTAGCTCATAACATAGTCATACACTTACATCGTTTTCTTAATTTCTTTCTATTCAGTAATCACTCTTTTTTCCGTTGGTTTATTTTTAAGAGATCTGTTCAGACAAGGTTTTATTTTACTGAAGTAGTGTAATTGTAAACGAAATGCAATGACTTTTAGTGGCAAATTTGTCTAAGAAAGCTGGGGATAATAACTTCATTAATTCCTTCGTTGATTAATTTTTTACGTTTATCGAACACTCATCCCATGCTCTTAATTTCCCTCGAGAGTTGCGAAATTAGGTTGCAATGATAGTTTTCCCATATTTATAATTAAATAAATCAATTCCAAAGGGCTCGTAATTTTTATTTCTGCACTTGCGCTCAAAGAAGACAACATACCTCTACGTAAAAGTTGGGATACTAAAATAATTTCATTAGTTACTGGAAAATAAACATAAAATGTATATTCTTTACCACGAGAGTCTCTTCAACTCTATATTTTTTTTTTTTTGAGAAAAAAAAATTATATAGGTACAAGAATTTCACGTATCAAATTAAAGTGTACAATAATCGTTCTAAAAAAAGCACTTTAAAAATTCCGCATCCAGGTATTCCCAACATTTTCGTGTAGCATGCAATGTTAAAGTTTTCAGCCAGATAACAACGAATAAAATTACACGTTATTGTTTAGAAGTAAGCACAATTCTCATAGTGCACGCACTTAGTGGTATGTTAAGCTTTAGATAAAGGGCCTTTAAAGGTATACTTAGTTATTAAAATTGTATACTCAAAATTTTTTGGTAAAACTAAATTAAATTATAAAAATGCTGAAAAGATATACATACATATGTAGTTCGTAAAAGACACCCATAGAATGTTGTTATGGAGGCAAAGAATAATAAATATTTGCCAAAATTCCATGGGCTTATGTACATTTTGAAAAATTTAATTAAAATGATAAATATGCAAGTCTTACTAAAAGTTACCATTTCGTTTGCACATAATTATAAAATGAATCAACTTTATTAAATAATATAATTAACGATAAAAATATAGAGACTGAACAAATCTCATGTTTTTAACAAAATTCGTTATAACAAACTAAAACAAAACAAAACTATATAACACACACAGGAAAAGTTTCCCAAAAAGAAACGTGACTTGGTCCGAGAAAAATTGCTACAGGTATGAAAAAAAGTGTTGGAATTTTTATGCAAATTAAACAAAAAAAAAAAACAGCTAGAGCTAACATGTGTCCCCAGATTGAAGACATGTTGGTAGTAATTACTAACAAAATACTTAGACACACCTCCTGGTCCAGATCTATGCGGAAGTAACCCGAAATCTTTGAATATTAACCTTTAACCAATGTTGTGCAAAAATCGTGTTTTGTGAATGATTGGGCTATCCTTTTTGTACTTTTGGTGTGCTCTTGCTTACTGCCCTACTTCAGATTTTTCGTGGTACTGAAAGTAGTCCAGCCATGACCTAACAGACTCATCGGGTTAATTACTAACAGAGTGCTAATCCCGCTGTTCCATTGCTAATTGTACTATCTAACTGAGGAGCGCTAAATTTTCCTAACCTACTAACCAAGAAAGCTGCTCTATCTGAAAGTGCCGTGCAAGTACCTTTTCACAACCTTTTTGTTCTATTGTTTTGCGAGTTTTTGGGTGTTTATTTTTTGGTGTTGCTTTGTGTTTTTTCCTTCGTGTGAGAAGTTCTGACGAATATTTGTGATAAGTTGCATGCTAATGTTGTGTCCTACTAATAAAAGAGTGAAAAATTTAAAAATAAGTATCACATGATAATTGAAGTTTTTAAATTTCTATAATTTTACTGAAATTGCTTAAATTACCGGACTATTAAAATCCTTAAGGAAAGAACAGCAAAATTTACGGTTTCCTAACCTAATGCCAGACATAAGTTTAGTTACGCTTAATTAAGCTGTAACAGTGAGGATATTTTCGCAAAAGCGCTAATTAAAACGACAGAACCGAAAAAGAGAGAGGCTCGAAACGAGATAGTAGTTAACGACGCTATTACGAGAAACACGATGAGATTGTTATCCGAAGGTTGTAGAACTTTGGAGGGTGCAATTATCTCAGTAAAAAATCTCCGGGAATTTCAAAGTTTTAATGCAAACAACATTTTCTTCCATTTTCCATATTTTTCACATTTTCTACATTTTTGTGTCAAGCATCATTGCTGCACAAATCCACCACCACTGCCAGCTATAAATGATTCCCCTCGGAGCGTCCTACTTTCTCGAACGCTTGGCTGTCGGTTCAAGGAGGATGCTCTATTCACAAGAATTTTTTAGGCTCGCAAGAATGCATCAATTCGAGAAGTTGGCTTGACAATGATTTGATTATGCATCGAACTCGAATTTCAAATTCAAATTAGTCTAAAAGTCGAATATGACTCTGAATTATCATCCAATGGGGACGGCCTTTGAGAACGACACTGGTTCAGTATATTAGCCTAATATCTGGAGAGGAAAGGGAATATATATTAAGTTACTAAGGATAGAAAGACAAATTGGTTTGCAGTGTGAAAAAGAAACTGTCGTCACATTGCTTACTTTAATCCACAAACAACATAGTCTGCCTTAAGAGGATAGTGAGCTTAGTCTCTCTAAAGACTTCCAGAAGGACATGCAATATTTACACATTGTCTGGTAATGTTGCGCAGATTTGTCAGGGTTTTCTTGGATTGCTCCATTTCCTAGACTCTTTAAAAGGTTATTACATTGCATTTTATTCTGCATTATACTAAGCACAAGTTTATAAGTAGCTTAAACTGCTTTTGTTGTCCTTGCACTCCAGAAATTTTCCATTTCCATTTAAATTTCTGGAGTGCAGAACTTTAAGGCATATTATGTCATTATACGAAGTTAAACTTTCTCTAAAACACAGAATTTGAATGCTATATTTATTTCATTTTAATGTATTTTACATTACAAACCTTTATGCAGGAAAAATTGTAGTTCATTTCTGAACTTTAAATTTCACTACAATTCTCTATTTGAAATCGCTCTGATGTCATTCATTATTGTGCTATGATTGGGATTTGTTAGTGTGCAAGAGTAAAAAAACGTCGTTTGACTCGCAGTAACTCAAAAAGTGTCTGTTTAGTATGCTACCTTACGAAGAATTGTAAAAATGTAGGCATAGTGTGTAAAAGGAATAATTTCAAACTTCATATAAGAATATAAGTCAGGTGCAAACTGATTCAGAATGCTTTTCAAATATTAGAAATTCTAGATTACATGGGTAAAACGCAAAGAGTTGTTTTCGTGTTAACGACGTTGTGGATTTTTCTGCTCATATCAATTTATGGGCTTTTCCTGTGAGGAATACTATAATCAAGTGGAAACGCATGCAACGCTTTTGATAGGATCTAAAATATATTTGTAGAACAAAATACAAAACCTACAGAAGCGAATGCGAGGACATCTGGCATTATTATCATATGTTTTTATAATATTTATTTTACTAGAAATGTTGTTGGGACTTCTCCAAAAGAAAAAGTTGTAACCCCCTCACCCACTCTAACAAAGACACTAATACACAGTTGTAAAGCACGTATCATCAACATTAAACACGCTTTAGATTCATCAACTATCTTCAATGTTCACCAATAATGACCAAAGCTTGTCAGCTGAGGGTAATTGAAAAAAACAATAATTTACGCTTTTAGGACACACAAGCAGAGGCTGAGCCACCTGTAGCAACACCAAAGACTGTACGTAAACGTAAAACAACTCAAAGTGATCAAACTCATGGAAGCTTCTTCCTTCGTGTTGGGGCGATAGGTAAGAAAAATCATTTAAGAGGGCATATTCTCATTTGTTTAGCGAAAAAAACCAAGTATTTTTATATCAGTAATTTTTAGTATTAAGCCATCATTCAAAATAGCAGCGACAACTTTGTGTTTGTTTTGTCACAAGTTATTCTTATATTATATAAAGCGTCGAACTAGAGACTCAAAGAAGTGGTACCAAATGATAAATTATCGAAACGACTTTGAATTTTTAATAACAATGTTTGGGTGCATATTTTGGATAAATATTAAAATAAACAATAAAAGTGAGAACATGCCCTTAAGTATTTTTAGCTGATTAAATATAATTTATCTATCTTATGAATATTATATACTCGCAGCATTCGGGCTAGGTGCAATGATATACGTAGGCTTAGAATTTGGCTCCTTCTTCGAAATACCTTTTACATCGCAATGCCATCACATTCTGAGCGGAGTTAATCCACTTCTTCAGATGATCTTCACTTTCATGCAGATGTACTTTATTTTTATGAATGCAAGGGTGAGTTAATCTTTCCCATGTAGAGTTAGTTATCACCTCATACCTAAGTGTCCCTTCATTATCCTTGAAATGATTACGCCACCCTCGCCCATTGTTGCCTTTAGTGAATTAGTTTTTTTTTATTTATTATAAAATACGGCCTTGTACAGACTTCCCGGATTGTATTGAATCCCCTGCAGGTATGGTCATATGCAAAATTTTTGAAAAATATTTTTTTATTTCGACCACTGCAAAAAATATGTGCTTTGAGAAAAGCCATACTAAATTCATTATTTTTTTGCAGCTCAATATCCATCGCTTCAAAGTTCTTGCTCGTTTTGGACTTATGCACGTAGTTGCGACAAATATTTGCGTTTGGATACGTACTCTGGTTAAGGAATCTCTCCATGAAATTACGATTTACCATCAACGACGGGGACCAGCTCCTGAAGATTCAGTCATTTTGGAGTCGATTAGACGGCATACTTTGAGGCATGCTGGTAAGGTAATGAAAACTCACATCGGCCCCAATTCTGAGTTCGAAGTTTTGGAAGGGGGAGACACAATGGACAGTATCAGTCCACGAGAAAATGTTCTATCGAAACTTGTAAGAGCTACTGCAGAGGGTATAACAAATGCTCTTGCTAGTGATGACGATGGATATGACACTACCACCCTACGGACCACCTCAACCACAACTACTACGACTACTACGACTCCATCGCCAACAACCTACAGAACTTCTACAACCACCGAAGATCCCATAACAACTGCATTTACTTTTGGAAGCACAACTTTAGTGCGAAAATTAAAGAAGTTCATTTCTTCATCAACTTCAACAACTGCATCACCTCTGTTGGCGTCTACGACTACTACTACAACCACAACGACTACCGAAAACCCAACAACTTTCTTCCATTCATCTTCTGAAGAGCCGACGAGCATTTTTACATCTAGAGGTGGCAGTGCCCTCGGTAACTTGTTTTCAGCGTTTTCCTCATCTTCACCAACCCCCGTCAGTACAACAACTCAAGATAGCTTCATTCTGAATAATCTGTTTAGTGGAATGGAGAACTCTTACCGAGCCTTTTCTGGAATTTCCCATTCTGAAACGAATCCTTTAGAGACCTACGAAAACTTAGACAACATCTACCCTGCAGCCCTTTCTTCAGCCATCGGAACGCTCAATTCAACCGCCTGTGGGCGGGTCGACATCATGGGGACGATTGTCTACGACTCCGCCCCCTACCTGTACCCCTTCATCATCGAGTACTCCCTCGTGGGGGCGGTCGTCCTCTACGTCATGTGGAAGCACATCGGCCGCAATCCCAAGTACATGAACGAGGAAGACCTGGAACACCGGCTGGAAGTGATGCTGTCGCGCAGGGCGGTGGCCATGGCTCAACAGGCGCGAACAGGACGCGTCGATTGCGTCGGATCCTCCAAGGGGCTCTTCTTCGGACTTCTTCTGCTCGTGGGGTCCCTCATCTGCCTAATTCTCTTCTTCGTCCTTGTCCGCCACCCCCAATTCTCCCTTCTGGCCATCTACCTGGCAGACGTCAGTCACTGCGCCTTGATGGCATTCGCAATTTTAGCCATAATTATTGGCTTCATACGGTAAATATCGATATAATTCAATAACTGAAACTGTTCGATATATCGAAAATCATATTTTAGGGTTAAGTGCTTGAAGTTCCGTTGTGAGGAACAGAGCAATCTTAACGATATTCTTCTGCGCATCTCAGCTTTCGGACTTTTCGTCTACTCAGTCTTCAGTGTGATCGCTGGTTCTCTAAAGGCCTTGGAAAGCGAACCGAATCTTCTAGTCACAATCACAGGAATCGTCGCTGTGTTCCAAGTTGTCCTCCAGTTGCTCTTCATTGCCGACGTTTCTCGACGACGCGTTCATCTCCCTGAACATGACCGCAGCAAGCCCGGACGACAAATTGTTACATTTTTACTTATCTGTAACGTTTCCATGTTCGCCATCTACACATTTGAAGCACAGAAAGTTTTTGCAAATCCCGTAAGTATGGTATAATTATCGACTGTAAAAATAAACAAAATCTCTTTATCAAAAATCTTCTTAATAAAATTATTAACGAATGGCACCAAATGTATGATTTAACTCTTGTATCGGAGGTTTAGACCAAATATCTTCAAAAATACTAAATAAAATGGACTGACTCTTTCTGGCAGTATAATAATTATACTATCCATACATACTACATACCTATAATAAAACAAAAAAGAAATTTGCTTTTAATTTATTGTTGGCAAAATATTTATTTTAAATAGGTTTCACCAAAAACAGAAATAAATGTGGATGGCCTTTATATTAATTTGTCTATGATCAATTGAGTAAAACGAATAATAATGTTGCAACAAAAAAAATATTCACATTTATAAGTATTTCGGTGGATACCTCATGAAAGTTGTATGCTTTAAATAATTAAATTAAATACAAGGCAATACTTGAGGTATTTGTGGCAAGGCTTTAACATGGATACAATTTCTTCAGAGCTTGATATTCTATAGTACCTCTAAAGAATTCAACTATTTTGCTTTATTGATCCTGTAAAGATTGTGTCAAATTATTTGTTTCCTAAATAGAACCCTACCACACCTAAATTATACTTATACTTTTACATTGAAATTATTGTGTTAATGCTCTTATGAAATTTATTAATTTGAAATTTTTTCCCATTTTAGGTTCAACTTGATTTCTACGGATTCGTTCCCTGGTCAATAATCCAGCGCGTGACCCTCCCACTTTGCATATTCCATCGCTTCCACAGCGCAGTCACACTAGCTGAAATCTGGAAGACCACTTACAAGGCCCGCTTGGAATAAGCTCGGGGCGGCAGGGCTTCTGCAGCCGCTCCAGCTGGCCCCACAATTTGACCAGAAGTAGCAAATGTAGGCTGAGTGAGGGTGAAGTCGAAAACACATACAAAGCAACAATGTCAGAGGCCAGATAACAAATAAAGGGTATTAAGCAGCACTCCCAGCGGGCAGTGCGCAATACAAATGCAAATGCAAATGAGTAAAGTCATATAGTTCAGTTGATGAAAGTTGATTTATTTTTAAAGGGGTAAATTTTAGAGAGATAATTAAAGAGACCGTTAGCACTATCCGTGAGCAGATGAGTCATATATAAATTTTAACGAAGTAAGTAAAATGTTGTCATTTCGAATCAAATAAGAAGAAGCATATATTTCAATCTTGTTCCCATCTATGTATAGGTGTTAGCGTAAAATTCATTATTACTAAAAATTGACAGTGGAGAAGTTTTACTATTACTAGAGGACATACCACATTAGGGCGTCACGTTAAGAAAAGTATTTATCTTGTTCAGGTAAGCGTAGGATTTTAATCAGCAGCAGCAGCAAAAGCGACCGGAACCGCGAAATCGCGATTATAAGTCGCATTTTTCGTTAGCTCGTTTCTTTTCGTAACGTTTAAGTAGCGAGTGTAACTCTCAAGCGCACATTATCCCAAAACGTCGACGACACATTTATTAATTTTGTCATTAGTTTTCCATGTGCCATTCTATTCAAATATTTCTACTCGGTTCTTGTAACGTCCTTAATCTAACGAGAAAAAGTGAAAGACAAACCAAAACTAGGAGGAGTCATCGTAGCGTAACAACTTTTGTCCATTCATAGTAGAGCAAGTCGCTAAGTTAGGCGTGGATGGTTTTTTGTACTTATCTACTTTTTATATACACTTAAAGTTAATGGAGAGTATTAGCATAATGCATAACGTAATGAGAACTGCTAATCTATGTAAAAACAAAGTCAAATTTATATAAAATGTAAAATTACCGGGAGTTTCGGTGCAGGATTTCGTTTAACGGACACAATTTGTTGAATATTTGAGAGAATTTGTAAAATTTTATTTTTTTATACTCGTATTCTGTGCCCCCATTCTTCGATAGGGTGCTAATAGAGAATAGGGTGTGCGGCCCACTTTTTTAAGTCGTGTTTTTAATACTTAAACAAAAATTGAATTTTAAATTTTGAACGAAACTCTATAGAATTTTTTTGTAAAACTGCTGGGAGAATAAAACATTGTAACGTCTTTAACGTCCCACCTAAGTTTATGGTGTTTTTACCCGACATACACGATATTAAGCCAAAAAAAAAAAAAACAAACATACATGAGATAACTAACAACTACTTAAGATTAAAAGAAAAAAAAGCGAAACTAAATGATGATTGTATCACTCTTGGGCTAAATCAAATTCTCAATTTGTCACTTTTCATGTGGACCAGTAAGTTAACTCAGTTCAATTTTAATAGATTTTTGAAAAGTAGCAAGAATAAAGTTTTAATCGATAATTCATCCCTTTGTTTAATTAGCTCTTTTCACTGTCATTACTTTAGGTTGTAAGATGTGGAAGGATTCAGATTTGAGGAATTCACGTCAACATTACTTTTTACCAAATGTAGATGAAGTATCCCAAAAAATACGTGGATAAAGCAGGTTTTGTGTGACGCAGACAAGAATTGGCAATGAATTGGAATCTTTAAGAGATTAACGAAGAAATATGTGGTCCAAAAATTATTTGGCAAAGAGTGGTTAAGATATATGTATAAGAAAAAAATTTCGGATGATGCCTTTAAATAGAAAAAAAAACGAACTATAATCGAAAATTAATTCTGCAGATTCTTTTAATCAATTCTCCACACATGTTTTTAAAACAATGTAAGCTCGTGATCCGAGATCTGAGTTATTGTTATTAATAAAATGTTCACAAGAAGTCAAAGCCTGATGAGTTATTCACATTTTAAAATAAAAAAAAAACAGGGTTAGTAGTGCTATTTTAAGGCGTTTGACCCCCAGGTTGATACTTAAGAGTTTGTTTAACACATGATCCGAGGTTTAATGACTGTCTGCTAAGAAACAGCACACACATTTTGGTATCTTCTTCCCCTTTACAAAGATATTTTTGATGTGACTACTTCCAAATCAAAAAATCTTCCATATTTTACAAAAACATACCACAGACAAAGGCAATCGTAAATAAAACAAATAACTCAACATAGCTAACATTTTGCTTCTTAACCTTTTGTAAATATGAACCAACCAAACTATAACAGTAGCAGCAGTAAAAATCAATTTGTAAGTTTGCAAAAACCTCTTTCATTAGAACTGATATATTCATATTCTATAATTTTTTTCTCTTTATATGCAGAAACATTCTTTACTTTTCAGAAAAAGTAATAAAGAATACAAAAGTAAAATGAAACAAAAAGTAAACACTTTTCGAAATTAGGTTAGTGGTAATTTTTTAATTTAGTAAATAAGGTAAAAAAATATGAGTATGAAAACGAAAAAGCAAGTAGAAGAAAAGAAGTAGTATGAAAAAGCATGCAATGTATATTTATTTGAAGTCAATGTAACCAAGAAAACAACTAAAGATGAAAACTTGTTCTATTAATGATATTCTACTAATTTATTTTTTTATACACGCTATTTTTATTGAATCTATACAACAATTTTAATACACCACTCAATTATCGATCCCATTGATACCAACAATTGAGGAAAAGTAGCGATCGTTTTATAAAAATGTATTCTTTGATCAGTGGAACAATATGTTAATAGCACCCCCATAACTTTTAAAAAAGAAACTATATCGAATACACTTCAAAAGTAGACCAAAATAAGAACATAAACAAGTAAAAGTAAATTTAAATGATAATGATAATGAAAATGTTGTTATAAAGCAAAATTAAGGAGTAAATTATTGAAACATTATTGAGAAGTTTAAGGAAGAAGGAAGAAACGTTTTACAAATTCGAACACAAAACACTGCCGATTATTTATAAATAACAAAAAAGGGAGGAATGAACAATGAAAAAATTTAAAAGAGTAAAAAAATAAAAATAACAAAACCAACCTCTTTGAGAAGGACGAAACAAACAGACTTTTGAGTTTTCAAAGAACATGTTACTTTCCAACACGTTCACTCAACGTTTTGTATTTAAATGTAAATGTTAAAGAAATATATAAATTATTATTAAAAATTAAGGTGATGATAATAAAATATTATTTTAACTCAGATTACTTTTAACTTTTTTCTAATTGTTACTTCAGTTCTCGATCCTTTAACCCCAATTTTTTTATATGTATAATTTTCCAAAAAACAAAAATGTTGTCTTTATCTTTTCAGCACATTTTAAATATTTGTTAAAATCTTTTTTTGTCGTGTGATTTTGTGATGGTGTTTCTTCGAAACAGGTTCATAAAGGCGTGTGATTGCACCCCGATGTTTTTAGGTTTCAGATATGTAATGAGAATCGGATCAATTGAGAGGTCATGTTTGTAGGAAATTCGTTCGGAAAGGAAAGAAGAAAGCCATTGATTTTGTTATACTAGATTAAGCAACCACGATTATAGAAAGGTTTGCAAAATCTGCAAGCTTTCATATTAAATGTACAGAAATATTGCGACACCTTTGGACAATGTAAGAAATCTGGAATCCAACTTGATTAGTTTCTGCACACTTAACGAACAGCTCACCGATTTCTTCGCTTCATTTAGCGATGGCTCAAACCAAATAAATTGATCGCGTTTTGGAACTTAAACAAGTTTTTGTATTTGATTTCGTTATTTAGAATGATAGGCAAAGCACCGCATTAAATTCTCCGTTTCTTTAAATTTTTTTAATTTTGTGGTAGAAAATAAAAAAAAAACAATTAAATTTTTGTCCCGTAGAGGATTTTTAGTTGCTGTTTTGTTTTTATTTAAATGTTAACTTTCTCTTAATTGTGTTATTAATTTTTTCTAGAAAAAAAGATTGGGGACTTTATTGGAGGGTCTGCTTTAAAATGAGATCATAAAACAAGTTGTTTTTATAACCTGGTACATTTAAAAACAGAAGCGACCTACACGATCGAGCAGTACCTGAATTAGTCAATTAATTTTACTTAAACCGAAGACAAGTTTGATACTCGTTTTAATTCGGACACGTATGAAAACCAGAACTTGTTTATAAAATAGGTAAAAATTATTTAGACTCGCGAAAAAGATAAAAATAATAAAAATGTGATTTTGATATCGTCCCAATTGGTTAATCCTTTTAGTACGAATTTCCGATTAATAAAAAGCCCAAGTCGTGACCGCCTTATGTTACCAATAAACGTGTTTGCATGCGGCTGCAATTTGCCTGATTAAGTGCTGCATAAATTCCTGTGCTCTGTGATGGAGAAATTATATGCAATCAATCATATGTTGAATTTGACAACATTCTTGCATATAGTAGGTAATAGTTTTTAATTTTTTTGATATATTTTCTGGTTTAAGCATTGCATCGTGGATTCCTTATTATTTTTATTTTAAACTCTGTGCAATAGAATCGATGTTGCACACTTGTTTTGTCTATGAATTCATATCTATTCGCGGAGTAATTTATACATTTTTCATAAAGTTTTAGATTAAAAATTCATCAATCAATCAGGGCATAAAAATCACAAATAATTTTACAAATGACCAACAAATTAAACATGTTACCTTTTCCTTAGATGAATATTTCACGAAATATGAGTTTCTAAAGTGCTAAAAAAAAGTCGCTTCTAAAAGTTTTATTATTTGTTAATAATAAATCTACGTACTTACCTATTTGAAAAAATTTACTACGGAATCCTAAGAAGCGTGTACACACTAGATCGGTTATTTAAATTAAACTTAATGAAAGATTAAGCCCTAATTTAATACTTCTCATCCTGCTCCATAGTAGCATGAGTAGGTAAAGAAGCTTAGAATTATTTGTTAAGTAGTTTATACTCAATAAGCAAGGCGGTCGAAATTTACTAACATTAAAGGCCATTTTCTATAATAATATGCAATTAAACAATCAATAAATTATAAATTTGTTGTGATGGAAGTTGAGTAACTATTATAGGCAAATTTTATTAGGCACTTATTTGCGCGACCATAAAACTCAAGTAATTGCTAGTTTCTTTTTTGACGCGTTCATTATCCCTTTAAGTCAAGCATATTTAAATTTGCATTGCTAGTGGCAGCAATTAATAGCGTTCCGATCCCATATATCACTGGCTAATCTGGCCGTTAACACCTCTAATCAGAGCGATCTGCAAGCCCCATGTAATCATGCATGCGAGTAATTAATCGAACAATTGCTGAGAGCACTAAGAACTGGCGATGATATCACCGTACAGGTGCCAACTACCACGCCGGGGATCTGCGCTTGAAATCAATACATAATTCAAATCCCTAATTAATAACGCCCATCCTCAAACACGCGCCGAGCTCTTCAATTTCGTCTGCACCGGCCGCTTCCCCCGGAGGCGCGTTATTCAAATTAGAACCGTCCCCGCGCCCCGCGCCCCGCTCCCCACGATCGGCGATCGGCGATAGTTCGATCAGCCCTAGTTAAGGGTTAGGCCGATGATCCTCGCCTGGAATGGAACAAGAATTTCGAACGTTACTGTTTTCGATTGACCCTCAGGGGTCAAAGTCTTGTTTCGGTGGGATTCGGTCGTACGCTGCTAGGGACATTGGGGCTAATAGGCGGTAATTACTTCGGGATGATTTACACGGGCAGCTTCAAATCACGGAGCTACTTAGGTGCAGTAAAGGGCACCGCGAACCCTCGGGACCCTCAGGACCCGCGCGGCTGGTGGGTGCATTTACGTGACTGTCCTATCACATTTCATATCGCACCAACAGCTCTGCTCTGTTGGCTTGTAGGGCGGTTCGAACGCGTTTTTCGCCCTGTAATTTAGACAATCTGACTGATGCTTTTTGAAGTTGCTCTGCCGAAAAAATCCCTATGAGCGTCTAATGGAGCTAGCCTGGGGTCACGTGTTTGCTGAAATTAATTATGTCAGAAGAGACTCAAAATAGCCAATTGAAAATGATAAATTGCTTGAAAAAACATATAAATAATAAACAACAAATTTATGTCAATTAAAGGAAAATAAACAGCATACAAATAAAAATTATTTTTATTTGTCTGGACTTTTCGAATTTATGTATATTATATTATACTACTATAACTATATTATAAAGTTATTTTGGACGATTTTAATATTCCACATTCATACTTCGACTTTTCGAATTTCAGACGTAGGTATAGTGAACTCCAATCAGATTAAAACTTCAACCGCATTCTTCAAATTTATAATTATTATATTTATCACTAAAACTGAAAAAAAGTGCTTGCAACATAAAATAACTCAACCTCTACTGCTTACTTTAATTAACCACTATATGTTGACAGTGTATTTAGCGTAAAAACAATATTAAGCAAAACGATAACACAATTTTCAAGCTCAATAACAACAAATTAATTTGGTGTTGCTTTTCATTTAATTTATCTTGATTTTAAATTGATTGGTCCTGATTTTGATTTCATTGTGCTATAAACGAATTATATGAATATCGTTTAAATGGTTGTATTTGAACTGTACCTAACTACTAAATGTACAATATTTTCTATGAATGAGGTCTGGCGAGTCCCACCAGTTTTATCTAATTATGTAATAAATGTTTACAAGGTACCTGCGTAAGTAAACACAATTATTGCAAATCTCGCAGCATAACGAAGTTCCTCTGTAAAATGCAGTTTATATTTGCTATATGAAACTATGACACACCTCTTGCAGATTCAATATACGCACATCTCGATTTTCTCTTGCCTTTCTTGAAAACGAGAGTAAAACAGCAACTGGTCAGTTTAAACGGTTACAACTTTTCCCTGCGAGAAGAATTTTATAGTCGTTACACACATTAATGGCGGCTATGGTCCACTGAGCCGGACGCTAATCCAATTTCCCAGTGTAGCATAGCAAGTGCGAAAACTTCGTAACTTCCTATAATTTTCCCATTTATTGGCACGAGGCACATTGACGTTTTTGCTTTATGCATAATGCAAGAACGCATTAATTACGTCTTAAGCAAGGTGCTAGGCGAAATAGAGCCCGATTCCAGGGTACTAGGCCAGTGTGTGATGTTAGGAAGAGTGTGTTTAATTTAGGAACAATTAAGGGCATATAAACACTAGTAATTAAAGTCACAATTACCGTACAATTATTTAATTTCCCTAAGCAGTGATTTTTACAAGCAACTTAACACGAAAGCGATAAATTACTTAGAAAACATTACAAAATAAAGGAAGGAAAGGAAAAAGGTGCAGAAAATCGTCGAGGACTAAATATCCAATTTTCTATTGCCACGGTCGACGAGGCCAGCTGGTGGATTCGTAGTTGCGATTAGGGCTAATCCCGCTTGAGCGTGGTGAATAATCGTATCCTGGAGCACCGCTGGACTCGTAGCTAATTCCGTTATGCTGGTTGAAAATGAATGCTTTCGGGACGACTGGAACACGTTGGGTGGTGAAAAGGACCGAAGAGGGTAGTCTGGGTGGTGGGATTGAAACAACGGTTGCCTTAGGACTAATCACTGGTTGTATAGCCTTAATAGGCTCGTAATCTAATCCATATCCAACTTTTTGATGTATATCGCAAACGGTGTTGTCAATCAATACATTAAGCGGTGCCGAGTAGATTCTAAAGTTAATGTCGGTGTAGTCCAGTTCTGAAAGCAAAAATACAGGCATTCTATCCGACATTACCCAGACCTCTCGATTTTCATCAATTTTAACATCAACGGGGAATACAAGGCCAACATCATCTCTATCAACAACTCCATGAAATTCGGGCATGTATGGGGTAGAAGAGTGCCAGCAACCAACAGCATTTTGATCAATTAAATTGTAAAGCATAATTCCATCATCGCTCATTACATGTGCTGTTGTGTGACTGTCAGGACCTCTTTCATCCAAGTGAATGAAATCATGGAAACTTTCATCAACTTTGCTCTCATCTCGCAATATTTTTGTAGAAACAGCAAACCCACGATGACTTGCAAGAGGACTGAAGAAAAATGTCCTGTAGCCGTCGGCTTGAAGAGGTGAAAGTGACATTCCGAAAATTCCCTCCTCGCCCCATTGGAAATTAATTCCGGCGACATTGAAATCGCCCCTGAGAGGGTCGGGGAGGAAGAAGCTGTGGGTGAACCTCCAGGACTTATTTTGTTCCCATGAGTAAGCGATGAGCCCGTAGCCCAACTCATCAGACATGTAGGCGAAAGCGTCGTCGCAGTTCTTGCCGATGTCTATGGCGATGTTGGCTATGAAAGTGTTCGCGTTTGTGTCGTCGGGACGCAGGACATAGCGTCGGATCCTCGTGTCTGTCGTCAGGTCGAAGACGTTGATGGCGTACGGACAGGGGTTGGTCGTGGTGTTCCCGATGCCAAGGGTTCCCGTGTCCAGGACCCAGAGCCGGCCGCACTGATCTGCCTTGATGCGGTACGCGGTTGTGATGCTGTTGGCGCAATCTCCAGCGGTGTTGCTGCGCCAGTCGGGGTATGGGAGCAGCTCTGGGGACCCCGATTGATAGTGGTCCAAGTTGATGTATGTTATCGTCGCGGGTATTCCTGCGAAGGATAATATAATTCAACAAAATCTCAACTCAAGTCTATCTGGGTTATAGTATAAATAATAGAGAATGTACATAAAGATAAAATAGAAATCTTTAAAAAAAAATATCAGGCCGATAAAATTTAACCGACCTTTTAAACTAGAAAGCGAACCATGTCTTCTTTTTCCGAACTGTTTAATTATGTTTTGTTTGCTCTTAACTCTTAACATATAATAAGTTATCAAAACTTACCAAATATATGCACGTAGAGAATTTACGAAAAAAACGTTAAGAAGCCTATTCGATAAATGGAATTTAAAATTTAGCTGAAACCAGGAAAAATATTGAGACAACAAGGAATAATCTTAATTTTTTCTTTAGAAGTGATGATTTTCTCTTCCACTTAAAATAAAGATTTAAACCAAAAAAATAAAAGTTTCATTAAAAAAAACCAATTTAAACGTTGTTACGTTCGCAACAAATTGAGTCTCTAACTCAACTCAAGAAGGCGTTAAAGTATTTTAAATTAGTGTTCTATCTTGGCTTAATTTAAGCAGGTTTGTGATTTAGATTTTAATTTGCATCTTCTTAAAATTAAATTCTAGTATCACAAATGCAAAGTGATATGTATGTAAATTGAAAAAATATAATTTTCTGAGCCATACTAGAGATTTGACATCCTCAATAAAGACCGGGCGGACATATGAAAACCAGATAAATTAAGAAATCAATCTGTTCACCGAAAGAGGAACCGTATCTTTTAATTTACCAAAAGAAGCTTATGAAGTCTTTATAAGGGAACGTCTTCAAGTGCAAGTTATGGTTTTATTTATTTTCTAACCAATCAAAGGCATAAATATCAATCAATCACGACAAATGATAGCCGACCGCACATATTGACTCGTGTACAATTTCTATAATTAAGGGCAATAAAATTGACTGCCTCATTGAATAATTTCAATCAAATAAGGTAGTAACAGGCATGTCTACCAATTTTAGGTGAAAATCTTTGCAGCTAACGTACATGAAACCAGACAGCCGGTAACGAGACAAGGTTGGGCATGATTATGTGAATGCGATATGTAAAAAGTTAAAAATAAAGCACGTATAAAATTTAAATGTTTCCTTTAAAATGAGTTGTTATAGGAACGCTGTCATGCCATTCATGATATTTTGGTCTTAACTAAGGAAGCGTAATGAATTAAAAAGAATTTGTTTAGTTGTTTTTTCATACTCGTACACAGGGGAGTATATCACTTGTAGACTTGTTAATTTGCAATCTGCTGATTTTACTTTTGCATACTATGCACAAATAGATGAATTAAGGTGGTTTATATAAAAAGTGCCGTATGGTATGTAAAATCGTAAAAAAATAATTAGATATGTCGCGAATCGCTATAATGATTCCAACAAATTATATGATCTTTTTTTGTTCAGCTTTGAATTCTTTAAAAAATCTTTCAAGATAACGAGGAGGTTTTCCTTTGTTGACTGTATATGTACATGGACTTTCTTGTATGTAGGTACATTACATACTACATTCACTTCACATTAATAATTAGTAAAGTACAAAGTGATTATTTATAAAAGGGACAATAAATGTTCCTTTCAATATAGTATATTGATGAAAGGGAAAAAATACGCCTTTTTAAAATGAGAAAATGTATAATCAAGAATAAAGAAAGTAAGCTAATTCAACTCTAATATTAGGTAAATATTGAATTATGTATAAAAACGTCGCCCGATAATATAAAAGTACCTATCTAGGAATTGCATTAATTTTTATGAAAAAAGAGGTAATAAAGTTTAATTTTATGTAAATTAAAGTCATAAACATTTATTCGCAATGAGGTTATCGATCTAGGGTCATAAATCTTTTAATTGCACCAATTGTATGACATAATCTGAAAGAACCACTTTCTGAAAATCACGTGCAATTTTATAACCGGTGTAGGACTCGTCTATAACGCATGAATAGAGTAACTGAAGCATGCAATTAAAAGACGACACTCACTCCTACTTGTATTATTTTTAATTTAATTTCATGCTGCTTTAATTCTCGGCGACATGGATGTGCTTCGAATGCATCGCGTTGCTCTCTATTAGGAGTGATCAACAAGTGAGTTGCGTAAAAACAGCAGTACCTCGGCTGTTGGAACATGCAATTATTTGACTGCATTAATTAAACAAGGTTGATAGAGGTTCGCGATGTAATGCTGATAAAATGCAAAACATAATAGGATATAGACATCAGATGGTGATGATGTTTCTGGGCTTAGATTAGAGACATAATAAATGACGGTTATATTTAGCATATCCAAAGTAAAAGGAGAAAGTATCGTAATACGCGTTTTTTGTACAAAACCTGGCTTTTTCTGGAAAATCTTTTCCGATCTGAACATAATTGAAGGAAAATTCTCTTCTACTGCTGCACCACCGCTAATGATCACTTCCCCGCGACTTCCGCACGTAAGTACCATATTAATTTTACTTTCATAGAAAAACAGGTATTCAGTCGCCACTTAGGATCGCAATTTATCTTGTTAACGTTGGAAACCGACAGAGTAAAAGTGTTGATATTTATTTTTATCGAATTAATGTCGGATCGAGAAATGTCAGCGGTATTTTAACAAGATGTAACTTCATGGATAATTACTTGATGAGGTCTTCATGCGCTCAAGTTGTTAAGTTTGTAGTTTTATTAACTTACCGAGACAAGATTTTTGGTTATAAATTATTTATACTAACAAAACTGAGTTAACGGCAGGAATAAACCTTCAACTTTTGAGCGATGATTGATATATATGCAATATTTATATCAAATTAAGTTATTCTCTGGCGCCGAAATGATTCACATTCCTGTTTTGTATGTGAATTAACCAAAGTTAATAAATTAAATCGTTTATTGTTGACATCTGTGCAAATTAAGGCAACCAACTATGAGTCAAGTGATCTCTTGGGAATAGAAATTATTAACGTTTTCCAACTACAGAAAGCCGATAAGGCCGCGACGCGATTCAACCGACCGATACCATGTTTAGTAATCGCCTAACTACGCTTCGCACTAGACGCTGAAAAACAACTAGTGACTGCAGTCTTACAGATTGGACTACTTTAGTCAGCATTCTGCAAATTCACACAAACTTGCTTTACCAAAATGTTCCTCATCTTCTGCATCTTTGACGATGTAATAATTAAATAACCTTTCTTACTTATATAATAATATTGATGCAAGTTATCAATCAAAGGAAACTTCGTAATTAATATCTGTTCAATTTGTGTGAAGGTAAAAACGGAGTAACTGCAAAGGTAAAATTATGTAATTTATCTATGCCAGGTTACTTAATTTGCATTCGTTGCACATTTTCCTGCACTTTCGCTGCAAATTTTGTTAGTTTTTCGATTTATACAGAAAAGCGAGTTTTGCTATATCTATATGGAATCAACTGTCCTTCGGCCAATAAATCACACCTCAACCAAAGTAGTAATTTACTGTAAAGCCTTAAGAGTAGTTACGTTTCATTGCGTAATAAAACAAGAGTCTTGGTCATGCATAAATTCACCTACACACATGATTTCGCTATTTTCTGCGAATTTTTAGAGTGGATGCCTACAACTCAGTCCAAGAAACCAAGCAATGTCACGATCCCACGAAAGTGCTGTCTGCTCTGATAGAACTACATAGCATGATTTTCCGACGTGACACTTTTAGTCATCACTCAGTCTGCCCTCACGAGACTTATCCGCGGCTGTTCTAGGTAAAGTGACCTGGCATTGATAATGTCGCATGGAACAAGAAGTGAGCCCGGGAAAAAAACATTGCGGCTGTCGGACTCAGCCGTCTGATTAACATAAAATTGCTGCTGTACAAGAAATCGATTAATCCACCAACCATTGAGAGATCTGGAAACAATCAGCCGCTGGCGGCGACAAACAGCAGCCTAATCGCACTTAATGCGAGCATGCCAACAAGCGCCCATTAGTCAATTTAAGGTTACCACTTATAAAATAATTATTTATTAATCGGCGTTGTTTCATTTATTTCTAATTTGACTCATTTTGAGCGCGTTTCTTGTTCCGGATATAAAATGAGATATTTATGAAATATGTTTCTTTTGAAGTTATGTTAGGTGTCGCTAATATTTCTTCCAGCAATGGGCTTGGTGTCTGGCTTTGCACTTTTCTTATTTTCTTGTTCAGTGAAATACTGAAAACAGGCTTATTAGTTTCATGATTGTTAATTTAAATAAGGTTAAAAAATAAATAAATATTTTAGCATGATCAAATATTTATAAATAAATATTTTTGCAATTCATAGTATCGTTACTTAGAAGAAAAAAAAAACTAAATTAAAAATTTACTTTTTATAAAATTAACTTAGATGTAATTATTTACATCGGCTGGAGTTAACATTTTTTCTTCCAACTTAAATAAAGCATAGAAAAGTTATGCTTGAATTGTTTGTAGAAAATAAGATGAACAAATCGTTCATATGTATATTTTCAATTGAATAAATATAAAAAACAATATTAGAGGTGTTGTAATCGATCCATTTGATGTTCGAACGATAAGTTGGCAATTTAACTTTTATAACTTCGTCATATCCGTTTGTACATTTGTCAGCAAAATATTTAGGAAAAATGTTTAATGTACTTCCATTTAATGTAAAGTGGGGATGAAAATTATTAAAGCCCTGTCTGTAAAATCTTGTTTACTCCAATGTAAATAATATAAGTCTAAGCGAACGCTGTTACAGTTCCAGTTGGAATGCGGGCATTCATGTAAATTAAGTAGGCTTCATACCTTAATGACTTAACTACCAGTTTTAGCATTTTTCGCATGAAATGATCGTACATTTCGAAATGCTGAATGTTATTGACTTTATATTTTAATTACACTTACATTTGAAGTAAGAAACTAATTATCGTAATTTTGATTGATGAAAGTATTTTTGTAGGTTGGTTGTCAAATGATATGCAGCTATTTATTAAGGTTAACTGCATTCGCATTCAGAAATTTGCTTGCATAACTTCGACTTGCATTAAGCTGGTTTAGTTTCTTCGATTGCTCAAGAGGTAGGTGGAAGGTACAGGAATATTTATATGCATAATTTATTTTTAATTAGAGTCATTTTGGGAAAGATTGTCACTTAAGTGTGCTAATGGAAATTCTTTTAACTCCAAATTCGATGAATGAATAAGTTCTATGTTTAATAAAATTCTAGGATTGTTGGAAGAGTTTTACTATCAAATTAAGTATTTAACTTCCTTGAAGTTAAATTGTTTGAAATAACAACAATTCACTTCTGGGACTCTATTGCGAGTTAGCTTCCTTGAACCATCAAATATTATTTTTTTACTTTTGTTTTAAAACTTTTATGTATAACTTAAAACATTTGGAGACGACAAGGTGATTCAAACACCAAAAACCCCCTCTCGCTACGTATTCGTCCACATATAATTTTTGATGATGTAGGTATCCATTTTAATACTTGGAGTAGTTCATTTGCAACCAGTACTATATTTATCAACAATACTACAATCATCAAGTCATCCAGGAAGAGATTGGAAGTTAAATACAAAATAATAAAATTTCTCAAAACGTACCGTATCGTATAAAATATTTTGCAACTCGTCGTAAATTTTTCTCCTTGACACACTTAATCCTCTCAAGAAATATACCTACAGAAATGATTCATCTATACTTCAAAATGCAGTTACACTTGTAAATCAATTAAGTGCATTTTTTTACACATCTCCATGGGTAGAATAGAAGAGTAGACTATAAAATTTTAAATCTTTGAATCTAGAGAGTGGAATCTTTGTTTTCACGTGATAGATCTACATTTATCGAGTTTAACTTTACATTTACCTACACTAAAAAATTGTATAAGAGGATCTATACAAATATGTATCTGCGTTCTAATTGAAAAAATAAGTAGAAAGTATTTGAATAGAAATATATACAGTACCTACGCCATCGCCAAAGGATTTTTGTGTAATTTAAATAATGATTGCCTTTAACACATAATTTAAGTTTACTCGATTCGGAATTATCTCACAGTTCATGGATTAATTCCGCAAATTCACCTACTCTGCCATAAATTAAGTGCGGTGGAAATGCCCTTAATTTGAAATTGTACTAAAGCTGACTAAATTAATTAAGATAAGTGACAATATAAAAAAGGGTTTGTGAGCACAAAAACAATGAAAGTTTCCAGAAAGTAATGAAATTAAGTAATAGAAAACTTTCTATGATATTTCTTCGATTTTTCATTTAAAATCACAAACGCGTGCTTGTGGCAATCAATATGTCGAGTTAAGTTAAGTTGGTAAGTAACTTCGCTTTGATAAGTTTATTTTAAAACTTTTTCTAGAAATATGTTTAACAAAAAGATGGAAATATCTTTAAAAAGGCGTTTTTCGAAATTTCGAATTTAAGTGTCTTGGAAAATATGTACATATATCACAAAATTTTTCTCTCAGTTTTGGCAATAAATTAAAAAAAAAAAACCTAACACCTTTTTAATCTAGAACTTCACAGAAAGTTTTTATAATTTTCGAGCTTTGAAAACTAATTAGAACAACTAAGTTGGGTATTTGGAGCAGGGAAATACCATTTCAAAAAATGTCACTAAAACTACGTTAATAAGATAAAAATAGTTGCTAAATAGCGTTAAAAATTTTAAAACAAAAAACAAGTCTTTATCTTTATCGATTTCAAATTCCCAGATTGCACAGCACGCACTTATTAGCTTATGAAAGCAAAAATGTCTGTTTTAAAAAAACGCACTAATGAATTTAATGATTTCATAAAATTTTACAATTTACAGATTCCCACTTGCTGAAAATTATTGAGAAAACAGAAAGGAAAATTTAAAATTCAAATTGGCCACACATTCTTCAGGAGAACTCCTCGGTTCGAATCCGCAGGCAGAGGACAAAAAAACATGCATTACAATATATTGCAACAAATTAAAAAGGTTTTTCTTCGGCTGGGTTCTTTCGCTATTTTTAAGTTACATCACTCAGCCGCTTGCACTCCTATAGGCAATAAAACTGAAACCACAAAAATTCTTCACCTGGGCATCACATTACCACTTCAAGAAATTTAAGCCTTTCGGTCAAACTATCCTATGCCGTGGCGCTCGGCTCACTACACTACTCCGACACGTGGGCACGTAAACAACTTTCCTTTCGCGCCGTTTTTTCTCGCGGAGCGCACTCGATGCATTATGCAGCTTGGATGCTTCCATGCGATCGCATTATGCAAATAAATCGACCGCAAATAGGCGATTGTTATTAAGCGGCTAGGGGTTAGCTAGGTGCATACGTACCGTTCCTCCACCGCGGGATCGTCACGAAAAGTTTGCTGCCCCAGTGCTCGATGCCGACGGGCAGCGCGTTTTGTGGCACGTAGTCCCCTGACGCCAGCGCCTGCTCCTTCAGGCGCTGGTTAGGGAACGCGAAGTCGAGCTGGTTCCAGTTGAAGCGCTCCTGGAGCTTGTAGGTGCCCTCGCCCACGCCCAAAAGGCCCAGCAGCAGCCAGGCCGTGAGGCTGGCTCGGGCCCGGAAAATCTCTTGCACCATGTCTTTAAGATCTCAAATGCGTTCGACGAAAGTTAAACTGTAGCGCGTTTTCTGCAACTTCCTAGCAGGACGAATTGGTACCTTCGACTGTTTGCCGATGGCCAAACGCTTCTAGTTTTATTAACTCCCCACTGGATTTTCGTCAAATAATTTTTTCTGTCGAACATTTTGTCGCTGCTGGTGGCCTTTCCCGACAAGAAGGCCATCTATTCCCGCCACAATACCTTCGCAGCGCTTCGAGACGCAAACTTGTTTTGTAGATCAGTGCAGCTAAGAAATTGCAAGTTGTAGGGTTGTAACTAGCGTGCTCAACATATAGTACACTGCTCGAAAATCTAGGAAAATGCAAGATACATATGATGTCATATACGCAACTAAATACTACTAATCGGCTTGAAACAGCTTCATTAAGAAGGTTTGATCGACACGGACTCCGCGTTTCAGCCCACTTTCATTACTTGCAATTTTTCTTTTGCAAAAATCAGTGCTTCATGTATTAGGAGTTCGAATGCATGTTTTTTCAAACGGACGGACATTCTGCTTGGAAGAGGACGCACTTTAAGGCTAGTTTTTATATTTCTTAACTAGAGTCAGGAAATAAAAGATGAGAGATAACAATCTAAATATGGCCTTTTTCTCACATCGTGAGGCGACTTTAAATTAATTGCTGTGATGACAGGCGTTAGTTATCAATCACGTTATCGCTTTTCATACACCTTTCTTAACGCTATTGAGAAAATAACTGTCTTCGCTACTCAATAAATCAGTCAATCTGGAAAAAGCTATTAAATCATTATTTTTTCTTTTCAATTTTCAAATGACTATAACAGGAACATCCGTAATTTAAAATGTTATTCTTCCTTAAAATCCATGGATCTATTCTTGTAGAAAGTTGTTCATGTTAAGAACATATCTATTTATTGAATGATTGACGTTTATAATAATAATACTTTAAACTTTAACACGACATAAATCGAGTCTTACTTAAAAAGCTTCAATTTTTCATCCGATTCATAACGTTTTTAAAATTTAGTATCAATTTGAACTCAAAGAGTCCATCAAGGTTCTCTTTTATTCTGTTGTAATATTTCAGTACGATTTGGTATAATTTCGGAACAACCGTTCTTAGTTATCAAAATTTTGTATGTACCGAATCTTAAAACATATATTACATACTACATACTACCATACAAAATACTTATAATTTAATACAGAATTTAAAACCAACGACCTTCATGCATTATAATTAGAACCATAGAAAAGAAAATTAAAATAAGTGTATTTTTAATTATCAAGTTTTTGTCTCTGTAGCTTTTACTTAATTTATTACCGAAACGAACATTAAAAAAGATATGAAAGTGTAACATTCAATATTTTATTTTTTATTTGCAACAATAAGAACAGATATTTTGTTCACTCAGGCGTATAAATTTATTTTAGTATTGAATATTTTTACGCACTTTTTACTCTTAGCGACGGAAGAATAAAATTTTATTAATCAATAATTTATATTGCATATTAAACGTCTAGTACTTTTAATTGAATGTGATAAGCTTGGTATAAAGTACAGTTTTTATGTGAAAGCTTCAGCAGCATTTATGATAATGTTTCTTACAACTTATTCCGTTAGGCATTACCGGAAAAAAAGTCAGGAGTGGTATCTTGATTTAACGCATGTTAAAGCAAATAACTTTTAAGCCAGAGATATCTGGTTTATAATAAGAATTAAAACTTTTAACAGCAAAAATATATGAATGCATATAATAAACAATTGCATACATACATTTTATGTCTCCATATGTAAATTTCTTGCCTTTCACTTTAAATATGCTAAAAAAAATCAATAATAACAAAACAAAAAAAAATGAAAGGAATTATTAAAAATACTACACAATATATTAGGACACTTTAATTAAAATAAAAGTTCTTTTTGAATAACTAACTATTTTAAAAAAGTTTATCAAAATTCAAATGTGCATATAATATATCTTTTCATATATTTCAAGAACGCTTATTTAATTTCTGTGGTTATTAATAAAATAAAATAAAAATATTTGATACGTAAAATAAATGTAAATATGAGTTATAATAGTACCAGGAAATTAAATCTTTGAATTGTTATAGCCATCGGCTGTACTTTAGTGTGACATGATTTTATTAAAATTCCTTGCGTTTATTGCGACTGGCTTGCTTCATTATGAGACTTTCCTTTAAATAACTAAAGGGCAATCATTCGTAATAAAATGCGAAACTCTCTATAAAATTTCTTCGAATTCATTGATAAATGATAACATAAAAATGCTCAACTTGAACTTCAATCGGATGCACTTGCTTAGCGTAACAACTCAACTTGGCAGTCAAACCCCGATTAGGTTCGGCAGTATTTCTTCGCAGGCACTTCGCTGTCCACAGTCCACCAGGAAATCGATGCAACTCCTGCAGTTCCGGGAGCCGTGCACATCGAAGTTACTCAGTTTGGCTTTTGTTTCTTTTTAAAAAGAAGATGCATGTGGTGACGGTGGACGCAGTGTTGGCGCTGGTCAAACACTCGCGGAAACACCCAAGTTGCATGCTTCCACGACCGCAGTTTATTTATCGCGGCGATGAATTTTAATCACTAAATATGAGGCAAACGTCGCGTGGAAGGGAACGTGTGTTAGTCGTTTTTACTCGTTTCCCAACATTTTTATTTAAAAAGTGAAATCAAATTTACTAACATGCCACAACCTACACTTTACTACCTTAGTATCTTAATTGAACCAAAGAAGTTATTTTATAAAAATCGAACTCGACTTCGTTGCATCGGTAAAACAAGTTCCAAAAGTAAAAGAATATGCAAATGTTTCTCAATAGGTCTATAAGGAAAGACATCTAAAAAGGTTTCGAATAAATTTTAAGTTATTTTTCAATTATCATATATTAAAAACATTTCGGAAATATTATAAATTTATAAATAAAAAAGTATAATCTTTCTTATTTGAATTATTAATTTATATTTATAACAACAACGTTTATGATTTGCTGCTATATTTTGGAAGATGAGTAATAGGAAAACCATTCTGGAAAAATAAGTAAAGCAAAGAAAATTGCTGTTTAACGTAACTTAATTAAGAAAAATCTCTGGAAAACTAATTTTTAATAAAATAAGTATAATTAAAGATCAATTATTTAGATGAAAATTTACTTGGATAATGCTCATTCATTTTTTTACTATAGTTCAGGCTGCTTTCCCATATTGAATCAACCAAAACTGTTTTTATGTCTGCTTATTTTATTTCGTGGTGTTTTCATTCATGGGTTTAGGTACATATCCTAGAAACATTTTTCCGTTTTAAGAAATCAAATGGTTTTGCTCAATTAAGAGGGAAAATAGCCTAAATTATAAGTATCCTTTGGTTGTCGTTTTTTCATTTAAGAGATAGCTTATTTAAGTGTATTACTAATTTAGGTAGTTGAAGCTATATTGAACATGATAATTTTTGACTGTGTTTTAAAAATATCATATACATACATATGTATATGTAAACTTGCAACATATGCAAATTAGTTTCATATATGCATCAAAAGAATTTCTACAAAACATTTAATAAACTACAATTTGAATTTCAAACTTTCAAAATAACTTTTGTATCTTCCATTGAGTGATTATGATACGCTTTACTAATTTTATAACAGATTCTTTCCGGCTGATAACTTCACTTCAGAATAACTCATTAAAAACCTTAAGACTAAGAGGTATTAACAGAATCTTTCTTTCTTTAATTATAAAAATCGTGGTAGTCGTCAATTAAACTTTAAAATGCATAGAAAAACCGTCCACCTTCCAATATTTTGCTGCTACGAAAACAACAATCGAACTGCGTTCATGGCAGATCATTCGCTCTTCGAATTGTGTCATATCGTTTACTGAAAAACTATCGACTTGAACCAAATATGAAGTCAAGTGCACTAAACGGAACAAGTAAATAAGAACGCTGCACTCGACGCACTTTTTTAGATATGTGCAAGTCGATCTGATAGCATTAAAATCACTCCATTAAAACGCTATGCGATCGACTTGCGTGCGGCGTACGTAGCCTGTGTATTATTACACAAAGCAGGTCAGCATTTTTTGAAAAGATCCCGGCTAGATGAATTAGATAAAAATCAAATTTGGTTTTCTACTTGGCTGCCGTTTTGAACGCCTAAAAAGACAGCTGTAGACGAGCCTTTCTGATCATTTGTCTTGGGTGTTCCCACATTGGCTAGCACAAACTAGTTGACTATTTCGATAGGCTCTAATAAGCAGATTAACTTTTCATCCATCCGCTAAGTGCGGCGGAAAATAATTCTTGGACACGATGGCTGGATGCACATATTGAATCGATCTGACCAAGTATTATGTTTTTTGACTTGCGTAAGGGTTTCTAGTTACAAATTAATACACGGTTAAAATTATTATACAACTTTTTAAACAGAACTACAGTGTGTCTTAGGAATTTAAAATTTAACCCAGAGACACCCACATATTTACAAATGTTTTTTGATTAATAGGAGTATAATTTAATACATGTAAATACAATGGTGAATTTTGTGGATTAGTGTATGTAGAGACTGTCATTTTGCTGGATCGAATACTAATAACCTAACAAACGACTTGAGTTAACTTAATTTTTTGATACAACCTAAAAGAAGTTATTGTTGATATCGTGGTTATATTTGCTTGCTTGCTTTCCAAAAAAATAAATTGGCAAAGAAAATACTTGACACTAGATCTATTTTATGCCTTTAATTTAATATTCCGTACTCGTATCCATTAAGTATAAAAGCATTAAAAGGAAATGATTAGAAAGTTTCTGAATAATCACATAACAATATAATTATTAATTATTTATACTAAAATGTAATCTAGAGACCCAAATTGTCATTATTGAGGATAATTGGCATTGTTTTTAACTTCTATAGATAAGTCTGCAGTTAATGAGAAAATAGTAGAGATTCAAGTCTGTGGGTGAACCTTTCGATATCAACTGGAGCTGACATTGAACACAATTTAGCACTCAATATTTTTAACATTTACGCGATCAATTAATTCAATAAACGCATAACTTGCACGGCCAGGAACTTCTCATTCCACAAACGAGTTGACTATGCGTATCAACTGTCAATGCATGCTTCAACTCGCATAATGTTGAAAAGAAAGTGCTCTGCATAACGCAAATTAGCTCAGATGAGTTTCAGTTTATGTAACGCCAATAGATCGAATTATCAATAAATTAATGGATTGGCGCTTCAACGATTCAGCCGGTTTGAGCAGCAGGATTCGCAAGACGATGTTGTTACTGTGCTAATGCTCCTGCGCTACCTTGACATTGGAATTTTGAAAATAAATTGTAAAAACTTTTATTACCAGTTTGGGAATTGCATTAAATAAGTGAACTATAGCGATTACCCTGTAGCCTATTAGGTTCTTTGAGGAGCGTATGTATTCGATATTAGTGACATAAGAAAGAACTAAAAAATGTAATTAAGAGTAAAAACATTAAAAAAAGTTTTATTCTTAAGAGGTTAGTGTAGTAAAAAAAGAGAAATTAACCAGTGAAACGATATCCCGATATCTATACATCTTTTCGCTTCGATGATTTTTAAAAAAACAACATAAATGCCCATTATCGCGGTTGAGTGATTGGTTGGTATATCTGTGTATCAAAGTTATAATCTGGTAGCCGAGATATGCGAAACAAGATTTAACAGCTCCGAAGCCTTGAAGGTAACTGATTTTAAATATCAATACAATTACAAATCTTTACGGTGGTTGCCGATTCTAAGAAGGTTCCTAACAAAATTTGACTTATAAAGTCTGTACAATAAGTTGCATATTGGAAGCCATGAAGGTATTTTTAAAATATTAAAAACAAAATAAAATATTAAGATTTTCTATTTAGGCTAATTTGGATTTTTTATATCTCAACAGCGGTTATTTTGACTGTCTGTTCGCGGGCGTTCTAGAGAATATGGTGCTAAGAACAAAGCATTAGAAAGTTTGAGAATCCATATGAAATTATGAACGTTTATTTTAATTATCTTTGCATTTCTTATCATTATGCGAAATCTAAGTTCCATTGTCATTGCTTTTTAAAATAATCAGCATTGTTTTTGACCACTTAGATAAATCCGGTTAATGAGAAAAACAAAAGAAATTAAAAATGAATGTGTACCTTTGGGCTTTCGCTATCAATTGGAACTGACATTGAACACAATTTGGCACTCAGCATTTAGAATATTTTTCTGATTAACCAGCTCAATTAATAAATGATTTGCATATGTACCCACTTTTTTCTTCCCATTACTTAAACAGGTTGGATGTCAATCGATCGATAACTGCTTTTCGTATGCGTATCAATCCATGCAATCAATTCCAGCAACAATGAAAGAGAAAGCGATCTGGCTGATGCAAATTAGATCCGATGAACTTCGGATTATGTAAGACCGTGGCTTTGAATCGACAGCTCTGCTGGTTGTCCTGAAAAGGATTCACATAAGACGCCTATGTTGCTAGGGTTTTTGGGCGTGACTCAACATTGAAAATTCAAAGTTAGATTTGAAAAATAGTTTTCCATCATATTGGGAATAGGCTTAGATAACTTAATTGATTGCAGTGCCATACTCCACGTTTGCTTTAGGGCACACTCGACATGGGATCGGTATGAGTAAATAACTTTGAAGGTAACATTCCAGCTTTAAAAGTAAAGTGAAAACAAGTCGGTAATTATTTTGCAATTATAAGAATTTGTATTGCATTTTGTTGTATTGTTAATTTATTTGAAAGAGTAAAATACATAAAATATTTTTACATAATTTTGAATGATTCGAAAATATGTTTTGACAACAACGTTATACTGGAAACAAAAACAAAATGTGTGTGTTGGCTGAAAGATGTGCACCATTTTTCAAAAATTGGAGGAAAGAAAGAACAAAGAATTCTTAAAATATCCGTATTAAAAGCAAATAACTTATTCGATTTATCAACGACGACCATCACGCTGTGGTGTAGATGTAAAATGACAGATCAAGAAATCAAAAGAAATCAAAAATGTTTAACCCTGGAAATTTTCTTATTCGAAATCTTACAATGTACGTAGTTTAAAATATGCAACTAAAACGCATTGAATTAAATTATTATTATAAGTACAAGTGCAGTTTTAGATACAGACGGAATAAGTCCAAGTGTTTCCAAGAATTTTAAGTCGATTTGCATTTATGCTACGGTTATTAAAACTAGGCGAAGCTTTGCAAAATCTTTCGATCTCTCCAAATGCATATGAATGCAAATGTGGCATTAATCGATTAAAAATTCAAATGAATGAGAGCTGGGAAAACAATTAAAGTTTCAACTTCAACTTATACCTTAAGTGCAAAGCTGGCGGCACGGAAAGAAAAGAGCAGACATGAAAGCGATTATTATACAAAGCCTTTTCCGTATGCTCAGAATTGGTCTTGACCAAATGAACCGCACTAGACGAGACTAATTAGACACTAGAAAAAGCGGTCGAAATGTGACACGTGCTTAGCAGAACCGATCAAAATTATGAGTTTTCAAAGATACCCATAAAATATTCGTGTTAATTTTTTGTCCATATACTTGTAACAATTTTGCAAAAATTTCAAATGCCCAGCAGAATTTATCGTTTACCTAACTACGGATCTTATTTAGCTATGTGAAAACGACTTTTAGCAACAGGTCGCGTGGAGTTGTTTACTTTTATCTGGAGCACCAGAAACTTGTTTTGGTTGCTATTCGTACAGTAAAGCTAAAAAATTGAATATGTAACGCCCAAAAGTATGCTAATATAAAGAGGAACTAAATATTGGCAAAGAGCAACTAGGGGGCGCTGAGTCTGCATTTTATGTTTACTAATGCTTAAACACAAAAGGGTTTGTAAGTTTGCGGTTAATTTTTCAGGAGTTGCATAATAACTAATAATAAATATTTTTATTGTCCCATACGTAGTTTCCGCGAAACGCAAACTCTCAAAAATTTGTCGAAAAAACAAATAGTTTGACATTTTTTTTTTCATATTTGAATTCATACATATATGTTAAATGTAGTATATGTGGGTATATATGGTCAACCCATTATATTATATCATTTTACAAATAAGGCTGCTTTTGAAACTCTGCTTTGAGTCAAACGATTACACATTTCAGTATGATTTGAAATTTGTTTCTGACTCATCAATGGAAACTAATTATATTATTATTGCAATTTAAAAAGATAACAAAATATAAGAATAGTATGTGAAATTAACAGTGGCTTTCTTCATCAATAAACCTATAACATTTTCTTGGATCATTTGATTTTTACATATAATTGATCGCGTGAAAAGAGTACTACACTAATATTATTTTTAAGTTTCACATAAATGGGGTATTGTATTGTAATGTTTTTTGAGGATCTATTTTTAATCGACGACGACGATAAAACTAAAAATTGCTTCACTCAGGTTATATTCGTCGGATTGATGAAATGAAATTATTGCGACTCTAAAGTAAGGCTATGAGATACATAGAAGATGGTCTTGTATTGCGTCTTGAACTGTACGTTCTAGAGAATTTCTAATATTCCAAAAATAGTCGGGGTACTTTGGAAGTCTTAGTCTAGAAGGAACCCATAACATGAATTTCAGAGACACTTTCCTGCAATCATGTTTTTATTTTTTAGAAAAAGTACTCACAAACCGAAAAACGCATTTCAAAGAATACCTACGTACATCTTTCTAATCAAAATTACAGATAGGATAGGTCTATTTATGGTAGACTTCTTACGTAAGAACGAGTTCGCCTTTAATCACAGCATCCTGCTCACCTAGATAACTTCCTTTCGAAGTGAGGATTAACGGAACTGATAGTAAGAAAACTGCCCGCTTCTGCCCATCCCCTCGACCACTGTCCGCTTAATTGCACGCACCGAGGCAATTCATTTTGCTCATCCCGGCCGGCCGGACTGGTATCAAAACAAATCTTTGTTTACGTATGTCGCGATTTTTTTTACTAAAATTGCACCTGCTCTTGTTAAGAAGACGTCAGTGGTGGTGCGTTGGGGCTGTCGTACAGCACCCCGATCATGCGCTGCTCTCAGATTGCCGTAACGGTAAGACGTATGTTTTAAAATCATTTTAATAAAATTAATAACACGAAAACTTGAAAGAAAGTTACCACGGAGGGTCGCTCGGGGAATTAGCAGGGCGTAGAAGGCTGCAGCGACGGCGGCGGTCGCGAATAAGGATAAAATAAGAAAAAACCAAAAATTTCGAAGAGTAACGAAATTCTGGAAGAAGGGCAGGTGTATTACCTCAGGTCCACACGACACCACCGTGCGCCGGGGAAAGACATGGGCCGGCCATCTCCCGTACAGATGTCCGGCCACCTCTCTAAGTGCTAGCACAAGCCTTGGCGCACTTCTGCGGGCCGCGCGCGCAGCTCCGGACGCGCCGCGCCGCGCCGCCGCACACCGACGACACTGAAAACGGTCTAAGTGGTGTCCGGGAATTAACGTGATTAAAAAAATTAACGCAAATTGCGGTCGGTTCTTGAGGAAGGTAATGTAGCCGCGACTTGCTCGTCTGTCGCGCGATGTACGCACAGCGGTGGTGGGGCAACATCTCTTCCTCGTTCCTGATCTTCGACCCGGACTGCAGCCCGACGACTTGAGTGTCTGCCGAGTATCGGCTTCGGCACACGTGTTGCTGAAGATTACTCTTTTTAAGCTGAGGTTTCTCAGATTTGCTTCTCAATTGATCGTCTATACTCATCGACTTCTAGATTATTTTTATGTCAGGTAACATCTAACAGGTGCTGAAAACGATATTGTAATAAGTCATCTATCGCCTTCTAGAAAGTAAAAAACAGTGGCAAAAACGTACTTTTAGCTTTACACACTTATATGTAAATCTTGAAAAAATAGTCATACAACACTGGAACGAAGTAAAATTATAGATGCACATTAAATATATAGAATTTAGTTACTAAACACATTTTCCTACGATCGTCTTGTATTACAATAGATCGGTCTATTCGATGCATACCTGTCGAACTATTATAGCTTTTGCCGTAAAATAATAAAAATATAGCGTTGAAAAACACAAACTCTTTAAATAAATATACTTTAGTCGTCTATTTACATATTTGTTTTACTCATAATGTAAGTTATAAAAATATGAAAAAAAAACGAAAAGGAGTTAAACTAGAAGCAATTGTTGTCTATATTTTGTAATAATTTATAAGGTTTAAATACAGAGCATTTGAATTAACATTATTTAGCATTTTTTTTTTAAATAGAGCTTTATTAAAATTTCAATTAAATCTGTAATTTAATTTCGCTATATCCATAACTTTAATCTATGTTGTTTCTAGAATCCAAAAATAACTCTCACCTTGGCTCTTCCGTTCACTAATTTTAAGGGTATCATGTCATAGGGCGGTAACATAGCCATTAACAAAGATATCTACCGCCTTTTACAAAAGAAAGTCCTAAAACCAACAAAATTGAGGTGTAGCTACTATGATCGGCTTCTTTTACTGAATTTGAAATCTCCATCTAATCCGATAATGAGGGCGATTTTTTAGCGTAGACGCACTCAATTTTCAGCGCTATTTTGGCATCAAATCGGACACATCAAAGTCACTCGTCCTAAGCGATTCCGTCCCTCTAGAGCTTAGCTCGTCGTCGGTCATTCAGCTGATGTTTCATGAATGAACGAGCTAAATTCAACAGCAATTCCACTTGCTCGACATAAGCCAATCAATCAAGGGAAGCTCAGTTGGTAATTAAAATTTCGAAAATTGGGGAAGAACCATGCAATTAGACGGAGATTGTAATTACGACGATTGGACTGAGAGCGCGGCCCTCGGTGGTTTTGTTTGTTTTGCTCGTGTGGCAGCATCCTTGGCCTTAGGACGTTACGATTTCCTTTTTGGCCTATCGGCGGTGGTAATTTCGTCTCATGAATTATTCGAAGATCCCAGGGTTCCAAATTGGGCCACTCGCTGACAGTTATTGCACTTTTAGTGGTTTGTTGCCCATTAAATGCGGACAAGTGGTCATTTACTGATGGGCGCGGACGAGTCGATGACCAAGTGCTCTGCGCCGGATAAAATTTTTTGAATGAGAGTGCAGCGACGGCGCGTGACTCGCCTCATTTAATTAAAAAGCCATTAAAGGACTGTTTGTTTATTACTCGAATTAAGGTCAAAATGTGCATGATTAGAGTAAAAGTCATTAATCACCTCACTGACCTAAGTGTTTACCGAGCTGCCGGATCTGATGTCAATGTGGAGATGGAAATTTTTCGAGTATCTTCACAGACACCGAACCAATCGAGACACATTAATCATACACCGATAGCATCTTGCGTCGGTTCAGGGAAATGAAAGGTTTGCTTTCGCGCAAAAACGATGATCCCCAAAGGCCCAATAAATTATCACCTATTCAAATAGCTCGCGGCTATTGAAGACGCTCGAAAAGACCGATCTTAAACCCAAAATTATAAGCAATCTCACGTCTCGAAGCGAGATGAGATGTTAAATATCTCACCTGAATCTCATCTGATAGCCGATTTTTGGTGCGAACCAAAAATTTGCACCACAGCCAAGCCTCCCTGCTGCAGTATATGCAAATCAGAAAATTCCCAACCTGGAACTTGTCTAAGCCCGGCTGCATCTGGATAATGACAGGGCCCTTGACAGCATTAAGTGATGTCCGAAAACAAACACACTTTGCCCAAAATTGCGGTTTCGTGCTTCGAAGGGCTTTTTGTGGCGCGCTCCCGGTTTTTTTTGCGCGCGACTCTACCCCTGATGAATTTTTAATTTTATAACTACCTATCGGCGACTCGCCTGCCAACGGAGGCGCAGGAAGCCCTAATAGCCACCTAGAGACGTCGCGTCCTAGGAGCTCCTTTGCGAATTAGTTATGCTTTGACTGAACCTAAGTTTAAGGATTTATACGGTCAATTACCGATTCTAGGGAAGACCGTTTATTGCCACTAATGGTATGGTGAAGCACCTCTGGTTTTTATAGAAATACATTGCTTCTCGGGATAAGTATTTGTCCATATTTTTTGAAAATGGCTTCTTGAAAACTTTGGAAGTATTTAAAGTTTATAAATGTTGACGCTTTGAATAGAAGCAAAGCGCTCTGGCATTTTTTAGGGCTGAGAAAAACGCCAACGTCAACAAGGGGTATTTATGATTGAAGGTCACTAAATATAATACAAATCAACTTAAAACAGTAGAGGAATTATAAATTACATAAAAGTTTTATAAAATTTAGAAAGTCGAGTGCAGTCAAGTTTGAAGTGTAGTTATCAAAGAGATAATTTTGGAAAGTTAATATAGTTACATACCTATGAATCTTTAAATAAAGTGTTTGCGTCTTCTACACCGTTACCATAACATTTTTTATATACATGGAAGTTAGCTTAACACGCTTCGAAAGCTTGACCTTGAGATTCTGCAACTTATAATGTTTTAACAACAACTTCGGGTGCTTTAGTCCTTGAAATCAAGTATGGACCGTTATGAGGAAAAAACCCCGACGCATATGAGTGTCAAAAAGCCGCAAGATTAAGAGGATCTATCAGTCAGGTGTGAATGAGCCGCGGCGATGCACCTGTGCACGCGACTGTGTGGCGAATCAAAGGAAGCTCGCGGTAAGAGTTTTTTGCCTCATTCGAAGAAATGAGGATCGTGGCAGCGCCGCGATCGGCCTTACAAATGCTGATTGCAGGCTGAATATGTTTTTTTATTGGTCCGCGCGGAGGCTCACCATTTCGCCGGTCTTAATTACGTTTTATGGCTGAATGGCTTTCCCCGTCATCTTCCCTGATGCGCACGCGGGCAGCCAGCCAGATCCAACGAGTCAGACACGAGATCAAGATTATTCGGTGCGACTGCGATACTTGTCTTAGCAGATGAAAAGATAAATGCGAAGAAAATAAGTAGCAGCCGCTCACCTCAAAAAACCTCGCTCGTGTGATTAACTCCCGGGCCCCAAAAATTACTTTTCATTAGTTGTGGCTCACGATCAAAATGCAAACTGGTAAGGTGGCGGCGATCAAAACCAGTGCCGGTAATGTTGTCGTGTGGTCCCCGGAGCTCGGTCCCGCGAAGAAGGCACGCGACACCTTTGAGACGTTCGCTGTGATCGAAATATGAAGAGATCTTGGGCCTGACTTTTTCGCCTTGTTAAGGATCGTCTTGATGACTCCGTACCTGCGTTCTTGCGGTCAATCGCGATGACAGAAAAACTTGTAGCACCTGATTATGCAACGGCACTTCCTTGTTTTGACCCAATATGTGCCTCGCCGATGATTAAGTGCAAAACGAAGATACCTGCTTTAGAAAGAATTCTTTTCCGCGTGCCGCCGCGCTGCATCGTGCGTCTGGCGGCAGCAGACACATTTGGGCCACGATCTTTTGATCCCGAAATCAATTTCATGGTGGCCGTTGACAACGTTATTACCGCTGATCATTTTGACCCCTGTCGGGCGTGTTAACGCGGAGCGGCAAGCAAAAAACTTGCAAATCAGTCGGAATTCAGCGCGATCTCCATTTTTTTGATTGGCACTTTTTGCCTTAATTAACGCAATTAAAATGTGCTCCCCGCTGTACGACTTTTTGGCGCGCGGCATAATTTGAATAAATGAAAAATGTGTCTGTCTGCTTTTTTTAAAGAGAGTTCGTTTGTTGATTTAAAACCCTTCAAGGGAAGAAAGTCGTCGTTCAGAAAATGAGTAAGATTGTAAACTGTACAGGTTCTCTATAAAATCCTCTAAATTATGTATTTATGTTGCAAGTTGATCTACCCACTATACATATGCATAAACATAAACTTCAATAGTTGGTCAGTGTAAAGTTACCCGTTTTGTAATTACTATACAAGTTTTCAAATATTAAATTTATAAAATCTTGTTATTTTCTTAAACAAAGATTTTATAAAAAGTTGATTTAAGTTTTTAATTGGATCTTTTTGTTTAGAACTATAAATTTGAAGGCGGGGTTTATAATACTTACTTATTTTTAAGTTATCTACTTATTTCTTAATTAATTCTTGACTAAGCCTTCGATTCTGTATAAATATTTTGGTGCGGAAAAAGTAATTTATTTTATTTACATAGTCTCGGTAGAATGTGAGGACAGCATGATTTAGATCTCTTCTCAATTCAGGCACCTTTCTTTTCACGCTTAAATTATGTACAATTTCAACTTTATCAAAATATTAAAAACTTTTGGGGTATATTCATGTATTCATTAAAATCCCGAGTTTAAACATGGGTTGGTAGAATTCAGAAAGTAAAAAGTTAAGTCTTACTGCAACTTTCTTTTTCACGGGTATATATACATATATTACATATACATATATATATATTACACTAAGTCACTTCTTTAAAAATTTCTTATCGCGTGATATTTGGAGAAATGTTCCAACCTCCAATAAATCTACATTTCTGATAACGCATCATTTTTATTGTCACTGCACTCATACGATTTTGGCATCAAGCAAGTGCTTTGCGATACCTTGAAAAGTTATAAATCAGAATAATCTTTGTATCGCTTTTATCGCTGCATATATATTTTTTTTATTACATCATTGCATGCGTAAGACACGGAAATAATCTGTCCCAAAAAATCGCGAAGATTCCTTACCACAGTCCCGGTTCCCGGCAATTCCACGAAAGGCTAACAAAATCCCTTTGGCACCTTGTAACTTTTTGACGTGGGGTTTTATTATGCTCTCGAGTCGCGCATGCTTGTAATTTGCCAAATGATGCGGCACTTCACGGCCATAAAACAATTTTCATACTTTCTCTCATAACGTGTTGCGCACGCTGCCGCTTTTATGTTCATTTCACGAAGCGCTGCGGGTTTTACACCGCGAATGAAGACCTCATTACCGAATAATTCTGACGGGGATCCAGAACCACTGTCGGGAGGTATAAAAATAGTTTCTTTGGGACTGACCCACTCTCGTCGTACGACTGACCGTTTAATTTAAAAAAGTGAAGTAACCCTGTAACTTAACCCACAATTCCTCCAAATAACAGTTATAAAAGTGAATGAAACTAAATTAAAGATGTCGTCCTTAGGGATGGTCGGTTTTCGTTTATGAATCCTCCACACTCGACTCACAAAAAGGAGCTGCTCTCGAACTAGACCCATCAATTAGTGCGAAATTCTTCGATCCTCGGATGAAATATGACTTAAATTCCGCCCTTTGTATAGTGACGTACCGAAGTGGCCGGGAAGAGCAAGGTTTGTCCTTTTGGCCAGGTAAAAAATGCACGGTCGCCTCGGAAATGTTATAATTTTCTTCCTATTCCTCTATCCGCTCGAAATTTTAGGCTTTTCGATGTCATTATGTTCTAAATTGGGATCCTCCCACATCGACCTAAATTCTATCGCTTATTACGGACCCAACACATTCGCGTCACATCTTACGTCAAGGGGAATTTGAAATTAACTTCGTAAAATTGAAGTTTTTCATTTGTATGTTTTATAGAAACAATGAAGAATGAAGAAAATTTAATGATGTACTATTATTTTACAACAAAACCAATAAAAAGAACAGTCCTTTTCTCGTATCTGAAATTAATTTTTATTTAAGTAGGTACGTAGCAAGGTAACTTGTTCCAATCAACGATTATATCTAAGTGATTTGGAGAATTGTAAATTGTAATCTACATATATGAAAATATGTTAAATTTAATGTATTAATAGCAGTCGAAAATACGCCTTGAAATTGCCTTATGCCGTCTGCAAATGCTTTCTTCTTTTTCTACCTTTCATAATAACCTCTATCGAACTCTAACCTATTGAAAACGAAATTTTCACGAAAAACTGATATCGGTAAGCAATTTTGGGAGGTTTAAAATGGATTAGGTATATTTATTTGATCTCTTCAAAAAACTTGTATCAAAAGATGCAAACCTTGCTGACACTTGTAAGAGCATTTTAATAAAGCTTTTATATAAAGTTTTCATGTATTTTTGCAAAACTTAAACGTATTTGATCTGATATCCAATACGTTTCTATTACAAACTAATAATAAGCCATGCTTACTAAATTTTCCCAAAGCCTCTCAACAAGATGTTGATGTTAAGAAACGATCGACAAGTACAAAAACTTATTGCACCATCAATTAAGAAGAACACAATTTTTTACTGCATCGGAACTGTCGTCATCTCAATTTTTCCGGCCACATTGATGACTTTGCCCGATAAACACTAGGTAGAACAAGTATTCTAGTGTCGGTCGAGAAGCAAAATCATAGAATAAATTGCTGCCGAGAAGTCGACGCTGTGCATAAACGTCTAGTGTCGGCATCGATCCCATATCTCTGACAAATTAATTTCACTTAATTACCATATCATTATCAATGAACTCCTCTACAAGCCGCGTTACTCCGCCTGATCTTACCGGCCCGCTCGGACAATGTGCGGCGAGGACACCGCCGATCGCGATGGCGGGATAAAATATAGTCCAGGAAAAATGCTGGTGGCCCTAAAAGCAGCCATTATCATTAGGGAGGATGATGTTATCATAAAGAGCTCGAAGTTATTGCAAAATTCTTCCAATCGAAAGCGAACTTAATTTAGACCTCTACAAGCCTCTAAGTCTCAGGCTTTTAATAAATAAATGTGTATTTTTGGAGCACGGCCTCTGCAAGACTGCCTTGCACCGTCACCATAATGAAATCAACCTTTAAACCTGCGTAGAGGTACTCCTGCCTCTCTGTCAGCAATATTTCACTTTTATGGATGTATGGTAAAGGGAATGCATATGATACCGCGACCGTAATTACGAAATTAAAATATGAACCTTAATGATCAGCAGCAGAGTCAGATAGCGACCGGTACCATTCCAAGTGCTTAATAGATTTAAGTGTTCCGCTTTGATTTAGGTATGCGCTCTACAAGAACTAATTGAATAGATGGACCGATTTTGCAATTAGGAAATAATTAGATAGCCTTTATGCTATCTTATATATGCTTATTATAGTATGTACGTCAAACGATAATGGCTATTTGCACAAAGATGGGCAGCTATGAAATTACTCTTAATAGTACTAATTTAAATAAAATGACAAAAGCAAGTCTATGAGATTAGAAAAAGTACAATAATGTACATATGCAAACTGATCTTAAGCATAGGTAATCATCCCATGAATAAGTAACTTTTTAACTTTTATTAAGACCGTTTTCTTCAGGAACAGCTGAAGTATCAATTTGAATTTAATATCAAATTTAAACTCCTGTAAGTAAGTTGATAACAAGATACGGCCTTTCAAATTGCATTATAATACTGACGTTCTAATTTACTGAAACAAAAAATTATTAATTTATTTATTTTTTAATACTCGCTCTTTTTTATATACATACAACTATATCGGCGAGGAGAGGGCATTTGAACCAATAATGGGTATCTATCCTAGTCAAGTTTTGGGTTGACTTTTCAGGAACTAAAAACTTGTATTAATGTCATAACATCTAATTTATTTAATATTTAAATATCTCAATTTAAAGGCCCGTAATTTTAAATATTAAAAATTTTTACTTTATAATTGTAATGAACAACATAAAAACCCCTATTAACCAAGTTTTATAAAAAGATATTTTTAGCAATTTGGTTAAGTTTAGTTCAAAACGACTACATACAATATTTTTTTTCAAACTGCAACCATTTGACCTGGCAAACCCTTTATTTTTCCCACTGAATTAAATTCAAATTGTATACGAGCACACGCGAGGTTAAAAAGTTGGAAATATAATACGAATAAATCTGTAACATGACATGTGTGGGGTACCATAGAATTAAAATAACTAGCCTTTCGCGGCGAGTACAAAACGGATACAAAATTAGTGGCACCCTTTCACGTTTCGCTGCTAGATATCGATTTCTCTGGAACCTTTCACTCGATCGTGGAGGACATTTCGAACATATAAATATCAGTGAAAGGAGAGTTGACTTGATTCCAGGAAAGTTGATAATACGTCAACATTGCCGGTTGGGTCACCAGGAAAAGGGTCCATCTCAAAATATATGAGTAGACTTTATTATTTTGAAAGGTCCGATAGATGCCTATCGAAATTGCAGAGAAATGTGAAATTAATTGGTAGTAGACGGTGATCAGAAAACGATTAGTTTTTCACCTCCAGGACTCGGGGTGTGACTTGATGGATGGGTAGAGCTACTGCGGCGAAGTGAGCAAGGGTCTGTCGATTTTGTCAAGGATACAATCTAGATCCAAACCGCGATACATGAATTTATGCATTCAAAATTACTATCAGGGGTTTTCGATAAAATCTGACTACTTCGGCTGTCATTTCGAAGAGGATCCAATTATAAAGGTACTCAACACGGAATGTAAGTTATTGCTCAAGTATACTGCAATTTTCCTTTGATTTATACGTGGAGCGCGGCGGGGTGATCATTCTTTATTTACTCTTCAAGAATCTGAGGACCGTGAGTCTTAAGACTTTTAAGAGGCTGGTGTTGAGCCCAATTTGGTGAATTTACAGCGTCCTGTCAGGCTTATGAGTTCTTTATGAGGCTCAAGTGTCTAATAAAGCGATAGCATCTCCGCGGATAACGTCGAAATTGCTTGATCACTGGACGTGTCGCGGTGCTATCATATAAATCGCGAAAGGGGAGTGACTTGCCGATGCAAATTCAGGTTATTGTGTCACGATGCCTCCCTGCCCGCCAGCGCCCAGTGGACGATATTTAATTGCCCATGAAAATTCGCTCTCGACGGGGTGGCCCAGAATGTAAATTAAGCGCACGCATACCACTCGCGGATCGCCATTAACCACCGCTCGCGGTATCTTCGATAAATTATCTAATCGAGGATCGCGCGGGCCGCGAAGTGGCTCTCCTCAGCTGCGATGACATACTTGATCACCTGCCCGTGCGGGTATCAACTGCTCCTCAGAAGATGCTGAGTACTATCTTCGATAAAAATGCCACTTCCTTGTTTGCACACAAATTTCCGAAAAATGCACGAGCTGGAGCCGGGCAACCGGCGGCACCACGGTGAACGGAGGTAGCCGGACGGGTGCCCGCGATGATGCGCAGTGGCCCTTCATTTGGAGGCATCTTGGGCCGATCACGGCCACTGTAATTACCGGCAAATAAATTATAAATTTCGTGCTCTTGGCGACCTTTATGAGGTTTGAGCTTTTGATAACTTCGCGGGCCCCGTTTGGGTTCCGTCCGGTGCGCCGCCGTGGCATTTTCATTTCTCGGGAAAATTGCCGGTCGACACTCGTGCTGATTACCAAGTACAGTTGACTAACGGATGGCGGACACGCGCGTTCGAATCGCGATTATTTTACATTGCCGGCAACGGGTCACCGCCAAACTTGCAACTGGAACACATTTTTCCGGTTATATGATAAATTGCAAGTTATTATATAATTGGTAGTTCATAACAGGTGATTGTGATTGATGGCCCGCTGATCGCGGAATCCAGTCCGAATCATCGAGCGCGACTGCATCGCGAGACACGGTTTTAAATTTCTGGAAGCGCGCTGCTGGAGGGATAATGCCATTTGCCCCGTAATAAGTTCATTATGTTAAATAAATCTGCTCGCTGAATACAAAATTGTGAATATGTAAACAGGAACAAGTAAAATCCGCTTGATACTTCTCGAATGCTCCTTGGGAGGTATACCTACAGCTTACTACTCACCAATAAGACAGAACATTTATAATACGAAAATGTCACATGGGTCAAACCATTTGAAAAGTTTGAGAAAGAAAACACAAAATGATAAGGAGAGTTCTGTCAGCCCCCACATTTTATCCTTTTTATCACCAACTTAATTTCCAAATAATATTGCTTAAAGTGTTTTCTGTCACTCATAAACCTAAAAGTTGTACTCTTCTATTTTATTAAGACTCGTTAATTCTTTCCCTCTGTGTAGAAGGAAACACAGATTCAGTTTGATTTCCGAGGACAGTTCTTCTCGTCTTTTAATGATCATATTGAAAGGAGAGGATGTAATTCATTCTTTTGTATGCTCAACTACTTTTGTGATTCTAAGTGAATTTTAATGGTGTTGCAATTTTCCATTTTGTATGAGCCTAGAAATAGAGTTCATTAGGACCATTGTTGGGCAGTGAAAGATAGCAATCGAAAACGCTTGAACACGGTCCATTATACCTTTTGCCTATTCGTTTAAAGTGGTAAAACTAATGATCGTCCTTTGTAAACACTTACCGTCTCAAATGGACTGAATCAAATTTTCGCAATTGGGGTACTTCAAAGGAAAAAGGATGTTTTAAGAAATGAATTTCATCTGAAGTATCTCGACACATTTAGAAGAAAGTTGAATATAGTCTTATTTTCTTTTTGATTTTGATAAGTGGTCTCTTGATGTTTTTAGTTGCATTCTAATTTAAAATCATTTAAAAAAAAGCAATTTTAAAGTTTGAAAAAATAGCAACAGTTCCACGTTTATTTTTAAATTATATGATATCTTTTTTAGTAAGGCCTTAGTACAATCTTTGACCTCTAATCTTTTTCTCCATAAAATACAAAATTTTTTGAACTTTAAATGAATATCTTACACTTTTTACAAAATATCGTAAACTTGAATGGATTTCTGATTCTGAGCTTGCTGTTAGAGTACATTTTTATCAAACATTTTATTGATTTATTGAGAAAACTAGTGGTAAGTAGGCTAGGTAGACTTTAAACTTACCTAACAAATATACATAAATAAATCAAAATGCATCACATGTATTGTAACAAGAATTTTGTTAGTCATATCGTAGGTATGACATCTGCAAATTCGGCCCAGTATTTTGTTAAAATAAAGCCTTTTAACTTCCAATTAGTCACTTCAAAATTATTAAATATTTTAAAACTATTATAGAAGTCCTTTAAATAAAAGAAGAAATTAATTTCCCATGAAAAAATTCTGGTTTGAGTATTCTTCTTACATTTTCTTATGTAAGCAAGCAAACTTGGGTGGCTGATTAAATATTGTATTTACAGATTAGCTACACCTTTCTGCCTCCAGGACAAGGTACACAGATCGTACCTCATTCGCCTCCTCTTCAATTTTATTCTACCGAGAAGCAAACTCGAACAAGATCGACTAATTAAATTGTTCCAGTCCATTGAAGTTCGAAAATGAAACGAAAACGTAAAATACGAGCCACTGACCATTGTCCGTTTATTAAGACGCCGCCTGGACCATAACTGGGCCCCAGCACAGAAGGTCTTCACGCCTCATCTTGATCGGTCATTCGGAAGCGATAATCCGTGACAAATTCTGAAAAGCCCTGATTAAGTGATATAATTCCCGGGGATCTCTCCCTCTGTCTCCTGATTCCTTTCCAACTTTTATAACCAGTAGAACACCTGAAGGGGGCAAGAATTGACAGATTAATCGTCTGCAAGGAGTCGGTCGGACACTTTTTGTGCCCTCCTTTGGCCCAAGAATGGGTTTTTCTCGTTTATCAGGCATTTCGATGCAATGGTCATCTTCGTGGTAAAATGCATCCAATGCAGATTAACACTTCGTTACTTTCTGCATTAAATTGAAAGGACAGAAATATGAAAGATATTTTGCTGCATCATAAAACTGGCATTACATTAAGATGTCTGAATCCACTTGTCTACAGTGTCGCCACGGACGATATGTGGCAGACTATACCCAAGATTTGCTAGGGAACATAAATTTTCGGGGCCACAAATATGTCGAAGGTTATCTCATGCAACAGAGGTGGTTATCGTAGGCACGCACGATCCTTCTGGTTAAATTTTGGTTTAAGCGCAGTTTCCAGCAAAAGAGCCTTGTCTGGTATTGGTTATCATCGCATTGGTTTGTAATTGATAGCGTCGAAACGGTTTTGCACTTAAAAGGTCCTATAAGTTCCTTTATTGAATGAAAATCGACGACTTTATTGCGACCTATCTGATTAAAGTATGTGGTCCATGGGAAGGATTTGGGGTATCTCGGGGAGATAAGTTTTTTTTAAATTTTGAGAACGACGTCGCCACTTCTTGGTGGCTGACGGCTTAATTAAATGAACACTGTAATTAAGATAGGTTTGTGGCTAGCGTCTGTAGATAGATCGGCAGTTTTTCGGTATTTCGGCTTTCTATCTATTTAAAATAGATACAGACGGTCTTTTAGAGGAGACAATTTCCTAACAGCTGTTGATTTGAATATTTCATCTGGAATTTAATTACAACCTGACAGTCAAATACGCCGTTAAAAGGGGCATTTGTATGTGGTAATGAGAATCCAATAACGTCATAAATGTTCTCATATCAACTTTTCTTTTTATTAGTCTGACCTCTTCTTCGCGTTATTCATTTGGGTACCTTGCATACCTCCAGAAGGTAGTAAATGACGAGACAAGATTCACACGTCATCTCCCCGAATCACTAATTGACCGCAAAGACGTCTTAGTCCTCGACATTAATATCTGTGACCACAAATCAAAATTTATATCAAAGAAAAGGGAGAACATTTCGGTATATTACTGCAAACACAATTTCGCTATCAAGAAACAAGTCACGATCCTGCAAGAGACATGTTCCTTACCAACCGAACCATAAACAGATATATAAGAGAAGACGACCGAACAAGTCGATAATTCCTCAATACTTTTTCTGGTATAACGGATAAATTCGTAAATTCCAATAAATTCGCAAGGTTCCCTGAGTGCCTCTATAGGATGTGTGGGAAGGAGCAGAACATTGATATCGTTGAGATTCGATTTAAAACGAAAATAGCGAATTCCTGTCGCGGATTCGCTCAAAAGGGCTCCAATAAAAACATAAACATTTTCTTGGCAGTTATACTGTAGAAACATTGTGGTCGCAAGTGATCTTTCTTTATCCTCAATTGGCAGAATGCGACTGCGACCACGATATGCGATAATTCAAGCAACTTTGTAGTTGGCACCATAAAGCAATTTAGAAACGTTGATACATGCCAGGCCAGTAGTCCTTTCTGCAATTTCTGCAAAACATATATCTGCAAATATTTCTGTAATACTCTCAGTGTGCTATAAATGAGTAAATTAGGCCAATTTGCGCTCAATTCCGCCTCAGGTGTTTCAATTGAGTTAGAGTGATCTTGTTAGTTAAAATGATCTTCGTTGCCAATTTGCGAGAAAAAAAAACGTTTGAATGCATGTTGCTCTTTATTGGATTTTCTATCAACCGCGTAATTTTGTATTTTAAATCTGAGGAAATAATGAACCTTGCATCTTTTTTGATTATTCATTATGTATTAAGTTTATTGAAAGAGCTGATGGTGCAGATTTATTAATAATTTTAATTTTTTTTTACTTGTAATTATAGAAAAAAAGATATTCATTAAGAAATTTTATTTTCAATATTTATACGTTACTTATTTATTACTTACACTGAAAGAAATTTGAATCTGACAAACTATAGGTTATATTTATTTACACTACTATCTATGGTAGTGAATTAGGAATAATAACAAGTTGTGGTGGGAGGAAAGCATAAGCACCTTCATTTATTTTTCTTAAAACTATACTTTATAGAGAACAAATGTCGTTAAATAAGCTATTTTATATAAAGCTACCTACTTTAATATATTGCTAAATATCATGAATATTGGATTTCTCAATCCAACATTTTTCTGTAGCTAAACGTTCTTCTTCAAAACATCCCAAATTCGTTGCTCCTGAGATAAAAGACATCCGACGGCAAGTCACAGCTACCGGAACTACTGTGCTTCACATCTGACAGAGATTCATTTGACCATCTGCGCACCTGAGGATGATATTAGCAAAAATTTTGGATAACATCAGGAAAACTATGCTCTGGAACCAGATTCAAAGGACAATGGCCGATTTGTAAATATTATAAGTCCCAGCATGTGCCAAAAGTCGCGTTCTTTAAATTCAGCGGGTAACCGAGGCGAATTCACTAAACGCCACAAGGATGCCTATTACAAGAAGGACGCCAAAAGAAGCGTTTTGTTCGAGTGGGCACTCAAGCTGAGACGTGGCCATTCAAATGATTTTTAAATTACCGTATCCCATTGCCTTTGTGCTAAATGCCGTTAAATTTCGCTCGAATTGATCTTAGAAGAAGAGCCGGCCAGCCTTTTGACCATGACAAGCACGCTTGCGCCTGTCCCTCTGCCGTACAAAGAACAAAACACACAAAATTAAGGAAGGCTCTACTTTATTTGTGCATTGTTTGCAAAAAGGCGTGAATTGTTGGCTTCATGTCCCTTGTCAGCCTCCTTTCTTTCATTGATGACAATGAAACTTCTGTCACGGTTGTTTTTTTGACGAAAGATGAATGCCTGCATTCAATAGCTAATCCGTAGGTGCCAAAGGTTATTTTACTAATTGTTGCAAACTAAAGATTTTTGAAACCGAAGCCGTAGTCGAAGCCTTCGAAGGTATCAGCAGTCCTAAAGTTTCGAATTTATATACGTAGCCTTGGTTTATTGATGATATATAGGTATTGAGTCGATTTGTTGTATTTCTTATTATTTATTTTCTAATTCGTTGGAATGTAGTGAAATAAAATAGTATAAAATTGTAAACTTTATAAAATAATCGTGAATAATTATTTTGTCTTCGACTTAATCCAAGAAAATATTTTTGATTGAAAATAAAAATTGTGAAATAAAATATCTATCCATATATTAATTAATGTGTATTGACGCTACATTAATTAAATCATTTGAATGATTTACAAAGACCTTTTTACAAACAAATTAAATAATTATATTTTTACCTGAGGTACTTGAATTTAACAGCTGTTATTAATTTTGAATTTGGGAAACATTTAAAAATTTAAGATAGTAATATTTGGTTGGAAATTAATAGCCCTAAAATATATTTTTTAGTTACTATTTTAAATTCAAATGTATTGACTTTGATAACTTTCGATAGAACTTTAAATTTTCGATATAACAAATTTTAAATTAGCGCCCTAAAAACCTCTATTCTCAATTTTTCTTGATATTTAAAGAACAAACAATGTTCAAAAAACGAGAATTAATTAGGTATACATAGATATACAAATACTTGACGAGAAAGATATTTGATTTCTGACCTATTTTCGGGACACACGGTACCGATTTTGTTATATAATTGATAAAATATAAACAAATAAGAGGGATATTCTCTCTTCGGTGTATTTTTATTCAAATAGCAAATGTTGTAATATTTGCTCATAGTGAAGAGTGAGCACCTTATATACATTCTTGTAATATTTCCATCAACTGATTAAATAAAATATATTTGATTGATTACCTTGCATTTAAGTACAATATACTGTGGTATGAATTTGCTAGGATACAAGACAAAATATATTGAATAGTGAATAATCTAATATAATTTATGCATAACGAAATGCATAAAATGCTTAGACAATTACTCCACATATCGATAACTGCTGGCAACAATTATGAAAAACGACTTGTATAAAGAAAAATAACGCTTTTACGCTGGGTGTTTCGTATCATATGTATGTCATCGCATTGTACTCATCAGTTATATCATCAGTTATATACATACATACAGGAAAAAGTAATAGAAATCCTTTTGGGTGATATTCGTGTGCAAATGAATACAAATGTAAACCCGTATAAGTTTCTCTCATTAATCCTTCCAAAAACCTACCATTTCCTGCAAAATATAGGCCAAACTGACCTTCTAGTTGTCAGCGCAGTGCTCAACTATTTTGGAAAGGTTTCAAATTTCTCCTCGAGATTCAAAGGAATCGCTCTCACTTGTGACAGTCGCCAGCTTCATTGTGGCTGTTGAAAGTGCGCTTCGAGCCGGCTACACTTTCCCTGGTGTCCGGCCATAAACCAGGAGTGGCCGGGAGCAGCTTGTGAATCGGACACAGCCAGATGTTGTTTTGCACACGCATCCAGCCAAGCCCGGGTCGCGTCCACTCCGACGATTAGCGAGCCGCTCTAGAGCACGACAAATCCCGGGAATTAGCATAAAAATTCTATTCATGAAATCCAACGGGCAAATTGTCCAATCTGTCATGTTTGCGAGGCGATTACAAACGATTCGCCCGGGTCCGGCGGACGCGGCGGGACGGTGCAGGCCGCTCGGCAATTCTCATAATGCTCCCGACTCATAAAAACTAATGCTGGCCGCATCCTCGGGGTCATGCTATAAATCAGGGCCATGAATCGCCCGTGGGTTACGCAAGAAGCGCTGCACCTTTTTTATTATTGTTCGAAGGAGTTAAGGAGAGGGCGGATTTTGCAGCATCACTTTGTCGGCTTTTTGTGTGCACGCAGGTTAGGGCCGGTGCGTGCTCAGGTACAAAGCGTCTCAAATCGATTTTTAGGTGGATATCGACACAAAAAGGTCTCAAAATCATCGTATTAAGTGGATTGGCTAAGGGTTAAACATGCAAATCGTGAGACCTGCATTGAGTGGCCAAATTGACCGGAATGCCACTCAGGGCTGGCTCTAGTGCCGAATGCTGTAAAATTATATGGGAAAGGGTGCTATTGAGGTATTTGCTCAAGTACTTTAAGGGACCAATGAATAGAACCTTTGAATTTTGATAGCTTCTCAACAATGTTTTGTAACGCAATCGAGCATAAGGACTGAACCCTTTTTTTCACTAATCGATCACAATCAGGTACTTAATGATTTCGTCATTGTGGTCAATTTTTTTCTATATACATATTTGCATAGTACATTCTTAAAGCCTCTCGCATATGCCCTAGAATCATAGAAATGTGTAGGTACTTTAAAATTAAATACAACATTATTGATTCCAATATTTTTAATTTATACAATATGACAGATTAAAACGTGCATTTCTTTTTCAAAGTACTATCATACATTTGTTACTTAGTAATTTAATATATTGTTTTACATTAATTTTTTTCTTAAAGTTCTTTGCCATTCAAACTATAAATATTCTGAAAGTTTATAAATTTCATGAAACAGTCCCATCATTGTTATTCAAATTCTTTTAAACTTGTCGTAATACTGAAATTCACGCAATAAATAAATCTGTGACGGACAGTGTCAAGATGTCAATGTATCTTTAAGAAATGCGAAAAATTCGCACGCAGATCAGCGACAAACAAACTTGTCTTCCCGAACAGAATAAATTCAGAGTAAGACTGAATATTTTATGCCGTCATCTCGTCGGGCTGCGATGATTTTAGACTTCACTTTCTCAGTTTACATACGAAACATGACTTGGATGTGCGCACCTCTAAGACTCACCTGAATTGAGCCGTCTCGGCGGCTGCATAAGCCGCGATTTAAGAAGCTGTTTAACTTTATATTGTCACGGTGCTGCGGTGCTGTCGCTCCGTGTCACGGAAAATTCGGGGTATATGCAGAGGCCCTATTCACATCTCACTTGTCGGCGTTACGGTCGTTTTGTTACCTCTCCACCATGTTATCCATGATTTAAGCACTTCCTTTAGATTTAAATAAATCACGCCTTGAGACGCGGGCCGAGGCTTTCAGAGCGTTCGGCCGTATAATCATGCGGAGATCTTTAGCCGGTGCATTTCCGCTCCTCTCGATCATTTCGGGGATATGCGCCAGGTAATTTATGTGATGGTGATCCATTCGGGGGATAATTGATCTATATCCGGTCCTAGGGTTATGTAATGTCTAGCTGTCCAGCCTAAGTGGGGACATTGGAATGTCTTGTTGAACTTTTTTCTTATTCGGACTTCTTTTTCTTATTCGTGCGTTCTTCTTGTAAGCCACGCCGTGTAATGGTCCAACACGCGTTGTCTTATTTGAATCCCTTTCAGAGTCTTATAAGAGTTTCGATAAAAGTTGTTTCCCTTTGGTTGGATACAGACAACTCTATACTTATCTGTGAGTTGTTTAATATTGTCGTCGATTTACTCGAACAATTTAAATATATATTTTTTTTAGAGAACATTCCTCATTAAATATTAGTAGTCAGAGCAACAATAACTTTGCTTAAATCATGGGCAACTAATTTATGTTTGCCTTTGGAAGAACTTCTAAATTGTAAGTTTCGTTTAAAAACTTGGAATAACGTGTTTTGCCCAAAACGGTGTACACGAATCTCCTTAAAAATATGAATTAACTTTACATGTTAAATGAAGTATTTTTTATATCGTTATTTGTTTGGTGTTTTTTTAATATTAATATAATAAATATTTTTGAGAGGAAATAAAATAAAAATAAAAATTTTCTTTTATACGGTAACCAAGCAAGATTTTTAAAAGTCAAGACCAATAACTAATAGTATTAAAATCAATTTTATGTTTTTATTTCACACCAACGAGGTGACCGGAATCAAGTATATATAGTACCTACAGTGTTATTCAATCAAAGTAGTAGTCTTTTGTAACTAATTTTAAGTTTTAAATTAACCTCATAAAATTAACTCAGTATGAAAGGAGTCAACGTACAAAAAGTAAAAATAAAATATGGAAACATTTATTTATCAAATTTCATGTATACAAAATTCTAAATGTGAAATATGTATGTCTGAAAATGTCTTGTATTGAAAAGCCAAATTCCATTGATTTTTTTACGAAACTCATACAATTTCGAATCGTTACCATTTTTCTGTGAATTCATATAACCCCTAGTTGGCAATTTTCCCAGATCTTTTCATATTCTTCGTTAATCGGGCATTTGCATTAAATCTGAAATCACAAAATTTGTACCTCTCACTGACGATCCTTTTGTTCGGAAAAATTTTGTTCGTGCGCAAATGATATGAAAATGACATTTTCACTTTCTGGGTGAATATTCCCTTGACAGCGAAATAATAGGGCCAAACAATTGATTGAACCCATTCCTTTTGTGGAGTGTCCCGACAGGAGGACGATTCGGGCCTTGAGACCAAGTAAATCGATTTATTTTATTGAGCTGTATTCATGAGAAACTGCATGATATTTACTTTTATTTCGAACAGTTGCAGGCAGCGGAGCGCCGAATTTATACTGCGCCCCACTGCCAGGACGAGAAATATTCGAGAAGGACTTTCTCTATTACTTTTGGTGACAATGCTTCTGAGGAACAATAAAATTTCTCTTTAGACAAAGACCTGGGACAATGTGTTTTGTGTAGAACTGTCAAAACAAACAGACGGGTAGGCGGCAGCGGGCTCCTGCCAGAGACGTCCCAACTCCCAGCATCCAGTTGTCGCAGGTCCTTGTATGATTAATGCCCGACATAAATATAGGAAGGTAGAAAAAACGGCACTCACAGCTTGCGCGACCCACATTAAAGTCGTGATCTCCGATTTTGATAAGATAGGCGCTTTCTTGGTTGGCGGCACCAAAGACATTTCTATTATTCTCGTGGTTTGTTTGTTCATTTTTCTCAATAAAGGGTTACAACCGGCACTGAAGCCGTATACATTTAAATATATGTTTTTCACAGCATGCATTTAGTCCTTAAAGATTTATTTATGCGATAAAAGCACTCAATCATGGGTGCATCAATAGATAACAGACTAAAAGTATTTTATAAAATAATTTCATTTTATTATACATACCTACAAGACAAGAGAAAGACCCAAAGAACTACTTTGCACAAGCAGAAGTAATTTCATCCATTAATTATTATTATTTACAACGGAGATATTTTTTTAATATCATTTATAGAGCACATGACAATCTCAATTCCTATTTAATTGATCAATTTATAAGACGAATAAGGAAGTATAAAGTTTCTGTAATGTAAAGATAATAAAATCATATTCAAGTATTGTGTTCAATAAGAAGTAGAGTACCAATAGTTCACTTTGAAATCTTAAATCTTTTCTAAGTTCTTAGCTGAAGTTCTAAAGTTTTAAACATTTTTATTTAAAATTGAGATGAACTTGCGTTAGTTCAAAGAATTGTAAAGCAAAAACAACAGAAATAAAGAAAATGATAAAGTGTACTTACAATAACTTCCTTACAAAGAGGAAGTTGAAGAAAGATTACGTTTGATTTGCTTGAATAGAAATAAATTTTATTCTTCCGACAATTCAAGTAAAACAACTAACAGCCATATTTTTAATGGGGCGGTTGTCTTACGAAAGTAATTTGCAATTTGCAATCATTCTAGGGAAGAGGCCACAGCTCACCGGGCATTTGAAGGAAGAAAAACCGACGGCAGTCGATAATTGCTTCAATTAAACTAGGTGCACACAAATAGTGGCAACACCTAGTGCCTTCTAGGAGCAAGTCCAAATCGAAGTGACCATTAACCGAGTCCGCGAAATAATCGACTCTTTCCTGTTCGAGCGCCGGATAGAGCCCGAGGGCCTCCGCTGCCACGCATGGTCCAAGCGCATTTGTTCCAGCTTAACACCTTCGGCTGCCATAATTAACACTTCAAGTTCGAAATAATAAATTGCTCCGTGGCATTAAATCACCAGGCGAATATTAAATAGCTCCAGACCAGAATTCATAATGCACGTCGCCCGGCTGAGTAAACAGGAACCCAATTCTTGTGGCTTGGCACCGACGCGCCAGAGCAGTCCTGGGAGCATTATCTTCGGTTCCAGAGCCTAGCGCCTTCAGCAATTGTTTGTTGGTTTTCTCCCAGCAAAGGGCCCATTTATTTCGCTGCGGCGAATTCATCTTGCGCGCTTCCCACCTCCCAGCCGGCCGTGGTGCCCCACCGGCAGTGAGGAGCAGCCCTTAAATCTAAAATCGAGCCAGAGTCCGGCCTGCACGGGCCCAGGATTAAATTACATGCAACGGAATTAATGTGAACCTTATTGATCACGAGCAGCGATGATAACTTTCTTATTTAATTTAGATTGGCGGGATCAGGTCCACGCTAGCGAGTGGCTAATTTATCGGCGGGCCGGTTCTGGTGCGCTTTAAATACCCGCTGCAACCCGAGCCTTACACCGGGGGCGTGCGCGGGCGCGGGCCTTCGATCTTCGTGCTGCGCAGACTCAGACTGCGAGTTCGCGGTGCGTGGCTGGTTCAGAAAACAATCGATTCTGCCCTTAAGTACAATTCGATCATTTCGATCATTTCGATCATTTCGAAATTCTTGCGAATCGTGGCGTATGCATTCGCGCTTTCGCGGTTATGAGAGGCTTAAAGTGTTTTTCAGTCAAATAAAAATTAAGGCAACTTCGCTGTTATTGATGGCTATTTGTGTTGCCCTCAGGGACGATGTCTGAACTAAGTTAAAATCTTACTGACTTTATTTAATTTAGTTTATTATTTTACCTTAGAGGCGAAGGAGCATAAATTAAAGTTGCTTTTAACTATTTGAGGAGATATTGTTGTAATTGGGAATTGAGTAATTATTGATTTTAGTTTCTAAAAATAAGCGTGATAAAGAGCTGTTTGTACTAAAATTAGAAAATAATCAATCCTAAATTTGAGCCCCCAACCTAAAAAGATAGGTATTTTAAGTTTAAAACCTTCGTCTGTTGTTTAAAAAGTTTGTTTGGTGTTTTGTGGTGCCGTAGCTCTTGAAAGAACGTATGTACATATTTTAAACTAGTGATACATAGCCATGTTTGATGGAAATCAGCTAAGCTATATTTACTTTGTCGCAAACAATTTTCATTTTTATATTGCGGCCTCCAACGCATTTTTAAATTAAATATTTCAAATACAGACCTTATTACAAAAGAGATTACTGAAAATTATTAATGCTTAATCCGATAAGCCATCCTTGAACACTTAATTCCTTTAAACTAAACCGAATTTGTTTTATTCACAAAGTTTATGCCGCCAAGGAGGAAAAGCGGGCAAATTTTAAGGTATTAAGATAAGAAAGACAGTATCAGTACTGAAAACGACATTCGGCAGAATTTGACAACAAAAACGCACCGAAATTACCGGTCGATGTTGGTAAAATTAACGAAATTATTACTGAAGTCTTAAGGATGTGATCCGATAACGGCCGAGAGAAACTTTTCCATGTTAAGGCTGAGGACAGCACAACATGACTGAGCGAAGTGTAATAAAACAAACGGCTTAAAGTGTCTTCAAGGAAGAGTGATATAAGATGCCTGGTAACCTATCAAGGTGAAAATAAATTCGGGCCGATGAGAGGTGATACCTCCTCCTGGGAGGAACCCATGTGTCGGCTACATTTTGACTTGGTGCATAAAGTACGCGAATAACTTTCTCTTCTGTTCGATGTGTGAAATAAGATAAACGCCACACTTTATTGAATTTCATTCACTTCAGTCGGTGGATGGGAATTAATTTTATTTTTCTGTATAAAGGAGCTCTGCTCTTTAAAACCAATTAAATAAAAATAGTTAACGTATTTGGGATTCGGTAATATATAAATATGTATACCTATTATATAAGTACAACTTTTATTGGCAACTATACAAACTGAACTTATATTTTTTTTAAATCGCTAAATTATTAATAAATTATTTATAGTTAAAAATGGAATTAATAATTTTTGAAAATTTAAGTTAGGACCGATTAATATAAAAAAGGAAAAAATGGTCCATAAAGGTGATCGCTGGTTGGCCCCGCGCCTATCTATTGTCCTTTCAAGGGATATCTGAAGCCCTCATCTAAAATGGCATTGATACCAGTATAAGATGACTTCATCTCCTTTTGAGGAATTCAAATCTTCAAAGCGATAAGCAATCGCTTATTGGAGGATTGTACTTCATTTCACTCCAAATGTGCCCGCGCAGCTATAAATTTTGTTATTATCCTCAACCAGCACAAAAGGGAAGATTCATCAGATTTAATTTCTGTTCGAGGGTTATTATTAAATCAAGAGTTCTGATCTTGAGTCCCTTTAAGGACGATTTCTTTTTTCCCGCCAGGAAGGAATTAGTCATTCCGTAATCGGATTATTCGTTCTCTCGGGTGCAATTAGTTTGGTGCATTAAAAGGACTTTCTCCTATTTGTAGCAATATAATTTAAAGTGATCGATCTTGAAAGGACATCTCTTTAAGATCTTATGGGGAATTGGAATCGTTAGCTTTGTAATGCCGACGCCTTTAAGTTTAGTTTAAGAAATAATTTAAAAAGAAAAACTATCAGACTTATTCCTAAATATAAGTTCTCAATACCTCAAAAAAAGGGAAAATTACTGAGAATTTAAAATTAGTATAAAGTAGCCTTCCAGGGCCGAAGTAACCTGATTTGGTTATATTACTGATTAATTGGTATGAAACCTTTGGAATTATATTATTGTAAATAATTGTGTTAGTATTGAGATTTTAATCTTTTTGAAACTAACAAATTTAAATTCCTCTCATATACTGTAAAATGAAGTAAATTTCTTCCAATCAATTTATTGAAAGTAACACCTTTCATATTTATTACCTGCATGGACCCACATTCGTCCCCAGGTGTTTATAAGAAATCCCAACATTAAGCAGATACCGAAAAGAAGATATGTAGGTATGTTCGCATTTGGCTGAATTTCGCACGCATAAGTTTCCAAATTTAAAGAAATTGTGACCCTTTCTATTTACAAACCACCCTTTCCTTTTGTAAATGCAAAGCATAAAAGGTTCCCTTTTGCAGGGCTCGGCGCGGTGTTATAAAGTGATTGACCGCATGCAGAGGTGCGGCAAAAGTCTTCTGCAACTGAAGTGATTTTCTTATAAATGCCAAAAGTGAATAATGGAACTGCAGCGCCCGGACTATACAAAGAGAGAATCTTTTCTGTTTGCATAAAGGAAAAGTCTAAGAGGAAACACCTAAGCGACACTTCCCTTCCCAAACAAATAGAAGGGTTGAGGCGTCAGGATGTGTGAATATTCCATAGGCGCTGATTTTCACTTTCGATGCGCTCCTGGAACATTTTGCATTTATATCCTGTCTGAGGTGAACCAAATCTGTGATCAGCATCAGCCCAAAAATGAGACATCTGCCAACCGCTGGCCCGTGCCATCGTGCAGTTTTTGATTCACCTTTTCTTGAAGTTCTCCTTTGTGTCCCGAGACTGATGCAGGAATCATCTACCTGCCCCGAAGCGACCCACATATGCAAAAATATTAAATTTCATACGACTCCGGCTGAAAGTAGATACCCGCCACTCGGCAGAAGAGCAATTGGGTTTAATTGCAAGGTAAATAGCAGATGTTCGTCTCCTCGATTGCCTTTTGATCGTTACGATGATCGACAAAAGGAGCCCTTTTATTACTCTTTGACTGCACTCGAAGTAAAATTAAACTTAATTAACAGCCATCCACGAACTAGCTTCAATCAGGTGCTAATTTTCTCTGCGCGCCAACAATGATTCAGTTGACCGCTTTTAGTTTTTGATGTGCCCTATGCCGCGGTGTCGCAGCACTTATTTGAGGGTTAATTTTGTTGTACTCCAAATTAAATTAGGGTCATTTACGTAATTTTACGGTCTAGAAAATTCATTTATGACTCAGCTCATTTTTAGTACAGAGAAGCGATATATTTCTAGTTGTAGGTAAAGGCTATTCGCACTTTACTTGTTATTTTGAATTTTTCCCTTTACTTGGAATTTACTCCTTAATCACTAAAGTTTTATAGACTTAACAAAATGTTCGGAGAAAATTTTTAAATTTGATAACGGCAAATATACCTACATATTGAAGTGAAGTGCAATGAGATCACTCTAACCACATAAAAAGAGGTTTTTACATTTAAGTGTTTATCATCAATTAAGTTTGGAATAATATTTCAAAGAAAGGCTGTTTTAAAATTTAGTATCGAAATGTTTATTTATATGTGTTTGCAACAATTATTATTTTTGTGTTACTATGATGTAACCTTTTTGAGTTTGTAAATGCTGTACACAGTTATCATGACACGTACTAAATTTTTCAGAAGAAAATAATATTTTAAGAAGTTTTTCTCATGATCCTGTGTCATGTCCAAATATAATTTGATTTCCAAAAGGAGTCGTTCAAACGACGGTAGGTTTATAGGAAATTCTGCTTTAGATTTAAAAAGGTCCTTTTATAATGGAAATACTAAGATCAAAACAAACATAAAAAATCAATGTTTGTTAGCTGATCGAGTAGTGATCAGTTCTCAGAAATAGTTTTCTAATAGGACCCAAAACAAGTTGCTTTACAATCCTTTGGATTATGACAACCTAGGTCACACCATTGTGCGAGGATTTTGTACCTCAACCCATTGAGATGGGAAACTACCGAAAGCGGGGCATGAATAATAAAACCAACTCAAATCTCGCTATGATGAACTACCGAAGAACACGTGAAAAGATTAGATTTTCAAACTCCTGGGCTTTGTACTGATGCACTCAACTGGTGTGACATTGAATAAAACATTTGTTGGGAAGCCTTCAAAAACTCTGAATCTTAATCCTTTCAGATTCTTGCCGAACAGCCACTGGTATTGAGAGTGCTTAAAGAAAGTCAATGAAGCCGAAGGATGCTTTGTGCGGGAGCATCCTCAAACATTTATCATCTCTGCGAGATCACGGCTTTCAGGTACTTATCGTGGACCACAACATCCCAAGCAGTCAAAAAGTGATAAGGTACAAGAAAAAATATTTAGATTTTGACTTATAAAATAGTAGTTATACATTTGAACAGAAGTTTTGTATATTGAAACATGCAAATAAATGCGTAAGGTTAAAGAAATTGTGAATTTTACTAAACTTCGGATACATTTTCAAATTTTTTCCCTTCGATATGAGTAATTTACAGACATTGATTGAATTCTTTTTTAAAACCAATAAGTGATTTTACGAATTTATTTACATTTGAAAATTACTTAATACTTGTTGTAGTAAAAATTGTTTCTTGGTTGTCTTTCTTCAATCCGCGGCTGTAAAAGACTTCTTCGCGATGGCCACTGGTAAAAAGTGCGTGCAAGCGTTTTTGCAGCAATTATCATTAGCCAGCGAAGGGAACAGGATATTCCTTTCCTCCAACACTCTGATTTCATAAATGATCGATCAGATGATTAATTCAGTACAAGCACTTCCTTGCTTGGGGCCACCGCGCTGATTCTCCTTTTCTTCCTCGAGAGATCTCACGCGGCTGAGCCTCGTCGTTTATTACGCAGCGCCGCCGCAGCAGCATCTTGCGATCCGCGGTGTTGTTCCAGAACGAGAACCGTATTCAAATGGGAAAAGTTGAATTTACTGAACCCGCGGAGCCACCACCGATCGTGCAATACCTGTAACGATCAATTTATCACGTGTCTCATCTCGCGAGGCTGATCTTGGCCCTGGTTCGCCTGCTGTTGCGCGCTCGTCCGGCCGATGGAAATGCGTCCGCAAAGTGAACAAAACTTCCGATGCAATTTATGAATGAAATCCGCGGAACACTTCGAGGCTCTCGTCTTAAGACGGCCGCGGCGGCGGCGACGGCGACGGCGGCCAGCCCCAGATCCCGCGACTGAGCGCGCAGTGCGGCCCTATTATTGGTGGTATCTCGGTGAACTTTGCATGCCATGGGAACTAAAAACTGGACGTGGACTCTTTACGACGTCGACCTGCATCAAATCATACTCAGGAAGAAGCCGTTGAATATATTTTTCAATTACGCGACGTGAAATGGCAATCACAGGGCTCGGCTGCCATTCAAACAAGGTAATAACGATGATGACTTAGTTGGCAAAAAGTCCCTAAGTGGTCGAAAACGAATGTCTTAATCAAAACACGGATACATAAATCCGCGGGACAGTCTTGCCGAAAAGATATGACATCTCTCGGCTGTCCTACGCCGCCCGTCTCTCTGTTGCCCCGCAGTCGCCGGCCCAAGATCGAATTTTTCATAAATTGATTGTATACATAAATAACGGATTAAATGGAGACGTAGCAGGAGCCGACATGCATATGATGCCTCATTTGCCTAATGCCGTCAAAACTCATCGCGGTCTCGCTGGCGTAGGGTCGACTTCGGCTGACCTCTTCTTGGTGATCTGCATTCCACGGACCGCGTTTCTTCGGCGGCCTTCTTGAATTTCCGCGTTATCTTAAGACCGGGTGCCCTACGGTTCGGGACAACCGGCTTAATTTGTGCGTTGACAATTTATGAGCGGTGCCACGTAGGCTGTGGTCCTTTCTTCATCCCAGGACCACCGTCGTACACCCCTTCATTAAATTTATTATTATTGTCATCGTAAACAAGGACCTTCGAAGGAGGGATGTCTATGATATACAAATTGGGTTCTATCGGAGAAAAAACGGCTGAGATTCTTGGAATTTAATTTTTCAGCAAAGAAAATATTGCAAGATACATATTTTGGTTATATTTTAATGATTGAAATCCTTGCATTTTATTTGTACGATAACACACAACATTACACTTAACACAATAAACCTACTAATTTAAACGTGCGTGAGCACATTTAAAGACTTATAATTACAAATAAAATTATAATTTTTCATGGAAATTAAAGCCATTAACAAAAATAAGTAAAATTAGATATCATAGCATCAAACTGCAATGACTTTTATTCACTTTTATAAAAAATTAATCTGAAACATGTTCAGTTCAAGATTTGAAGTTTTTCATGCTAAATATGAAAATTTATCGACCATTTCTTGACTGTTTCTTTATTTATATATTTTTTCCATAGAGTTTGTATAAAATCATTTTTCTTGACGACGTACTCACAAATGTAAAAATTTTTATTGACCTATTTTGCACATTTACTTAAGAAGCTTAACTAACTTCATTAGAAAATAGGCACTTAATTTATTTAAATTAACTATTAAAAATTACGAAAGACGTCAGCGAAATGAATTATTTAATCAAAATCTGAGTAATAATTACTTAATATTTCATTTTTCGGTCTTCTAAAACCCTATAAAAGTATGTGATTAGATATTAAATCCTCGACATTGTACGTAACTTCGTACTCAGCAACTAAAGGTTGGCAATATATCCTGAAGAATTGTTTCATCGCAAATGGAATCCACCACAGAGTGGGATCATAACTCTTCGATTAATTTCTTGCCGTGGAAATTTATGGGCTATTAAAAAGGTATCAGCGAGAGAATAGAAGTCATGAAGGCAGTCGACGTCTCCCGTTGTCTTGCGCAGAGTCTATTCAAGTCCTATTAGCTACTCCTTATTTCACACCTAGTCCGATTGCGCCGTAAATCTTGATCTCATTTGGCCCTCTCACCCTGAGCCTATTGAGATAAATCAAGCGCCTCAAATCGATCGGGGAGCAGGTGATTTATCGATGGCGCACTCTATTACTGGCATAAATAATGTAAAATTTAACACCTCTGGCACAAATAACGGAGGACCCCTTCTCGACATCGAGCGCATCTTTCATTTCTGCGATTGGCCCTCGAAGGGAGTGGGCTCGATTTTGTAAGATCGCGGCGAGTTGAATTTATTGGTATTTGATTTCTCACTCACGGATCGCAAGGACGCCTTTGAGGGCTGCCGAACTGGCGATCGAAACAAAGACGCTGCCCCGTCCAGTCTGAAAAGACGATTGTTTGGAAAGGCAAAAATCAAAAGAAGATATCAGAGAAATAATACGGGCCCAACGTGCCCTCATTGTGTAATTGTGGACCCCTGCTGGCGGCGATATTAAGACACTGATATCCAGCCAAGTGCACGAATAAGTTGACATCTTTCGCTGGCCTTCTTTTGTATAACCCAAACGAATTCGTAATTGATCAGCGAGAGAGGATCGTCTTTTGATATAGGTGGACAGAGTGCGGCGCTCTTCTTGAAGTTTTCTTTATCATGCGAGGGAACATTTCTTAATTGTCTCCTTAGCGTTTAAGACTTCCTATGTGTAGATGAGTACACGATAATTCCAAAAACTTAATTTGACCGCCTTTAAATCCATTTTTGCTTACTGTCGTTCGAATAGAATAGATACCATTGTTACTTGTTTGCAAACATTTGTAGTAATTACTCGAGTTGCTACGAAAACCACTTCCTGCTGCGTCTTACAATGATAACATACAATATCACGCCTTAAATATCAAAGATCCGACTACCGACAACCTAGGATAATCTGCAAAAAAAATCATAGCCAATGTCTAGATTTTTACCTTGGACCTAAATAAATTGAATTTTAGGCTGACCACCATGACGGTAGAAAAATTTACCGCAGACATTTACATATAATTACAGGAAGGCTTCTTAAGGCAAATAATACTTAAGGCCAGGGATTACACGTCTTAGCCATGAAGCATGTAATAGAGGAAGATCTCATATAGGACAATGTGCGGTTCTTCTTTGTGGTCACTAAAACCGCCCTTCTTAAGGTGATGTTACATAATTCAATTAACAAGGACAATAGTCGAGTCCTACCGACCTCTGGGATGTGGAAAAAATGATTTCTCGTGCCCTTGCGATTATGCACGTTTCTTTTTTTTTTTTGCATACCTACATACATCTTTCTTGACCACTATAACTAAGGAGTGGAATCCTGTTTTCTTTAAGAAAGAGATTAGAAATTGGTACTAGCTACCTTTTCAGGGTAAAATGCTATAATTTAAGATTTCCAACATGTGACTTGTTTTTAAAAATTAAAAATAAAATAATCGCTCTAAAGTTGTACTAAGTAAACTTTATTAAAAGTCATCTTCGTTTTTGATTTGATTGTTTGTTACAAAAATGGTAAACTGAAAAGACTTTCATATCTGGTCTATCTGTATTTTACAGATTTTTTTTTTTAGCAGGTCATAAATGGGTGTAGGAAAGGGGTTTTGTCTTTCGATATATCAAATTGAATATCTTATCAAATTATGGAAAAATATTTCTTTATACAATTTCAAAAATAAATTTAGTAGCAAATGTAACAGAACAAATAATACATAATTTCAATAAAATGTTGTCTATAGATTAGAACCTGAAAATAAAATATTTCATCCCGAGTGTCCTCGGGATTTAAGGAAAGAAACACGGTTGAAAAACAAAAAAATAGGGCTTCAAAATGTCGAAATGTCATTAACACTAAGTAAATAATATATTTTGTTAATAATTTCAGTATTATTTGAATTTATAATGAAGTTAATATATTAAGAAGATACTATGCGGACTGAATTACACAAAATAGGAAATTATAATCTAGGTACATATGTAGTACATACCTAACCTACATAATGTATGAGAAGATGGATTAATTTGTGAAGATTAATTAATTTGTATAAATTCCAATTTTAAATTTATTGTGTTTGGATAACATTTTGTTTTCTAATCGTATTCTAATCATATTACTCTAGTACTTACTATGTTTCTGAATGCCAGGCAGAAGACATTTTTATACGTTTATAATTCCCAGCTTGCATTCTGATGGTTTATTTCATTTAGAAAGAGCTTTCTGTGAACAATGAAGCCTCTTTTCGAAGTATGTGCACCTGTAGGCTCCTCTACTGATTCAACTGATTCAAGTTCATGAACCACAAATCAGCCGTCATACAAATATACGCACAATTACGGGCAAATCGAAAAGAATACGACGCGACGGTCGTCTCCGTCTCCGTCTCCGTTGCCGTCGCCGTCGCCGTCTTCGCGGCTGCTTGTAGAACTGCATATCAATGTCTGGACAGGAAGGAAGGAACAAATTTTCGCTTTTTAAATCCGCACTCCGGCGAGCGCCTGTATTTCCTTTGCCTTTTTATATTCCTGCGTCTGCGGAATATCCTGAGCAGTAAATTTTTGCGAAAGGTAAAAAATAAATACCCATTGGGGAAAAAAATTAAAAAGAAAAATTGTCGAGACGATATTTGCGATGAATATGCACAAGTTCCTTTGTCGGTAAGACCCCCGCTCACGGGCTGAATTAAATGCCAGGCGGCAAATCATTTATCCTGTCCGGCGAGAATAATGCACAATTTGCTCGCCTTTCCCATTCATCCGGGGCAGAAAGCGTTCAGTGCAGCAGCAGGGTGAAAGGATTATGAATTAAAAGTGGTGTCACTTCCGATAAGATTTTTGCAAATCACGACAATTTCCGGTGTATTCAAAGATGCTGTGCGATGTTTTTGTTATACCTGTTCCACTCGGTTCTCTTATGAAATGTAAATTTGGAGCCCCGTCGCTATCTAGAATTTCTGGCGTTTTCTCAGAGGAACAAGTGCTCCTTCCTTCGGTTTATCAATTAGTGGAACCCGGCCGGCGAAAAAGGGCTAATTAATATGTACAATCTTGTCCTATCAGACAAAATCCCTATAAAGATGTTGACATGCTCCGGACAGCTCACGCGATGGCTCCGACACGTTTATGTGTTTTTAAGAGCCGCATCCTTTCCACGGACCGCGGATCATCTGAGCATGAGCAAATGTCTCAGGTGAACCAGCTAAAAGACGACCCACGCTAATGTCGACTTGTTCAAACAAAAATTGCACCTCGATAGCCCACGCCACGATATAGGCGCATTAAAAAATGCTAACGAAAGCGCGTATTGTATGCATTTTACGAGAACATGAAATTGATAAACAAGATTGTTGGCTGCTCACTTTTAAATCATTTCAACTCTCGCCGTCACGTCAGCGGCTCGGCAGCGACTGCACACACAGTCGCGAATTTTATTAAAAATATTATTTCCTCTGGTCACTTCTGATTTATCTGCCAATTCCACCCGGAGCTCGTTCCCTGGGCTGCGGCCGGTCAAACCGCTCCGGTGCGGAATTACTCGAGCCGCGAACGATTGTGGGAAAAAAATTGACCAGCGCTGGTTTGTTGGTGACAGAGCGGCCAGCGCACATGGGAATCTCCGCCGCAAACGCTCAACATTGAAAAATTGCACTTACGTGTGTGGAATACGCTCGCGCACCTTCTGAAGGTGGAATTAAATCAGATCGGTGTCCGATTAAAAATTCCGAGTACGATGAGATTCTGTGCGATCTACCATCATTTGATGGAAGGCCACAGTTCTTGATGCCGTTAGTGATGAGCTTTGTCTTTTTAGTTGGCTACTCACCTATGAATATTTAACTCATTTTTTCTAGTGGCAATTCGACATTCAGCTTTATGGTAGAGGAAAGTATGAATTTCTTATACATATATAGTCTTCTTCAACGCCAACGTATTTATAATAAAACGTCAGACCTATAATGAAGTGTAAAATCAAGGTCAGTTCGTGCTCAGGATTACCACAATTAAAAATCCCCAAATGCTTAAACGTGAACTTATTACCAAGGAATCTCAAATTCTTAGAATTTGCAGTTGTTGCCGTGCTATAAAGTTCATAATTAATTAATTTAAGTAAACAAAAAGGAGATGCCCATTTCATTTAGTCCCAAACGTTTTTTCGGTGGATCGCTGTTTACATCCCAAAAATATGTCAGCAATTCATCACTCTTTTTGTCAAATTGAGGGTAATTGCGAATAAGAATGCTTCGATGAACGGCTCAATTCAATTAAATGAACTTTTTCTTATTAGAAAATTTGGTAAGCGCGTTTTCGAACGAGATATCGTAACTGCCCACTGGGGACACTTGGTAATGATGATAATAACTTCATTCAGCCTCTTTTTGGGAGTTTCTGAAAGAAGCCGGGTTAATTGAATAAAATATCGCTCGTGAGTAGTTTTTGCTCGATAAATTGAGGTGCTTTGAGTGCGATCTAAAAGAATTTTTATTACAGAGCATATTAAATTCCAGCGCATTGTTAGATTAAATTCAGTCATACATTCGCCCATGTGGCACGCTGTCACCCACCCCAAATTCCGCGACTCGTGACTAGGGTCGCTGACTAGAAGATAGCAAGCTGCAGGAAGTGAAAGACGATGAAAGGAAAGAAATCTTGATAATGTGCGGAGCTACACCAACAATTCCGATAGTGCACACGGGCCACCTATTCAAAATACCTGGAGCACGCGTGCACGCGTAGTTTGCTTAGGGTGATTAGGGGCGGAAACTCGCTCACATCTGCGCCCTAGCTGCAGCATTTTGATTTAATAACCTCTGAACTGCGCTGCAATTATGTGCCGCGTTGGGCGTCGCGGAACATTGGATCTATTGAAATAGGGCACCTGCCCAGTGTCATTGTTGAAAGTTGGCCCTCAACAGTTGCAGTTGGCAAATAATCAGTGGCAGTGTAACAGAACACCCAAGAACCCTTTTGGACAGATGCGTTCAAACACCTTTCCTTCCGGATTTTGACGCTGCGATTTTGCGTCTCCTCTTACTTTAAGTGGCTGATGCTGGGCTGCAGTTCGCCACGTCCAAAAACGCATATTACGACCATTAGTGGTACGAAAAATCGTCCGCCTTGGGGGGAGTCGAAATGAACGATTTGCTAAATTAACTCATCTCACTCGGTTATTTCGTCCATCAACAAACCGCGGTTTACCAAGTGGTGCGGTGGCCGGGTATGCAAATATCCCTCAGCGACCAACAGAAGCAACGGCAGTCGGACACTCTCCGCTGTAAAAATCCAATCAATTCCGTGAGCTTAGCATTTCGCGATTTAATTGTTGCGAAAATGATTTAATTACTGCCTTAAGCCGAAATTCTCGAGAGCCCCTCTGGGTTTACGACCCAGAAAAATAATATACTTCATGCGTTCGGCCACCGAGCATGATCGACCCTTATAAAACGCCTACCGGGTCCTTCTTCGGAGTCTTAAGGAGCCGACTTAAAACAAAGTAGAAAGGAAAGTAACCACCATTAGTCAGCGTGGGGCAATTCATCAACGTTGGAAATTTCTTCAGTCCGATCTTTGTGGCCGATCAGTCGGGAATTTCGGCGTGTGCATCAGTTTGAAGGTAAGCCTAAGTGATTGCGAGGCTGGCTATCATTAAATTAAAATTACAGAGAATTGCGGGCAATTGCCCTCAGTTAAAAGAGGTGAAAAGAAAGGAGGCCGCAGAAAAGGTGCGCATTTGATTCCCTCGAGAAGTACTTTTTAACAACTGCGGAGGAAATAAATTTTAATGAGAATATAAAAATAGTATAAGTTTGTTAGGAGATTTACTCATATGTTTAGTTAGATGTAGTTATAAACATTTTCAGTTTCTATTTCTGATTATTTCTCGTTTTAACGAACATTTCTTTTATCGTATACCTACTCTGGTTTTGAAACTAACTAGTTTTATTTGTAAGTCTATTAAAATCCAATAACTTTTACTCGGGCCTAACTAAGGCTATTGAAATTGACTTTGAGTCAACTTTTTCTCAATCTTAAACCGTATTTATATTACGTATACTAAATAAGGTTTTCTAACAATTTCGTCCACAATGCATTTCCTACTGTTAATTTAATTTAATTTACTTGTTTTATAAATAAACAATAATTCTTATAAACTAAGGGATTTTTTGTATTCATATCCTTCAAACTTTCGAGAAATAACAATTAGATGGGCCTTATTTGGATATCTTACTTTAACTGCCATTTATTTCTTTTATTGCTCTGTTCTTCTACATTACCTCAGGTATTTTCATGCAAATCTGACCAATATAAATGCAACATTGATTTTTCAGTGATTCAATTTATTGGGGTATTGATTTCTTCTTGAATTTCATTTTATTTTCAACGGTCGGTCGGCCAGCTCGGTTTGCTTCGATAATCAAATAATTCGTACAAATAAATTCCACAAAACTCTCTCTTCCATATCTAAACTTTCTGCACCTTGATTGCTGCTGTTTTTAAAACAGTTGCTCAGAACCTCGTAAAAGCCTTATTATGGTATTGGCTCTGTAACTTTGTAATCATAAACAAACTTTGTCAGCCAAAATCGAAATTGTTAATTTCGACAAATGTTAACGACTGTTTTGTGGGTCGATTCAGTAACAATATTTTTTGGGTATCGCAAAATTGCCATCTTTAAGCAGAGTAATACATTTTAGGCATCTTTATAGTGAGAACGGTTTTATGGCAATCAAATGTAGGGTGCAGTCGATTTTAACTTCAACTCAAGGACCTAAGTGTGTTACCAACTTAATTAATTGAATAACTAATTTGATCGCCGTTTACGATTACCCAAAAAATGTATTCACAATTTTTAGTTTTACATATTTTGAGTTTGCTGGTTGGAACACTGAGTATATACAATAAATATTTAGGTAAAGATGGACGATTCCATATAAAAAGAGCGACGTTTGCGCCTGATTTATCTTTTAAGTGCTATTAGTTTCCCCAACAATTCATATGAAGAGTAACATATTTTTTGCAAATTTGAAAGGACCTGTCACTTTATGTAGTATTTTAAGAGATAATGATGATTTTATGGATTTAGGCGTCCATAGAGTTAAGGAATATATTCAAATTGTAATAAAATAAGTCGTATTAATATATTAAGAAGAAGAAGAAATTAGTATTTCTTAATAAACATACACAACAAAAACAATGTTTGACTACCAATTTGGCCCCTATTAATAAAACTTTCTTAGAAACTTGTCGTTACACTAGATCACAAAATGGCCGACGCCAAATGGCTGGCTGTTGGGAATAATGAAATTCATATTATGATTCATAACCAAATAATTTTAATTTAAACAAATTATCACTTTTAATACGAAAAAATGCCTTGGAAATTGTGTTACCCTAATTGTATGGAACCACCCAAGTAATGGAAAAAATTTATGATTTCATACTTTTATGAATGTTATCATAACTTCTGTGAAGTCAAGACCAATTTTTTCTTTATTACAAACAATTTGCTTGCATTTAGTGGAATCCTCTTAGTAGACGCAAGAATCGTTTAAGAGGTTTAAAATCAAGATGAAAATATTTATCGCACAGGCAACAGGTGCTTAGTAGCATATTTTCGAAATGGATTTTTTCCCAAAGACACCGAACAAACTCGTAACGCAACACATAACATTTAAGCGAAGTATCGCGATCAATCGATTACACAATTCCGTGAAGTGCTCTCGAAAATGTGCTCGAGAATTCCACTTGAAATAAAATTGGAAATAATTCCGTTAATCGTTGTCATAAAATTGGCCGTTCATAATCTCATTTTCATGAGGTAAAACATTAATGTCGCGTGTCTCAAGACAGCTTTCTTTAGCATTTTCCTTGTCTTTGGCTTCACCTTGGGTCTGATCGCGCGCTCTCCCCCCTTGCCGATAGCCAACGAGAGAAATTTCAATAATTAAAATTTTTTATGCGATTTCATTGCAGCTGATCATTGAGTGGATGATTAAAAAAAAAGAAGGAACTGAAAAGGAGCCCGAATAAAACGAAAGAAGATCAACAGGGCCGAGAACGCGGCTCGTGGCACGTCCAATCAAGTTGTTCCGTTTTGGAAACACCTGCCCTAGCCCGTGTTCATATAAAAAGTGATCAACGTGCCCCTCAGGAACTACTGCACTCGCGGCGGTTGCTCAGGGGTTGATCTTTCCTGATACTGACGGAAAACCCACTAGCCATATCAAACTAACTTTAGAAGGTGAACTGTGCTTTAAGTATTAACTAAACTTCTAGAGAATAACTCCTTTATGAAAAAAAACCATTCTCAAGTATAACGATCATTTTTAAAATTAAAAGGTTTTAAATATTCAAGACGATTTCAGAAATGTTAAAGTATTACAACAAAAGGAATCATAAGACTTAGATCAGTAAGTCTCTTTTAAAAAATGTCATGTGCTTACTATGCATTTTTTAACTCGGAATGTTTTTATATCTCGAGTTAACTTTTTAAAATGTATGTACCTTTCGAAACATTATATTGATCGCTTCATTAGTAGAATCCTATATAATTCAGAAAAAACAGTCCTCATTTTTAGGGTTCAAAAGATACCATCCCTTCGACTTGGAAATTTTAAAATAAAAAAGTTTTGATTAGCATATACTGGAAATTCTTGATTCTAGACATTTTGGCTTTAGCGTACATATAAAATGAAGAAGAAGTGTCTTGCATATTGGTCCTTAAGAAAACGGCAAGGAAAGAGGGCTGAGGTTCATACGTTCCACGTATTTTATTCTATCTGAAAATTGTAATAACTTTGTTGGTTTTCCTTCAAATTACTTTAACACGTAAAAAACATTAATTGATCTTCTCACAGATATTGATGAAACTTTGTACAAATATTGATGTAAAATGAAAATTGGTATAATTGGTATATATTACTAAAAATGAAAATTTTTAAAGAACTCACCAGATTACTTCGTCCACAGAAAGATGGAAACATTCAATCGTCTTCAAAGTAAAATTTCTGAGGAAATACAAGTGAATCAAATGAATATTTTTTTAGATTCAAAGAAAATCAAAAATTAATTTTTATCTTATGTGTCTCACTTTTTTGTTAAGAGAAGATTCCTAGAAGCGTCATAAATACTAAAATTTCCGATTTGTTCTAAACAATGCAACCGTCGCGACACCGAAGCCTTTGAGATTCATAAATTCCCACCTAATTGGGATTTCTGCATCAAATTGGGCCAGAGAATTTTATTGTCTGCAAAAAAGTTGAAAGTTTTTGCGATCTTGTCAAAAACAAAACCAGAGCAGCAACCATTCCCAGCCATTGTTCTAATGAATTATTTAGAGCCTTGCAGGGCAAAAAGAAAATACGCTGATTGAATCATTAGAAATTCACGAAATCCTAATGACAAAATCTTTGATAAGCCACACACGTCACGCTGGGCTTGGTGTTGGTGTTGGTTCAGACAGGTAGGAATCTATGCGCCTAGTCTCAAATGGACTCGCTCACCTACAGACCTAGAAATCGGAGATCAGCTTCCTCCGATGGCGATTTGCCTAAAGACCTAGACATCCTCGGATGACAAAAAAATTTTCAAAATAAAATCCGACGAAGGCGAATCGAAAGAACCACCTGAAAGGTGTCTCCTGAGACGGAATACGCAAGGCGGCATGCGCGCGCTCACGTTTGGACTGGCAGGCATGCGCCGCCGGTACACCTGGTATTACTAATTAATAGACAACCCGCATGCGCGGGCATGAAGTCGCTGTGGACGACGGCAGACGGCGCTCAGCATGTTAATTCCTTCCTCCCAGGTCCGCCATAGAGGTCTACTGTGATTTTTATACCCGCACTTCCAGGTGACAATCCACCCCTTAATCCCGCCGCCAAGTTTGCCGGTTATCAAACATGAATCATTGCAGATTCGCCCCTACGGACATTATCTTGGGACGCAATGTGGACCAGGTCGCCTGTGCCCTCTGCGGATCTTGCAATTAAAATTGATCTTAATATATGTCCGGTGTAGAAGCAATTTTATTAATTCCTGCGGTGTGTCTTTATCTGGCCGTCTGCTAGATAAGATCGGCGATCGTATGGTGACTTTTTCACTTACAACATGCAGGTAGGATTGATCGCCGCAAAATTCCCCGACAACGGCTATCTGCCTCGGCTGCTGCTTTCAGGGACACGCGACCATAATATATTGACACTTGATGCCGGTATAGTACACGATCGATGAATGCTAACTAAATACCTGGGCCAGTGAATAAATTACCCGATCGCGCCGGCATTTTGTGGCGATTACTTTTGACGCACAATTTTATTGGACCAGTACTGGAATGGTGCTATATGATTCACATTTATCACCGTGATTTATGGCCACTTCAGGTAAAGCGAGTGCAATTAGGGAAGGTGTTACAAAGATTTATTTCCAGTAAAGCTAAATCAGTGATGTATGGAGAAGCATTTTACAGGTCTGTAGATAGGGTTAAAGTTAATAGTTTTAGCTTTAAATTAATGTCTTTTTTATCGACATATTTATTTTTAATTTGAAAATATTAGGTTTTTACTGAAATATGATTTTTAATACACATATCTGTCAACTTTTTTACCTGTTTGTCACAATTATATTTGGAACTGTTGGCTACGCAAATTAATTTCACAACTAAAAATTGCGATTTTCCCAACAAGGGGTATTCGTATTAAATATTTTAGTATAACCATTTTAAGAATATGTGAACAAAATTTTTTCAATTTCATTATGATTGAAAAGAAAGCAAATACCACCCATCACGAAATCGAAATGTTGGTAAGTATCTCATTGAATGGGACCTCATTGGAGCAGATTTCCAAAATAAACGACTTCAAAAATTAAACTGAAATCCGTCTCTTTGGTATTATTTGTTACCTTAGTGTTGGTAATCTGATTCTGACAATTTGGCTGGCTCATTGCAGAGTCATTATCATGATAGAAAACGCTAATAAAATTGTCTCATGTCAGTTATTTTCGGGGTGAAGTGACATAAAACCGAAATATTTTCATAGGAAACCCTTTTTATAGAGTCACCTCAAATAGGTAAAAAGTTAGATTCTGAGCCTAGAAATTCTCATATTCAATACTTGTATAACGGATTTTGTGTAAAAACCGGGTGAGTTGCTTAGTCACACAAAATATCCCCCTCACATTTTCAGCAGCATAATGCGACAAAGAGCTCTGCCAATGAAAAAAGGCCAGCGAAGTGGGTATTTTCACGAGATTTTTATTTTGTTCCGGTTAAAGATAAAAATAATTTCTGTCGCGAGCACCTGCCACGCGCCGGCGTACAAGAATTCAAATACACCTTCCACGGCACGGTCGCGAACGTGCGCGCAGCTCATTAATTTGTTTACGGTACCATGGTTGGGCCGGACGGCACGTGGACGTATTGGTGTCACAGTCAGTGGCCAGGTTTTGTTTCACCATCATCAATTTTCCTCACAATATCCTGCGGGGGAATATTGGTAATAAATTACGTTCAGGAAAAGTCAGGTAATCATAAAATCAATCCTTTTTACATTTCGCGAAAAGGGTAAAGACCGCCGCATCAGTCACCTAATTTTCTTTACTACCGGAAATGTCTGAGGTTCCTTTTTAAGGCTCAAAAAGCGATTTCCTGCAACCGCAAGGCAAGTCGCCTCCTTTAATTAATTTTCAACTTGAATTGTGGGATGTTGAGTCAAGGGACGAATGGGAGATACAATCGAGCCCTCAACAAAAAGGTAGCGAGCAGCTCTGCGATTGGTCGACTCGCTCAAGGTGTTTCATTTGTTTTTACATACAAAATGTTGAGCAAAGAGCCGGGTGCTGTGCTCGGCTTTTTCCAGCGGTGCCACCAGAGTCCAAGGGCCAGACCAACACATTCGTAATTTTATGTAAATAGGACTTGTGCTCAAAATGCACAGGAACACAGGCCCAGGCCCAGGCCCAGGCACAGGCACAGGCACCAAGCAACCCCTACTTTGTGCCCTCCGTCCAAATCCTCCCAAATCATCCGCGACGGAGCCCCTGCCTCGCGAAGGAGCATTTTATTGGGCTCGGCCCTTGTATTTTAATAATAATTTTTTGTGTGCTAGGCCTCAGATGCAACCACCACAACCGCCGGCACGCCGCACACACTGCTCAGACGTTTTATGCGTATGAAAAACATCTGCCCCAAAAAATGGATACTTTCTTCCTCGCAGCGAAAAGCCGGCAGCGACCGGGGCTGCATGGACCAATTGCAGGCCGGGGAGCACCTGAGCCAAGGTCTTCTTAAACCGCGGACGCGTGGACGATGAGGCCCTAATCGCTGCTTAATCGGGAGCAAATGCGTCTTAATCGCACCGCCACACGTCGTCTAGCAACGTCTTCAAGTTCTAGCAGCGTAAGTGCCGTTCAGAAGTAGTCTGCTTCTAATCTTTCTAATGAGGGCGGCTGGTGATTACCAGACCTGGTCCTCGCCATCGGCGGCTTGTGGCCTCTGCCTTATGCGCGCACCTCGCCTTACGATGATCCATTTTATTCAGGGCTTTATGCGGCTCATTGCGAAAACAAACTCAAAATGTGGTGGGCAGGTGTGCTCTACTTTTTATCCGAATGGGCGATCTCTTTCAACTCTTTCCCTTTTTGTGTGCCTTCTGAAGGGAAAAGGAATTGAACGAATCTTGAGTTGTAATGGAAGAAGGAGTAATTTTTAACATTTATAAATAAAATATAAACACAACATTTAACGAATGTATCTTTGCATATATGTATTATTTTAAATACCAGGACTTTTCATAATAATGAGTAATGGCAAGTAATGATAAGTAATGTGAAGTAATGCCAAGTAATATTGAGTAATGCTCATATAATTTTAGGTAATGGTGAAGCACCAGTACCATTACTGGTAATGGTAATGTTTTTTTTTTGTAAAATTACTATTGCAAGTAGGTACTTGTAATGGTGATGTCGCATGAACGGCATTACAAAGTAATGTGCTTAGTATTTTACAGCTCTGAATTACTAATATCAACTTACTCAAGGAGAATGTTCTTCAATTAAAATTTATTTTTCAACAGGATAGCGCGGCAGCACATAATGCGAAGAAAATGAAGAACTGGTTTCAAAAACATGGAATCCCAATTTGACAGTGGTGTCAAATTTGCTTCCAATGAAAATGAGCAGAACATTAAGGACAAGTCCATTCAATCAATCAAATCACAAGTATTTAAAGATTTTGTAAGCAAAATGCCAACACGTTTTAGCTACAAAAATTGCAAATCGTAAAAAAATTATACACACTAGATGAATTACATTTTGAGAAATGCAAGAATATAGTTTGAGTTTAATAATTTTGTCTTGACTTTAAATTTTTGTGGATTTTGAAGCTAACTGACTTTGAAAATTTTCTTTTAAAATCGTTGGGCAAAACAATGCGGTAATGCAGGGTTCGTACGAGTATTTTTGTATTTGCCTCTTAATCCTCATTGAGTTTACCGAATTTCTGTTGTTGTTGCTTGCGAAATTTTTGCAGCTGCCTATCAAAAGTCGCAATGTAGTGAGTGTGTCATGCATAGTGGAACCTTAGTAATAATTCTTGAAAATCAATAAATGACTACAAGAAAGCAGTTTCTGAATCTTGAAAAAGACTCTTCTGAACAAACTCATAATTTACGATAATTACTTGCTAAATGCTCGAAAGAGGTTAATTAATTCCCAGTTGCTCGTCACTAATGAACATTTTACGAAAGCGAGACTTCCTAGTTTCTCACGTTTGGTATCCGCCATAAATAAAACTTCTCGAAGGAGGAACGCTGCGCAGGACCAGAACGCGATCGCTCGGCGGTAAAATTAAACCTGCAGCCATTAAGGAGCTTAGCGGCCCATACATCACTCTAAGCGCGGAGGGAACTACCGCGGATCGCCCGCCACGGGCCCGCGTCGGACCTGCAAACGTCGACAGCGAGTAATGCCAAGCGCGTGCAGGTTTAATGGCGGAAATTCATTTGCCAACGCCGCCGTAATGGGCGAGTACCCCAGGTGCCGATCAAGGCATCGGCTAATGGCGGGCCCCTGGACGTGCGCATGAAGTCATTACAATTGCAATTATCTCCCCTTTAATTGTAGCGCGATCGTCCGCGAGCAGACCAATCTTCAAAATTTCACTCGGCCAACGGCGGCCGAGCTCTAAATCGGGAGGCATTTTATTGCAGCATAAATCCTTCCCGGGCCATACCCGAACGCGTATTTGTTTTAATAAGGCGATCTCAAAGCGATATGCGAATGAAGGGCAGATCCGCGCTCGCTCGCCGCGCATTGCGCTGAATTAAGTAATGATGATCAGCCGAACGGTTTTATGCGAACCTTAATTAACGCAGGCCTGAAAACCGGGCCGCCTCGGCCGACGATGCTCAGGGGGTTAATGAATTTTTAATTTTTGCTATAAATCTTTAGACATTAAACTGAATTCCGCCCGGATGAAAAAGGGCGGCCGTAATAACAGATCTTGCGATAAGATATGTTGCAGTGAAAGCTGCAATTTTTAGTATTTTCGCATGTCTAAGGTGCTTTCGTTCGTAAATTTCTTTTTGTCATAAATTCAATTAATGGCACCTTGGAGGATTGCTCTTGCGCAAACCGCACCGAGCAGATGAATACTTCGAAGTGGCGATCCTCAGAACGCATCTAAAAATACGCGTCCCAGTGCAGAAAATGTTATGAGCGCGTGGCACATGGAACTTTTTATGGGCTATGGTCATATTCGCTATAACTTGTTGTAATGGTTATTATGTCTCCAGTGATCAAAACGTGAGCAATTGGCATTTCGAGCGTTATTCTTGACCAGCGACAGCGGCAGCCTTGCGTTTACGACTGGCGTTAAACTTAGTCCTTGGCTTTGGTCAACGCTGCTAATGTCCGCCACCATGAAGGCACGAGCGTCGTTCGTCGCGAAGGAGACGCCGAGGAGGACGGGTTCAGTTACAGATGCAAACCGAAAATAGATGGAAACAATACTGCAGGCAGGGAGCTCGCAACCGACTTAATTCAGCGTTTAATCACTTTACGCTCCTTCCAAAGTACGAAGGTTTCTGCGGCTTCGTGCAGTCGTGTCGCCAATACTTCTTTTTTCGCGGGAGGCCGCGCACTGCAACCGAGCAGAGGTGATGGGGGCTGCAATAAATTTCTTCAAAAATGTGGGTAGCAAGGTGCAAAGCGAGTTTATGTTAATTGATAGATAAATATAAAGCCTATCATGAGGATGAATTCTTGCCAATTGACTAAAGGATGACTCACAATTAGTACTATGGAAGTTGGAAACTGAAATGACCACCTGAGCTATTAAAGCTACAGATTAGCACTCCTGCGAGATGACTTTTAAATAATTAGAGTAGGTGGACCAAGATCCTCGATGTAATTGCTATGAAAAAATGCAATTTGTATGCTGATGTCAGCACACTGACCAGCAAAGTCTTGGTCGGCATAAGCCATTGAGGAAATTATAAAAATTCCGAAAGAATTTTAAATCGAGCAGCCTTCGTTTTCATATTCTTATGATATGACTAAGACTTTCAATGAACTTTTGCAACGAAGTACCTACATTTCGAAAAGGAATCATAAATTTCGATAAAAACTGACTAGTTTCGGGTCGGTATACACTGAAAAAAAAGATTGTAAATTTTTAATACTATACATTTCGGGATAATTTGATATAACTTGATTGAACATAAATTATGTCAAAATATTCAGACAACATTTTATTTATTTATTACTGGAATTCCTTAGCTTCATAAGAATATATTACAAACATTTTTTTTAATGGAGGAGGACATTTCTATAATTAACTCAAAGAGGACTTAACAGGTACTAAGTCTCAAAGTACAGAGCTTATGACTCAACCAAAAATGTTCAACGGAATGTTTTTTTTACCAGACTTCTGCATCAAATTTATTAAATCATAAATGATATCATACCATACTCTTTAAAATGAATCCTAAACTATATTTTTAATTGTTTTCGAAATATAGATATTAAATTATTGCACAATTCAGTAATTAATTTTACTGATAATTAAACTGCGGAGAGGTAATTTCAGTATATGTACATAGTTTGATAGCATCTAGAGCAATACATTTTTATTGTTAACATGCTCGCTGCTACTTTTCAGCTTGATATATTTATTTATAGTTTTTTTCTCCCTTCGTTGAAAGCAAAAATTACTGCGTTAAAAATAAAAATTAATCGGTACATTTATCGGATAAATGCTGCAAATTGCAGAAAACACTTTCGATCGCAGACCGATCAGAAGACATTGAAGAGTAGGCTTATCAAAAACAATTAAACGAAAGTAGATAATTTTCCGTAGCCATAAAATAAGGGCCATTATAAAGTTACTCGCATTCCAAGCATATTCGATCGGCAGAAAGATCCAACTATGCCTACAGTAACTGCTCTGTGGTTACCTTCGATTACAACGACGGGACAAAATTAAGCGCACGTCGAATCTTAATGCCCCTTTTTTCGCCATAATTCATCGAAATCCATCCAGCAATTTTTCGAAAATATTCAGATGGTCAGTCAAAACATCCGAAAATGTCTCCATATTTAACGGTGGCGGCAGCCGCTTAAGCACGCGCACGATCGCCCGTGTAATCGCCGCTAATTATTAAATGTTAAACAGCTTTAACGACTGTAGCCTTACCTTTGGCGCTAATTGTACTTTAGTCGGCAGCTTTGCGAAAATGTCGTCATGAAAGTTGTCAAAATTGCTCCCCAAGAGCGAAAACTCATTTCAGTTTCATTTAAGTCGTCAGTTCAATGAGAGGCTAATTGCCGGAGTTGACAGTCTGACATCGCATCGACGCAGAGCCCTGGAAGTATTTTTGCTGCAAAATGACGAACAATCGCATTTTGCAGAAGTAGCTAATTACTTCTCGTCTCCAAACGGGTTATTTATCACCAAGGATCGATTTACAGCGGCGGCATTAAGCAAATGTTGCGGTAACCTTAATAAATTTAAACATTGATTGATACCCGCGGCTCAATAGGCTCAGACCGCGAAGGTCGTCTTATGTAAATGGGACTAAATGTGAAATTTACCCAGCTCCCCGCATGAATTAATTATGAAAATACTCGGGTATAAAATGCGAAATAGCTCCGCCGATCCTGAGTAACTTAAGACGCTGCATCCCTTCCTCTTCCTTCTCAAATTGAATGTTTACATTGAACTGGTGCGATGCGATCAAAACTGATCACAGTTTTTCGGTAACCGACAGATGCAAATTTATCGATTCCCCCAAAGTGAAGAAATCCATCATTCTGGTAACAGCTCAATTTATTTTTCATTAAATTGAACGAGTGGGACGCCACTTTGAGATTTTTCGGCTATAAGACTTTCTTAGCCACTTAAACAATTATAGAGGTGTAAGATTGACTATTAAATATTCTATTAGCGTTGACATGCAAATTTTGTCGGCTATGCGAATTTTTAATTAATATTTAATAAGAATATTCGACCCTAAACTGCTTCCAACCTCCGAGAATGCGTTAAAAATAATTTAGATAATAGTATGAAAATTGTCTTCGGACCCTACAATTCATTATTGATAGAAAATTAATTCAGCAAGAATTTGAATAAATGATGAAGTGTTGAAGGGTGAAATTATCTTTTGGATATAGTACAAAACAAAACAAAATTGAAACTTTCACACGTTACTTCATTTTCCTAAAACCTAATTATAAACTTATTATTTTAAGGTATAGTATAAATAAGGCCCTACACATAATATTTGTACCGTTAAACTTTTTTATATTGAAAAAGGCTCATACAAAACCCAGCTTTCTCGTTATTTTTTCCGAAGCACAACGTCTATTTTCTCTGGATTATGGTGCCAGTCATTATTTTCCATAAGGAAAACTTTCGCATTTTACAGAAAGTTCTCGACAGTCCCAGCCTTACTCACTATTCAATGTTGGATTATAAAATATAACCGCATATAATTTTAAAATATAATAAATCGAAGGAAAGAGGACTATCACAGTGCTTCCGAAAAATAATCAGATTGAAGGTAAGATGAATAATAAAACCAATTCATATGAAAAATCCTCTTTTAATGCATGCATTTACATATAAGGACTTATAATAAATACAGTGATTATATATTTTTTTTTCTTATGATTTTACCTAAAGGTGCAACACAAATGAGCCCCAAGGCAAGGTTAGCGGCGTGTCCCTTAATGGGCCTCATACACGATTTGCATCAAAAATTTCTTCACGGTGGTGCTGAAAAAGGAGAACGCGATCGAAAATATTTCTCGCGATGAGCACGCTTTTGGCGCTAACTCAAAATGACTTCATTATTCGAAGCATTTCCTGTCGCAATAATTACATTTAATTTCAACCTTGCCCTCGGTAATCTTCAGGTAAAACAAACTTCCCAGGAGGTTTGCTACCGTGAGACCCGCCAGTGCGCAACCATTAAAACACAAAATCTTTACCCACCTTGGTGGACACTTTACAACCGCTTTAATTAGCACCATAGGCCCGGGGATTTATAAAAAAGGCAAAATGATGAAGAATCGATTGAGTGTGAAGCAGAAAATGTCTGCGATTTCTTCTTCAGTCCAGGGCCACGCCAGCGGTTTGTGTCACTGTCATGTCCCATCACCGTCGCGTACCGAGTTGCATGTTATTACAAGCCGGTCAGGCTGCGATGTCGCACAAGATGAAATAATTTTATATTCCTGTCACAAACTTCTTAAGAAACGGCGACGCAGACCAAGCTCACGGTCCGCGGCGTGCAGTGGTCGGCAGATCGATCGATCGTTTCATTCAAAAATTTCGCGGAGACGATCTCCAGTCGGAGTCGTTATTTTATGCATTCCTTTGAATTGAATGCCCGTCTTGAGACAGGAGCCCTCTCGCCGCCTGAAGCGATTGGAACGGAGTTTTTATCTTCATCTTTGACAAGGACACCGAGGTCCTGATAGATCCAGGCATTTTCCGGAGATCTTTTCATATTAGGGGAAAGCCAAACGGAAATTTTTAAGATCACCCAGAGAACTGACATATCAATTTCAGGTGGATAAAGTGGATTATTTTCTAAATGACAGTGATACCAGCATCTTGGCCTAATCCAGAAATTCCACACTGCCGGACAGGGGACGTATTATTCTGCTTTTGTTGACAAATGACAATCAGAGCGCATGACATTTAACCCTTAATCCTTCATGACTTTTAGAAATGCCTCGGCTCGGCTCAAAAGACGTGAAGAGATCAATAAAATCAACAACGATGCCATGACAGCCCAGACAATAGCGACCGTTTTGCTCCGTGCGATCGCTCTTCCAATAAATTCTCGCCACAATCGATCATATTTTTTCCGTCTGTGCGCCACTTGAAATCGCTGGCGTGTTTTTGGAAGTCGCGCATGAATTATTCGGTGAGTCCTTTGAGACGCGCCACAAAGCTCCTGAAGAGTCTTCTTGATATTGCTGGTTGATCGGTTATGAATGCCTCGCGACTTTAATTGTGACAGTACTCATTATTGCGCCGGTCGTAATTGCAGCGTGCGCGCCCTCATCTCCCCGCGATCGTCTTCTTCAGTGACAGCGAAGAAGCTGGCAGACGCCCAAGACATGAAAACTCTTCTCGCATGGGAAGACTCAATTAACTGCCAAATAATTATGGATGTTTTGAGGGAAGATATGACTTTCAGTTTTAAGACGCGCGCGGCTTTGTTTGAAGACAGAATGTGGGTCAGAGGTGCATCGTTACTTTTTGGGTAAGCCCATCAAGACATGTCTTAATTGGCGACTGATTTTCAATTTTGATCGAGCTGTTTTCGAGTTTATTGAATCCTGACACCGGCACTTTTGAGCTACATCAACTGTGCATTGGAGTCAAATAACTACAAGGAATGTTAATCATTCTGTGAACATGAGATTTATTAAAATTTCAGTGATACTTAATCGCTTTTTTCTAAAATGTTTGAACTTTGATATTAGTTTCGAACATTTTTAAGTTTTTGAAAATAATTAGTACATAGTTACGATAATCAGTTCTTTAAGATTTTATAATTAAGATTTTAAGATACATATTCAATTTCCCCATCAAAATATAATATTATTTATAAGGAATTCCAAAATTTATAAGAAAACTTTTCAAGAAAAGAAACGAAATAAAAAATGCCAATTCGGTTTATACACTTTTTAAATTACAAATCTTGTGATATGAAGCAAATGCAATGGCCAACCTTGGTGTAATTTTTGATTATAAACTAAATTTTTTCAGACATGTTCACTATATAAAGGATTCAAAGGCGTTTCACTAATTGTAGGTATCAAATTCAAATGTCGGATTATAAATCCAGATGTTTACTATACACACTTGGAACTCATTCTATGGAAGTCCGTTAAAAGTAATTCGTCTAAATATGTGTGGGATATTATTAATTATCGAGTCGATTGTCTTTTTATACTGTCTCTAATAAGACTATATAAAGTAGACATGTGGAACTTCCCGTGGCCTTAGTTTTCAAGAATTTTTTATGTTCTCATAAAATGCTGAATAGGAAGATTAAATTTACATGCCGAAATTAGTTCTTTTGAAACATATACGGATAATTTTACTTCCACCTAATTGTCTTCCGTTTGCAGTTCTCACAGATGCTACTGCCCTTCAACGCTTCACTGAAAGAATTAATCTCATTTGAAAACGACTTTTCATTGTGCAGCCCTTTTCCTCAAATTGCCCTGTCATAATAAACCCATTTATATTTCCAACCCCAAAATTGTATAGGCGTCCTGCCATTACAGAAAATAAAATGAAAAATGGTAACATCATGATTATCCTGATAGAACTTCGGAATCAACCTCCTTCAACTTCCTCTGTACAGCGAAAGGACGATTCTAATTATCGGAAACAAACACCGATCTGGAGCGCCGGATCTGTTGACAGAGGTGGACCATTAAAAGTCTATCAAGAGAACGCCGTCTTGGGCACAGGCGGCGTCGGCACCCTTTCGCACGCAATCTAAACCTTTCGGATGAAGTTATTATGTGATTACGAGAAGAAAGCAGAAGTCTGTGGCACACCTTTCGTGTCTGATTGAGCTCACATTTTTAACCCAATTTTGGATGGTACGCTCGCATGTGATACGCTTTTAATGGATGCATACTGCAAAATTGTTCACTGGGTCGGTGAAAGGATAATCGAAATTGCCTGAAGGCCAGAAAGCCTCAAAGGATTTGATTGTTTTATTGAAAGATTATTTTCCACCCTTTATCCACTACTTCACACAAATTAGCTATATAAAATTAATAAAATTTATTTATAAAATTGCGACCATATTTTGGTCCTAAATTAAATACATACATACATATATAGCTTGAAATTTTCCCATGCTTTCAAAGAGTTAAAAATTTAATTTCTGTAGTATCAACAGAAAATTTGTCGAATTCCAGCAAATTTAAGATCACACGCGAAAATTCTGGTCATCTGATCGATTGCATTCATTGAACACCAATCAAATACCAATTGCTCAATTCATTGAATGAAAACGTTTATTGAATTTCTCTGCCGAAACAATAGCGCCTGATCATCACTGTTGAGTTTGCTCTTGCACAAAAACAGGACAAACAGTTCCAAATCAAAAATCCGAAGATCGATCATCAATAAAACGCGAAAATGGACACATCAAGTTCCAGAAATGCCGACGAATGATGCGACCGTAACGAAAGTGATGTCGCCAGCTAACCTGGCATTGCACAGCGTGGACGAAAAAGACAATAATAATAATAAAAAAATAAAAACGATCGTGCCGATCGGGAAAATTTAACATTTAATATTTCCTTGATTTTCGATCAATCAATCAGACATGCGAGGTTTTGTGCTCCCTCGTTTCGGTTCGAAAGATATGGTTAGATGAAAAAGATCGAAGCGCGTGATGATGAGGGAGGCAAAAGAAGTGATCGAGCATTTTTAGGTAGAACTTCCAACCGGATGTCATTATGGCATTAAAATACCAGGCCATTCGCGATGGCATTCAGAATCCTTCGCAGGATGATCGCTCTTAATCAAAATTCCTAGCTGCACCGCACTCTGGCCACTACCGTTCGGCTGATCTGTTAATTAGATAAATTACAGAAATTTTCCGAGTGCTACAATATTAAGGTGGATTACACTCGTGGCATACTAATGACACTGCCAAGTAAGGAGCTATTTGGGCGCCTTCTGCGCCTCCGTCTGTCATGTTTCCGATGTTGTGACATGGATGAATGGGGGTAGACGCCGCGTGAATTTCAAAGAGGCCTCCATGTGGCGATCCCCTTTGTCATTCAACTCCTCCGGACGCTGATCGCGCAGTATCGCCTTATATAGAAAGTGGCCGATCACTTACCTTTCTGCACTCAACTTGTCTCCCAGATAGTCCTAGTCTGTCTATCAATTGGGGCAGAAGAGGGAATGAAGAGGTTTGTCTCTCTGATCGATGATTGCGCTCGATGACGGAATTCAGCGATATGCGAAAAGTAATCGATTTGAAGGTCAACCCACTTACGATCGACTGTTAACTGCTTTTTTTGATTGGCTCGTGCTACTGTTTTCAAATTACAGGCCGTCATACCCCGGAGGGTCCAGCAGCGGCCCTTTCAGGGAGCAATGCCCAATTATATTTGTCATACTCCCCGTAATTAACAATTTACTTCGTTTTAGTGGTTTTATGCATATCATTAACGCAAATCACTCATAATGCGAGGCATGTCTTTCCTCAAGGTCTCGATACTTAAGGATACCGCGCAATCGATGTACAATTATCGATCGGCAATGTAATCCCTCGGGGCATCGAGCTACTTTCCAGGTGATAAATTTTCAAGTACAACATGGTCCCAAAAATATTTGCAGATGTCCACAGTTGCGATGCCACATCGATTGTTGACAAAATTAATTAGCGGCACACGGCGGTACTCCCGAGTTATTAATCTACGTCCATCTCGCGAAATGGGTTTCGTCGCAACAAGATTGATCGAGAGGTTTAATAGCAGGAAATCGAGGACACGAACGGAGATCTTAACTGCTTTCGCTTATTTTTATACCTTTATAAAATGCTCATTTTGTTGTATATAAAGAGAGAGATGGAAATAAGAGACTTGAAGGAAATAAACAATTACGCCAACCTACATATATACATTTTTTAGGGAAAATTACTTTTTGGAGTTGCGGCAGATTGGCACCAGCAAAATTACTTTTGAATTAATTTTTAAAACTCATCAAATAAGGGGTTATATTAATAAAAAAAAAACAATAAAATGATATAATAAAGGTACATTTTGAACGCTTTTTTTAAACCTTGGTTATACATATAGCGTCAAATCTTGCAAAACAAGATTTTTATACTTCTATCTTACCAAAAGTTATGAAACTTTGCACATATGTATGTATGTTTAATTTCGATGAAAATACAATGCAGTGATGGTGGTAGGTAGATTCCACCCACGCATGCCCCGATATTTTCAAAGTTCAAACGTCAAATTCATTTCTGCGTTTCAGTCAGCTCAGAAGACATGATTTAATGTCAGATATTTTTGTCTTAACATGAAATTAAACATACCAATAGCGGTTTCCGCTATAGACATTTTGCGAGCAAGACATAAGTTACGTATAGAAAATTATAAAAGATAGTTATCGTTCAAGCAAACAAGTTTATGTTTTAAAAAGTCTTAGCCAAGTATGCAATAGGATTCTCAGAATTCATTTAGTAAAAATTTTTTTAATATTTCAAGTACTTTTTTAAAGTTTTTAATCATAACTACTTTTTGCTTCTGCTTGGTCCCTTGCGATGAAGGTTTCCCATCACTTAAACTGAAACCGCAACCAGTTTAATTTCCTGCTCAAAACCTCAAAAATATTTTAAATTCCTGAAAAGGCATAAATCTCTCGGTGCGCCGAAGGTGTTTATAAATATTCATAACACCGTCGTACCAAAGAGATAAATGGGCACCATTAAAGAACAAATTTAGTACTAATTCGACAATGATCAATCACCCACAAAAGTGAGCCTTCCCGGCCACTCACCATTTGTCAAGAGCCATCTCAAAAGGCTAATAGCCGCTGGAAAAACAAACAAACTCCAACCGTTAATCGTTTACCGAAACTGAAAAATCACCTGTTGCAAAATTAATGAGAAATTTATTGTAACGCAACCGAGCCCGCAAATACCGTGGAGCGTCGGATAAAAGACACGTGAAGTGCAACTGAGCCGAAAGTTCGACACCACGGGTAATGCGGTTTCCTGCAGTGTCGAGGCCTCTAGGAGTCCCTTTTTCTGCGGAGTTTCATCTTTTTTAGGTTACAGAAATTAATTCAAATCCGAAAGGGATTCACAGCGATAAAATGAATTTTGAGAAGAAGACGACCAACCGATCGATATAAGCCATGAAGGAAATCTTTTTATCCGATCGCTCAAGATTGCGACCGATCGTAAATCATAGCGAGGAGAGCTGGGGGATGTAAGGCACCTTTGTGTTGGCCTCAGTAACATTCGAATATGATTGTATTTTATGCGGACTGTTATTTGCCAGCAGCGAGCAAGATTCCCAAGATCCTCCTCGATCGGGCGATCATCGATCGACAACATGATCATATCCGCAAATTTATTGATGATGGCGCATTGTCATCAAAGACGGAGGCCTGTCACGTTGTTTTTGTTGATAGCGGTCAAGGATTGTGTGATAAGCAACGCGATCTGTGTGAAAAGAAATGTTTGCAAGTCAATGGCGGCTCGCCTTCTGGCTACCGATTTTATGATTTATTGAGGATATCAGATGGCAGTATAAATTATTCGCCCATTTTTGCTCAAAGTTATGAGTGGAATGCATTTTTGGCACTGCACTACCACAAGTTGTCAGACAACCGAATCGGAGTGTCCTAATCAAATTAGCACAGCTCCTTGAGAACAGCCAAAGTACCGCCGATGCTCCTGGTCCAAGAATCGGACCCGGCGTGAAATTTTTCTTTAAACACGGACGGTAATTTGCGGCTTAAAATAAAAGCAAATCCTAAGCGTGTTGATGCAGCGCATTATCTGGGAGCAGCCCTAAGCAGATCATTAGCTTCACTTCATGGAAATCACAAAAGGGCATGTTGGGATATCGTGGCTATCTCCGGCGATCCTTCTCGAATCCCGCCGTAAATTAAAAAAATGCCAATTAAAGATTCACCCGCCTGACGAAGAAAACCCGATAGGGCTACAGCCCCGTCTTTGTTGTTGTTTCTAAATCGCGATTACTTGGCTTCGATCGATCAAAGAGTAAAAAACCCCCCCGAGAGGATCATCGATCTTCCGAATTAAATTTCAGACTATCCCTGACCCATCGCGGCATCCTGCCGGATTGATTTTCAGCGCTTTGAAAGATTACCATCAGCGGGGGTAGAACATTTTCACACCTTAGGTAAAGTTTTTAACACCTAATGGTCGTCATTAGAATATTCGCTACTACCTGAACGCTAATGGATGTCTCCCTCCATTTTGCCGCCTTGTTTTAATTTTATTTTTTGCTGAATCAGAGCTACTTCGTTTTTTTTTAAACTAATCTTCTTAAAAATATTTTCAAATCTCTACTTAACTGGTAAAGTGACTTGCTAAAAATCACTAGTTATTTTTATAAGGGTCATATTATTATTTTACAAACTTGACCCTCCTCAAATAACTCCATAATCCTTTAGCTGAAACCAAATAATCCTTTCTTAACTTACAAGTCCGCTTACAGTAGCCCTGTAAAAATGTGACAGAAATGCTAATCACTTAACTCTGATTATAGTCTTGTATCTTTCTTAACTAAAAGAGAAAAAAGAAAAAAACAAAAAAACAAAAGGATCGTCCGTAAAGTAAGAAGATTAAATTTTATGACATTTCTTCTCGTGAAACTAATTTAGAAGGACATGCAATTCCGTGAAACCATCGAGATCCTTTTGGTGCATAACAAATTGTGCCCAAACGACCTTTTTACACGCATTTGGAACTTTAAGGACCTCCACGAAAGAAAATCTCTGGTCCGTTTCAACTCTCCTTTGTTTCATTGTCAATGATCCTCACGAATTTCTTAGATATTCTGAGGATCAAACGTGATAGCATGTCAAAACATATCAAGGAAGACTTTGTGGGTGTCACTGAATCGCGTGAATTAAAACGAAGGTGAAAAGAAAATTAGATCTGGAGTATCAATATTTCTTTGATTCGAATGTGTAGCGCTGAGGTTTGGAAATGTAATTGATACTCCCAATTTTCGATAGTCGGTGCCGAGGCTATAGGCCTATTATTAGTTAAGATATCTGTTAGGTGATAACTTTTCTATAAAATATGATTGACACCCAAAAATTAAGATTTTCTTTTAATGATTACGATCAAACGAATAGTGTTAGGTAACTCAGTGATTGGTGGCTCGTCATTTGGCTTGAACATATCACACGTGAAAAAAATATATTTCTATAAAACGAAGAAATAATGGAAATATAAATTAATGAAGAGAAGTATTTTTTATTTGTGTCATGTCCGATTCCATCGTAATTCTAATGCTTGCAGAATGCCAATAAGTGGAAATCAAACCTGTTGAGAAATTTTGATTGAGATAAGTTATATAAACTGCCAAACTAATTTTAAAAATGTTGAAATTGATAGAAAAAATTGTTGTAATATAATAAACTTATTAATTAAAGTACTCATTTACAATTGAAGGCAAAATCGGATAATTCTATGTTTTTGTAAATGTTAATTTTTCTGTGTGATTTGACTTTTGTCATGATATTTCGAAATAACTTTCAATCTTCGTCAATTCAATAATTATTATTAACTCCATATACCTATGTATGTAACTATATGTCTCATCTATGCTCTGTTAAGTTACATGGAATATCTTGGAAAGTTTCTTTTAAATATGTACACCTTTCAACATCCGGTGTAAGCCAAGAGGGTAATTATCAATAAAAAGGTATATTACACCATTCCAAACTAACTGGCGAAATATATCGAAAAATATCATTAATCATGTCATTAAATAGCTTCGCGAAAGACGTACCTCTTGCACCAATTTGCACCTTTCATCGCACGTTCCTCTAATTTCGGTTTGCCGAGGGCCACAATTCATGCTGTCGCCCCGAAAAGTAACATTTTGTAAAATTGCTTTAAGAATAAATGTTTTGGCTGGCGCCCGCCATGATAAACCTTTTCAGGATGTCCGCCAGCACATGAAACCACCACTTAGCGGACATTAGGATTTAAAAAGGTGTTAACTGACCACGCCTGCTGATTCCAAAAACCGAGCTAAAAGAGCAGGCCATTCCCAGTCTGAATTGGTCAAAATGACAAAGCGGACGAAAAAGAGCTCACTTAAGACACCCCAAAAGGACTCTCTTAAAGTCACCAATTTCGCACCTCTGTGAGTTGCAGCTAGGCGCCTTTCCTGCAAGAACTCGCCGTCTGCGTTGTAATTTATCACAAATATGTAATTTTCGTCGACAAGCGCAGCACGCTGCTGGCCGCCTTTGGTAGTCATTCATCGAATCAAAGGGTTTCAGGAATTCCCATTAAAAGATCATTAAAATCTGATAGCGAGACTGATTAATCCTGTGATCCGTACCACCTTGGGAGACACGAAATCCTTCCTTATGAAAATTCCTCATCATACGTTAATGGCATATTTAAGCGCCGGGAGGAATGCGTTCCTGGCCTTGTTAATGGTCATTCAAATATTTGTCAAGCCTTTCCTGGTGGGAGTCCTTTTCGCCGCGGGGCTAAATAAACATCAAATCTATTTAAGATGTGTTTTATGTCTTTGTTTTAATGTCGAATCATTTTTTAAGGAGTCTGGAGAATTCAGTCGGCGATCTTAAATTTCATGAAGGGGTCTGATTGGTGATTTATGGGTGACATTTTTTATTAGTGTATCAATGATTCGGTATACGATCTTTATTTTTCATAATTACATTAATGAGGAAAAGTATTCCAACGTGTGTAAAAGAGTTTATTTTATTAAAAATTCCTTAGTTATTAAAATTAAAAGCTGGAAATTTTTCATATGCCCAGATCAATAGATAACTTTATATTATAAATAAATATTTGTAATTTGCATCCGCAATGCATTGCTGTAGATTTCTAAAGCCAAAATTTTGTATTTCTATTTTTCCTATTTTTAGAGATATTGGGAACTCAACTTTGGGTTCCCGAATATAAACATAATTTAATAATTAATTTAATTTTTTAATTTAAATTACAAGTCATAAGTAATTTAATTTTTTAAATTAAATTACAAGTCATAAAGAATAAAAAAAATCAACAATTAATTTAACTAATTAATTAATATGTAGCCTGTTTTCTTCAGTGCAGAAATTTAGTTGTTTGAACGAAAGACAACTACGTAAATGTGTAATCAGGCGATCTTCGCATTCTTAGCAAATATAACATAAAATTACCTTATCACAAGTTTTCCTACGTCTGAAGACAGCTATCAGCAGTTCGAAGAACACAGGGCGGCGCTCCGGGTCCAGAGGTGTTGAGAGGTGAATTCATAAACCATTAATCGCGGCACCTGAACCGCCGCTCCTGGACTCGGCGAAGATCATAATTCCCATTCTTGCGGTATTTTTCATATTGCGGACTCCTTTATTTCACGCGAAAATTGCTCGGAGCCAATAAATAAGAATTTCTTGTCAATGGACCAGCAGCCCCGCGCGGCACGATCACATGCTTCTGCGGAGGATCAATTTTCCATTCGCATCATTGCCATCAATTTGATGCTGCATTGGGCGCGAAAGATATTATGATCGTAAAGAATCACGTCCGTAATTGCTGATTGTCAAAATTACTAAGAATTCTGGGTGCCTGTTGTAGCCCGGCGCGCAACGGGGGTCAAATAATTCAGTTGAGGTGTGATAACAACCTGCAGGATTTCGTAATTACTGGAAATAAAATAAAAAGCCTATAGTCTACTGATCGAACACGATCGGCCCGACTACGGTCGTGTTCGGTGCGCTTTGATAGGTGCGAACTTGTGAAGGAGATAATTGGGAACCAGTGGCCATAATTTTCACTTGCGCCGCAGCTTCCGCCAATAATCGCGCCACAATCGCCTCCAGAGGTGTTAGAGACATCATGAAATCCCATCAACGTGACATCGTGCGCTGCGGCGGGCAATTTAAATATTCGGGGCTGGCCACGGGGTGATGGCTGCACTCCCCTAAATTAGACACCATCGAGGTGTTTAATTAGCATAATGCGAAATGTCCTGACAATATTACTTTCCTCAGGGCCGCGAGTCTTTGCAGGCTTTTAAGCGCTAATTGCAGGTTGTTTCCGCGTAATTGATGCGTTGAACAGAAATTTTTCTCAGCACTATCGCCTTGTCCTGCGGTCCTTTCAACGCCGCTGAAAATCTCATCGCAACCGTCCGCCCACCCGATCGCAACAATAGGCGATGTCAATTAAGGTACAAGATCAATTCACTTTGTTATCTCGATCACCTTGCGCAGAAGTGGCTCAGGTGCGGCAATAAAGAGAGATGTTCGCTAACAAGGTGCTCGCTAAATTGATGTTGTTTCCCGTCTCTCCTTCCCCCGTATTTATTTTATTTGTACGAGGCTTTGCGTTTGGATTCTGCAATTTGTGCACTCCACCGAATATCACTCGGCCGAGGATCGTTTTAATGATCTTCGACGTCATTGAATGAAAATGGGTTTTGTGTAAAAGATTGCGCGCCATTGTGTAGGACAGGGTGCGATGGCGGAGCGCCTGGGTGGCTCCGATCGTCGCGCCGCCAACAGAACCCGGAGCTCACCGTAATGGAAGGCGATCGCGCACAGTAACCAATTACCGAAGTGAATAATGACCGCGTTATTTATGAAGCAAATTTGCTCTTATTGAAACCTGAGATTTATTGGTGAGATATTGTTCCAGGCTATTTTCGTAATGTGATACTTATTAGGCTTAAAATTATTGTTCCTTGCAAAAACTGAACAAGATTGCTCCGGCCAATCACAGGAAGTAATCTTAAAGGCGAATATTTATCATTTTCAAGCTAATCAGACACAGATCCGAGTTTTGCTTTTGGCTATATTAATTAAGCGTTAGAACGCATCTAAGGAATCAAAATCCGTCTATTCTCATAAACAATGAAATTATAGCTTTTCCCGAGTATAAATTTAACTGATCCAAACATAGCCTGAAACAGACACGGGCGAAATATAAAAGTGGTTCCTACTCGTACTACCCCTAAATGAGGCACAGTCTTCCAAAACAAAAATGCTACTTTTTAAAATGTTATCTGCCACAAGCTAACGCTTTCAGAACATCCTGTTTTGTAAATATTCTTGGGAAAAGTGGATCTACACTGCTGATCCGATTTAAATGTTTTTTTCTTGCAATTGGATTGTTCCCATTAAAAGTTACATATTCAAAATTGATCATAGTTCTTGATAAATATTTTAGCCTGAATTTAAAATGACTTGAACGTAGCGTAGTACAATACCAATTCCTGTACAAAAACTCAACTTAGAAAGTATGATACATATATGTATATTTATTTAGAAATATTTTTTAAAGAAAAGGTTGTGTATACCTAAATAAAAATTGATTTGTTCGAATTCGACTGATTTGTATATACTAAACGACTAATATTTTCCGTATAATATACCTCTGTTCTTTCAATAGTTTTTTCGACAGGGAAAATTTTTTAATTTGTATAAGTATAGTATATGTTTTATTTTTACTTTTTCATCCGGGAATATTATAATTATTAACACAGTTCCATTTTCTTTTTCAACCATTAATGATTCACTTGACTTTTATCGTTACTCAAATCATCTTCACTATTAGGTATTTGAATATCACATCAAATTGGACTTTAATGATAAGCTCGTAATGAGGGTCCTCGTGCATATTTTTAAGTAGGAAGAGTAGAAGTTGTTGACAAGTTAAATCGTTTAAATTTAATCAAACTAAAATTTGCTCCACGAAAGCCAAAAATTGAGTATTCGGAGCAAGAACATTATCATATTGCCAAATTAAATATTTACGTAATTAAATATATGTACTCCAGAGCAATAAATCAGAGCAAGAAATACAGATCTTCAGGATTGCCCCATAAAACTAATTTGCTCCTTTTACAACTGGCCAGCAATTAAAACACAAAAGCTGAACTTGCTAACAAGCAATTAGTCTCTGTTGGTCGATTTGCGGCGAAATCCCTCTCTATAGGGCGCCGGCGAATGGTGCTATTAATGCGCTTTTTACGACGCGTTTATTAAAGAATCGCCCAAGGTCAGGTATTAGATGGGCGCGGGGCGTGCGGAGCGGCCGCATAAATAACGCGGTAATAACGTGCATTACATCATAATACAGCAGTGGAGCCGGCATAAACAAAGAGCGCTCGAAGAGGTGATATCAATTACGATAGCTCCATATCTCAATCCTTTGGCGCGGACCGGCACTTTTTAATAACCGAAGGCTAACTACGAGTGCAATTGAGTGCCACTATCACCGCCACCTTATTTGATATTCCATGCAATACCACGATATGCTCAAAATTTATGATTCAACCTGAAATCCCGGCGCTGATACACCTGAGTACTTGAGTTAAGTGAACTCTCTCGTGCTAAGACGGCATCAGGACGCACAGATTTGTATCAGATACCTCAAAACATGTTTTCGAATTAAATATCCGCTAATGATATCCGAGAGGTTGGGAGATACCGGCCCCGTCCTCGGCAGCTCCACTCGAAGGGATAAGGCCGCAAAAAACCCACTTTGGATAATTAATTCTTCCACTTATGCTCCACACTCGCGTCTCCTGGACCGGGAACGCCCTGGTGCAGTGCGCGCCGATGACAAAGCTCCGGGCCGAGATAAATTTGCATAATTTTTGTAATGAACATCATTGCCTAATGACAATCCCCAAACGCGGGGTCGCGGCTCGCTACCCAACCCGACTGCTGCAATTCCACGTTCGGCGCGGGCAATTTGTCATTGTTTGCAAGTCAATCGCTCCAGGAGCTTGACCTCGTTATGACTTTATTCTCGTTAGCCGACGCGACGCGTTCCCAGGTTACGCCTGCTACTTATGGGGCATTTCGATGCAAAACGTTCGTGTTCAATTTAATCGATATTTAATCAGACGCCGAAATTGCGCCCGAATTCACTAGAGACTGCCCCGCACCCGCAGCATCCGGTGCAACCAAACCGCTGCAACCACTGCACCCGCAGCGGACACTCAAAGTGGCAAATCGCGTTTTTTATCAATATCAATTCCCGACAATTTACGTCAGGTAGCAAGTGGTACCCGGTCGCGTAATAATCAACGTATCGACGGAACCCTCCGTTCAACTTTTATCAGTTTTCGCACACTCAAAAATTCAAATTCGCCGAATGGCGCCCTGACACGGCTCATCTATCTCCCGATTTGTGAAGGTAACGAACAAGCAAAGTTAATTATTCGCAAATGACCCCGGGTTGCGCGGTGCTGCAATGTGTTGTTATTAATTATTCCAACTTAAACGACTTCAGCGCCTTAAGGGCGCACTTTTGGCGCGCTCTGATCACTTTGGACGGGGCAAGGTCCGAGGGGTAATGCTAATTTATGTAACGATTGCAAGTGCGTGTTTCACATATCACGTACACATACGGGCTCCATCAGGCATTTCTTAGCGTTCTTAATTTTTAAAGACAACGCCAATTTATTGCTGAAATACGAACTAATTAACTCATATTCTAAATAACTGAACAAACGCTAAAGTCAGTCTCGAATATTATACATATATTTAGAAAACCGAGATTCAAATTGAAATCGAACTCGTCCTTTTTATATAAATGTCGAGTCTGACCTTTGACTTAGTTTTTTAGAATATGAGGAATTATGTAATATATTATGAACTCTTGAAAAAATATCAGAGTAACATAGATTTTCTACAAAAAATAACAATAATAGTTGATTACGAAAAGGCACAACGTATTTGAAGTCGGCGTAAAAACCAAAAGTAATTCTCGATTATTTTTTTATAGTTGTATGAATAAAGTTTTCGCGCCGACATCAAATATTTAATAAAAACTATGGATGGTAAGGTAAGAAAGGTATTTGAAATTTTACGAAATTTAAGTGGTAGCGAATCAATGCTGAATGGAAAAACTGTTGTATGAAAAAATCACATATTTATTTACTAAAAATAAAATGTTTGCTCAATCTGCTTATACACGACCCAATTTTTAGCGTCTCTAGAGATTAGGTAGTCGGCTACATTTAAGTAACAATCATTCCAAATTCCCAATTTGGGAAAAAAAAGAACAGAATTGGTCTAATTAAAGAGAGAAAATAATGATACGCTCGGAGGCAATTATTAATTATTTAGAATCTTATCTAGAAACATCCTCGTCTCTACTTTCTGAAACCAAATAAAAAGCATGATTACAGCCGAACCTGAGGAAATTTAGTTCGTCCAGGTGTATCTATGAAAAGTGGCTCTTGAAGTCAACCCTTATCGTCTGCGTCTGCGGCTCTTGATGTTAGCACTCGAGGAGTCATCACGCCGCCGCGAGACGAGTGAGTAATGATACCCTTCCTGGCGGATCGCGGCCCGACAAAAAACCGATCGCGTGATATATCGATCCCGCGCGATCCGAAAGTGTTCGAAAGTCTCACCATCAAATCAGAGTCCTGACACCCCCTATACATCTGTCGGCTAGTTTGGGATATGCTAACGAGAATGTAAATAAGCTGGGCGCGCCGATTGGGGCTACTCCGGCTTTTTTCGGTGATAAACAAATGTTCTAATCACCACCTACAGCCCCGGGAAGGAAAGGTGAGTCGGAGCGGCCCGAGTCAGCTAATTTGATCTAAGCGGCCGCGGCGGACGCAACAAAAGTAGAAGTCGCCAGGTTAAGTGATTCGAATGAGGCGCGTCGATATATCATTCGCCATGCGCGGGCTCCGCGTGGCGGGAAGTGGCTCCTTGGAGAGCTTTGGGGAAACGTCGGTTGATGACTGCGCGGACAGCGAACACGTTTTATCGCTTCTATTAAGTGATATTAATGGGCCTATTAGGGGCAATTAATCACCCCGCGACGCGCGCATATTAGACCGCGAGATGGCCGGGAGTAAATTTGATAATCATTGCGCGAATGCATGATGAATGGGACGCCCTGTTGCTAGCAGACGCGTTGGTCATGATGGGGAAAGTTGCACACTTTTTAGACCGGAAATTAAATCAAAATAGACAGTTTCCAAAATGATAGATAATATGGAAATAATTATTTAATTTAAAACAAAATAAAGAATAAAATTGAAAATTGGCGGTTTATTGCGAAAATTGAGCACAAAATTCGTCAAGTTCGAGTTGGACTGAAGGTTCCGTGCTATACAAAACCTCCGTAGTTTCGACAACTTTGCAATAAGCTGAAAATTAGCCATAAAAAATATCAAAATTTTTTCAATGTTCGTATCTTGAAAGGGGTTAAGGAACTTATATGATCACTTTGTCGTCGGGCTATTTGTCCGTTAAGACCCCTTTTTTCAGGAGTGGCTAAAATTTCTAAATGCATGATCGACTAACTCACTGACTGACTGGCAAATCTAAATTCAAAACCTATTGGGTCTATTGACTTAGAATCGTTACGTTTGACACGAAGAAGATCTAATAGTACAAGTACAGAAAAAAGTTCGAAAAATATTTATTCCCTATTCTACTTTTTATACATAATGTACATATATCCGTACGGAATTCTAAGGGCGAAAGTCTACTCGCACTTGTCTGTCTTTTTTCTGAAAGGACCAATATACTTTTTGCAAAATATAATATATTTACATATTCATTCTAAATAATGTAAATTTGGATAAACCTGCTTTCAAAATAATGATGTTTTATTTCATAAAACACAAATGCCCTATAGAATTTCAGAAAACTTTTGTGCGTTGCACTGGGCTCGCAAACAAACGGGACCCAAGAACATTGTCCGAACACTTTACCTGTTTACGTGAGAAATCAGAATTTTTTTATTCACATGTCTTCCCGCCGAAATTGTACCCTGATGCTTGTCAAAATGTACGCGAAGCCATGCATCCGACGCAACCGAAACAGATCGAGGAGCCGCACAATGCACAGTGGCTATTTTGAATCGCTGATAAAGTAACAAATTTATAAGACGACTTTATTGTGCGATCCTTTCCCGCGATTGTTGCCCCGGCCCCAAGTAAAGTCATCGTCGACGCCGTGTTTTCGCCCTTAATCGATCGCGTCTTGGCGCAAAGTGCAGCGAGATCACAAAGGCCTGGCTGCGCTGCATAGTGAAGGATCATAAGACGGTTACGGCAACATAAAAGTCGACTTTACGATTTTCATTCACTTCAAGACATGCCCCGACGGCGGCGACACGTAGGCCGGCCGGCCGGCCAAGACGCAGATCAGAGCACGACGACATGGTGGCGTGGCGGCGCGGCGGCGTGCTCGTGCGCCACCAAGGAAACGGTCAAGTGACTTGCACGGCACTTAAGCGGGAGATCTTGGGGCCGCCTTTTGAAGTGCGCTCAATCTGACGGATGCCAGACGACGGTAGGTCAGTGGTGCAAGTGCAGCCAGCGCCTTATTGAAACGGTAATTTTCGAGGTAGCTAATGGTGCAATAGTACCGCGCACCCTTGCGTCTTGCGTTTGCGAGTGCCCGACACTTGCATCTGCTGCAATTCGACTTGGCCGTCATCTGCGCACGGTCTGCGCGGCGGCGACGGCGTCTTGGCCTTGAATTGCTGTTTTCACGCGTTAGCGCAAGGCATGCGCGGGCAGCAATTATGCTGCATTTCACTTTCCTCGACCATTTAAAGTGCTTGTACTGCACTCTCATTTGTCATGCGTCCGTTTTTATTTTCGCTGTTTTGGAAAAAAACATAATAAAACTGGTCAAGTGCATAAAAGAATATTCTGACTATATAAAACAAACTGGCGATATTGATCGATTACTAAAATCGAGCTGTTCGAAAAGAAAGTCAGGATTTACTGAAAAATGAATGAAAATATCAAAATTTATTAAATTAGTCAGCAACTGCCAGGTAAAATTGATATTCAAGTTTTCAAATTAGAATAAGCTTGAAATACATAATTCCACTTAGAACAGAATTCTTGTTAGAATTTTAAGGAAGAATTTTTATTCTGTCCCTGTCTACCTTCCACTCTACCCACGCATTTAGAGAACCTCGAAGGATTTCACATAAGATTCACGTCATGTAAGTTTCTCGCAGCCTTGATTACCTGGCTCGCCGGATGATGTTACGAATTGCGCCCACATTATTCACAGTTTTTTACTCCCACACACCTTTACAGTGTAAGTGTATTAGTGGACTAGAAGAACAAAATTGGAATTTACATTAGAAATGTTGAACCGATCTGGTTTTAAACACAGTAGCAAAAATGGGCGCATAAACAGTTTTCTTAAGGGATATGGTTGAATCGATTTTACTCGTTTTTTGCTTTGAACTCGTTCCTTAAGGGTTTTTTAATTAGCGGTTTCATTTACCTCTAGATTTTGGGGGAGGTCCTGGAAAAAGGATTAAAATTGATTTAAAGTGAATCGAACTGAAAATTAAATTAATGGAATGAATTAGTTCGGCTCCATCATGGATCAAGGGGAATTATAAGACAAAATAGAAGTGTTCGATGATCCGCTTTAATAGAATGTACTAATTATTAACTGTGTTCATATTTTTAAAAAATTTTTCTAGAGATATGTACATATGTTGAAATCTTAATAATTCAGCATTGAAAGCAAACTAATTTCGCCATTTGTTTCTTGATGTCAAAATAATATGATAGCCTCCAAAAACACTTCAATTCTAATTTAAAATATATTGCATTACTTAAAAATGCTTTAAATTTGTAAATACACGTTAGCTTGTACACTGAAAAAAATTTTCCTTGTAAATTTAACAAGTCAAGCCAACAAGTGTTGTTAATTGCTTAGTTTCTTGATTCCTGTTTAATTTGATTTAATTTTTACTGATGTTGTTTTAAACAGTTCTATATAAAAATAATATGTTTATTTCTGAATCAAACCCAGGTTTGAAATAATTAAAAAGACTAGTCATATTTTTTTAACTATCATTTTCTGATGAATATTACTATGTAGAAGTCATGTTAGCTCAAAATCAATACGAAAAATTGCTGAAATAACCTGTTGTTTTTTAGGTGTATTTAATTGCAAAATTTAATTTACAGTTAAATTGATTTCGAAATCGGGCCCATCCAATCAGTTTAAAGACTCATGTCACTTAATACCCACTTTATATTCAAAATACCTTTCAAACAATGTAGGAAAGATTCCTAAAAATAAAGAACTTTAAAGAAATCTTCCAATTACTTTAATTTAATGAATAATTAAGGATTTCAGAATATTGTTCTTAGGAAATGGTCAGCATATGGTAATAATATTGCAAAATCCAAAACTTGGAATAGTGTCCAGGGGTTCCTGATCTCTATCAATATTTTTAGCCACAACTTTTATGTTGTACTAGAAACTAAGCAAATATTATTATAAACTTAATATAAATATATACTTGAAATAATAAACAAGTGTACACATACGTATATACATACTATTTATTCCAAGCGACAATCTAACGAAGTTTAAAAGCAGCGATAATAAATTCTTGACGGTAACAAAACTAGCAATATCGTGTAATCCTCGTAGTGCCAATGCAGCAACTGCAGGGCATTTTTCCTTGCTAAAAGAAGCCATCCGAAACAATGTTTTATTTTACGCGTCGCACTTTGCTTTCTTAAGTACGAGTATTTAAATGCCTCGAATCGAGTATGGGGAATGTAATTTTTATCCCAAATAAATGTATTTAGAATATTTCGCCTAATTTCGTGAGACCTCAAGCTCAGCCTGTTCCATACAAATTTGAGATATTATAAAATCGAGATTCTTAAAGCCAAACTGTTCCAAAAAACTGTAGTGGTATTAAACTTGTGCGTACCACTGTATACATGTAGTAACATTTAAAGTGAATTTAAACTAAAGTACTCCAAATTCTGTATAAAGCAATATAAATTGCAAGAAGCTGCCCTTTATAGACCATAGCATTTTAAAAATTCGATGAACATAGGTTGCATTAAATTCGGGAACTGTTCACTGCGACAATTGGATTTAACAAACAAAACCATTGCAAAGGGCGGCACAATTATTAAGGTAATTTAATTTGGAAACACATGAATTTCCAGTATAATGATCAGCAGAAGATCGCGATATGTCCCATAAAAAACTTCGTCGTGTCGTCTTAAAGACGCCAACCATCCATCCACTGGACCTATTCTTTCTGGCTGTGTTAATCCACCGAAGTCCAGTGAGTAACTACCGTCGAGGCTCTAAACCGATCTTTTCGGAAGATCAGTTGAGGAGTGGATCGACTGCGTACATGTGCAGTTGCACTTCCTTCGTACAATATTTTCCTTTCGAGATGAATCTCTTCTAAAATCCTAAAAGAAAAATATTTGCCGGTATAAAGAGGCCGCACGTTCGTACGTACCACTGGCTGCGTATTTTATGTATGTAAGCATCTCAGCATCCGCCGGGAAGATCGCCTGCATCGAATTTCCTTTTCATGGAGGTTTTATTTTTTTCCTTCTTTGCGCTTTTTATAATCGGCGACGACTGCCAAGAACAAGAGATCACAGAATGGACGCAAGAAGGAAAAAGAAAGAAATCGGAATAAATGAACCTAGGCCATGTACGTGCGTCGTCTTTAGCGAACGTCTTAAGATCTGCCGTCTTCCCTCTCGTTCCGTCAAGCGAGCACCTCGGACTCGTCCTTACCCTCCCACAAGTCGATCGGTGAGAAATTTCTTGGGCTAGCTAGCTTCTATCTCTTTGGGCGCATGCGCAAACGACTTGAGTCCGTCTCATTTTTGCAGTTGGAATCTAGCCTCATGCTACAGTTTTTTTCTAAGCCGTCCGCGCAGCCGCGAAACGAGCCCTTCTATGTACTGAAAAACCGCGCCGCTGTTTACATGCGCCCCGCGAGAGAGCAAAGCCATGCGACTCACGTCGGTGGCACGCGCGCCGCGAGGTCGCACACTTACGACCCTTCGGTTCGTGCGACTTCGGGCTTCTTCGGTGTGTGGGTTTTTTGGGCTTCTTTTTAGAGTATCTTGAGCATGCGCACCAGTGCGTGTTACACTAAAGCCACTGGTGCTGCTTGTAATAGCCGCCTGAGCCCGGCACACACTATACTCGTATACCTAGGTATAGTGCACAGAGCGGTGGTACCTTCGCACACAACCTGTACCCTATATATCTTGGTAGGGGATCAGGTTCTCACAGTTTGTTAGGGGTGGGGGATATTTTTAAGTGAATGCGATCGGTGCAGGAAAGAATCCAAGACCTTAAAAACAAAATTCTGCTTTGGACAGGTACCTGAGGAAAAGGTACAAAATACAAAGGTTTAGGACGAAGGGATTCATTCCGGGATAAGATTCCGTAGAGTAATCATCTAACCTGAAAGGATAAGATACTCATTTTTCTTTTTTTTCATTCAAAAAAACAAATTTTCTCAGCGACGATCGCCAATTAACTGTTTATCTCTTCTGCTACCTTCTTGGCTGGTTTTCCTGTTCTGCACCGATCGAAAGTGAGGTGTGGTAATCAATTTTTCGGTGGACAGTGTGATATCGTGAAGACAGTTGTGGAAAGACTTTAGAAGTGAAAGGACGGTCTCGAGTATCTTTTAGACTAAATGTTCTAGTACGTGGTGTTTTACAAAGTGATCAAAGTTTGGACAATTTTAAAAATTATTGTTTTATTAAAGTGATCTTCGTTTCAAAGCAAATGGCAAGCGCCTGTATTAGAACCATGACCCTAGGGCAAAATATTCACATAATGCCGCAAAATTGTGTTATCATCGCGTCGCAAAATTGCATGCCAGGTAGTCAGGCAAATCAAATGGCTATTCAGCCCGGTAAAACACCGATCGCGCCGGCTCCAAGCACTGCAAACAGGAGCTCGACCACAGTTCTTGGTATGAATGGTATCAATGTTCAACCTACAGACGCTCCTAGGTATAAGAAAAAGTATACCTATGCAAACATGCCCTACGGGGAGCAGCCTCCGTCAGTAGCTCGCCGTAATGCTCGCGAAAGAAATCGCGTTAAGCAAGTTAACAATGGGTTCGCTAATTTAAGGCAGCACATCCCCCAAACGATTATTACTGCCCTCACGAACGGAGGCAGAGGGGCCAGCAAGAAGCTGAGTAAAGTAGACACATTAAGACTTGCTGTTGAGTACATTCGCCGTCTTCAAGATTTATTAGATGAAGCAGATAGTGATGCGGCTAGCACAAGTACCCTCAACAGCCAGGGATCTTCGAACTCATCTTCGTATTATTCAGCCAGTCCTGAGCATTTTTCGCTTGCAACACCGTGCTCAGAAGCATCCTCATCCCCCACCCCATCTTACAACTCGGATGTGTCCATTGGATCAAACAACTACATTCAGTCATCTGCGCAGTTCAAATTTGAGCCCTATGATTCTTACAATTCGATTAGACCTGAAGACGAGGAACTCCTTGACTACATATCTTCATGGCAGGAGCAATAAATGGTGAGTGTCACAGTTTACTTAAATTTACAAATTTTCATTTAAACCTGCTTCTATTCAAAGCCGACAGGTATTTTTACCTGAAGGCGAAATGCAAATATCCCAACTCCCATTGTGCAATTCCTTTCGCCCTTGGATAGATGCGCAGTTTCGAAAAAATCGCTCCTTGCAGGACTTTAGGTACTAAAGAAAATCCCTACCCTACCTGCCTAAATTCCATTGAAGGCGATTTTGCTTTCTTCTCCATGCCTTTTGTGAGACGAAGTTTAAAAGGGCCATTGTTCCGGCAGAAATGGATTTTACAAAAAAAAAAAAAAAAAATCGATCTTGGTGATCTTCGGAAAAGGCTTTCCAGAGATCAAAAGGATCTGTAATATGTCTTGGTCAAATAGACTGAAAGCGAATTGGAAAAGACGACGAAGCGGTTTTGATCGATCGATCAGTCCGCGACATCAGAACTGATCGTTATCGCTTGTCTTTCTAGCCGGTCGCGAAATAAAGTAGTGATAACTTTAGCACAGAAGAAGAAATTAAATCGCGCACTGAAAGCTAGTGAGCCATACTCTATACTTATCCGATATAGGAGCCACCATCTCCATTACAGAAGATCACTTTAACTCGAGTTACCTGGTATCATCACTATATCAGAAGTTTTCGCTATAATCTTTCTGTCTTTTGTGGTCGCCGTTGACCGTGCATTGCGAGCGCAATTCTTTTAAAATCAGGTTTTCATACTTACCGATGGCAGATCCAACAAGATACAGTCTCGTTGGGCTGGGTTGCGACCATAATCTTATTAATTGATCGTGTGGTAAATACCGCAACCTATCCCTCTTGGTCTTGGCGTGCACAACGCTTCCTTCGGTTTTATATTTCCCTGTGCCTCTTAAATCGTTTCTTGTTTTCTAATCAAAACTTTTTACAATCTTATTTTTCAGACTCAGGCTCAATTGCTCTCGACTCTGCTCGGTGATCCTTCATCAGGAGGAATCCATCATCCCAGTGCTGTAATGCATCACTTTAACAGTGATTTTGTTATTGTTCCTAGTAATTTATGCCAAGCAAGCGATCCAGTTTTTATCAAGATGCCAAAACAACACCTCCCCGTGGCCAAGAACTGCTCAAGAACTCTAGTCATTCCAATAAGATACCTCTGTACATATTTAGTTTTATTTTATTTTGTAAATTATTACTTGTATTATATTAGTGTTTAGCTAGGACCAATTTAGACTTTAGCTAAGTGCCTTTCTAAAGTAAGATATCCTACCCTGAGACTATGCTTAGTTTTAATGGAAGACAATGAACATTTCAAGATTTTAAGAAATTTTATCAAGTGGAAAGTTTACTTTTTATAAATTTTTTCGCTACTTATTACCTTAGACACTTAAGAATGGAGGACACAAAACTTTAAGAATTCCTGTTTATTGTTGTATTGTAAATAATTATTGAACGACATTTATTAGAATATATGAAAATATTTTTACAATAGAAACTGTGTTTTTTTCTAATATCGCACATTATGCATAAATAGTGCGATTTTTTGGTCAAATCGATATGATAAAATCAAAACAAACACTGTCGAAATGCAACTTAACTTGTTCAAAATACCGGCTGTTAAGAAAAATTTCTTGACCCAAAACGGAAAGAAGTTAAATTTTTAGAAATCGATGATCGATTTTAAATGGTAAGTAGATATATCCGGCACCTCTACAGTCGTTGTATTATAGGCAATTTTTTATTGCTTTTGTAGATATACTACAATATAAAAGTATATTTTTTCCCAACCTACGTAAGAATATAATAATAATTTGGCGTTATTTCTTATTTTCAATTTGGACATATCTTCATACTTCAGCGGATGAAATTTTTCACAGTCGTCAAAAGATTTTTATTTCGAAAAAAAAGATTTAAACCATTGAACTAAGTTATAATAAAGAAAAAAATAGGGTACATATTCTGTATTCATTTTAAACAAAAATCAAAAATTCCGAAATAGCTGTATCAATCAGCTCGTCAATTAATCTTTCCTTTTCTGAAAATAATCGACGAAACTAATCAAAAAAACTTCCAGAGCCTGAAAGTTTGTAAATTAAAACCCAAATTGTATTACACGCGGAATGATGATTATGAAATAACATTATTAAATTCAACGAGTCCATTATATGAAGCAATATCACTTTCTGATTTCTAAATCTCTGAAGATCACACCGAGGATTTGGTTAGAAATATCAGCGCGATATGGCATTTGTGTAGGGCGCAAGAGTGGAAAATGTTGGAAAGTAATTAACAAAATTTAAGCGAAACACTGTTAGCAGCATCAGTATTAGTATTAAAATAGGAAATACAACCAAACCAATCCTACGGAATGAGACCTCTTTAAATTATTTAAGCCATGGGAGTAATCGTCTTCAGTAACTACTGTACCTACTTTTGGCAAATTAAAGTCAAGCAACAAATAATTAAAAAAAAAAAAAATTTAAAAGACAAGACGATCTAGTCCTTTTTTCTTAAACTCAGTAAAAATGTCAGTTTAATGTTACATATACTATCTTCATTCTATTTAAAAGATGTTCGTTAGTTTTTGCTCTTGATCTACATATAATCTTTTTTAGTAGATTGTTTTCCTGGTTATTCAAAATTATATGTAATGGAAATATTGTACAATGCGAATTTTTGTAGCCCATGATAATTTTTTTTTCAAAACAAGACTATCCTTAGGTACTTACAGGTTTAGCATATTAATGCACAATTATTCAGTTATCAAAACTTAATTTCTTCCTTACATATACATAGAAGTAATGAAAAGTTTGGTAGTCATAGTGATAACCATTTTTAATACTAAATCGTGAAATCTTAAAACATTTCCGCTTGAAAGGGTCCGGAGATGGCATTGACATGATGGAGACATAAAATTGGGATTAAAGTCGATGCATGCGGTCAGAGATTATTCCGGTAGTTACTCATGGCTGAGTGGCTTAAGTGACCGCGTCAAAGCTGGTGGGCGGAATACTTCCAGAGATGAGACAGGCCGTCTTGGAAAGTTTCTAAAAAGTGCTGCTACACATATTTGTTACGTGAACCGTGCCATCACCTCCGAAATAGCGCACCGGCAGGTTTCTGACCTGCGTTTCAAACGATAATCGATTTGTCTACGGCACGAAAAGGCGGTCATCGATGTTCATCTAGACGTGAAATTGCTGTAATGTCTCAAAGACGTTCTTTTTGTGCGGCGACCACTCAGTCCGAAAAGAAGAATTCTTTCTAAGCAGGACATTACTGCAATCAATGCCCTCTGATATTGCATAAAGGACATCCGTGTAAGTAAGGACAGGAATTCATTGTGCCGCCGTCTTACCCGAGCGAGCGTTATCTTCCTACAAAAGCATGTCTCCTTGGTAGCCGCATCTATCAAAGGACCAAATATGATAATGGATTGCATCACTGTCCGATTTTTATGCTGGACCCTTTTTATCGCTTGAATGGAATGAATTAGTGGTGTGGCTGGTACCACCCCTGCGGATGACAAAAATTTTTCAAAACCTTCAACGAATTGTCCGTTTTCTCCTAGACTCTGCCGCTGATTTTATATTGTCGACTTTAAGTCACAAAAAAGGATTAAGGATTTCGAAATTTGTTGAAAATATCGATTTGAATAAAATTTCAATTTAAACCAATACTTTTGTTTTTCTTTTGCTTTTTAAGTGGACAAATCTTTAACATGTCAGACAAATTAATTAGGCTAGACAAAGGGTTCAAGGAGTCGTCACCTGTTAGAATATTTTAATCAGCAGTAGAAGTTTGATAAATTTGTCTAAGAATGTAACTCGAAAGTTAGCCATACCGCTTATTTAGGATATTTGGCGGCAACTGAAAGATAAGAGTTTTTTTTCCGAAGGAAACTAAAATGTTCTCATTCATTCATAGAAGAAGAAATAAATGTATTTGCCAATTATATAACTATAAACTTGAATTTTAAGTTATGGGGACGGAAAATAAGGAATATTGATTTTTTATTTTTTATTTCCAAATAAACAAATCATATTATATTAAGACCATTCTTATTAATCCCTTCACCTACAATATCGAGCGACGTTCGTGGTCGATCGATTGAATCAAAAATTATAATCACGAGTCAGGTTCGCGGTAAATCGATTGTGTCAAAAATGATAACCACGAGTCTGGTTCGTGGTAAAAATGATAACTACAAACTGTTTCATTTTGAAATGGCTCGATGCATAACTGGCCGAACTGTTGAGTGTACCTATTGCGCACTTTTGGAAATAAAATCGTAGGCCGAGGGGTTAATCAAATTACTCATATATTGCAATGCTCGAATCGTCATAATTGCTCTTTACGCTTCGGAAATAAACATGATTATGAAAAACTAAAAGGGATTCGACAAATGTCCAGAATCACACACCGTGCAGGGCACTTCCTCTCGAGGATGATTAAGGGAAGTGGATATCTCCACCCTTTAGTTATAAGTTGAGGTAAAACCCACTCATCCAGAACAGCAAGCGCCGTTTCCGGTGATTTTATCGAAATTTCAATTTCAAATTGCAAACGAAATTAACGCAGAGGGGCGATATGCAAATGCAGCGCACGTGCCAAGATAAGGAGATTGGCGTCCAAAACTGCTATTAAGTATTCAGATTTCAAGGAAGTAAGAAGGAGCTGCCACAAGTTGACCTGGTCGTGTGCCATACCCAGGAGAATTTCAGTTCTTTAATTACCAAAAACTCTTGCAAATGGTCTCGGTAGCGAAAAGGGGCAGTGCACGCGTGAAAGGAAGTAAGGCCGAGAATGTCTCCGATTACATATTGTCACTGATATGAAATCTACGAAATGTCCACATCCTTTTCTTGCAACTTCCATGCGAGGAAGTACCCGAATGTGTTCACGTATTTATTTAAATGCAAGGACTTGTGGGGACTGGTCACATATTCTTTGATCCGCTTCCGCTTCATTATACTTTTTTTACATGAGACATTTCCTTGAAAATGCAACTTGGGACTAAGAGGTGTGTCCGCCGTACAATTCCACCTCAGGTCGTGTGACGACTAAATGGGGAGGACATCTTAAGGTTTTTGCAATGATAGATTATCTGGTCTATATCTAGAAGGTCTAACGAAATTTTACAATTTCCAAAGATCTTTCTTATCTTATAACTTTTACACTTCGGCAAGAGACACAACATACATATCCTATACATAATACGGTCATTCGACTAAAAAAAAGGGTTTTAAAAACTGTATTGTTTTAGATATATTATTTTAGAATTATTAAAATCGCAAATTCAAAATCATTCAAATTATTTACTTGGAAATATTTAAATCATACGACTCTGCTTTTAACTTTTTCGGTTTTCGTCTTAACTTTCTCGAAATAATAATTTCTCACCATATTACGTTTAAAATTAAATTTTCAGCGTCTTTTCCGTCTTTTTTTTATTACTTAAGTCTTAAACTAATGTCTCTTTCTTTTTGAAGATAGTTTATTATATTCACAAAGTTTATAAAAAGAAAAGAGTAATTTTAATTGCAACGTATCGTATTCAGGGTTTTGTGGTAAACGATGTTTTCCTACATGTTTTTCAACAATCCTGATGGAAATTTTAACATTGATTAAAATTAAATGTGTTTACGTATGTTACTCGAGACATGTTTTGTAGATGAAATAACAAGGTTTTTGAAATTTGAAAGTTTGTGCTCATCAAATTGGTTGTTCGGAGAACTCCCACGCTTCACGGATGAATCACCGCGATTAACACTTCTACCACCTGACGAGAATTGAAAGCGAGCAGAGGAGGTCCTAAGGCCCATATGTCACAATTCAGAGTACCCCGCAGCATGAGTTGTCCCAGAATATGGTAATTGGGCAATTGCTGCTTCGTGTCAACAAACGCGGGCCTTAGAATTTTAAGCAGTGGACACTTCGCCCGGACCGCCTAATAAGCCCATTTGGATGGTAGCGCTGTCGACCACCGTGAGAAAGTGTTTTAAATTCCAAAAGGAGGGAAATGGTCTGGTCGCCTGACACATATCGCTTAACATTACCAATCCGTAAATTCTGGACATGTGCATGTAGGTCATTTTCGTATTTGATATTTCGAACATATTTTTCCCTTTTGAAATAAATGAAAGAGTTTGTTTAATCGATCACCGGCCCTGGGAGGAGGGAATCGTTACCCGATATCCATTGATCCACACGCTGAGGCAACCATCCAGAAAATAATGTTGTTTGTTTTTCTTTATTGGTTCATATAGCAATCATCGCGACGGCGGCATTCTGATTGTACTGACGGTAATAATCAACATTTACGCGGTTTGTTCACGCTTGATTTGGCCCGCCACCGCACGATATTCCTCCGACACGGTGGGTCTGGCTTTTGTGCGAGGAGCTCGCGGAACAAAACTTAGACACCAGCACGGGGGAGGAGGGCAATAATCGATTCAGATACAGTCCGATTATCCCGAGAGTATCTTGTTCAGTTGTTATTTATGGCGAGGATTATTTGTTATTAACCGAATTTACGAGGTACAGCATATCTTAAGTGATTTTTCGTTACTTTTCGGTGAGTTATGGATGCGCAAATGAAGGTGGGTGAGCTTTCAAAGGAAACGGAAAGTCGGAGTAATCTCAATTTATCCCTTTTAATTTTTCATACGCATTCTGATTCCGCTTACTTTTTTGGTAACATCCTTTCACTTTTCCATTGAATTAAATAAATCTGCAGATTATGATATCAGCAACTAAAGAAAAAAATCTATCTGGACCAGTTCGAGATATAAAAAAAAATATTTTGATTAAATATTTCAAATGAAAATAAGATAATAGTAAACCAAATAATGTTATTAAGAACATATCATATTAATGCATGCTGCAACAAGAAATATTGAAAAAAAAAACAGCTTCAAGCTAGATATTAGTAAAAATTATTTAGCACTTTCCTTATTGTTCACATTTTGTCCCAATTTCTTCTACTTCTCCTAAATACACGTGGGGTGTTAAAAAATAATAAAGATTAAATGCAAATTTTGGTAATTATACAAGAAAAACTGACGAGAAGTTGGTCTTTTTGGAAAAATCATAAAAATATTTCTAACTGACGAAAAAGAAAATGTTAATTCGAATAACCCAGTTATTGACCGAATCTTTAATGATTTTGAGTCATTTACACTGTACCTACAGATAGACCTTTTTTCTAAGAAAAAGTATTTCATTAAGTATGATTTCAAAATAAGCAACAATTTAAAAGGGGCTAAGGCACGTCCGTCTATCATAATAAAGTGCTCGCCCACATAGCACCTTCCTTCAATTTAGTCGCCGCGCTTGAATTCGTCCTGGCAATATCAAATCGATAGTTTCCGGCTGATGATCACTCCATAAGTGCAACAAAACTGGTTCCATGTTAAAAATTTGTTCATGAAAATCCTCCCTCAGATCTTTTGCCGCTGCGGCTCGCATTTAATTCAGACCACATCGAAGCGCACTATTAAGCGTCGCTGCAATTAACATCCTACCTGGGCATATTATTTGACCAGCCGCCACTGTAATCAAGGGATTGGGTGTTATTTTGGTTATTTATATCTGCTCAGGGACGGCTCGAGCTATTTAAATAAGTATTAAGGATTCGCCTGGTATGAGGGCGACACCGCGTCGGACCTATCTTGAGACATTAATCTTTCGAAGAATACCTCTGAGCTTCTAAAATTACGAGCAAATCCGATTGCGATCGCGGCATGTGGCTTACCCTTAACCGGAGCAATAATTGCTAAGTAACTAGTACTTGCCCTGTATCCTGCTGATCCAAATATGAGGGCCGGTGGAGAGCACTTTGTTTTTCTCGCTAATCTGGAGGAATTATCGGTGCAAGTCCGAGCGGGGTTTTGGCACGTTCTGGGTGGCAAAACTCGTGTATACCTGGACGACCGCTGGTGATAAAGTAATACGGGTTAGGCAGGTAATCACTCGAGGTGCGGTAGTTAGGCCGCTGCCGTGGCATAACCGAGTGCCTTAGATTTTGTGATAATGCTGCCGAACGTCGGGATCGTGTGACAACGGGTGAAATGATCAATAATATGAAGGATTATCATTAAAGGAAGGGAAAAGAAAAAGCCTCGAGATTGTCGTGATAAGTGGCACTCACTGTAAGACTTGTGTCCAACACCAAAATTTATATGTTGCTGCCACACTAACTCCTCCACGGTTCTTGCGGAATCTTGTAATAACCGCAAATTATCTGCAATGATATGAATGTCATAAAATTATATCTCCTGCCTTAATTAAGAGGCGTACAAAGCCTGTCACATTTTATCCGTTTTCGTCTTAATTAACAGAGATGTTACGTCAATCGCAAGAGCGCGGTTGATTACAATTTCAAGCCGAAGGTTGACTGGTGTTAATCCTCAAATCTTTAACTTAAGATTTTGCATTAATGGAAACTCTTTGTTGTCCTTATTCTTTTAATTTGCATATCTCTAAAAGAATCTTTTTAGCATATCTTTATACTAACCTGTTGACTGATTTCTACAGAATGTAGGGCGTGTTGTTTTCTTGTATGGAAGATAAATTTGAGGTTTTAAAGGTTATACTAAAAAGTAAACCCGCTCTTATGATATCACTCTGCTACAAATAATTTTTTCTTTAACAGACTAAACGGAAAACTTTCTTTTCGAATAGGTTTTGACCAATAAAATTGTTATCACCCATGAAGTATAATTAAAGAGGCAATTATTTAATATTAAAACATAACAAATATAATAGACAATTTGTTTAGAAGGGTTTATTGTACATGGTATTTTAATATAATTTTAAAGATACAGTAAAAATATCAAGTGAATCGATTAAGTCATGTTGTATATTATATTTAATTCAAATGTTTGATGAAATAAATATCTTAGAATTTTTCCAAACCTTATTTCGAACATCCTAAAGTATTGCTTAAGCGCAAACAAAAACAACATTCACTTTTGGAAAATTCTAGAGTGGCAATATCCCTTAAATATAATTCCTATCAAAACCGCCACAGGATAAAATGCTGTAATTATTAAAATAAGTTTAAAACTATAAATTTTGTTTGTTTAATATTTTTCTAATAAAAATAATTAAGCAACACGAGACATTCGAATTTAAATCCGAGCTCACTTCTCAGTTAAAAAAAAACTTCTGAATTGAAAAAAAATGCGGTGAAAGTATTGCTACTGAACAAGAAGACGCACGTGTGTGGTCCAAAATTTTTCGGATCAACACATTTTGTTATTCTTGCATAACGCTTAGACGCAGGCATAGCTACTTTTTATAAGGGTAAGCCGAGACCACCCGACGTCTGCGCTGATGCTGATCCAAACGCATCGTTGAAGAGCATCGTAAGAAAAAATCTTCCACTAAACATTTCAACCCTTAAGCAAAAATGTGCCCCAGAATGCATCTTCCAAGTCATCACTTTGTTGGCGAGAGGCCGTTTTTCTGGTATTTGGTTGATTTAATTCGAAATTAAAATACCGCTCTAGAAAAGATCGCGATCGTCAGCCCATTTCTTGAAAGGAAATCAATTTATGTTAACGTCGCCCTTTTGTCTCGCCGAGAATCAAAGGTGCCCGAACTTGCAATTAAAATAACAAACACCTTTCTGGAGCTCAGTCCCCGAGTGATCAGCAGGGTCAGAGAGGGGATGTGAGATTTGGCTGAGAAGGACTCCAATAACCGAAATTCTATAATTGATACGCATTGATCTCGATTACCAATACAAGTGGCCAATCAAAGTTCGGCCGCTTTGAAACAGATCGCCTTTTGTGATCGCGCCAAGAACATGCAAATGATAAATGCAGCCGGCGTTTCGAATAAAGTATCTTTTCGGACTGCTCGCTACAAATGAACTAATTCCCAGGAATCTTAAGCTTGCACTTGCCGCGATTTCTCTGTATCGATCTGAGAAAAATCTGCCACCAATATCTGATGATCCCATTTATTCGCGCGACCGCGGTCCCCAGCCCGATGCTGTCAGATAGGCGCTGAACGCGCCATTGTTTGTCGCCTTTTTCACTTCCGATCCGTTCTGCGATATGTAATCATTGCGATTTGAGTAATTCGAGTGGTGCATTTTTCCACATTTCTGGAGAACGGAAATCAAATTAAGATGTTTCCTGCACGATAAGCAGCGCGTCATTGCTAACACGCAAGAAGGACCACCTACACTTATCCCTCCGAAAAAATTAGGACGTGTCATATTCTTGGTGCAGGGTGTAATTTTTCACAACTGTGGGATGTAGCAAATTTGAAAAAAAAATACGAAATTGAAAAAGATATTTGAACGTTCTTCACCTTGATTAGCGAAGGAAACTGTAATTTTTCTTTAATTTCGCTACGACTATCCAGGTAGTTGAATCGCTGGTAGTAAGATCACACTTTCTAGAGGCTCGGCACTATAAATATTTATGATGTGACCATTTAGCAGGAAATATCGTCTGTTGATAATGTCTCATATCTAAGCAAACGCACGTGCGATCAAATCAATCGCCCATCAGAAAGAAGGAACTTCTTAGTCAGAAGAGAATATTACACTCTTTGATAGGGGGTGACCCAGAACACGTGAACTTCTTGTTGACCAGACTCCTTTTAAGGTTTCTATTTGCTTTTATTGAAAGAGCAAAAATATTCGATGTGTTCAAACAGTGCCTTCTTAGTGGCGATCGAATAGTTAAGATAAGTTCATGTATCGTCTTATCGTCCACTGCAGCTAGATAATTTTGAATTTGTTATTATCGAGAGATATCACTTCTGAGATGAGTGATTCATTTGCATGTAATGATTCATGACAATATTTAAATAGAGATATGCGTATTATACCGCTGTAGGTTTGCTTTTAAATATAAATTTATTGCTTACGAAAAATAGAAAATCATTTCATTTGATTTTTTTTCAATTATTGAAGCCTTTATATTTCAATCTCTTGATTTTATATTAGTTGAAAAATGTTGTGCACAAACTAAAAATATTTGAATGAATAATGCAACATTTATTTTCGTTATTAACGTTTTAAGTAGCGTTTTATTTATTTCAATTTATTTTTAACCAATTTTAATTTTTATGTTTGCAAAGCTTAGTGTTTCGATTTTGAATAAAGCCAGTCCTATACTCATATACTACCACAATTTAAGATTTAAATTTTGGATTTTGAAATGATTTTGTTACTAGTTGTAGTATGCCTTAGCGATTATATATATATATTGTCCATAAATCATGTATATAATCGTATGTAAGTACTTTTCGTGAGTTTTGATGGATTGACTATGAAACTGAGAGAAGTAATTTAACATGAAATTTCTAAATTTCGTTTTTATGAGTGACTTTTATTTCAAGTGTGGCATAAATTGAAAAGATACACAGGTTTGTTCGGTAAGTGATTACAAAATGATTTTTGGTAGCCCTCAAAAAAACTGTGAAACCACCATTTTTATTTCGGGATAATCTGTCCAAGTTGGTAGAAAGTCCACAAAAGTTATGCTTTCCGTATTGCAATGCGAAACGTTAAAAATGAGATACAATTTTCTTTATTGGGTCTGATTCAGAAGAAGAAATTAAGTCCTGTACTTATTTTTACGAACATATCGCAAAATTGAGAAACAATGTAAATTGCTGCGAAAGCCGAACGAATAAAATGTGAAAAACATTTTTGCTCTGATATTAATTTGTGGATTTCGCGGCAACGAAGAAATTGGAGCCACGGGGCGTAAGTGAGCAACCGAGGGCACTCAGAAGAAAGTGCGGCCCAAAGAAAAAGTGGACAAATTCATCAGCAGACGAATGGCCGCCCGGGTGGTAATTGGCTCTATCATTAAAATCAGCCTCCCGCTGCCTCGGACGCGTTCGTGGACCGCATTTTTTCATCTCGCCTGCATCCGAGGTGCATGCGTGTGGGAGTGAGCCTTGTCAGTTTGCAATTTTTTACTGTGGTCGGTTCTCCCGAAGCGCCCATTTAAAGAATCGTGTGGTCAAAACATTGAAGTTGGCAACAAAAGGAGCTCAAGCGGACCTCACAGGCTGTCAGGTAAGTGTAAATATTTTTGAACGACTCTATTTGCTGCAAAATGTGTGAATGGCGCATGCCAGGAGTTCGGTTTTATTCGATTGTGAGCCAAGGCATCACCTGAGTCATTCGAAGCTCATTACTTTTATATAATCTCCGCGTGGTTTATTTGTTGGCCAATACCCGCCTTTTTCTCAATGGACGTCCTTGTTCTATGAAAACCGCATGATGTCTTATTCTTAGGCAGACATCTTTATAACCTTACCTCGTTTGCTTCCCTTGTTATTACTCTTACCATCCACAAGTCAAATTTTAAGAAAGAAATCTATTTGTCTACTTCCAACAAGAGCACCTAATCGAAGAAAACAATTTCCAAAGTCACATCTGGAACCTCCACGTGCAACAAAATTTTGAGCAAGGGCGACCGAAAAACGACAAAATAATGTCCCAATAATTTTCAGGGCAATCTCGTTGTGACCGATTGAGTAAAGAGGCCATAAACTCCGACTTTGTCTTGTTTTGCAGATAATTCCCAACTTTGAATTGCTTAAGTAGCTTAAGAGGGGCAAATTTTATCATAAAATCAAACTTTTCGCCAAATTGCAGGATGAGGGAACCCGTCATACGTTGGCGCGTTGGTTGTTAATCAGTCCCTGTCACAAAATGACTGCCGCAAAAGGAGCCCAATTTTTTTGTGTGGAGTATCGCCAAGTAACACCATAATTTAATCACATGTAATTACCTGACTTAACAAGCGGGATTTGGCCGCTCCTCGGCGTCTTATTGCCCTACGAAGCATTCAAACGTTTTACCCACATCACAGGGCTGCGAGGACCCGTCTAATAAGGAAATAAAATGATTACTACTACGTACACTTTAATCAAAAGAGCTGGCAGGTAATTGGAAGACATTTTCAATAAGGCAGGACACCGGGCGGCTTGCGCCAGAGATTCGGCCGGTGTCTCTGAGGAAGCCGCTTTGCATGCTATCACATTCCGTCTGATTCCTGTCTTACTCTGCGGGCCCTCTTACCTGGCGGACGTACCTGAGGCCCGCTTCGTTTGTTCAGAAATTACCAAAAATCGAGGATCGATCGAAAAATGCGAAAACGTAAATTCTAAAAATTACTTTTATGCCGCTTCAGTGCAGTGCCAATCCACTGGATCGCTGCCGTCGATTGAATCTTTAATTGAGATCGCCGATCATACGACTTCGAATGTCTCTAGTTAATCAGGCGCGCAAATCAATTGCCGGAATTCCTCCTTAGATTGATACGACCGATCAGTACAGCCAAGAAAATTCCATGTCCAAGGATTTTATTATTTTGCCTCCTCTTTGAATTCATAAGATAAATCGTCTTTTGGCTATCTCCACTTTCAATTTTCCACTCGTACAGTGGCCAAATTTTCAGAATTTGGATTTTTAACTACGTTTTATGATTTCGTATACAATAAAAAATTGGTTAAGTATGAGCACACTTCCGCACAGAGGATTCTGTTCTATGGCTAATCCTAAGAAATAAGAAATTGTAATCATATGATCAGAAATTATCTCAATTATGTGATCAATAATGCACAATTTTTTTGTAGAAAAAATATAGTTGTTTCTACCAACCCCTGCAATTTTGTTCTTCTTTTAATATAATAAGTAATAAGTATTCCTTATTGAAATCTAAGAGATATTTACGTGTTTTAAATTTTTGGCTAACATATATATACTCGTATAAGCCATAAAGTAACAAAAACTTGGTTTGAAGACTAAGGTAAGATTAGGATTTAAGAAAATAGAACCTTCAAGTGTTTAAAATCGAACAAATTAAGATGTATTATCATTATGAGACTTGAAAAATGAAAATGCAGATTGGATGAGGAATTACCTCGGTATCAATGAGCAGTAGACCTGCTTGCTGCTTATTACATCTACTACATATCTTCAGTTTCATTTTTATTTACTAACTACTAAAATAAATGTAAAATAAACCATGTTAACTGATATATTCATTAGATTTTCATAATTACATATTTATTCCTATTTTATGTAAGAAAGGCGTATAAAATAAGGAGGATTTTTTTTCAATGAAAAATACATACTAATGATATTTCAGATGGGTTTTGTTGTCTTCAGAGCTAATAACTAGAATTGTAATTAAAAATTAATAAAGAAGAAAAAATTAAAAGGTCCCATTTTGTTGAAAAAACTTCGTAATTTCTAGAAATATGGAGTCCCTAGAAATTTAGCTAATTTTATGCCATTCAAATTAAAATAATTGTATTTTTCATTATATAGCATGAACATTATTTTGCTGATGAACTCATGTAAGTGTCTTAAATGTTACTTTATTGAAATACAGAAATTTAGTGAGTGATTTCATACCTTAGGAACGTCTGTCTATCCGCCAAAAATAAAAAATACGTGTTCCCTAGATTTTTATGGAGGAAAAAATATTAAAAGAAGATCGAAATCTGAGAAGGACTTTGATTTATAATTATATTACAGGACTCGTTTCGGCGCAATAACAAAGGGCTTGTGAGAAATGACCGCCACTTAACAAAGAAGTTGCAATCGCCTTTATCAGAACAATCGAAGAACAAGTACGAATCAAAAAATTATCAAACGTTTCTCAAAGCTGCGGGAAAAATTCAGCCGAAGAAAATCCCGCGCGAGAAATCTTTTAATCTGGAGCTGCTATCAGCACCAGATACTTTATCACATGCCGCCGCGGACTCCTCTTATTTCCCTTACACTATTTGAGTTTGTCCGGGATACGAGCATAATTTTATCACAGTCCGAGATAAACGGAAAAGGTGAGCCGACAGCTTATCTGGGCTTGCCACTGTGTAGCAATTAATATCCTCCCTGAATGATTGCTGACGATAAGGAAGTGTGAACTGCTTTCTAAGGATGCCTTTGCTATTCCTTCTGTCGGCCCGGTTCGCACTTAAGTGTTAAAAATCACCGAGATAAGCAAATAAATGGCTCGTGGTAATTAGTGTCACAACAGCCCGCTCCGAGCAATTTCTCGGGGAACTAAGCAAACAAGAACGAGTTCGAAAATAAAATGCCTCGAATGGATTAGCGCTTCTGCGAACGAAACCAAGCGAGGCGCTGGGAATTGGTCCAGGACAAAGCACTTGACTAATCCACTTAAGGGTGACGCTGCTTCCTGAGAGATGCGGAAGAACAACAAATTCGGACAATGTGGCCCCTGTCAAAATAAATCATTTTCCGGGTAGACGCCTTTCTAGCACCTAGCCTAGGTCAGCTAGGCCGGAAGTGAACCCTTTCGAGCACGCTTTCACAGAAGGCAGTTGCAAAAGGATTAATTCGGATGGGGAAGAATCGGGGGTGGTTTCTAAACACGCTCCTAATGATGGCAAAGGCGGACTAAGCCTGTTTGTGGACATTTGCTCCCGGGGTGGTGCCCGCGGTTGCTATTCACCATGAATGGACACTGGCTGCATGCATTTACAGAGGAAAATACGTCAAAACGAAAAGAGCAACTAAAGCCCGACTCAAAGGCCATCATTCATGTCTTTAATCCTTAATGGACCCATGACTGACATAAATCCGGCGATTACAAGAAGATGAAATTTTTATTCAAATAAACTCCTTTTTTTTGCATACGAGACACCAGTTACCCTTAACGTTGTTAAAGCGGTAGGCCTAATGAATTTTTCATGCACCGTCACTGGACGGAACGACAAACGATGATCCTCGCATGCAACGTATGAGGGATAGCTCTGTTTCTTTAAGAATTCTGCATAATGCCTAATGGACTCGTTAATAGAGACGTCGTTTATCCCCAGCGCTATGCTGCCTCTATTACATAATGGCCTTTCGCATCGGCATTATGCCAATAGCCAAGGTCCATTGTGTTGCGCATAAATGCAAAATGCACTCTAATGAAGACCTTAAATTCCGAGTCCGTCGGAGGTATTTAATGTTACGTTTGCCATTCTCCTGCCAGAACACACAGTGACCCGCACTGCCTAAACCTCCCTGGGGTTCGGGCATTTATCTGTCAAATCAGTCACACTTTACAACCTACCACCCAGTTGGCACTCACAACTATTCAGTCTTTCTACTTTACTTAATTAAAATGAAGGTTGAAAGTATTACTGCCGAAATTGCAGATAATGCAGCAGATATAGCCCTTAAGGGCGCAATTGCCTTCAACCTATCAATTGTTGTGGCGATCTATAAAAATAATCACGAAATTAACTGTTTATCTATTCTTTATTAATTTTTTAAGAACACACAATAATACGAGAGAAAATATTTGTACAATTAAAATAATTTTTCTACTGAAATCAAATATGTACTTTCATACTGCAAGTCTGCGTATCTCAAAATAGTCATTGAAATTTATGTTTATTAAAATAAAGGACATCATCGACCGTTTTATTTACAAGCATATTTTATTGGAGCAGCAAATGTTGCCATGGAAAACGTCGTTTTGATGCGGGCGTTTCAATATGATAATAAACCCAAATACACATCAAAGCTGTAAATTAGCTTTAAGTTTTTGATTTGTAGGTTCTATCGCGAGATTTGAATTAAGTTGTGAATTTGTTGCGATATCAACTATTTATAATATTTCATGGAAAAAAAAACTATGATAAGCTTTTTATTCTCCACTAAATAAAATGATGAAAAAACTACATTAAGTTTTTGTGCTGGAATGGTTGCTATTGTTTTGCACAATTGTATTTATTTTTTTCTATAAGTGTATATAACTCTTCTAAATCAATTTTCGAAGAAACGACACTATACGAATAAGAACCATGTACTCCTTTCATACTAGAAATTCATCGACAATTGTTTCGGTTTTCTTATATCCTCAAACTTATGGAAACGAAAGCTTCGCATATATGTTTTAATACATTACATACATATGTATGTACATATATGTTGCTATTTATCAATGAATTGCCTTCTTGTCTGCACACTTTATTAATGTCTATTGCGTCTAAAGAGCCATGATAAAATGTTAATCGCGTGTATCTTGGCAGCGCAGGAATTCCCGTGGTCCTTCCCTGTTGTTTGCCGCAATTACACATTACTGCGATAATTTTCGATCGGCAAGAGTAAAAAACCGCCTATCACTTCATATCGCTCCTATTTATCACTGCGAATAGAGCCCTTTAGCCATCCGTCAAGAGGCCGGGAGCCGGCAGGCGGGAGTGCGTGCTGGCGCGGCAAAAACAGGCTCAAATAAAACAATCATTGCGAATAATCTAAATTTAATTATCCATTATACTGCGAAAGGGACAAGTCGAGCCCGCAATCGGCCGCGTAATCTTCGCGAGGAATCCAAACAAATCGAGAAATATTGACATCCGCCACAGATTTGTTGCTGGCCGCTGGACCGCGCTAGCCAGATCGAGGTGGTGCTGGGCAGTGCTGGCCAACGCTAGCCGGCCCGCGACGCGAACTAGCGCGTTAAGATAGATGGAAGGAAGATATCGCTATCATAAGTCAGGCCGCGGAGTTAGGTTCATCCTCCTCCCATCCGAGGGAAGATTTAGCACCACTCCGCCGCGCGATTGACAATGGCTATTTAGCGGGGCTGTGGCGGTCTGCGTTTCGCAAGAACGCGAGGATTCGTCGGCAATATTTCACTTTGATAATAATTTTCCCTTTGTTGAAAGCACGGCGAATTTTAGGGAATTTCTTCCTTGTAAAAACCGTCAGAAATTTAATGAGTCATGAACTTTCGTGTCAGGTACTAATGGATCCTTTTCGAATGGAAAATCGATTTTCTCTAGATCGATCAAATAAATTTGGCTTCGACTGGAACCGATCATGCGTGTCTATTGACGGAGGATCCCTTCTTTTGTGCGCCCGAAAGTGTCACTGAGGATGAGGAGGTAAAAGATACGACGCATCCTCAGCGGGACTGAAAAGACTTCAGAAGCATTTTTCAGTGTTGGAACATTCTGAACGTCAAATATTTTACCAGTTACCTTTTATCGCAAGAAGCAATCACAAAAGTTCTGCAAACGAATCGTTTCGCCATTCCGTGGGACAGAAAGTGAAAATAACACCGGAACATCACTGTGGCCAATATCAAGCATCATACCGAAAATTATGTTTGAGAGTCACGCAACGGTGGAGCCATAGATCACTTTACAATTATGGCGAAAAAAGAGCCGGGAAGATGGTGGGTATCGCCGCTCCAAAAGGGGCCGACCACGTCGACCGGCTAAATGCCGCCGGTAATTTGGAGCAATTTGATTTTATGCTCGGTTCCGAGGCGCACGAGCAATTTGCTCAAAATTTATGAGATCTCTCCGGTGCGTTGACTTAAAGCGCTTTAAGTTTAATTAAATCTGATTGAATTTGCTTGCTACGCCGGCGTGGTGTTGAAGTGCTTCTTAGTCGTGGCGGAAATGAGCTGCCTTCGCGATCTCCTGGGCGTGCGAGTGGCTGAAAATCTTCGTACGACCAAACCTGACAACGATGATCAATGTCGTCGACTTATTGATTTATGGACCGTTTACTCTGGTTGGGTACACACTTTTCAAAAATTTAAGGAAATTGGCTTCGTTTAACCAGTTTTCATATATTTAAAAATTCAGTTTCAGATCAGTCGGTTTCTGAAAATGAATATGGAATTACAAATGTTTAAATTAATTATATGTAGTGTTTTCGAAAATTATAGAACCATGAATTTTTATTTACTTATCATTTAGATCCTAATTTTACAGACTAGAAATACAACTAACCATAACAAGTAAGTCCTAGTTCTTTATATTTCTCAATATGCTAGCTTACTACATATTCTAATCGTGAAATCCAGATAAAATATCGAAAATATTTAACTTATTTGGATATCTATAGTTTAAAATAAATTAATTAAAAGATGTCTTATTTAAATTTAATAACTCATGCCATGACAATGCAGTCACGTCGATATAAGGATGTATGTACTTAAAGATCATTTTGCCATATGTTGTGTAGTTTTCGAAAAACGAAAAGCCTAAAAATCATATGTCATTCGAGTGGTATGTTAAGAGGATTCTCTTAACGTCGGAAACATTTTGAACAATTTATTTAATTGCCAATTTTCATTGAAGCATTATAAACCATAAATCAGTCGCCAATCCACGACCTTCCAAAGCAAAAATCTTTTAGTTTTTTTCCAATCACTAACCCCTTTTACCCATAAGAAATGCACCCGAAATGCTCGGGAAGCGTCTAATTGTTGGTGTTTTCGCGGTTCCGTCGGTTAAGACATTATCGCCTCCATCTCAATTAGGTGAGTGAGCTTTAATTACTTATCGGCCCTCGTATCTGTAAGTTTGAATTTTTAATTCTTCGCAATCACGAACATGCGACAGTCGCCGTCGTCGTCGTGCTCGTGGTTGTGGTCATTCGAGGTCCAAAGCAAACGCGCCTATCCCTTGGCGCATCCATTTCACTATAGTAAAGGATTGCGCGGAGGGTTCTATTGCGTGGCAAAGGTGCATTCATCAACAGCGGTGGTGATTGGACACGCTGAATTAGATTTTAACAATTAAAACCAATGGCCAATTTATGTTAGTCGGATGGCGTGAAGCTCCTGACTCTGCCGGGAAAGGTGTCGCTTGGTGGTGTTGTTCCTCTAAATCAGAAAGATCCCGCCGCTGAGGTACCCGCGCCGCGCGATTCCGATGCACGCCAGCTTCAATGGCATGCACTTGGCTCCTTGCATTCTCTGTAATTTAATGATATTAAGAGTAAAAAGTCGGTTGGTCCGAACCGAGCGATGCGGTGCACCAATTGTTGGAAGCTGGGCCCGCTCCGGCCCCGCGAGTGTTAGTTATCTCGCTGAAATTCACTGACTGTTAAGTTCGCGCGATTGCCACTTATTATACACGCTGACCACTCCGATGAAAGGATTAACGCTAAGATGTATACACAGCGTATGCCCTTGCGTGCTAAGCCCTGATTTAATTCCATTTAATTTTCGGGATGAGATGTGTTCCCTGGATGTGTCGTTTTCAGGCGGCTTTTTGGACTTTTTTAGCCGCAGTTCTTGGCCTCTGCTGAAAGGCAGCCGTGCACCGGAGGCATCACCCGGGAAAATCGGCGTGCTGCACCCATGCGCAAGTTCATTGAGTTCCCCCTGATGAGGATGCAAATTGTAATTACACTTGATGCTGGGTTATTACCTGCGGTTAATACTTAACTCAAAATTTTTCCTTCCTGTATTGTGTAAAAACGCGAGCGCCTTGCGCTCTGGATCATCCTCTGGGATGCTGCCTGATTTCCAGAAACAAGTTCAACTTAAATGAGATATTTTTTTTAACGATTCACCGATAGTTAGAATTTAGGATAAAAAAGGCGTGGTGTAAACCGAAATTTATCTCATTAAACGCAGAAATCCTTGAGGATAAAATTGTTCAGAATTGCCAGACGAACAATGTAAGTCAATGCCTTTATTGCCTCATAAACATAGGGCAAGTGACTGTCTATTGTTCAGGGCCACCTCCATAAATTAAAATAATTTTAGGGACCTGACCCAAAATTTAATGACTGACCGAGGTGAGAAAAACATATTTCCAGAAACCGTCTCAAAGGATTGAATCTTTTATGGTTGCGATAAGAAGGACAGCACAGGTGAATCCAGGGCACCCTCACTAATGAACTGATAAGATAAAAGACTGCTCTCCAGCCCTTGAGTGAAAATGCAAAAATCATTTTATGAATTATTGATACTTTCCTGATGTTTTCTAGCGCTGCCGGACACCGGTGGGTCTCTGATTGGAGTGAGTATCAAGTTTGAGGCTAATGGGCGTGAATACCGCCAAAGGATAATGCCGATTCTTGTCGAAATTATGATGCTAAACACCTTCATTACACAGATATGTATATTATTATGACGGGTTTTGATTGATTCCATGATATAGCAGTTTTCTTCACCAAAAGCCGCCGCAGTTGCATCAAATTTTTTTAATTTTCCTAGTGCATTGCCTGTGCTGATACCATCGATGCAGGTAAAAACGGCGGCTCCTTACGTCACTATCTTAAAACTCTCAGTTCGGCAAACAATGGGCGTCAACGCAACTGAGGTTTTGATATATGACTCTACTTTTGCTAAAACCACTGAATAGCAGCCGGATAAAAGTTATGCGATTAAATCTTTATTTTGCACGTCCGTTGCATTGTCGTCACACTATGGCTAATTTTGATTTCAATAGGAAAGAAATTTCTTATTGTAGTGGAATATTTGGTACCTAAAAAATCTCCAGAAATTGACCACCGGTTATCATATCGCTTGTTTCGATTTGATTTATTATATTTTTTCAATGCTTTGATTGTTATATTTATCGTTTCTTTTTATTTTTTTTTATAAAAATAAAGTAAGTAAATTTTATCAACAAAATCATTTTTCAGAAGAATTTTATAGAATTTGCTTTTATTCAATACATATTTCATTTCTGATATGTTTTAGACAATTTTGTACACTAGACATTTTCTAAATTGTAGACTTACACAATTTTGAGCTCATACACTTAAAATATTTCCTGTTCGCTAATGGAAAGAAAATTCCCAAGTCCAAGAAATTGATTTTATTGTACGAAAATATTGTTTTTCGAAAATCTTGTTACCTTTGGTTTAGTGTTACATATGTTCGTATGTTATACATCAAGAATTATTTCGTTTAACCTTCTTATCCAACAGAACCACCTCAAAAAAAAAGACTCGAACTCTCCTGACATGTTCGCTAATTTGAAAGTGACTCTAATTAATTGATTTCAAAAACCCGCGGCAATCATTAACAGCGATCAGTTTGAAGAAACTACCGCCAGCACCCAGTCATTGGTACCTTTGATTGACTGCCACATCCCGAAGAAGGAATAGCGTGCCTCATTAATTCAAGTTTGGCGACAGGTTTTTCTTCACAATTAATTAAATGTCCTTCAACGTTAACGAGTACCTGTCATAGGAAATGTGTTCGATATCATGCTGGTCAGTGATAACATTTTAATTACTGACTAAATTGGAAGTTAATTAATTGAGAGCTGACATGGAGTTACACCCAAACTTCCGACGACAGGGCCTTACTATTAACCGCGTGGAGATAAAATGCACTGTGGCCGCAGTGCAAAAAGTTGAACGATTGAAGGTGTAGCGCATTTTGGTGTCCGGGGCCTTATCACGATTCTCTTTCCAGGCAGCGAAACGACACCGCCCGAAGATGCTCGATCAAAATTCACCTCACATAGGTCCGCAATGACTGTACTCGCCGATCACTAAAAAGCAAATCGAAAACGTCATTAATTGGACCATAAAATGAAAATTCCACGGGCCTAAAATGGAAATCAATTAAACAGGTAGGCGAGGTAGAGAGATCTGGACACGAAGAGTCCTGCGCCCGCGCGAGCCCAGTTCATAAATTTCATCTGTCCAAGTCAATTTTGTCACTAATTTTTGCGTTTTGCGATAAAAATTGATCGATCTGTCGTCGATCAGTTAGAAAAATTGAAGATTAATTTTTATTGCAATTTTTGTAATTGTAATGCTGAGGGGGACTGCGGCTCGTTAACCGCCTGAAATTTTCGAGGACGTGGTCTGGGTGGATAAATATTATTTTCATACCACAACGATGCGCGAAGAAGGCTCCTCAGACTATGGCTCTGCAGTGGAAGAAGGATCGGAATTCTTTTTGCCTTAGCGCGTGATCGCGCAAAAACTTGCAGTGATCAGCGCTAAGTGGAACTGGTACTGGAGGTAAACGCAATAAATCATATAAGTTCAAAGCACCTCAAAGCATCCAGGAATTTATATGCTCCCAGTTAGTTAGTCGGCTAGAATTCCGCAGCGGCCGTTTTGAATTTCATTCAATTCTTTCACCCTGGGCTCAATCGCTGCCGCGCGCTGGCGCTTGCCGATTGACATCTACTTAGACGTTGTCGCCTTATTATGTGAAAGCGGCTTTGTCCTCGCTCACCGAAAATTGCGATCGAGGTATTTATAAAAAGAGCAAAGCATGCGAGAATCGGACGTAAATATTGACTAACGAGATAAGATGGTTATCGATTCGATTTCCAATAAATCGTCAAAGCGTGCCATAATAATCCGCCCACGCACGCGTTTATCCAAACACGAGGTGTCGCGCACTGGAGGTATGAAAAGCACAAAAAGTATTCAGATACGTCGCGGACCCCAACTGATAGCGTGTTGACTTAATGATCGCTTTCGGTATTTGTTGAGGGTGATAGCGTCCAAGAAGCGCGAATGATTACAGAATTGATATAAAACACTAAAACGCATAACAGACACGGAAAACGGACTTTCGTATCTTTCAATTTATGGTAAAAAGCTTGCATTGATCAGAGTATAATTCGTTATAGATCGATGGCGGAAAGTCGCGTCGCCAAAAGATCGATCAACGCTGCAGCAAAAAATATCTCGACTGAATCGGTTCTAATTGGAATGGGTTCTCTTGGACTTCCCTCTGATAAGAAAATCTGATGAAGGTTTGTGTCTAGTATAAGGGCTGGTGGATGGTATTGGAAACACGAAATTATGAAATGTTATCTTTTAATAGAAACACAAAATATTACGATAATTTCAAGTAAAATGAATTATTAGCCATCCAAGCAGGGTAATTAAAATTATTATCAACAGTATCGTGTGTGATATTTTTTAATGATAATTACACATAATCGTTATCCTAATAGGAAAACTTTTTGTTTTCTTCGCAAAGTTTTTCAACAAATTATTCATTTCAAACATACAGTACGCATATACTATAATATATTCAAAACGCTTAATTTTGTTGGAAAATATGCCAGTTAAGAAAATAGAAATGCCTAGTCCAAAAACTTCGTATACTTTAGATATCTATTTGATTCCTTAATTTATTTAAATATATGAAAAAATGTTTACTCATTCTAACTTTAAATGCAAAACTTGTTGAACACGAGAATTTACCTGACATAAAATTTTATCATTCCTGAGAAATTCAGAAGTTTGCGAACAACATGATGACCAAAGCCTGACCGGCATTGCACTTGCTTGATGCCTTTCCCAAAAACCGGAAATTCAAGGCCATAATTGATATTCCATATAAATTCGGCAAACGATCGCTAAAGGGGTTCATTTTCCTGTCTTGATGCAGTTGGTCAGTTCATATCAGCCGGCTCGCCGGCTTTTAGTCTAGCACCCAACCGCAGTGCAATATTTTTCAGTTAATAACCAGACCCTAAAAACACCATAAATTAGCGATTAAGAAGCAGGGAGCTCATAAAAGAAACACCGACATCATTATGATTTTATCGGTGCTACACGAGCCGCAGTGCATTGCAGGTAATGACAAAATTTCCAAATAATTTTCCCGCTGACTCCAGTGAACAATGAAATGCCCGACAGAGTTCGAGGAGGAGAACAAAACGCGTAGAACAAAAGAACTGAACTAATGCAGCGGCTTCGGACTTCATGAAATATACAATATAAAAAGGACCGCCACGCGATCGCCTCTCCGCCCATTTGTCTTTGAAACGCACCATGCCCCAAACTGGCGATGATGAATCTTGTGTTTTTTACACAGCCGCAAGATCACACATATCACGATCATTTCAATGCGAAAGAAGACATCACGTTGCGCTCGACATTTCCCCTGCTGCGATCGTGAATTTTCGCTGATCTCGCCAGGTCACCTGTTGAAGTGTCCGGGCCACAAACAATGAGCCACAAATTATATTTGCTTTAGGGCGTTTCTGAACGTTTAGGTGATTGGGGCTAAATAGTGTTGCGTATTTGTTTTCGCAGCACCCCGACAGCTAACGCCGCTGGTTTCGTGGAAGCAATCGCGTCCATGACAGCGTCAATGGCACCGATAGTAATTTTTATAAATTTATTACCATTTTGGGAAAATTTTTAAGATAATGTTATTATAGGAAGGTTCGCTGAATTTTAACAACTCCAATTTTCAGGTGATCAGGCGATGGACTATTTACACATTACCATCACCCCTTCATAAGTGATCGATATTTGGCAGAGGTGAAGGTCTGATAAATTTATGCATAAGTTATAAAAAAAAATTGCATTCGCATCTGAGGAAAAGCACGTGCACTGCTTCCTAATCGGGTGCAGATTTGTTGCCTGCGGCAACACCATCTCAGGTTTGGTGGGCATTTTCGTTTATCGTCGCTCTTCTCGTCGTCAGAGGATTTAGGCACGTTATCGTAACCCTTTCAATGAAGAATCTTATTAAGTTTCATAATGGGTGCCGCACTTTAACTCTTAAATAGCCCATTAGCGGAGGTTTAGGATAATTTCTTGACGTGTGTGGTCCCTCCTTGGGTCAATCAGATCCCAGCATAATACTCTTCTCCTCGGGACTGGGTGTCGATCGGGGAATTCTGTAATGTATGGTGTTCGATCGCTATCTTGGCAGCCGTCATCTTCTTCTGTGCTGCTGATTGCACCGCTTTATTAATATTATTCAATTAGTTACGGCAGATTACTGCTGTAATCGGGCGCTATGCATCTTAGAAGGCCTGCTCCTTAAGATTTGAATTTTTTCTTACGTTAGATTGTTCGAGATAAAAGTGTGATGACAGCAAAACATATAAGAGATGCTCGATTACTAGATCAAAGTGTGATAAAACGACGTTCTAGCTCAATTAAAACTTCTGTTGGGATTTGGATCTTAACTTTAACGTATAGATATCGATATTATGTTTCAATATTTATTAGAGTAGAATGCAAATTTGGATGGTACGTTATTTTATGAAATTCCATAAAATGTTTTATGACACTGTTCTAACTCTCGTAAGGAAACGAAAACGAATTCCAGGCTATCTTCGAACAAAAATTATTTTGTTATTCTAATATTCGTAGACATACAATACAGAAACAATAACAATGTAATTTACATAATTTGTTTATTATTCAATCTCCATACTTCTATTGCTAACTCTTTTAGGTATATATTCCTTTTGAATTGTATGTATTATTTAATTTTAATTCGGTAACATTAAAGTCATTTTCCCTATTAAGAGAATCAAACAATTTTATTTTAATATTAATGACCAAATTTTATTAAAGGCTATGGTTTAAATTAATATTAATCTATTTTAGATTTTCGAAGCGTTTATCTCTTCATCTTTTTGAGATTTATAAATGTAATTTTAATTTAATTTTATTTATGTATAAATCCTTAAACTAAATGTTTCAGGATATTCGATAAAATAAAAACAAAATACATTTTTTGTGTAAATAAAAAATTTGCATGTGTTAGAGGCCGGAAGATAATTTAGTAATTATCTTGTGGAAATTACTTCCAAATTGTATTTTATTCCAACAGTGATTTTATGCTAATATCTATATTTAAACTCGAATGCAAAACAAAGATGAACAAATTTTAAATTTTGTATTTTGTATTTGATTAATACCATTTTATAGACCAACACTATTCAAAGATTCATAGCGACAAAGCATATAAGTATTTACTCATATATGCAGCAATATGAACATAATTACCGAATATTTTGTCGCGAGATTACATGAAGATATTCACGCAACATTGAGGGTATGAAAACTAATAGCTCTCAAGTAAAGTCATTATTAATTAATGTACACACTTAGTCTCAAAAAATTGATCAATTTTCGTGCCGAGTACCTGTGTGCATCCAAGTACAAGAGACAAATGGCTCTTCGCTTGATACGCTTCAAACGGCGGCCAAAATTGTCTGGCAGATAGTACGTCCTTCACTAAAATATGCAAAGTATATGCAAATAAGCAGCCATCTGATCGCGATAACATTTATATGATTTGGCTGCTTTAGCAGTTTTGCCAACAACTCTGGCCGGTGGCTGAATCGCACTATCGATTGATCACTCTACGATCAGCCCGATTGTATTATTTCCCGGGATCTGTTGAAAATTCAGGCAAATATCTTGATGATCCCCTGATTGTAAGGAGGATCGGCTGATGGCTGATCGATTTTACTCAGGTGATCGTCGGTGGCCGGGGAAATGGCTGAAATGCACCCCCGATCTGGACCGCCCGAGATAATTTATGCTGATGCCGAGGTGCACTGCCACGGGAGGTAAAACAAACAGAGGACGAGAGCATAAATGCCTTTCAGTGAACTAATTGGCTACAGCAGTGGCTCTCGGCTTGATACCTCTGCCCGTGGCTCTGTCTTTTTGTGGAGATAGCGTTTTTAGCCAAATAAATGTGATCTTATGCAGAGATAAGCGGAAACGCAAATCGAGTGATTGGCAGGTCGATGCTTTTTCATCGGCTGCAGTGTGCGACAGGCCTCCGCTTTTGATGAGAAGCCTCTAAATTGAGTCATTTTCTCTGCTAGAGATCGCCCATTTCAATCTAGATCTCATCTAGGCAGTTGGACATAAGTGAAGAAATGCAAATTTGGGCCTCGTCGGAATGCCTTAAAGGCGCCCTCGTCGGCCCATCATACGTCGATAAGATGCTCCTTAATTAATCGAGATCATCCGGGAGATTGTTTTCGAACAAATGAAGATGAAGACGCGACCAAAAAAATTTCTTGGACAACTTCATCAATTGTGTGTCCAGGGTGGTCCATTTGTCTTCAGTGAACAAATGCAAAAAACACTGTGAACTTCCGAAATGGTCGAAGCTGGTCCACTGCCGGTCCCATTGCTGTTTTCCCTCACCCCATCACATAAAAATAAAAACCTCTCTCTCAATTATACAAACGAGATCGTGCAATAAATATACCAAGGTCCACTAAAGGACTTCTTAGTTTTTACCCAGACGGCCCCGCAAATATTTCTTAAGTTTCGGCGATCGGCTCTGATTGAGTTATACGTGAGTGATACGATGAATGTTGGTGGTATGTTTTCGCGATCGCGATGTTTACCGCCGTCGATGCTGCTGCTGCCCCTGCGCCAGCCAATGTAATCGAATTTGGGAGGCCCAATTACATATCAAAAGGCGAATTATATTAATTGGAATGCTCCGATCCCGCCATTGCGAGGCTTTGTACTAGCTCGGCTCCTCCTCGAGTGATTTATTGGCTCATTGTGAACTCCGCTTTTTTATGCACTGCACTCGTAATTGTAGGGAACAAAGCACGTTATTACACTGTTCCTCGAGAAAATTTAAATGAATAAGATCATATCGAACTGGGATGGATAAAATTAAATCAAAATATCGTCATTTAATGACAAAATTATGTACCAGATAGGTAAAAATATGATATACAAAAAAATTGTAAAAAACAATTGTAAATTAATTAATTAATCAGAAATCGTTAATTTGTACAATTTCAATCTCGACTTCATAGTCGTTTTTTCGCATCCAAGTCTGACTCTGGATTGTATATACATATATACTTAAGTTAGTACTTTTAAATTGTCTTTCTAATTTTATAATCCTACGCAGTAATATTTTGAAATAATGTACATATACATGAAATTTAGAGTTAATGATTTTGGTGACATTCGATTTAAATAAGAGAATTTAGGTTAAAATACACATGCGCCAGTTTAACGTAAGTGTAAAATCACACAAAAATGACTGAATATCACATCGACAGTTTAAAACTGATGATTCCCTAAAAAAAAACGTTTGTAGTACCTACTTAATTCATAAATCCAGTAGTTTCAATGTCCAAACATCCCAATATCAATTTTTAAAACTTTTTATTAGTTAAAAACTCATTTGATTCGAAATGTTGATTTTGCTAATAATAATTCAAAATTTCGGCGGAACTCTGCTGGGCAAAACAAACAAGAGAGACCAGTAGCCACAAAATTACAGAGATCCCGAGCACAACAGACCCGAGGGCTCACCTTAATCATGTCACTGTTCAATTGCGTCTCGACAAGTATAATTAACGACAGGAACTGCATTAATTATTGCCTCTGAATTCGATCGCATTTATAAATGGTGAAATTAAAAACTGTCTTCACGCTACTGGTCCAGCAGAGATTTCGCTGTGTAGGTTGCCTCGATTCTCACAATAAAAACGCGTCTAGATTTGATGTTGCGTTTTTTCTTCACTTTTTGTGCGTTACATTTCTTAATTTTATATCATGGGTCTACAAACGCACTCAGGTACGAAAAATGCGGAGGTGAGCACTTTGTTCTCTGCTTTTATTTGCTTTTAAAGGGCCTCACTTTGAATGGATCATCGAAGAAAAAATCCGCGGGTATCGCAATCAAAAGTCATTCAGGTCTTTGTTAAAATTTTTGTTTAGATTCGAACTGCGTAGTTGACGAAAAATTCCTGTGGACGTTTGGATAATACCGTGGACCCAGGAGACTTATTCAGTCATGTGACTGATGGATTTGGCTATTTTCTAGCGATGACAAATGATATTCAATGCATTCAATGAAAAGTTGAAGTGTACAATGTTATATATTAGTAAGATAGGATATAGTATAAAAAATGCCCATGAGTTATAGATTTAAACATCTTGGGACAACATATGCATTCGTCTCGAAAGTTGCTACAAGGGATATGATCCATTCTGTTTGGAAATCGTTATATCAGTTATTAAATATATAAGATTCAAAATTTCAAGGTTCAAAATTCCATATTCCATTGAAAGCAAAAAAGAAAAGTTGAATGAACTCACATCTTAATGTGGAGCATCGGCTCAACAAGTGGACAAATTCAACGATTCCCGAAAAACCTCCGAAATTATCTTGCTGCGAAATTTGAATACAATTTTTCAAAGGTTGAGAGCGCAAAAAAGTCGCGAACATCGCTAAATCGCCGCAATCAGAAAGCAATTCATAAAAATTTGCGTATGCTATCGAGGACGTCAGTTGAATGGACGGACGGCTGCATGCATATCAGAGCTCCCGACAAATTAAAATATTTGAATAATTCGATCGGCGACATTTGCATGTAGACAAAACTCGGATCAAAACTCGGCGGCAGAGATGAGCGGCGGTGCGCACAGGATGGACAGACGGATGATTGGGCCCCGGTGAAGAATGGATTGATCCAGCGGAAGCTGAGGCAAAGTGTTTCAAAGACTTCAATTTTTTCCCAAGTCATTTTCCTGTCCGCGATGATTTTTTTTTTATATTGACTTATTTTATATTTTTTTGCTTGTGCTGACGGCAGAGGATGCATTCGTTTAGTTTGAATCAAACTGTCAACTTCTAGAGGACATATCAAAAAATCTTTGGGGTGGTCGTCTAAGATCATATCGCCGCTCCCGTCTTCAGGGATGGAGCCTCGTCTTGTAATTCTCTCCCGTGATCGATCAATCCGGACGGGGTCTGACAAGACCTTCATAACTCCGGTGAGCGGTGGCAGGAGATGCTGAGGCAAAAGGAGCAAAAACCTTAAGGAGAAATTGAAGATATTATTAAGGCGGCGTACGCGTCCGTTCGACGGTAACGAGCTGGCCGCGAAGCACTTACGCACCTTGTTGAACAAAAGCGCGGATTGCAGTTATCAGCGGCGGCCCGTACTCGGGGCAGCGGCGTACGCTCGTCCCGGTAATATCGAATTATCCAGTTGATTGTAAACAAAAAACAGCGCTGCGATGCCCAGATAAAAATTCACTTTGCGGCCATTATGGTTCTTAATCCGAATCGAGCAATTCGGCTCGTTAATAAAACCGCGCCGCTGAATGCTGAGGCCGGTGTTTACCAGCGTCCCTTAAACGGCAGCAAAAAGGGCACCAAGATTGGGAGTCGCAGGTTCGGGCTAACTGCTAAATACCTCGTTAGCTGGGCTCCTCGATTTAAGATTGCGCCTTTAATTCCTTGCGATGATCGGTTACTCGTAATCACGCGTGCATTGCGCAGACGCGGCCCTCTCAAACGCAATTCCAGTTAATCGAGCATTCACGCCGTTCGCCATTGTAAGCTAATTTTCAATAAGAAACTCCTCAGATTCACGGTGCAGGCATTTAATTAACATCTCTTTAGATATTCGGCGATTACAAGGGTGAGATCTTTGCGCAACAGTGCGAAATTAGCGCTAATCACAGCTCATTAGCTTCACCAACCTGCAGTTCGTTGTAGAATATCAACATAACCTTTATATGCGAATAACGAAATTATAACTTACGAAATCTTCAAAAAAAATTAAATATTTTTGAAATTGAACCATAACAAAGCTCTTCAATAAATAAAACTTACCTAAAATATCTGCAGTAAATATGTAATTTTTTTTTCACTGCACAGAAGTAAGTTTTACATATACCTAAGTCGTTCACAAACTACCGCACTTCAGTCAAGGGTTTTATCAAGTATTGGACTTGACATTTTATAACGTTGGATGAGTTAAGTAAAATTGTTGTTGAAGATTTATGTGTTCAAATAAATTAATATTATTATACCCTATCTAGGATATCAAACTGAAAAAGATGTAGCTATAGTAACAAAAAGAAAGATTTCTTATGAAATATTAAGCAAAACTTAGGCCTTTTCATAAAATGCAGCTGTGAAATTGCCAACAGCACTCATAGATTTAGGCAAGAAAGTGTCTCAATAATTTTATAAGGTATATTTGCCGACAAAGGTTATTCATTTTACATTATAGTTTTTATAAAAAAAAATCTTTAAAAATGCCGCAATATAAATGGCACATAAAATCAATTTTTCTACGGTCCACAAGCCAAACTGCATCATAGAAAATTTGTTAACAACTTCTATAATACCACGGAGGTATGATCTAATTCGCGTTAAATCGAAACAAAGAAAATCGCACATCTTCCAAAACACCGCAAGCCATAATGCCAAAGTGATAATGTCTTGGGCTGGACGGCAACAAAGAACACCTTGAACAGCAAAGTCACACCAATTAGTCGTCAGAACCTTATGGGCGTCAAATACATTTCTAATGAATCTCTTTACCCAAAAATCTTAAGACTGGTCAACTCAGCTTCACAAAACATCTAGGGCTTTGTCCTCTCACAAGACGATCATAATTTTTGCCGTCAATGGAACAATAGTAGCAATAAGAGATAGCTTTGTTGGCCGAACACCGGGAGGCTCCGTGTGAGGCTAATAAATTCTGCGTTCTTAGCATCGAAAGAATCTTAACCCGGACATCCGACCAAAGGTACTCAAGGCAGTGCGAATTGTTGTTCTTAAAGGAGCGAGCTGCTCTTTGTGCTTATAAAGGAGCAAGAAATTCCATAAAGCAACTGACCGGAAATTCATTCCTTACAAAACTTTTGTATGTCAAAGTGCAATGAGCATTCATAAAGATTCTCGCCGCTGATACTTCCAAAATTACCTCCAACGATTTCCCTTAAGAAAATGTTCAAAAAAGCCTTTCAGTAAGTGAAACGCGCAATTAAGGTCTTGCTAATCTCCGTAACTTATTACGCAAACAAGCAACGTTTATCGCAATAACCCCCGGTGTATTTTTCATCACAAAACCGAAGGCAGGAAATCGAATTAAAAATCACTTCTGCTTGGCAATGGGCTAAAGTTGCTCGGCAAATATTGAATTGATCCATTTAACATGAACTCAAATATTTGCATTCTAACAATATAAGCGCACCCCTTCAGGTTGGAGTGCGTGGGCGTCTTTGGAAGCGGTGGAAACCTGATTCGAGCCTATTGTAGAGGAAAACTTAAAAAAAAAAAATTAAAAAGAAATCCGCTACACAGGGAACATCTGTTTAACGAAATCAAAAAGTCGGTTAAACGTTTGAAATCCATCCAACCTTCCTGCTCGCTCGAAATATGATTGGCATGAAATTGCGGGCTACACCCACGACACGCGATAAACTCCTAATAAATTTGCATAAAATTGGTTTCTTTCACTTTCTTTTTACAGCGGGTGCTTCGCTCCTCCTTCTAATTTCAAAGTGGGTAATGGGCAAACGTGGAAATTGTCAAACCCTAGCATTTTCATTTCCGCTCCAAGGTCTTTTGTGACAATTTCTTACCCAGACATCTCCCATGGATAATTTGACTTATTTTCTAGAATTTTTTATGCTCTGTTTTGCAGTTAAACATTTCTTTTGGAGGCCTTGTGTAGACTGAGTGCCACAATTATGAAATAAATGTTTGAAATTTTTAACTGAATTCAAAACATTAATTAAAACAAGACTGGTAGGATTTCTACAATTTTAACTACTTAATATAGTCTCAAAAATTAAAATTATAAACCAAATTCTATATTAGGTTAGAAACGTCTCTCGAAACAAAACAGAAATGAAAATTAAATAAATTTTTTTTTTTTTTTAAAAAGTAAAGGACCTTTAACCCTAATTTTAGTAAATAAAATTTATTATTTAGTATTTTACTACATATGTCCTATAATATTAAAATTTTTGTTTGATTAATTAGCGCCAAAATCAGTCAACTCCTATGGAAAAATAGTTACATCCCATTTCAGCATATATTTACGAATTTAAACCTAGAACTTACAGCGCTCCCCTTAATTATACATATGTAGGTCAACCACATATTTTAAAATTTCAGTTAAGAAATCTAAAGGTTTGAAAAAATCAACAATTGCACACAAAATAAAAATATTGCCCTAAATTTTCATTGACAGGTGATAGGTATTAAAAAAAAACATTTTTTAAAAGAAGTTACTCCCGACGCTAATTATGGCTTATTAAAAAAATGTTAGGCGGTATCCCACAGCGACAGCTGTAAAATACCTTCAGAAAATTGGTAGCAAACAGAAGTATAAAGTAATAACTACTGGCAGCATCCAATAAAAGTGACATTTTACTATTTTATGGTGTCCTAGACGGGTTTTACTGTTAAGCGCGAGCAATCAAGTGATTCGATACCCCTCGCGGTAGGTAATTCTAGGCATCTCAAGAAATTCCTTTCAAGAAGTTCTCTTCTTTGAGATGCTGATAACTGAAAAAGGACATCCCAGGAATGTTTGCTTGATATAAACACGATTCAAACCGAGCGATTTAGGGTTGTCTCAATTTGTTGTGCCTTTAAAGTGGACCTAGAAACATGCCCAAATTAGCTTCCAGACCATTAAGGACGTTATAAATTTACAAACAACCCCATGAGTCAGTTCGCAGAAGTAGCCTTTTAGGCATTTCGATAATTTAGGTTCCCATCTTGATAGAAGGGCAAAATTGAACTCATTCCTCATATCTAATCAGATGATTTGGACTGTTCGAGTGCAACGTTTAAAGGTATCTTGAGCTCAATTTCGAGCCTAAAACCACACCACTTACTTACCTACCGCGACCCAACGCTTATCTGGAAACCGTGGTGCAGCGCTGCTTGTGAATAAAAAAGGGTGCAAAAAATACCTTAAGGAAACCTCAAAATCTGGACACTTGCTGCGATGCTTCTTAGGCTGTAATTCTTTCGCAAATGTTGAGACAATGGACCATAACTCATCCCGGCGAGGATCTCGCTCCGTTCTTCCCGCTGCACCGGCAGCGCCTTTTGCAATTGCTCTTGCGTCAGACTATACTTATAATGAAATATCATAATTGACCTCGGGCCTCTGCGATTGTATATCATTTTTTAACCATCGGAAGAGATAAAAATGAGGTGTTCATGATGCCGTCGATGGCTTTCCGAGGCTCAGTGGGATAAAGAGCCCGGCTGACTGCACAAACTTCGCTCTTGTTGTGCGGAAGAATAATTACTTCATCCTCATTTCAGTAAATGAATTACTTCCACTGAGGGGTCTGTAACGAATTCGGATTGGGAATACAATAAATATGATTAAATTACATTTGCTTATAAAAAGTTGAGTTATTATTATTTTTATTAATTGAACAAAATGCTTTGAATATATGATTTCAATAATGTCATGATCGCACCCACGATATGTAAAATTGTTTATTGTCACTTATGTCACCAGATATTCATATAATATAATTTATACATTTATAATAATTTGTAAATTCTTAATCAGATTTGATCAAGGTTATATCATTTTAAAATTTAATGGGATTTATAAAACATCTAAATAGCCTTACACTACTTACTTCCATGAGCTTCCATGTATGAATCTATGTATATTAAAATTTTTAGAGGCAATTTGAAACGAGAAAACGATGAATAACGAGTTTATTTTTCCGAGAGTTTGTACATTTAATATGTATGTACTATTGCTTAAATATTATTTTGTGTTGAAAAAATAGTTGAGATTTTGCGAAGCATTTAAGGGGTAATTTTCAAAGGAAATAATAAAAAGATTATGTAAGGCTATTTTAACACTTTTAAAAATGAGGACATTTTGGGATTTTTTAAAAATTAAAAGGACCATCTAGTAGATAAGCTATGTCAGTTCGGCACCATTCTTACGTGTTTTTATTTAAATAGGGGCCTAAATTCAAATAAAACTGACTCTCGTCCACGCCTAGGAGCAGTTTCAATTTAGACTTCTTTGAAAATACACGTAAAAATGGCGCCTTCTTTGAAGATTTCATATGTATTTGTTAATTCGATATACTGTAAAAATGTTCGCATCAAATAAGAAATTCAGACAAATATGTACGCATGCATAGGTGACATAAAATGCAATTATACTTTATTACCATTATAAAAACTACCGCGAAGGAATTTTGTAAAAAGTCGATAATCACGGATAGATTTTGCTTTACAACTTTATTATGTGTATAGAGATAAAAAATAAATTATTTGGAACTCTTTATGAATTTATTAATTCCTTTAGAGCCTCTTCGCCTAGTTTGATATGTTGGAACTTTTTGTCGATTATTTCGCTCTCTGTGTCGTAAACTTCTTCCACTGGCAGGGACATTTCAATCTCATTGGGGGTAAACAGTTTGCGAGCGTCCTTCCGGAATTTGGCGATTTTCTCCTGAATGTCTTCGTGCGCCTTAATGAAGCTAGCCATGGAGATGATCGTCTTATCCTTCAGCTCGCGCTCCTTGATCTTGCTTATCTCCGACACGAGCCGCATAAACAGAAAGTCGCTGTAGCGCTTCTTGACTTCCAGCCGCGTTAAATCCTCGAACCAGTCCATCGGACCGACGTTGATAGCGAACAGGAAGACGGCAATTAAGACTTTGATAACCAGAACAGCTGCTGTCGTCAGGAGGAAAAGATACTCGTACTGCTTGTAGAGCTCGTGGACGGTGTTTATCCAAAAGATGAAATCCCGATTTCGGTATTTCCACTGGATGTGGAAGAAGCCGGTCGTTGCTGCCAAAATTATTGATAGAGCAATTATTATGTGGTAATGTTTCAGGAAAAAACTGTGTATCATGGATCTGATCCTACGAAGCCGAATCATTGTTGCTTTTTTAGGGTTTTATGTCCTATGACGATGGAACTGCACTAAAAATTTTAAAATTATTATTATTTCAAATTATGTACCTACTGCGAATTTTCTCTGTCAATTGAGCAAGTTTTTGTTCAAATCTTTTTAGTAGGTCATTGCTTGCTGTATTTACATTTTAATTTGAAAAGAGAGTAGCTACAAAACATAAATAAATAAACATGATTGTTTAACACCACCTACAAGCCGTATACGCAGTAAATTTTATAGATACCCTGTACTAAAATGTAATGGACCCATGAATAGTTTTCTTATCTATTTCTCATAAAATCAAACTTACAGATGCAGAAGCAACTTCTATAACAATTTCTTTTGAGTTTTATTTAAAAAGTCGTCAAATTTGCGATAACTGCCATTAAAGGTAACTCCCTTTAGGCACACAATTTTGGGCAGTTCCTCGATTAAAGATAAAATCGGCCACTTCCGCCATTTTTGCGGGGATGCTGCAAAGTATCCTCGCCGGACTGCAAACGCGCGCATAAAAACTGATGATATCATTGTAACAAGGCGCTTGTTCCCTCTGATTGAAATATAATTGCCCCGGGGGTGATCAACAGTGTTCGTCCAATTATGTCATTTAGGAAACTGCCACCAAAAAAGTCCCTCCTGGACGTATGCGGCCCGTGCAGGTTGCAGCCGATGTGTAGAGATGCGCGCTGCATCCGCGGCAGTCGCGTCGGACGAGCAGCAGAATTTCGCCAGGCCGCGGAGGATATCTTCCAGAGATATGATGAATGATGCACCGTCGGTTTAGTTCAAGTAAATTGCTGGGAGTGCTGATTACTCAGTACGAGGAGCGGCGGCCGGGGCCGGTCAAGAAATCGACTCGCTGGGTGGTCGGCGTTGTCATTTGGCTCCTGCCTCTGAAAGGGCCATCATCAGGCTCATTCGCGGCGATAACAGCCGAAGTGGATGCGTAAGAAATTGTCGCATTCAAAATTACCGCCGATATTTACATAAAAGCGCGAATGGTTCCGTTGCTTAGCATTTTTAATGGATTTGCTTCCGAAACTGACCGTAATTTGAAGGAAATAGAACATAATCAATTTGCATGTAATGACCGTGAAATTAGTTAGTTTGGCCGCGAAGGTCGCGCGGATCGCAACGCGAGCAAATAACCTGCAGCCGCAAATGGTATGGCAATTTCGGATCATCTTCCAATTACAAGAGGTCCCAATAAATCATATAAGAAGACAAAAGAAAGAGCGATGCGGCCGCGCCTTATCGCGGGAATTAAATGCGTCTAGTGGCGGTTCCGCTTGGAAACGATATTGGTTCTATTAATAAATCTGCGCGGCGGAGGCAATTCGACGCTGCCGCTGAGCACATATGCGGGTATTCGGAATATGAATGGAGGTAGTCGCGTTCCTGACGGGCCAGGAACCTCGCGACCATTCTTTTCGCCCTCATCTTAAAGCGCAACTTAAGTGCTTTTGACTACTTGACGACGACATTAATAGCAGCAGACCACTTGAGGGAGCTGCGCGAGGAGGCACTTAGCCTGTTGCAACTCTTCAGTTGAATTTCAGCGGCGAATTGTTGGCAATTTTTTAATTATAACTGAAACATGTTATCGAGGGCCCTTCGCCGCAAAAGTTAAGACAATGTTGGCCACTCCGGCAACAAAAATTCCAGCCTCAGTCTGCACGAAGACCTTTTTTCTTCTCATGGTATGTTGCGTTGCGGCTAAGTGTTGCGCGCAGACCCAAGTCGCGATAGTGCGCTCAAAAAGTTCGTCTCTGGTTTTATCCGCGGGGCACAGACTCTCGTGTGGCAGTCGCGTGGATAAAGATGATAAGCGGGATTACGTGATATTTGATAGCCGCGGCTGGCTTCACGGTCGAGTAAGCTAGACGAAGGAAAGTGGTAGTTTGAAGATGGCTTTAAGCAAATTACTCCCTATTAGAAATTATATGGCATAAAATCGTTCATTATCAGTAGGTACGCAGCATTATAGTTTGCTTTGGGTGCAGTTTCTACTTTTATTGCTACCGGATGATAAGCACCTACAGGCGTACGCGTCTTTTATAAAATTAAACGCATTTCTTCGTAATGCATTTTTCTGGAAAGAACTACGATTTATTCTGTAGTTCTAAAAAAAATGCCCTAAAGCCTCTAAATATTAATCTTAACTCAAACGAAATATTAAACCGTGCCAAAACCCCCGGGAATATACTTACAACATACAAACTCAAGTCGTAAAATATCAGTTACTGGAAAATTATATTATATTAATTATAACTAGGGAGGAAACAAACTATTAAAAGTCTTTAGATTTGAAAACAATTTAAGTCATTTGTTGAAACAAAAAGCCAGCGGCAACTTTAGAGAACGATTGATCGAATGGTAGTAGAAGAAATACTTTTCTAATCTACCTGAACACATTCAAAATGAAAATTTTGTTTTTATTAATCAGTGATGTTTAAAAGACAATTAACAAACAATAATTATGATGATAATTTGAAAACTACTTTATCCATTCCTGTTGGCAAGGAATTAAAATTTTTCACGATGCATTTAAATTTTGATTAAACAATAATAATATTTAAATAATAACTTTTACAATTCTTCGCCCCGTCTTTCCCATTCTTAGACACATGCACACAATCATAATATTAGAATTAACATAGTTGAAAAGCAATAATATCCTTGTTAAAAGTTACAAAAATAAGAGTATTTTTTTTCTTGCAAATACAATATGTATAGTGAGGTTAAATTAGCTACTGGTGTAATATGTCAATATTTTGTCAATTTTAAATATGTAAAGCTTATCTTAATTTATAGTAATCAATGCCACGAACTATGGAAAGGCATATATTTTCTACTATACTTAGAAAAACTCTTATCAGAAAAACGTAAATTATTGCAAACTACTGTTTCCCAAGCATATCCATAAAAAAATCGCCGGTAAAAAATGCCGAAAAGGACATGGATCAAAGGTCGCGCAACAAGTACCTTGCGATGACAATCTCCTATAATTTAAGATTCGAATCTTTTGCGCGTCTTTGCTTACTTTGGCAGGCACCAGGCCTAAGGTTAACCTTCCGGTTATTTGACTTTGCCTTGTTTACTGCAAAGGATTTAAGGTAAATAAATAAAATTGTTTGAGAAGTTTTCTGAGGTTTCAGGAAATTATCAAAAACAGGAAGAGCGTGGAATCCGCCTAGGATCTTGAGCAGGAAATGCGCCACATAAGCCGTCAATTGCTTTGATATTAAATTTTCCCGGAAGTTGGACAAAGTCCCGATTTTTTGTTCTTTCGAATTTTTCAAAAAGGCCTGGAATTTTTAAGAACATTTAATTCTTTATTGTTAAAAATAAGGCGTTTTTTAAGTGAATCGCATAATTTTATCGCTCAGGATTGATCTATAATGGAAGCAAAGGTTTAAACCGATCAATGTATTGATTTTCAAATCTTGACATATTAAAATAAATGCGGATTCATATTCAATAATACTACATTTGGTAGACACTCTAATCTCATCCATATATACAAGATATATATATAAGAAGTAAGAATAGTTTTGAAATTTTCACATTAGAGCATAAATTCAATAATAAAGGCTCAAAAACTTATCATGCATCTTATTTTTTTTAGTATATAGTTAAGTAGATAAGTAGGTTAAGTAGGTACATATGCAGAATAGATTCATATTATGAATAGTGAAATATAAAAAGCATTTTGAATCGCACAGTATAAGTAACAAAGACTATGAGCCATGAGCAGTGAATATTTCAATTATAATTACAAAAGTAAAGTATACCATAAATATCTAGTATCAAAAGTAAATGAAATATAAGTTGCTTTTAATAATATATTTTAATTTTTTGAATAATATAATTATATCCTATAAGTTGTTTTCTTGTTGTAATACAATATATGTAATTTTTTAGTTTTTACTTTTTTCTTATAGTCATATATGAAATATATGTACATATATATACTCGTATATACAATACAAAAGAAAAATTAGAGTTAACTCTAAAATGTTTATAACCATATACGTATTCATAAATCACTGTATTATCTTAAGAACACAAAATTTATTATGTTCCCAGCTCTTTATTGCTTCTCGGAAGCAAGAAGCCGCTGTTGTGTCGTCAAAGGTAATTAACTTATTAAAAAACTTGAGATCAGTAGGCCCAACAAAGCAACTGCGGCCCGATAACATGTGCGCACTGCGAACTACTTGTCCGACAAGATAAGAAGTCCCTCGTTATCAACCGCACTCTTGTGCAAGGAACACGCCGTCTTAGGGCAGATAGCGCGCCGTAAGAAGGACATCAAAGATTTGCTAAGACAATACTCGTTGGCGCCAGGAGTCGGCAGCGGCATCAGGCCAAGAGCTCAGCAAACACTGCAGGTGCCGACGGGCAGCGGCGGCGGTGTCCTTTTATTCGAATCTGTCCCATTCGAATGATCGCAATATTTTTGCTTATTGATTTATAGTAACGCCAAAAATTGTGTAGGCAGAATTTTTTGAAGTCTTAAAAATTCCTCGCATGTGTTAAAGGGGGTCCCCGCAGTTCTGAAAATTCCGGGCGGCTGAAATTCAAATTATGTTCGGTGTTCGCCAGACGATAATGAGAAATTGAAGATTCTTTTTTGCGGGCTGCTGAAACATAAATGTCAACTTTAATTTGCCAGTAACGAGTTGATCGGGCAAAAGACCAACGAACGCGAAATAAAGACTTCGCGAGAACTTGTGCGGCGATAAGAAATGAGAAAAATTAACTCGTATTCATAACCGGCCAATAAACAAACCTCAAAAATGTAAAGCACTACCGTTATCCGCGGTATACGCCAAATTGTATTAACTCATAAGGACATTAGCCGCATGCCGTACCAATAATGAGCGATAATCACCTCCTCAAAATTTCTCCCCTTTAAGTAGTTATGTTTAAAACATCGCCAAGAACGCGTCCTCAACTTCAAACACTCTTCGGATCATTTTTTATTAAGGTGTTTCGTGCCGCCGCTACCGCTGCCGCTGCCGCCGACGAAGACGTGGAATCCGAATCAGCGCATATAATTTGTTTAGCGTTGTGGAGCACCATACCTTAACGTTTTAATTAGGGAAAACATTTTGGACTCGTAAATTGTACATTTTATTTTAATGCCTACAAAAAGTAAAAGTAGCGCGACGCAATTAACTCAATTAATAATAATCAGGTTCAGGGTTTCCATAATTGCCGCGCCTCTTAAGCGCTACTCTCGGCAATAATTTATGCATGTCACCGGACGGATTAGCGAAAATCGCGGAATAAGCTCTGTTTCGACTGCGGTGCATATCGCCAATCTGCGGGAATCATCGGGGTCCATTTTTCAGAGTAATGTACCCGGCCAAGTGAATAGTGGCAATTTCTTGTTAAGTACGATTTAATTAGAAACTTAATTGACCACTTGCTGTTGAGAAGAGACCGATCCATTCATATTTTTTTTTAAGGCGGTAACTACTTTGAGTCAAAACTAACTAATCTGTGTTACTGCGATCACAGTTCGTGTTGTCTTTTGGTTATATGACTTCTTCTTAATCACAAACGCTTATGACATTATTTTCTTTCTATATTATACACACGTATTTCTTCGAATAATTTTAAATCCGTTGTGAAAAAAAGCATAGTTAATATGTATACCTAAATAATAAACTATGAATGAAAAGGTTATTATATTTCTTTCATATCTAGGAATATAATTTGTAGCAAAAATCGTGTAATTGTTCAAACGGCCCAATAAAATATAAACTTATTACCTGGTAAATTTTCCTTTTTTTAATGACAACAGATTACGCAAGTAAAAGTAAAAAGGATAATTAGATCATCAAATTAACATCTTCTACTTTTTCTAACATACACTAAAAGTGAAAACCAGAAACTTCTTTCCAAGAAGGCGAATTTTTAAAATCTTTTTGAAAATAGCATGAATTGCAATAAACCCATGACGATAATATACATATATACATATATATAATATCATTTCGATGTGGAGCAACATTGTTTCAAATATGTACATAGCTTTTAATATGTATAATGGCAACATTGTTTCAAATATGTACATAGCTTTTAATATGTATAATGGCTATTTGAAGTCGAAATGAGCACCTAAAACTATTGTAAATTTGTCAAGCGATTTACTGCAAATGGCAATAATAGCAGAACACGATCCATTTAACTCACGCCCTTTTGAGCAAAACTAAGAAAGAAAAACATTAATTTTCTTAAGAAAACGAAATTGTCTAAAAAATAGAGTCAGAGTTCAGGAATTCTTAAGCATTGCACATCGTGCACCTATTCATGTACTTTGGAAAAATATTAGCACAAGACTTTTTTGAGATCTTGTCAGAAAAATCAACTGCTTTTGTTACTGCATCAATTGGAACTCGCTGAAGGATGTTCCGGGGCTTACTGATCCTTGGCGTAGACAGGATTGCGCAAATATAAAAATGTTCCTTCGTGTATTGTCCTCGGCCAACGCATGTTTGTACAAACCGCAAATACACGTAGCCCGACAATACCAAAGGTAAACACTGACTCTAATCTTTTCATGCGCACTGACCGTTTCCCTTCTGCGTTGGTTCCCGCCATTCGAGCCATCGGAGGCTGCGTTCGTAAACTAAAGGCCCTCAATTTTATTCTCTACCTGAATATAATTTATCGCACATTTGTCATATGTCACCGACGACAAATCCTGAAAAATGTTGACATTTTAGATCCCCCAAAAATTTCTGTAGGACCTCGTCCCAATGAGGAAGGGTTTTTTATCGAGTTACTTATAAGATACGATTTTTATAAACTTTTGCACCCTTTCTGGGACAATCTTCTCTATCATTCTCAAAAAATAATTTAAGGGATGCTACTGCCTACCTCCCAGACATACCTCAGTTAAGTAGAGCAATTTACCTTACGATCACGTTTTCAGGTTGCCTTCAAGCCTTTTGCACCCTTTCCGTAAAAAAAGGTCGACTGCAGTTAAACTAGTTTTATGCACACTTAAAAGGTTGGTTCCTGTTTATCCTGATCCTCTCCGCAGCCGCAATATCAGATGGGTTTTTGTTTTCTTCTTTTTTTCAAGCAAGTTTTTGTGGGTTTTAATCTTAGGATTTATGGTAGCCTTAGTGTTAGGTAAGCCAACCCTTTTAGCTAAAATACTTCTTTTCGCCAAGAAGGTCATTCACATGATCCATCTCAGTGATTTCCCAGACAAGAGTTTTTTGAGATTTCTTAAAGACATGAAAGTACTTCAAGAATCTTCACTTTGTTCGATCTAGTCTGTGGGAAACTCAACAAGAGGATTTTGCGAAACTTTTAAGAAAAGGAGAATTCCAACTTTTGTTGTGCAATAAACCGCACTTTAATTAGGTAAAGTACAGGTATAGTGTTCAATTCAGAAGATGAAAGCGCTTGATCTAATAATGTCTCCTTATGATTTTCATCTGAGATTTTAAATTATAATACAATTAATTTTCTAAACCTATCTCACAACGAGTTTCATATTTCCAAAATTCAGAAATTGGGATTAATTTTTCACCAATATTTAAAAATATACCACTTTTTAATGTTCCTTCTTCTTACATTTCGCTCACTCTTCCACGAATTTTTAATGTGAAGGACGTAGAAGTGTTTTATGGTTTTTATTGTACGTAAAGTTACACTTTTAGTTGTACACAGCAGCGCTGTTGTAAATACATATGTTTTGTAAAATTTATTACGATTTATTAACGCTGCACTTGAAAAGGTTTTGATTATTTTTGCCTAAGTTCTTGGATAGTTCATCTCATAATTCTTAAATTCATTATTCTTTAAGAATGACGACAAGTTCATATTTCACAGTTCTGAAAATCATAAAGGGATAGTCCATCCCATATTTCCCATTAGGTTTGGGTGACGATTTTTAAATCAAGTGAAGGTCCTACTCACTACTGCAATATTTGTGCATGGTTGGTTGCGCTGCATACCTATACTTCCAATTTGTTAATCTCAAGATTAGTAGAGGAAACAATTATCTTGAATCAACTCATTTCAGAACGAATTACAACTTGTTTTTAAGTAGTATCGACTGTGTCTTTAAATTGCATATAATGATTGTTTTTCTTTCATATTTTATATGATAAATTAACATCAATGGTTAACACACTATTTATAATATCTTATAAGTAATCTCTAGTTTATATGAATTTTTTATGTAGTTATATAAAACAATGAAGTTTCTTTTCTTACCCCTTGATTTCGCTCACTGACTGTAATAATGTTTTTATCTTCTTTTTTCTTATAAAGCCCCTGAAACACATATAGGTACCTATATATGTACATATGTATGTACTAAGTATGTGTTTAAGTTTGTGTAAATATATGTACGTACGTATGTACAATTGTGTGTAGGTATGTCTGAATTTATTTAGCAACAAGCCAACAATTTAATTTATTTCAGTTTTTCACAATTGCATTTCAAAATCATTATTTGTTTAAGATTTCATGAAGATTTTTAGATTTTCGTTTCTATATTACATATACCTATATATGCTAATGACAAAATTTGTAGAATATAAATCGTTCGGAAAATTAACAGTGTACTAATTCCAACCTATCGGAACAATTGAATCATAAGCGAACAAAAGTTCCTTTGTGGAGGGCCTCTCCCTCGATCACTGAATGTGTCGTAATTCACCCTTAAAATGGAAATCCTCGAAAAATCAGATCCCTACAGAGTCGAATTTCGAAAGGAGCCTACTCGCAGGGGTCTCCCTCCCTCCGGTTTTTGTCTTCAACTTGCAAATTCCCCCTCTGGCTTAAGCCAAATAACGGTAGGCCTGAAGTGAGTCCTTATCAAACGTGACGGGACGTGAATTCACTTCTATGCCGCCACCACCCCATGCCGGCACATTTGCGCGGGGCACGTCGAAATCACATGCCATTTTCCCTGTACCTGATCAGGATCAATTATCCTTTTGTGAATGGCACTGGAAATGTAGCGAACTGCCGATGGGAGGAATTTTTTGTTTATTTAATTGTCGTGCAATGTTGCATTCCAATTTTATATTTCATAAATAAACTCATCTATGAAAATACGCCCGCGGCTTGGTGCACTCGTGGATTTTTATAAATCCCGTGACATATGTTCCAGATTTTCAAAAAGCGGATTCGCCGAACCTCGGTGTGTGCACTCACTTCAGCACTCAGTTCGTGGCATTTGGGAAAAAGGATCCACTTCAATTTATGGCCGATCTCTGATTTCAGAGCTAATTGCTCGCCAAGTGTTTGCCCATGTCGAGCCCGGGAAAAGTGGGTATCATGGATCGGGATTAGAATGACGACGGACGCGTCGCGCACATATGGTCCGAATGTGGAAATAAGAAGGTAGTCCGCTGCCGGCTACAGAAATATTTAGTTATGGAGAAATTTTCGTCAAGGATATTAAAAGTGTCGCATACACGTGTGTCGTCTCGTCGAAATTGGAGCATCGGCACAGGGCACCGCCGCCGCCATGGCACGTTGAGAGAGGATGTGCGAAGGATGTCCACGTTAACATATGCACTTCGTTTGCGGCTGACATTGAGTTACGGGCGTCGTTTGGGAGGTGTCAAAATTTCGATTCGTATTAGCCTGCTCCCGTCTAGCCACTGTGCATCCTCGTGCGCTAGTGGAAATTCTTAGGGAATTAATAAATCAAAAGTGGCGCACTAACATGTGGCATAAGAGATGCAAGTTCTGGCTGTTAAGACCTTTTCATTTCCTTTGGGAGCCCATCTTCATTTTTCTCCACCTACTGCATAGTGAATGTTCAATTCGAATTTGATTTTCGGCATATAAGCTTAGTTTGCTTGTCTGCATAACACACATCTATACATATGAACAAAAGATCATTTAAGAACTAAATATAGAAACAGCACCTAGAAAAGTCGCATTTCCACACATCTACTATTGAAATTCACTATTTTGCACACGGAGTAACATTTTAGTCGAGCAAGCTGGAAACATTTAAAACTAATTAAATGAATGGCTACATCAAAAGTGCTCGTTGCTTAAAACAATACAATAAGTAATTTTTGATTACACTTTTATTAAGTTTAGTTTTGACACCCCAAATATTATATAAATCTATAGGATAAAACAATCAATAAGTACTTTAAAAGTTTTATAGAACACTAAATATGTATTTTCATAATTTTATCGAATCATTAATGTATTAATCGCAATTTTAAAAACATAATTGCTCTACGACGTATAACATTCATTTATTCATTATTCATTGCGCTAATCGTAGGTACCTGGGAGGTCACAAATATTAAACCGTAAATGGAATTTAGGCTAAATGTTTATGGAGACGAGATGTTCAGTAATTTTACGATTAACTTTAAATCATATGTAGTTTTCAAATATTGAAAGCACTCAAACGCACAACTTTAGCCTACAATGAGTTTTAGAATTTTCCTTGTTGTTGTTGTTTCTTCAGATTCCCAACGCCATCCACCGGGCGCCGGCGAAACCAAATTTAATTATACAAAAGCACGGTTTACGTTTTAAACGTTTGATTTAATTTGTTATTTTTTTTACTTTGCTGCAGTATGTACAACAAAGTTGTATAAGAAAAAGAGTAGTGTTTAGTGACAATAGGATAGCAAAATTGAATTTTTTAAAACTTTTAAGTGATACCACCGTGGCGCCATCAACGTATGCAAGTCACATTATTTTTTATAAAAACTCCATCTTTGATTTTTTAATTTACATTTTCTTGAACAAAAAAACAGTCTTACAAAAGAATTCATTTAATGAATTACCAATTCTTAAAATTCTAAAAATAAGAATTTCCCATGTAGGTAGGTATATCCAGCGGAAGATTTTACATACCTAACTATCTGAACACGAAATTGAAAGGAAGAACATTTAAAATTCGCGACTATAAAATCTGCAAAACCGTCTTCCCAAAAACATTTAACAGTGTAAATCAGCATAATTTCAATGTCGAACCAGTCGCGTGGAGTAAGCGTGGCATGCGCCAACAATAGAAATTCAAAAACTACCTCACTTCTGAATGCGTTGACGAAAAAGCGAAATACATAAAAAAAAAAAGAATATTTTGCTCCATCCCCTGCGAGTCGCACCCTCCTTTATCCCGTGGCTATCTATCGAACGCCGACTGCGAAGGCACACTATAAAACCTAAACAAAAACCTCCAGAAAAGGTTCAGGTCCCTTCGTGTCCCCTTGTACATTTTCAGGGATTTTAATGAAAACGCGATTCACTGGCTAAGCCGCGCCATCCCGGCCTCGGCCATCGAAACATCTGCCCATGCCCGTGCGTCTAATAATTTATTAGGGTGCAGTTGTATAAGTGAAATTTAATCAAAGCTCGTTGCGCAGGCTCACAATCAGTCCTCCGTCATTTTATAGCGCAGGGTTCTCTGAGTCAAGGAATATCCTTTTGAGTCGGGTTCGCCGGGCTCTGCGACTCGCGAGTGCGGAAGGCGGCGCACCAAACAGAACCCAACCCGGAATAGGCTAATTCCGCCACCCCATTCACCCTTAAAAAGAAAAAAGAAATTGTAATGCCCTGCGACAAAAATCGGCAACGCGTATAGAAATTTTTATTAAGGCCTGTTGCACCAATTTTGAGGAATTTGCATAAAATCCTGTCCGTGACGATGCGCGTGGAATTAATCCAAAGTTGACATGAGAGTGTGAATTAAGACAGGTGGCCGCGCCCGATGACATGTTAACTGGGAGGAATTTATGAGAACTATAATGAGGTTCAAGTAATTTAGGTCTGCCTGATCACAATAATTTAGCTCTTTTTGCAACGGCGATTAAGTTGGGGTATGTGATTTTGCCAATAATGATTTGTATTGATCGCAATTTTACCTGGAGTCCGCCCAAAATTTGAATATCCAATTTCCTGTTTCACTCTAGATTGAATAATAAACCTTTCGATGCAATTCTTCTTATTAATTACTTTTAAGTTATCTCCTTTAAGCATTACCATGCCCTCTTTATGTGAAAACCCATTCGATATTTTAAATTAAACTAATGATTAACGACAATTTTGTATTAAGACGAAATTATAAGATGTCCCATCTAGTAATATAAAAATGTATCCAGTACGCTAACAATTTCGAATCAATTTGCATGAAATATGGGTCATAAAATTTAAATATATTTGTAGTTACCAAACCCCCTTTTATCTTATCAAAAGATCTAAACTCTTTTTATCTTTACGATATCATTTTTCATCTCATCTCTTCATCTTTGGGTTATAATATTTTTTAGCCCTGCTGCAAACGCCTACTTTCATTCGAGTAGGTAGGCGCCAATTTCTTTTGATAACTTTCAATATCAGTTGAATTTTTTTTCTAACTTTTTTGAAGAAAACTTCTTGATAGACCTTTATTATATTTTATACCTTAATCATTAGAATGATAGGCTCTGTCGAGAGGACCGTGAAGTTAATGAAAGAGAAGAAGGAAAGTTAAATCAAAACTCTTGTGATGATGACATAAAATAAAATTATAGTACCTACCCAATAATTATAATTATAGGATGAAGGTTCCCATACTCATCAACAATTAAATAATAAAGAGGCACGAAGAGAAGATATGTAAAACTTTCTTATAGTATTTTCTTCTCGTACTTTGTATTGTGTAAGATTTGTTTAAACATAATATTAACAATTTAATATATTATTCGTTTGAGTTTTAATGGAGCAAATACACCCTAGCTTACTACAGTTCAAGTGTCCTTTATAAAAATTTCATATAGGGACAATAACTTGCGGGAGTGTATTATTAAATGACAAAGCATAAAATAGCCGTATTTTCATTAATGATGCAAACTTATTATACAAATTACAAAGCATTCGGCCCAGCACCCTCGCCCTAATCCTAAACTCTGCTTGATTTGAATGCGTTCGTTTCCTTCATCTTTCGCATATATTCGATCAGGTCGAGATATAAAAATTGTATTGTTCTCGATCCCTCGGCTAAAATAAATGCCCTCATATGAGTCTGCGACAAAAACCACATGATCACTGAATTTATTCCACCCTTTTGCGAAAGAACAAGTAATAATTTCAAAAATAAAGTGCATATCGGCCCGCGACTCACGGAGGAGGGTACGCGATATCATAAATCCAAACTTGTATCGCACCTCAGTGCAATTAAAGTGTAAAATAATTTGCTGGCGATTTTTTTTTTAAAGTTGACGTATATTGTTATATATATTTTTTAACTCTAGAAAAGGGTTGGGCTCCAGACCTGTTTTTCGGCCAAATATGGGAGTGGAGAGTTTCCAAAAGTCACCCCAAAAGTCGGACAGCAAACTCTTTAATTCTAAGGTCTGGAACCAACTCGCTGGAGAAAAGGGTTGATGGGAAGAAAAACTTCTGATTACAAAAGCAAAAGGTATAGTCTATAGTCATTATCCAGGGTTTCAATCGAAGGGATCGGGGGTATGCATTATGCTACCCCTGGGACAGTTGAGCGCGCACGCAAACCTCGTATATAGCCGAATGTACCCTGTACATTATTTACATAGGTGCGCATGCTTGGGTCCCTTAAAATTTGTTTGCTTCCCATTTCACAGCAGAGGGATATTTCAGTTACGACGACGAGTACATAGCGAAAAAACCTCTATATGTGAGTGTCGTATGTGTTCCATTTTCGTCCTTATCCAAAGGTGCCTTCTATGCACTTTTGCCCTTGTTCAAGGGTGCAAAAGTGTGCGTATCAAATGTTCGTTTCACATGTATCTGACACGCACGTATGTATGAGGAATATGTGCACCTTTTTATTATCACCATTCATTTCACTGCAAGACATCGGGCACGCGACACACATCCCGAACAGCTGTCCATCGAACAAGGCAAAAATCGAAGAAAAACAGTCGAACCAAGGCCCAAGGGGAGAGAACTTTAGTATCGTTAGTTTGGAAATTTCCGTTGGAAGATAAGTTTTACATCTAAAAAATTTTGTGAGTTCTGTGCTTAGGGGCGAGCTAGACTGAAAACTGCAAGTTAAGACGAAGTGAAAAAGTGCTATGAACGCTTTCCCAAACTATACGTGACCTTTTGTGAAAAATTCTAAAAGATATTTTAAAAGCCCGCGCAAAATTTCCTATAGTGGGACATGGCCACTATTGGAGTTCTAACGTACACCCTGCCGCCAGGTCTGAAGCTTAAGAATACCGCGCTAAATAAAATTGCGCTGAGCACTTTAAGTGGCTCCCATGAAAACAAAAACGCCGTAATTACGAAAATTCAAGATATTGGTATGATCAGCGGTGAAGTTTTGATGATGCGCAAGAAGCAAAAGCTTGTTCCTCTGCTAGACTCAAACGCAAAGAACGTCCAGCAGGAGCCTCCAACAAAACGTTTAAAATTGTCTGATAATAACAGCAATAACGTAGTTAAATCTGGGCATACAATTTCTGCTGGGAAGAAGGCAATGCCACTTCCTCAAGCAGTAGCCAGACGAAATGCCCGCGAAAGAAATCGCGTTAAACAGGTAAACAATGGTTTTGCTGCTCTGCGGGAGCATATTCCTGATGAAATAGCCGAAGCGTTCGAAGCGGCAGGAAACGGACGCGGTTCCGCTAAAAAGCTCAGCAAAGTAGAAACTCTCCGAATGGCTGTAGAATACATTCGGAGTCTAGAAAGATTGCTTGAGCTAGACAATAGTAAAATGAATCTAAATGAGGCAGAAACTTCACCATCAAGAACTGTGATAAAAACGGAAGGGAATTGCACCCCTGTTCTAGAAGATTATTACTCTGAAAGCAACTACGATTCAGAGGACAACATTTCATACCTAAACGACACCCTTCCAGACATCACGACTGTTAATGGCCAGCAATATATCCGGATCCCGGGCACAAACACGTACCAACTAATTACGACAGAAATATTCGAGAACGAGGAAAACATCCAACCTCTGGCCACCGATAGCTTCGCGGTGGGACCGGCTAGCAATCAAATGGACTTCGCGCTGGCCACAGGAGCCGCCGAAGAAATTTCACCTACAATCGCACCTGCCCTCGGCTCGTCGACGGAGCGGTTCGGCGGCAGCAAGCCGTCCCTGTCGCTGTCACCTGCTGACCATTTGCAGCACAATCAGCATTTGCTGTCACAGTTGCAGATGCAGCAGCACGTCCACGTCAAGTCCAAGGAGGCGTCGGCCGCAATCTACCAAAGTCAGCTAGCGCCAAGTTCGCCTCCGATCAGCGAAGGACCGGGCTTCGTCGACATTCAGCTGTACGACGGTGTTGGTGGTGCCGCGCTCAAGAGGGAAGTTAAAGAAGAAGTCATCCTTGAGACAGCTGCCCTTTCTGAGGAAAGCATGATGGAGGCCATCGACTGGTGGGACGCGCACACACCCCAAAGTGATGAGTCGGTCATCCTCTAGACTAGATCTTAATCGGCACGAGTAGTTAAATTATTGTCCCCTGTACAGAAATTGTATTTAGTTAAATTAAATTCGAATCCAGAACGGTGTTCCACTAGGCTGTAGGCTGCAACCCTTAGTGCTCCCCTTTGTAAATATATCAAATAAAATTTGAACAAAAATACGCTCCAAAATGCCTTCTAAGTGTAGGAAACGACAAAGTTGCTTCACGTGACTACGGCTGCACTAGTATTTATTATTAACTTATATAAATGTTTATATATTTTTATACACTATTTAAATAAATTTTAATAACAAAACTACATTGATGTTTTAATTCCAGAATAAATACCGCTTCCAACCATATATAATATCAATTTTTTTTTCTAAGTATTTAACTTTCAAAATTCTAAGACCTAGAGCAGCTTTGATTTCGTTAGTAGTTTAATAATAATTTTTTCTAGCACCTCTATGTGCCTACCTAAATTTCAAATGAATTGTTGAGTAATGTATTTTTTACATATGAATTTTACATATAATAGATAGACAGAAAAAACGATGAAGATATACCTCAACTTTTTATATCAACATAAAACCGAAAAGAAAGAGGGGATAATCCAAACCTTGAATATGTGCAATTTTAAATCAAGACCTTTCGATTGATTGCATGTGTGTTCATAAGTTCTGCGCCAAATGCTACAAGGACTGCTGCAAAATACATATGTAAATAATACAGCGAAGAAGATATTTTACTTTGCTCCGCAGGTTTGGCACAATATAAAATTTTCTTCAAAATATAACTTTTGGCTACGATAAGCTGAAAGTTGGTAACCAATTTGAAAAATTTTCTTTTGAGAAAAATAAAATTAAAGTTTCTTTAAACATGCATATGTATAATGTGCAGATAAAATAAAATAGGTAACAAAAAAATCGATTTTTTTTTAAATTCGGATGAGAATATTTCTTTAACAAACACTTCCAAGTAAAAAGGTTTCAACAATTATTTCGATCATTTCATGAATTAATTTTAGTTTAATAGGTGCAAATATAAAGTTTCAATTATCTCTGAAGATGAATGAGTGTGAGCTTTGGACGAATGATAATTTTTTTTAAAGATTCAAGATATTATAAATACTTGTACTATGAGATCTTGCCGCAGTGTGACCTTTTCCATCTAAAACGTAGCCAAACAGCTGTTTTGAAACACACTGAACAACAGTATTTTTTATGTGTTCACTTAAATTTTCCCTGCAGGAAGAAGAGATTATCAAAAGCTGGAAACAATACAATACCCCTAAAATCCAACCCCGCAATCACTTTCCAATTCGCTTAGAAAAAACGAAGGGTTCTGAAAGGATTCAATCAGGAAATAGTTAACCCCAATGCTGCAGCATCGAGTAACGGTTCTAATCACATCCCGATTCCTTTCATTTCAAATCCTTTTTTCTCGAAACAGGATCCACGAAATTTGTCACATTCCCAAACCCCGTTGAAAGAGAAAGGATTTCCGCATGGCGCATATCCCTCGAGTGAACTAATTGTCAACTTTAAAGAGTTTTCGATCAGGTAAAATTGACATTCAATTCACTTCGTTTGCAGCCACCTCACCTCTAGCCAACTTCAAGGAACCTGAAGTGCACCGGCGAGCAGTTTTCACATGCTTAAGAAATCCGGAAGAAACCACGCAAATTTGTTCCTGCCGCAACCGACTCACGGCTCAGGGAGGCTCTCATGCAAAAGGATCACGTGGAGGGAATAAGAAAAAATAAAAAAATTCTTTATCAAAAGAACTTGCTCAACACGTCCTGAAATCCCTTCAGGTTCAATTCACGGACTTTGCGAACGGAACATAAAAAATTCCAACTTCGTGTCCTCCGGTGAATGGCTTTTCGAAAATAATAACGTCTGGCTCGGCGGGTCCTCTTTCATTGGGCCCGGGTCCACGGGGCTCTCCTGCAGCAGCCCGACTGCGGAGTGTCGGACGGAGCCCAGGAATCGCAGCCCAAAAAAGCAAAATGTACAAGACAATGCTGTCCTCATCCTGTACCTAGCGCAACGCGACGCAAGATGACGAAACTTTTTATGCCCTCAGCGCCTGTTCAATTTGCCCGCTCAAGTAGTTTCTGCGGCTGCGTGTGTGCCGCTTTATTCCTCCGGATTTGCCTTTAAGAAGTCTCACAGTTTCGCCTTATTCAAATTTCAACATATTCCCGAGGCTCGAGAGACCCACTCATAACGAGCACAGGTACTGGATCCAGTGCTGTTCAAGTTCCCATTGTTGTGTACTTTGACATTTTACCTCGACGTCTTGGAGGCACCTTTTGTCTCGTCTAAGAACTTGAAATAGGAGTGCAAGACGCTCATATGATCCATCAGCTGATTACCGGTGTTACGAGTTAGGTAAATTGATTTCGTCCTTTTATACTTTCAGTGAGTTATGGTATTTTTCACACCAAAGAGAATGATCTCCGTTCCGACTTCACAGATCAGTGACTTCGAAGATGGATTTTCTTTGTAGAACTGAAAATGGGAATTGCGTTATAAGAAAGGTTTTAACAAGAAAAGAGAGCTGAAGTTCATTAGGGATTATACTTAGATATTTTAGTCTTTTCGAGCAATGGCTGATATTAAAAGAAGACACATTGTTATATTTTGGATCCACGTCTGACCCCTACTTCTAGTTTTAAATAAAAAGATAATGCATCCCTTGTATCCACAGCGCATGATTGAGTGCATCATTCTATTCCGAACAATATTTTATTATAATTGCCATTATACAATATTATTATCGAAACTTACATGTCTATGCAAAATTTCAGGTCGATCAAAATCAACTCAATTAGAGATGAGCTTAAATTCTCGTAGGTCAAATGAACCTTAACGAAATTGAGATGTTTTAATTTTAAATTATTTTCCATTTTGAAGCTTTGTAAATCAATATGTCTGTTCGATTCCTCGAATTATTAATTTTCTAAAATTGTATAAAGTTAAATATTTTATAGTCGCCTTTGGCATTGGGGGGGTTTTAAAACAGTCCCATCTTTTACTTAGCTTTTTATGTATGGTGGGTTACATACACAGCTCGAAATTTATAAATTACTCATCTCTCATATCATACAATTGAATATGAAAGTTCTGTGCACCATATAAACATTCAAATTTTTGGATGCTTATGATGAAAGGTGGTTATTATTTTTATTATTATTAAATATTGTTTACTATTTCTTTAATTAAGAAGCAAAATACAGGATGAAATTACAAGAAAATTTTATAGCGTGCTTTAGTTTTTTAGGAAAGTATATGTTTCTTTCCCGTCTCCTGGCATGCCAAATTAACCCACAATTTTTATAACAATTCACAATTTATATTTGAACCGTCCATTTTTTATTTATTTATTTATCTTAAAAATTATTTGAATATATGTACAATTATATTTAAAATAAACGTGTATTTCCTTTAGGTTGTCAAAATCATAATGACCAAAGTTTGAATTTACAGACAAATTGATATTTTACATTTCTTGTAAACGAGTACTATGTAGGTATACGTACATATGTCGCCATTACTTTCTTCTCACGGAATTAGTTGCAAATATTTAAATAAGATCATAAATCAAGTTTTTGTGTTTAAAGTTCTAGAGAGGATGGTGAAGAAATTAGGGCTTTGCGCTTGAGGATGACAAGCAAAAGTATAGTGATCTAAAAAATATTCAAATGAGATCCTTCGGTTTCCCAGGTCTTACTTGTGGCAAAGGGCTTGAGGTAGCCCAGGTAGGTTGGGAATTGCACCACAGCCGGATACTGGCAATTGTACGGCGACTTTCTCAGACCAACCGCCGGCCTGATGAAAACAGTGAAAACGAAGTAATGAGGAAGCACAGTACGCCGCGCAGGTACGTGCACTGGTAATGCGTGTCCTGCGGAATTCATTAAGGAACCATAAGGTACAGGCTACGCAGCATAAATTTCATACGCATATATTTACGAACATAAATTAAGCGAAGCGTAAACAGACTGACTGCTGTGCGGAATGGCGGATTCACGGCCGTGCGTATCGGCTGTTGAAATTTGCATGGGAGCGTCGATTTTATTGGTTTTCTTTTGCTTTTTAGTAATTTCTTAGTGGATTAATATATGGAAACTTACCGAATTTATGCCTCTCTGCGGTGGCAACCGTGAACTGTGGTAATGCACTGCTCACGATTTAGCCGAGGGCAGCAAGAGCTTCCTTAAATGTGACAATTAGGGCGGGAATTTATACCACCCAATAGGTAGTGGATTTACGTCAGAAAACTACAGCAGAATCTCACAGGAGCTCTACTGTTTTCACGTTGTCTTCGCTCTTCCGTGAAGACATGAATATATTTCCCCTCAATATCGCCTGGAGTTAGTTTTGGTATGAAAAAAGCCCACATTATGTTTAATTTCATCTCCATATAGCACATCATCCGAAATCCGTTACGATCGTCCCCTTAAAGAAACTGCCCAAAAGGACATGAATATGTATGAGAATAGAGGAGTAATGACCCCGGAATCTTAGGGTCATAAAAAAAAAATGTTTGCTTTTGTAGTCCAGGGACATGCAGACATCTTCCCATTTACGAAGTATTTCCTTAGTCTTGTTTGGTGCGATGGCCAACGGCTCAACAGTAGCCTTGCGTATCTTGTCACAGAGGGAGTCCCAAAATCAAGTCATATATAAGATCAAAAATCTTAAAGTTTAGCTTAAAAGAAAGAGGGGTCCCAGTCGATTGTCCCATGCTACCAATTCACTGAGTCGTGGGAATTGCGAAGGTTCTGCGAGTGATGAGGACCGCATCGATACTACGCGCCAACTCAAGGAACTTAAAGCAAACAATTCCTGCCCGTACCTGGCTTGGGATACTTTGACTCGTATATCTTTTTGGATCAACATCAACAGAGAATAGGACCATCGGCCTTTGATTACAATGAGAGATTTGCACTGCAATGCATTTAAGGATGTTTGATGGAAGCGTATACGGGAAAAAAATGGCTCAGGTACACACAATGGACCTCAAAATCAGATTTCATACGTTGCATACAAATCTAGGCCTTTTGTAAGAAGATTCGCGTGTAGAACAGATTCTTTTCTTAACGTGATCCCTAAGGAAAATAGCACGTGAGATAGGAGGTATGCGCCTTTCACATCTTAAGGCGATCTGAAGATACTTTCCTGCCTTTAAGCACTTTCTTGATCGACCTAAAATATGAGATGAGAGCGTGTCCTAAAATCAGAGCAATATTGCATAACGCCCGATGCAATCTATGCAAAACGGGAGCATAAAGGAGATTCGAACCGCAAAGCAGGACAAAGAAGATAGATCTGAGAAGGATTCATTTTTCATGCATAGAAAAAATCACTACGGGAAATTCGATCTTTTTAAGGAAGATCACTTTAAATCCGTTATGAGGATCACCTTCACAGTTATACTCATATTTTACCCTTATAGTACCGTTTGCTACCCTAACGGGTCTTTCATACACGCCCTACATTTATACGGTTTCAATTATATTCATGCCCGACCCATTTATGGATTCATAATTGCATATCTCGTTCTTATGGGACAGAAAGATCGATACTGCCATTGTTGCTTGAATAAATGATGAGTTTTTATCGATCAATTGAAGAGCGAAGTGCGAGAAAAAATAGTTTTATTGATCAATTCATTTCTGGAGGTGAATATATTTTCTTTTTCAGTATACACCATCTCATATACATATATACAAAAAAATTAAATGCAATGAGAACCATTTATACGTTCGTATTCTTATGTACTAAGGCATCGTGCTAGTAACGCTAAAACATATGTTTGTATTTCATATTTTGGTTGCTGAACTCTTAAATTTTTGGTAAAGCACCATGTGTAGAAAATTACTGAGATGTTATGTCTGTTTACTTTTGCGAACTTATTAGTCCTATTGTCTATTAAGAAAATTTTGAAACATCTGTAATTGAGGCTGTGTTATTTTAGTGGAACTCTATTAAATTAGCAGATCGTTGCATTTGATGCTTGTGCGTACAAAAAGTTCCTCTTTCATATACCTTAATGTTTTTCCATCAATATGTAGGTATTTCGCAATACTCCATACCTTTAATAAATTCCCAAATACAAAATGCATTTCAGTAAAAGCAACGTGAATCTCGTAACTTTAATAAACTCCCAAAGTGTCAAAGCAACACTTCAACAGAACTTAAAATCTGATAAATTAATTGATCAGACGGCATAAGACCCGTGAAAGAGTTGAGAAGGTGGCGACCGGTGCTGTTGAAAAAAATGCCGCCTAAGACCTGGGATGTCTTTAATTCCAGTAAATTAATTTATCAACATAACTCGCCGGCTTGGCTCCATTGTGCTCAGGTATCAAGTGCACAGGCATCAGGTAAGCACTTGTGAATGGAGTGGCCTTCCGTGGAGAGCCCATAATCCGAAATTTATGGCACAATATTTTGACACTGATCAGAGAATTAAACGGACACAACCTGAGCTGAGAACTGCTTAACTGGGCGGAGTACTCACGCAAGGTTTCACCTTTAGAAATATAAAAAGTATGTTAGACTATTCCAAAGTGTATATTTCATTCATAGTCTTTCTTCTTAGAGTCCTTTGAATCTAGAGTTCGTTCTGCGTAATAAATTTTATCCTGGGTGTCAGACCACGGTATAGCATAAATTGTAACTCAATTAGTTTCAACTAGCCTGGATACAGAAGGTAAAGAGAATGTTGACCAATACTGACATAGTCCATTGATAAGAAAAATTATTTGAAGAGAAATTCCTTAATAAAAGCAGCTCACATGCCGATTTGCTCTTGTATTTTAAACGTGATCATATCTGTCGCCGGAGATCTGTCATGTGCTGTAATCCAGGAAGCAAAGAAAAAAATTTCGGTTGGGGATAAAATTTAAGCTATTTCCTTATTATGTTGAGATAGTGCACACAAGAAACCATGCGCCGTTGGTTTCCACGACCATATGCGCCGTAGACGCGCATGGGGTCTCATATTTTGCGTGTCAGTCAACCAAACTTAAAGGAGCTCAACTGTGCGACCAGCCCAAACATTATGGTTCTGTGAACCATGAAATGATCTTCTAAAGCAACATATGTGTCCCCGGTTCTTGAGGAGTAAGACAACTGAACCTTTTTGAAATGACAATTTTAATACACTTTGGGGACTCATATATATTTTTTTAATACATCCGTTGGAAGCCAAATTTTAAAATCTATGTTCGTACCTATAAATTATGTCTCTTATTACATTTTAAGTTTTATAAAGACTTTGTTAGAGGCCCTTAAATTAAGGTAGAAGTTCCCATGAAATTGGCGCGTCAAAGTAGGTTTTCTTAAGCTTAGAACACAGGCCCTATGTACATCTTCTGCATATGTAGCATATGCAGTCAGGACTAGTAGCCCTAGAAAATTCTGTCCTGTGTCGTATCCTTCAGGCCATTTTACCCCTTCTATATCGTATCTTTCATTATTCTGCGTACGCCACTCGAACATATCACTCAATTTCCAGGCAATCAACTTAAAAGGGATTTCAGCATTGCAGACAGGATCGAGTGTCGTTTTGACATGACTTCCCTGTAGGAGGGCGAACTGCAGTCTACCTTTTCCTCTAAATTAATCAAACTCGTCACCGTTTCTGTCTTTTTTTTATTTTATTAGTTCTTTGTAGAACGACATGAGCTATTCGTGTAGTGTCGCATCATCGATTTATTAGAAATTTGCATAATCGATGCAACCAAGAGGAATTATGTATTCCCAAAACTCAATAGAAAGTTCCTGCATCGCCCCTAGTGATTAACATGCTCGGAGAAATTTCGCAAATTCATCTTTGAATTGACTGAATTATTTAAACTACGTATCAATATGGTCGGTTTTCCCTTTTATCGTTGTGTGTGAATTTTGTTCGTTAAGAAGATTAGGTATCCTTTTCTGCTTAATATTAAGAATCCAGAATCGTTTGGATGAAATGCTGCAACAACTAAAACCAACATCCTAATTAAAACATTGAAATTGAATTCGAGCTTTACTAATTTACATATGTATAAGGTCCTTGCTGTTATAAACTATATACTATATACATTCTAATAATAATTCTAAATGAGATTATAAAATTCTTACATTATGAACTCAAAATCATTATTATTAATTAAATGAAAAGCAGTTAAAACTTGTGGTTTCTTGGTAACTAGGCTTCAATTTTAAATTCAATCAAAAACCCTCTCTTACACCTTCATGGACGTGAGTCATTTGAGCATATTCTTACATGAATGTGACTCTGTACCTCTTCCATCAATCGTGACGTCCCGCTAATGAAACTAAGTCATGGTCAAGGTTGAATAATTGCTCTACCTAAGTACTCAATGCATACTTTTTTAAAAATAAAATCTCACATTTCTTTACTTTTTGTTCAGCGTATTTGCAAATATCATCAATTTATATTACAATTACTTTAAAGGTAATTTACTTAATAATAATTAATTAGAAGAGCTTTATATGTATGTAGGAAGTTCAAAATAAAGCATCTCAAGAAATTTCAAACTGGATCCTGTTTCTTTTTTACGTTATATGTTTGTTTAAAAAGTAAGTTATAATATTTCACTAACCTAACTTTTGAGGCCGTGTTGAAGAGCGTGCGATCCAAGAGCTCCCTTTAATTATATAATTAATAGTTATAATGCCGACAGAAGGCCTTATAGTATAAAAGGTATTTAATATCGTTTATCTCGTCACTGCCCACATCCCAAAAACCAGTAAAAGTAATATCAGTGAAATAATTAAGGCATTAACTCTGAACTTAAACTCAAAATTACATATATGTTACATATGTGCCCATGTATTCTGCATACATTGGGACACCAAGAGACCTCTTATTTAATTGAGAGCATTCGGCAGTTTCTGGGGCGAATTTAATTCATGATGAGAATGAGCAAAACGAAACTGCTGATCCTCAACAGTTTTATTTAAGTCGGTACTTGAAAATCTGGGCGGAATTTTACTGCCAAACATTTAAAGCACATAAAACCTGAAACTTGTTTGTTTTAATTTGCTGATGAATTGTAACGCGTCGCGTCGGTCTGAATTTCGAAAAATGCACGCGCGCACTTTTGGTAGGAAAATCCATAAATTCTATAGTGGCAGAAAAAGGAGGCACGAAAAGAGGCTTCCTTCGTAATTAGGAGACCGCCGTTGTCAATTTGTACCGGATTAAGACGATCGATTTGCAGATTTACGGCTCCCAAACGATTCAGTTAATTGCCCCCGCTCAAAGCAACTGCCACTTTTTGTAAGTTTGGGATCGCATTAAATTTAATACGTGGGCAAATCAGCACTTTGGTTGCGGTCTTCGAAATAACTTATTTTAATGAGTCGACTAAAGGCCACTTCTTGAAGTGAAAAGTAAATTACTATGCTCTTTCCACGGGGAGTTTTCCATTATGCGAAAAACGCAGGGTCGGGTCAGGTTTGGGGAACATTTTTTTTCTACGGAAATCAAATTCGGATAAAGCAACCGAATTTTAAATTAATTGCCCTGAACGATTCCAGCTCATGTGCAACTTCCCATTTTCCTGTTTGTTCGACAGTTCCCAAATTTTCTCCGGTCTTTTTACCACAGGACAACGCATGAAATAATTTCCGTTTGTTATCCTTTGGAAAGCAGGGGTGTGCTACGTGCGGTCCTTGCCGTTAAAAAAGGGACGTACGCACAAATATTTCTGAATTTGTGAAAAATTTAAGGTGAAAGGCCACGTGAAAAAAGGGAACAAGTAGCTCCAAACAGGGAATTATGGCGGTAAAAATGTCTCGCTTCGTTAGTCACCCTCTTAATAAATTACCAATACATGCTGCTGCCGATATTTTGTACCATGAGTAAACCAACTTAAATCGTGAGCCGCTTCTAGAATGCTAATCAATCAACTTTTGAACTGTTTGATTTACAAATTTATGCGGTGCTTTACTGAATTTAAACACATTAGAGGGTTTTTGCAAATTCATGTTTTCAGGGAACAATATAGTCAGTATGTTATTAAACGAACTGACCTACAGCAACAATTGACGTGTTCAAAATTGAAGTCACCGACATGAAGAAATTTTTAAATATTTATTGTTTTATAGCTTTTCTTTTTTTAAATGTTAATAAACCAAAGAAAATAATAAAGCATTTTATTATTGAATTTGGGAAAAAACTTTGTAATTTGGTATTTATAGTTACTTTCCTCCTAACTATACCATTTCGCCCTACAGTCCTCTAAGTGTAATCTACGTTTGTTAAAATTGGCATTAAAAACTTCAATGAAAATCATATCCTTAAATGAAATATTGTAATCTTAAGAACGACTTCAAATTCACGGGCAAAATTGAAAATTGATATATATATATGTATATTTTTCATTCATACTTTTATTTCTTTTCAGGTTACATAGCGTCAATCGATTTTACTTAAGAATATTTAAAATTCTAAGAACATTACGCTTTCGTTGGTAGGTAAACTCATTTGCAAATGCGTAATGCTTTCATTTAAAATTACGTATTCACTATCAAGGTTAATGAGTTGTTTAGCTTTTTTTATAGTTCGTTTACCTTTTACAGAACGAGTGTAGCTCTGACTTAGGAAATATATTCATCAAAACAAAACTTTTTTATTTGTGTAAAGTGTCTTTACTTGCAGAGTTGCATATTTAATGCAATGTCAGAATGGAATGGAATGTTACCAAATACCTATATTTTGAAAGTTTCCACTAGCTCTTAAAATTCAAAACAATAAATTGGATTTACAGATTCCTATTAGAGATTGGCTGTTCTAATTGTACTTTTTTTCAGTTCTTCGTAATAAATCCCAACAGAATCTTATCTCCCGTCAGTCACCTGAACAACGATTTCCACAGTTTCTTTGTCTACCGCCATAAATCAAGATGAGTTTTGCCATAAAACACGGTTGACAGAAAATCCTGCCTTAAGGATCTGAGGCTCCGGCAATGCTTACTTGGCGGTAATTGCGATCCTTTTTTCATCTACCTTAGATCGTCTGATACATTAGCAGAGGTGCTGACAGTGATGTACCATAACGCTATGAAAATCGTTTTTATTTTCGGATATCAAGCCAAAGAAGCATCAAGGGGTGTCTTAATTGGCTCGCCTTCTTCGCGGAATGACCGGACCTAATCACCCCATTCGAGCGATATCCCATGGGATCCTTAAATAGGAAAAACCTCTTCGCCCAAGGAACTAATGAAACATCGAAATAGCTCTGATGTTTGCAGACGTAAACGCAAACTTCCTTCTAGCCACTTTGTTTTCGGGGATCATATTTCATGTCGGTCTTTCTTGATTTTTTGCGTCGCCCTCAGGCAATGGGAACCTCGGCGCTTCCTTTTTTACTTGGACCCTCCTTCATTACGGCGCGGCGGGATCTGCATCGGTAGATTATTGATCCTATCCTTGGGAAATCACAATTTCAGGGAGTGAGTTGTCTTTTATGGATCAATATTGTTTTAAGGTTGAATTTCCCTAAACATTAACTTCAGACTTTAGAATACTATATGTGTCTTTTATTAATTTCTTAAAATAAAGAGGTTATGAAGGTAAAACAAAAAATTTCACTTTTTCGAAAAAAGTTTTTCAAACCTCATAAACCATTCATAGTAATAATATAAACATACGTTTCCAAATGGGTTATATTTCGATGCAATAAAGTTTAATTCTAGCGACACACTACAAATGATATTTTGAGCGTTGTGATTTACATAATTATTATATTGGTTTGAAATCAAACTCAAATTTGTGTGGAAATCTATATGTTTGATGGAGTATTTGTCTAAATATTATTAAGAAATTCAAATATCATAATATCTTTCTAATTGAGAATTGAGAATACTTACATAGAATTCTAAATTTCGTTTTTAGTCTGTCCACAGTATATAAACAAGATTTTAAACTTCATGAACTGAGGTAATTATCTTAATAGCTTAAATATAAAATTTTTATAGTATTAGAATGGTAGAATCATCAAACATTCTAATTTTCACGTCATATTTTTGGAAATAAAATTTCCGAAATGGTAATAATTAAATGCTTTTATATAAGAAAATAAGAAACTTTTGTTATATTTGTCGAAAAAATAATCACTTTTTTTATATTGGATATAAATAAAATAGTTCTATTTACTACTCAATGAGTTGAAAACTTAAACTAGGTAATTTCTATGTAAAAAATTCTATTTTTTTCAACATTCCCTATTCATCTACCAGTGCTCGTGCCATATGCTTCCATATTAAATTATCGAAAAAAAACCATTTCTAACAGGCAGCATTTGCTAGATTAAGAAAAAAAAACGGACGGCGAACTAAAATATTCTAAGGTTTTTATTCAAGCCAAAAATCATTGAGGACCGACAATGTCCAAGATCTCATCTTCCACTCGATTAGATTCCGTACAGCGGCTGTCGCGGCCAGCTGAATTATGAAAGACGACGCCGCGGCCGAACGCTAGCCGTCTTAAGTATGCTAAGTGCAGCGCTCCGGTCTGCATAAATGAGCTGTTCCTGAATGGCCATCGGGAGAATTGCAGGAAACATCCTCCACACTATGGCGGCTTTGTGGTCGGAAGTATAGACGCCAAAAAAAGTGGCACAACATTTTTGCTTCCACATAGTCTTCGAATGTGTTCCAAGGTAGACGCACGACCGACACGCGACTCGTGTGCTTCCTTTAAGATATTCCTCCTCGTTGAGGAGACGGTCGTCTTGAATGCGAAGACGTGATGTACTTGAACGTAATTTAACAGCAGTAGACAAGAGGACAAAAACGGAGCGGACCACAAAAAAACCGCCCACTTCCTTTTTCGTGTCAAGACCCTTCGGTTTGGGGCCTCCTGAGCGGCGACTTCTTGGGTTTTACAGTCCCATCTACGCGTTGTCATGTAAGACGCAGGGGCTCAGTCAAATCGCGATTCAAATTAAAATGCGAGTACACTTGTTCGCCGGTCTTCTTGTTCGCTTTTATGGGAAGCAGTCTTCAGCAATTCCAAGGAATTTTTTCATCTTCCTTTTTCGGTGAGTGAATTCAGTTTAGAGGAAGCTGAGATTTCACTTTCAATGCACGACCTTTTGTCCATAGCTTGCTCGAGAATTGTATGGAAGTAATTCGTTGAGGAAATAACACTGCACCGATACGGTGTTGAGCTTACTTTTTTCTTACACACTCGCATTATTGCTTTTTATGTATGATTTCGAAGCAATAAATTATTACTGAATAAGAACACTCTTTAAGTCTTTTCTTTTCTTAATCCGTAAAATTTAGTGTGAAAAAGAAATGCATAATTGTTATTCAATATATTCAAATGCTTTAAAAATAATTATTTTCCCAAATATTTTGGTGGAATTTCATTTAATGATATAAGAAACATGTCAAATTTATTTCATCAAATTTAAAAATCGTCGATGCCAGCCGATTGTCGAATCAAAGTGGAATCACCAAAAGGAGACCTAAAGCTCACAGCACAAATTTTACAAAAATTATAATTTACTGCTTTTACGTATCTAAATTTTAATAAAGGTAACTTTGAAGCTTACATAAAAATCTACGCAGAAAAACATGAAAATAAACGATATGAGTCGATATTATATTTATCGATACTATCTTATAAAAACGTCCAATCAAAGATGTCCCACCAAGTATTTGTGATTTATTAAAAAAATATAAAATATGTATGTACTAATTGTAATAATTATTCTATCTTTCATCTTCTTCGACGCTCAAGTTCAATTCTAAATCCATCAGCTCGCTTTAAAATGATGTCAGCCTGCAGTTTGTAGTCAGACTCTTTAACATTTGATTTGACTTTGAAATTTCGAAGAATAGTTGATAAAAGTATTTTCAGTTTGAGCATTGCATATTTTCGCCCTTAAAAAAATAAAAGTTATTTCATCAGAATTTGAATCGCATGAAAAAGATTTACCAACGCAACTTCTTGGCCCAGCACTAAACGGAATAAAACTATAATAATGTCTCTGCTGACTATTTTGAGGCAAAAAATTATCCGGATTAAATTGATTAGGATTAGGATAGAACTCAGGTCGTCTGTGGATCATGTAAGTCGCAATAACTACAGTGCATCCTTTGGGAAGAATATAGTTTTCCGTTGCGCATTTAATTTCCTCAGTTAGTTTTCGTGCGATTCCTGGTACTGGGGGATACAGTCGTAAGGACTCCAATATAACCCTTTCCAGGTATTTCATTTCTACAGTATCAGCAAAAGTAGGAGCCCGATCGGAGTCCCCAAATATGCCATATAATTCCTCGTAAACCTTTTCTTGGATATGTTGGTGTTCGCCAAGGAGGCACAAGGTAAAACTCGATCCGGCAGCTGTTGTGTCGTGGCCCTGATAAATTGAAGAAAACAAATTAAATGAAAATTCGCTTAATGATAATGACCCAAGTATACCTCAAACATAATCGTATTCACTTCATCCCTTATTTCCTCATCAGTTAAATTCTCTCCACTCTTAGCAGTTTCCACCATTAAGTCAAGAAAGGCTAGCCGACGTTTTTCACCTAATGTGGAAGATTTTTCACGGTCAATCAGAATTTCAGATGAAACCGGAACCGGATGCACATGCACTTACCAACATCATTTTCATCAATATCGTCCAGGTCGTCGCGTAACCCACTTTCACCTGTTGATGGTTCAAACTTATTTGGATGGTTTTGAGAAATAATTTCAGCAAACGTGGGGCCAAGAACACCTTTACCGTCAGTTTTGAGCATTGTTTCATAGTGCTCATTTTTATTCTGAATAACCTTAGTAGTCAGCTCTTGAATAGTCGTAAGCAGCTTCTTCTCAATCTTGCTCATCTTAGTTAAGTTATAAAACCTGTCCCATCTATACAGCGCGTTGTAGGTTCGTTTGTGAATAATATCGCACATTTTCATTACCGCCATCGCATACTCGTACCCTTTATTGCCTTCAGCGATTCGTTTTATCCCCATAACAGTCTCAAGTAAGATATCAACAGTAGTTTCACTCATTATATCATGCACATCAAACTCCCGTCCAATCTCCTTTTCGAGACGACTTACTGCGTTTAGAGCGTTGTTATAAAATAACCCTAAGAACGTCTTCAGGATGTTTTTATGGAAGGTTGGGGCAATCATCTTCCTGTGACTTCGCCAATGCTCACCTGAGCTAATAAGCAAACCATTGCCAAACCACGGCTTAAAGAATCTGTAGTCATCCGATTTTTCTAAGCAAGTATTGCTGCTCAAAATTATTTCAACATCTTCTGGGTGCCAAAGGAAGATGTATAACTTAGGTCCCAACCACCCTCGGACAATATTTCCATATTGATAACCAAATTGAATTGCCTTTTCTAAAACCTCTGAAAAAATCAAAAAAATTGGTATATATATATAGTTTAAGTTAAAGAGGGCAGAACACAAAATATAGGAATTTTAATTCTTAATTAATTCTTAACACATCCAGAAAAAGGAGAAATAGAATAAATATGTTACAGTTATGTTAGTTCTGAAAAGAGTAACATTTATTTTAGTTTAACGAATTTATTGTTTAAAATTTATGCAGAAGAATTACTTAAGAATCATTATTATATTATTATATGCAAAAACATGAATTCGTTTCTAACTTTGTTGAGTTTCATTTAAACGTATATAAGATTGAAATTATGGGTAAACAGAATATGTAGTTAATTGAAAACAATTTTAAAGGGAATGAATAGAAGAAAGCTTAGAATTGTAATTATAATCAGCAAGCTACCACTACCACGAAATTGTGCTACACTTAGCGTTGGCCAGCATAAGAAATAATGCAATTTTTTTATTAAATCAGAACACTAAACACTATTATGGTGTATGTGTGTTGAATCAATTTGTGACTAATAGTAGACGTTTTTGACATGATCAACGGGCAAGCAATTATTTCAAAAGACAGACGTCAAAGAACGCAGAATTTGCATTAGAGGTCAAAACCTCATGCGTTTAATGGGTTGAAAAAAAGTTATATCCTGTCTAACAATAAGTAATGATTATTCACTTTGAATGTGATATGCATCCAATAGTGATTTAAACATGTTTACAATATTCGTCTAGAAAATCCAAAATGTATATTTTTCAAATTATAATTACACTAAGCACTTCAACACTTCTGAACAAAAATTCTAAATCTGTATTTTATATATGTAATTATTTCACGTTAGATAACATCATCATGTACTATTATGGTTGGTTTATTTTACTTACCATTGTGACTCTTTCCTAACATAAGGTGAGCATTTCCTATTATTGGTAACGTTGGTGGGCCAGGAATCTTAGTTCCAAGCTCAAAATATCTCCGATTATTTTGCAACCAATTGTAAATCGCTAGACTCAAAGCCGCAATTATTAAAGCCAACACAAAAAAGATATATTCGTCTTCAGATGATATTTTTACAGACATTTTTTTTTTCGATTCAACAGATGCTTCTCGAACGCTACAATCTACAGAATACGACGGAACCACTATATCGACGAACTTCGAATTATTATTGGAATAAATTGAGAATAACATCTTTTATAAGGTTTGCTCGATTCAACTTTGGAACCAATATTGAATATTGCAATATTTTAAACACAATGTTGTCCCTTATCCACACAGTTTCTTGGTAATGCATGCACATTACGTCCTGTTGTATTTTAGTTTTCTTTCTTAAAAATCGCTAATTATTTAATGGAGGTCAAAAAGTTTTATTTTACATCTACTTCTTCGGTAAATGTATTTATGTAAATTAAATTAATTAATTGTATTTTTTAAGAAAGACCACAAAGCAAAGTATTCTTTCTGTGACAGTAATTTTGGAAGCTTTTATTTGGTTGGTTTTATTTGTTGTTTATTTAAAACTAATTTGGTTGCTGAGCTTAAGCTAATGCTTGCAGGTTTATACCTCTTGATATTAATGTACATAGATAGTTAGGCGTAGGTCTAAGTTTCTTGACTATTGGGCATTGATGTTTTGACCAGTTTTTAATAATCCACTGAATATGTCTAACGCAGTTTCTAATAATAAACTTCGTAGTTCTGACTATTTAAAGAAAAATAGAATTCAACTTCATCCAAACTAGTCTACCAAATAGTGGACTTAAAAAAAAAAAATTGAAAAACTAGACAAGAAAGCAGACACAGTCATTAATAAGAGAACATTAGAAAATTTATGAAACTTTATTATAAAATGTAGCTGCGACGCGAATTTGTAGAGAAAGCTATTTTACGCACAAAATTGAATTGCAAAGTTTACCTTGTCTTGACTTTGCAAAGCGTAATGCTGATTGATAATGAATGATATCATTGCAACATGACGTTGCATTAATCGAACTGAACATACCTAACATAATAAATTTATCTTATGTCCTAAGAGCGTAGGTACCATTTAAAAAATCATCATGTTTTAAAAGTTTATGAAATAAAAACTTCAATATTATAATAGCTAACTATACAATTGGGAATTTTCATTTAATTCTACGCTAGGTAATTTTATTAAAAATTCATAAATGGGGATTTTCGAACAAGTCGATCTCAAACGTATTATAGAAATTTGTTAAATGTAAAACGACATACTGTAAACTGTAATGTACTGTACTGTAAAACCTGTTAATTAACGATTAACACAATAATAAAATCATTTTTATTTTAAACCTTGAAATCGATTAAAAAACTTTTAGAGCGTTTTCATAATAACCTTAACCACTAACCAGAATTATGACTGAAATCGTCCTAAACTGGGACAATTGTCAAATCGCATAATCTTAAGAAATTTAAAGATAGCTAATTTTACAATTATTTCAAGCCAAATAAAATTTCAATAGTCAATTTAAAATGAATAACCGGAACAACTTTGATATACAAACTAAAGTCATTTCGATGCTATTTTGGGCAATTATTCTTCGCATTAATTGCACATGAAACCTCAGAAAATTAACTTTGTCGTGCTGTAAGTGCAAGTTTACGCAAAGAATAAAATTTAGCTGTTTATACCAAATGAATTCGAATTGGAAATGTTCTGCAATCTGTGTGCTATTTCTCGAGTCATTGCTGAATTTATATAAAATAAAGCACTTTCGATTTAATGGGCTTCAGTTCGCAAAGGAGTGTCGACCGGGCATGGTGAAATTTTTGAGTTATTATATTATGTGAAAAAGTAATTATTGCTAAAACGAGTGAAATAACGAATATCGAAAGAATTCAAGATGATTTCTTTACTCTACGGAGAATCCCAGTTGGGACTCAGCACAGCAATTTTGATGAGTTTAATTACGACGGTTATTGCATTAGTAGTTACTTACTGGTGGCAACAAAGCAAACGACTTTTTAGGATGGGCAACAAAATACCAGGGCCCCCTACGCTTCCTTTTGTTGGAAATGGACATTTAATTATTGGAAAAAACCACAATCGTAAAAGGATTACAAACATTTCTAAAAATACAAGTCAACTCAAATTTTAAAAATTACAGAGGTTTTGGACTTTATACTTGAATTAAGCAAAAGTTACGGGCACATTGCACGAGGATGGATTGGCAACAAACTTTTGGTATTTCTCGTTGATCCACAGGATGTGGAAATTATTTTAGGAAGCAGTACACATTTGGAAAAGTCGGAAGAGTATCGTTTTTTCAAACCATGGCTGGGAGATGGTTTACTTATTAGCAAAGGAGACCACTGGCGTCGCCATAGAAAGATGATTGCGCCCACCTTTCATCAGAATGTCTTGAAAAGTTTTGTTGAGACTTTTTATCAAAATAGCTGTACGGCTGTTGAGCGGATGAGGAAAGAAATGTACAAAGAGTTCGACGTGCACGACTATATGAGTGAAACGACTGTGGATATTTTGCTTGAAACTGCAATGGGTACCAGCAAAACAGCTCAGAACAGCAAGGGACTTGAATACGCAATGGCTGTAATGAAAATGTGTGATATAATTCACAAGCGAACCCTTAATTTGTTGTATAGATGGGACAAATTCTACAACTTGACTAGCTTAAGAAAATATGAAGATAAATTGCTCGGAATTATCCATGGCTTATCGTCGCGAGTTATTAAGCAAAAAAATGAAATTTACGATAAGACATATAAAAACGGCCAACTACCTAGTCCAAGTCTTAGTGAAATTATCGCTCAAAATTTGTCTAGTGAAGTCAGAATTCCTACGACATCTAGTAAAGGACTCCGTGATGATCTCGATGAAATCGATGAAAACGATATTGGTAAGTAATCACAATCAAATCAACGAAATTAGGTATGTAAGTGCAGGGAATCTTTATATGAACATTTTGAATCATAAGAAAATTCAGTTCAATTGAATTTACAAAGTAAACTAGAAGAATTATTTGTATCAAACTCATCTTGCGCCTGATGAAAAAATTATATGTACAATACATATATGATATAACTCCAAATAAGGAAAATTTATGAGCATCATATGAAAAACTAAGCTTATCCATCTACAGTAATTTCCTTAAACATTTACTCATTGAATCTTAATTCCAAAATATTATTAGGTGAAAAACGTCGTCTTGCTTTCTTGGACTTGATGATTGAGGCTGCAAAATGTGGGGCAAATATAACAGATGATGAAATAAGGGACGAAGTTAATACTATCATGTTTGAAGTAATTCATGTAGTTTATAATATTTCCTAAATTTATTTTTGTTAATTAGGGTCACGATACTACTGCTGCTGGATCGAGTTTTGTACTTTGCCTACTTGGCATCCATCAAGATATTCAAAAGAAGGTTTATGAAGAGATTTATAGCATATTCGGTAATTCTGACCGCCCCACTACATTCGCTGATACTTTGGAATTAAAGTATCTTGAAAGAGTCATACTAGAGTCTTTAAGAATGTACCCACCGGTACCTGTGGTTGCTAGAAAACTAAATGAAGACGTCACTACAGTCTCAGAAAAATATGTCATTCCGAAAGGTGCAACGGTCGTGATTGGAACCTTTAAAATACATCGACGTCCTGACATATACCCTAATCCTGAAGTTTTTAATCCAGATAACTTTTTACCTGAAAACACACAAAAGAGGCACTATTATAGCTTCATTCCTTTTAGCGCTGGCCCCCGAAGCTGTGTCGGTACGTTGTTTACTATATATTTTTTTTCATTAAAAATTCAACCCTTTATTTCTAGGACGAAAATACGCAATGCTAAAGTTAAAAGTACTTCTTTCGACGATTTTGAGGAACTACAAAATCACGTCGAATGTTCCAGAATCAGAGTTCAAGTTGCAGGCTGATATTATTCTAAAGCGTTCCGATGGTTTCAGAATAATGATTGAACCCCGAAATAAAGTGGCCGCATAAATTGGAAAATACCTATATTTTATTTTTTTTATTCTATTTTTTGTACTTATAAATAAATATAAAACTTAAAAAAAAAGATAAATTTATTCACGAAGGGTTTATTTCTTTCTTTTCCTGTACTGATTGTGCTGTGAAAGTTTTCTTCTTCCCACAGAATTTAATCCATCCAATTTCCATTATCCATGGTACCGCACAAGCAGCCATAAAGAAATTTAATAAGTGAAAAGTGATTGCGTAGCTGTTGGTAGCGTCCCTGATGTATCCAACCACGGGGCCAATTGCAAACATAATGTTACCCTGGAGGAACATGAAGAGTCCATATCCAGAGGGAAATCTATTAACAAATTAATTTAACTTATAAAATGACAAAGTCTTATTTCCAGAAAATATTACCTTTCCTTTGGAAGATACTCTGCAAAAACCAATGGAAGGGGTACATGAATCCATGTTCGCAAAAATCCCATTATTGCTGTAATTATTGCCATTCCAACAAAATCGAATATAGTCAAAAATGCTGCAAGATATCAAAAAATGTTATTTTAAATTTCCAATAGAATTATTTCACTAATTTGTAAATTAATGTACGTAAATGTTAATCTTAATTAAATTTCTCGAAGTCCTTCAATATTCGTATCTTTAGCTTTTTGAAGTTTTTTAATACGCAGATTTGAGGAAATCAATTTAAAAAAAAAACTCATTATGATTAAAAAAATCTATTATGGAAATTTATATGTTTTTTAATTCTATAAATTGTTAAGAGATGTTCTGTAATTTAAAGAGGGCCACTAAAACTTCAATTGTATCAGCCTCTGACGTCTTTAGTAAATTCGGCTCTTTGTGTGACTAACGCATAAAATTTTGCTCAGTATTTAAGGACAATCAAAACAAAATTATTAAATACTAGTTTTAACCAAACTGATCTGCCTACTAAAATGAATATAATTTATTAAAAATAAAAATATGTTGCTTATTCAACCTTTAAACATTTTATGGTACCCATTTTAAAAGTTTGCACGGGCATTTTAATTTAAATTACAAATTTACTTTGATTAATAAAACTCTTCTTCAAATAATTTGCAAAATATATATCATGTTGCTGTGATCTTATCTCATTTCTAGTGCATGGAGAATCGCAACCTTGAGAAAGTAAAATGCAAATAAAAGAATCGTTTCTATCCAGCTTATGTCAACTTTTGAAATATGTATATGTATATATTAATTTTACCACACGCCAGGATTTTTATTTTTTGTTTTCAACGAACTGACTTGCCGAAAATTAGATATTGTTAAAATTTTAAGACCTTATCACTAGAGCAACTTGCAACTTGTATGACGCACGAATTTTTTTTATTGGTTTAATCCATCTTAAAACTCAAGAGAACATGAAGTCGGCAGACCTCATGGGGACAATCATGGTACTTGAAGTAGGTTTATTTGTAATAATCCGTATTTGATAAATTTAAGATCTGGCAGGTTTCTTTCTCGTGTGTACTATGATTAGAAATGAGCTAGTGTTTCTTAATATATGTACACATAACTAAATATTACATACTGTTTAAAAAAATTAAATTAAAATTGATTTAGTTAGAGAAATGTTTAGAGCAGCTGATTTAATATTCTTTTTTAATTTCTTCTTTAGCGAATATATATTTTATACATGAGAGAGTGCTGCAAAATGGAAAACATTAATTTGCTCACAATCCAGAGTCCAACTGGACCAGGAAGGGGCAAGATAACTTTTTTTGAGTTGTTTATGACAACTATAATTAATTACTATTTGTATTTCTTTTTAAACTATAAATAAGTCAAGATATAAGAGATTAAATACAAAGAAATACCTGGAAATAAGCTAAGAACAGACATCGTAAAACTCATCCACGTGTTTTAAAATAAAAAAAATTCGGGTAACATACCATTATTGTACATTGTTACTATCGAGCTGTACTTCTACAACTCACGTGTCACGTGAATTTGTTAAAAAATTAGCTTCGCGTTCTCCCACTATTTGCAAAGAAAAGTTCTTTTAACCACCCGTTTACCATAAATTACTGGTGTATCTCATAATTAATTCCGTGAGTTTTTTATCACATATGAATCATCATGCAATTTTGGTTAAACCAAGCACGTGCAATTCTGTTGTTGTTTATCCAAATTTCGGTGGAGCTTCACACTCCACGCATATGATAAAAATAGTTAAACAAAACCCTGGACATTATCAAGGTCAATCTTATGCTTATCTTTTGTCTACCGAAAAAGTACGACAAAATCCTTGAAAGTGGGCAGAAAAAAGTAGACCGATTTACGCAGCTTTCAAGGAAATTATCAAGAATTGTGTTCTTATTCAAATATGTATTAAAACTAATCTCAGACATAAATCCACACAAAATAAAAAATACATAAGACTCACCGAATCTTGAAATGACGGTAAACAATGCGCCACCAAGGTACACGTACCGCGAAGGCATCGTAAAAAATGCACTTCCAAAAGCTAAGAATATGCGAGAAGCCAAATCAGCAGCGGCTCCGATCGCGATAATAGTTGCAGTTTCAGACTGCCGAAAGCAAAAAATCATTATTAAATATTAAATAAATTTATTAAAAATTGTGCGGACGTACCTTTTCGTATCCAAGTTCGAAAAGATACATCGGTTGAATTGTGAAGAAAGCGACATCCGAGTATAGTGCAAATGATATTCCTAAGACGATGTTCACGTAGATGGGATCCTTCAGCAGAGTGAGATCGAGAAAGTTGACGATAGCTTGCCTATATCAGTAAAATATTTACTTTAGTATAAAAAATTACTCGTTTCTTAAAAGTTTATTACCATCGGCTTTGTGGAAAGTGGGTTGGTGGAGGCAATTCCGACTTATCGCTCACTACAATAGCACCTGTCCAGTTTCCTAGATCTGCAATGCTCGACGCTCGAGACGAAGAAACCCCGTCTTCTTTTTTTAAACTTTTGAAAGGATCTAAACTATTCTTTCTTAATTCATTTAAACTGCCCCTCAGTGCCATGAGTGGCTCCAAATGTTCCTCCCTTTTTCTTCTAAACTCCTTAAGACTTCCCTTTCGCGACGATGGCAACCCCTCAGATTTTATCAATTCCAAGGGAGGGAAGGCCTTTGAAGTGATTTCTTTAAGCTCATGGTCACTAATTTCTACTTTTCGCATGTGCCATTCGACAGGGTGCATGACAAGCATCCCAAAAATGGCATGTGCATTAATTGCAGCCAAAACGGCAAGGCACCCTCTAAAACCGTACCACTCGAGAAGTTTTGACATGATCACGGGGTAGACCATCGTGCCCAAACCTATCAGACTCTGAGCAAAGCTCATCATTGTCACGCGCTTTGTGATGAAGTAGTTGTTAAATGTCGTATATGAAGTTGGCACTATCAGGCCAAATGCAACGCCTGCCGGAATACAAACATTTGTTTTGTTATGCAACTGAGATATTTTCAACTGATGATCATTTTACCTTGGAACACTCCGAACACAATCATAAGCTGCCAGGTGGTCTGTACAAAGATTTGTAGAAATGATCCAATAAAATAGAGAAATCCGCCTACCAGTCCAACTGTCCTTAAGGAATACTTGTTAAATAAAGAGTTGCTAAATAATCCTGAAATAGAAAGTTTTTCAGGTTAATATTAAAATTTATCGATATAAATTAATATTGAAATTACCAGCGAAACTCATCGCACTAAAAAATAAACTAGTTATCACAGCAATTGCGCTTGTCTCCTCCCCTAGGTCCTTCAGAAAATCTCCAAAGACAAGCCCAAACGACGGCATTGAGCCAAGAGCACTAATCTGTAAATTATTTTATTTTTATTAATTTTTGTATATGTATACTGAATTTCACTGCAAAATTCTTATTATTTTAGCTGTGATTACAATTTAAATCCATTCATTTTTTGTGCTTTGCAGGTGATATAGAAAATCATAATAAATAATAATTTTTACAAAATTTCCGAAATTACCCCTATTTTATATGCTTCATTATCAAAATTAGGAATGGTATATTACATATTTTGTTTAATAACCATTTCGTTCATTATGAAAAAAAAGTCTTTACACTATAATAATATAAAATAATTATTACTTTTCAATTTTTATTTAAAAAATCATCTAACAAGATATATAAAAAATGTCTCGGTAGTCGATATTATTATTATGCGGAAGAATAGGAAAACGCAATTTATGAAATTAAATCATGAAGTAATATTTAGTTTTGACTTTTTTCTTTTCTTTCTACTATTACGTGTGTAACTTGTCATGTGACGAGGCATGTTGTGCGTCATTATACCTATATGTGATTTGTGAAGATTGATGTGCTTTTGCAATCATATTTTATAAGAATATCGCAAGTTCCTAGAGAAACAAACACATATTAAATTAGATTGAATCACATTCATAAACAACTAGGTTTTGTTTACAATTTAATTTTGAATTCTAGTTTGCATCTGGTTTTTGACAAAATTTTTATCCTTTTAGACTGTCAGGTTAGTAAAATGTATAATGTGTAATAAAAAACAAAAATTATATATAGCTACACACAAAATATGCGTTTGTAAGAAATAATAGGAGGGCATATTTCTCTTTATATTGTTTTAAAACAACCTACGCGTATTTCGTTTGTGTAGCTTACCTATTTTTATTATTTTCAGGTAATTTTTTTCGCATATTTTAAAAATTTAGAACAATTCACGAAACAAACACTAATAAATCGTTTTTCTTTGATGCAACTTTAATTTCACTTTACATTTATAATAGAGTTAAAATAATGCACTTTTAAAATTTTTTCAAAGAATTACATATACTTACAAAAGGCAGCGCCATTCCGATACAAACGAGGATCCCCCATCCGCCCTCTGGAGGCTCCCTTTTGTACATAATTTTTGTTGGCTTCACCTGCATCTTTCTTAAAAACTTCTTAAAACTCTAATAAATTTAATAAACTTTTGACCATATGCGTACAGGAGCAGCAATGCAGGTACTAATAGTTTTCGTGTAAAACCTCGACTAACGAGAGCTTGGCAAATTTTTATTGTTTTATCTATTAAAATTATCTGGTTCTGGTATTTAAACTAGTCGTACGTACAAGAGTCGTACGTCAAAACTATGAACCGCCAGTTAAGTCGTCGAGATTTCTACGGCCGCTGACGAGTTTATTCTTGTGCAAACAATCAAAGTAAATCTTCGTACCCCGATTTGAATTTACCGGGAGGAAGTTTAGCGGAAAGTGCTATCTTAATCAGATATATAATAATGTATATGGCATACTTTAGGCCGGAGGTGTTATTTGCGTTTTCTTCATAAACTCCATAAAGCAATTTGCTAATTGTTTGATAGTTGGTGAAATTGTTGATTGTTTTGATTGCTTTAAGTCCGTTTTGGTACTAAACGGTATCGTTGATTATATGTCCGATATTAATTTGATTATTTGTTTTGAAAACAATAAATTTTTTAACATGACAGTGTTCCAGATTCTTCTTTAGAAAATATCGGTTTTTATTATATTTTCGGTTATATTTTAATCATTGATTTTTGTGGAACCGATGTTGTCTAAAAATATTAGCAGAGTAGAGCAAGATTGACAAATTCTTGTTAGACCGTTATTTTTTTATAGAGGATATAATTAAAAGCAGCTCACACCACAAGAGAGGAATAAAACATTTGTTCGTTCAGTTGGCATAATACTTCATCATTTTATTGTTCGTACATTTAGAGTGATGCCACACAGTGCCTGTCTTAAAACACTAATCCTATAAAAAAATACACAAAAGTTTCTCTGTTTGGCATAAATACTATAGCTCTCAGGTCCACTATCAACTACACGTCGTTGCAGTAAGAAATGCCTCCCAGTGGTCAGCAAGTCCCAAAAAGGACAGAAGGAAGAGTGCGCGCCGCACTAACGCTCCTCAGTCGGTTGGTTCTTGGTAGTCTTAGTCTATCAGTTAGTTTAAGTAGATGCTAAGGAGTCTAGACGTTACTTATCACAAATCAAAGAGGCGTTGGCATCTCCCTTGTTATGTGCCCGTCTGCTTGTTTCTGCTCCGCAGATATTTCACGAGATATTCAATGCCCCAAGCGAACGCACAGAGGAAAATGCAAACGCTTTGGGAATGAATGCAAATTGGGAAACTCTGCGTCATATCGCGAATCGCTCCTGAAAAAAAAAAAATTCAAATATAAGTGGTTGTGCCATAAAACGAAATTCTGCCATCAAAAGAGCTTTAAGATAAAATTGAACGCTAAATTTTATGAGACACCTAGCTTTCTGCCCGCGACTTCGTCTGCGTAGATTTAAATAAATAAATATAAAAAAATGGAGGTAAAATGGAGGATAATCATTTGTATAGAAGTTCGTTGTTTTAAAAGTTGAAGACATAATTTGGTATTAAGACTATTTTTTAGAACAAACTTCAGTATTTTAGAAAAATCAAATCTTAGACAATTTTCATTTTTTCATTTTAATATTAGAAATGACGGAATTCCCATACAAACTTTCATCCCCTGTTTCACTCCGTTTGGGGATGATTTCCCAAAAACGTTGATAATCTTACTCGGTTATCTCAAATGAAATGATAGTTTTTTATTAATTTGACATTATTAGTTAGTTATTATATTTTAAATAGTAGATTTCTCGTTTGTTTAACTTCTTCATAAAAACACATGTGGAGAAAAGCGCTGTATCTAATTAAAAATTATAAAATAATTTTTCTATCAGGCAATGATTAAAATTAATAAATATTTTCCTATTCCATTCTGCACCACTCATCACTTATCAATATGTAGGGATGTAAATAAAAAATAAAAAAAAATCAGCTTTTTATTTTCATCCAACTCCAATGAGTCCGACATTAAACACAGAAATGCTGAATATCAAGAAAAGCTAGATTATTGCAATGCGTAGGATATTGTTCATATATTTACTATTAATCTCAAAGTTATTTTGAAAAAAAATTTCGTTGAGCATTATTGAAAAATTATATAAATGTAAAAATGAATTAATTTCTGGATTCTGTGGAACTGTGAATCGGTTTAGTAAAGACTCAAGTTAAGCAAAGACAAGCTCCGCAAAAAAAATTCAGGTTACTGTCTGTGCATGGGTTGTTGGATTTGATTAGGGCATTTAGGTCTCTTTCAGCCGATATACAAACCTATTAAAGGCCCCAGTGCGATGACGAAAATCGCCTTCCCGACGAGGTGCCACCCAAAGGCCGAGGGCAGCTTTTCTAGCGAGCAATACTCGGAAACGGTGAGGGTGAAGTTGCTGAGGGCGGAACCTCGGAAGAACCCGCAAATCGACAACCAGATCATGAGCTGGGTCCAGTCCGTCTGCTCAGCCATAACTGAAACGCGGAAAAACTCATTACAAGACATATAAAATTCAGAAGAAAAGTGCACTCACTTGACCTTGTGATGGCCACAAAAATAATTGAAATCAGAAACACCGTGCGCTTCTTGATCTTGAGGCGGTCGAAGATCGGTGGGAGAATCACGCGCGCGGCGATGTCTGTGATCGCGGTGGTCGAGAGGCAGAAGGCGACGTCCGCCTTGCTGTAGCCCAGGTTCGCGAAGAAGAACGGCGTGACCATCTTAAAGTTCATCTCCGCCACGTAGAAGATCGACAGTCCGAAGAGGATGTTCAGGAACATGGGGTCCTTCAGCAGGTCAACGTCTAACAGATCAGCGAACCTTCTCCAGAAGTTCGGCCTCGGTTCGGGTTCTGGCATAGTTATTCCTGTTGGTTTGAACTTTATTAAAAACCAGAAATGTATATAAAACCGAGCCATTTTAGTCTGACTTCTCGTCTATGTACTTTCATTATCCCTAAATTTAAAAAGGAGATATTCTTAATTGCTACTTTAGAACCACAGTTTTGTGAAGGTCGGGTACTCAACATTTTAAATACAGTTTAATAATCATTTTTTTTCGGAAACATAAACTTGATTCTTATTTGCATAAAGGGCAAGATTTAACTTGGTTATAATAATTAGTTCAACTTAGTTTATTTTTATTGGTTTTATGTAGCTTTCAAATCTTTCGATATTTTAACTACATACTTCTCTTTACCAATTTTCATAGCACACGTATTTTTCTAGCTTCTATTATATCATTTTGTAATAAAACCATTTAATATAAAAAGTTTTTAATGTATTTTATTTTAAAGTACTGCAATAATTTCTGTAAATTGCTTATTTCATAACAGCTAATTAGCACCTTTTTGCAGTAACACTTGTATTTGCATTCTGCTTATTATGCAAAAGATGCAAACGTTCAGTTCACGTTTATAAAAAGTATTTTTCAGTAGAAATTATTAAACTTCAGAATAAACTTTAAATATTTCATAAAATTGGTTACACTCTCCTAATTAAACAATAAATAATAAAATTTCCACAAAGATATGCTTTTAAAAGGAATTAAGTAAACCTATTTGGATATCTCGATATGATATACTCGTAAGTATAATAAAATATTAGTTTGAGTTCTTCTTGTGATACTTTGTTCAGAATATTCCTGTGCAGTAGTGTTGTTGATGTTGAGTTTGGTTTTCGCACCAACTTCAAACATCTACTTAAATCTTAGGATGTTTGATTATCATTAATATGTACCTACACTGCTAGCAACAGAAAATTAAATTATTATGTATTTTCACAACTTTTGATATTTTGAGCGGTTTTATTTTTCATGAAAAATATTTTTAATCTGCTGATGTAAGTAGTAACTAGTACTAATAGTAATAACAAATGTTAAAATACATACCTATACTAGTCTGCCGTTCTACCCCTGCTGGCTTCATTTTTATAAAAGAGTCCCTGTGCAGGTTGCTCATACCCACGTGAGTATTGACACGTCTCAAAGCCTGGTCATGTTTTTCCAATTCTTCGTCACCAATATTAATATGAATTTGCACTGTGCTGCCGGTGAAATCCAGGTGGGAAAGGTTCGACATTACGGACATCTTTCGGCGGCGTATAGAAGTATTGAGATCAGTTTGTGAAAAAGATTCCGAGGCGATGCCATTGTTCGACATAATTCTGGGAAAGGTCGGTCTTTTTGGCAGGCCATTGCCGTTCATTGCACTGACCGCCACTTCTGAGAAATTCTTCCTCATCTTTTGTGGATTGTCGAATATAAGTTTGTTCAATTCTGGTAGAGCATCCTCGTCATCGTCTTCTTTGATCGTCTTCATCTCAGAAAGAGGCATCAGCTCTACATCGACTTCGACTTCTTTCATATGCCACTTAGCCGGCTGAAGAAGAGCTGAGCCCACCAAAGAATGCAGGGCTACGCCAGAAAGAAGGAGGACAGCTCCTCGGAACCCAAATCCCTCCAGGAGTACTCGAACCAATTGGGGCATCACGAGCATCCCAAGCGCTGTGCCAGCCATGGACAAACCCACGGCCTGTCCTCGCTTTTCTTTGAAATAATGGTTTAGCGCCACAAAAGCCGCTGAAGTTGCTAAACCCACTCCAATTCCTGAAAGACATCATGGAATCTTTAGTCAAGATCGTTCAATTTAAGAAATCCAGCATACCATTAATTACACTATAAGTGGCCAAGATGTGGGCCATGCTCGCGGCTGGTGAAGTGAGGGCCAGCCCAAGAGCGCAGAGGAGCGACCCGGCGATGGACACCTTCCGATAAGAAAACTCCTTGAGAAGTGGGCCGACGAACAGCCCTGAGAAATTCATGGTCACGTCCAAGGCACTTATGATCACGGCCGCTCCGGTCGTCCCCACCTCCAAGTCGGTGAGCAGGTCCCCGAACAGCAGCCCAAATGAGGGCTCTATGGACCGCGTCGCCAGCTGGAACAGAAAGGGCAAAATTTCATCATTTGGGGTTTAACGAGTCGATGAAGGTTTTTACTTCTAAACTCTCAGAAACAAAATTGACTTTTCCTTTAATTTTTCTTATGTTCAATAATTCATTATCATCGAAATTAAGGTTACTTTTTCCAAATGTTTCATTGACTCTCTCCTGAACGCCATATTGAAGTTAATAATAATATTTTATTTAAAGTTATTAATCTTTCAAAAGTAGTTTTTACTATTGAATGTTAATATTATAACTATATGTGGAGAATTATTTTGAAAAAAAAAGATGAGAAACAAATAATTGATTAAAATTCATAAAAAGTGTAAAGAGATAAGTGAAAGCACCACGGAAATGTTAATTATGTATCATTCTTATTTTGAGTTGAAAATAATTGAAATGTTTGTGCTTTAATTTTATTTTCCACACGCGTGAGGGAAAAGTGCCACTAAAACGCACGCCTTTCCGGTTGTAAAGTGGCTTATTATCCACTAGTGCTTTATTGTGCAACTCGGGCGGTGCGTAGCCGATTGCTTACACTGGCAGCTAAACAAACTCGCTTCGCTCGTGCGTTTATTGCTGCCAGCGTGCGCAGTCGGCTACGCACCGCCCTTGTTGCACAATATAAAGCACGAGTGGATAATAAGCCACTGTCCAACCGGAAAGACGTGCGTTTTAGTGGCACATTTCCCTCACTAGTGGGGAAAAATAAAATGTGCAATTCGGGCGGGGCGTAGCCGATTGCTTACGCTGGCAGCTAAACACACTCGCTTCGCTCGTGCGTTTATTGCTGCCAGCGTGCGCAAACGGCTACTTTACGCCCTTGTTGCACAATATACTATTATGCATTTTGGTTTTCCATTCTGAAAAGTTTTCTTTGACAAATAACTTTTCAATCATAACTTCATTTTGTTTGGTTATTTGAGACGCATTTATTCAATAATTCTAAAAGTTTTCGCCCTTATATTATTACACCATGATATTTTTAATTCTATAGTAATTTTTTCACAAAGTTTTCCGTGAGTCATTTCATCGTGAAGCAATACGATATTACAGACTCTACAGAAAATTTTTGTCATATTTAGAAAGAAAAATAGAGTTAAGATGCAATGAGTAGTTCGAGGAAACGTATCGCAAAACTCACAAAAATAACAAAAGGACTGCCAGCACTAAAAGCAGTTGGCATAATCATTCATTGATTTATTAAAAAAATAAAAATAAAAAAATCTATAAATTAATAAAAGCATTATTTCCTGTATTATTACGTTGAAATTTCGTGCAGTATTTGTGCCTGTACGTTGATTTCAGAATCAGTTAAAAGCATATTACTACAATACTATAACAATTTGCAGATTTCAGTACAGACACACATTTTTTTAAAAATAAATTTAAAAGGGCGCCTCAGATATTGTATGAGAAATTGACCCCAGTCTTCCATTCTCATTGAACTCGAAAACCCTTCCTTTCGAAGGAGGATTCTGGATTCCTAGGGGGTTTAAAAAATTATCTGAACCAATCGTGTTTGTGATTTTGAATAAAAAATTAACCAAAATCGTATGTGTCTTTAAGGGTTTAAATATTTCGTAATTTTTATGCTTCCATTAACTCGGCTAGTTGCTCTCGCGAAAAAGGGCCGAAGGTCTGTCCACAAAATGAGGGTGGGTTGGCGTAGGTGCTGCTTTTGAAATATTCATGAGTTTGCAATCGGAGCTGGGTGCTGCAAGTGAAAATTATTAATAACTCCTGCCGCTAGCGGCGGGCAGCAAAAGGCGGGACGCGAATTAATTGCAAACAAATTGCTCACCCGGCAAAGCTGCGGCTGGTGGCCACCATCGGGAAACGGACAGAAATAAATGACAATTATGGACACCGATGCCGGCGGGGTGGAGATGTCGCTTAACGCGATAATTGAAAGATTGACCGTCGCCCGCTGGTCGGCGTGTGGATTTTTCAATTATTATCGCCGAAGATTAATTGCCATTAGTGTGAGCTCGGACCGATTTCGCAACACTGGTGATTTCTCACCCAATCAGCTGACGGTGAGAAATGAGTAAAAATGGAAATAGTTAGGGCGCTGAAGCTTCTTAAATTCTAATAATTTAATAATTTTTTGTAAAAAACTGAAAGACAAACTTTTTCAACTTTTAATGTAAAACTAAGGTAAGGTACCCCAATAAGACCAATTTAGTTGTTCGTCTTCAAAAAGCCAAAAGATCCTGACTAGAATTTTTTTCAGGTCCGGATCATGGTGGGCTATAGACTATACGTAATATAGTATTTCACATACCGTCCCGATCAGATATAGTATAATGTATTCCCTTCTTAAGTACTTATTGGACCAAGTCTGAGCGCTCTGATCTAGTATAAATATAGGTTTGACTTTTTCAGCCTTATTACGGCGAACCTTATTTGAACTAATCCGGCTCTTATATACATATGCCCTATTCCAATATTTTTATCTGCTCCATATTATTGCCATACATATAAGAAGACATTTAAATACAACAATTAATAAACTATAATTATTAAATTAAATTAATTTAACTCTGGAACCAAGCTACATTCCAAGCTGCCTCAAAGAACTAATATGAAACGCGAATATGTTTTTACAGCTGAAAAAAATTTAGCCGTATAAGACAAATTGTATTTTTCCATTCATTGTAAAGTTTAATTCAACGATACAATTGCTAATTACAGTGGTTCTTTGTCTAAAAATTGTTTCTTTACTCAATTTATAAAAAAATTTATAAAAGCCAAGTATACTTTCCAGAAAGACAATAAGTGTTAATAAACTGAGAGTTTTTGCTTTCAAAGGTATCTTGCCGTAAAAATAAATCGATGGAGCTTTCACAGATGAATCAATTAGTCATGCATAAAATACACTTAGGTCTATTTTTACGCGGCGTTACGTAAACAACTTTTGTGGCATCACATACTTTGTTTAAACGTTTAAGGTTAACTCTGTGAACTCGATAATGGTTTATTCACATTAAACTGTTAATAGCTTTAACGTAATTTCTTATCGAAGAAATAATTTTCTTGAAATGCTAAGGGTATACGATAAATATCTAGAAAACTAACTAAAGCCAATCACAAATTTTTGCTGCAATTATTATGAAAGAGTGTTTTGAAAATACTGAACGGAAAAGCTTTTAGAGGATAAGTGCAAATTGAGTGGAAAAATATAGTTTAAAAAATGATTAAATGATTAAAATATCGCGGAAACACTTTACACCTTATCACTTGAACATTTAACATACAAAACCTACAAAGAAAATTTATGTCAATAACTCTCTTAAAGGAAGTCACAAGTTTTAATAAATATGTCCATCAGAACAACACCTCACGGAGCATTAATAGTAAAAATGTTATAAGACCGAAGAAAAAAAGGCATATGTATGTGTTGGGCTATTGATGCTTTTATTTTCAAATTTATGAAAGAGCATTTTTATAGAATTTTGTACAACAAGCAGATTTTATTTTCTCTTTTATTGTTTTATAAAGTTTTGTTTTGATGCATCCTCACCACATATGCATATTAAGAATTTTCTTTTAAAAACCTTAAAATTCAACATTTTTAGATATATTACATTAATATGCAAACCCAATAAGCAGCAACATTTTTAAAATTAAAATTTTATGTGGTCGGTAGCTGCTTACCGGTTAAAATTGTAAAAATACTAAGGACTAATTCACATTTACGCGCTTTACTCGGTTCGGTTCAGTGTGGTCTCGGTAAATTATTCTTATAGTACATTGTTTTTAATGAATACCTATGTATTCACATTCATTCAAGCACTGCTATATACTATTTCAATAACCATTTCTACACTCTTTTTCACTACTATAAATTATAATTGACGATCCTATTTTTATGAGATACCAATATTTGCTATTTTTTTATGTTGATCATATGAAAACAAGCTAAAAATTCTGTGTCTTGCTCACGTTATCGAAAAAAGCGGTTCAAAATAAATGACAATTATTCATTGGAAATTAACGCAGAAAATACATACACGATAGGTAAAGAATAAAATAGTCACCATTAATGTAGAAATTACTAAGAATTCACATTTCGCCAGACATAAGCCAAGTGCATAAAATTCAAACAAAACCGTCAATTTATCACATAATTCCAAAGCAATATTGGTGATAAGGTTTAGTGCCATTGTATTCAGCCACGTGTTGTTATTTATGAGGAAACGTAGAAAAAGAATTCCACTTTTAATTCTTGTGACAACCTGTACTGATATTACGTGAATGAAGATATGTTTTGCAAAAGTTCAATTTCTGAATATCAATTTCTGCAAAATGTTTCATTTGATAAAAATTTCCATGAATACACTCTAAATTTATCGCGGTTGGCCATGTCCTTGAAATGTGTTTATTTTTACATAGCCTCACTCGAACAATTGCTGGAACATGACCGCTCCTAACGTGGGAGTGCGCAATCTTCTCTGAAATCAGTCATGCATAGCAATTTATTGACTTTCCCTTTTATGGGCCATGACACATTAAGATGCATCTTTGTGATAGATGCGCTTTTCTTTCGGGGCAGGGTGACGGACTAAAGTGTAGAATTCACACGATTTACTGATAAGAAAAGGCCGCAGACTCCTATCGGGAGGATTTCGTTATCTAATCGTGGTCGCAAATTTAGCTATAGGTTACCCATGACGCAACAGCGCACCTAAAAACGATCGATTTTTTAGGATGTTATTGAAATAGCCGATAACCCTGGCTGATATAACGGTATGAAGATTTAATAATCGATGTTATTTATTTTTAAGAAGTCCATTAAACATTTATTGAAGGTTCAGTAGAGTAATTTATAATACATATGGGCCAAGTTGTGAAATCAATTTACAATTCTCGAAGCTCTTGTAAATCGATAAATAAAGCTCATGTGCGCGATATATTGGGGCATTAAGAACTTATCACAAATTACACATCTCTTGTCAGTAGGAAACCATCCAACTTTATTTGATCCTAATGAAATTTAATTATATTTTTTGAGCCCGTCGTTTAAAAGGAATTTGTTCACTGCCTAATTTCCCTTTTAATTATTTTCAATGGAATCGTCTTTAATCATAAACCTTTATATTGGATGTTAAATCGCAAAATAGCTGATACTAAAACACGTCTGTTTAGTACTAATTGAGTTCTAACTAGATTTTAAGAGCTATACCACGACCAGCAATAAAGAAATAGCTTAAATAATGTAGAGCATACGTTTTCAGCTAATATAGTGCTTTTAATACTATGATCTTCTAAATAACATAAAAAACCTTACACATTTTCCAACTAGCAAATCACGTTCAACAACCACCACAAATGGAGTTTCCTATAGAAGCAGCTACTGTTGGAATATACGATTATGCAAAATCTACGTTTAAAAAGTGAACTTGGAACTTTAAAACAAAATGAGACACTTTTAATGTTTTTACCCTGCTACTATCCCGCAAATACCTCATATTATCATTCTGAATATAGAAACCGGTCAGAATTATATGAGTAGATAGTAGAAACTTTCAAAATAAAAACTTTAAAAAAATTATTGAGTTTTATTACCCTATCTAAACCCTACTAAATATTATATAAGTACAAAGCACGCTTATTTTAATTTATAAGTACTGTCGCAATAATCACTTTTCATAAATTTCGTAAATATTATTATATGTTTACCAAATAGCTAGACTAATTAGTTTGGATATTACATATAGTATATACTGTATATGTATTATGCATAATTAAATGAGTGCTTCAACGATTTCATTATAATGACTTTTAGAATTATATTATCACCAAATCTACTTATTTTCAATGAAACTGCTAATGACCCAAGCCACATGTCACTTTTTTTAATTAAATGGAGTGAAACCAAATGATGGGAAAAGGCTGTAACATGTAAAAATGTATGAAGAGCTATTACCCTTGAAGTAACCTTTAAAAGTCCAAGAACAGACATTGCACAGAATATTACATATGTATACTGTATATGTATTTTTAAAGCCCCAAAATAACCGCATAAGAAATACCAAACGGACATATAATTTTATTTGTTCTTGTTCTTGTGTCAACATGGCATCAGAGTAAAATTTGAAAAGTTTTCTTTTGTGCGTTGTCAATTTGAACAAATTATCCAATGAAATTAAATGACACGTCCTCAGCGACCGTTGAATAAATTGGAAATAGAAATAAATTCAGGACGGATATTTCATTGAAACGTCGAACTCTAATCAATACATCGTCTGCTGGCATTGATTCATTCTGCTCGTTTTTTGCCCCCATTTACTTAACCCACAATTACCACTTCTGGTGGCTCTTTGCTTCTATTGAAAATGCCACAAGTAAATTCCAGCAACGCAGATAATCGATTTTTTTCGATAATGATGATATTTCTCTACTAATACTATTTGCAGTGTGATTGAGGCCGTACCTTGAATTGGTACTTGTCACGCATTTCCGCTCTTTTATTGATGTTCGGGAAAATGAATACTCATTTTATCTATGAGAACGAAATCGAGATTCTATCACTCGCTTGCTTACGTTTTAGGGTGTAAAATCGTTAATTTGCGGTTCACATTCAGCGGGTAATTAAATATCACATTGTCGAATTATAATCATAACACAATTTTTTTATTTGTCACGAAAGTTAGAACAACATAGCGTGACATGATATATCCGTTTGTAGTACTCGTGCTGCTAATGAATAACAAGCAATATAATTGGTCTATCCATTTGAAATAGTTTTGTTAATTCACCCAAAAATTATTTTTTAAGTGTCGAAGCTAATGACCATCAGTATTAACAAACTAATTTTGGCTAGAATTTTGAAGCATTTATATTTTTTTACGAACTTAATTTTTTTGTACTGTAGGTACTACTTAATGTTAAAATATGGGAAACTACCAAGTTTTTAAAAGTGAAAGAATGTGTAAAAAATGCCCCCTTGACCTATAGTAAATTATTTTTGTATCTTATTCAAGACCCACGTGCGCATTTATGCATTTAATCTTAAAAAGAGGATGAATTCATGTTAGCTAGATCTTTTGCGATTTCTTGGTTAATCCATGCAAATATTGATGTAAAGTAAGTAAATTCGTTGCTCCTATAAATATAATATTTTGCTTAATGCATTGTCCAATGTCCTATTTACATACATGACCGCAAAATTTCACAAACTCCGAAAGCTTTTCTAATTTTACTTGAATCAATTGAACGCGGCGATTAGATTAGAACAGATTAACACGCTTTTCAGTTTTATAAGATTTCTTTATCTCTTACTAAGTTTACTACTTAAGTAGTTCTTGCCCCTGGCTTGCTCTACGAGGTTACAATGAAAACGGAGCTGTTCGTAAAAATGTTTTTAATAATTATAATTGTTGCTCAATTAAGTAGTTACATATGACAGACAGACAGTTTTATTATTGAAAAATAGTGTACTAAGTAATTCATACATATTGCACATGTTTTTGGGTTTTACCCAATTAAAGTTTCAGTTACCACGTGGTGATGCAACACTACTAAACAGCGAGATAACTTTTTTTATCTTAAAAATTTCATCAGACATACAGACAAGCAGGCAGGACTTCATTTTACAATAGGGAAGTTTTGGATTTCGATACAATTTTACCTTCCTTTAATTCCTTCAAACTTGATATTATTGAAATCCGAGACAATATCAGTCATTAAGAACACTTTGTTCCAAACTTTTAAACACATTCCAATTTTTTAACAACTAAAAACCTGGAATGTTAGAAATTAGAATAATACTAACCATCTGAGGTCACACATGGCTCTTTTGGTTATGGCGTTTTTGTTTATTGTAATTAAGTGGGTCATTGGATCTCTAGTCTCCACCCCAACTTGAAAGGTTGTTGAACACAACCAAACCATTAGTTTTATTTTGGCTGTTGTAGAAGTAAGTGAAAAAAATTCCGAGATAATTTTGGATTTTCTGAATTTTTTTCTTATGCGTATACCTTTTGAATAATTATTAATTTTTTGTATTATTAAGCATGTTTATAAAAATTTCTGTATATGAAAAAAGGAATTAAAAAAACACTCATTATTGGTAAAACTGATTTATCATTCATTATTTTCCCTATGCACATTCCTCATAATAAAATGCAATGTGTGCATTAAATGTTGTTTAAAATTACAAGTTAAATCTTTCGAAAAGTGTAGCCAACCGTCACTATGGATACTTTGCTTTGCTAACAACTGCTTGGTATTAGTAGCGATTTATTTTTCCAAATATATATTTCTTGTTCAGTTTCGGCATCGTTACGGTTTTACTATAACTAAATAGGTATGTTAAATAAATCATAAAACCGTTGACTGTTTTCTATGACAAAACCTTCAAGTTAATTGTCAAGGTGCTAACCGACGAAAAAATATTTTGCACGAGCCGACTATTCATAATAAATATTATTCTCAAGTTTCGCCATCATTACGAAATTTGAGTCCTCATTCGGATGCTTCAACGAAAACGTAGCTATAACCTTTGCGATAGTGATAAGTGTGTGCTCGAGCAACGATCGGCTAATTTAAATTCAACCGAAGGAATCTTATGACTTCAAAGTTGTTTACAGAGCTGAAACTCATCTGGAATTTGATTACTTTTGCTGCATATAATTTCCATACAATTGCGCTGGCTCAGCGGAAGGACAGAGCCCACCCGGCACTCACTTCTAGGCAGTTTGAATCGATAAAAGTTAAACGGCCTATATTTGGTAGCAAAACACTTTTTATTATATAAATTTCATGCGAAACAATTTACGGTATGGAAAGCGAAATAAAAAATGAAGAAAATAATTGTTACTCACATTGACCAGGCTAACGCCAAAAGTAGCCATCCATCCCCAACCTCCGTCTGGTGCAACTTTCTTTGTTGTCTTCGTCATGGTTCGGCCGCTGCTTTCGATTTCGCACTCCACTCTGCACAAAATCAAGATTGGTAAAAATACCCACAAACGCGTGGTAAAATACACTATGATATCTTAATAAAGGATTCTATAACTAAAACAGCACTTCATATCACAGATTAGGGGTCGGCGTAACCTTCTAATTGACCCTAATCCACTCCTAGGTGCACGCTAGAATCGCTAGATGGACCACACGACTTCCTTCCGGTGACGAAATCATCGAAAAGAATTGCCACGATATTTTTGCACACACTATCGAGTGGGTATAAAAAAAATGAACCTCTAAAGAACAAAAGGTGCGCTTTGTTGCTGCGACAAGATTCACGACTAAAAACTGGTTTTACCGGTGAAATGTCCCATGGGCAGTTAAGGAGCAGTGAACAGCATAAAGTTATGGATTGGATTACTTGGAAAAAAACATAAAATAAAATAAATAAATCCTTCAAGACGGTAGACCGGGATTACAATTCACGTGCTGCTGCTCGCCAACACGACTCACTTGGCACTCAACACTCAACAGTTGTTTCTGGCAGCCAAGCCAAGATACTCGCCACTCGCGGCGACGACTGTTGCTTTCCGCTGACTCAGATAAAAACCTCGTCTACTTTGGGTTTGGGTTCTCTCTCACTCGACTCGACGCCGACGGAGACGGCGACGTCGAAGTCGTCTGACCAACAGCTGATTCGAGCCGTGCATTGGACTGTATCTTATTCTTAAAGCGACCGGCGTGGTCAGTTTTCTCAAGAAGAGATTCTTAAAGATGGCATGCATGAAAATCTCGGCGAATCCCCATCTAAATGCGAGAGAACGCACACATCCGCAACAACACACAAACACAAAAAATGAATTGTTGTTGGGCGAGTCCCTTGTACTCAGATTTCTTAAGAAATATGTGGTTTCTCAGGTCATGACTTCTTCGCAACGTCAACACGCGCGATTTCTTTCCAAGCGGCCGTGGAAACACTTGAGATTCTCCAGAACGTCAGAGTTGTGGGTGAGTAATCATCATTCATCAGTCGCGCCTCTGGTCGGGAATGAACGACTATTGAAGTTCGAAAGCTCTCCGATGAACAGACGAAACTTTCGTGTAGGAAAAATGAACTCTGGCGCTGCACGGCACCTACCCCTTTCCCCTCATACACCAAACTTCAGGTGTATCAAATGTTGGCTCCAAATAGTCCTCCTATTCAGGCGTAATTATCCATTAAATAATTGAATTACACGGTGGATTGGGTGTCCCAAATAACAAAGGAATTGATGGCTTTATATTCAAACTGAAAAGATACAAAAGAGCGAATACGAATTAATGATTTTCGTGAACGAAAGAATTTTACAAGAAGTCATTTGATCTCTATTCATCTAATAAAAGACACAGGTTCTGTTTTCGGAGGAGGGCGAGAGTTGATCAGATTATGTACAACATATGTACATATCTATACATACATATGTACAATTCTTTATAGTCGAGAGGTCTTATTTATATAATATTAAGGACATGATTTCATTTGATTTGCCAATACTTTTCTAAATATTTGTGATCCAAAACGTGTCCAGAACACACATACCTATACTAAAAATTTTAAATAAAATTTTAAATCCGTCCCGGAAGTATTTATAACGAGTATAAAAAATTTTCCAGGGCGATCTAATATCTCGCGAAATATACATATGTATGTACAATACATCGGAAACATAAAAACATGCAAATATTTTCTGAGCTACCCAATGAAGCTAATCTAAAAAAAAACAGTCTATAATATTTTTAAATATAAAAATTTAGATTCTTATTAGGTAAGCTTAATATGGTATAGAATTTTCGCATAACAAAAACTTTTTGCCATTCGTCACATATTAACAAATTGACTAGATGTTTACATCTTTCTATACCCGCGACGTACGACGTACAAATTAATCATTTATTTTCAAATGCAAAGCCACTGTACAAATTTAGGAAATGTTTATTTTGTAATTAGCACCAAATTTGTTGCGCTCGTGACATAAATTCGTTTTTTTATAGATTGATCTTTGATCTAGTCGTTTACTGAATTAAACAAATGAGAGGTGGAATGGTGGCACGCTGTCTAGCTGGCGTGTTCGAACCGGTTTCGCATAGATTAAAGCTTTGGCCAGTTCGTTATCATAATTTATTTATTTTTTATACATAGAAATTTTAAATTTGGACATTATTAGAGTATATATGTAGGTCTTGAATAATAATATTTGAGTTTTTAAAAATAGTACATATTTAGTTATTTTTGAAATCAAAATGCCGCTGATATATGTGTTTTTCTCAAAACAGCATTTTTCAAATTGGCGAGAAAGATGTCTCAAAAATAAAATCTAGGGTCCAAAATTTTTGGTGCATCTATATATCATAAAAATATTTTCAATATGAATCCAGAATTTCAAAATATCGACTAGAGAAATAAAACAAATACCTAGTAAATTCGATAAAAAAACAGTAGTATTTTTAAACCCAGAATTATTCCACGAAAATCAATCGTGCAAAATTAAAATTCAAAAACTTGCGAAACATCTGCGCAGTGACTAACCCCCAAGTGGGTCCCCAGAAGGCGATTTCAAATGTGCAGTCTTAAACCTCTGTATTTTTTAACAGACGACAGAGTCACGCGCTAATCTATCACTCGCCGGCCGCGTGCTTCATCTCAGATCGCCGCGTCTGATGCCGCCAATTCTTCCGCTGTTTGCGCCCAATGAATTTGAAGCGCTTCAATGGAACTGTTGGGCACACATGAAAATGTTTTGCATTATCGTCGAATTCGCTATTTTGGTGGCTCGCGGTGTGCTCCACTCACATGGGCGGCTGAACTTCATTGAATTAATTGGAACGCGCCTGGAGGAGACATTGACCCACGAACCATGCGAAGCATATGATTTCAATTAAAACGCTTTAATGTGATCCGTGCGCGCTGCGAGTGTCACATGATTGTTAGTTACTAAGGACTCGATTATCTTCGGGAATCCCACTATCAGCAAACTATTACTATCTGTAACAATTGTTTTGAAACGAAATATGTATTTAAATTATTCATGGGTTCTAAAATGCGTTAGTTAAAAATTATTCCAACAGTATTTTAGATCGCAAAATGCAAGAAAAATGCCTTTTTATTTTCTATAATATCTTATAGAGTAATGTTTGAAGACTATTTGATAATTTTTTCAAATTGAAATAATCGATAGCTTACTCATACACATTTAAGTGGCTGAAGTATCGGACGTCATTATCAAGAAAACAGCGTGCAATTGTCGATGAAAGGTATCCGTCTGCCAGTCGGTTTCAAAAAGACCATATAAATACCACACCTTTTTTATTTAAAATGGTACTCCACATTTCCCAATTACGCTGGCTGGCTGGATCTTAAAATTGCACATACTTTTAAAAGTATAAAATTAAATGCAAATCAAATCAAAAAAATTAAGTACATAAATAAACCCTTACTGAGTCTTACAATAAGATAAAAAGTAAATTAAAGCTTCTGTAAATGATTCCCTGACATTTTAATCTTCTTTTTGATAATCCCTTCTATCGATAAAACTTTCAATGCCACTTGATCTGATCTACCACACTTCGATTTAAATCAGTGTTCAGTACAAATTACGTATTTTAAAAAGTGATTCAAATAATTCTCTCTTGTCATTAAATACGTATGACATTAGCGATAACGAATTTATTGTTAAGCGGCGGTATATCAAATGAATTTTTGCAAAATTCACAGTTTTTAAGAAAGTGTGGTACAAAAAGGTGGTTAGATAAGAATATAGGTATTTAAAATTACACTAAAATGTAAGCTCATGCAGCCTGTTAAGATTGAAATTAAAACTGTCCGCATTTTTAAAATTAATTAAATAACTATCGCTTTTAAGTACAATTTGTGTTTTGCAATAATAAACACAAACAGATATAATCAGTTTTTTACAAAATATGTTTTCTGATGAAAATTCTTTCAATTTAATTGATGGTGAGTTACATAATTTAGAAAGTGTCCACTCATCGTGTTGCATTACTTTACTTTTGCTATCAATACTGAATAGCCATTTTCACCGATGACAGCGAAAAGCGTAGTTGTATTAAAATTTATACGTTCTATCTAGCTGATAAATGGCGAAAAGCGTGCGCATACGATTGATAAAAATTTTATTGTTCGCAAATTCAACAATTTCTTGTACGGGACATTAGTTATCTTAAAAAATTCAAGTTGTAAGGAGCAGTTGTGTGATATGCTGACCAGTTCAGAAGTATATTTCAGTAGAACTTTAAGTGAATTTTCTTTGCGTTGGCCGTTCTAAGCATTTTTAATTATTTCCACTCGATGGATGCTGAAATTAGTGAATGTTACATGACATAACGCTGTCGTGATATTTATATTTAGAAGCAGATACCTTGTGGGAGGTTATTGTGCTTCTTTCTATGCAACCCCCATTTCTTATCTCTAGTGCGTCGGTCTTGCTAAAATGATATTACTTTGCAACAACGAAATCGGACATTTTATTGAAGTGCAGTTTGTGCCATAAGCGTTTTCCAGTCCAGTTAAACAATTGTCTAACGTTGCTAGCCTTAAGTTGCTTCTTTCTGTTAGTAACATATGTAAATTTATCCTTCCGTCTAATTTCCAGCTTTAGCAAGCATACCAAAGTGTACGTAATTATATAAAGAGTGTACGTATGTTTTCACTTTCAAAACTTTATAAAAAGATTTTCAAGGTTGAAACTTATGATAATTCATTCAATAATTCGATAACACACAAACTCGTGCTGTTTATTTGAAACAACCATAACTAACATGTGTGAGCGGTTCATTTAGAAACTTCTACGAGAAATTCCTACTCAAAAATATGTTAGCAGATCTTTCAACAATTTATAAATTATAACATATACAGCATTATCTGTCTAAGTGTTTTTTATGAAAATTATCGAATTAAAACATTAATTTTCCCCTTTGTAGGAATTTTATCGGCAATTTATTAAAGGCATTGAGCTAAAATTTTTCGCAATTCAAATAAATCAAAATCTGAATGAGGACCTTGATAACCTGCAGTGTGATACAAATTTTTTAAACGCTTCTGAGATACGCCTCTATTAATCAGAATGTGTTGTAATTTGCAACAAATTTGATAAAAGTTAATTATTGTTTATTTACATCTGCGAAAGGGTTTATTACTTTGAATAATTGTTCATGGGTAATTCATCTAAATGTTAGCTTTAATTAACTTTGCAAAAGCATAAAACAAACAACTTTTATAACTAACACCGTAGTAGTTCGCTTGCTTTTTAAATACATATGTATAAAAAATTAAAACGAAATTGTGACTTAAACCTACTTTCTTATTTCTATTGTACGTTCGGAAGGTATCTTTGCTACTATCACAAGTATTTTTTATAGAATCTAAACATATCAATCTATATTACTATTGTAAGTAATGGATTATTCTTGAAAGGAACCTCCTGTTTTAAACTTTTCTCGTTTTAGAAAGCAATATTAATTTTTACATATTTTTAGTAGTTGTATCATAAATCTTTGTTGCATAACACATTCGCTAATTTTTTCGAAATTCTCTTTTCTGAGAAAAGGGTATTTTTTCAGTTTAATTTGTTATTTTGCAACAGGTTCTGCAATTGTACATACATATGTATATTATACGTCTTTCTTGCAAAACAAAAGGATTGCTTTTTTTCTTATTGAATCGAAAACAGTATAATAAATTCATAGCTATATATTCATTGTCATAAAAAATTAAATAATTTATTTTAATTTCAGCTTAAAATCGCTTCAATTTACTTCCAAATTTAGAATGAGCATACTTCATACATAACAATGGTATTCTGCTGCTCGCCCAGTGAACATAAAAAGTCTCAAAATGGAACTAAAAAACAGTCAAAACATAAAAGGAAAAATAAATCTGATCTCGGGGAGAATTTCGTAGCGCCTGATGGAGGCTGGGGTTGGATAGTATGTCTAGCAGCCGGATGTTCAAATGTAAGGAAACCCCTAGAAAATTCGGATTTTAAAAATAATGCGTTTACATTTCAGCTGGTTATATTCCCAGTCCTTCAGCAGTTTGGATTAATATTTCGAGATCGTTTAATAGCAATAGGCATGACAAATTCTCAAATTACAACTGTGATTAATGCTAATAGCGCATTGTCTGCTTGCACTGGTGAGATTTTATTTTATACTTATTACATCAAATTGTATGTTTATATAGAATAGATTGAGTAAGTGGATAGAGGTTTTTAAATCAGAAAATGTTGACATCAAAGAGAAAGTTGTAGTCATCAATAAAATTGTATTAGTAGGTATGAGCTCGATCTTTTGATTTCAAATTATTTAGGCTATACTGGCTGAGAAATGCAAATCGTGTGGAGTATCGTTGAAGGTTTTTAAGAGAGTCACTTACTAACAATGCTAATAATGTTAAAAATCAAAATTACGTAATAATTAACATATTAAATCGTTTACATCCTTTCAGGTCTTCTAAATGGGCCCATGTTCAGAAGATTTACATACCGTCAGGTTGCCTTGGCTGGCGCAACCTTAATGACATCAGGATTGCTGTTTACTTCTATTGCAAACTCGTTTTTAGCATTTATCCTTTCATATTCAGTAATATTTGGTAAAATCTTATATACTTTCTTTAGTCTAAAATTTTTAAAGTATGACGTGCTTTTTAGGATTTGGGATAGGAATAAGCATATCCTCCACCTCTGTAGCACTGAACACATATTTTAAAGAAAAGCGTCGTAGTGCTTCGGGTTTCTCCTGGACAATAACCTCAGCCGGTCCTATAATAATGCCCTACTTGGTAACAGTGCTGCTAAATCAGTATGGTGTTCAAGGGACTGTTATCATATTTAGTGCGATTGCTATGCATTCTTTTGCTGCTGGTTTGATTTATCAGCCTGTACAATGGCATGTTAAAAAACAGCCAGAAAAAACGGCCAATGAATCCGAATCAGCAGAAAAAGACTATAAATGCCACTTTTGTAGGCAGTTAAAACGAAAAAATACGGGTATATTTTCAAGTCAATATCTTTATAATGAAGATGACAAAGAAAATCCTGGGTATGAAATAACAGATCCTGGAACACCAATGATGTCTAGGGCAAATGATGGATGGTACTCAAAAACATCTGAAGGAAACGGATCAAGGTGGTCACTGACGTCTGGAAGATCGGTAAAACTGAATAGATGCACTTCAGTATGTAAAGACGCTGTAAATATTCCACCTGTTAAGGAAGCAGATGAAGAAACAGAAGGAGACGAGAACATCAAAGAAAATACAGAAAATGAAAACTTCTCAAAACCAAACGCATTTAATCTGGAACGAAAAAATTCAAAAATGATTCAGTTGAAAGACATGAGTTGCATAAACAAATGTTCGTGCGAAGAAGAACGCGCACTTTTGAATGCTACAAACTTAAAAGAGAACGAATTAATTCAAGAAGACAGGCGCAAAATGAGCATCTTAAGAAAAATATTTATTTTCTTTGATCTTGATCTCCTTAAGGATCTCACTTTCGTGAACCTAATGCTAGGTCTAACTCTTGCTAACTTTGCTGAAATCAATTTTTCAGTCCTTACACCGTTCATTTTAAACGATTTTGGATATGCAAATCACCAAATTGCATTCGCTATGTCCTTACTTGGAGGAATGGACACTGCTGTTAGATTTTTAATACCATTTTTTGCGGAAAAAGTTGGTTGGGATAACCAATCATTTTTGATGTTTGGAATAATGGGCATGGCCGTAGGAAGGATTATCTTATCTCATTATCATTCCTCCTATACTGTGATTTTAATCGTTTTCGCTTGGATTGGTATGAATAAAGCATTGCGGACAATTTTCATGTCGCTTGTTATACCAGGGCATGTCCCACTCAAAAGGCTGCCGGCTGCGTCGGGACTGCAGTTGCTTAGCATGGGAATATTTTCGTTTTCAGCTGGGCCTATTATCGGTACGTATTCAAAAATTCCACGTCCACAACCTTCACTAAAAATTCTTTTATTCATTTACAGGACTGATTCGGGACAAAACGAACTACGTTGTTACGCTGTATTGTTTAAATGTATTAACTTTCACCACGGTTATATCGTGGGGAATGCAAAAAATTTATTGCTCGTTAAAAAAGGCAAAGAAATAAATTTTATACAAAAAGTCTGCTTAAACATGTACTTAAAAAATATTTTTATAAGATATCGAGATAAAAATAAATTAGAAACGAAACTCAGGGCTTTGATTAATTTTCGGGGAAATTAAAATAATCCAAATCCAACACAAAAAATATTGAAAGGCACTTGATAATAAATGACATACACAAAAAAGCGATCATTTCCTTTCTATACTCTTTCAGAGGTGAAATAAATATCAACTGAAAATTCTAATCAATTGTTAAGTAAGCATCAAAATTATGTTTAAAAACATTATAATTACTTTAAATTTAGTACGCATGTGCCGTTCATTTGGGAAAATAATCCGCTCTCTGAAAATTATTGTCATTGACGAAACCGAACATGTTTTCTTTGCTTCATTAAAATTTTATTACAAAGTTAATTAAAGTAAATCTTACAATGTGCTTACTGGCTACTGTTAAAAAATTAAATAAGGAAAGCTGTGACAATTCGGTATTCTAAAATGTGAATGCTGCCTTAATACAACACCCGTCGAACGACGTAAGAAAAGGTATTAAAATGGACATGACTCATAAATACTAATTGAATTGAAGAATTCCAGGATTATCACAGCTTAGCTATATCAGTCTGGCTGGGGCTTAGCACTAAATTCTCAGTGGCATTAAGCCTAGACGCAAATGCATTCACACTCACTGGCACCTTAGTTTAGGGAATTCAAAAAGAATCTTGCGGATTGCACATTTGAGTTTATCTTGAAATTTGTGATGTGCTGCTCTGACTGGGATTCGCTGGTTGTGAGACTGGTAAAGATGTGGCGATCTCTTCGGATGATCGATTTTTACTCGATGCTGGCGTAATGACGGTTATCACCTGGGGAATATATTAAAATATTATTTGGAAAATATTTAATAACAGCAGTTTCAATATTTGTTCTATACTTTAGAGTGGCCATCCAACGTTTCGACCGGGGCTGCAGGTATATAAGCTGAAATTCCCATCAAACCAAACAATTCAGGTGTATAGCTCGGTCGTACTGATTCTAGTGTTATGTTGGAGCTTCTAACTGAGCCTGCAAATATGTGTTCTATTAAAATTAATTAAACCAAGGAGGCATTTTAGATCTAATATTCGAACTAATTGCAGTTTTAGATTATACAAATCAATCACATCTAATTTTCTCATTATCTACCTTTTTGACGCAGTAATAGGATTAATAATAAATACTTCAGGTTTTCTACTAATTGTTTAAATAAAATGCTTTCTATCTTATAATTGTTGTAATAATTGTTATTTTCTATCTAATTACAATAAAAAAAAAACAGTTTTTTCATCTTTACAATACACAAAAATACAAAATAAACAAAATCAGAATCGATTTAACTTGTTATTGAGGAAAAGATGGAGTTTGATTATGTCATGGGAGTTGTTTTCGAAAATTCAAATTCATTTAAAATCTTTCGGGAAAAATAGAGTTGAAAAATACAAAAACCTGTATTTAAACCATTTATGAAAAATCAGTAATCATAATCTACGACCAAAAAAAAAATGTATAGAAAAAATTTGCCAATTGTTTAGAAAAACAATTAAATTTATTGACTATTGACCAAAAACTATAACTGTTTTAATTTGGTACTTAATTAAAATTAATTAATTACTTATTTCCCAACTACGCCCATAATTATATTGAAGTAATGTAAATTAAAACTTTTTGGAGTGAAACTTGTTATTCCTATACTCACCGTTCCCCGGAGTGGGTCTAACTAGGAAACGTGGCGATTTAAATGACCCCACATCGTCAATCGTTACTTTGTGTTGAAAGGAAGGCTGCGGAGTAACCACGTAGACCTTTTCTTTGGTCAGCGGGGAGATGGAGACCTTCAACCGCTGCCAAGGTTCAGCCGAAGGCGTGGGCGGCACCGTCCTTACATAAAACGGCGACACCGCCTTCTCCGTCGAGGTTGTCGACGTCAGAGGGCCCTCCGTGGTGTCGCCGAAGTTCTCCGAGTTGCTGATCTCGTTGTCTTCAATCAGCTTCGAAAGGAACTCGTACCTCTTCACCTGCTCTTCGTCGATGAGGGACTCGGGGCGGGTGGTGCTCGCGTTAGGGGCGTTAGGGGCGTCGGTGGTCGCCTCCGTTGGGGCAGATTGCTGCAGTGATTGGGTGGTCGTCAGATATTCACTGGGGATGTTCTTGGACCGCCCGTTCAAGGCGACTGTGCTCGCCTTGTGGGTCAAGGAGGTGAACTCTTGCTGGGTCCACTCGTCGATGTTCTTCTGCAGTTTCGAAAAGTCAAAATGCTGCTTCGACTTGTTGTTGCCGTCATGCTCCTTCCTCAAGAGCTCACGGATGTTAGAGGCTAGAATTTTGGTCAAATACTTGGTCGTCTTCTTAAAAGGAGCTTCTGTCGCCGTAACGACTTTTGATTCTTGCTGCTCGTGAGCATCCAGCTCCTGAAGATGAGACCAATTGACGTAACGAGAGTCCTCGTTTGGCTGATCGCTTAGCTCCTCCCGGGTCCTGAAAGGTCTTGGCTTATTTTTAGATGTGTACGGGATGATTATCTGGTGGATTTGCTTTGAAGTTTTCTCACTGACTTTCGGGAATGGCACTGGCGCTGGCTGAAATTGTGCGGGTGGTTGAATGCCCGCAAATTGTCCACTTGCATCAATTGAAGAATACGTTGATGTGGGGGTTGGAGCAAATACCCAAGGTGTGGGTGTAGGGCCAGGTTGCCAAATTGTATGTTTATACGTTGAACTCCTCACTCGGAGATCACTTGGGTCTCTTGTAAATGGTCGAGGGGAGCTGCCTTGCGGGTACAAAATCGGTGCATCGAGCAATCTTTTTGGAGTTTGCCTTTCTTGCTTTTTAGATATTTCTGGAGTTTGAGAAGCGGTTTGAACTGAAGGATGGAACTCGATACCACCAGTAGATTCCACCTCAGCATTTATGGTGAGGATATTTTCAAATAATGTTGGAGGTAAGGTTGTTGTAGATGATGGGATTTCTGTAGGTCGGAAAGGTTCTGGTGTAGAACTGATAAAATTTGTAGCCTTTTCAAAACTTTCATGTTTAGTATGTGAAGATGCTTCCGGAAAATTGTCCAATTCTGGAGCAAGATTACTACCACCAAAGGGTTCTGGACTGAATTTTGGAGGTATTGTCCGATACGAGGACTCGTAACTACCCAGTTCAACTAGTTTAGGTACATCGCTATCAACAGACTTCTCTTGAGTTGCTACGTCGATTACTTGGGACTGAATAACATTCAAAGGATATTCTACAGAAGAAACAAAGTCAGTCACAGGCACACTTTGAACTATTTCAACGGAAGAATCTTCTTGGGGTCTTGGCTCAATTATGGGTGGAGGAGTAATAGTATGAGGTTCTGAGGCTGAAACTATTTCTTGAGGAAGGTATGAAAGGCCTGGTCTCTGAGGGACATTACTGAAAGGAACAGCAGCATATAAAGGTGGTATAGGAGTCGCACTCAAATTCGGGATTGGTATAGGGCCTCTAAATTGCGGTAGCTGTAAGCCATTACTATGTAAACCATTCCCAGGTGGAATAAAGTCTTGTTTTAAATTTCCAAAACCATTGAATGACGGAAAATTAAACTTTACAGCCCTCTGAACAAGAGGTGGTTGAAAGTTAAAAGCTGGGGCATATTGAAAAGGAGGCGCAGGTGGTTGAGGAGGTAAACTATGCGGTGGGGCATATGTTGGTAGAGAGACATGTGAATGTAACGATGGATCACTATTATGCTGAAATTGAATTTGTGGATTTGAAGGTTGATTGGAATGACTTTTAATGAGAGGATACTGTAAATCCCCAGGAAACATTGGTATCCAAGGAACTTTGTTGCATAAATTGCAATTTGCCTTTGGACGGTGATACTGGTAACCTTGGGGAATCCCTTTGTACTGCGGGTTCTGGTAGGTTGCCTCGATCTGCTGATCCTTTGGACCATTTCCAAAACCAAACCATCGGGCTATTCGTTGCATAAATCCTGGTTGATGTGGCGGTGGCGGCCTTATTCGAGTAATTGGTGTCTGTTGTTGATGGCGGGGTGGTACTAGATGATTTACTGGTGGTATTGATAAAACCATTATTATTTGCGCCGTCATCGTTGTAAATAAAATTATTCGTTTTGTTGTTGCCATCTGAAAAGTAAACATAAGCATGAAAAGTTAAAAATAAATAAGATAATCTTAAAAAATATTTTTATTTTGATCAATCAAGTAATTGAGTTCAGCAAGACTTAATTCTCGAAAATTATTGGAAATGTATTGGTTATTTATATTAATAAAAGACCTATCGAGTAAACAATTTTTGTAGTGACTGTTTGCGCACAAGTAGGTAATAGAAAGCGATATTGCAAAAAAATAAAATAAAACGTTGACCTCAAATAATTCGCTTAGCAAATAAAGTCATGAAATTGACCTTTCACCTATTTGTAATGCTAAAATAAATGTTTGTTATCAATATTAATTTAGAAATAAAATTCTTAAACTTCTAAATTATAGCGGCTAATATTATGCCAGTAAAACAATCGTTACGCATAGGACGCATAATGTATACAAAATATAATAAATATTCATTAAAATTCAATTCAAGTAACTAATCACGGAAATTAAAAGACTTCCACTTTCTTTGGGTTCTTGGGTTCAGCCACTCAATCTTCTTCAATAAGACGCTCATTCATGCTGGTTTGCACCCAAACAACTTTCCTGCGTTTTTCCGCCTATTGAACTTTTAAATGAGCGGAAGGGAAGGCGTCAGCGAACCATTAGAGCGCCGCCGATCGATTGATGAATTTCATGTCATTGTCAGTAACTCTTACTTCACTTATTCTGCTCATTTCTTAAGATAGAGGGCGAACTCCTTACCGATTGTCAGAAACATGCCCATAAGATTTAAGATGCGGGAGAAGATTTAAAAGGTGGCGTCAAAAATGGACAGGCGCTGCTGCTGACCATAATCAAGGCCAAGGCATTTCTTCTTCTGATCGGTAATTTTCTGCGCTCATTGAGTGACTTTTATAAACCAGTTTTATATGGTTGTGTCAGGTTTTTTTACTATTCATGAATTAAAACGTATTTCTATGTGAAGTGGTGCAGGTCAGCAAAAACTGCATTTTGCAGATACCTTTACGATTTATGGATCTAGATAAAATTATGTGTTATTACTTGAAGTTTGTTTACATTAAAAATTACGCTTTTATAAGAGCAAGTATAAAAAAAAACATGAGCAATATCTCGGGTATACGAATAATAGTCCAACTTTCGTTTATGGTAAAGCTCCTATCTCCAGTAAAAATGTCCATTACGCGGCTCTTCCAAAAGTTACGTAAAACTATCTTTTAGTCACTCCTAATTGCTTAAGATAAAACAATTGTAAAATTAATTGTCCGCACCATCGTTTTCGAGCTACGAATTCGCAAAAAATGACATCGTATTTCCTTGTTCCTTGGCCATAAAACCGAACAAGGTTATCCTGGGACTGGGACGTTGTTAGCTTTGGTCGGGTTGATTCTTCTAACCGTCCATCATCTGTCACCAGCAGAAAGCATAAAAACAAGCAATTTCTTTGAACTTGTGATTTCTCCACACAGCATGTTCATGTGGTTTGCAATTATTTTTATTTTTATTTTGTTTTTACTGCTGGACAGCAGCTGGTTATAGTTATTCATTCATTTCTGTAGTAATTGTTGCGAAACTTTTAAGATGATTTCCCGATGAAATCTTTTAAGAAATGTTCTTTTATTGTGACTATCAAACGTCGTTTATGGAGACAAACGGTGTTTACATATTATGCAACCTTCCGCAGCCGTAGGTAGAAATTCTCTCATGTTTTACAACATTTTGAAATTGCAGATGTTACGGCTGATGGGCAATTAAACTTCTGAAAGAAATTCTTTACGGTATCTCGCACTAACTCTATATCTTGAATTATAATAAAAAGATCACATGTCTTATCTTTTGAAATATTCTTCAAAGTTTGTGAGGATTATTTTCATTTGAATTGACCTTATTTATTGTTTTCTAAAATTAATTAAGGCCGAAATAGACGCAGAAAACTATGCAATTCCAATAAGTGAATAAACTTAAACCCACTTATCCGCTTCACAATCAGTTCAAGAGCCTCCATGGTGAGTGAAAAACTTTTACTTTTACGACAGCAACCGCAAATATGATCAATTTTACCTAAACGTCAGGCAAACTCAAGAATTTTATAATATCTAATTACCCCGACTATACCCCGACGGATTAGAGAAAAATGATTGATGAATGTGTTTTTACGGAAATGCGAAAATTTCTCCATTTACTATAATCATTACGCCGCCCGCTCCGGCTAATTACAATATTAGTGCAAGGCTCATTAGCCGGTATCCCGGTGCGGTGCGTTTTGCTCACGATCTTATTTCTCAGGTTTATTCGAAGTGAATTCCGCTTATTGGGGATTATCCCATTCGAGGCACTTACTGTTCGCGGCGGCTTAATTCGCAATTGAGCAAGATATAAGTACACAATTAGCACGTTTCTGCGTTTGGTGGGAAAAGAAAACAAACGATCGTTGTTCAATTGTTTTGACTATTTGTAGCATGTGTCGAGTCAACACATTAGTTTGCAATGTACGCTCGTACATATGCAGGTACCTTAATGAAGTTTTCACGTCGGAAAGTTCTTTTACAAATTAACTCGTTTATTTGATATCACTTTTCGTAATTACTAAAAGTGAAGTTATTTTGAAGCAAGTACATACATACATACATACATACAATGAAAAAGAGTTTTATGGATTTGTGGACAATAAAATGGTCATGATATCAATATCAATATGTGCAATAAAGTAGAAGATTCTATAGTTATAGTTCTGGCATTCCTAAGATAGATGATAGAATATAGTTTTATAGTTCTGCCATTCGTTCATCGAACTATATTTTAATGGTTCCCCCAGAATATAGATAAAAATTTATTTCAGTATTAAGTTCAGTTTTATGTTTCTTTCCTCCATATACTGCTATTTACTAAGGAAAATCAATAGTTCAGTATCAAACCCTAAATTTTAAAATATGTCTCATAAGTCATAAGTCTTTTGGTCTTTACTTTTCGCAGTAATAAAGTGTTAAAAATAACATGTGCCAATAATTTAATCATTTTATTAAAGTTGATCAGACATCGTCAACTTTCTTAAAAATCTCGGAAAGAATCTTCCAAAAGCTTATTGTTCATCTAAATAAAAAATGCACTTTCCGACACCATGGACAACTCTATAAGACGGAAATCAGTGCATCTGAAAGTATCATAAAGACAATAGGTGTCACCCGCATAATCCCAAGGTGATTGTATTTTCACTTTTCACTGCATATCTTGAAGGTTTTAAAAAGCGTGTTATGAGTGTGGGAGAATTTCTAGTCATTTGTCATAAGAAAAAAGAAAATTTCCCCTATTTCCGAGTTCTGCTCATCACAACTATTCAGTCACCTTGCGATAATTCATGCAACTTCCACCTTCCTTCTTCAGGTGCACGGATCTTGCAATTAACTTAAAATTTATCTGGGAGGTTGAAAATATCATTCAGTGGCACTGTTGAATCACTTTCGAATCAGACCTTGTAGAAAACTTAAGCAATTCACGGACAGCCACGAGACAATTTTTAAATTATGAGGTACTCTCCTCCGACTGCTTACACTAAAAATTATTATATATAGTGTATAGTATATAGTGGCTTCTACAACTTTGACGTTCGAAGAAATATCAGGATTTGCAAGTTTTCACCTATTTATGCGAGCGAGATTCCACTTTTCTCACGTTGCGCGCTTTAATTCCAATAGATCGCTAATGGCGCAGTGAACCAAACTGTCGCTGTCTTGCGCAAAGAGTTCAAGTTTGCGGAAAACGAGCCTTGAACATACGAAAGTGGGTGCATTCACGCGGTGATAGATTTTATTTAAATCTTCTGAAAAAATGCAATTGTTTTATAAACTTAAGATTTATTATTATATTACTGATCGCATATGAACCTCGTAATATTTATAAACATTTGTATACAATGTTCTGTTTTACTTCCCGGTAAATTTTAGGGATGTGTATACTTTCTTGGGGTAGAAAACTTAACAACTTTTTGAAACTTTGAAAAAAAAAATTATTAAGACAAAATGATAAAAACTAAAAAGTCTATTTAATATTTGGAATTGATCTAAAAAATAAAATAAACTAATCTACCAGTTTTGTATTCTGTAGATATTATGTGAGTAGGATACACACTCACATAATATCTACAGAATATACAGAATAACAAACAAAATGTTTATGAAATACTTCTTTTATTTATATAATTTATTTACTTATTACAATCAGCCATGGGTTAAACAATTATTTTTATCTTAAAACAAAACAACCTTAACGGTCAAAACTAATAACTTACAGTCACTTAGCAATTTCACACATTATATTAGGAACTTCAAAATGGTGACTTTTCCATTACACTGGAAACTAATAACTATAATCTCTTGTTTTAGAAAATATAAATAATTATTGACCAATATCGGTCGGCGCTTAAGTTTAAATGTGAAATTCTTTAATTGATTTATGTCAAAATGATTCCATGTTAAGATTACGTATCCTGATAAATGTTATTGTTTTCTGCAATAGTTTAATAATATTATGTACAAACATTGATCATAGATTCCGAAAAATCAAATTATCTTCAAGAAATCTATTGCTCATCACACTCACTATAATTAATAAATTTGTTGCAAAAAAATCGTGTATGGATGACGGTACCTTCTCATTTTTTTCGACAGAGCGACTTGATGAAGAAATTAGATATTTATGTGCCAATTCGAATAAAGTGAATCGATGGCAATTCGTCGAGACTATTAACTTCTCGTAAAATAGAAAATATCGCAATGGCGAGTGAAAATGTGCGTAAAGAACCAAGTGACCACTACATTTGGCCTCATTCACAGCAGTTGGACATTACGTATGATGCGACTTCGATTGGTATGCAAAGGTTTTGCACGGCAAATTTTTATTTGGATGCTTCAAAGTGCAATTAATTTAACAGCTTAAACAGTTGCAGCGTTTACAGCGTCGCACATTTGTTGACTGGCTGCTGGAAAAGTTATTTTTACGTAAAAACCGTGTATGGTTCATTACGTACTCAGTTTACTTCGGTGATTCATGACCAATTAATAATTCCACTTGAATTATTTTTAGTACAGTTAATTATAATTACCCAATTGCGGTAGATAATCTTCATTTAGTTCTTCGTTAGCTCTTATACATATTCGAAATATCTTCTCTAATTGCCGAGCCATTGAGCTTCAATTTTTGAATGCTTTTTTCACTAATATAGATCGATATTTTATCGCTAAATAGGTGTTTTGGGGGTTGAAGAATCAAATAAAATAACCAACTTTCTGACAAAAAGATAATTTAGTTTTTGCCCATTAAAAAGCCCGAGAGGTTTATTCCATCTAATTATTATTATTATTACTAACTAGAAAAGGAACAAGTGACATAATGGACTTGATGTTGAAGACTCTAATCAACATAAACTACGGCTTAAACCAATAGTTTGGAGACAAGTCTAAGTCAAGCTTATTATATATATAGTGTAGGTAAATGTCCTATGTCTCAGTTTGTACCTTTTATACATGTATGCCGAATTTTGGCCTGTAACCGGTGAAGCCATTGTGAAATCGAATACGCCCGAAAGTCTAAATTGGGCAAACATATTTGCAAATTTCAAAAACGTTGTTATAGGTAAACAGTTTAAAAAATTCAATTCAATGTGATATTCGAGGTCAGATAATCAGAAAAACACAGATAGTGTTTCACTGGTATTAAGTGTAAATTTTGTATGATTTGTATATAAGAAAGGTTAAAAATATTCTGATTATATATTTTACAGGTATATGTTATTTTAGCAAAACTCTATTATTTCGCCAGCCTAATATAACTATTGTAGGATGTATAACGTGTGAATGAATTTATCATAGAAGACAATATAGGTACTTTGCATTTTAAGATTACTTCAATACCTTAATCAGCTCATATACTTTAATACCTAACTTCGAATTTTTATTCCCATTCTCTAGGTCAAGATCATAAAAGTTTAGAAATGAAATTATTTAAATATATGAACATTTCGTTCTATGCCTTTTCTAGCGTTTAATTATGCCTGAGAACAACATTTATGATTTATACCTAAGCATATTTCGATTATGACTCCTACAACGTGCAAAATGAGCAATAAAACTGCAAAGGGAAATATCTTGGCAGTTAACCGCAGCCAGAAACGCTATACTCCCATTAGAGTCGACCGCGGGGAAAACGACAAACTCAGAGTAAACACACAGAGTACTTTCACCTGGAACGCCAAACAGCGACTATTTTCCCATGGAACAGATCACATGAAAACGAAAAAAAAATACAAAACATTTATAGAAGTTCAAATATACAGTCCACTTCGGGTTAGCCTATTCGGGCTCGTTAACCAATTCCGGGAAATGACCACCTTCAGGAGTCAACAAAGCCGAAAATTCTTTTGTAGGCTGAACTGCATTCAAATTTAATGACATACCATTTTGAGAGTTGGATTTGGACCCCAGGATGGTTCTAGATAATCCTCTTAGTGCGACCCTTTCTGGGAAGATTGATGGATGCACGTAAAATGCACTCGGGATCGTTTCCGGACCTAATAAATGCACTCACTGGTCCAACCACTTTTTTCTTCACTCTGAGTATCCTTGAAAATCACTGCACTCCGCTGAGTCCATTACCGTGTCAATGTTAACAGCGCACTATCAAATCAATTCACATTCCTTCGAGGAACCGTGGGTCCAGGTCTAATCAATTTTAATTTTGAGCCCGCCCAAGCGACGCGCCACAATAAAGGTCTAACACCGGCGCGAAGATTCGCACTGATGGCTCTTCATTGGCGCGAGAAATCGACGCGAGTGATACCTGGACACACTCCGTTCAAAATAAAAGTTCCTCCTTGGTGGCGACTTTTTGTGTAGGAGCGCGAAAGAGGCGACCTGGCGGCAGGGAAAAATCTATGGAGCGCCGCGTCGCCAAGGAAAGCACATTTTACGAAAGACTGCAAAAATCGCGTGCAGTCGCCACTTGCGATCTTTTCAAACAAAACCAACGGCGACGATTGCGACTGCGGAGAGATCTGGTGGCGTGCTCATGGCCCAGGCGCGGAGACCAAATAGCCGAGAAGAATCTGAAGATATCGTTTTATACCTAGTGACCCATTTCGTCGTCTTCACTTCCACTCTTTACCTGGCCGGTGCAAAGGAAGATCTGCTCGGGCGCCGGCAGCTAGAGGTCGCTGGTGGCGGACTTCTCTCGAGGCGAGCGGCTGAGCCTGAGACGGTTCTTTGCACCTTCGAGACCTTGCTCTTGGTAGCGACTTCAAAATGACTAGTGCACTAAGGAGATATTTTCGATTTCTTCAGGTGCTACTGGTATTGCCCTCTTAGGAGATATTGAAGAATTTAACGCAAATATGGGGACACTTCTACATCCGTCTGCATGGCCATCTCATTTCCAGCACAACTCAAAAAGTACTGATTGTGTTAAGAATCGCAACATACAATATTAGTAACTTTAAAAGTCGATCAACCTAAATTTAAAAAAATAATGGTAGTATAATTACTTGTATCGTAAAAAGTTAAACAATTCAATTAGTAAATTATTTATATTATTTTTATTTCTTGGGTCCCAATTGTTAAAATGTACAAGACATTTATTTTTTAGTTATGTAATATCAAAGATCACATCAATATTCGTTTAGTTATGGCTTTCAGGTGACATGCAAGCATTTAGACGCATAGTCATACGAAAAATCTTAAAAATGTTATTTTAACTTTTAAAAATTATAATATAAATATAAACAATATAAAAAAAGGTTATAATTTAATTACTATTACGATAATTTTATTTTGTTTCGATAAAATTTAAAATTTATGAAATACTTAGTTTTTATATTTTAAACTGACCTTAGCTAAAATTATAAAATGATTTTTATTCCAGCTTTTTACATTAATTAATGATTGCCTTTGAATTTTCTTAAAGTTCGTGGACAGTAACGCTTGTTTTAAAATAATTTGCTTTCCTCACAAAGAGTCAAGAGTCATTCGATAGGAATATGAGTTATTTCTAAGAATAAATCATAAATCTTAGATTCAAAATAAGATATAATTGATCTTTTTATACATATAGGCACATTCAATAATTTCCTAGTAACATTCAAGATTGGTAAAATCGTATGGATTTACAATAAAGTTGTCTAATAACTTCTTCTAATACTAAAATGTTTCATTGAAGCGCTAAAAACAAAAGTCGTATTTATTTCCGGCAAGCAAATTCGATAACTATATTATCAAAAAAATAGTTTTCATCAACAAATACATTTATCACTAAAAAGTAATCAACGTAACATAGAGAAATTACTACCCATTGCCTAACAATTAACCACTGAAACGAGTTATCCAGGATTAGAAGAAATTTCTTATTTTCAATTTTTTACAATTAATTATTTATTAAAGATATCATTTCCTTTTTTATTTACTAGATCATTTCCGTTGTTTTTGTTAAAGTTAGAGGCAATTGGCAGAAGGAAATTTTTTGTGCATAAAATAATTGCTATTTATACTTATATGTATTTCTGGAGCAAAACATACAGTTTTCTTAATAAAACGAGTTTGAAGCTCCGGTATGTCTTAAAATAATTATTTTTAGCAACTTATGTTAGCACGATTCAATTACGACATTTCCCCAACCTTGCCAATTACTTGAATCACAAATTATAATAACCCAGTTCTTGCTACTCGTGCTCTTATTTAACAACAACTGCTCAACTATTATACAATTGACAACGAAAAATTTCGGCAACGTATAAAATTTACCTTTTTCTCAAAAAAAGTTTGAGAAAAAGTGAAACTGTAACAACGAAGACGGTAGTCAATATATGACTTAATTTGGTAAAAGTTAGCCAACGTCTGGTAGACTTTCTTGCCTTTTGATGTGCTTTTCACATAAGAGACGAGCACAGAATTGCCGACGGAATTCAAAATTTAAAGTATTATAATTACGCATGCAACCAACGTAGAAGATTGGTGTGCTAAAGGAGAATGTCTTGACACAACCTATATGACCAGAATTGGCAAATAGACGGAAAGTAGCTGTTGATTTCCTTGGACTTTTTGATTAGTGAAAGTGATCTATTCCATGCGAAAAATGCGGAATTTTGTGCAGTGCTACTAACAGAACGAAACAATAGAAAACTTCCAAATGGAGTATAATTTTGAGTCGAGAAATTCGAAAATTTGACGGATGGTTTGTAAAGGATTAAATACACCAAACTAAAATTGGAACTTTATACATACGAATTTTCTGATATTTCGTTCAATAGTCTTATTGTATAGTATGGTATGGAAAGGTCTTTAGAACCGAAGGAACCAAGCTTGCCAGGCAATAGCGTGACACCAGAATACATATATCGCAGACCATCTTGGCCTATCACTGTATGCGTGCGGAGAAAAGTAGCAGGTTGCGATTAATGGGAAGAAAGTGTAAAAACGGTCTGATATCCACAAACTATAATTCATAAATTTGATAAATGTTAGCAAATATCACATTCTGATGAAAATTCACACAGATATTCAATTCGCTTTAAACTTTAAATAATTTTTCTAAAAGTGCATGCCTGCCGTGATAAGTTGCCACAAAACGCTTTTAATACAGAGCACTTAATGGGCATGCCAAAACAAAAGGGAAACCATCTTAAAATTTCATAAACTTCCAAAAAAGAAATAGCAAAGTTCTCACCGGTCATTTTTATGCCCAAAGTTCATTGCACGGAAATTATCATCAGCTGGAATTATCTCACTGGACAAACAATGGACCGCTTTCTTCCAACAACAGTCGCTTTCGTAAAAGTTAACCCTTAATGGCTCCCTCCGTATCAGATATAATGTGGAAGGTCATGGAAATAAACCACGGCATGACGACCCGATGTCTCCATCTCAAGCAAGTAAAATCAGCTTCTTGCAAAAATCGAGCTCACCCGCACAAGACTAGGCCCCAAAGATGGAGATAGTTTTTTATCGTCACTCGAAGTCATTGTATTCGCCTATTTCGTGGGATCAGGGTCATAGTATGTGACGGAATGCAAACCAAGATGCCTTCGAGGTGCCTACAAAATAATTAAACTGGGACTAGATACTGTTCAGCTCTAAGCAAGTTGAAGAAAATTTGTTGTAGAAAAAACACAACAAGTTCGAAAAATCGAAAATTTTCCCGCGCTTAAGAATACCTTTGTGGACTGAAGCGGACAATTATGTGCGGGTGGCGCGGCATTGTCATGTTGATTGTTTCCTCATCATTTCTATTTCAACGTCGCGTGCTCTTCCGATATCACCCTCAGTTCCGGCTTTGTATAATACGGCTGTGAACTGGTGCGGATAATTTTCCCAGACATTTTCCATTATTCAGTGAGCTCTCAAAATTTGATTTAATTTTTTTATTTTTTTTCACAAAATTAGGTCTGGGATCAAAAGTACCTATGTATACAAATTTTATTAAAAAATATAAAATACCTAATCCAAATGTTACATATGTACATATATGTAAGTATCTATAACATATCCTTATAAAAGAAAATATAAAATTAAGGCTTTATTTAAAAACGTCCACAGCATCTAATCGATTTTCTTTTTACATTTTCCTATTAATGTTATTATTTAAAGGAAAATTATTATTTAATGTATTGATATTTTATTGAGAAAATATTTTTATAAAAACTTCTTAAAGATCGAAAGTACTACCAAGAATTTTTATAGCCTTCAGAATGTTGCACAATATATTGAACCAGTTTTTCATCTCGCCAACGTATGCAAATAAAATTTTCATCACTTTTTCTTTCATCTCGACATTTCCTCAGAACACAGGTTCTCTTCGAAAAGAAAAGAGGGAGTAAGTTGAATTCTTTGGAGGTAATTACAAGAGAGTTATTATTGCACGTCTTGAGGTGCACACATTGTGCAGAAGTTGAAAGTTGTGCTCAATAGGTTAGGTCTCTTGGCTTGGTATCAATGAAAATGAGGGGAAAATGGTGCCAAACTAATTGTCGGTAATCTTCACGTATTTGAAGTAAACCACGTACAAGAGGTGTCTTTGATAAGATGCTTCCGACGACAGATAGTGGCGGAGTTTTGTAAACAATGTTTCCCCCCAAAGGTAGTGAAATTCTTCAAATTTTTGAAAATTCGGGTAAACAGGATCTGCCCACATTGCTGAAATGTGGGAAATATAGACAACAATGATCTGCTAGTTGCTATCGCTGAGAAATTGTTTCGGATAAGTGGTAAGTATTTGTAAGTAAACTAATTTCAACACCTGCTGAACCTTTGCTTGCATTCGCATTAATTATGTAACCGAGGGACTAATTTCGAATACTAAATGGCTTTTATGAAATATGATGTTTCCCAAGCTATATGGCAAGAGCGAAAGTGTGACATTTTTTGTAGTTTATTATTTCAGTACGGTTAATAATTATGAGCTTTGGTACAAACAGGTAATTAGCAGAATTCCACAAAGAAAATATGAAAAACGTACTAAAAAAAGCTGTGAATTTCCTGCAGAACCTATGATATCAAACCATTTGCGAAAGCGTTCCAGAATGCGAAACTCTCTTTTGGAAATGAGAATATTAATACATTTTTATATGATAATACTATTTATAAGCAAGGTAAAGTAATTTATTGTTTTCACTGTATGTAATAAAAGCGGGACTAAACTTTAAAGAACTATACCTGCATTTCGTTCAAATTTTGTTGATAATATGATGCAGACTATGCGTTCGTCTTGCACGTTATCTAAAATTTTGAGATTTGTGCGTTAAAAAGGAATTTAGCCTTTACCAACGTTAAAGATAATCCCAAAAATATTGACCGTTTAAAAATCGAAACAAACCTTGAATTTTCTTGCATCTGCAAATGTTTTTTTTACATTGAACTGTCAACTGTCGAGCTTAATTTTAGAATTGAATTTTGATCATTATATTTTTAATATTTTCGCATGATTTGCGGATATGGTACGGTTTAATCTATCTCTAGTTAGTGATAAAAAATCTGTATTACAGCATCAGCAGTACTAGATGTTTCTAGATGCACTAATTCCACTGCTACTAGTCTCAATTTTATCTATTCATTGTGATGAAGAAACAGGTGGAAATATCAACCCCGGGATTTCTAATGTTGAATCCACATTGCCCCCGTGTGGTCAATATGGATTTCGATGCCTGGATTCTAAAACCTTTCAAATATGTCCCTATCGTGACGCTGAAGGCACCACTGAAAAAACTATAGATACTCATGAATGCAAAGAAGGATATTCGTGCGATGAAGATAATCCGGCATATTGCAGCCCTGACGATCCGAACATGCAAACAACCGAAGATCCAAGAAATCAGAAGGAAAACATCGATTTTTATGATCCTACAAATTTCGATTTTAATGCGGAATATCCCGAAGAATTTGCACCACCTTTGATGGAGGAGCGTCGCGTAGGCAGGTCGTCAAATGATGAATCGTGTGAGTGCGTAGAAACAACGACAACTACAGAAGCCTCCACAACTACTACCACAGAGGAGTCATGGGATAATTCTTCCTTGATCTTCACACCAGGACCAGAGATAAGTTGTGACAATTATGGATTTTACCCAGGTAAGGTATATGATAGTATAGGCCATTTTACTTACCTACATAAGCCTCATATTGAAGATTACTATAACAAGTCGCTTTTTTGGTTCTGCGATGTGCCACAATCTGGAAATGGGTTCTTTATTCGGCACATGAAGTGTGGAAAAGGAAGATATTTCGATGCACTGAAGCATGCCTGTGTTTTAGAAGGGACAGTTCGAGAAGTACGAGCACAAGACGAAGACTCAGAAGATGATGAAGATGTCGAAGCCTATAACAGCAAGCGATTTTCATGTTCTGGGAAAACACCAGGAAAGTATGCCGACGATAAAAATTGCCAATTATATCATGTTTGCTTGACGAAAATCTTCCAACCCTTTCACGAATTATTATTTTCTTGCCCTGATGAAACTGCCTTCGATCCATCAACTCAAAAGTGTTCTAGGCATGCAACGTATAGGTGTTTAAACGCAGATGGCCCTATGGAGCAAGTCATACATAAACAGAATCCCAACATACAATGCAAAAGTCCATCCAGATTTCGAGAGATTTCTGATTGTAGCAGTTATTACCTATGCTATGGTGACCAGCTACTAGAAATGAAATGCCCTGAATTCTATAGATTTGATGACAATATACTGGAATGCTTGCCACAAGGAATTGCTAGATGTCATGAGATCATCGAATAAAGTTTATTTTTTACTTTCAGTTATGAAAAGTATTTGAACACACTTGTATTTATATAAGCATAAACTTTTGTTTTAAAATTATAATCCATATACGCTCAATGCCTCATTTTCGGGGAGTTTAAAAGTAATTTTTTAATCGACATTATATTTGAGCTTTCGAGCAGATGATATGAATGATTATATTTTTATTGGAAAACAGTTCGTCGAAAGATGCAATGATAATTACGCGGGAGTTTCTGAAGACGCTGATTTTGAATTTGACGATCGAATCTAGTGGATCCAAAACGATGATCTGTAACACTCAACTTCAATAACATTTTGTAAAAATAATTCTACTTATAGGACCTTTTAAGTCCTTGAATAGGTACCCAATTTTACAAGTTTAAACTAAGAAAAATTTTTAGAAGAGGGTTTTGAATTAATTTCATATTTCAACCTATTACCAACTTCGAATTTGTTGATATCGTTATAATCCGACATTGTGGAAAAATACCAAATATGGCCTCTGGATGACCGAGCTTTTTATAAATTATGTACATTTTTAAGTGTGCAAACAAATTTTAGATTTTTAAAACTATAAATATCACTTTAAAAGTTAATAATATGTCATAATACTTGGAAATGGGGAGACCAAAAAAAGAAAAATTTGCAAAGAATTTTGTTAATTGCAAATTTCACTTCAAAATAGCAAAACACTCGAATTTTAACAACTTTTGATGCATACCTATTGAAGACAAGTATTCCCAGACTTTGATGTACACAAGCTATTTCAATGTACATACTTACTTATGTGTAAAAGCTTCCGAAATAAAATAGACAATATATTAATTATGCTATTTTTATTTATTTGATTGGCTTTTTGCCATTGACATTTTCTTAACAAGTAAATTATTCACACTTGTGTATACATCCTTCGCGTTCCACATCGTAAATTTGATGATCGTGGCACTTAAGATGGTACTTCTTAAGTTTTCTATTGTCCTTCAAAGAACAAATGTAATATTTCTTACAATTATGGGGATCTGCGAAACGACCTGCAGTTTCGCACTCAAATTTCCTCTTGTGTTTCTTATCTTTAGATTTTTGATCGTCTGTGCTTTCAGAACTGCTCGATTTATTATCCTTTTTAGATTCCTCACTTTTCCTAGACTCAGAACTTTCAGGTTTCGAACGGTCATCGGTTTCATCAGATTCATCGCTCTCATTCTTTTCCTCGGAGTCTTTTCTTTCCTTGGAATAAACTTCGGCTGAATTATTATTGGACTGTGATTCATCAGCTTCTACTGATTCATTACTTTCAGCACTTTCGTCGCTTTGGGTAGACTTGTTGCTAGCCTCGCTAACGTCCTTATTTTCTGAGCTTTCCACACTCTCAAGAGTTTGGGAAATCTCTGAAGTTTCAGGACTTTCAACACTTCCAGGGCTTTCCACACTTTGAACAGGTTTAGTATTTCCAGTACTTGACTCTAAAGACTCTAGACTCTCCTCAGATTCGTTAGAAATTATGTTAGAAGTAGATTCACCCGGTTTGTGACTGCTTCCAGGAATTGCATTTTTGTTATCTTCAGATTGAGCTTTTTCAGTACTTTCAACACTTTCTTCGCTAGCTTCGCTCGATATAATTAAATCTGGCGTAACTATGAAACCGTTTCCTTGTCCAGGGCGTTGTCCTTGAGAAACTAGGCCAGGGTTAATAACGTTTCCGTGCCAACCTTGCTCTCCTGCGGTTGGTGCTTGTCCTTGTGGACCTAATCCGGGATTAATAACATTTCCGCCAACGCCTGGACCTCCTGCTGCTGGTATTTGTCCAGGAGTTTGTCCTTGAGGGCCTAGAGCAGGGTTAATGGCACTTCCACTCCAGCCTTGACCCCCTGCAATCGGTGCTTGACCTTGTGGACCTAATCCGGGATTAATAACATTTCCACCAAAGCCTGGACCTCCTGCCGCTGGTATTTGTCCAGGAGCTTGTCCTTGAGAGCCTAGAGCAGGATTAATGGCACTTCCGCTCCAGCCTTGACCCCCTGCGATCGGTGCTTGACCTTGTGGACCTAATCCGGGATTAACAACATTTCCACCAAAGCCTGGACCTCCTGCTGCTGGTATTTGTCCAGGAGCTTGTCCTTGAGAGCCTAGAGCAGGATTAATGGCACTTCCGCTCCAGCCTTGACCCCCTGCGATCGGTGCTTGACCTTGTGGACCTAATCCGGGATTAATAACATTTCCACCAAAGTCTGGACCTCCTGCTGCTGGTATTTGTCCAGGAGTTTGTCCTTGAGGGCCTAGAGCAGGATTAATGGCACTTCCGCTCCAGCCTTGACCCCCTGCGATCGGTGCTTGACCTTGTGGACCTAATCCGGGATTAACAAAATTTCCACCAAAGCCTGGACCTCCTGCTGCTGGTATTTGTCCAGGAGCTTGTCCTTGAGAGCCTAGAGCAGGATTAATGGCACTTCCGCTCCAGCCTTGACCCCCTGCGATCGGTGCTTGACCTTGTGGACCTAATCCGGGATTAATAACATTTCCACCAAAGCCTGGACCTCCTGCTGCTGGTATTTGTCCAGGAGCTTGTCCTTGAGGGCCTACAGCAGGGTTAATGGCACTTCCACTCCAGCCTTGACCCCCTGCGATTGGTGCTTGACCTTGTGGACCTAATCCGGGATTAATAACATTTCCACCAACGCCTGGACCTCCTGCTGCTGGTATTTGTCCAGGAGCTTGTCCTTGAGGGCCTAGAGCAGGATTAATGGCACTTCCGCTCCAGCCTTGACCCCCTGCGATCGGTGCTTGACCTTGTGGACCTAATCCGGGATTAATAACATTTCCACCAAAGCCTGGACCTCCTGCTGCTGGTATTTGTCCAGGAGCTTGTCCTTGAGGGCCTACAGCAGGGTTAATGGCACTTCCACTCCAGCCTTGACCCCCTGCGATCGGTGCTTGACCTTGTGGACCTAATCCGGGATTAATAACATTTCCACCAAAGCCTGGACCTCCTGCTGCTGGTATTTGTCCAGGAGCTTGTCCTTGAGGGCCTAGAGCAGGATTAATGGCACTTCCGCTCCAGCCTTGACCCCCTGCGATCGGTGCTTGACCTTGTGGACCTAATCCGGGATTAATAACATTTCCACCAAAGCCTGGACCTCCTGCTGCTGGTATTTGTCCAGGAGCTTGTCCTTGAGGGCCTACAGCAGGGTTAATGGCACTTCCACTCCAGCCTTGACCCCCTGCGATCGGTGCTTGACCTTGTGGACCTAATCCGGGATTAATAACATTTCCACCAAAGCCTGGACCTCCTGCTGCTGGTATTTGTCCAGGAGCTTGTCCTTGAGGGCCTAGAGCAGGATTAATGGCACTTCCGCTCCAGCCTTGACCCCCTGCGATCGGTGCTTGACCTTGTGGACCTAATCCGGGATTAATAACATTTCCACCAACGCCTGGACCTCCTGCTGCTGGTATTTGTCCAGGAGCTTGTCCTTGAGGGCCTAGAGCAGGATTAATGGCACTTCCGCTCCAGCCTTGACCCCCTGCGATCGGTGCTTGACCTTGTGGACCTAATCCGGGATTAATAACATTTCCACCAAAGCCTGGACCTCCTGCTGCTGGTATTTGTCCAGGAGCTTGTCCTTGAGGGCCTAGAGCAGGGTTAATGGCACTTCCGCTCCAGCTTTGACTTCCTGCGATTGGTACTTGACCTTGTGGACTTAATCCGGGACTAATAACATTTCCGGTAACGCCTGGACCTCCTGCTGCTGGTATTTGTCCAGGAGCTTGTCCTTGAGGGCCTACAGCAGGATTGATAGCACTTCCGCTCCAGCCTTGACCTCCTTCAGTTGGTACTTGTCCGGTAGCTTGTCCTTGTGGGCCTAGTGCAGGATTGCCTGCTGGTGGTAGTAATCCAGGAGCCTGGCCTTCCAAGCCTGCACCAGGATTAATAACATTTCCGTTCCAGTCTTCACCTCCCGGAGCTTGAGGGTTTTGTGCACCCCCACTTTGATTTCCTCCATTTTCAGCAGTACCAAGAATTCCACCTTGTTGGTTTCCTACAATATTAGCTTGCGATTCTTGTTGGGTAAACCCACTTTGCTCCTGGCCAGGAAATTGTACAGGGATGTCAGTACCGCTACTACCTAAAGAGCCTTGCGGACCACTAGACTGATTAATGCTATTGGAGTCTTGTGGAATTCCAGATGGTGCAAGATTTGAAGCTGATCCACTATTTGGAAGTGATTCTATAGGAATTTCATTATCTCCAATTTGTGTTGATTCACCAATAATTTGCCCATCCGATACGGAATCAGCTGGAGTTGGAAGTCCCTCGATGCCATTTGATCCTGAGGTGCTAGACGGATCTTGAATTTGAGAAACATTTGCAGGGACATTGGCATTAGCGGTCTCAATAGATCCTTGACCGTCGGATACAGCGTTTTCTGCAGTACTAGAAGTGCCTGATCCTTGATCCCCTACAGCGTCTGGAGTAGCGATAACCTCTGATTCTACTGTTTGGCCATTTCCTAAATCATTTAGATCTGCTCCACTGGCTCCCAAAGAATCAACATTTTCTGTGTTACTTGCTGCAATTTCACTTCCTTCAGATGATGCTGGTACTTGAGCTAATGCAGGAGCTGCAACAGCATCTTCAGGAGGCCCATCATTTTCAGGCTCTTGAGGAGCTGGCGTTCCAGCATTCTCTGTTATTGCAGTTGAGGACCCCTGAGATACAATTTGAGCTGCTTCTGATGCTCCAACTACTACGCTTGAAGGTTTAGTAGGTAATGGAGTTTCTTGAGTAGATGAAGTTGCTGAAACATTTCCTGAATTCTCAGCAACAGTTACTTCATTTTCGGATTGATTGGCTTCCGAAATTCCAGCCGTTCCATCTTCATTTGTTCCTTGTGATCCAACAGTGCTACTTTCAGTAACTTGTGGAAATACTGAAGATTCAGTTTCCTTAGTTTGAACCATTTCTGTATTTGGTACTGTAGCTTCAGTAGTATTAGAATCTTCTGCACTCAAGCCCTCTGTACTTCCACTAACTGAAGTTGTGTTAACTTCAGAAGTTGTAACATGCTCAGTAACACCTTGAATATCAGTACTTTGAGAATTATTAAAGAGTCCTGAGGTTTGGTTGATATTTCCGGATGGAGTGAGCTTGTCATTGTCAAATTGGTTCGTACCAGGGGCTTCAACTGTTTGTTCAGTAGTTCCATTTACATTTATAGGCTCGGATCCGGTTATATTTTGAGTACCCTTTCCATTTTCTGGTGTTTCAATATTTTCAACTGGTTTTGTTTGTTCTGTACCTCCTGTACCTTCAATATTTTCTTCGTTTACAACATTTCCCTCGCTATCAATACCTTGGCTAGAGCTTGGGACTGAAGATACTTCGCTTTCTTGAACATTTGATTGCACTGCTTCATTGCCTTCATTTGGAGCAGCAGACGGTACTTGATCCGGTAAAGACACCACTTCTTTATCAGAGCCCGAAATGGAGGCTTGGGTAGGTTCAGCTGATACAGAAGCAGGTTGTTGGTTAGATGCAAATGGACTACTAGATGTTGTAGTTTCAGAATTTTCCGCGACTTGGGAGTCACTAGGTAATGTTGAATTATCAACAATAGAAGGATTGCTTTCTTGTACAGGTTCATTTTCAGATAGACCTGCCTGATCTTCTGGTTCTGGTGTTTCTACCGCAGCAGCAGTGTTTCTATCACTCGATTCTTTATTATTTACGACTTCTTCGTTATTGTTATCGGCTGTCGATAATTCTTGAATTGCCTCAGATGTCTGAGTGCTTTGCTCAATTGTGCTGGACGGGATTGCCTCCGTTGTGCTTGTAGATAATATAGTGGTTTCGAAATTTTCTTGATTAGTTTTCTCCGTTTGAGTATTGTTTGCAGAGATTTTTTGTGATTCAGTAGTAGAGGTTGTAGGATCGTTGTCTTCCTGGACTGTGGTTGTCTCCTGGGTTGGGATTATGGCACTTGATTCGATTGACTTAGAAGTCGTAGTTTCATTAGAACCTTCAACTAAATTTTCATTAGCAGCTTCTGTAGTATAATTAGTTCCCTCTGAAATAGCAGTAGACGTTGCTTCACTTGTTAATTCTACCGTAGCCTCAGATGTTGATGAGGATGCTGTTTCACTGCTTGGCAGCTCTGTTGATGTTGTTGTAGTTTCGTTCTGCACATTAGCTGTTTCCATAATAGTTGCTTCTTCACCGCCTTCAGGTTCTTCTCTTGTTACTTTAGAAGATGCGGTTTCTTCAACAATTTGATTTTGTTCCTGCTGCTCATTGACATTATTTTCTTCAGAAGGTGGAATTACATCCGTAGCTTGCTCATTATTTTCTGTAGATGGTGTAGACGTTCCTTCACCTAATTTATTATCTGCTGGTACAGATTCTGCAACTAATTGTTCAGCTACAGTAGTCTCTCCTTCAGCTACAGGTTCAGCTCTTTTTAAAGGAACGCAACTTGATTCTCCTTCATTCTGACACCTAGTATTTGCGGGGCAATATAAGACAGGCCCTTCTGTGACCATTCTTCCAGTTCCATCGTCTTTACATTTCATATATTTAAAAGGGCCCATACAAAGCTCTGATCTTCCATTACAGTCATGGTCTGTCGTTGGCTGACTTTGCACTAATGCAACAAACTGGAAGGTTAAAAGAAACGATTTTGAGGCACAATTAAATTATTAGAAGTATATTACACAATTTGGCGCGCTGGCATAAAACTCCAATTCAGAAATTCACTATAACACGGAAAGCACTTGCATAATCTTTGTAGTCCACGCCATACACCACCGTCACAAGGATTACTATTCCAGTGATCTTTGGAGAAGAAATTTTATGCCAACAGCTGTTCTAATATGCCACAGAATACTTAGTCGGTATCCAAATTGATATTTACCACCAATAACATCACAACTCCAACACTTCTGGTCGTTTCCATTTTCGAATTAGTTCGTTACTGAACTGCGCAATCCCGAATTCTCGAGTTTTTATGCAGAAGATCAAGATCAACTTCTAAGATAAAGATCTACCGTGCAAACATCTAAGACATCAAAGCACCAGATAATTTCCACCGGCAAAAATTTTTTTCAATTTATGGCTCTGCGGTTAATTATCTTTATCAGAGTGAGTCATGGTTGCAGGTTGCCAGGAGGATGCTCTTGGAGGTACCCCACTAAATAGGCATTTACGTTTTTAGCTAAAGTTGTTGTCTTCACTCAAGCTCAGCCCTTATTTGTATAAGAGTACGACCACTTGGATGATGTCGTCAATTAAAAGGAAAATTTTTTTTAAGATATGCAGATCTAACAACTTCCGGATACTGTGGGTAATAATTTTCTTACGTCGCAGATGACGCTATTTGTAAATATGACGACATACTGTTCATCATTGTAAGCAAGAGAGAAGTTGCTCGATTTCCAGCTTCAACCTTGAACTCAACGCGTTATGTTTTGTTTTCTCCTCATGTTATTTAAAAAAAGGTAAGATTAGATTAAGGAGATACATTGAAATATCTTTATTGAATGAGGGATAAAATGGCACAAATTTCCAATTTATTGATCACTAAAGATCTTTCTCTTCGGCATTGATAAAATTACTTTAGTGAATTATTGTTTTCTGATGATTGATGCATCGTCTATAAAGAGACAAAATTAAACAGACTGATTAACTCACTTTGATGTTTTGAAAATTTCGACATCGGTAGAAATTTTCGGTATGCAATGGGTCATTGGTTCAAATCCCATCACTAATTCATCCCCTTATTAGGATGCATATATATATACTACAATATTATATAGCATCCCTCTTCTACACTCACATCTTGTACCTATATCAATAATACGAATTCTAGAAATTATTATTAGACCTTTTCCGCTGTGCGTATTATTATAGTAGATGACAATACACATACTATATCTATTTGTAATAATATCCCACAAACCGGAACATATTTTTATACATATTTACCATTTTATTATCTTATCTGTCTGGATGTTTTATGACAATTTCATTTTTATTTTTTTTATAGCACATGACGCATACGATGCTTTTTTCGGCTTTATGTTTGTGTAGCCAGACTCTGAACGTCCTCATACTCCAGTGCATTAGATTAGTACGTGATGAAGCCCAAATTATTACACAGGTCAACAACTCTAATGATTTTTTGTTATGTTGTTTTTATTATATTTTTTTTGTTAATTATAAATTTAAAAAAATTTTCGCTAAAAAGAAAATAATTGAAAGTCATAAGAACTCGATATAACTCAAATAAAATATCAGTTACATATACAGAACCATTACAATATATTTTTTGGCCTCTTCCCCTCCTATAATGCCTTTTTCATTTCAGCTATATGCCTTTGGTGTCGTGCATATCGTGATAAGAAAATGTCTGTAAGAATCAGTCTCTGGATACAAATTCGCGCATAAAAGAGAAAATGTTCTTATGAGCTCATAAATTAAATGGTTTAAAAGCGTGAAGTCTTAATTAAATATAAGGTTTTATTTATGTATATACATATTATGTTTTCTGATAAGAGCAAATACTTGTTACACATTCGAATAAAATCATGAACAATCAGGTTTCATGAAATCTTGCACTAAATTTAAAGTTTCTGAGGAACAGATACGGAAAATTTTCGGTCGAGAAATAGTAATCTAGAGAAACAATTTAAAAAAATAGTTTATCATAAACATGACACAACAACACACAGAACCTATAAAGGCTTATGAAAAATTTCCTTCTATAAAAATTCTATCAAAAAGTCTCAAATAACTGACATTGACAAGTATAGTTTGAGATTGAAGTTTTCATTATTGACTACAGAAAATAAAGTGATAAAAGAATTAAATTGTAAAACAATAGTCAGTACCACTTTTGTCGTAATATCATCCGTTTGAGCAAGACAAAGCAAGGCTTTAGATTTTTTTATATTCCTGCTTTCAGACTTAAGAAAATAAGGCAACATTTGGAATAAAATTAAAAATTTATTGAACCTGATGAAGTTTATTTACTTTAGTAGCATGGGACAATAATTTACTAAGGGATCTATAATAAACTAAGTCGGCCAATGGACTTCGGGGAATCTTCATCAGATGCTGGATGCTCCCACAAACCCTCAAGCACTACATTTTACCAAACCGTCGTTGGCGCAAATCATTCTCTCTGAATCAAAGAAGTAACCGGGTGGACACTTCAAATGACTCAATTTCATCTTCCCGGCTTTTTTCTCCCAGCAGATGAAGTATTTTTCGCAGCAGTCGGGATCGGGGAAGGTGCCCTCTTCGGTGCACGTAAAAAGAATTTCATCGCTATCTGCACTCAAATTTCCCTCATCCTTTGAGTTCAGTTTCTGTTGCAGTTTCGCTAGTTGTTTTCGGGCCTTCTCTTCTTCCTTAATCTTTCGCTTTTCTTCTTTCTCCAGCTCTTTGAGCCGATCTTTTTCTTCTTTCTCTCGTCGCTTCTTATCCTTTTCCAATTTCTTCTCTTCACTTGAAATTCTCTTCTCTTCAATCTTCAGCCATTCCTTTTCAGCTTTCAAAATGCTGTGCTCGTCTTCTTCTGCTTCAATGACTTCATGGTTTGCTTCAAAAAGATGGTTAGGATCGAAGGAACATCTTCCTAAAGCAGAATCGAAGCGTTGGAAGGTTGGACATTGAATATGGTATTTTTGATATTCGCCAGTTATGCTGGGAACACACCAGAAGTATCTTGTTGGATCTTCAGGATCTGCGATATTTCCTGCTGCTTCACATTCCAGTCCTCCGCACGGAGCTACGTCCCTTGTGCATCTCATCTTGCGAGCACTGAAAGCAAATCTAGGTGGACATGTTGCTTCGACGCGATAGTAGCCCAATGGACTGCCCAAACAAATGAAATATCGTTTGCAATCGCCTTCGTAAGCATGGGCACCTGGAGCCGTGCATGGGGGAATCGTTGTTGTTGGAGCGGGCTCATTTCCTTCAGTAGTTCCCTCGGAGGCGGCCGTTTCTGCTTCATCTGGAGATCCAGCGGCTGTTTCCGATGATTCAGCTTCAGAAGTTGTACTTGATTCGGCTTCATTTGTGTCAGCTTCCGAATTCGTACCGGACTCGGCTTGAGACTCTGCAGAAGAAGGCAGAGAAATTTCTACTTCACCATTATTGTCAACATTTTCAGATGGCTGGGCTTCTTCAGTTGTTTCTTTTGAAGCAGCGGCTTCAGAAGCAGTTTCTTCAACTTCTCCTGATGTAACAGTCTCACCACTTGCAGTTACCCCTGCTTCTGCTTCATTAGTTTCACCTGCTACTGCTTCAGATGTATTTTCTTCAACCTGTTCACCGGCAGCTGACGCTTCAGTTTCGTCAGGATTACTTTCAGTCGGATTTTGAGGTTCCTGAGAATCGACTACAGTTTCATCAGTTGTTTCCTGGGCATTTGCTTCAGCACTGTTTTCAGCAGTGATTTCCTCTGTAACAGATTCTTCTTTATTTTCAGCTTCTTCTCCTGTATCCTCCTGAGTAGGTTCATTGTTTTCAGCTTGTACATCGGTGTCCTGTTCAGTAACTGCAGCTGCTTCATCAGGAGAAGAAACATTTTCATTTTCTAGCTCAGAAGTTTCACTTGCAGAACCTTCATTTACTTCAGCACCTTCCTGAATGGATTCTTCAGGGGTATTCATTGCTCCGCTGCTTTCTGGATTAGGCTCATTTGTTTCTTCTTCTACTGCACTAATTGCTTGCTCTTCAGCAGTTTCAGTTGTTTCAACTGTTTGAGCTGTTTCAGCTGCTTCAGCTTCTTCAGGTTCTTCATTTACAGATACATCTGCCTGTGGTAGTTCTTCATTTGCGGTTTCAGCTTGTTCTTGAACTTGTGGTTCTTCATCGGGAGCTTGATGATCAGAAGTATCTTCTGCCAAAATCTCGTTTTCGGAATGTTCATTTGTAGCTTCTTCGCCAACAGATGGATCTTCAGTAACTGTCTCATTTTCAGATGGTTCTTCAACTGCTTCAATTTCAGTTTCGGAGTTTTCTTCAACGGCAGCTTCTGAATTATTTTGTGTCTCAATCTCTTCATTTCCAGTTTCTGTTTCAACATGTTCATCATTTGCTTCAGACACACTTTCAGTCTGTTGAGCGACTGTTTCAGTTTCGGGTTGTTCTTCAGTTAACTCTTGCCCTCCCACTTGACTATTTTCATTCTCTAATGTTGGCTCTTCGTAATCAGCAGTTTCTGATGGTTCCTCAACTGCTGGAGATGGTTCTTCATCCACATTTTCGTCCACTGCAACAGCTTCTTCAGCTGAATTTCCATCAACTATTGTCGGTTCAGCATTATCCTCAGACCCAATTGGCTCTGTGTGCTCAAACTCATCTTTTAAAGTGGCAGGATCAGCTGTAGAAGTTGGTGCTGTAGATGTTGTTGGCTTGGGAACCATTTCAGATGAGCACGGTTTTTCATCCAAGTCGTTGCACATCATATCATGGGGGCAGTCTTGAAGGCTACCTTCTACTGCGACGAGATCTCCATCACCGTAGTCGGCACATGAGAGGTACTGGGATATTCCAACACACTTAAAATCCTTTCCACCGCAATTTCTGTTAAGGTCTTGGGCACTTGCGAGAGCAAGAACCTGCAAAATTTAACCAGCACCCATCGATTAGGTTAATTTTCACAAAAATTATTAAATAATTAACAGTTAATTACCACAGCCAAAATCGTAACTCTAAGTTTATCCATTTCGTATATCGTTTCGTTACTGAACCTGTTCGAAGTTCGGAACTGCATTTAAAGCAGTTTTGTGACTGCTTTTATGCAGATTTATTCGCTTACATAAACAGGACAGAGGATATTTGATAAGATTTCTAATCACCTTGCAAATTAAGTTTTTTTGCTCTATATCTAGTGCATGCCGTAGAAAAGTTCTTCTATGTCTACAGAAGCCACGGCGGCGTGCAAATAAATAAATGATTCATTTCTCTTGCGGATCTACAGAAATTTGCATCACAGATGCAATCTATTATAATGTTATCAAACTCCACTAGTAGTTTTTGAAAAATCTGAAGAAACTGTGATGCAAATTGCTTTTTCATATTTGTACTTGGGACATTTTCTAAAGATGGGTCATGACCTCGGGAGGAATTCAAATATATTTTTGTCACATATTATCGTATGCTGTGCTACAAAAAACAACTCTTTCTTTTTCCGATTTGGGTAATCTTAAATAAAAAAATTCAATTGATTATTTTTCATTTCAGTATTTGAGCTAAGAATTTTTAAAAATATGGGTTAGCAACTATTTTTTAATTCTTAGTTTTATAAATGTTTAGGTATTACTCTGACGCCTGTTGAGCATTTTGTAGGCTACAGAAACAGGAAAATAAATTTTTCAAACACCACCCAGAATTAATTTGGTTGGAGGTTGTCGATGGCTATCATAACTCGATATACATGAATAAATTTGAATTTAAATTTGTTCGAATTCTTTTACTATCGTTTTACACCAATATGATTTTCCAAAAACATTACCTATTCCAATTAACTTCTCAGTTTGACGTATTATTATTTTTATTGTATTTATTATTCTTCATCAAAATCTAGTAGATAGGTAAGGCATACGTATTTTCTCATACCTTTCACAAAGTGGGAGGGAGACTCAAACAAGTTCAAATGCAAAATAATTTTAAGTTTGCAATTGTTTTAATATTAAAGAAAGAAAATTAATAAAATTTAATTAGAAAAAGTTTTAGAAGGTAGAAGATGAAATATGGTGTGAGTTACGAAGGTTCAAAATCTAATTTTTTTTGGAAATTCTTTTACAACAAGCTTCGTTAGAATGCATATCTCAATTGTTAGAAGACGTATTAAACTCGAATTTTATTTTATAAGGATGCCTTTAGATTTTGTTGGAAAATAACATTACTCTAACTATAAAACGACAAAATCTGAAAATCTGAAATCAAACAATCTGAAATTGATTAAGGCAAAATGAAGCAAAAATTGGAGGTCACTAGTGAAATTGCATGCAAATTTAAAATCTTATTTTAAAATAATGAGTTCAAGAAACTTTTGTTAAATGTATTTATATTAATTCAACATTAAATATTTTATTTCAAATAGTAGAGGTTAAGCATGTTTCAGGTAATTTAAAACATAGATTCAAAAGTAATAGTACAGGAAGCATGATTATGGACACAGTGAACTCTCATTTCACCAAAAATTCCATTATAGCTCGCTTAACCCGAAGCGTCCGCATATGAGAGACTCCCTCGCAAGCTTAGCGCGACATTTAGCTTTTTATAGCGGCTATCAGCAAATATCTGGCTGTGAAATAATAAATAAAGTGCTCGTCGTGTTGCTCGAAAATGTAAACGACTTTTCTGATAAGGTTATCATAAATCTGTTTACGTTCCACCGTTTCTCACGAGTTTGCAGCGCTGCGTCGTCTGTGAGCGAGGCGAGCGTACACCACCAGCCCGAATTAATCGGAATGCTCGCAGAAATCCTCTTGAGAATCTAATGGACGCACCCCAAGAAGCCAGGGAGGCGCTAACGATTTTTTAGGTGCTCAGAAGAGATGATATGGACAGGCCCGGCACACTGTTACGTGATACCCCCGTGAAGGTGAAGGAGTCCAGGCGGCCGGTACAGCGGATCGTGAAGAAGCACCTGCAGCAAAAGTACCTTCTTTGCGGATTCGCTATACACGTATGTAATCTTATGCTAAGAGTTAAATATTAGATTCGATTCTAACATAAATTTGTGTCGCAGGCGTTTCTGGCCACTCCGGCCTACTTGTACGGGATAGTGGTGGACAGTGATCACGAGCTTATCATCCGGATCTGGCCAGCGATCGTCTACCAAGCGGTGGGCCAAATATCCCAATCAGTGCTCCTGAATACCGCCGAGAAGTGCCGCGGAAAGGTCCAGGAACAGACGGAGAATCGAAAGATATTTTTATTTGCGACACTTATCACCTGCACGGCAATCACGCTGAGCGGTTATCTGTTCTCATCAGCATGGATCACGGTTACGACAACTACACAAGTCATCGCGGCCATTATTTATGGCCTGTTTGGCGGTGAGTCGACCTGTTTCCGACTGTTCAACTGAACTACCAACCAGGTTCCCCTCTTAGGCATCGGGTCCAGCCTAATCTACTCGAGGACGCATATAATCCTGGAATCGGTGCGCCCTGCCGAAGACAAATATGTGAGGAAGACCATCCAGATATGCGGCGAGGCGTTCTGCCAGATCTTCCTCTCGTTCGTCTTCACCAGTCTGAGGACGTTGTATGGCACATCTCAGTCCCTCGTGCTCATGGGCGCCCTCCTCATCAATTTAATCCCACTGTCTCTGCTCGTCACTCGGAAACCTGAAAACTCCACCAAGCCTGAGAACCACCCACCTAGGCCAGATATTCAGCTAAGTGTGCCATTCGAAGAGCGACACTGGTAATTATTATTAAAACTAACGATGTTTAGAACGCTTTTGCTAGTTTTAAAATAGGTTTTTGGAGGAGGTCTATTTCGAGTGCTTTGTATGCCGTTTTAGAATTTAAATGCATTTACACTTGAATCTATTTTTCCTACTAAGAGTAAAGTACTAAATTTCGAATAGTGCGTAGGGCATTCGAACATATACTTAAAAAGATTTCTTTGCATTAGTACTTTTCTATTTATCAAACTTGAAATATTCTTTAAAGTACACTAAAAGTTTTGTATATATTTTGATCGAAATAAAATTTAGATCAGTTCAATTTGAAGCAAGTGCTATCCGAAGAGTTAGTGAAGTGTTAATATGTATATGCGAATTCGAAAGCGTGTATAGACCTTTATTTAAAAAAAAATGTTTAAGTGCAAGTTCCACTTATCACAGTAACCAAGGAGTTTATTCATCTTTACTTAATTCTTAATCAATGTGAAAATTTCTTCAACAATTATGTATTGAAGCCGACAATGTTATCCAAAACTATAAACGCTATAAATATTTGCAAAGTCCTCTATTAGCGTAAAAACGATTTATAATACCCACATTTTCTCTGTTGGAGTAATAACACAATTCAAACAGTTTAATTTTTCAAATGAGGTTCTAAAAATTGTGATTCATTTTTTACGTTTTAATCCAACCAGAATTGACGAAATTTTATCCAGTACAACTCGTGACATGAAAAAAACTGGAAATGTACTTGAAATGTGAAATAAATTATATGATTCATATTATTCCGTAGGTATACATACATATGTTGACGGTAAAACCATTTAGATTCAGATTAAACTAGTTTTGCCTAATTCAAAGTAGTTCATATTCGCAATTTTGTAAAGTAGTGCTTCTCTGCAATTCACGAAAGTTTACCACAGGATTTTGTCATAGGGGATTTTGTGTCCAACCCGTAATTTATAAGCGTAAATTTGAAGACCATAAAACGGACGCTAGAAACTAGGTAGGTAGGGATTTTTGATTTTGGCTGCATTTTTATTTATTTAGAAACACATTTAAGCCTCTGTGATATTATATTTAGATGACTATAGTAAGAAGTAAGTTAATATTTACATACCTACTGATAGATAAAAGTTCTCTTCTTATTTTAAAAGTAATTAATTAATTAATTTAATTGACGACGAAAAATAGACTTCATTCTGATTAAAAACTATTTAAGAATTTAGAATAAATAGAGGGCTTAGGTATAATTTAAAAGATATATGACTTTTGGAATGGTTTCGATTGAAACTTACACACTATATAATAACAAAGCAAAGTACTCGGGAAGACGCTTTCAACGACTTATTTTGTAAATGAGCTAAGCAATAGCTCAATTTTTTGCTTTCATTATCCAATCTGGATAAGACTAAGTAGCAAATTTTGTATTTCTTTAAATTTTTGTTTGAAACATTCAAATCTTGATTAAGAAAATTTCTTGGATTCATTTCTTTGTCGTTAAGTGGGTGCAATTTAAGACAATTTGTTTGTTTGTTGTTGAATTGAGAATATTTTGCTATGGCTAGCTATTAATGCAAAATTTACTGCTAAGTCTTATTGGGACAAGATGTAAAAAAAGAAATGGAGCTAATACATATAGAATAATGTTTTAAAAATAATTATTATAGTAGTAGTCTTAGTGACAACGTTGAGGGGATTGAACTCCAGCAGACGACATGGAAAAATCCCAGGAGTACCAAAGAAATGCATTTCCAATACATGGCCGTCATCCCGGATGAGCTCTATGTGGCCAACATAAATCCGAATGGGGTCGAGATTATGGAGATCATCCCGGAGGAGGACGAGACGGTTTCCGCCATCCGGTCGAGCAGCGCCACGATAAACCACAGCCGGGTCAGCGTGGAGCAGGGCCCCAACGTCGTCTACGTGGGTGACGACACGAATTTAGCTCGGATCCAGAAGTTCTCGAAGGACATCACGCACCAGGTCCTGGACAACGTCGCCGAGAACGTGGTCCAGCCGCTGCAGCGCGCCATGGTCATCTCGACGCTCTACCCCGCGACGCTGCTTCAGTCCTCGGACGCGTTCTCGTACGTGATGTGCCTCACGGTGCTCCCGGGGCTCGCCATCAAGTACCACCAATTGAAATTCGCGGAGATTCCGTTTCTGTTTTCGCTTCTGGCTTTCCCGTGGATGTGTTTCGCATTGATGACCCCGCGCTTTGGCAGCACGCTGGTCAAGAAGAAAATGAAATGGCACACCCTCGGCTGCGTGTCTAAAAGCCTGTCGCTTATATGTAAGGCCCACGAGCTCACATCGGTCATTTTAAATTTAACCTGTTTTTTTTTTACCTTCCAGTCATAAGCTTCTCAACATCGAAACTGCTCCTGAGCCTGTCCTCGGTGCTGCTGGGATTCGGCCAGGCCGTCTCCCTGTTCCTGCAGGACCTCGTCGTAGAAAGTGGGGTCTCCAGGGCCCAGTGGAACAGCATCAAGTACCCCATGCGGTCCACGAACGGGGGCCTGATCATTGTCTGGGGCGCCATGGCCCACCTGACCGTCTCCCAATTCGGCTTCCAGGCGAGTGTCGGCTTGGCCGCCTTTATTTATTCGTTCAGTATTTTATTGTGGTATTTAATGTATACTGTAAAGTTTTTAGTTCGTAATTAAATCAATTTAGACTATCCTGGTGCTAAAAGCAATTTGGTGTAAAATGGGAAGTTTTCAGACATTAAGAAGTTTTTAAAAAGAATAATTTAACACTTAAGAGAAAACATCGTATTCTGCAAAATTTAACCAAATCGATTACTTACGAGAGCCTGTCTGATCATACACGTGATATAGGGTCAAGGGATCAAGAGCAATTTCATGTTTAAAAAATAAATGAATGGGAACACTGGATTCCAACATGAACTTCCATATGGGAATAATATTTAACGAATTTTCAATAACTGCACTTCGCTAATTTAAAACGCCTCCGACAGTAAACATCAAGACTGAAGAGTTTCGAAGAAACGAATCCAACTTAAAGACTTTATTAACATAAAATTATATTATTATTTATTAAAAATTTAAACCAATAGATTCTCACATTATTCCTCATTCTCAAAAAGTAATAAATAAAACAAAAATCTAAAAGTATTTTTGCTGAAACGTTCATTATACTAAAAAATAGCTTATAATTAAAACATCGTTGGACAAATGTATGAAAAAGCTTAAAAACGATGCAGTCTCACTTATTTTGATGTACAATCAATAATTTTACACGCAGCTAGTTTTTATTCTTTATTTTTATATTGGGCATTAATTTTATAATATTATATAACAATTTTGAAAATTTTAAAAGTTATGACTGAATTCGAAAAATACTTACTTTATACACAGGATGGGAATCAACTTTGGTACTCTGAGCTAACGACGTACATAGGTTTTGGGTAGATTGTTTTTATAATTCATTCTTAAACTTTTATCTTTATAAAGAATATTGTCAAAAACAAAACAAAACAAAACAATCAGCTTAAATTGTAATAATAATAAAATAAAGACAGTACCTATCTACTTACATATTTATATGTGAAGCTAGGCTATCTAAGTCATAAAATTTTTTAATCTGGTTATTTTTGCCCCGGCTTTGACTGGAAAGTAAAAAATACAACTTTTAATTTTTAATTTTTGTTTTATGTAGTTCAAAGAAATTACGATAAATTAATTGAGAGAGTTCAAATTCTAATGTCTAGGCAACTCGAAACAACAACAACTGAAAAGTGCAACATAATTCTGTTATTTACGCGAAACTCATACAAGATTTTATTTACATTTTATTCTACGCAAACCTGCACATGTTTTAATTTTGGGTGACTTCTTTAACATCCCTAAAAATGTAGTTCGCATTTTTTTCACTTCACTTTCGCCCAAGAAATATTCCCACACAATCATTCACTAGACGCAGACATTTCACTATTTCAGTTTAACGTTTAATTTTGTGCATACACCTTTAGCAATTTGAGTTCAGTGGCTGGGCGCATTGCTGCCAACATCGAATTACCAAAGCGCTGTCACACTCACACCGCTGCCTTCAGTTGTCACTTTTCGGCGGCGTTCTTCGTTTTATGAAGTTGTGTGAGCATTTTCACTAAGCTTTTTGCTCAAATTTTATGTGTTTAAGTTGTGCGAAGTGAAGCGGCCTTTAGCAGTCTATTGTCGGGGATTTGTGCAACATGTCGCAGCTGAGAAATTCCCGCGCCTGATTACAGTTAGATGGAAAGTTGAGCGTTCGCCTGACCGCACCAACCTCACGCCCGGACACTTCAACGGAACGCGACTTCGGCATGTCAATCGGCAATTTTGACATCGTTGCCAAAATCCGCAATTTTCTCAATTCCAGTCTATTCAACCCACGAGAAAATAGCTTGAAGCGAAGGTATGTAGCGTTTTATTTTATGCGTTGTAGATTTTATAGCAACGCGGGGTCCGTTCATTTTTTTCGCAGGAACGAAGACCAGCCGGATTACTCAAATTCAACAAAATATCGAAGGGTAACTAGTGAATTTCCGAAGGTAATCAACAAGCCCTTTGAAGGTGAGTTGCCGCATTAGTTTTCCTAAAAATAGCCTCTTAACATTTCCCATTCCTAAGATGACAGTCATTTCATCCAGCCAAATTATCTGGATCGTGTGACTATGTCGCAGAAAAAGGATGAAGGTGAGTTTTTACCGTCAATTATATGGGAAATTTCATAATTGTACCTTTGTTTAGCAGAAAATTCCATCTTTGGGCGGTCGGGCTCCCAGAGAAGGTTGTTTAACCCGAACATCCCAACCTTCGCGGAGTTTGAGTTCTCCGACGACGAGGACATTCATACAAGTGTACGACAGCGAGCCACTTTGGCGACACGTTCATTCAATTCTAGTGGAATAATGAAATCCAAAAAGTCTTTATTGTCTCAAGAAAATACAAAGCCACGAGAAATTAACATTCCCATCAGAGTGGAGCGGAAACCACCACCTCTGCGGCTGATTCCAGCGAAGACGAGCGGAGTTCTCGCTTCCTCTTGCATCCCGAATCTCCAACCAATCCGCAAGAGTAAGTGCACGGGCATACTTAATCCGGACTATCTCAAAAATGGCTTTGCGGACCACACAAGCGGTGCGAACAACAGCATCTCGACATTGCTTGCCAATGAATCAAAAGGGAAGAACACGAAGAGCAAGAGTTCCATCATGTCGAGGGTGTTTAATATGGAGGGGAAGGAAAGCTACAGGAATCTTCTAGCCGCGCTTGCCCCAAGCTTGTACAACAACGAAAATCAGAGTAAACGTAGATCAACGCACATATCAGATAAGAGGCACACCACCCTTGATCGCATTGATCTGGCCTCAAACAAGGCCAAGCCAAAGTCCACGCCTGTCATCAACCTGGACGACGATGACGAAAAGCTCCAGCGCCCTAAGGAGGTCATTGATTTACTTGATGACGACCTTCAGGTAAGGCAAATCCCACCAGCTGTTTTAAGGTTCCCCATTAGACGAAATTTAATTTTTCGTAAATGTAGTTGAACCTTGCTTATTTTATTTCATTCTAGATTATTTCTGCCTGTGAGAAACTAGATATAAAGAGATATACAGAGCAACCATCCACGAGAGAATTGTGAGTAATCTTACGTGTTAGGAGTTTTTTGAAAATGAAGTATTTTCTTAATTTTAGACCACCGGTAGAGCCCGTTAACACTCTTAAGGATAAACTTGACCTTACTCCAGCGCTGCAACCCAATTGGCTTGCGAACTTTAGAGAAAAGCATGAGGAGAGAACACGACTGAGAAATCAAAAGATCAAGGAGGAAGAAGAGAAGTTTGTATCTTTAATTCTTCCTTAAAGTCAATAATTTTTATAATATTTCCCGAGATTTCGGTCTTCTAATAAATTTAAAACTTCTTTACCAAACTAAAAAAAATCGAAAAGTGACGTCACAAGAAAATCATTATTCTACATAATAATTTTTACAGATTTATGTTACCAATTAACTTTATCGCTTTTATCACCCAAACTTCAAAATTGATTTTTCCAATCATTTTATTTTAGTTATAGAAAAACATTTCGTGAATTTTAATATAAAGACGTTTTTGTTTGGGTAGCGTTCGAAAATTAGCACGGGAGACTGAAGAACATGAGCGTTTTATTGAGAAACGTCTTAAAAATTTTATGATCGACACAGAAACGATCATTTTAGAGGATTCCGAATCTGAAGAAGAAGAGGAAGAGTTTCCAGAGCTAACTGAAGAGGACATTGCTCTTGTAAAAAAGGCGATCTACAGAGGACCCGCTGATGAAGTAAGATCACTCAAAGATTTTGTTCCTTTATTAAGAAGTGTGTGTTTTAAACAGGTGCTGATCAGTAAGTTCAATTTACAAATAACCCGCCGAGATGTAAACACCCTAGTGGGTGATAGCTGGTTAAACGATGAGGTAATTAATTTTTACATGAACTTATTGATGGAGCGAGGCGAACAGCGGTGCTCAGAAGGTCTTCCCAGAGTGTACGCAATGAACACTTTCTTCATTCCCCGCCTAATGCAGTCCGGGTACGCCGGAGTGCGACGATGGACACGTAAGGTAGACCTTTTCTCTTACGACATAATTCCGGTGCCCGTCCACGTCGGGGGTGTGCACTGGTGTATGGCCATCATTCACTTAAAGGAGAGAAGTATTAAATACTACGATTCTATGGGTACGCCGAATCCCAAGGTCCTGCAAGTGCTGGAGAGGTATCTGCAGGAAGAATCTGTGGACAAAAAAAGGGAAGCGTTTAATACTTCCGATTTCGTCAAAGAAAGTGTCAGAGATGTTCCTAGGCAGATGAATGGCAGTGACTGTGGCGTTTTTAGCTGCATGTTCGCCGAATATATAACTAGGAATAAGGAGATCACATTTTCACAACAGCACATGCCCTATTTTAGGAAGAAAATGATATTGGAGATTGTACAGGGAAAATTGCTGCTCTAACTTTACTCGTAGGAGATTTAAATATTTGTATCAATGCGTTTTTTCGTTTAGCGGATTACCCTTGGCGAAAATATATCGACCTATATGATGTTGGAAATGTTTCTTTTGTTTGTGTTTTTGTGCCGTAAGTTTTAGATAATATAATTGGCAATGGTCAGAGAACATTGCAAATTAAAATATTCGTCGAAGTGAATAGACATTTTATTTTTTTCGCTTTAACTGTAATTCCAATTAAAAAGCATTTTGAGTAATAAAACTTGAGTATCTATTTACGGCGCGTTTTGCTCCCATTTTAAAGTTAACGTACATTCATAATTCTTTATATTAATATCGGATCTTTCCCGGGCTGTTTTTTTTTTGTATGATTCGATTTTTTCAAGCTGTTATCCGATGACGTCAGCGAGTCAAAAGTTTCAGAGGATTTAAACTAGGTCTACTACTTGTTCTGCCAGGAAAATCCCAGGCAGACTTGAGCGCTCTTTTACGCGGCGGTACCCTCTACTAAGCAAAAAATTTCAAATGTTCGACACTGCAAACGGTGTCCTAATTGCAATAACGAGTAAGGTTCGTCATGTGTCACTTGGACAAAATGAATCCATGATTCGTATTTTGTCTCCGTCTTTTCAAGAGTACAATATTACTTTTCCTAAATATTTCATATTGCGATTTGATTTGAAGATATTTTTAAAATACATCCTATTATTCAAATGACCCTACGTTTGTAATCAATACCTTGACCCCCCGAGAGTATCTAACAAGTTTTGAAATTGCAAAATCTTGTTTCTATGAATAAGTGGTGATGGTGAGATATTTCGTTAGTAATTGGAAATAAAAATTTATTAACAAGTGTGAATTTTTGTTGAAAGCTCACCATCTTGAGATGAGAGTTGAATAATCAGAGTGTGGCAAAAAGTAGGTGTTGGAGGCGCGACATTGCCAATAGTTTGCAGTAGTAAATAAATACCACCGAAAAACAACATGTCACGACGGGTGACACTCGGCAATTCGCATACCTTAAGGCAGCATTTAGCAAGTAGGTCAGCCTTGCTCCCTGCCGCCCTCACGGCTTTTGCGAAGTCGGGTTCACCGGTAGGATTTAGCTGTTCATTGGGAGCTCCGAAAAATACTCGCGGTATCAATTGTAGTGCAAGGTAACTGTACCGTCGCGGCTTCGCCCGTCATAAATCATAAGCACACCTCGCCGGGCGAACAACGCCTCTGGGGAGCCTAAAAGATTGGTCTTAAATCGATCTTTTGTGTATTTGCATTTAAACGTGCCTCCGATGTTCTCCCTGCAGACTCGAGTTATGCAATCCTCACATTGGGCGAGTGCATACAAAATTAGATTCTTAGCGCGACAGTGGCCACTCCTCTCGCAAGTAAGAGTTTTTTTGTTAGTGCGCTCAGCAAGTCAATGGTACTCCTTTTAAGACACTGTTGTCTTGGGATGTGCAATCATATCTTATTAAATATTCATTTATGAACACTTTGTGGCTCTATGTACATCAGTTTTGAAGAGGTCGTGACGTGTGTCACTTTGCTGTTGTCGGTATTTCCTCGCATTTCCGAGGCGACGTGACGATGATGAAAAGGCTCTCAGCGACTGACCAATTTTGCATTAGTTTGTCATTTAACGCTGGAGTTGCTGGTACTTGGATAACTCTAAGTTTAAATATTTCCAATGCACATAAGTGCTTTATTTTAGATAGAATATTGCGAAGTAACGTAAATAAATCACTAGCTTTTTTACCGCGGCTTCGTCCGTGCCTTATTAAATTATCTTCTAAGATTTTAGATGTTGATTAATTAAAACTATAAAAGTGTTTAGTAATTTATTTATATTATTAAATTATTAGGTTTAGCTAATCGTGTTTCTTCACATCCTAAAATAATTTATTTCTCCGAATATTACATATGTGCGTATTCCTGAGTTTCTTCTGCAAGTTTCGCTTACTATATTGGAATACTATTAGAACTTAAAAGACTAGGTTTTCGTTGGTTTTCCATTCCATTTCTATTTCTCTGATCGAAATTGCAAGCAACACTAATACCCTGGACAGACAGCGCTCTAAATCATGATTTATTAAATGAGTCATTTAGCCTAAATTACTAATTAGTGAAGTGGTGACACACACAGCCACTTCTTAATTAGAAACGATCAGCTGACAATTGTCACATTTCCCATGTGACAACCAAGAATAGCGCCTGGATTTCCGCAAGTCCTCAATGGCCTTATCCCACAAATTCAAAAGAGCAGTTCCTGCTCCACATCCCAGGCAATTCTTTTTTCAACTATGTCGGTTTTTTAGTTGATTCACCGGTTTCAAAAATTGAGAAATATTTTCCTTCTTCTTGTTTTATGCAATGGAAAGCGCACAGTAATGTTAAAAATTGGTATAGAAGCACAAAACAGCTAAACTCTAGCACATTTTGCCTCATTTAGGTATAAATGATGAAGAGAATTTGGTCATTTAGCAAATCATTAATTATCAAGTTTTTCGTGATTTAGCTAAATGAGCCCATGACACACACCGTCTAAATTACTAATTAGTATAAATTAGTAATTTACGTGCGTTGTCTGTCTAGGGTATAAGAGATGCCAAATTAAAACAAAATACTAATCACGGTCTTATACAGTTTCTTTTAAATGCTGAGTTATTTTTCAATAGCAAATTAAAATAATGATCATCATCATTCCAATAACTTGCGGGTATACCTGTTCAATATCAATTTTTTTTATTTAGTCTCAGCTCGTTGCGCTCACATGATATCCATAGAGACTGTGCAAGTTGCCCTATCATTTCGACTGACACTAACAATAACTGCGAATATGGCATATTTGTGTATTCACAATTATCAGACAGTGGGTCATAAAACTGACATTCTTCTTTAAAACCAAACTTCGTCACTTCAGTAAACTGTTTCCAAATAAACCCCATTAAAACTATTACTGCCAATGGTTGGAATTTTCCCAACGTTAGCAAGTAGACTTTTTCCTTCAGCTTTAATTCAAAGGGTCTGATAAAATCAGTTGCGGAGAAACACCTTTCTCTTTTCGTTTGGAGTACATCTACTTCTTGTCTATACTTAAGTCCCTAATGATCGTAAATTCCCGACCGCGAGCTATGCATCTTCAGTGTCTAGTTCTTCTATTATGTCACAGGCAAAATTAAATTGTTTCAATTCAGTCGAAAAACAAATTTTGTATAGATGTAAACTCTCCCGGTATCATCTTCACTGAGCAACTGAAAGGAGTACCTACTTAAAAGTGAAGTGCATTTTTCAGGTAGCTTCTAATATTGATCAACCGTTGTGCACAACACCTACATAAATAAATCCCTCCAGCCTGCCTGGTGCTCAGCAACTTTGAGTATTGCTCATTGCGATTGTTTCTTCGTACAACGAGCAGCGTATACTTGGTAAGATTCTGAGATTTCCGGGTTTTCATCGGTCTTTCATAAGATTCATGGTGGATTGTTAAAAAATTTATATTATTTTAAGTATGGTTATATTGCGGTAATTAGAATTATGCACACTTTTTTTTACAAAGTCGTAGAATTATTTAGTGAATGCTTGGTGGTTTTGTGCATTGCAAGAGAGTAACCAAATCGCAATCACCGCACACGACACGTGGGTACGTTAAGAAATACGAAAATTTCGCGATAATTGATAGGGTCTTAAAAATCACGTCCGAGATTATCGCAAAGGTGACTGGCAGCTGGCACCTGGCTGTTTCAATTTTGTGTAACAACGTGACATGTTTTCGCGAAGTTCCTTCACCAGAGCGCAGAAATACCGCGTAGGTACGCAGGGGTATGCAATTCTGTCGGTGGTTTAAGCCATCCATCGTGCCGCGCTCAACACAAATAGTGTTGTTGTCACTTCACCTTCTGACACTTATTGCAGGATAATTTGCATAAAATTATTGCCTTCAGCTTAACAATAACATCCAATTCAACGTGGATGGGAACAGTGATGCATGGGAAATTGTTATCTGATGCCTACCTGGTTTTTAGACGACACCATCCAACATCGGTGGAATTTCAGGTGCTCTGGAATTAGTCCAGTTTCACAGCATAATTACTTCACAAAATTAAAGCAATGCGAAATTTCATTGACACCATCATCAGTCGTCTCGTTGGGTCTGCTGGCCCTGTTTTTTCATAATTCTCGAATTAAATATGCAATTTTTGGACCACCATACCACGAATGTCCTCGTTTTTATTGCGGTAGCACTAATCATTATAAATTGAAGAAAGGCAATTAGACAAAGTCGGTTGGATTCTAATTTCAGTAATTTTCAGCAATCAGACACGTAGCCGCGGTTTTATGGGATTTCCACGTCCCTTGTTTAATTTTTAACCCACCACTATGAAAATTTTATGCATAACAGTGAGGGTTTTAAGAAATCTTTTCACAAAATTATTTAGAGAGGAAATGAAAGTAAAATTATTCAGCATCCGAAAGAATGAACAAAAAATTATACATAAATGGATGTTATGCATATGTGGGAAGGACCATTGCTCTGAAAAATTTAAAACATAAGTAGTCAGTTGAAGAAATGCTATCAAACTTTTCATTAACAAAATAATTTCTTCAATTTGTCTCTAATAGGGTGTGTTTTTGCGGTACTATGACTAAAACCATGCTTTAAAAAGACGGACAAGTGAGACTCGCAGAAATTAAAAAATTTAAAAGAAAAACCAAGGCCTATCAATTTGGTATCAACCAATAATGATTAATTTTATTTTTAACTTGAGTTCTTTGCATATCATATCACGTATATGACTGCATCTAATTTTTATGACATTTAGAGACATTAGCTCACAGTGCTGTTGCATCATTACTAATAATAATTTATAAATCCGAAACAAGTTGAAAATGTGTGTAATTTCTTTATCTAAAGAGAAAACACAAACAATGCGCGATCTTCTATAGCTTGCATATAGCATATAAAAATAGAATTTGCATTAAGCATACAAAAACTGAATACATTTTGTATGAATACCTAAATACCAATTCAAGTTTTGAATTCGGGAATAATATTTCGTAAATATAAAAGCACCACAACATATTAGAGAATTGTGAAGTAGGTAGGTACGTACCTTTTGGAAAAAATGGCTTTTGTGCGTTTAAACTGAAAGGCTCATTAGCGCGACGAATTTGAAAAGCACCTCCATCGATGGATTCAAAGAAACGAAGCCTGTATGCAAAAATTCTTTAAGAAAAACCTGTTCCCTGCTCACATTTCATTTCCTGCAAATTATAGGAAGCGACATCATAACACATTTTCTGAGCAGTTACGTGTTATACAAAAAGCTTCTTACATACAATGCATCCGCAAAGATATTGTGTTGCACTTTTTTCCCGATGCCCGCAGTCGCTGAAAACCTCTGGTGTTTTTCTTATTATATTTTACCTTAATGCGACCGGGCATAATCTCATTTGCAATCAATGGTAGTGGAATTGATAACCAAATGAGTTCCGCGTGCGATTATTCCACTAAATCGTGCTGTTATTTGTGCCATGCCAGGGTAATACACTAATTTGTGTGCTGTTTATTTCTGGCGCCTGCAGGCCTTCACCTGTTGCACCGTGCAAAATATGCCCTACAAACATAATTTTAATTAAGGGGCACAAGTACGCACACGCTCCTGTTTACGTAACCTGGCCGCGCATAATTAATGTCATTAATCATGGAAAATGAAAAACTCATCATTCATCCGGCATCCACGGTGCCGCGTCCGCTGGATTCGCGTCGCGGGCCACCTTACATTCAAATCGCGATCATCGCGCGGCAATGGGCAAAGCGCGTCTTTCGCGTACAACAGCGCGTCGATTGCGCAACAGTTGGCTGCGACGCTAGACATGTCTTTTTGCAAAAATGCACGGAGAGTGTCTTCGTCCAGGGCGGCAGTTTGCCATGCTTGGAGTACTTCGCGAACCTCATGTTAAATTCACTATTTAAACTGAACATGTGAAAGATTTTCTAAATAGCATGTGACCGGTCAACTGGTGGATCGCCACGATCACTTCCTCATTTCTAATTCGAGGAGAATCCACAGCGCGATTTTCTTCGTCGTCGTCGTCGACGCATTTAATTGAAACGCGTCGATGCCGTTACGCCGCGGAGGTAATATATCTTCAATATCTTCTTCAAGTCCTCGCGTTGGACAAAGAGCAGAAGCATCCGTGTCTTTGCTCGGTCCCGCGAGTTCAGCCGTACGACGGAGCGCTTAGGTATAGCGATTAAAAAATTGATTTCGTCGTTTATTTACAATTTCCGCGATGTTGATAGATTGCCGGGTGCTGGGAGTGCAGCCAGCCGCGGTAGCTAGACAAGTTTGACTTAATGCATTGATGGTTTGCCGCAAATAACTTGCGATTCCTGTCGGCACGTCACGTTTAATTAACAAATAATTCATAAATGATACGCACTCATAAGGATGTGAGTTGTGATAAAGTGCGATCGGTACACGGGCGTTTAAGAAGGAAGAAATACAAGGGTTTGTAATATTTTATGCATTCAAAGTTTAATTATTCATACATCTCCTACCATACCAAAAAAGAGAAATAGTTCTAAAAAGACGGACAAATTCAATTTCATTGGGTTTAAAAATAAAGTGTTTAGCTTAAAATATTTTTTCTTGTTTTCCATATTAATTGTCGCAATTCAAATTTCGAAATTCAAACGTTTCAAAACATTTTTTCAAAAGATTTTTAATTCTTGAAACGATGAAACATTTTTAAAAAAATTACATACTTTTTTATTATTAACTTCGGCTCAGAAAGCCAAATTTTTATGGTATGCTCCTTAATAAGTAATTTTTTTTTTTTAATTTGTACATTTGTATTTTAAAGCCCATTCTACTTGATTTCAATGTTGGCGTATTTATTTAAAAACGCTTCCTAAATTAACATAAACTTCAGGAGTCGTTAAAAATTCCAATTTTGTATTCGATTTTAAAGTTACACACTTTTCTCTGAGTTTATATAAAATTTATTATCTATAGCAGAGCTCTTCATAACGCTGTTTTGAAAAGTGAAATACCCTAAAAGATCAAATTATTTGGTTGTTTATATGTATGTATGTAGATTATAACACCACACACCCTAATCTTCAAAAATAATGAACCAATTTAGATTTTGTTATGCTTATATTAATGGGAATGCCATGAAAATTAGCGTAAGGTTATTAAGTCCAATAATTAAAAAAATTTTCTTTGGTCTAGTCCTGAATATGTCTAATCAAATCAAAACAGGTTTTATAATAAATTCTTCTGTAAGTGAATATCCGGAAATAATGGTATTTTTTCTTGTAATAGCTGTTCAAGAGTCAAGATCATGGGTCAATTGTGATGCAGCAGTTATATGAAGTCATACGAGGAAGCGATTAGCCTATCGTGGGAAGCTCTCCACAAATTTCCTGGAGCGTTTATTATTTTTTTTAAAAATATTATACCAATTCAATTGCGAATTTACTAGAAGTGTAAGCACCGGATCGCATGTGAAAGCATTGCCGCGCACCGCCGACACGACATGGTCCGGCTGGTGGTCGCAGTGCGCCGCATCAGATACACGACGCGGCGCGGTTAAATGCAGTGGAACAACTTGTTCATTTCCTGCTACCACTTCTTGGGGTCCGCAAATATCTCGGCAGCCGAGAGTGCTTTGCGTGCCAGCAAGAAGTGATCAAGCACAAATTAACGATCTTGTAATTAATTAATTTTCGTATTTGCGGAAATTCTTGCTCGCCCGCAATGGCCACCTCTTGGGTAACTAAAGCCATCCAGGTGATCAGGAAGGAAACCAAAGATTGTCTGCGCTTTTGATTACCTGGGAAGGTTGCAATATCAAATTGCGCTGGGGCCAGGTCTTTGGGCTAGATATGAAGATGGCCCTGAAAACTTAAAACAATTATCTTTTGTATTCATTAGATTTTGTAGCAAAGCTCCCAATTCGTATTCTAATGTGATTTTATTTCAAATCTTGGCTTTTCCTCGATTAAATCGCCTTTCCCATGACGACGTTGGTTGCTTAACAGCCAGTTTTCAGCTCACTTCCTGTGTTGGGTAGACTCGGAGATGTCTTGGAAATGCATCGCATCTTGAAGAATGCTCTAAAAGGAACTAGCTGCAAAAGAGCATGAACTGATCGTTGGATTATCGGGTGAGTGAAGCACGATCCGACGACGACAACTGCACGTGCTTTTTGCAATCCAAAGTGATTAGATCACACAAGAATGAACGATCCAAGATCCAAGCCGGAGCCAATAGATTCTAGCTGATGGCTCAGTCTGGGTGGATGACAAAACGTGACTATGGTTTGCAATACAAAAACCACTGAATATAGACGTTTCGAAACCCTAGTCATCCCGATTGCAGCTGTTCCTCACGGGAACTCTATCGAAACCTATGCCCTACGAACAAGCTACTTGCTCGAAGCCGTCATAAGACATTTTTCACGCTGAAATCTTGCAATTTTCGACGAGGACCGTGAGGTGTTGATGCTAATCTTTTATATGGCGCAGAAGTTTTAATTATCTTCCATATAAGTGATGGAGTTACATCACTTTCTCTTCGATCAGAAGGTGTTAGCTCGACCGAGGCTTTCATCACAAGGGTCGTTGGGTCATCAGTGAATATAACGCGATTGACTTCGCTCTGACTCAAGAAAGTCTTCAAGTAATCTCAGCTGAGTTATGTTACCTCAAAGCAATTTTCGCTCCAAACTAATTCCCCATTTCAGATTGTATGGGTGGATTCACAAACTCAAATTATTCTTTACTCTGGCTTGACTTTTCTGATACGCAGTCAATTCAGTACCGAAATTGTGCAAACACCGTAAACTTTCGTCAGGTTATTCATTTATGTTGCGATTTTATACGCTTCCTGAAGACAGGTGAAGTGGAGTATGAATTGTATGAATTGGGTGATAACTACGTTTTTTTGTGTCATAACTTTGAAAAGTTTACGAAACAACATTGATATTACAGGTGGTATGGTTTGGTATGCGTTTTTGCGAAATTTGGAAGTAGAGGTTACTAGGGTTCATAGTGAATCCATTCAATAACTGAATTCGATTCACGTTATAGTCAGTAATTGAAGTTAATTCATATGAGTTTAGATGTGGGATTAAAGATAAGTGAAGGGTCCCCTTTCTCACCTACATATATAGCAGATATTTATAGCATCAGGCTAATTGGTTTGAATCCTATCAAAAGTAAGTACTGTATCAGTGAGCGCAACTTTCGGTTTAAGGTTCAGCTTTGCAGAATAACATTTAGTTTTGAAACAGAAAAATGATTAACTAGGATATAAATACTGTAACTGTACTCTCTTGATACTTTGGATTTTGCTTTTTATTTATTTTTGTAAAATAAATTTAAGAACAAAAGTATTTTTGGATTGATCACAATAGTTTACGTGTTTATATTTAGCAATCAAATTCAACTAAAAATATGTGCATACATACGAATGTATAATGAAATCAACATAAAACATGCATTTAAATATTAAGAAAGTTTTATTGTTGTATATTTTATATGTAGATCAGACTTTTATCAGCCAAATGACTACAGTGCAATTATGTAAGAAAGTTTCAATACTTAATTATATTATAAGAAAAACCCATTAATTTAGAATATGCAAACTGAAATACTTATAGCAATATTCGACATTAGACTATAATTCTACATTCGGCTTCCTTTCATCTAATTATACGTGTGGATCAATTTAATATAGATTATAGAGTTATCTAAATAACGAGCGTGTCTTTTCCTGGAGTTTGTAACTATTTAATTCCTAATTTCCCAATTGTCTAATTTGATTACCAAATTTAATGGTTTACAGCAAAATTAAGTGTTACACTTTTTGCACATGAGACGATTGCATTAACAAATTAATTTTCTTTGTGCCAAAAATAAGTACTTGATAATTTACCACATACAAAACATAAAAATTGTATCACTCCGATTGCAGCAACATTGTAAAAACCGAGTTTGTTAACACTCAGCAAGATATGACTACCTTAGTTAAAAAGAAGAATGTGTAAATGTACATAGCTTCCGGTTAAATTCATTATACAATACACCTACTGCGATCATCAGACCCATCATGACACAAAAATCCAAAGTTCGATTACAAGTTAACATTATCGCCAGTTGTGCAAAACGTCACGCGGAGCATATAATTAGTAAAACTACAAGCAGTTAATTCGCGGAGACCACACCGAGAAATATTAGGTGTTGTATCCAATTAATTTCAAAATGAGATTCGCATCGGATCAATCATATTGGCGAAAGATATATGCGCCATGGCCTTAAAACTGCCATAAATGCAAAAGGTGCAAGTCTCCCCAAGGTGGCCCCAGGCAAGTCCAATCTTGGCTCGGCGCGGCGACGGCGGCGTAAGAAAGCTGGTCGCGGTAAGTGACTCATTAAGACGTTGCTTCGGAATATTGCGGAAGCAAGTCGACCAGCCGAGATATGCATGCGTGAAGTGGATATTGCTTTAATTATAATTTCCACCAAACTGCAATTACCGAGCAAATTCTTACTCGTAATATTTGAACAAGAAAAAATTTGGAGTTTTGGCGGAAAGGAGTTTTATTTGTGATGAAAGCAGTAATTGGCTAATTTCGCGGAGTTGTAGAGAGCAGTAGTTTGAAGACTATTTTGACCTTTCTTCATTATCAATTTTATTCGAAACAGATTTATTTTAAACAGTCATCAATTCTATTCTGTGTATCTACGTACATATTTAAGTCAAATTTATGGTATATTTATACATATGTATACAGATATCGCCACTAAAATTATAGAATTTTTCAAGTAAGCAGATCTAAAAGACTGTTATTCTCATAAAAAATTACCAGTTAAAAACTGACTATTTTGGATTAAAGGTAATACTTAAATAAGGCCATTCGATCGACAAGGTCGGCAGTTACATATGTAACCAGTAAAATGAACATATCGAATTTCTGGTTTCTTTCCGTCATTTTGGAGGTTCGTATAAGAAGAGCGATACTTTAACTTCCGTGCATTTCTTTGCTAACAAGTGGAAAAATATTGAACCAGATGAGGAGTTCATTGCTATTCTGTACTACATCGGCGAAAATACAATTCAACAAATATTTTACCCTCTTTCTGGAACAAAAATGGATACAAAATCACATAAAAACACAGGCAATACATTTTTCTTTTGTGAAATTGTGATCTTACACTTATTAGTTGTTAGAGTGTAGTTTTCTGGCACAATTATATTTCTAGTCTTAAATCATATAACTTTAATTCTTCTTGACGCAATTACCACGGCATACATTTAGATATTTTTAAGAAAATCGTCTGCATACATATACATATGCATGTATGTACTTACATAAACGTTGCATACCGCCTTTATATAAAGTCGTTTTGAAAAGACATGAATTGCGCAAAACAATAATCTAATTCTAATATATGTATTATGCCAATTGAAACGATGAATAAAAATATATAGAATAACATAAATAAAAGTGAGCAGTGCAATTCAGTATGAAAAATCCAGATTGAGCATTTCCGATTTATAGTGAAACCGATCCAATTGGTTTTTCTAAACCTAAAAAAATGACCACGGCTACCTTTATTTAATGGTCGATGAGTAGTTAAAATGGAAACGTAAACATGAACTGAACAAATTACGTCAATCAATTATTGGAAAAGTAAGGTCAATCTATTTCGCAGATTACATCTTTAGAGCAGGTCAATGACAATGACTAAAGCATTAATTAAAAATATTAAAAAATTTTAACTTATTTGCATTAACAAGAATAAAGCTAATAGATCCCATTAATCGCTTAAACTGGTTAAAAATATGTCAAATCTATTTTGCCTTCTGTGAATTAAGTGAATTTTATAAGAAAAAAAATCTTTCAACTGTTGTTTTTCTACATTAAATACCTAAAAGACGCCTTCGCTAGTTAAAAGGCACTAACAAGTGAATGGGGGCTATTGTCTCCAGAAAAGGGAAGACAAGTTAATAATGCGTTAATGCGTTTGACAAATTGCACAAATTGAATAAGATATAAATCTCACACTTACGAGGTACTACACAGTTTATCACTTTGCTTCCTAGTGCAATCAATCATTCAATTGTTCGCACGTTTTCGCACCTGGAATGTGAAAAGAAAAAACCTTTTTACTCGAGCAGGAAGGATAACAAGTCGCTGAGTTTTTTGATTCGATCCTTTTTAAATAAAAACTTCATGACCCTCACATGATTTTAAACTCTCAAGATCAGAAATGTGATGAAATTCCATTTGTTTTGTTAAAATTGCTTAATTTGCCTGATCTTTAAATAAAACCAGCTACTATTCTAAGATTTTGAGTGCAACGAAATATCCATTCACTCATGCAATAAATCAACGGTTGAGTGACTAGATCACCCAAAGGTCCTCATACGTTAATCAGATAGGTCCAAGGAATTTTGCAAGAATTAATCTGTGATCTGGACGGGTTGCCCAACAATTAGCCTTGAATTCTGGCCGCGAGGAAAGTAGGTGGCCATTCAGAAAAATGTTGCAGGTCGAGAGCCCCTTTCGATTCCTAATCGAGCATAAATCATGTGCTCACTGCTACCTGCGCGATTTGGACGCGTGCGCTGCACTTAGCTAAATTAATCAACGATAATGGGGCCTTTGGGTGCGGATATGTTTGGCTTAAGCTGCGCAAGCGCAGATTTCTTAATGATGTGGTCCCAGATAACGAATTCTGGCTACCATATGTTGGCGTTCGGTATTTTAAGTGAACCAGCAAAAACGAACGACAAACAACTTGACAAACTGACAACACCCTAAAGTCTGTCATCGGGGGCTCAATCCCACCTGAGTGGGCTATTACCAGTAAGACACATGGCTTGAGTGCTTCAAGCCGTTTTAGGGCCTATGTTGCACCTTGGTATCGTCGCGTCATTCCTGCGCTTGCAGCTCTATCAGCCGCGCTGGCTCACCTGCGCCTTGTCTTATTAAATTCACCTCAGTCCTGTCAATCCGCGCATACCAGGTGGGAAAGCCTGGGTTAGTCACCGCTAGCATAGTCTGGTTCATGGTCAATACTGTTCTGCTAGGGGCTAGAGGTGTTCGGCACGTGATTTATTTCAGCAATAAAGTTTGTGCCCGCTTGCTGTCACTGTGATCACGATTGTTTGCTGCGGCCGCGGTATGGGTAGAAAATTTTTAGTTGATAAATTGCCACCATACGCAGGTGTCACACACTCCGCGTTGAAGGTGTAGACGAATGAAGGCGCGAATAAAATGCAGGAAGTCAGTCGCGGCGGCGACGTGCCTTTAATTTATTCAAAAACATTTTTTCTTATGACGTCGGTGACGTTATTTGCATTTTAGAATCGAAAATAATTTAAATGCCGAATAACATATGGGATGCCATTTGATTGTGGTATTTTTTATGATATCATCTCTTTTTAAAAATGATATGCAACAAATAATTGCCAAGTAAAAGATATAACCCTAGGAATAGTTTTGCTAGTCTAAGTCTAAGAAAATAATTGGACTTCGAAGTTTTAAATGCAAGCCAGAATATTTCAATTTTGACCGCTCCCTTTTAATTTGCTACACAAAAAATTAAAAACTATTTTATTTGATATTATCTATTTGGTGGAGAAATTTTATTTTACCCATGCTTCTTCAAAGGAATTCTATTCATTTTCAGCAAGAACCCTAATGAAAATTTAATTTTATATTATAAATCTAGAAGACCATAGAAAACGGTATTTTGCGCATTTTAAGTCACATACCATATATCTTTTCAAAAGTTTGAAGAAATACCTACCTACATTAAAAATATGTTTGAAATCTTTAGAAACAGTACGTAATAAAGAGGCGGAAGAATGCAAGACTGATCTTTAAAGGGTTTGTTTTTCCTTTTGAGGTACTGAGCCCATACAAAGTTTAATATCCAATATATTATTATTTCCATTAAATTTCCAAAGAAGCCGACATCAGCTGCTAGAAGCCCTTAGGATGATAGTATTTTTTAGCTCTTTGGTGGTATTAAAATATCTTAGGTACTTTGCGAAACAGTATTTATGGAGTAATTAATTGAGAAAGAAATTAAAAAAATTGAAAGCTCCTTCACAACTTAAATGCGGTCATTTGGAATAGAATTTATGGTCGGACTAAATACAACACGCATAAAGAACCTAGAGCACATAAAAAATAAAGAGTAAAATTTTTCAAATAACCCATTGGCGTCTAAGAATCGAAAGTCATTCCTTTGTCCCACAAGCGACACACCTTCCATTAACTTAAAACGTATCTGGCTCACGCAGCACTACCATCTAACAAAAGTCAGAATGACAATGGGTAAAATTTATAACATTGCCCTCCCGGCTCGACTGGGCTGGGATGACATACAGCCGCGATTACATTCATTACTCATTCATTACTTGCCATTAAGTCCCTATAAATTCTATCTGATTCTGGCTGTTCAAGGGCAAAAGTCGCCCAGTACATGTGACGGAGCAGACAAATTGCGTCGCGCAAAAGGCAGCCAACACGCCTATTATCCGCGCTCGGGGCAAATCAGAACAAAACACCTCGCCGCCATTGTCGGCGGATTTCACTTTTGTCAAAAACCAACAATGCATGAAAGTTGGGCAATGATAGTGAAAACCGTACAAAAACCTAGTCTCGATCAGATATATCTAAACGTGCGCTCGGCGCTCAGCATGCGCGGTGCGCGCCGCGCATATCTAGAACGAGACTTAGCGCATGCTACCTGCGCGCGCCGGGCCTCGTCGAAGGCGAACGCGGCGGAAAATTAATAGTTCAGAGGTGTGCGGACTAATCAGCCCGAGGGGGCCCATCTGCAGTCTACAGCAGCCCCGGCGATCTCGCGGACGTAAAAATTAAATATTTTGCCACCGCGGATTTGTTCGGCCGGCCGGCGCAACCAACTTCATGAACTCTGCGGTGGCGGCAAAAATTTCTTAACGCAATTTCAGGTGAGTGCGCAACGTGAACGGATTTGTCCCTCGTGCTTAGCGCCAAGTTTTGAAATTGAAATGTTCTCCTGAATCTTTAGTGACACGCTGCGATAACTTTCAAGCTCAGGTGTTTTGATATTTGAAAAGTAGCCGCAATTTAATTGTTATTTGAAAATGGATATTGTGATTGGAATTGACATAAATCGAACGCTGCCACTATTGGAACGTACGTGGGCTGCATTCTTTTTTATGTTCACTTCAACAATTGGTAATTCTTTTATTGCACGTTCGAAGTACGAATTTTATGTTTGTTAGCACCATAAATTTTATTGTCTTTCATAGAATTCTCGCAACTTTTAAAAAGTTGGGAAGTGGTGCGTCATGCCCAGGGTCCACGGAGTCAATTATTTACAACCTATTTCATCTATGTATGCAAAGCATGTTAAGGTATTTAACTTTGATCAAAAATATTTGTCATTCGAAACACCAATAAGCCAATTTGATGATGTCACCAAAGTGTAATCCACATGAAACTGCGCGTTTTTCTGGGTGTTTTGGGCTGTCCAGAGTTTTTATTGGAGTGGTAACTCTGCTTTACGTATCCATTAAGCCAACATTACTAAATACAAATTTGGCGACAATATAACGTCTATAAGTTTTGCAAACCGATAATCGAATTTCAAATTTGGGTAATATTTGATCGTTCATCAAGAAAATATAACTATACTGAACATACATTTTTGGGATATCGCGACTTAAATTTCCGAGTAATTCACATAGAATTAATTGGTACAAACCTTAAATTCGTTATTACAAAATATCCTCATCGATTCCGCTACGGCTAAAAATTGTAATTACAGGTTAAATAATCAATAAATATTGATGCTAGAGTCGGAGTTTAGTTTTTCGAATTTTTAGTAGCTTTAGTACTTATGACTATAATGTAACTTATTAAGAAATAATATTAAAGAAACCTTAAAAAGGAATAGGAGAAGCTAGGATAGAGAAAGAAAACACAAGTTGTAAGTTCTTAGTATTATTTATTATTTAATTACACAAAGTAACATAGTCATACCTTAGATCTAGCAGAGAAACTATCGAATTTATCTACATAATACATATACACAGTGTGCCTTGCAAGCATATGATGGGAATTTTGTCATGGCCGCACTACATAAATTAGGAAGAGTCCATTGTCGCCCCGAATTTAATCCGCTTGTCCAGCTGAACGTTCCGGTTTGATAATGGTCATGAGGTCTACTCTCGAATTGCAATGATTAAATATGAAAAATGGAAATTGATCGAAGTGTTAATTATTTTATCTGAGGCTAAGTATTTGACCTTCATAGAAGAAACATAGAGACGCCTTCGCGTCAGTTTTCATAGTGAACTGGGAAAAAGTGACATACAAATTCACGCACTTGTGATGGATCTCCGGAAGGCTTAACTTAGGGCTAGCAGGGGCTCATAGTCTAAGTCCTTGGGCCCCAGTTTCTTTTTGTATTTCTTCTCTAGCTTTGTGTTGGCTAATTTCTCCTTGGCTTTACTTGTTCTATTTTTCTTTTCTTCGAGGGCCTTTTCCTTGTCCAGAAGTTCGAGCTGTTCGAAAATGTTTTTAGGATTTGCGTGATTTGCAGGTGACGTTGAATTTTTGTTGGCGTAAACAACAACAAACTGAGAGTAGGCCGAATCCGAAGGTGTGTTTATGTCGGCAAAATCCCTGAAATTTGCAAATTGCTCCTCTGGGTAGGTGAATTTTTGGATGTAAGCATCTGCCTGGGGACGTCCATGTCCGTTGTTTGGATTTTCAGCGAAGAACTGGTTGAATTCGCTGGCATCTTCGTTGTGGAACGGAGCGTCTTCGTCTGAGTAGAAAGTTCCGCCTCTTATAACCCCGAAATCGCCTGAACCTAAAATTGATGGGTCAAAGGATCTGCTATTAGCGATTTTGCCAACTGAACTGTCCGGCGGTGAGTAGTAAGGTCTAGAGTGGCCAAGCGGCGGGGATTCCCTGAAGAATTGTGGGTAGAAATTTTGCGCTGCTTGTGAATGCGAATCAAATGCTGTGGGAAGCTCTTCGTGGTGATTAAATTCTGTGGTAGTTGGATAAATTTGATGACCTTCGGATCTGATAACGCTTATGTGGGAAAACTCGTCTGGTTCCATCATCATATCGGAGTCATCTTCCGCCATTTTTTCTGAAATGATAAAAGTATACTACAATATTTCTGTATCAAAATTTAATAACAAAAAACTTGTAAAACATACAGAAGATAAAACATAAAATATACTTAAAGGGACTAAGAGCAGGGTTTTCAATATTTCAGACCTGAAATTTGATATTGTGTAGTTCTAAAACTTAACTTTGCTCTAATAATAGGAAACTAATTAAAAAAATAACTACAACAATTTATTTTGCTTTTAATGCTTCTAGGCCATGGTATTCCTCGTGCATACGACAAATTAGGTTCTAAGGATTTAAATCGTCTTTTTCATACATTCCTGCTGAAGCTGAAGCCCTGAGAACAAAACTATTCTAAAATAAACTGCGTGTATGTATAAGATTCAGTTTATAATTCAAAGACATTCATTGAAATAAACGATGCAACCATAATTTTATGAACCATTCAATTGAGAAGAAAACATTCGAAACACAAAATTAAATAATAATAAATTAATTCTGATACATTCTGAAAATGTTGAATATAGGGTGCTTAAAACTTTATTAGAAAATATTTGTTTTTAAATGTCATGCAATCCTTCGTTTTATGCTGCAAAAGATTGAATAAGTATAAGATCTCGATTTTTCCAAAAGTAAAAAAATAACGATCAAGTCTACGCTTTATATAGGTAATTTATATATTTCTTACTTAAGACAGGTAAGTCTACAGGAACATGAAACTCATCAAGTTGAATTTAACATAAATCAGGTTGATATCTAGTAGCAAGAATAAGTAGACTGTTGACTCAAACTAAACTCCATAAACTTCGCATAAATGCCGGTTAGCTTTAGTCGTGAAGAGCCGGAGCATTTCTTATAATCGCAATATGCCAACAGTTTCAGAAGCGCGTCAATTGCGTCATTTAAGGCATTAACTTGCTGAACGATCCGTGCCCATGCGGATAACTGAAATTTCCATGACCACTTTAAAACAAGCCCAAGGATTGATAAACACATAAAATTGCAGGCGAGCAATAAAATAAAACTTTTGTAAAAGAAAGCTGGGACATTTGTATGTTACATAAACAGCGCAAAACCACATCTTAACCATCTTCACCTTATCTTGCGTAGGAACTTAAAGGCACAATAAATAAGAGACAAACATTCCTTGAAGAAGTCTGCCCGCACCACACGTTCGGTACTGGCGTAATGGGCAAATATTGAATTTTCACTTTTAAGTGCCGGCCATTGTTGGAATTTTTGTGTTTCATCTAGGCCACAATTGCACGAAGATTCGTGATAGTTGTCTTTTTGCGGAGACCGACCGCAATCCAAAGGCGAGCGGAAGAAAGTTTTTAAGATTTATTGCTGATGTTGCGGCAAGAGATCCCGCCAAAATGAGCCATTGGAAGAAGTTGCAGGAAGGATTGTGGTCTTTCAACTTGATTTTCGTGACTTATGGCTTCTACGATTTTGGGACTCTACCTTTTTTAATACTCGTCTTTTGCGGTAGACAGTGATTTTCTCCGTGTCATTGTTAAATTTTTGCAATTTTCCCAAGAAAGTAGCACTGTCGTGCTGATTTATTTTGCGAATCATGGAGGTAATTGATTTCTTTAAAGATTCTTTCGTTACTTTCGGTTTCGCAATAAACTTAGATTTCAGTTTTTGTGCTGCTTTTGATTGATAGTCCTCTAGGGAGCTAAATCGTGATGGATTGCTTGATTTATAATTTAACCACTTAAACCATGTAAATGAGAAAAAATGCGTACGATAACTATTTTAGATACTCATATATGCTGTTTTGCATGCTTATTTGCAAATGTAAGATATATTATTTATATATTGTTATTTTACATAATCGCTTCTCGCCGCAATCGCAAATATTATAAAGAGTTGAAGCTCCTTAAATTTTACTACTCTATTAACAAGTTTCGGGGCTTGGTTGACAATTTAAATTTATATAGAACTTCGGGTAAAACATAAAATCATATTTAAATTTTTGTGAAGAGATAAGTTCTAACAAGAAGCACCTGTTTTATAGTTCTGTGCCCACAAAATACACTTCTATTAATAACATTGATTTATAATCTCAGTTAATCTGATTGACAGGAATCCTAGTATTTATGGATGAAATAATACGTTAATAATGTAGGTTAATCTTGTATCGCCTGAACATATCATAACGCATATATTAAAATTGTTATCTTATATTTTGTATCATCAAAACATAAACAGATTTTGATTTTATACGCAATACGCATGGGAATACCAGTATCAATTTTTTGCCGAACACAGTAGGTAACGATCAATGACCCTTTTTGGCTATAAGTTTTAATTGGCGCCTTTTTGTCTAGGAACTACTAAATATTTATGGGCATATTTACAAACAACAAATAAAACAATAAAAAAATAAGTTTTTCCGCCTATAGGCAAAAAATATATAATAGCTTGGAACAAAATCGTAGGCCTACTGTAAGTGCTGTCCATTAGCATAGCTAATAAAATCGTAAATGTTTATGTCGTATTGCTCATATGCTAATGAACAGAAGGAGTTTTTATTAGAACTCGAAACCTGTTCTAGAATTTTAAAAAGTTTCCCATGGATCAAATTGTGCTGACCTTGATCCTCAACCTTTCAATGAGATATCTTTGAATAATATTAGTATGCATAGAAAGTACGTGTGAAATGTATCGAATCGAAAAATTTCTAAAGTGCTTTGATTTTATCCAGCATATGATATGCTAAATGCGTCCATTAATCCGATTTTCCAGGTTGGTCTATGAAATGGAATTTACGATTAGTAGCGCGATATGAAATCATAAAATTGAATTGATTTATGCTGTTGTTTATTAAATTTACAATATAATTGAAGTAATCAAAATTCCTGGAAAAATTTATTAATTCGTTCGGCGACACTACCTCGAAATGCGGTAGATGAAAGGGTTGCGAAATTGATGACCTCCAAATAGTATGGTGGAAATAATTAATAATCGATGCAATTTATAAAAACAATACAAATTGTAAAGTTTTAAAACAATTAGGTACTATAGCCGTGATTATTAAATATTCGATAGGTAAAAAAGATATTTACTGCGGAACAAATTGCGATGATTGCCCCTATGCGCGCGCCGCTGTGTGAGGTAAACCAATCAATGAATTATTTACTGCCCCATGAAAAAGTTACGTGTGCGTTTCATGCATGGATCTCTAAAGACCGGAGAGAAAATCGGTAATTGCTCGCACATTAATTAAATTAAGCAATCCCTATGAATTTTCCTTGACGCGCGAGCGCAGGTGAAACAGGTCTTCCAGTTTGTTTTTCCATGAAAATGAGCAAATAAAATTCGGTGAGTCGATTTGAAATATCACGACTCAGTGCGACATTGCGTAATGCATTTTAGCCTCGTAGCATTTATAAATACATATTATTATATCTGTTTCTAAAAGTTTTGTTACGTTTCATTTAATTCTTCATTTTTTGAATAAAAACTACATCTGAAACTTCATTTTAAACACTGTAATTACTACTACATATTTTTTTTAAATATAGTGGTACAAAGTGGATGAAAACATTAAAGGCAGAGCTCTGCTTCCATTTTATGACGAAAGTTAGCACCTAATTAAAAGATACATATTATCATAAATGGTGGAAGAAGTCAACCCATTAGTCTAATCTGAAATACCAATGAAATAATCAAAGTATTTCCAATAGAAGGTAAATATTTTGACTTGAATTTTTATTAAACTAAAAAAAATAAAAAGTAAAAATAATTAATTTTGTTTTAAATACGTTGATAGTTTTGGGCATCGGTGTCAAATCATATTGTCATTTGAAAATTGATTCAATGTTGTTTCTATTGATTTTACAATATTATTTTTCTGATTTTATGTAAAATATTTCTCAGAATCGCTGCCCTTCGCGGTTGTGAAGCTTCCTCACGCTGCATAATTTAGTTTGATTATGCTAATAATCACCTGGCTTTTTGCATATTTGATGGGCTCCAATTGAAGATCTCACATTCAGGTGCGTGGGTTCATCTTTTTTATGGGTGTGTGTGTTTTGGAATGATCTGAAGGAATTTTCCGTGCACCGTAGTTAATTAAATTTCAATTTCTCAATGAGGCCGGGCCGTGTGTGACTTGCGCAAGCTCGAATTAACCCTGAATAAATCGGTAATTTCCTAATTTGCAAGAGACGATAACTCAGCGTTTAAAAAGCACTTAACCTCGACGACGAAGAAACAAATCCCTTGCTGGAAAAGACCTCACATATATGCACCGCCAGAACGGCTGCGCGTGCTTCTTGAATCGCTGATTAGCGTCATGACAGGCCGCGAATGCGAACCTCGCAAACCTCGCGAACCTGCTAACTAGCCCGCTGACTGCCCATGAAACTACTGGACTTACCCATTACCCACTGTTGGTAATAGTCGCGCTTAACGTGCATGGAATTATTCGATTTTTCCCGAATTCAAGTTCCCTGATCTGATTTGATAGGACTCTTGGTTATTGGGATCAGTCGATTAGAGTTGTAGATCAATCAAAGATCTATCGTTCGAATACCTGAATAAATGCACCTACCTTCAGCGTTTGGTTGTGTAATGCTTTACACAGAACCAAAATTTTCGGTGTTTCGCCACTAGACTTTCTGAAGAAGGAAAAGTCATGTTTAGCAATTAACCTCCATTTCGGGAACTTTATTTGTGTGTTGTAGGCTTAACCTTTGCCAATTTCTGCATAAAATGAAATTTTGAAATCTGATCACCACCTTGGCAGTCATTAATCAAATTTTTATCCAAAATCTATAGTCGAAGCGACAGGTAACATCGATGTTTCTTTTAAAAAGAAGTCATTCACGCGTGCGCTCCGAAGATGTGGTTCGATAGTGACCTTGCTGTTCCATTTGTTCTGTTTGTCACAACAAAATATCTTACGATCACTTGTGACACAAAAAGATGCATTCATTCAACCTTTTTTAGTCACAGGTATTAATGCAGCGCCGAATAGATCTAAAGATTCTCTCATTGTATTTAAATTGCGTAACTCTAATTGGAAAGGTTCCCAATTAATTTACCAATTACCGAGCACACTTTAAAGGCCTTTTGGTGGCGAAAAGCGATAAATCATTAAAGGCAAAAACCCCCGCTAACAGCTTACCAACAATGGCGATCTGTGCAAATTTTTATTGACCTGAGAAGGTTTCATTCGCCACACCCTTGCAGCTGGGTGAAAATTTGTTAATTTCTTGAAATGACTACTCGGTGGCCACTAGCACAAGAAGTTCGTGCATAAACAGGCTTATTTCGTATGCGCGGAGCTAATTTCCAAATTTCGAATTGAAAAATTTCGTCACACGGTTTGGATACAACCAACGGTCGTCGATTCACGCGCCAAGTTCACGCAGCTTATGAAATATTTTCCGCGCACGGCTGATAAGCAAACGAGACGGGGGTTCTATAACAATTTGACCACACGATAGTCGGCGGACCACGCCGCAAATAATCTAGACAATTTGCATTGTTGCGATCAATGTATCTCGGCGGGAGGCTCTTGCAGCAGACCTAGTTTACCTGCGAAAAAGTTCAAGGTGGCAATTTTAGGCCAAAGACTCTCGGCGAGTTTGCATGGCTGTACCAAATGCCGGGCAGGCTCCTCAATACCTGAACAATTTCATCATTTCCATGATCCGATCATGCCTGAAGTTTACCTGCCCCGCTGAGAAATGATTGGAAAAACTGCAGAAATAGGAATTCGATCTGATCTGGTGAAGCGTTAAATTAACTCCGCCAACATGCAACCTCCTTTCCAGGGTGTGGAGGAAACAAGTGGAAACATCAGAAATTGTGACAAAATTGGTCGAAACTGATCGATGCTGAAATTTGCAATGATTCTTTCCTTTTGGGCACAGCACTGGCTAAGGCTGGCGGGGTTCTTTGAAATGGTAAACGGAGTTAGCGAACGTGACGGCGGGTAAGTGGCAGGAATTACACTACTCAGGCGGTTCGTTCTCATGCTTGAGATTTATGGACCTCTTTTTTATCGAAATTATCAATTCATAATTCTCCAAAAGGTTTTTGTACTTCGGCCAGCAGCGTGCTGTATCACTGACAGCACAATCATTCGTGTTTAGTACTAAAGAGGCTTTTAATTGACCGATCTAGAGGAGAATGTTTTCCAGCGAAATACCTTCGTATGAAAAATGGTTGTTATTGCACAAGATTCAAAAGTGCCGGCAAACAGGACTCAATAGGTGTAACTTGGGAATGTTGAAAGACTCAATTATTTCGGTATTTTGATATTTCAAAAGTAATTGGAATTTCATGGAATTTTTGGAAGAGATCACAAGCGATTAATTATAAAATCGTTTTAAGAATTTTCGTGAATTTTCGCAAAAAAATGTCAAATACCTAAGGATTTTTATACAATGAGTAAAATTTGAAACTAACTATGCATATACTAGCATAGAAAATATATTTTATATATTTCTTTAAATTAAAATGACTTCAAAATTTAAATGATTCTCCGATCGGTATGAATCGTATAATCGGTAAAAAAATTAAGCTAAAGAATTTCGGGTAACTCGTCAAAGTCGACTTGTATTCTTGTTATATTAGAAAAGATTAGTAGAAACCTTAATCGCAACTAAAAGGAAGTCTTCTATGCGTTTTAGAAAATAGGGTGACTATTTTCCAGACGTCATGAGGCTATCTCGGGATGTAAGTATACCTATTTGTTTACAAGGGCTAAGTTCGACAGTAACTCTTCTGACAATTTTGGTCTTACAATTAGCCAAATCTTTTGAATTTTTTCATTATGAAAGGGCGCTTTCGAACTATTTTCAGATCTTAAGAATTATTCCTTATTTCTAAACATCGGTTTAATAAAAATTATTTCGTTTTAAGAAATAAAGCTGATCGCATAGTAAAACATTGTTGTATTTTTAAATGTCAGATGAAATACCAACGACTTCGAACAATTACTATCCAACTAATGTTTTAAAAGTGTGATGTTTTAAGATTGTTCAGCTAGAATTTTAAATGTTTATTCATGGGGTCCGGATGTTCTAATATGCCACCTTTTTGAATCTATGTTGAATTGTGTTTCCATATTGAAAATCTGTGCAGCAAAGATCGTATTGACTTCTTCTATTTAATATATGATCACCCGAATTTCGAAGGCTACTGGTTTAATATAATTGTAGTCCAAATCAAAACAAAAAAAATAATCATTTGGCTTTTCAGCAAAAAAGAAAACCTAATTGATTTTCAACCTCCATATCATCGGTGATTGGTATCGATGTCAGCGCATCCTTTAATGCAACTGCACCCTAAAATATCTTTTCAACATACCTTTGCCCCCGAGACGTGGGAAACGGCAATGATCACAAATTTTACAAATTCAAATGAACGTAGCGACGCGACGCCGCAACTCGCTTCGATAAATTACTTTTCCAACTCACTTGCGGCAAAATGAGAGTTTGAAAAACGAATTGTTGTGCAATTTGTTGTCATCGCAAATTGAGCACAATCTAACTTATTTATGTCACGGTCGCATCGCAGTACCACCATTAATTTAAAAGTGATATATACCGCCGCATCTGACTACTAAATAAAATATTTTTTGTCCCATTGTTGCCATATGTGGGGGTAGCCATCGCTAAAGAATGCTTCTTGCCTGGGTCTGGGTCTCCTCGGGCACATGTAAAATGATACTTTCGGAAACGCTGATCTTTAGCGAGCCGGATTGCCTTTTACCTGCGAGGACGATTAGATAGACGTGCTTAACAACGACACGTAAACGTGTCACACCGCGTGTCGACCTGCACCTTATCTGCAATTAATAACGAGCTGTCCATAGGGAAAAATTCAATCGGCGCCGCGTTAGGCGTTTATAACTGATAGACTCCACCACCTGGGAGTCGTAAAGCGTTTGATTAGCGATCATAACTCGGGGCAGTAACCATCAATCAGTAAACCTCCAAATTGATTGGGAGGCTGTTAAAGACCTGCTGAAACCCCTGAAATTTGCTCCACAGGAAAAGGAGTTTTGTAACTTTCTTTTCCGACTCACCTGAGCAAGTCGCTTTCGATTTCGCTCGATTGCCACAATCAGTCCGTGGCGAACCTTGCAATAAAAGTTTTCCTCTCTTCGGGTAAAATCGTAAATCGTAAATAAAACAACGCGGTAAGCTGGGCAGTGGATCACCTGGCAATTAGCGGAAGGTTGATGCCTTTCAAAGTTATGGTCACTTGGCAGTTAAATCGCGGGGAATAGTCGCGGTCGCCTCCGCGGCGTGGCGGGCGTGGATCACGGAAGCACTCAACGCTTATTCAATAAAATGAACAGAAAGTGGAATTGCATTGAGGCTTTTCTGGTCACTTATCCAACTACCACCGCGGCCATTCATGTTTCAGATGCACTGCCGTGTTTAGGTATTATAAAAGGTAATAATATTAATTTAAAAAATTTATAGATTTTGGTACGTATGATTTCATTTTGGTGTTCGTGTCTTAGAAGCCGACACGCATAGGCATATAAATTGATATACATAAGTATATAGGTACTCTTTTAAAACATAAGTTTAATTTTTAGTTATTATACTTTAAATGTTTTTTAATAGACGGTAGTTTGTTTCGTTGAAATTTTGAAAAGTACTTACATAGGTATGTACATACATACTTATTTTGTGCCAAACTCTAATATGAATAGTGAAATTATGTATGTAGCTATTTGGAAATTCTTATGTATGTAAGGTGATAAGCAAATTGCGTAGTACACTAAAAGAGCGAGTACATTAAAATATAAAATGTTTAATTATTTTGTTTGTTATTCTGAAGTTTATTTGAGGTTAAAAGTTACGAATATGTTAACATTTGTTGTTGGTCCCTTTTGCACAAAATCTTTGGGAATGGACTGAAAACCACTTTTTGAGATTTAAATTAAAAGACAGTTCGAGAATTACTTACAATAACGACAAAATGTTTTTAAAAAATGTGAGCAGACCAAGCCTCAAAGAACCTTGGCATTGACTTTATACAAAAAATAACTCGAAGAAGAAGTTTACGCCGGATTTTTTTGTTTCTTCCTATTAGCATCTTATACTGCATTGACTTAAGCATGGTTCAAGTTATATAACAAATTTCCGCGCACGGGCGACAGTCGTAAAACTATCACGCAACCCACTGTGACCTTAGGTCAAGGGAGTTTGTGCGTTTAAAAGTCGAGTATCCGACGACTACATGTAGCCTTGCTTGAAAGATTTACGTTTGATTTTGACTGCTGTCTTGATGCTCGTGTCATCACGGCTCTACGGCAACTTCAAGTAGCCTCCAAGCAGATAAAATGTGAGCTTCACCGAGGCATCGCGTTTCAAAGTTACGTCGAATTACACGTCCGAGTGCTGCTGCGATTGTTGGATAACCTTGAGCGCAATTCGCGCTTATTCTGCAACACTCATCTTTAGTTTCTGCAAAGGTTAGTCTATTTGCTACCCGGGCGGGCATTGGGTGCGTCTTCCACCTGCGGTGCACAGCGCGCGTCGGATCCACCCAAGTACTTTTATCTTTCAGTGAACTTCATCTTTACGCACTGAATGCTAATTCTTGGCGGTATGAAAATGCAGAGCAAAATTACTTAAGAAATTCAATAAGTTTGATGCATGGAGTCCATTGTCGCAAGTAAAACACTTTGAATTCCACTGAAGCTCCAATGGCAATTTACAAACAATGCAGTAGTTATTCTCGGTGCGCGCGAGTGTTGACCTTGCGTGACTATTGTATTTTTTATCTGTTGGACAATGTCTTTTCGTTATAATCGAATTGCTTCTTTAAGCCAGTCATGATAAATATGTTGGATATGGCTACGGAAATCCAACAATTTGGATGTACCATAAATATATGTACATGTGCCCCTTACATATGTTTACCTAAAATGATACAAAATAATTGGAGTTTTTTAAGCCTTCTGAAACTAAAGACAAAAGAACTGATGTGCATGCTTGGAATAGTCCGAGCAATTCTAATTAAGCGATTATCAATTAATTCTAACTTCAAATAGTGTAAATAATATAATTTCATAATTTACTAGTTTCTAAAATTTACAATCTGCGGCACTTCAAACAATTCATAACTTGAACTTTTTCTTTTTAATAGAGAGGTTACATTTAGAACTCTTCCAGCGGCAGTAGACCAAGGCGAATTTACAATTCAAATTAAGAAAATGCCACTTGGTAAATATCTGCGTTAACTCAATTCAGTTTTCACGACTTTGGTGTTTAAGCGTTTTGATTAAGAGTCATTAAGATCAACGGCTCAGCTGGACGTGCGCTTTGTATTACTTTAACATTGGGACTTCAAGGAAAGTTAACGCTTGAAAACATCTTAAAGTAGGCACTGCGCCCAGCTCAGTTGTCTTAAGTAATTAGTATGCAGCTCACAGTCCCGTGAACGTGCCACGATGAAACTGTACTGAAGAACGTCGGGGATATTTACAAGGATTTCGAGAATATTTCGTCATATCGAGTCATTCGTTTGCAGCTCACTCAAGTGCAGTTTTAGCCTATATTTTTATTCATGCGAAAAATTCGAATGATCAACGGTGTGATTTGTTGGGAATATGATTAACATACCTACGATTTATTTCACAAATTAATAATAATTAATTTAAAAAAAAAATACGGTGTAGGTCGTGTATCTAAAAAATTTTGAAAATTATTCAAAAGCATATTGTTCGGTTTGATCTTACAAAAGTTAAAGTCAATATTTTAATCCAACATTTTCTGTTTGTTGCAAAAATTAACTTCTTATAAGGTATATAAAAGTAGGTACTTCAAATAATGTGAAAATGCTTCTTTTTAAAAACACAAAAAAAATGTGTATATTTACATTACTTTTTACGTACCTATATGCACATATGTAATAGGTATGCTGAATAAATTTTCGGAAACTTATAAGTTATTTCAATGAAAATATCTTGAAAAAAATTAGAAGTTCCAAAAAGTTAAATAGACAAAATATTAACAACATCCGCGAAAGAGGACTAACAAAAAAGTCAAATTTTTAAACACATTTTTTCGATTGTTACGTGAATGTCACATTATCTTAATATAGTACATTGATCATTATCTCCAACAACATTAATTTCGAAATCTAGATATAGATAAGGATTATGCAGATTCCGAAATTTGTTTCAAGTGTTGTGAGAGAAGTGCCCCAGGACAGATCACAGAAATAGTTTCCCTCCCACACAAACTCATTCCTTCGATTTGCAAAATGAACTCGATTACATCTTATTTAAGTAGGGTGCTGTTGTCTCAGCAGATTGCCAGACAGGTTCCGGGGGAGCTCCACAAAATTTGCATAAGCCCATCGCACCGTTCCTGGTAGTTAGTCAGCAGGTTATTAATCATTTCGTTATGACTGCGCCAATTTAGAGGTGGCTTATCACAGATTGCACCGCCCACGAAGATTTCTAATGCTCGCGACCGCATTGAAAATGCTTTGACGGATCATGCCAAAAATGTCTGCTAGTTTTAATCGACTCCGTTTCGTAACATCTCGTAACATGTGTGATTTCTTCATGATGCTGCGCATCAAGTAGCTTACAACTTTCTTCCATTTCTTCGCGTCAGTTAATGATATCGGAAATGAATATATTTACTTTCTGCGATAATTCTCAGGGCGTTGGTGCTCAGCCTCGCCTCGTATTCGCACCGATCGCTCCGGCAGCGGTGTCCAGTTTTTGGTTAAATCGATGAATTAATTTGCATGCGATCGAGCAACGGCGGAAGCAAGTAGCGAAGACCTCAGCATTATCGCGGTTTAACCGCGGTGGACATGCGCTGGAGAAAATCCATTAATCGCTCATCATTCCTTGATTTACATCTTTCACCCAGCATGCGTAGCTGCAACATCGTAAATTACTTTGCGGCGTTGTTGTGCACTTGCGCGTGCTTTTTCGATGTTTTTCGCGGTGTTTCTCGCGGGGTCGCTGGTGTCGAACCGAGGGAAAAGATGACTGACCGGTAAAGCGACTTCTGGTCGCTTTCTTCGAGCCGATCGTTAAGGCAAATCACAGATGTCCGGTGAAAGTTTTTGATGAGACCGCTGGAGATCTAACAATCGTAAAAAATCTTCAATTTTCGATTTTATTTCCGACATCCAGATGAATTTTGAATTCTTTTATTGTAGGATTTTCGATGTGCTCTGCAAATCCCATACAAAGCGATTATCACTTTCTGAAGAAGATGAGATTAAGACCGGTTTATTTGGGCATTGGCCTCTCTGTTTACTATGGGAAACTTGTTTCTAGCTGGGGCGGCGCTAAAATATTTCACGAATTTCTTTGATGTTTCCTTTCCGAACTTTTAAAGAGATAATCAATATGATTTTGGATTTTCTATGATGAAAGAATTTCTTCTTTTTGTTTTTAGTAAATTTTGCATATCCTTTAATTTATTAAAAAACTTGAAAATATTTCGATATTTTCGCGTAGCAACATTTAATGTTTATTTAATTTTATAGATTCATAAACTTTTAAAAATGCTTTTAAAAATAATTCATTGATGCTTAAACAACACAAGAAGTGACCTTCAGTTATTGACTGCTAACAAACATTTGAATCGTTTACCTACTGCATTTACACGCTGTTTATTTAGGTAAATTTATTGATTTAAGACTAATTAAATTATGTGAATTAAAGTAAATTAAAAATTAAGAAATATTTCAATTATTCCATGTTTTGGAAGAATTGATTTGTCAACATTTTATAAAACTACCTCCTTTTTATCGGTTTATTTGATTATCTTACTCCAATTCTAAAAATTTTAATTTTTATTTTATTTACGATCTATACAAATAGCAATGATGTTGTCATACCAAATTGCTTTAAATGTTATAATTCTTATATAGATAGTAGTTACAATAAGCATTGCGACAGAAGCAAAACAATCACAGTTAAATAGAAAAAAATTACGACACAAAACTTTTCAAAACGTGTCTTAAGCCTTCTAAAAGAAAGAAAATTGTCGAAACAGTAGTTCACGGTGGCCTACCTCTGCTCACGATTGTATTAAATCTCTGTTACTTAATGAGGCTCATTATTCCTATAAGAGAAAATTTATTTACCCATTCACGAGACCTACCTGTTTCATTAAGCATTTAATTAGGAAAATTTCAAAAAGTCACAAGGCGAAATCACGACATTCGCGTGTGTTACAAATTTAATACGAAACGTTCTCCTGACCGAGTTTATCTTAAGTGCCCCATTTGTTAATTGTTTAAAACTTAAGTGGCCTGTTGGTGACATGAAATCTTCATTTTAAAGGAGAAGATCTCATGATCACCTTAAGATTAATGGTCATGTTGAAATTCGTGAAATAGAATTTAATTTTGTGGAAGGCAGATTTCGTGCTGAAAGTTATGTGATTTCGTGGTGCACGGAGTCGCAATATTAAGATATTCCCCTTCAGTTTAATAACTATTATCTGACAAAAGCAACCTTCTGTACTTTATGAGGTGCTCCTCCGCAGACACGTACATTGCACATGGTGCAGCGAGTTAATCATTAGGTTATCATAAGTCACCTGGCGGTGCAGTAAGTGTTGTTCCATGTCGCATACTCGCAGCAATTTATATATTCCTTAAACAATTTCTCTTTGCCATTAATGAGTCGAAACGTGGCTCAAGTACTGATTATATCATAAATCCAAGCGACATTTATTAACATACGATAACTTCGGAAACGTGCCAAAATGCTGATACAAGTAATTTCATTGGATTATTTGGCAGTTATAGCATGATTATACAATCATCACTTTTCTAAATAATTTTCATTGCTTGGATTTGACTGTTATGGAATCGGTCATGCGTTCCGGTCTTGTGTACGCTTGGCATATAATGTTTAAATTGGGCACAGTTTTATTCAGAAACATTTTTTTATTTACATATTTTTTTATTTTGAGTAGAAAGGATAACATTGGGGCTTTATTTAACAATTTATTTTCTAGTAATCTGTTTGTAAACATGTAAAGTTAAGAGTATTTAAAAGAATTTTAAAATTTCACCGATTTGAGAAATTTTACATACATTACATGAAAAACAAGCCTTTTACTGTTTGGTAAATGGTGGTAAGTTTATCTAGCCGATTCGTTTCTCTGTGTAATTGCTCATTAAAACTTCTTAATAATTATTTTGTACTCTTAATGAGCCTGTCTTAATAATTAGCGTGTTTTAATCGAAAATTCTTAATTATATTAACACTTTCTAAAAATTGGTCACGGCATTCACTTTGTTCAATGAAATAAATTTTATTTTTATAAATATTTCATTTCTTATTTAACGATATTGCTCTTATGTCGAATTGATTAAGCAATCTCCAAAACTGAAACAAGTAGGTATCAAATAGTCGTGAAATATTTACCGAACAAGTGCATGGTCTGTCTAAAATTTAAACTCTAAAGATCATTAACTTTGCATATACACCGACTTCTGGAATAAATTACAAAATGGTGTGAACACCGCACCAAGTGTAATATGTTAAAGTTTTGTACGATCTTAATGAGCTCACTTGAGACGTTTGCACTTAGCGTAATGTCATTGTCACTGAAGCTAAGGATTCTGACCCGTAATTGCTGCAGGTACATTCATGCAGCCATGTCAGCCGTCAACATTTAGTTTTTGTAGGTGTTGAATACCGGTGACGGGGTCGCCAATTTATTTACTTTTCGCTCACATTTAACTCTCGTGAAGAAACGTGATTTTCGTGTCAATCGATTTTCAAGATGTGGGATTAAAGTCGTGGATTTTTAGCGGTGATTCTTTTGAGAAGATGAATATTGAAACTGAATAATGAATAATAACGTTTTGTTTCTTAAAAAATATTAATAAATAATGTAACTGAAGCGTTGCATAAAGTTAATATCACTCTTAGATAATGATTTTTAAAAACTCCCACTAGAAAAAATGTACATTAAAAGATCTGGCAAACGAGACTTTTAATTAACTATTTGCTTTATAGTCTCAACAAACTCGATTGGAGTTTGAGATTTTGCTAAAATTAATGGTATTTGTACGCTTATAAACTTACGCATTAGATATAAATGCGGTAAAAGGTACTCGAAGAAACGTGTAACATGGGGGAGTATCTGGCTGCATTGATCTTTTCCTATTAGGAATTTTGCTACAAATACTCCACCCAAAGTGATCTTGTCGCCAAGACCGGGCCATAATAACATATCGCACTTGCAAACTGCTTAATCACGGCTTAAATGCGAAAAATCTTTCCTTACCTGAGCAAATACAATCGAAATTGGCTCGGTTAATAAAGTGATTTGCGTTAGGATAAAATCGCGAGTAAACAAGAAACGGCTCGGTGGTAATGAGTTCACTGCTCGGGGTTCAAATCTGTGGGACAGCTTAGCGCAAGTCATCTCTTGATCTGAATAGCCTTTAGGAGTTATGACACTAGACAGACAGTATCTCCTTAATTGGGTCTTAAATTGCGGTGCGGATGACTGCAAAATTCCCTTCGTAACAATTGGGTTATTAGCCATGGTGCGGGAAGGAGTTATCTAATCTTTGCTCTTTACAATGAATGGCGTGGTCAGATGATTGTTCCTTTCGTAAATTTCATTAAAATACCTCTGTTGATAATAAATTGAAGTTTAACCGCTTCATATAAACAGTTTAAGCTCTTCCTGGAACTTGTAATGCAATATCAAAATAAAATTGAATCTTTATATTTACACAGGTTGGTTGTTAAATCAATGTCAGTCAACTTTGAATGATCGAGTTTTTTCTACCAAAGTCGATCTACTTTTCAACAGATCTTTTCAGGTCGTCAATACACCTATTGTAAAATTTACCTAAACAGACTTACGTAAAATATTTTGTATGATAGCTTTTACTAAGTTAAAAACCCTTGTATTTATTTTGTAGCTTCATACCAAGCTTAGGCTTTCTTAGATTTGGTAATTGATGAAGTAATTGCCCAAGGTTTAGGTAAGTGTGTAAAATATTACATAGTTTCAACTTAGTATGGTTTACACAACTTTTTGATATACAATTTTTCATAAGTACTTAGGTAAATTATCCTAATAATATAGGTATATTATTTTGTAAAACAATTCCTAAGTCATCGTATACAAGATGAGGATTTGGATTTTCTGTAAATATATATTTTGAAAACTATAACAGAGAAAATAATAACTTAAGTCTTTTCCTCTCTTGGATACATATAAAAAATTATGATTTTATACTATCTCTTCTCATTATACATTTTGAAGAATTTCAAAAATTGATGCGGGAACATGTGTACAGTAGGTACGAGTACATTTGTATTTTTTTTTATAACAAATGTTGTTCCCTTTCTTCTTAGCCAATTTTCATATGTCAAATGTTCAAATGCCTATTTGACAGGCCCACAAATTGCTAAATAAGATGAAGTGGGACCGAAGTTAAATTAGGTTTGAAAAAAAATTCTTCATATTCTTGCTAAGGCCCACATTGCCAAGTTTCAACAAATAAGAAATTCCTTTCAAAATCCGCAATTATTTGAAAAATTCAAAAATACCAAACAATTTTATAAAAATGCACAACAAATAGTCTAGTTGACAAATTTACTTAAGTGGCAACAAGACGTTAATCGTCGTTCAAAATTCACGTAACATGAATAATGCCAATTTGGTAAGTTGGTCAGAAGCACAGGTAGCCGGCGAGCAACGAGCCAGCCATTGAGCTACACCTGTGTCACGGTATCTGAAGAAGTGGACCACTAAGTGACAGTCGAGTTAGCCGCGGTGATCTACTTGATTTCCTTCCTGATTTCCAGCCGTGAATAATACATGAATAGGAAATCAATTTCGCTGTAATAAGTATCTGCGGCGGGCATGGTGACCAGATAAGGCATATTACGAATTTACATCGAGAGGCGGTACACTGCTCCGCTAAAATAGGGAACGTGTTGAATTTAATTTGTTGAATTTGCTGAACGTATTCTGTGCGATTGGCACTGATTGGCGTGATACTATTTTACGAGGGCGCGCACGATCACTAAATGCTGCGATCGGAGGCGGGAGGTGAGTAAGTGAAAAATGCAACGCAAAGTGATTTATTCTTTCAGCAGAGGAATTTAGTAAAAGTTCGCAGGAATTGAGCGTATTCTAGATTGGTTTAATGAATAATTAAAGAGTTCTGTTATTGTTTTCATTACCATAAATCATTTAATAATTTCCCACTTCGTTTCCGAGCAAAAAAATATCAATTAAATTAATGAAGTAGAGCTAATTGGCATGTATTTCACTTACTGTTCTCTAAGGTAGGAGGTTTTAGACAAGCAAGATGAAAAGACTTGTTGTAATTTAAGGCAAGCGTAGATAGTATTTGGCTTGTGTCACCTCATATCATCGACGCTTTACTGTCAGGTAAAAAACGCTACGAACAACTCACCTGCGAAAGAAAAGAAAATGTTGTTAAAAAGATTGCTTGATTAACGTTTATTAAAACACATTCAATGAGATTCGTAAAAATGTACTCCAGTTTATATAAACATTTATACAAATTTAGAATATTTAATACCAACAATGTCCCCATAAATCTTGCATCTGTCTTTAAATAATTATTCCAAGGGTGCTAGACAGGTCGATAGTCTTTAAATTTTTTTACTTAGAATAGACATAAGAGCAAACAAGGTATTTGTATGTTAATTTTAAGTCGTGCGTGGATTGCGTGCAACATCATTGATAGGCTGCGTCGTCTACACACATAAATAAATATCTCGTTAAAAGATTTCAGAACTTGCTCACAGTGGGTTGGATAAAACAGATTATTTTAATGAAGGTAGACAGCTGTAGAAATTATTTGCCTTATTATATTTCATTACCGGAATGTTCTTGACAAATTACTTGATACCAGAAAATAGGTGATTATTGTCGATATGTGTTACAAATGCATATAAATAACATTAGAATTTTGTGAAAAGCCAAACGATATTCATCGTTTGATAAGATTTGCCGGTCCATTAATAATTTAAACTAAAAAATGGGGTTTAAAGGGAAGTTTTTATTAGTATTATTAGTTGTTAGCAGCTAGTATTATAAACAATTCTAACATAAATAACCTTACCAACATGTATAGAAAAAAAGTATGATTTTCTATTTGATTTTAGAAGATTTGAAATGTTTTCGAATAGTGCAATAATACCAAAAACTTTCATTATGGATATTTAACCTATATAAGTATGTATTTATTTATATACTTTAAAGTCAAAACTATAGGTACAATTGAATTTTTGAAGTAGTCAATATATTCTTCAGATATAATTTAAAATTTTGGCTCTAAGCCAATTCAACATAATTCAACAGCTGAAACATGTAAATTAGATGGTAATTCCAAAGACTACATTGAAGACAAAAGCAAATATCTTAATTATCTTAAAAGCTTACTGCAAACTTTGCGTTAATGTTTACGTACAAGATAGAGATAAAGGCCTATGGAAGATATATTGCTAGGTAATTAATGATGAAATATAATTCCTCAATAAATAGTCGAAATCAAAAATTTGTCTTTCTCGAATTACGTGGGCAAACATTTACGTGTTATGGAATATCCAAAACCAGTGATTCTTTGTTTGGATAATGCAAGTGGACACGCTTCAGTATTTTACGAGTGTTTTAATCTGTTGCACCATCCTGCAATCCAGCGCGGCACACGTCGGATACGCCAATGCGGCGTGGTGCAGCGGCTGCATTAAATCCATATTGGTTAGCGGGTCCATTTGTATGCAGTCGCGTTGTTCTACACGTAAAAATTGAATCGAGCTCGTGAGAAATTATGAAAATTCTATACCAAACCAGGTGTCAGTCGTTATAATCATTTTTGTGGGTTTTTGAGATTTATGTTTGGCCAGTCATCGATCGAGCCTTGGTGTTGGGCACGGACCAAATGAATTATGTGACTGAAGGTGTTTAGCCACTTTACAATAAAAAGCCGATCAATAAAGGCGGTTACGTGTTTGCTAACTTAACTAGAATTTTGAAATAGCCCCATTCTCCGAGATTTAGACGCCGAGATGGCTTCAAAACGTGCAGGTTGCAGGGAACGAGCTAAGTGTTGGCACGTTCTCTGTGGCGGTATCAAGCGGCTCTTGTAACAATAATACTTTAATATTTTATAAGGGAGATTTACTTCGCTAATATTTCCCTCAATACCCGCTGGTTGGGAACATTAGCAATCATTCGTAGCCCATTCCGTTGTTTGGCAACAAAATGCAATTATATAGGGGTTGTGCCCGAAGGCGCTACAATTTGCAGTGTTTCACTGACTAAACCTGAGTCGGGGCAATTAGTGATTAGACTTAGTTCTGTACGTGGCAATTTTGCAAGACTGCGCTTTTATGCAATATTTCTCGGCAAGATCGGCTAGATATGAGCTATCACGTATATGCTGTGATTGCTGGCTTGCAAAGAACACTATTTCGAAAACATTTTAAGGAATTCTGCGGACGGCTGCAAGAATGTGTTTCTCAGATTCATATAGTTACTGCAGCAGTTGGAATTGCAACAATTAATTCAAGGGTGGGCGTTGCCAATGAATTATTAATATATCGGTCATCATAATTACAATAATAAAGTGATATTTAATAACCATTTAACAGAATTATCACGTTAGTTGTGCTTTCAAGAAGGAAAGTGGAATTTATGCTTAAGCATTAAGCACAGATTTCCTGAAAATCTTGTTAATTTTAATTTTATGTGTACAAATAGGCAAGTTAGTAGAACACATTTTTGCTAATAAAATAATGAGTTGTAATAACACTTCAGATATATTATTTATGAAGTGTATGTGGCGCCGTGTAATATTTTACAAATCTTCAGAACTAGCAAGTAAATCAAACGTGCTGAGTATAATTCGGTTTCGTTACAATTATTTATCATTAGATTTTGTAATATATAATAATACGACCGTGACTGTGGCTTACTAAATGAGTCTGCCCTTCGTGGTGCAGAGATTCATATGCATATTACTTTAAATTTTAAACATGTTGTGTAGAGCTAATTGATCTCAGATTAATATCTGTCAGTATAATGACGAAAATCATTGACGTCGATTGCACTAAAAACACCTCTCGGATATTAAAACCATGCTGGCGTATGAAATTAGCCACCTGAAAACGGCAGGCAGCCTCCAGCATGGCTTAGTAGATTAATCACACATGGCATCGAATGTTGCGGTCTAGCACATGTAGCTGCCACCGGTGAAAAATCGATCACCTGTAATCCATTTCCAATTGATTTTCAATTAGATCCGGAGTTTCCGCCGGACACAGTTTACCGGAGATTAGCCTTGACGATGATCATGAACTTAATAGACGAGTCCCGAGAGCCGCGTATCGATGAATGCCATGTTTTATAGCATTCGAAGATCCACCTCAAGTTTTGCTAAAGAGTCCACGTGGGGATTCGCAGCATCTTCAATATCTTTAGTGGTAATGGAAATGCCCGATTAAGTCAGATGTTCAAGTTTACATCCCATCGGAAAATTGACTCACGATCAGCTCAAATAAGCTATAGGTGTTTGCTCCAAGATGCGGCGGCGGCTTGAACTTTGAACCGAGTGTCGTGATGATATTTAGAAAACAAAAGAGTAATAACGAAGATATACTGATCCCGGCCCCGAGATAAATTGAGCATCTGGATATGCTTTGGGCTGGCTCTGCTTGTTGCTAGTTGCTAGCCATGTCTGAAGCTGAAAATGCCAAGAAGGTGTGTGCACTGATTCTGATTCCGCTAAATATCATAGAAGCTGGTACCCACTCTAATAGCTGCGAATGATGAGGAATGGGAACGGTGATTGCAGTCTCCGTCCGCCTTGAAGGAGTATTGCCCCATACCTGAAGAAAATAGTCGCTGATGCAATTCTGAGGACCCGGCATTATCCCACGATCGATTCAGCGACTCGCTCATTGCGAATGCACTTCCGAATCGGAAAGTTCTCGGACTATGATGCAACTGAGCCGCAGATGGTCTATCGGTGTAATTTCGGTGACTAAGCGTAGCCCAGGAGCCCAGGAATGGGGCGAATAGCGCAAGTTCTCATGTCACGTTCTGCCCATTTACATAAGTCCGCTCAAAATTTATGATCATATATGGAGCATGCTTCCTCGCATTAATCGCGATCGATGTGTGCTCCAAGAGCAACTGTCATCGGCTTTTGAATAAATTATGAGATCGCCGGTGACTGCCAACGATCTTTACCTCGACACAGAAAACTCTTGCTTAATTGAGGAGAAGCTGCAGCACTAGGAATCGTCGTCGTGCATCCGCGGACGAAGCTCTGCAGGCATCTGGGTAAACGTATATGATCGTGATCGTTATTTTATTTACGATCATACAATACAAGGTCCGCCTTAGGACCGCCGCAGGAGGGCTCTGTTTGCGATTTGCAACGGAACTCCGGCGGCATTTTGCATAAAACGATTTGCACCAAGATGCACTGGGGATCGCGCTACCTCACATCAAAAATAAAATAAAAATTCTTAGCACTCCCTTGAAGCGCAGCTGCCTCGATATATGTCCTCGTGACCGAATTGAAATTTTAACAATTCTAAGCTCGCGGCATTTAACTGCCCCAGGAGAACCTCTGCCTTCAGGTTTTGAAGTTATTTGCGGATTTATCCGCGGAATGGCATTGTCGAGATCATCAGTCATCGCGAGTTGATGGAAACGTGCTGTGCATGGGGCTTTACTTTCGATGCAGATTTGTCGCTAATTTAAGAATTAATTGCAGAATGTTTAATAAATGTTACTGGAACAAGGTGTAGGCAGCTAGCCATTGTGTGTCTGCTCAGCCCATGCAATTATTTGCTGTGGGTTTCAGGCAACGAGACATAATGAGCCTAATGAGTTTGCATGCTTCGTTTTTCCATGGCTGTTTCCCTTTCTATCTTCTCGACAAATATTCTTGGAAATTGGATGGGTGTGGCTTATGAAATTTTCTTAAAATTGTTTTGTGCACCTATTTTCAAATTATCAAATTAAGTGGCAAATTGCTTGTTTCACATGCAAATAATTTACTTATTTACAAAAAGATTCACTGCGCCAGCAGAGGTTACCCATGCGAGCTCTTCACTCTAAAATAGTAAAAAAATTTAATTCTTAACAATCTTCTTTTGGCATGAATGGATTTTTAGAAAAAGGAGAGCCCGAAATTGAAATTTCTTAATAACCTTCAATTATGTTCTTATGGTTGTGGTTGGTCATATATCCAATAATTTTCCTTAAATTTGTAAAAATTAATGAACATCAAGGAAAATTTTAAAATATTTGTTAGTACTTCTTTAATAAGAATTGGTCAAGTGCGCGTTTATATTATTATTATTATTTTCTCTTCATTTACTATAATAATTGTTACGATGCTTGAAAACTAACATTTAAGACAACGCCGGAAAAGGAGAAGCTAGTTGAGTTATATAAATACACCTAAGGACATTTTGCCTTTGTTACTATTGATGAGGCGTTACGTAACTAAAAATATTCGTAACATTCGTACATTCCTATGAGCGTTCTATCTTTTTTATTCTTTAGAAAATGTTTCAATCACTAATGTGGTGTGTATTTGACCTAATTAGCCCGCTCCCATAACTAATTTTTTGAGTTGTTGTGAAGCTAATGCGATTAGCTCCAAAAAACTCCATCAGGAAGTCACACCGTTTTCCTGCCCCATTGTGAAATAATTGGATCAACAAAATCAAATTATAATTAATCAAGATACACTGAGCGCTCTTGTCAAGTAAGTCGGGATTCAGAACGACCTGCACTGAAAATGAGCGCTTAGGCCGTAATTACAAGTTGAAGGCCTTTCACAACAATCCGCGTTTGTGCACATGAGCCTGCGTCTTTCGAGCAATTAAAGACGCCTATCTGTTGGACTAGACTTAATTTAAGTTAGCTCCAACGCCTCCAAGTTGGTACGTGACGAAGACTTCCGCGAGCGTATCCATTCTTCGAGTGACACAGATTGTAGATTAGTTCGGTGAATTTTTTGCGTTTCGTTTGTTGGGTGTGTTTTGGGTTTTTGTTCTCGTGAAGATATGAATCTGTCATGCCTAGAAATCTAAATTTTTTCTCTTGATTGATTTTTAATTTGACGTGTACTTGAGCGCGGAATTTGCAGGTGCTTTGGTTTTTACACTCAACAATATCTGCAGAAACAAAAACTTTACCCTTATTAGAGAAAATTGTAGGAGCTTTGGTTGACTTTATCTTTTAACATATATATTTAAGTGAAGCTTATAAATGGCCGGAAATTGTCAGTGCACAATTAAATATAATTAAATTCTCAATCAATTGTGATTCAACTAATTCCCGTGGGTAGATCCGTGAATGAGAATGAAAACAAAAACTCCAATTGAATCTTTGAAGCACTGCGAATTCACCATTCTTCGTTTAGATAGAAAATGAACGATCCCACTGTACTTTGATATAGCCACAACTTCACTGACGGTAATCAATCTTCTTTTGAGCGGGCTTTTAAGAAGAATTTTCATTGCTAATCGTTAGCAATTTTTTAGTTTGAGTTGTGCAAATAAAACGCGGTTCTTTGTGCCATTTTTTGCTATTTCAGAGCCATGCTTCATGTGCTTCAATAGTTCATTGGGAATTTGTGCTTCAATACTTCATTGGGAATTTGTTGCTAATTACATTTTACAGTGGTAATAGTTTGTTAATGAGAGTTTTCTGCTATTGTTGTTTAGGTTGAAAAGATGGTAATGGATTTGAATTTATACATACTATGCATATTATTCTGACGGAAATAGAAGTCATTAACTTAGATACACTATTATAAGTTATAACTCTACAAAAACTTTTTGATACCTATATCAGGGAGGCTGTGAAGAAAGAGGTAATTCGTTATCTTCGAGATGTCCACCATATTGGATTTAAAAAGATATTAGATATACTATAAAGAGTATATAAAGCATTGTTGCGCGACTTATAAACGTACATAAAATAATTTCAGCCTTTCGGATAAAAGAAAGTTCAAGTTTCAAGATTCAAAGCAAATAGATTATATAACATTATACATAGTACTTACGTTAAATAGAAGCTTTTAAATAATTAACGTCCATCTATATACATACTTGCAAACTAAAAATTTTTGGAATTAAAACTTGCTTGCTTAAAAAAAGCTGATTATTAATTAATACCTTTACATATAATATTCATGAGTTAGCTTAAGTAACTTTTATTATGATTCTTTCTTTTGCATTAGAGACAAATAACTGAAAAATTAATTCAATTCACAGAAGAAAGTTTCTTCCCTTAGTTGTTCCTTTGGTTGTTACGTTTTAATTAATTTTAATTTATGCAAAAAAGACAAATATTTCATTAACAATTAAGTTAAAAATATATTTTAAGAAAGTTTTATGACAGAGGCCGAAATGCACCTGAGCTATCGATATTTAACCATTTATATATTTTTACGAACTGAAAATTATCGATTTTATTAAGCCATTAAAATTTAGACAACATTGCTAATAAGGAAGTGAAAGAAATAAATTAAATCGAGGGCCAATGAAAATTTATAGCTTATTCATAAAACTCAGCAGGTAGTGTCAGCTTAGCTCGGTTAAGAAAATAAAACACGTTAATCATTTAAAAGAGTTCGTCGAACTGTTTGATTAATAACTTTTAAAATGTTTACCAAATCATACTTGAAAAAGATATGATTAATTATTACAACATTATTTTAAAAATATTAGGACTATTTGTATGATTTTTTTGCAAAGAACCGGACCTGAAATCATGAATCATTTATGTTTTGAGGAAATGTAAATGAGGGCAGTGCCTAAAGTATGTAAATATTTTATCAAATTAAAAGAAAAATAAGGGTTTTTCCATTACTAGAAATAGGAATTTAGACTACAAATCCTTCACAGTCAGATCAGACCATCATTAACATGAAAATATGTTATTTCGACATTGATTTGTATGATGCTTTTATTCCGCTGCAAATATTTTATCTTCCAGTGTTATTGAATATGTAAGTAAAATTAAATAAAAGAAAAGGTTATTATAATAGTAGTAATACGAATATGTACTTAAATATTTATTACGCCATCATCACGTTTAATATCGAAAAATTATAAATAAGTTTTTGTCTAACTGGAGAAGGCTTCAAATTCACAAGATTTCGTTTAATTCAGATCTAATTTACACTGATTTTAAAGTACTTAAATAAAAATTTAATATCTCTTAAAATGTAAGAATGTAATCGTAATCGATATGTTCTCTCACGGTTTACGAACACAACCCATTAGATAAGTAAAATGTATCTGATAGTTTAATTCCAGGGGACTGTATTTAATGCAGCTGTTACAAATTTAAATATACTATATCTATGCATCAAATTCTGTCAGAGAAACTAGCCTTCTAATAAATGATTTAAATACCACGACCATAAAAAGTTTTTCTTTTAGACGTTATAAAGCTGATAATACATATATATTTTTTATACTATTGCGTTGTTTTGAAATTCAAATTGTAATTACGCATAAAAAATCCATTAATTAGGAATTATTGCTTTTTACATTTTAGCATTATAAAAATTATATTCTTAATTTATGCCTGGCTTTTACCATGCGTGAAAAAATTGATTTTTCGAATGCTTCCGTATTGTTTAGTTTCTGTTTAATTGAAAATAATTATTTATTTAAATGGAACTTTCTAAAAGCAATTTTTTAGTATTGAGGTTTATATTGTACCTATATATTGTAATTTAATTTAAAAAAAAAGAGATTTTTTGAAGAAGTTCTTGAAACCTCTGAATGCACGTTTAATAAAAACTACACAGGTTTAAATCATTTAGTTAATATGTTTATTATATGAAACACCTTTCATTAAGAAATTAATTTTAAGTAAGCGTTTTCTTTTGTCTTTTTAACATACCCGTTGAATTACGTAATTGTGGAATTTTAAATTTGCACCCATTACAGAGAACAACATTATCAGTTCACACGTGAGACGATAGCCACGTTCCAGATGATATTGTAATTTAATCTGGGTGAGGTAGGAAAAAACACCTCGTTATTAGAAATTACAGAGTATATGTATTTAATTTGCATAAAAATGAAAAGCTTGCTACTCTCCTTTATTTCTTTACTGGCAAATAAAAATTGATGTTATACTCTGTCGTGTCGGAGATAATTTAATAGGAATATTTCAATTAAAATCCTACGATGTACGAAAATATTTCAGTAGGTAGATCATTGCGTATTTTAATATTTAACCCTATACTTTTAAGTGACTTTAAAGACTAAAATTTGTTTGACAGTTTAGTATTTTGAGTTTGCACAAACTTGATCGGCCTTTCAACATTAGTTTTTATTTTTTTTTCCTCGCAGTTTGTATTAGTTTCTAAATGCAGTTCATTACTTTCAAAATTTTAAGTAAAAACGGTAGCAATTAATAGTTTTATTTTAAGTAGTTGTTGTAAATCAATCAATAGTAAATTCAAGTTGTAACTCATCCGAAGCCAACTAACAAACTCTGCAGTCATAACAACTAATCGATTGACGAGAGGCACCCAATGCCATTAACTTTCAATGATTTGCTAAATTAAGAATGTCTCGTCCAGTTGAGGTGAAGCGAAATGCATTGCTAAGGCTCATTGTTTTATTGCATTACCTTCGGTAGTAGTTATTCAACAGAAAATAAATCACAATAATTAGGCACTGCATGAAATTGGTTTACATCGGCTATAAATAACGCAAATCTGGATTTAATGACCTCAAGTATTTAATTGATTCAAGGAGAAATTACTTATTATTGGAGTAAATACAGTCACAGTTCAAGTGATAGGCTAATTTTGATAGCATTTTTTGTGTAGATTGCAAATTTCGAAACGAAAACGATAGCGTCAAAAACAATAAGACCTAGGATTAACAATATAGTTTTGCTATAAGCGATTAGTAAGCCCTTAGTGATTAGAATATAGTCTATACGAATATTTATATCTACGTATTATTAGCATTCACTGAAGTTCATTTTTGGAAACGCATGACTAAGTTTGTTTGTAAAGATTTTTGCTGATTTCTAAAAAAAAATGTGCTACATAACATCGTTTTTCATGTAATAGATTTAACGCATTGTAAACTTTGGTGATAAGTGGGTGCGGAAATGGTATTTTTCTAAGAATTTTTCATCATAAATCGAATACTATGCTGCAATGGAAAATTTTAATTATCAGATTCGCGAACTATGATGATTTAAATCACTTGTTTTGTGACATAAACAAACATAAAAAATGTTGGCCAGTGAGAGAGTGAACTGTTTATTAAAATAAGTATTCAACCTCTCGATAGTCACATTTATTTCAGTTTGTTAAAAGAGCTCAAAACCATTAATGTGGCGCGCGGTTTTTTCTGCGTCGTCGAAGTTTTTCATACCTGAGCCAAGTTGAGGTGCCAATCGCTAAATGTAAGTTCATACAAACCCGAGATATCTTCATGTAATCGCCAAAGTGCTTTGCCTACCCCCGTAAATCCAGAGTTAAGATATCTAGATCGAGCCATAGCGCGCGTACCTCCAACTCTAGCGAGCAAGTGAATCTGGACGCTCAATTGCTAGCAAAGATTTATGGTCAGGTACCTCACCTGTTGACCGTGCGAAACCATGAAACAGATTAGTGCGCCGCGATACATGAAGAATTAATGCAAGGTTAGAGCAAGTTTACATATTAAAATGCAGCAATTTGAAATAAGAGCGCATGTACCGCCGTGAATTTCAATGCGATGTAGGTATCTTCAGCCCGGCTCGCGATCGCCTTGCCTTACAAGTGAAGAACAGAGGACGGTGTCAATATGCTAATTCGCCGCGATTGGCGGAAACATATCAGGGACTATTTATGCATGTGGTTCGATATTTTTGCTTAATTGTTAGTTAAGTGCGCTGCATCGGACTCTCCTGAGCTGCTCATTTTATCTTTCTTTTCACGGGATTAGTTATTCACAATAGCAGATTGCAATTTTTTTCATGCAGACATTCAGAGCAGTGACCCAGTTCTCACAGAAAATTACGAAAATCGGACTTCTGACGATCTTTAGATCTTCAGATCTTCTCCGGAAAACGGACGAATTGTTAAGCGAGTTTATCGGACTATGCTTAGGTGGCTGCATATGTGGGTCTATGTCTAGGTGGAAATAAAGTCTACCTTGATCCAAAAACATCTTGATCTTAGCAGTTGCAGTTCCTTTGTTGTGATCTAATGGTACTCATAAATATATCGTTAAACTACCACTGAGCATCATTTTCAGGTGCTCCAGTGAACAGCCTGAGAAACAGAAAACCAGCCTTGGACTCGACTGTGTCGAGTACTTGAAAAGCTTCTGAAGCACCTTTTCTAGCAAGTACTGTATCACAATGCCATTGAGTGTATCATTAAGCAATTATTCTCGTCTCTCGCGCTAGAAGTCTTAAAAGTGATCTGCCGACCTTTCAGATTTGTTTTTTGCTGCTCAGACTGTAACCCACAAGTGCCATTGATGCCTTCGAACAAGTTGACAGCGTTTTTTTTCTGTCCGACACGCACTTTATTCGAGGGGACAATTACCAGAGAAGTGCTCTGAGGATTTATGTTTTCCTGAGATTTTAACAAGTGTATTAACACCGAAAGAAATCGCTGAATAATATCGAATTATGTACCCTGAGAGACTTTTGTTTTTAGACTTTTTTATTTTATAAATGGAGTGTTTTATGTCATATAGGTACTTTGTATATACATATGTAAATTTTGTTGTTGTGTAATTGATTTATTTTGTATATGTTTGATAATGTTGCTATTACATATGAAAGAAATTCAAGACGTGAGACATATTACTTAAGCTTTTTTAATTTATTTTAATTGAATTAATTAAATAAATTGTTTTAAAGTTTCCTTTTAGCTCGTTGTAACTAAATTTCGATCGGATCTGTTAATGTTAAAAAATGAAATGAATAATACTGATGGGTATAAAATGCTATCTCAAAATAATATATTTACGAACCACTTATTTTATATCAAACATATCCAGGATTTGATTTGCAATTAATAAGTCTCTAAGATTGTGTTATTTTGATGCAAAATTGTGTGCTAGTTGCAGTGAAGTAAATTAAGCTGACTTATTTAAGTTTACTACAATTCTCTTTTACAATGTTGCTATAATATAAGTAAACTTATTTTTGAAACCTTCAGCGCATGAACGATTTTCATGCCTGGATGACTTGTTTCTTTCATTCATAATTCAATTCATAAGCTATCGTTAATTATTTTGCAACTGAACTGGTAGCACTCAACTTAAAGAAAAACTTTGATTTTATTTACTAAATTGCAACACGTTTTCCCTTCTATTACGTTCTTTTGCTATGCAGATGCGACCAGTAAATCTTAGCTGCTCATAAGGCAGTCATCACAATAAATCGACGACATGTCTTCTCAACATGGCTGGACTATGTGCAAATTCCTTCGAAGTCAACACCTGAGCTATGAGCAATTAATTTGCACAGAACGCGTGAAAAATCGGTTGTCCACACTGGTCTTAGACTCAGACAAACAATTTCCCAAGAGAGTCACGGCCAGAGAATCGCACCTTGCCCGTTTTAAGTTTTAATTGTTTTTCGAGATTTTCCTTCCTCGGCCTGTGAGCCCCCGTCGGGAGCGTGTTGCAGCGGCGATAATTAATTTTTGCCTCTGTTCACGTTACATCAATTGGCCTTGGCCAGTGATTTCAACGCACCTGGGCCGTAGGTGTGTAAAAGCAACAAAATCGCTGCACAGCTCATAAGTGGGCCTACCTGATGAATATTTTCCCAATTAGATGCCTCTAGCCTCTAGCCTTGTGCCCACTGACTCGACTGCTCACTCTCTGGAAGACTGCAAATCGCAGTCTGTCTAACGAAACTGTCCATCCAGGTGATTACGTTTTCGCGGATTCGCGGATTAGCGGATAGAACCAGGAGTGAAACTTATGACGACGCTTTAAGAATTTAGTGACTTACGCGAATGATGAATGTCGCAGCTTCTGCGGTGAGGGAATCAAACGTGACTCTCGAGTCAATCGCTCTTGGGATTTTTTTCGCAGTCGTTAGTGATAATTATCCCATAACCCGACCAGTTTCAATCAGCAGGTGTCTCATGTGTTATTACGATGTCATTAGTTAATAGAAATCGCTCTTTCAATTAGTTCGGACTTCTGTTCTTTCCCGAGAGATTAATTATGATCTATCGCTTGCTCGCGGCTCTTGACATTGGCTACAGTTCTAATTGTTGATTGCCATCTTTTGTTAGCTGTCATAAATTACTAGTCGTTTTGAATTCCTGTGTATTTATAAGAAAATATAACTCAAGGTCTTTAGAAGTTGAGTATTTTTATGAGACTATATTTTGGAAATTTAGCTGCCTTTATGATCTATGAGATCGCGTTCGGTCGGCTGATTTTACTTCGTGATAACATTGTTAGGTTCGTTTTAATGACTACGCTTAAAATTTCAAAACCATAGACATGTGAATATAAAAAAATTTCAATTATTCAGCAAGAACCTATTACATTTTTACTATGACTACTATATGAAGGAGGTTCATTGTCTTTTGACAATTGCAAAAACCTAGATATTATTTTTGTTTCGCACTTTTTCTTGTTGGATCATATCTCCTTAATCATCACTAAAGCTATAAACATTTTAACTTGCATTATAAAGATTAAGTACAAAAACTCGACTTTTTTACTTTTTTTATCGTTTTAATTTTTTAGTAGTAAGTTTTTTGACGAATTTGTAAATATATTAGAAATAAATAAATTATAATTAAATTATATAAGTAATAGTATTTATTTGGGAAAAATATTTAACACCCAATTAAGAAATACAAATTTCACACATTACATCCAATTTCGACAGCGGGAAACCTTTTTAAGGCGATTTGTCTTGCTGGAAATCATAACAAAAAGTCAACATACATCTGAACCATATCAAATCTGGTGTTAATTGACGTGCTCATTAAACGTTTCTTAGTTATTGCTAATTATGTTGTTGCGCCTTATTAAGTCTTAAGCCGATCATTATATTAATTATGTTTCCATTAATTGCTCTCTCTTTTCACTTTCGAGAGAAGTTGATCTAATTTTCAAGATTTGTTGCGAGATTTTAAACGAAACATTCTTCTAAGGTAAGAAAATATGTACAATGTAATTATATGTGCGTAATCTACTATGTAATCAAGTATAAAATAGGAAATTTTAACTTAATTACAGAATTTAATTAACCTTTCAAAGTTGAAGTTTAAATTTAAAAATTTTCGAAAGTTAAGGTATATATATACTAACGAAAACTTATAACCGATTACATTAATGTTATGTTATTCTTTTTATTAATTTATTATTTTCAACTGTTGTAGATATAAGCCCATAAATTAAGTTTTTTCTAAATTAATAAATTTTTAATGATTGCTCACATAATTTTACAATATTATGTATATTTTTAGGTTACAAATTTAATTTAAAAATGTAGTCAGTTGATCCTGTTGTGAATTTAATGCCCAAATTTCTTTTAAGTAGATTTTTCATTTTGGGGATATAAATTTTACACTAATATTTTTAGGTAGGGTATACCTGTACAAATCGGGAATGATTTTCTATAGTTTACATTAAATATATTTAAATACGTAGATATAGTTCTTAAAAGATAAATATATTATAAAATTAAAATTCCCTTCGTCCTACCACACATTTTTCGAGATAATGGGACCAAATTGCGGTTACCATTTATAGTTCATAAGCCCAGTTTCAATTTCAATTGAATATTTAAAAATAATTATAGAATTCGATGGAGCATTATTTTGTATCAGCGAAAAACTTAAAAATAATGAAGCTTTTAACATTACTGAACAGATAGAGGAGTAGGATGTTGACTTTCATAAATTATTTTTACTATGGGCCATTAAAATTTAAAATTATTTCTGGATTCGCAGGTATATTAATATTGATTATTCAACTTTTCTCATTTGCATCTTGAAACTATCCGGAAAAGAAAGAATTGCACTTTAATGTGCAGGCATTAATGCTCGGTTTGCTCGACGCGAAGAAATAACTCACAATCCTCGGAGTGCAGAAAAGCATGTTTCCGCGTATGAATCATTGCACCACAGCACCACAATAAGGCACCATTAATCGCGCAATTGAGGTAATACTTTTCGCTTGAAACTGCGAATTAGCATAAAAGCAAACGTGTTCCTGCACTCGGATAGAATTAGCATTTCTTGCAAGTTGCTTCAATTTGGAAAGAAATTGCATAGAAACCCTGAGGCGTTTATAAACCTTTAATCTACCACTGTTTGTTTAAGGAGCCTCATCGCCGCGCGCAACTTGTCTAATTACTACGATAAAGCACCGATTAACACATTTGGCAGGGGCGCCATTGTGTTTACGCGGAGTGCAGCAAATCTCGGGAAGAGATTGCTGCTTCACAGCCCAGAAAGTGCGCCAATTGAGGCGTTGTATAACTCCGTCGAGGATCACAATTCAGGCGTTATCTAACACAGAAAAACAATAGCAGAACAACGGTGAGAAAGAAGTCAGCAATCAAGCGACGGACTTCATCAATCACCTGGATGACGTTGCGCGCGATGTTTGGATTGCTTCAAGTGCACTTACCACTCTTCGTTTTATCCGCGGTCGCCGCGACGCCAGCTCCATTTGCGTCCGTCGGCTTCGCTCCACAGTCCAAAACACACATTCCGATCAGCAGCAGCGCTAATCCGCCGGCGAACCTCATCTCTAATCGGATGACTTTCTGGCTTTCGTCGTGAAATGAGAGGTTAACGCGAGATCGAAAAGCCGGAAAAGAAATTTCACTTTCACAATTTGTTTGGAGGAGTGATAAGGCGGGAAAATAAGCAGAAAAGGCACAAATCTCTCAAGTCATGCGTACCACGACGATTACATGCAGAGCACACTTTAAATCGCACTATGTTTTGGGCACCTGAGTGATCAAGCTCACTTTGCAGAAGATTACTGGCGAAGACGTTGAGGACCAGAACCAAAGACACTACACCGAGCCGAAGAGATCGCGATTGATGAGAACTGCCTCTGCGGCTGCTTCAAAACTGCGATTGCTGGAAGTTCGTACTCGCGGTCTGACTGTTCGAGCCAGTCTGAGTCAGCCGCTAAGTTTCTGTAAAGGTTTTAAGATTGGCTTGGTTTGGTCTGCTGGCGCGCAGCATAAGAAAGAGAAGTTCAGCGGTAGTTCACTGCTGCAGTACGGTTCACTCCGAGGATTCATTCTGAGAGTGATCGATGATCGTGCCGGCTAAGTAAATTCCATCGAAGAGAGCCAGTCTACCTTTTGGTAAACACAATTGAGTTGATCAACACCGTTGAATGGATTTTCTCGCGAATAGACTGACTATTCGCGCACACGATCATCGATCAAGCCATCTTTGTGGAGTTTTCTCAGTATCCGAACTTAATCGATTTATACGGTTTCTGGGGCTTTGGGTGGTTTTGAGTCGATCAGATGCGAAAAAGTCACTTCCTGTCTTCAATTTTTCCAATTTGGACTGGAATTTGGCGAATGACTTGTACTTGTTTAAATTGAGGAACCTTTTTCTTTTGCGAATTTCTTCCCAATTATGAGAGAAGTTAAATTTAATGAGTTCGTTACGTAAGACGTTAGTAAGGCATTAGTTACATCATTTACTATCAGCTGTGATAAGAAGGTCTGACACGCAATAGCCTATAGAGGGATTCATTAATTTTTTGCCAATTAAACAATTTTTAACGAAGTGGTGCTTTCAATCACAACTTCTTCTCGATGATGGTATTTATATTGTGTTAAGGCAGGCAGTTTATGTTTTGTTGGGAAGAACCATTCGAAAATTTTTTTTCCAATACTTTTGAAGGAAAGTTGTTAGAAAGGTAACGAGAAAGATTTAACTTTTTACAATCATTTACAATGTGGTAAGAGAGAATCGGTTGTCTACTTTCATCTAAAATACTGGGCTAAATATGTATTGTATAATTTTAAATTACATATTACACCAAACTGATCATAAGATTTTCTACCATGGAAGTTATGCTGTAAGAGTCAAAGGGTTGTTGATCAAAATCTACTTCAAAACTTTTTCGTTAGATTTTCTTAAAAATAGGTTATGGTAGGCAGGAACACGTTTCACAAACTAGTGTTTTGCATACGTTTTATCAAATTTGATTGAGGCCATTTTCCACATATTGAGTATGGTTCGTTAATTTTAATAGTTTTGGTTTTAGTTCCTTTAAACCCAAAATGAATGTCTCATATTATAACTTTAACGCTTTTGTCACTTACATATAACGAAAAAATTCCTTGGTCTACAAGTAATTTGAATTCGATTTACAATCTATACAAGTTAAAACATACGAACGGAATTGAGAATCTAATGTTTTTTTTCAGTAAAATATGAGACCTAGAGTAGCCCAAGGCCCAGGGGCATTGCTTTTCTAGAAAAAAAGGAAAGAAAAAAAAAGCAAAGAAAACTTAGCCATCATATATAAATATTTGCAAATAAAGCTAATTTAATTTACATAATTAGCCTGCCTTTTCTTTTATTTAATAAATGTATAAAAAATAATCATTCAATCAATCAGGTAAACTTTCGGAATAAATTATTTCGAGCTTTAATCATTTTCCCTAATGGCTGTACACAGTTGTCTTCACATCTCTATTGTTGTGGGAATAGATGCAAATTAGGGCAGTCAATCATATAAACTGTCTACACTACGCCCATCTGACTGATCATTGCTGTTGCTTTATTGATACGACGCGATAATAAGCAAATTTTGCAAACATTTATGGGAGTATCGTGCAATGAAAACATAGAATGTTGCAACAGGTGGAGATTTACGATCACCTTTTATCGGTATCATGTCATTATTTTAAAACTAGTAAAATAACTCAATTTGGAGCCACAGAAGTGGGACATTGCTCATTTCCTTATTCAGATACTTCAGATATCTGTGAGCTAGTTGATAAGCATGCTATTGTACAACTTTTATTAATTTGTTTTTTGTTTCTTACTTCACAAGATATATTGTACTTGAAAATAAGTGCACGATTATGAAAGGCATGCTTTTGGTTGCTTTTTATGGACTTTGTTAAGGAAAATCCAGCCAATAATAACACATAACGCGAACATTTTATCTTTGAACATACTATCGGTATATGCTCCTTTTTTAAGGTTAACTGAAGCATTAAAACGATTCATTCATCATGGGTAATTTATTAACGCTATAATTGATGGTGGCCAAAATATATACAAGGTGTGTTGGGAAAGGAGGTAAACAGAGGTGTTCGCCCTGCGGCCAATGGTCTCCGATCGTGCGCAAGTTCATGGCGTGATATTGGGTGCTGGGCAGAAAAACCGATTAGGTCATTAGCATAAGCCAATACGATCGTGAAAAGAAAGTCAAAAGATCTGAGGTGAGCGGTCGCGGTTAAAAAAACCAGTAAATAAATGAATAATTTCGATAATAATTGATCGAACAAGAAATTGTATGCTACTGATTACAATATACAATGGGCGAATTTTGGCCTCGAGTTTGCCAAAAGACCGCGTAAGTGGGACTCTGGCGGCCTCCAGAATGTTAATACGATTGTATGCAATGAGCAAATGACGGACACTGTGTTGAGCATGAGTTATTGTTTTATGGAGTTATTGACACAGGCTATTAGGAACTATATTTTAAATTATAGGCCTCCGACTATGCTCCCACAAAATCCGGTCTGGTAAGGTACCAGCTGAATGGGTGCGTTTATAAGCCGAAGTTGAAGGAAGGAATTAATGAGGTGTTACAATTTAACAAGTTCCTGATTACATTGCTAAGACGTAAATATGGGCCAATTAAAGCGCAAGGTAAGTGGTGAATTTCGAATTATAGATCTGTCCGTGATTGCTTTAGATAATACCAATAATGTCACGCTTGGGCGAAACAGGGCGGTACAAATTATACCTGCTTTGCTTCATTTACGAATGGTGTTAGTACGCCAAATGACAGACAACTTTTAGAATATTATTTGATTAACTGGATTATTTAAGATATGTTTTTATCTCATAAAGCAATCAAATAGCCATGAATATTTTATTAATACCTATATTCAGAAAAAGAAAGGAGAAGATAAAACTAAACTGCACCATTACGTTATTTTAATAGCACGTAAATACTGTTATTTCTGTTTAACTTAACATAAACTTCAGTTAGTGCTACCAAAATTTCAGAAACAAAGTATATGCACTACTATAGTATATTGTAAGAATATTTTCGAACTATTCAAACTATATATATGTATATTTGGACTAGGGTGTTGCTGTTGAACTTCTACATATATTAAGGGGCGGGGCTGATCTAGGCCGAAAGTTGGTTGGAAAAATGTATTTATCAATGTACAAATTTAATTTAACAATATTTTATTTACATGACCAATTTAACAAAAGTCCGAGTTACCACTATTCACCTAATCTTCAAATACATACGAACATTCCTCACAATAATAGTTAATTGGTCGTAGGTATAAAGATTTATACTAAACCTCATTGTACAGCAGAGTGTCTTATTACTAAAATTTATTTAAGCATCACAAAAAACTGCATTAGATGAATCATATTTTAGATTTAATTGGAGTGTTCGAGATGAAACCCAAATATGAATCTGCGCGAAAATAAAACAATAATTTAGCCTCAATTTAACGTAAGTGGATTCAGTCAGTATATGCAAAAGCACTTTGGACCAATATAATTTATATTAGATGTTTAACTTTTTAGTGTAGTCAAAAGATCAAGATACAGACATACATAAAACAATTTTTTTCAGTTAAAACGTGCTATCCGGAGCTCTCAAGAAGTACATTATTCAATCTTTTTTTTTCTTTTGATCTAACATAAAAAGGCTTTTTGCATACGTCTATCTCACGGTCTAATTTTTTGCAAATCAATCATTTTGCACAACACCGCATTGCATCCATTACTGGTATTTCCTTAGTGTAGCTCATTTGATTAGTAACATATCCAAAATCTGCAATGCAAGAGCACTTCAGAAGCAAAAGGCAAAAGTCTCCGCATAATTCGGTGAAAGTCGGAGCTAAAGCCTGCCTATCAAAACATATCATAACGAAAAGTATTGTGCTTGGCGCGTAAAAAAAACGCGAATGGCACGGATCTTAATGGAGTTTGGCCCAACAAAGTGATGTAACTATTATGAGTGTCTAATTACGATGGATCGTCTAATGACCCACCTGCCTATTGTATTGTATAACTTCATTTGCGTTGGGTACTTGATCCAGTTCGCCTCGGTGAACTGCAAAATTTAAACTTCACTCTTACGCTGGCTGTTTATCCCACAAAGTACTCTTTTTGGCCCCTCATCGACATCTTGGTGATCAGTGATTGATCCCAAGTAAGTGGCATGCAAATGTAATTACTAGTGAAAAAAGAACTTTTGATCTGTCAGCTATACTTGACAGGTTTTGTCGGCATAGCCAAAGGTAAATTTGGTACTATGAATAAAAAAATCCCTGTCTACAGATAACTTTCAAGTTATTACAAGACAAAAAATTTGCGAGCACTTCACCAAACAGCGTGTAAGCGTTTTAGTTATTTCCTTATAACTTTCTTGACATGCGGGCATTTAATGTTTTACAAAACGGTTTTTATACCTTTCCTTACTTGGAGAACTTTCTATTACACACATTGAAGACGAGTTGCTTGAAGAAGATATTTAACCTGTATTATGTATGTCATGCATACCGTCAGAGCTTCATTGACCTTTACTTTATTAATAGAACCAGAAAGCATCCGCTCACGTGTTGACAATGCCAGAAGTGATCTTCGTCAGAATGTTCACAAGTGAAAGAGCGTTACACAAGGAACGTGACCAGAATCTCGTGCTTTAGATTCACGTGAAATAGCGTCTGAGAAGCGCGTTTAGAGCACCCACAACAATAAACAAAGAAGTGAGTGGAGATGACTTTGTAAAGTCTGTTTATTTCTTAGCACATTCACGCGACAAGTTATTGAGTGTTTTAATGAAGACGTGACTCGAATAATTTGCATAATTTGTTACTGTTCAGGAAGATATCTCTTGCAGTTCTATTTCCTTGTAAGAAACTATTTAGAGAAATCGTCTATAATTTTTTATGTATTTAACAAAGGTGTTATGACAGGCGTTGTCTTCATTACCATATAAGAAATAAGCGTATCTTTTTACAATACTGTCTTTAAAAAAAAAGTAAGTAAAACATGTAAAATATGTGTACTAAATAACCTCTAAGAAATTATTGATAATGGCAAAAAAATGCAGTCTACGCAATAATTCTAGAAACAAATAACGTACCTACATACATAAAAAAAATATATTATTTTTATAGAAAAGTAAATCCAATTTTTCAGCTGAGACCATCTACATATATACCATTTGTGATAAAATTACAGGTCATCCAAGACGAAATAAATAGCATTTCTCCTAAATTTATTACTCCTGGTTATCCTGAATAAATGTTAACAAGACATAAATTATATAAATAAGATAAGATAAGATATTCAAAAGAGGACGATAATCACGTGCAGACGGAATGGCGTTTAAGTCGCATCAATTCACAAGATGGACCATGCCACCGAATCGTGTGTCTGAAGTCATCTTCGCACGTGAGATCTTCGCAAGTCCGGTTTTGGTTATGAACTGGTGAATTTATTAACAATTATTGGTTTTGCAATTCATTAACAATTATGGGTTTGCAAAACATTTAAAGTAATCAAGCTCGTGCATAATCGTACATTTTAAGTATTGCTCAATTCATAACTTCTCGTTTATGAATATTTTTGCCCAAAGCTATAATTCAAAGGATTATCACTAATTTATTTGAAGTCTTCATTTACTAAGCTCACTTATATTGTATTTAAGAAATAAAAGTTGGAAACTCAATTAGGGTGGTATTTCATGAGCTAATAAAATTATGGAAAGAGTTCGAAACATATATGATTGGCTTCACATGTACATAAGCTTAATTCGATTTTAGTAAAGCTGGACCAAGGTAATTTAAGCTATTGTTTTAAGATTTTTGTTTATATTCATATATGAAATTCCATAGATGCTTGTATAAATCCTAAATTGTCACACTCTCCTCTTACCTAGGTATTTATAGATATGAAAAATAAAAAAATATTGAAAAAAGCCACGATTTCATTTCATTTTAGTAACAAAATATTTTAATAGACATCTATTTTAAATATCTAATTTATCTTCATTAAAAAATCGTGTAAATGATAGGATTCTTAAGTTCTTTGTAAATATTAAGTTAAGCGTTTCAACCTCACGATAACTCATTTGTTGTGGAATGAACTTTTCGATTAATCATTTGATGTTGAATTGCTCAATCTTATGGTTAAAGTTTATACTTCTGTTTGTTTATCCCCGCAAGTGCTTCATTTGTGCACAAATCAATTAGCCATTTTTAAACAAATTACATAGTCGTGAGCGGCTGCGCAGTTGGCTGACCGCGTCCAACATGGTGACCAGAAAGGATAAGATCTCTGCTCCAGATCACGATCGCGGTCCACCAACACGCCAGGCGCAGTCAGAACGAGCAAGTTAATTAGTAGTCGCCTCTGACAGCTCCGAAGACTTCCTCATATTTGACTGAGGACAAGCGCGACTGATCCGTTCTTAATCGCCTTTTAATGCTTTTAGAATCCACCTGTCCAATAAAGTCGCATGAAGAACTCGACAGCGAGTGGCGTTCGTATTGTCATTATACACGGCGATCACGAAACTTATTAACTCTGGCATTGAGCGCAGAATTTTCAAGATAGTGTTCTTAAGCTTGCACAGCCGGTCTAATCCGACGAAAGTGATATCTTTGCTCGCGAAACTGCGCGGGACCATTTGAAGGCTTCGCCAACTAGCCGTGTCGGCTTGCGTGCGCTGTCCACCTACCTGGCAAGAGGTGCAAATAAAAGAAGGCCTACACTTGTACAGCACTTATTTATGCCATCTTTTATGAGATTGGCCATTCAGTGAAGACTTCCGCAATATGTGCCAAGCTAATTATGGCGTTTTGGTCTCTAAGATTCGGAGTCCGCGAGACCACTTATTCAGAAATTGGAGATTTCATTTCGAAAAAAAATTGCAACTTGTCTTTTTCTAAGATGTATTTTATTTGTTTGTTTAGTGATAACTACTCACTTAAGTCATAATCCTTTCTTTCAATTCACGTCACGTCTGTGAGCAAAACGCATTAAAGCCTCTAGTATTTTATTATAATAGCAAAGAGCCTTAATATGATTAAGCATTAAGGTTTTTTGATAATAGCTCTAAAATATCAAACCTTTATTTGAGCCGTATTAAAAATAATGTTGTCAATCTATTGAAAGATCAGCCCTAAAAGATCGGATTTTTCGAAATTCAAGAGGAAATCACCAATGGTTCATAATAAAGCCAAAAAACTTTACGTTTATTTCATAAAAAAAAAAAACTCTTGTGAAAATTATAGACACCTATCATAATTATCAAGTAGACCGAACGTTCTTACAGAGTTTCATTAATAAAATCATAAAAAGACTTCAAACTTGTTTATATTGAACTTATTCCAAAAGTGTCCGGAATTTTTCTTTAATACTTATAATATCAATTTCTCTTTGAAAGACATGCAACTTTAAAATTGAAATAGGCATTAAAATAACACTTTAGTATACAATTTTCCGAGATTTGTTAATAATAAAAAAAGAAAAATACGTTTAACGCTGTTATTTATATCCTCTTTTGTGAGACTTGAGATTCAGCGGAGACTTCCGCGGTGAGTGCCATGCTAAAAGCAATGCTGCAGTGCCCGAGCCCCCGACTCGAGGTGGGCCAAACAAGACAAATCGCTAAAGTCGACGAAACCGAGTTAAGAAGGCAATTAGCCGTCGACATTAACTCGAGATGTCGCTTACAAGCCTTTGGTTGCTCGACAATAGACGACACGAACACGCGAGTTCTGCACAAACCCCGTTTTGATAGTCACCTCGCCAGGTGAGTTAGCCGGGTGCAGAGTGCACTAAATATAAAACTTTCACTCCGGCGCTCAAGGCAGTGACCCGTAAGTGCTCCGCGCTGCGCTGCGCGACGAAGCGTCTTAATGGACGTCTTAAGTGCTGAAAAACCCGCAGCGTCTTGTAGCAGGACCAGAGCTTTTCTTTGGAGCTAGAACGAGGAAATTCTGCGGTTGGTGGCATGTTGCACATTTTGCCCTGGCCGCTCATACCTCGCCTATACCTTCGCGGTTTCGAAACGGTACGAGCGCGATGCATATTCATTAGGGCTGGAGTCGAGCTGCTGGCAACCCGCGGTGGACGTAATGAATTTGCCGAGCCGTGATTGCGCCTTGATCGGTGCCAATGATTGCCGATCGGTATCTGCTGTGTCTTGATTTTAGCAATAAACCTATCTATCGACATTCCAGAATGATCGTGGCATTTAACATTATCGAGCAGAACTGGTATAGTGACTGCAGTTGTTAGGACTGATTCATTCCTTGAATTTTCACTGCCAAGGTCCATTGCTTGTATGAAAATTTGAAAGGAGTTATACAAAATTTGAGCACATAATTCAAATGGAATGTTTACTCTATCAGAATACATTACGAGTTTAACATTTAAAAAAGTTATTTCATATTCAATCATCGTCAATTCTTAATTTCGAATAACTTGAAAAAAGTCGCTTCAACAACTGGAAAAGTATACAGAAAAGGTTATATTTTACATTCTGAAATTATTTGTTGATGTTATTTGTTTAAATAAAACACCATATCAGCTAGCTCAAAATATATTTTTATAAATTGTTTTAATAAATTGTTACCTTATTATCTAATTGTTAGTGCTCAAAAGTAAGAAATTATTGCACGACAGTAGTAAGATTAGATTCCATTATTCCTTAGAATAATTTAATTATTTTCACCGCGACTTTTGTTATGTCGGGAGTAAAGTTGATAGCGTCGTTAAATTTTGTTCATATACCTATGTATGTATTTGAATTTATGGAAATTCGAAATCTGAGATAAGAGAAAAGATCCAATGCCAATAGTAATTATAGAATGTGCCTAAATACATATAAGAGCTGTTTTGAAAAAATATAATTCTACTTAGCAATGACTTTTTTGTAAGGACTTGCAGGAAATAAAAAATGCAATTCGTTTTTAGCTCTAAGCAAGCAATTTTCTCAAATGAGATAAATCGATTCCTTTCAAAATTCATCTCAAAGAGTTTGTTGTTATCTATGAAATGTAATTTATCCTATCTAATAGCAGTAACGTTCAACAAATCATCCGTCTCTCGAAACAAAGCCTTCCATATGATACTTTATCTTCGGGGCACATTTACCTGCATGTTTTAGAGGATTAAGGCAGAAGTTGCTTTTGAGCCGCTTCCTCAATTAGACCCGCGTGTGCCCCTTCGTCCTCTCCACTCGAGCAGCAGCAATTAAAAGGAGCTAAATTGCAGTGTCGGTTCGGACTGGTGGCATAAACAATAACGACTTAATCAGCTGCCACTTTACCTGCTGCGCTAATTAGCTGACTTCTTCCATTACGCAGGCTGCAAATTTGAAATTGAAAGGAGATAAGCTGCGCAAACAAATTGCCCGCAACAAAAAGCGAATTTTATTGCATCAATCGCCTGTGGCCGGCCACACTAATTACTTTGCATATTCGTCTTATGTAAGTCTTGTGCTGCTTCGGCCGGCTTTCTTCTCATAAATCGTCGTCGTATAGCCGCCAAACCGCCAATTTCTCCGCACTAAGAAGTGTGTGTGTGAAAAATCTGATTGATGTTAATGCACTGCCAAAAATTCGTTTAAAAACACAATAAATTTTGGTGTTTTTGTCGTTGACCAGTGCGACAGCGGCGATGGTCAGTCATCAAAGGCGTTTATCTGTGGACGAATAATTAATGACTTTGTTAATGGCTTTTTGATGAATTGTTTCAATGGGTAGGTCTTGCAAATTTTACTGATTAATTTTTTGACACCTGCGTTTTATGTAACAGTTTAGGTTTTTGGTTTTGTGCTGGGATCGTTTTATGGTGAAGAAAAATAGATTCCAAAATCAAGTTAAACTTGGATGTCGCAAAATGGCAATTGTACCTAATACTTACTTTAATAAATAAAAAAGTAAAAGAATAAAAATAAATAAAAACATTTTCGTCCAAATACATAGGCTTCGTAGTAAATTTCTTATATAAGAGACAGTCATATCATACAAACACATGAGTTAAACCATTTGCCATTATTTGATGTTTTCATTAATTAATTATATTTGTAACGATTTTAATCGACAGTCCTTATATATCAAAATATAAATCTTTTAAATATTCTTGGCTCTATTCTGTAAGTTAATTTGGTTACAGATAAAAGTGCAATCTTTTGGTTAATATAAATAAGCAATCAGAAAATACTATACGTGATACAAGAATTTGGAAACTTAACAATTTGTTGGTTTTTTGTATGATGACAAATAGTAATGAACTTAGGTATACTGAGGTCATTACTTTCAGCGCTGTGAATTTTATTCAATAAATAATTAGATCAAAAAATTCCTACACGAACCTAGCCCTTGGGACAGTCCATATAAATTTTAAAAATAACAACAAAAAAAGCATTCGAAGGGCTCATCTACTTATGCCGAAGGGCATTATGAAGTACCCCACCGCTTATTAAGATATATTGATGCAACACGATTGAATTATTAAAGAAATTAAAATCAATAACGTCTCGAGTCACGCAAATTTACTTTTCTTTTCAAGAGCGGTCCCAAAGGTAGTGGGTTGGCTCAATCGCTGTATAAATATGTCTAAGACAGAATAATAACAAAACATTTGGTTTGTTGACTTTGTTCCTGGATTGGAAAGACGAAGTATTTGACTTAATTCAGTCGATGACTTTGACCTTAGGTTCAATAACTGGCAACCAGTTCCAATTTCAAATTTTTTATCACCTGTCCCCTGATGAAAAGTCTATCGCTCTTACCAATTTAGGTTTTATTTTGTTACAGTCTTTTCATATGTTTCTTTTGAACCATCGATAGTACGCTGGGGCACTTTCGATTTTCATGTGTTATCAATTTGATCAAAGAGCACCAAACATGGGCTCAGCTGGTGAGATGCTTGGAGTCGTTAAAGACAACTTTCTCCGTTCACAGTCCCTTGAAGTCTTGTTTCGTGATTGCTTCTCACGATGCACCGATCATAAGACGTTGGATTTTAAGTGTGCGCAGACATGCGTTTAAAATGCAGCAACTGGTGAGCAACAATTTCTTTAACAGCGAAGTAAATCAATTACCTGAATCGTCTCTTCGGACAGTTTGAACACAGAATTGACCTCATAGGGCCGGTATTGTTTTGATTTATTTCTTTTACAACGATGCTACCGCAGCACGCCCTATCGGTTTAATAATTCCCTTTAAAAAACCAGTTGGTAAGTAAAATATGCGTCTTTTGATGAAATATTAAGACAACCAAGTAAATAAGATTGCAGTGATTGACGGTAAAAGGTATATAATTGAACTGCTCCGAGCTGTCCGAGCTAATTTGTCCAGCATTTTTGCGAATATTTTGATTTCGACACAACTGCCGAACATGTTTGGACTTTAAAGTCACTTAATTGCGCATCATCGGCCAATTAAATTGTTAAAAGTTGACTGCGGCGCACCAGAATATTGTGGGATGCCATGCTGTGGCCGTTGGCAAAATCAGGGGAAATGTAACGCGGTCATGCCCTAGGGGGTGTAGCACTATAGAAGAATTGGCGTGACACAGTTTCGGAATTTGTTGTACCTATGTCATGCGATGATCAAATTTCATGAGAATGTTGCACTATAATTAGTTTTCGAATGAAATGAATGAACCAGCAGGTCTCTACGTATACACAGTCAATAGGATAATTTCACGGTTTTAGGAATGTTATTAAGATTCAGATATTTGGTAATTTTGGCTTTCAAAATTTAGGAAATTTTTAAATTGGATAGTAAGATTTTTTGGAGTGCTCGCCGCTATTTAGATTGTGATTTTGAGGGTGATTTGAGAGAATTTAAAAAATAATCATTTCTTTAAATTGCTTTTTAGTAAGGTGTGGATTTCAGAAATATGGAATAGGTGTATTACTACATAGTATTGAACCGTTGCCGAAAAAATTCCATAACGTTTATATTTTAGTATTCAAACGCTAATTTGCGTATTGATAAAGCTTGTGAGTCTAGGTAAAGAATAAAATCATTGAAATCCGAAAATACTCAAGAATTGTATGCTAGGACTTGAATTTTGAAGTTCATTGACTAGACTAGACTAGACTAATCGGCATCCTTCCCTCACCACAGCTCTATTAGGGCTGAGTTGGCTTAAAAGTATGAACACTCACCCCCATCCAGCATCTTGATCACAGCTTCAACACCGTGACACGACTTAAAAAACGCAACTAGCATGCGTTTCTTAAATTTTATTTAGTTATCCAGGTTTGCGACCATATCTCATATTCAACCCACATATGATTAAGTTTCCTTACACAAAATTGTTAAGTCTCCACTTTAAAGGTGTCTACGGTGTAAAAAACATGTGCTGAGTTAGAGAAGACATCAACCAAAGTTTTCTTTTTCACGATTTCCTCGATTGTATCTTCTAAATATGTTTAATATCAAGCGATGTCGCTACCGGCACTCCAGTGGCTCTCAACGAGTTTAAGAACGGAAAGATACAATGATTAATAAAAAAAATACACATTGCTTGTTAATATATTTCAGTAAATTGTGAAATCGACAACAATTCTCATTATCTTTTGGAAAGTAACTTATGGTTTAAAATTATTTCCACTTTTCTCTTTTCTTCAAGTACTAAAATAAGATATACTTATGTACATACATATATGCATAGTAATTTCTGCTTTAATTAAAGTAAGGAAATTCTTTGGAAGACAGTGATTTCGAGATTCAAGTCTTGCTATTTTCCTTGTATACGATATCAAGAGCATCCTTTAAAGTATGTTTAAAACTTTTCTAGGACATACATTGTTAAGGTGGGAAAAATGAACTAGTTACAACTATTTTCACCGCATATTAGAAAATGAAATTCAAATACAATTTTTTAAGAAATAATATTCATAAAATGTGAAATGTTTTTTGGATTTGAGTGGAAGACTATAGTAGTAGTAACAAGTGGTCAGAGGTTGGTGCATTGCACTCTTCCTTTATTCTATCTGAATTTCTTTGTTTCCCAAGTTTTAACCAAGTTCGAACCAAATATTTTCTTTCCATACAAACTTTTAAATCGGTTGTGTTTGAATTTCGACAAATCTTTTCTTAGTGGCCCTTAGAAGCCTAAAGAAAAACACATTCATGTCATATTTAATGAAAGACAATTTTAAAATTTAGTCCTGTTAAGAACTTCAAAATCTGAGGAAAGAGTTTGATGAAATAAAATTTGAATTTCGAAAATAATTATTTGTTTATTTATTTATAAAGCAATAAATTAGCTATAAAATTTGGCTATCCTGATAAGTTATTAAAAATAAATTGTATGTACTTACTTACAGTGTTGTTCAAAAGCAATGTAATGTTTCGTAAAAGGAGAAAAATTGGATAATAAATAAAATAAAGAAAAAAAACTACATTAAGTTTTTTCATTGGAGCTTGCTATTGTTTTGCACAAAACTGTATATATGTAAGTATACCTATGTATGAAATAGGAAAAAAGGAATTTACGAATACTTTTAAAATGTCCCTTGAAAATAATAAATTTTAAGTAGTCGATCATTAAGTTGAAAAATGTTCTGATCATGATTAAAACTTCTTACTACATACATATGTATGATATATTTTAAGGTTTTCTATAGTAAGGAATCCTCAGTACGCAAAACTAGTTCGCTCCTGACTAGTTTTTTTAAATTCAAAGCTTGCTCATTCGCTAATTTCGGCTTCAAGTCTCCACATCCCACAAGCTGTTATATGTACGTAGTATGATTGATTATAGCAGACTTATTACCACTTGCGCCTGCGCTCTATCTAGATACTTAGAAAGATCGGCAAATGGCAGCGTCGCCCCATGCGCGACTGCCCGACGGAGCTGTGCCTCGGCAGCTAATTTGAAATTGAAATCGAAGAGGCCTCTGGACCCCTGAATGTTGAGCAACAATTATCTCGTTTCACATAAAACCACACGCTGCATTGCGTCCAAGGCTAGTGCAGCGCGCTTTTTTCGCCGTCTCGGCCCTTCCTCGGAGCCGCCGCACGGTTGTAATTACGCCACTGTTGGCGAAGGAAAAGTTGTTTGAGGAATTGCCGCTTATTTTACTTCCTGCCCTAGGCGGACGATCGCGAAAGAGTTCGATCATCTCGGGTGATGCAGAAGTGATGCGTTCACAGGCGGCCGTACCCACGAAGAAGCGTCACGACGACGGGCCGGCCGAGGGCCGGGGAGGCCCCGGACGGAAAGAAAGCCTCCAAGAAATTCCTCGCCATTAATCAGCAACTCATTCAACCGATGCATCACATACGAAGATGAGATGTTAATTTGACCGCAACCGGTAAACAAGGCATGACACGACGGCAAAGATAAAACCGCCGGACAGGGGCATCTTAAAATTTTGCAGCCAAAAAGAGCAGAGGAACGCGAAACCTCCTCGGGTCGGACGCGGCGCGGATCCTGGCGGCTGCGGTCCACGGCCTCCTAATTCATAAATTTGTTATCTTGTTATAGAGCAGTTTACACCTCAGCCAAGTATTTGCGGATATCGCGAGCACCCTTTGAGCGGCCGAGGCAGAGCAGGCCGCGATAATAGCGCGCTGCAGAGTCTACACGCGCGGTGGATAATGACAGGAGTGGGCCCTTAGGGTGGTGATTTGGAAACCTGTTGTTAGCATGAGCCGCCACCACCACTCGATCGAGGGCCTGCTGCTCTCGAGGCTCCGCGGCTGGATGCTGGATGCTGGATGCCGCTGATGCTGCTGCTGGCCTCTTTTCGGCTCGCCGTTTCGCGATTTTATTAACCTACCGGATAAACTCCCGGCCGATCTTATCGCCGGCCGAGGTGATGATGAGCGGAATGGCGGAGTGCGTTTTATCGCTGTCACGATTCTTTTCCAGGCGCGCACCTTTCGGCTCTTAGCGGCTAAGTACCTACTCGTGGGGCGCACGCTCTAACGCTCCACTTAATTGAGTCGCCGATGGGCGACGAAATAAAGCGTGTTTATGAGTTATGACTCAACTAGCCACGAATATTTATTGTACAAAAGCAAACAATTGTAGTGCTGATATAGCGGGATATAGTTTTAATGTGCAATACTCTGAATATATTTAGAACCAGTTTAATGCTTCAAAAACTTCTAGGGATTAACCCTCAGGGACACAGAGTATCACACTGGCGATTTTAATCACCATTTGGTTTTTAATTACATATTTTAGAATAACAATTCGAAATATTATTTGCAAGAACGATAGCAAAGTTTTAAATTCGCCAAAAAACCATTTTAAAAAGGCATGCATGGACCTTCCGGAGTATTACGCCACGAACTGCATGTTGAAAATCAGTCTACCGGATTTTAACTAAGGATTTATTTATCTATTAGTTTATTATCAACAACAGGTAAATTACACCACCTAGTGTTACAATATGCTCAAAATGAATACGAAGAAAAAATTAATTATTTATATTCGTTGGACTAAGGCTCTTTTTCAAAACCATTTCACCAAGGTGAAAGTCTAACAAACTGATATTTGTTCAAAACCTTTCCGGTTACGAAAGTGCCGCATGTGTCGAGTCACGTCCAATTATGTCGACAACGAGATACGGTGCAACATTGATACGATGTATAAAAATCTACATTAAATGTAAATTCCTATTGACTGAATTCAGCTATTAATTTCAGTTAGAATGTACAATTTATGAAGACAAAATAACTGAAATTAAGCGAAGTAATTATTCTTTATTATAAATAAGAAGTAATCGAATAAAACGATAATACAAAATTAAATTTGAAAGGAGCAAAAAATTTAATGACATACTTACTTATACAATCGACTTTTTACGTGGTTTTTTATTTTCGCATATAGTGTTACTGGCACTATTTAACATATGTATGTTAAATCCAGTTTACTATTTCGAAACCGTACATATTTAATATATAATATAATTTAATAAATTCAATTGCATATATCGATTTGTTGGTGACGTTGCAGTTGTTACGTTTTGATTATAATTTCCTCCACATTTCCTTATACATACCATACTTCAGCTTAGATATCTCAATTTCTTACTTAAAATCAGAATGTCAAGTTGTCCTTCATATAGCTATCATGTAAACAGGTGTTTAAACATAAGTGTAAACTAATTCTCCGATTTTGCTCCACTAAAGCTCCATTTCATAAACCGCTGCCGGGCGCTAATTCGGTCAGCGCGGCGTGGTGCTAAAACTCAATGATTCAACGACTTCACGGGGCGCGAGTGGTTCGCGATGAGTAAATTTTATCTAGTCCAAGTGCAACTTGAAAAGCGTCTCGCCGCCGGTCGTCGCGCCGCGTCGGTAACGCAAGAGGCGCACTCCAGGCGTGCGCAGGTGGAGAGCCCCAGCAGCCGTGAATCATCCCACTTAATCCGCCCAAGTGCCGTCGTTTGACGCTACGACCAATTTGCACCAAATAAGCTTCTGCTCGTAAAGACGAAATGCGAATTTGACCACATTTCGAAATTCGATAGACATTTTTATATTGTACACCTGTTTTAGGATAGCAACGGATAGTAACTTTGAATAGAAAAGTTCACACAAAGCGGCATGATTACGTATTTACACCCTTTTATCATACATTTGGACTCGGAATCAAAGCATCAAATAGTGAGTAATTTCCGCTTAGTTACTTAGGGTTATCTATGGTTATCTAAGTGCAGAATTGCATTAATTTAAGGAAATAAATGTTTATGTATACTTTTTTGAAATTATTCGACAGACAAGACAAGTTATTATATAAGAGTAACCTTTTCATATTTTCCAGAATCACACTAGGTTATTTGTGATATAAGTACATGATAATAACCAAATAATAATTGAGATATGAGTAAAGTACAATTGATTTTTTCCAGAACATAACAATTTATGAAAACTAAGACCCATGTCTCTGTTTCAGACGGTTGATAGAAACAATTGAATATTGGAACAAGTGTAGTATATGTGTAGTAGATTTTTGTATTATGTAGTAAAGTTTTTGAAAAAATGACAATTACAAAAAAAGAAAAAAAGCATTTAAAAGTTTCTGTGTCCTCCTCTCCTGCTTTATCCTCAAAGTATGGTTCAAAAAAATTTGTAAAAAACAGTTACATTTTTTTAGAATTTCAGCATGAGCTCAGCACTATTGGAAGATGAGTTTCCTTTAGAGTTGACTATTATAATTTAAAGAAATTATTCTTCTTGGAAACTGATGTTGTTCTTACAAATTATGAAACAGCTAACCACATAAATAAATCCTAATTAACAAGTTTAAAACCCTAAGTAAGCGCTACAGGTTTTTAGGGTTTCATACCAATATGGTAAAAATGAACCCTTCATGGTGCGATTTCGTCCGACTGTTTGTCCGTTTGTCAGCAACTTCTACTATCGACTTGAAATTTAGAATAGTATTAAATAAAATTTACCCACCTTTATTGGCAATGACAAATTTAAAAAACAATTTTATTTTTACTGCAAAAAGAGCCGAAATATGTGAGGGTAGAAATTTTATAGGTTTTCATTTCCTTTTACACCGCATAGTTTTCGAATTATGCTGAAAAACATCTAAAAATATACCACTTACAATTTGCCGGTTTTGATTTTTATACAATTGATTTGTGTTGCTTTTGCACTTCGTGCTTTCTTTTGTAAAAAATATGCAATATTAAAATTTGGAGACTGGGGCTTTTATAAGTTTATACCAAAAATAGTTTTGTTTTAAAAAAAATTATCTAAAATTGAAAATAAGTAATACAAATTGCTTTTATGGTTCGAAGTTAACTGGTCCAAAATTTAACTTTTGGAAGAAAGTAAGAGAAAATTTCAAAATATATGCGAATGTACAAAAGTTTATTTGCCGTTTATATTTACAACAATAATTTAATAATTAAATAAATGTCTCGATGACAATAATTATGAGATGTGAAATAATTTAAATAAAATTAAGTTTAACTGCTAAGTTCAAAATTCAGCCTAAATGTCGCAGGACAAAAGTTGATTTGAATATTTTTGAGACATGGGATTGTTAAAAATGTTTTTAAAAAATTTTAGGAGATTGGAACTGTTTAGATATATTTGGCTTGGTGGTTGTGTTTATGTGTATTAGTCAATGGATGCTCTCTGTTTGCACTTTAGTTAGTGCAGGGGTACCCAAATATAGCTAACAGTTATGACGTAAATCTATCACAGCGATTTATTTATAAAATCTAATTAAGTTTTCTTACTTATCAATTATATCATTCGAAGGCTTTGACCTTATTGAGTTACTTATCAATTATATTTTAATATTTTACTTTTGCAGGAACAAATAATTTTTACTCTACGTTTAGTCTTTCGTTTCGTTGATTGGAAAATATGCCTAATCCTAAGCTCGAAGTCGAGAAAATTATACTTTTGAAGCTCTGCTCACTGGTGAATCGGTGACGGTGATATTAATGGGGTCGGAATGGGTTTCTTAAGAGGTAGACGATAAATTAAATAAATTAAAGAGGAATGTTTGACGAAGATGGATGACATATAAATTAAAGGAGCTACTTAGCGCTAGTCCTAGTCTAATGGAAGATTTTTATGAAATAAATAAGTAAGATGAAGAGGCAGGATCAGAACTTGGAGCTGTTCCGCAGGCGGGCGTCCCTCCTTCGCTTCCTGAGGCGGCAGGGATTGCGGCCGCTTCGGCTACTGCTTTCGTTGCTACCGCTGTCACTGCTACCGCCACTCGAGCTACCGCCGCTGTTCGCTGAGCGTTCCCCAGAAGCCAAGCACCGATGCTTTCTGAACCAGCGCTTGACCATCTTCTGAGTACTTTCGACAAATTGAATGTAGCGCGATTTGACGAACTTAAGGTCGATTTCGTCGACTTCTGAGGTTTCGTTCGTTCGAAGGGTCAGCTTTTGTTTCATCTCCTTCGCGGAAATTGTGTGGAAGGGCTGTTGACGCTTGGTAGAATTAATTGCAGTCTCAATCTCGCAAAGAAGACGCTGTGCGCTTATAAGCAGTGTGTGGAGTTCGTTAGCTACGCTCGATTCAACTCCGTATTTGTCGTCGACTTTGGCTCGGCGATTAAGGAATCCAAAGGCAGCTATATATACTTGCACATTGCGATGCCACCTTGTAAGGCTAAGCTGGAATTAAGAAAGAAAAAATTGTTAGAAGATCATGTCTTGAAAGTCTTTGTTAAAGTTATTGTTCCATCTTGGAAGGAAGAAAACATAAAATAAAAACAATCGTATTAACCATTAAAATAAGGAGTTCAACTCCGTCATGACTTTTCTTTAGTAAACTGAGAATGATGAGCTACTCGCCAAAAGTTATAAACAATTGGAACTTCTTTTGAGAGAAGTATTTTAAAGTCATAGCGAATTAATTGAATTTAATTTAGTTTATATTATAATGTGTACAAGGAATATTATCAAATATGGCTAATAATTTTGTAGGCTAATAAAATTATATAAAAAATATTGGATACTTACATTTGATTTTGGCTTGAGTTTCGGAAGAAATTTGTAAGTCTTATTGTACTGATTGTACCAGGTTTTAATATCACTAGTATCTATAGCATGTGTATTCTGCAGTTTGTCATGTTCATAATCAATACGTTTGAGTAAAGGTCCAAAAGCCTGTAAATAAAAATAATATTTAGTGAAATGTGTTCAATTAACGCTTAATTAAAGATAAATTTACCTTTCTTCTATAAGTTTCCTCTCTTCCAGGAAGTTTCACTTCGTTGCTACTTCGTGGAATGTATTCTCCGCGACAAGGATTCACCCATTCTAGGGTTTCATTAAGGCTGCGAGTATATTTTCTACTATGTCGATGCAGTGTCATTGCAGATGCAGTCATTTGCATCGATTGCATTGTTATGCACATAATGAGTATTAAACACCACACCGGAACGGTGTTTAAAGTGTAAATTATTTTAGCGACAGCCGTTTTGTTAGTTCTTTTGGTTGCGAAAAAATTGCAACCACCTGTAAATAAAAGAAAAAAATATTTAAATTAGAAAACTAACTCAAATACAGACAATGACGCCTTATTTTCTAAAATCTCCAGACATTCACCGATATTTTCTCTCATTAATTATGTTCGAGTTCAACGTGCAGGTGACACAGTGACAAACGATTTAAAGACATATCGTACGACACCCACATACTATCGTTTTGCGGTGGATTTCCTTTCTAACATCAATCATCTGCCCATTTATAAAACAAAAATATCAGTGAAAAATTCGCAATGAAAAATTTCCGCGAGCAATCGGTTTTACCCAATTCTAAACTAAGCGAGGATATTTTTGGAAAAAGACATTCCAAACATTGTGAAAATATTAATAAGCTAAAAAAAATTGGGAAAACTTTTTGACGAATATTTTAGCGGCTGGCGCCACTAAATTACAACTCCGGCAAGATTAATAGTTCTACGGCGACATATGCGATAATGAGAGGCAATAAATAACTATTTAGTTACACTCAGCGGTTTACTCATCACCGAGCGGTACACTCGCGGCAATTACATTTAAGCTTTAGGTTTGCGCTGCCGCCGATCGGTAGCACCGAAACGCGAGCAGGAAAAAATCGCTGAAAAATCCCCCAAAGTAAGTCGCTTTAATTGCTTAGCATTATTACCTACATGTTGTTACCATCAAAGCGCGATAAAACGCCGCGAGAAAAAAATAAATAAAATCTTCCCACGACGAGGCGTGACGAGAATGATGAGTTATCTGATATAGCGATTTTGGTGCGCGAATCGCAAAAAAGCACCTTAGCCTCCAATTCAGTTTTTCTTCAGTTGTACTAAGGGGTTTTCCAAATTGCTACAATTGTGCTAGTGCTTTAAACAGAGGAAGCAATAGCGAAATAGTTTCCGTCCGTTTCTTAGGAAATTATAAGCTAAATAACGCCCAATCATGGCAGATATTAGATATATGCAAAACATTTTTAAAAAAAGCATCTCTCAAAATTTGTGGAACAAAGTTCGCAGACTATCGTTCGGAACTCTGTGGAGCTAGCGCCAGATCGGCTAAATGGTAAGCATTTCCGTTGGGAAAGCTTCTGGCGCACTTTTCTCCAGCCCGTTCGGAATCGAGCTAATGACCAAACATCGTTTTGTGCCTCACAATTTTATGCTATTCAGTATTCGCTTCATCACCATCATGAATCATCGCCAGCGTAGATGGGTGTATTAAAAATGTTTGCCTAATATTTTTCTCCGGTGATAGTACTAAATTTGCGAAATTGTCTTATCGGTCAAAACGATGTTTGTTAAATATTAAGTCACCTGTGATCTGCACCTCAGAAAAATTTAATTTTGTGATAGCTCTTATCCGAGCACATAAACTCACTGGCTGGCTAGACAAAATTGATACGACGTGACTATATGCTTCAATTTTTATCTTTATTTTTAATATCTACCAGCCCCTTTTTTTATCGCTAAAATTTAACACTATTTACTCTCAGTTCAATGATGTATTTAAGAATTCGCTCAGGTAGCTTCCCAATGTTATCTTTGGGCCCCCCTATCGCTGAAATTAAAAATATATCTTTTCTGGAATTTCCGGCTCCGTTGAAGTGCTATTTTTATATTTTTCATTAAATTAATTAGCTTTCTTTGCGCTAATTATTTAAGTTTAGGGCTAATTGGCAGGTTGTAATTAAATCGATTTGAAATTTTTCAAAATACATAGAAGAAAAGGACTTTCGATATAAATTTTAGTCATTAAGTGTTACTTAGTTTATACATTGGACCCCTCATTGGTTCTAGATTCACACTTAATCAGTGAATAAACAAATAAACTTAAGATTCCTTTATACACTTAACCAATTCCAATCAGTAAGCTATTTAAGGGAATTCCCTTAAGAACCAGAATTATAATAGTGTACATTGTTAACTTATGAAAAAATGCAACATGTACTAGACTAGGCGCCCGGCGTCATATTTATCCTTATTATAACGTTTTTAACAAGAACATTATTTTAAACATGTAATTGAGTTTCAGAATTCATATTTACTTTTGTAACGTTTTGCATACATAATAATCAATTTATTATACTAGTATTTTTCAAAATTTAACTATTTGTACAATGAAAGTCTGTGTGTATATTAACAAAACCGTCATGTGTTTAAATTGTTACTGAAAGTTTTTGTAAACAAATAGCTTTCTCCATGAATATAATCAAAAGGAATGAAAAGTAACTAAAAATGAAGTAAGTTACTCTCAATAAATTTACTCACATAGTACAAATTATAAAATTTGCCAATACCCCACAGTTTTAAAATTGTATTGATTTTAAGTAGATTTCATTTCGTCGAATATAAAAGCTAAGCCCATAATGAATATTATCAGCATGAAATTGTGTAAATGAGAGTATTATTCAAAGTAATGATAAATAATAGTAGAATATAAAAAAAATACACACACCGCATAATAAGACAAGACAATTTTTAGAACAAAATCATCAAAGATCCTCAAAACTGCTGCTGTTTACACACGTTAAGTATGATCGTATCCCTGCTATCGGCCACTATAAATCACTTAAATAACGTATTCCAAAATTTTGTGTCACTAACTAGCTCAAACGCTAGCCACATAAAGCACTGCTTTTAAGGCCTCTAAACGCACCGGCGATTACACAATACTGCTAAATAAGTTCGATATGCGAACACCCGACGAAAAGGTGGAACAATTTTTTCTTTTAAAATTAAACTTCGTTGATTAGATAGACTTGGGTTTTGTTATCAAAAAAAGAGTTTAAAAAGAGAACTTCAATTCGTTCGTCGGGTACTTTCGCCAGACCCTGAATGTGTTTCCGTTACAACGTCTTTCTGCCGACTAACGATTTTATCGAGTCCCGACTTTCTTAAAGACAATCTGATTCAGAGGCTGTCGGACCCCGGCACGACGGTTGTAGTAGTTATGTATATCAAGTACACCCAATTAAAATTTGAATTGGCTTGTATGTGTGCATATGTCAGGTATATTCATGGGTCGAGTCATTCAGCAAATTTTCTGAAATAACTCTCTTTTGAATATCCCGTCTGCACCGGGGCGACCGCGAAGGGTATACTCCGAGCCGGGCTTACGGGTCGGGTACTGTGTCCAGAACCACCTCGAGGACTGAAGATGGTATAGCATACCTTCGGTTACCTGTACACAGGTAGACGGCAGAGGAGCTCACTGACAAATCACACGGCTGATTTATGTACAACGAACAATACCCTCGGTCGCGACGGCTATGACTAACAGGTTTCAAACTATCGGTGTGAGCAAGAACTATTACTATTGGGTAGGCCCACTTATGTACTATGCTGCTCCTCTCGGGCTGAATCATTTTATAGTTTCGATCTGATGCTTGAATGAACGGCTGGCCCTATCCAGCGCCGAATTCATTCAGAAGTTCACGGACCACTCTCGTCACTGCCTACTTACTAACCGGCCTGTTGGCGCGCGAAAATCGCCGTCTAGACGGAGAAATTATTGAGCTCTCTAGGCAAAAAGATAGAGCAGCACGCCGCCGTAGATTTCTGGGAGCTTTTACTACTCGTAATGATGTCACTTAATCTGACTTCATTAAATTTATCTGCGATAACAGCAGCACTGCAGCGACAAACAGATGGAATGCCGCGCAGTGTAAACATTCCGCGATTTTTATCGTTTGAACATAAATTACCGAACGATAATGGGCAATACTCTTTTTGCGGGGTTGAGGCTGAATCAGTTTTGATTATCGCATTGTTTTCAATCAATTTTAACAGTCAGACAAGACGGCTACAGCTGATGGTGTTGTTTATCTCCTAATGTGGTTAATTGTGGTTAATTAATTGTAAGTAGTGTGCTTTAGAATTATGTTTATACATTTTGATTGTTATCTCTAGCAGCGTCTTATTGGTTCTATATGTTTTATACTCAAATGAATTTGAGAGGATCTGGTTATTGTTTATTAATCAGCACTCACAATACACACACTTGTTTGTTATGATTATGTGGGTTTTGTTATATGTATATATTATATTATAATAGAAAATAAATTACACTATTCTCAAAAGGATTTGGGGCTCACTGCCGAACAATGAATAGTTTAAATATAACACATATAATATAATATATGTATATATTTTTCCCAGTTGCTTTAGTCTTAAGTTATGTCATTTTTCAAACAAAACTCAGAACAAATTTGAAATCTCTTGTTTGTGATTGAAAAATAGTTTTGCAGTCTGTAACAATTATTTCTCAAATACATTGTGTAATATTTTGTTGTTCAATTTTGTAGAATTAACCAATACATCGAATGTGAATAGGGGTATTTGTTGAAAACAAAGATATATCACAACACTTGGTGCTCCAAAAATATTAACTATATGATTGTTCCCAATTTCAAAAGAACATCATTAACAGTTGAAAACATTTAAATTAATGACGCTTTAGACAATAATGACATCATATTAGATACACGAGCACAACAAAACTATCTGATAATAAACGGTGATTTTTAACTTTTTATCCAATTATACGATATTACACTCACTTTATAAAGAAAACATTCTTAAACTTACTTTGTTTAAATGAATCATTAACAATTTCCATTTTGCGGGAGCTCACTTTAAACTAATGTGTCTAGACAGGAACGAATTCACAAGCTTTCTAAGCCAACTTATAAATCTATGATCAATTGAATGATCGAATCAAACTAACGACTTGCCGACCTCCTCCGGGGTCTTTTATACTGATAACGGCTTTATCTTTACGCAAAATATGCAATTTTTTGTTCGATTATACGTGTGATTTGCAAATACCCATAAAAGGAGGAGCTGGGCTGGGGAGGGCGCGACTATTGACTTAAGCACTGGATGCGCGCGCGACTCATGTTAAGAATTCAATTATTTGATAACATATCTATAAAAAGGTAGTGCTAAGGCAAATCTATATTTAGATTCTATTTTCTTTTGCAGGTTCAAGCGATAAGAGATTTTTTAACTTTAGGGGATATTCTTATTATATCGAGTACTATATTTACTTATCGTATTAGTCAGATAGGAAAGAAAATTCGTGTATTTTGGAGGAATCCCTGAAAAATGCATGGTTACTCAATTCTTCGATGTCTCACCTCCAGAAAATAAAGGAAAACTTTTTAATATGTTCTCTACAGAAAATTTAATTTACGTTAATTTTCGCTAAATTTTATATGAAATTTTTAAATATGGCAATCGAAATTCGTTATAAAATACAACAAAAAGTCCTTGGAAAGAAAACAAAAGGAAAATATATAAAATAAAAACTCTAATAGTTTTTAAAAGATATGTTTTTATAAAAGATTCTAAAATTCAGTGTCTGCTCACTTGTGGAGGGAATTAATGCAAGGACTTATTAAAACATGACGCTGAGTTATGAGGTTATCTTAACGGGGTAGTAAGGTATTTTTCATTTCAATTTTTAATTTTTTTTTATTTTTTATATTGTATTAATTATAACTTGTTAAGATTATTGTGTCACAATTTGAAGTCGATTGGAGTAAAACTAGCGGAGATAAGGGATTGTAAAATTCTGTAAGTTTCCGCCTCTCCGGTCTGGTTTCGAGCTGCAGTGGACTTTCAAACACATTTTTATCACACTTAGATTTTTCAATTAGCTCAAATTCTACTGCATAAATTCCGAACACTTTTGTTTTTTTTTTTATCTGCAGACATTTATCAACTAATAAAATCATTTTGGTTTTTTGATTTCATATTGATTGTATTATTCAATGATGAGTTTTGACTGCCACAATAATAACGCTTCTTTTTTGAGACGTTCGCGGAGATTATTTGTCAATGGCTCATTTCTTGACAAAAATTTATGAAAATTTCACAGAATATTCTTCAAATGTTAGTTTATTATATAGTAATTATAGAAATAAATATATATGTATTAACTGTGTCGTCAAAAAAAAAAATATACGAAAATATGCTTACATTCATGTTAATTGCAAATAACTTACATCTTACGCATCTTTAATTCTTATGGGGAAAGCCATGCCTATTTAAAAACGAGTAAAATGCATGATGTTCGATTTTTGCCATGATTCAGTGTCATGCTTCAAGTAGAATTATGTCGTTTAAAAAGATCACATAGCAATATTAATTGCAATATTCTGTTTCAGCGCAACAAAGTTTTGATGATTAATAATGTTTTATTTTTTATAAATAGTATTTCTTGCCACTTCATTGTAATGTATTTTGTCACCATCGGCCAATACTGCATATACAATAATAACACCACGCGGTGCCAAGATGATTTTACTATCAGCTAGTGCCAATTGTAATGAAGTTTAATTATGAGAATCAATATAAGTTTCCATGAATCTTAACTACATCATATATAATAGTTTATCCCCTCAGCGTTGATTGTTTATTAATCATTCTCCATCATCTGTCCATTAAAGTAATAATGATTTTGAATCCCCTTTACCCTTTTGTTATAAGGTATTCATAATAATTTTAAATTCTTTATGGGAATCCCTCTACTTAAAAATTTTGTCGAAACCTTAAGTTGGTGTCCTTGTTGACAATTTAATACTTAAGTCAGACGTCGTCGTCATAGGTCAGTTGCTCAATTGGGACGTACAACTTGTACACTTAAGCAAATACTATGTAACTTCAATCAAACCACCGAAAATGCCGATTAGATGGAATTCCTTCAATTTTTACCTAATTTTGGGAAACTACCCACATGAATCGCAATTTTGCCTAAAACGAATAAAACGAGCATATCTTTCTTGCTTCGGTCCCGATAATCTTATCTTATCACTGTTCAAAAAAAAATGTTGAATTGGTAACCACCAGGTGACATATGCTGGGCCAAGTTCTACGACAAAGCATAAAAAAATTCGTCAACTTACTGACGTTAATTTGCACATTAAGTAAATGTTCTTTTTGTAAGGTATTCAATTTTTCCGCACCAAATACAGCAGTATTAACAAGCGTATATAAATAAATATAGATAAATAATTTGAAAGCAAAATAATTTCTCCCGCAAAGGAATAACTTAAATCTAAGTGTTGTGTTTTGAAATGTAGGGTAACTTTCATTCTTTTTAAGAACAAGCTGAATAGTAACGAAACGATTATAACCAAAAGTCTTGATTTTAACTACATATTTAACAATTTGATAAAGGAACGGCTTCTTTCGTTCTTGCATTTACTACATAGTGCTCGTAGCAAATTCCTGGTATAATTTTGATACTTTAGCCCAACAATTTTTTTTAGTAGATTAGATAGGTAAATTAGTTAGTGATAAGAAAGTATTTTTCGCTTATTAATTATGAAATATTTTTTGAATTATTTATAATAATTTTATATGTAACAATTTATATTTAGTGCTATTGACTAGCTTATTTTTAAATTTCAAAGATCATTGTTAAAATTCAGTGTCTGCCTCAAGATTTCTGGTTACTTTTAGTAGTAAACAAAGCTAGGAAGTTAACAGAAACGAAAGTCCTACTTATCTTTAATCAACTCTGACTGATTCTGACCAAACAGACATAATACATACATAAATCACTAGTGTAAGAACAATTAAGAAATTGCATTTCGTCTGGGTTTCTTGTTTGACCTGTTCGACTGAATTAGGCCATACAAAATTTAGCCAGTAAGTGAACACAACATCGAGTTCTATAAAGAAATCCAATTCATCCTACTCAAAACAATTTTATCTTTTACTCTCATGCAGCCAAAAGCCGGGTTTCTGTCATACGTCCGACATTTCTATCGATTACGTTCGGCGATTGCAAATTTGCAACGAGGTGCTCTGGTTTGAACAAAAATATTCCCAACGTATCTAAACTATCAAAGATGTTTTATAATTGGTCGTTTCTTTTATGGGCTTTGGTCAAACAGGTTTTGTTAATATATGTCAACAGATGGGATAACAGAGTATATTAGACCAATATGCAAATTATTGGAATATCTATCAACTTCATAAAGACATAAATAAATTAAAGAAGCGTGAAGATGATGCATAAATTTCATGTTAACAACTTCCTTAAGCAAGTGAAATCTTAAAAACGCAGAAAAAAGGAGGTAAAAACACTTTTGATTTCAGAAGGTTTTTGCGCCACACGACGCCGCAAAAGTCCCGAGAGCTAATTAAACAAAAAACCGACAAAAAGAATTGTCGTCAATTACTCCAGGTGGTTCAGTTTCATGTCGAGCATAATGATATCGTTACATTTTCCGTTACGTGGTGTTGATTTGCACCTGATTGCGTGAATTACGACTGTAATTGGCATAATTACCGTCAAATTTGTCCGGGATAGCTGCCACAAAACGAATCGACATGAAATCCAATCTGGTCGATATCAATCGAAAAGAAAAGTCAATTTCCAGTTCGGCTGAGTACACTGCTAATCTTAAGAGTGTAATCGCACCGGAGGCGATGTTATCGCATGCCGCCGTTGTGTTGTGATACTCGCGCCGGCTAAGGGGAAATAAAACTCACGGGAGGTTGTTTACCTGTGACGCGACACATTTAAGTCATATGGGAATTGGCGGGCTTGCGATAACTTTTAGAGTATCGCACAAATATCGGGTGAAACCGGTACGAGGCGGTCTCAATGAAAATCTGGAATTTATTATCGCGCGGTAATGACTTTGACCTACTCCGTCTGCAGGTCTCGTGTGATAACGACGACCGCGCGGACGCGTTTTCTTATCAATTCTCGTGCGATGTAATTTCAGCGAGTTATCAGGGGTCCACTGGGGCTTTCGGGGGTTCGAAAGGTATTTTGCATAAACGGAAGTAGAGTGAGAGTTGATTCACCGTTCCTGTTATGCCGCTAAACCGCCTACCGCGTTAAAATTTACCGACTTAGCGCCAAGCGGCTTCTTGCTGGTATTGCTCTACCGCGTTATTCATTCGCGTAAAATACCTTAGGCCTGAGTGGGTGTCAGCAGCATCACTTCCAGCCGATGTAATGAAGGTGGTTGAAACTAGAGACTTCACTCAAAAATAGATTCGGTGACACATTTTTTGCGAATGCCATACCATATTAGGAAGTTTATCCCCCGCGAATTTCATCACGAAATTTGGAAAGCGATTAGATGTTGGATCTGCTGCATTTGTCTTCAACCCTACACAAATGAGTCAATTTGTAGTTAAAAATCAAACCAATAATAACATTAACGACATTTTTTATCAAAGCTTCCATTTTATAATATTTCGCAACATTGGCCGATTAGAATCTACAACTGATTCGGAAAACCCAACGTAAAAAATAATAGTAAGTAAAGTATACGTATTTGTTTCTGATTGGTAAATCTATGCTAGAAATATAAATTATAGTTGGATTAAACAACATTTATAATCTCTAGTTGTTAAGTGTTATTATTAGATTGTTGAAACTTCAAAGAATACATATTTTAAGCTATATTTAGATTTACAACTGACGTGTTTCGGATTAAATATGTGTAAGTTGTTTAAGTTCTGACGTGGATAAAAAACAATTAATTCAAATCAAATACGGCACAGAAAATTCCCAGTGTGATTCAAATCGTCTATTTCAACATTTTGTGGGGGATGAGTAAAACTAGAATCCAGAGATATGATGTCTTATAACTCCTTATCATTGCATGAACTGTAACGACACCATTCGATGAGTTGATGGATTTCTGATATTATATATTATAATTTTCGTAGTACTTACCTACTTACTTTGTGTTCTAAAAATGTTTATCAAAATTCTTGTTAGACGGTTATGTGCTGGAAATCGCCAATATATGTAAGTCAATTGTGTGGAAAAAGTAACTACAGAATAATGGCAAAAATTAGAATCAGAGGTAATGAAATATATAATTGATAGAATCGAACGAATATTTGATTTAGAAATAACTAGAAAAAATTCAGTTAATTATTAATTTCTTGTTATTTGAAAATTTAACTAGACATACATTTTATTTTTTTGCAGACAAAGTCTGCGTTGTAATTACATATGAAACGAACAGAAAACCTGTATTCCTGAAAATTGATATGAAAAAATGATTGTTCTCAAATTCCGTTAGAAATAATATCACCTCTAATTGTAAGTTTATGTTCCTCAACAATTAGTTAACAGATGAAATTAATTTGAAATTATTTGGTGGGTTATAAATATGAAACGGAGTGTATGTTTTCCGAAAAATCTACTTCAAAACCTGCAATTTCATAGTTACGGCATTGATTTCGTTGTTTAAATTTTAGCTTTTATTTTTATACGATTATCATTGCATGGATTGTTTCGTATTTTGATTTAATCAATTCGAAAAAGCTAAAGTTAATCAGTTTCATTTTCACACCTGACATGCGTATCTTTAATCTGATATCTGTAGACTAACTGCTGATTCTGGTGCAATCCAACTACTTCAATTAACCGAATTGCAATATCAGTCCGCATTAGTCCACAGGGGAGAAAAATAATGCTCCGGTTGTGTCGGCTGCTGCTTGAAAATTTCCTGATATTAACATGAAATCAAAACTTATAAATACCATCCTAGGGATTGAGTGTGATGCTAATTATAGTGAAGACAGAGCAAATTGGATAATTAGTGTAACTACACGTCAGCTACTTTTTGCTCAAAGTGTAAATCCATACCAATAGTATTCAGTCGCTTGTCTGGTTGCATGCAACTGTAACACTGTTAAAAACTACGAGCAGAGATACTATCTTTGAGCAGTAAAAATAAAAGATTGAATCGAACCGCCCACTAGCAACGTGCCCAGTTACGGCAGAGCGCTTTGTATCTTTTGCGAATATTAATAATAAAAAAAGTTATCGCCACTGTACAGTTAGCCCAGCCATTTACCTTTGATGAACTGGTAATTAATCGCGACTTCTCTGGATGGGTTAAATTACCTTGAGGAGCATACGATGAGATCACCCGTCGAACTCTTACTCACATTCTTCACAACAGAAGAAAGAAAAAGTTAAGACGGCAAATTGACACCGTCATAAGTCGAAATTCTCACGTTTTTTGTTGAGCCACCTACACAGCTGGCCACGATTAAAAGTCTGGGAATGGATCATCTACTGATCTCACCGTTAAGTTCGATGCAATAACCCCGAAGGATCTCATTTCAGTCTACTTCAAAATGCTTACGCTAAGAAAGGTCCGGTGTGACGGAGCTTTCGCGGGCATCAAAACTCTTCGCGACGATCATCTGAACGCGGGGATCGAAAAACAAGATCGGTGTGGTCCACTGTGAGAAAGTTGATTCCGTCTGGAGGAGACTCGCCAAAAAATTTTCGCTAAGATTTAATTGTTTTGAAAAGCTTGTGCAATTATCTGCAATTTATGCGGTGCCATCTCTTTGGCGGCTTCATTAATTTTGCTGTTGCATTAATTATTTACCTTTCAGAGCAATCTTGATAGGGGGATCAGGGAAAATTAGGATGATTTTTGAATTTTAGTCACATCTTTTCGATTTGGGGGAGGAGAAGACAGAAGGGTGTAGCAATTATTTAAGTCAATTTAATTTTTATCAAGAAGTCTCAGCTGATTGGATTGGTTCCGTTGGGTCTAACAAAAGGATATATTCACTTAGATTCGATATATTTAAATATTTTGACCTGTTTTTCTTTTTTCTAAAGATTAAATGAGCTTGGTTAGAATAAAATTCAAAATTCATATTTTTTTAATATTCTACTATACCTTAGTAGTAGTAGTAGTTTAGGACACTATATGTGTACTCGATTTGTCTTGTTTAATTAAAGTATAATAAAATAAAAGTAGGTATATAAGAAAAGAGAGTGTTCTCATTACACGGATCGCAAAATTGACGATTGTTGAAAACAATAATCGTTTTCTTTCGAATGTTTTTTTTTGTCCGTACCTAATAAATCAATTTGAAAAATTCTGGTACATGCTATAGGGTAAGGTTTAAAAAGGAGATCAACTTATTATTCAGTCAAATTGGTTAATTAATTTTGAGTTACAATTAAAATTCAAATTAGAACACTTTCTTTATTATTTTATTGTAAAATTAATAAACAAATGTTTGTATTAAAAAGTTCTTGATTCTAGGTAAAATCATAAATGATTTCTCTGAAATCTATTTCTTGAAGAAAATATAAAATGTTTTTATCCGGGGATTAGTGGAGGACCTGAATTGTGGATAGATAATCTTTGAAGAAAATAAATAAATCTAGTCCGGACTACACAAACCTTTATTTTTGACATCACACCAGAGACTCTTTCAATTGGTGTAAATCTCAGTACAGGTCAATTAATAATTGGGCGTTCGATTTTCTATCGCAGGCGAGCATTCCTCCCTGACAGCCCTTATAAATATCTGTCATAGAGCGAACATTCCTCGGATAGTTTCTAATTGTCCGCTGGGGAATGCCATTGATGCTGATAGGGGACGACGCAGAATTCCATTTGTCGCGGAACACATGCCAGGCTCTTCCATTTGGCTTGGGCGCGTTGAGTAATAACAACAATAACGAAAATTCAAATGGCAACAAAAGCCTCTTAAGAGTGGAATTCTCGAAATCAAGATTTGGGACTTCTTATGGTGCCCGACTACCCGCAGACTTGGTGCAGATTCGTCTTATGGCATATATTTTTTTCTCCTCCTGCATAGTCGATCTTTGCAGGAGTAGAGTTCCCTATAGTGCTGCGGTGCTGTGCGATGCGCCGCGAAAAGCTCGACGCGTCCAACACTGCAGACGGATACTCTGAGGTATCGCGGCTCGGGGGCCACCGGTTGCAGTTTTGTTTTTTATCACCACCGGCCCAGGTATTTCGATTCGGTCTTTGGCAGATTTCGCAATATTTAGATGCAGACGACCGACGGCCAGGCAGGAACAGAATGCGCATCACCAGCACCCAGCTAAGATGATGATATGACACGAAGTAACAACGTACAGACGGTCAAATATTCGTCGGAGAAGCCGGCCAAGGGTCTCTTCCATTTGCTGATGCGGTGGTGCTGCACTCAAGTCAAGACAAAAAGGAAACATTTTTTTCGCTTCGTTTTTCTTGATTTAGTCGCTGCGGTGATTTTTTGTTATCGCTACAGCATAAATATGTTATTTGCATACCCCCGTCGAAATTTATGTCCCAAATGCCATTGGAAGGCACACTATGCGACACCTCCTGATATAAGGCCGCAGCCGTTTAAATACTTCCAATTGACTCCCGTCGGGCGAGTATCGCGGTTCGCGATCACGTCTGCTCCCATAGTCTTTGTCTCCGACCCTTTCAGCTGGTCCAGCACGAAATCGATCATCAACCGATTAAGGGCGGTTGTTTCTCACAATTTTTTGAAAAAATTAAACATTTTTTTATTAACAATTTCTGTTTAGTAAAGTCTCCCATTCTATAAAAGAAATTCTTAACGACTGAGAGAAAAGCACTCGACTTGAATGATTTATAGAGTTCTGGCGGGGTGAAAATAAAATTGGTGTTACGGTCGGAGATAATATCATTCTCGAGATCCATAAGTCTGGAGATTATACCAAAAGGGAATTTTATGGATTTAACTGCTTTTCACCAAAGCCTACGTGATGATCGTCTTAACGCGCGTGCTTTATAGCCTCTGGGACGAAAATGATCTAAGAGGACGAGGCTGATTGAATCTACTGAAAATAAACCGCTCTGACTGCGAAAGGACTATAACTCATGCCGGAGGTCTGCAGTGATTGTTTGTCTCAGACGACCCCATTGACCATCACAATTAATATGCAAGCTGCGATCGCCACTGAGATCGTATCGAAGGATGCTGATCACCGTCAGGAACTTTATTCTCTCTTATTTCTTAAACAACTTGTAGTTTTGGCTTCTTCAATTTTCTTAGGTTTATTACTTGCACCTCAAAACGTAATTCCAATAGCCGCTATTGTAACTAAATAAAGGAATCAGTTATATATTTTATATTGGGTAATATACCGCATAAATACTTAATGTTGAATTTATAATTTAGTTTCTATTGGTTTTCTGTTTTTTCATGCATGCCGTCAGCGATTCAAACCAAAAGTAGAATAATATTATCAGTACCTTATAAGAATTTAAGCAGTTTTAAGTATATAGTCTTTAATGCGCTAAGACCTCGTATAAATATTGAATGTGCTCAAGAAAATATGTCTATAATTTATCACCAATATAATGACCCAAAACATATGTCGAAGCAAACAAAACAATATTTTTCATTAAATAAAGTTCGAGTTGTAGGCTGGCTAGCACAGTCACGAGACCCTATGAGACAACGATCCACCTCCAAAATTAACTAAATTAGATATTATTAAACAAATCATGGTAATCCTAAAATTAGAACTCCCAATAATTTTTCATATCTTTTTAAGTATATTTTTCATTTGTTAGAGCAACATTCGAATGTTACGGTCGCAAAGGAATACAATATTCCAGAGGCGACAAAGTAAATTTCTGCTTTAGCCACGGATATGCGAATTCACGTCTTTGACGGAAACCTAATTTAAAATGCAAAAGAAAGAGACTTTTGTACAAGAATCCGCCAGGTATCCGAAGCGTAGTGCCGAACATGTACAGGGGTACAATGCGTGGGTACCTCTTTTGGTTCCAAGTGTTGACAGCTATTTGACTGGTTATTAGTGCAGGCCTTTTGTCACACCGGACAGAAACATAATATGAGGCCTCAGTCCCATAAAAAATTTGAATGAACCGAAGCTAAATATGAAGTGAACTGTCTGGGATGTTTTGGTGTTTTATAGGTAGTTAGTGGGGAAACGTGTCTATTTGTAAAGGGCATTACTGCACGGCATTTTTCATGGTTGGCCTTACAGTCTTTTATTTTCGGTGCAACATTATAAAATTCTTCCAAAGTTTTAAATGCTTGAGAAGACCACCCAAATTATTAGGGCATTGAGCTATAGTCCGAAGATACAATCAAATTCAGTACACTTGAAGAAAAGTTTATATATAATATTTAGGTACATTTACAATTCTTAACGAGTCTGATTTTTTTCGTTTTATCATAGCACCTTTCAAGCAGACTGACAAAAACGCCCGCTCGTATAATTTATAACGATCCAAGCAAATTTTGTGGCACAAAGTTGTCGGATTTTAGAGAGCCTTTATCCGGTCTACCTGTCTTAATGCTTAAAGAAATATTTCATCGGTTTTATATTTGGAGCTTGCTTTCATTGCTTAATGAAATATGATTCATATACTTTGGTTTTCTTTCACATCATTCTGGGATATTGATTTTAGCTCTTATTTTGTTAATCAACAAAATTGATCATTAATGAAAGAAAAGACAATTTTTTGAAATGAAAAAAAAACGGAATTTTAAGATGGATAACATCGATTTCATATTAAATTAACCATGCTGAGATGTTTTGCTTTAATAAATAACATCTGTGATGTAATAATCATCAAATAAAAGTTATTGAAAAATCTAATTTTTTATTTGATAAGGAAATAGAAAAATCGAGTTTTGTCTTTGTCATATAATTTACAATTTACAATTTACACACGATGCTCTAGCTATATGGCTAGCCGAACCAAATTTGTAAGGTTAGTGCAAAATCTTCAAAAAGAAAAATCATAGAGGTATTAAATTTATAAATACCTGAATAACTAAACTAGTGATTCTCGATCGGTAGGTATTTGAGGTCTTTTAACACCCTACTTCGATTGATTAACCCTGACTAATACCTACACCCTGCATAAACTCTACTTAACTTAACATCATAAATTTAAAATCATCTATCACCTAGTGATGAACTATAGTCGTGTAAAATACACTGCCTAGCAGTTCTAAAAAATCTTAATAGTCATTTTGATCAATGAAAGGACGCCTTTACAAAAAGTCCTTAAAATGGTTAACGACCCCAAGATATAGGGAATAAATGTTTTTCATGTTTTGATCTGCATCGCACCAGATGTGGCGCATAAGGCAGTGCAAGCGACCACCAGCTTATTAGAATGAAATAAAATCCGTCACCAAACATCTCTCACGAGAAGATCGTGGTGATTTACTAATTGAGGACAACGTCAACTACAACGCGAGGTGATGAATAGACAATAAAAGGTCTCCGCGCCGCGCATAGAAAGGGTTCAGCTCTATAAAAGTATTTTTTCTAAAGGGTTTCGGGTTCCGTTCGCTCAGTTCCTGTAGGTACAATTAATTCAATCATCCCACCATGTAGGCAAAGCGATCATATTACCTCATGAACTCATTTTGTAATGAACACACTGTTGGCTTTTATTTGTTCGAATGCAATTAAAGAGGAGAGATGCAATTAAGCCGTCATGAGATGCAGTCGACGACGAACGAGCCGCAGTCCCCGTCGATCGAACGAAATTTGTTTTGTTGGATGCAGCTCACGAGGCGGAAAAGAATGCACCTCAAGTGCATCTCTGGCCAGATGAAGTTACAAAGGAGCTCGACAACCCAAAACAATTGCAGTGCATTATTTTGCGCCGTGCAGGTGGTGTCTATGGCCCCAAGTCCACATATGGCACACGAGATCGCTGGCTTGAGAGAAAAGTGTCAGATCAGCAGCTTCCCGGTGTTCCACTCTTGTGGAGGTGTTCGATGTGATTGCCCTTTTTTATCTCGCGACGCAAGTTTGTTGCCACTGATAGCGATCTGCAGTTGGTCTTGGTAGTAATTGCTCGCGATATGTCGCAAGCGTGACGCGCGGCATTATCAATGTTGACTTATGCTATGCCTCAAGCAAACATTTTGCTGCTGTATCTCCAAAGTTCAATTGTTGCTGTATGTTGTGTTTGTTATTGTCATCAAAACTATTTTTATGCATTTGATTTTTCAATAATGATAAGAAATGGAGAGTGGCATTTGGTGGTATAAGCAAACAAAGGTTTCAACCCTCTTTTTAGTACAACGAACATTTTAAGGGACGCTTAAATACTTCGAGAACTTTTAGCTTTCCGAAGCAGGCTTTCCTATCTTATCTAATATCTTACATAGATTGACAAATCAAAGAAATGCAATAATTTTTAATTTACGTCACAATGTGACGTACTTTGGTACTTGAAACTCGTCATGGTACATACATATTATATTGAATATTTGGTTAAATTTATAAAAGGTCTCTTCCTCTGCTAACTTAAAATTTCTTATATTTACCTGAAGAAAGTACTTGTTTCGTAAAAAACATAAAAATTGCAGGTTATTACTTTTAAGATCTGTTCTAAATTAATCTCTTTTTCTTTAACTATCTTTTCTTAATTTTGCAGAAATAAAAGATTTTTGTTGACTTTTCAGAAAATATTCACATCTAATCTAATCAAGGAATGAATGGCTGTAGAAATTGATGCAGATATTGAGAGGTTTTTGGGTAAGCTGATTTTTCACTCTCTTTCGTAATTTTTGGATCTAATGAATTAAATAAAAATTGCAATTAAAAGTATTATATTTTTCAAAATTTGGATCTAATGATGAATAATAAATAATAATAAAAATTAAAGTTAAGATAATTAAGCGAAAATAATTTCAAACCCATACTATTAGAAGTTGTCAAATCAAGATGGTGGATCTGCTATGTAAATATTTTAGCAATTCCGTTTTTTTGCAGTGATTAACATGTTGTATATGACTTATTTATATATATGTAGGTATATTTGATAATTTTTAGAAACTTTAGTTACGTGCTTATAACTGCATTTTATGAGCAGACTTTTTCGAATTATGTACATATTTATATAGTTATGCTTATTTTCTCGGAAACATGCATTTCTAGTTTCGCAGTTTTCAGCAAAATTTGTATATATATCATTCGACTTAAAATATCTTTAATATAAATTTTGAAAAAATGTCTATAAATTATTTCAAAAAGGCCTTTATTTTGTTGTTTACGCACATGAATGCTATTTAAAGAGTGACTGAGTCTTCTTTGCTTATTAAAATTATAGAAATTAGAATCGTGACTAATGCGCCGGGACTTTTATGTTAGGGAAGTCTCTTAGAATTTAGTTTTCCTTGCTACTGCTGGAGATTAGGCACAGGTGTGTCAATTTGTGTTTAGTACAAATCAATTCATAGTTCACGTAATGCAATTGAAAGTGCTTTGAAATGACTCACCGCCTGGTGATTTCCTTATCTCACTATGGCGCTTAAGCCTTCAGTAGGTTTTCTACGAAGGGAAAAAGTAGATGTAACCACACTTTCCCCGATTGGTATTTGGTGCAAATCCATCGCAAGTGAAGTGGAAAGCCGCCTTAAAAATGGCTCCACTAATAAAATGTGACGTGGATCAGACCTCACCCATGGTCGCGGAGTCAACTTGCCAATGCAGGACGATACCTTGCTGACCCGCGACGTTATAATTTTGAAATTTGATAACTCTAATGTTTTTTACGCGACCAATGGTTTTGGGCAAAACTTGTTCGCAAAAAGACAAAATAGAGGCGAAGAAGCCGCGAAGGCGTTCTCCTTATTCTCGGTTGATGTGGGTGGCTTGGCTTTACGCCATTTGAGCAGGACAAAGCCCCCTGCACCGCGCCGCACCCGCCCGGATTGAGACATTTAACAGCTTGAAAGCGGCATCCGCCCGGTGTCAAACAATGCTCCGCAGGGAGAACCATAATTTCCACTGGCATTCTTCGGACCCTGGAGGAGACTCTTTCTGGTCCGGTGTCACAAAGGGGCCTATTGAGGTGCCCTGCCACCCGCCTTAGAAGTGTTTACGACTCATACCCATGCTGCGTCTCATCTAAAAATTGCTCACCGTGATCACGCCGCGTTAAGGCGAGAACACCACCGAAGGCCTCCTCTTGACTTTGGCTTGCCGCCTCGGTTTTTGCCCGGGGTTTTTTGACGGCCAGGAGCCCAGGCCCAAGGTGCTCCGGACAATAAGTGTGTGAGGTCGACGGTTTCGGTGGTGCTGTTGGTAGGTGATTATGACGGACAGGTTCCCCGTCTACCTACGACTTGGGCTGCATCTAAGATTCCTCGATTCCTCGGCGAAATCGCAGCTACAAGAGCGAGGCCAAGGTTTTTTGGCCCAACTGTTCCTTTTCTATGCCCACCCGAGGGAGATGTACCCGTTTTCGGTCGTCTAATGTTGGTAGTTTTTTCTGTTTTTGACGAATTCCCTTGTCATCGGGGGGTCAATTTTGCCGCTTCTGAAGGGCCTTGTTATCCGAAATTATTCGGCCTTTCAGTGCTCTTGTTCACAGGGACCAAGAGCGTGTTCCTGCAGCCAATAAGAATGAATTTATTTACTCTGGGGTATGTTTGGACAACTTGAGTCGGAACATCTCAATTAGTGCTTCATATGAAACTTTTAAACACTATCATTTTTATAGGAATAGAAGTATAAGGTATAAAGATTAATTGACCGACCAACAATAAAATACTATCTATACTCAATTCTTATCCACGTTTAAAATATTATTTTTCGTGGTAATCATGTTACTCACTCTAAATAAAAAGAATGGGATTGCAAAGGATATAGCATCGGTTGCAATTATAGCACAATTAAAAATACATTATATCATTTGAAGCCAGCCATTTTAATATCTTTTAATAGTATAAACGATTTTTAGGATAGCAGTCAGATAAGAATAATAACAACTACATATACGTAAATTATGTATATAAAAGAGCTGGTTTTAACACTACTTGTATACCTACTACTCGAAATTTCTTAAAATTATTCAAAATACATATAACAAAAACGTTTGATGAGAAATTTTCAGAGTATTAAACAAATTAAGGAGCCAAAGGAGTAACAAATTACATCCGACATTCAGTTCCATAAAGCCAACAAATCGAACACCCTAAAGGTTTTTATTCTTTCGGATTTTCTCCAGCTCACCTCAGCGTGCATAAACCGCACAGCGAGGTGCCACAGCGTTGGGTCGCACCGGTAGATCTTTTAACATTATCCGTATAATTGGGAAACACTAACAGCCGAATTCAAGGTCTAAAAGGTACAAAAAGGAAATCATCCTCACTGCCTTCTGGCTGTTAGTTTTGTTAAACAGAAGTGCCGCCCTCATTTTTCAATGCCTTCGCCTCAAAATATTTCTCAATAGTTGCTGTGTCCGTGCAAAGCGGATAATTCTCAAAGGACCCTGGCGGTGGACAGCAAACCAGAAAAAAGTTACGAACACGACACTTATGTTAGGGCCGCACTGACACAAAAAAGAGAACGAACAGAGACGAGGACAAAATCTGGGGTTAAGAAGCCACGGTGATCCGGCTGCCAGAGGACAATCTGTTCGATTTATTGTTTAACGACTGTACACACCTAGATACCGCTGACAGCGCTTTGTTTGGTGTTTGAGGTAAAACTTCTTCACGGATTAGGCCAACGTCAAATATTTGAACATCTCTATTTTCTCATAGCCCAAGTAGCATGGGTGCTAGACCTGCACCCTGGTCCCTTCGGACGCAGCCATCTTCGAGCGTGTCCAATGGCAATTACACGCCTTGTCTCAAGATAAGACAAATATTTTAGAAGGCCTCCAATAGGTTTGGAGGGCAATTTGCCTTCCTGATTGTTACTCGTAGGCAATTTCCTCCGATTCAGAACATTGCGAAAATTCTGAAATTGCTATTTGAAGAGTAACTCCACTATATGACGAAAATATTAGATTCTATAATTTGGGGTACCGCCAAAGAAAATGGTACGAATGTTAGTTAACATTTTTATTTATTTTAAATTGGAAGGTTGCATGGATATATTATTTTTCTAATCAGATTTATGAAACTAGAATTTTCGTACCTCCGTATTTGTCAAATTTTTCACACAAATATTACAAAATAAAATGAAAGTATACCTACACGTGTTTCGGTTAGTGTTCGAAGTGATTATTGAGGGGTTATGGGTCAAAAATTCGAAATTGCTTATTATATTCTCTAAATCATCTCTTAAGAATATTTCTACAAATTTCCGTAAAGATCAGGATATTTGGTTAATAAGTTCGAGGCATACTACCTGAAATGATTAGCTAAACTAACTTAAAAATACGCAATTATCTCAACACTAAAATTTGTAAAAACTACCATTCCGTTTTCCACGTTAACTCAAAAACTATTAATGCGATTGATATGTAATTTTATGCAATATGTTTTTAATGACAAGTGACCTGAGCGAAAGGTTGTATACCTATATTTCGGCGAATTTTGAACAATAAAAAAATTTTTGCACTTTCGGAAACCTTTAATGGATTTATATCAACAATTTAGTATTCTTAAAAAGAAATCGGTGACATTTAGAATGAAACCGTACCAAGATAAACAACACAATGTTTCTTTAACTTTTGAATATTTTTATTTTTGCCATCAAATTAAATTGTATTTCAAGCTTCAATATGTGAATAATAAATTTTGTGACTTAGCTGTGGATTTTAAGCCTAAACTCATTATTGTTTCTTAACTTAAAAGGCTAGACGTCTCCTTTATAGCTCAGGAGTCTCACGTTAGACGAGATTATTCCCCAAATATTAGAATTAAATTGACTTTATTAAAATTTATTGAAATTGCACTCAGTTTTATTAAATAAAATTGGGCTGTCTGTCTGTCTGTTAGCTCTAAAGTTTAAAGTTTTAAAGTGTCTGTTAACTTGACTTAGGTCCCCACTAGCATATAACTTAAATCCAACTTTAGATTTATTTTTTTCTTATTTTTATTCCTGTATATTTTTTGCATTATCATGACATGCTAGGTATGCAACATTTTCAAAAAAAAATATAATTAAGCTCCTCATACTTCTTACCTGTGCATAATAAATTATGATTTAGGCAAACTCAAACTACAAAACTTTTTCCAAAATTTCAATCGCTTTGCAGAAACTGCGTGTGGGGGCGTGTATTTCAGCGCATACACGAAGCCAGAGGGAGGCGGTTCTCAGCTCGCGTTCACGCTGCCAATCGCATCATTTCGATCTTCTTATGTAAAAACACACACCGCCACAGCCGCACGCTGTTCATCGGAATGTGGAAAATAACTCGAATTACCTCTGGCGCTTAGATTTCTCGTGGGCTTTGCGTGAAAATGGCGACGCAAGAGGCATTTTGCTGAAAATAGGAGAAAATTATTAGCAAAGTGAAAGCGGCTACTTAGAGGTCTTAGGCAATTTATACCGGGGATAGAAAATAATGACTATTCCTTCAACTTAAAACAAAAGAAAAACATAATTATATACCTACTAAGCTAAAATCAATTATTATTTCATTTCTACAGCCTTACTAAAATTCAGTAATAGGTAATTTGTATAAAAATGTACAGATTATGAGATAATTCCTATGATAATCGTTATCGAGCGATCGAAAAATAAAAATTACTTGATAATGGTTATTTAGAAATTAATATCTTTTTGATCGTTTTCATTTAAGTCCCTGATTTATGTTTTGAGCAATGAAAGATACTGACTAATTTAAACAATTTGTTGTTTTGTTTTGATTCCGGTTACCCAAACTTAGATTGGACTTAATAGAAATTGCGAATCAATTAATAATGGGTTAAATATGTACATATGTAGTTTTAAATAGCTAAATTTAATTTGAGTAGTTATGCATATTTTTAAAACTATCATTAGTCAGGATCATATTTAATAGTATTAATCTAGTTATAATCTCGAATTAAAGCTGTAGTTTTAAGTCTATATGTTTATAACTTTCCTCCTATATATACTATAGCGTTCAATATGACGATCAAAAATCAGGTATAGTTCTAAAGGTGCTAATTCCGAAATTGCTTTCAAAATTTGGAAATTGAAATTATTGGGCCCAATGTACATAGATACTTACTAAAAAAATTTCATTTGAAGGCTTTATAATAAAAGTAAGTATAGGTACATATTTAAAAGTTTTCTGTCTCCGTATTTTAGAATACCCACAAAGCTAATAAATTACGATATTTTTATAACGCCATAAACCGCGTTTGTGAAATTCTTATTAAATTTTTGAATGAATTATTGTAACTGAATTTTGAACTACTTAAGCATCTAGCTAAGGATTTCAAACACAAGAAAATATAGAAAGTCATTAATTTTGAGCACGCATATAGTTAGCATGCACTAATATCAATTATTCTGAACGAAGATTAAAAACGGAAAAATGTTTCTCAATTATCGCAAATAATTATCAATTCTTGTCGAAATATCCACTCAGCCTCACTATCGGCTGGTCATAACTAATCCCGAAACACAGATGTCTTTATTCTGGTCAATAGAGCACTAATCGGACAATGGTGCGCATCTTGATCCTTTTTCGAGGTTTTGTTCTCTAAACAAAGGTGGAGACACACTGTCGCCAAATATATCCTTCAGCAGTGGCTTGCGGGCAGAGGATCACCGGCGATCAAGCCTCGCAATCTCTTGTGTTTCTATTAAGATGTCCTAAGCGCTGTGCCGGCCACCAAAAAAAAAGCGGACTGTCGTTAGGGTCCCAGAGGTAACGAAGGGATCAGCGTAAGGACATTTTGTGCTATCGGCAAGAATTAGGACTTAATTCCAACAAAGCATCAAAGTGTCCATGCCATCTGAGAAAAGGCAAAAGGTGTGCTCTCACATTACCGAGCAGTCAACTGTGTTTATGCCAAAAGGACACTCCTTGGAGTCGAATGCTCGCTAACTGCTAATGGCATTCACAGGATTTACGATCCTTCTTTCTTGCGCTCTTTTGACAGGCGGTTACAAAGATCAGGAAACGCACTTTTTGTGAATGAAGTGCGATCCCGGATAAGATGTAGTAGGTTTGATCCCTTTTTAATGAACTCATTCATGGTCCATGGCTTTGATCCACTCCGCCAACACCAGTTCTAGTCCGTAGGAGGCGATAGGCATCTGGTTCCAATTTTACCAGATCGTGGCAAAATTGTCACATCTTTGAAGGGATTATATAAAGCTTTAGAAATATACAGGAAAACATTTCGCAGCAACTTAATACTTTGCGATACTTAAAAATTACCTTTTTGCAAAGCAATAGTATAACTTTGGACTGCAATAGACAACAAGTACCTATGTATTTTTTTTTTTTTTGAAATTGCATTCAGTATGTATGTAAAACATTTTTCTACTGAGTTTTATTTCGCTTTATTTCAAAAAATTAATAATAAATTCCTAAAGTTATATTGTAATTTTTAAGAAAAATATTATTTACTAAAACAGTGTATACCTACTTTTATTTCAAAAAATTTACTGAAATTATCTACTCCTTAAATCCACTATCAAAATCTGAAATTACTTCAGCTAAAGAAATGTTTATTTCATTAATTACACATTTAAAAATTAATAAAAAATATCTGAAATTTTAAAAAGCATTTAGTCATTAAGTTCGGGGAAACATCCATTTATTTTAATTGCTCCCAAAACCCTTAGATGAGACATTTCCATTCTTCATCCTTAAAGTTCCTTACTTCATGTATGTTTGGGCCTCATTTCATATATACAAATAGTTTTAATATACAAAAATTAGAATGACCCATTTATTAATTATGAAACCATTCGTCTATTCACATATCTCATACACCTCAAATTAATTCAGAAAATTCTCGTGTGCATTCGAAAGAGGAATTCAATCGTTCTAAAAATGAAGCAAATTATCTTGATCATCAGCAGTCCAAAGACCCAAACGCCGATAAATCGCAAGTCCTTAAAGCCTCCTTATTCATTATTCCGCGGCCGACAGCAGCACCACTACCAACTACACCGCGCCAAAAAGGCGAGGACCCGCAGCGCATGAGCAGCGTCATTAATAGCTGTGAGAAACGGCGCGCTTGTTTGGTTATAAATAAGTTAATAATATGGCGGAAAGGTTTTTTGTTGTTACGGATTTCATGTTTGCGCGGCGAATTGACCGCCGCGCCGCCAGGGTAACATTAAGCACCATGAGACCGTCAACAGGCCCCAGCAGAACAAAACAAAACGAGTTGGGAAGTGATCTTTTCACGGACTCCGTGTTGTAATCTTGTTAAGTTGGGATCGCGGTTTTTGGCATGAGGTTTTCACCCCTTCGCCGTGTTTTTATTGCGGGCACCGCCGACTCTTGTTATAGTTTGGCATCAGCGCGGTGCCTGGGCCGCGGTGCCTGCCTCTATCTTGTTCGGCCACCGCGAAATGGCTCTTTGTGGCGCGGTCTTTGTACTCAATTATTTAGTTAGGGAACCGGCGAATTCGACTTGAACAAATACAAAAGGAAGACCGCGACCCAATGAAATTATTAACCAAACTATTTTTCAGGGCCAATAAATCTTTCGGCATTTCAGAACTCTCCGACGGGGCTCGGCTCGGTCGGGGGAATAGACTTGGGTCCAGACGGCAACCCTGATAATTAGATCGTTTCACTTCATTTGGTTTTATCAGTGGCAATTAGGGTAAATGGGTTTCTCGCTGCCTGGGTAAAGAGGTCAAGGCCAAAAAGATTTCGTGCGTTTTTTGGGTTAGTGGTCGCAAATTTCACTTTCACCTAAAATGGCAACTGCCTGCCGTTGACCGATCTCAGGTCTCAGCTAGATCAATATGATAAGACTTTAATAAATACGACTAATGTCATGGGTACTCGTGACATTACCTCCAGAGCCACACACAGATTTGCCTCAATGAATCATATTACGACAAAATCTGATCATCTCGGTGCCAGATTGATCGGCCGGCCCCCTTGATGCTAATGAATGAGTCGACATTTATCTCCTAATCCCTCAAACATTACTCTGGAGCATCGACGATAAAAAAAAAATACAACAAATTTATCCGCCAATGTATCAATAAAGTTCGGATCAAATTATCCCCAGGGACCCGGGAAAGAAAACAAATAGGAGTCTTGTGGAGTGCAGCAAAAATTCCTACCGTCATTATGAGGATTCCACACGAAGCCTCGAAGAATACTTGAGCGCAGTCACTTGAAGCACTCAATCACCTGATTGACTCCTCCCTAAGTCGCCGAATCTTAAGGAGGACCGCTTAAACGCTCCACAAGTGTCTTCCTAGGTGTTCTAGAGGCCGGCGAGGGAACCCTCCTCGGCTGGTAATCAGGCGAAGTGACGCGGACGATTGCCGTGAATTGGGATCGCTGCCAGGTTAGACGCAGCTTTAAGGTAAGGCGACGACGAGGTTTGACCAGAATTTTTGGCCCGGTCGGAAAGTGGAAAAGGAAATGACTGGCCTCAGCGTTCTCTGGATGAAAATGATTTAATAATTCATGGTGCAGTAATAATAAACGAATTATTTTATGAAACTAGAGTATCTTAACAGTAGATTAATTCGAAATGTAATTACTTCACGTTCCTTCATAAAGCTTTTGATGGAAAACGGGTTATATTATTTCTGAAAGAAAATAAGGTGTTTTAAGAAAATTTGAGGTTTTCATAAAATTAGGCCCAACGAAACTGGAGAACAATAATAACTCTGTTATTATAATTTATTATGCTATTTTAATTATTACTGAAATCTGTCCTTTTATTTTGATTTACAATTTGAGAGACCTGCGGGAAGTCTTCCTACTGCTTAATTTGATAATAAACTCCTTATCAAATTATACAGATATATTATGTAAAAAGTTTTTAATATTTTTTATATTCCTACGCCTTTGCAATTATATTTCGAACTTCGATAGTGATTGAATTCGGTGATATCGTTTATTTTTGACGTTCTCCAATCGAAGTCCATAAAAGTGCTTTTCCCAAAGCCTTATATCTTTCTCTTTGTCTTTTAATGTTTTCTTCTTGCTTGGAACATATTCCTTGGTTGAAAAATGTTCCTTGGAGTTACATGTACCTACCTAAAAATAGGTCTATTCACTATTGTCTTTCTGATTTCCTGAATCTTACTACTACACTTTAATTACTCCTTTAACAGAAACTTGGAAAAAATACCCGCACTGATAAAAAGAATAAATATAGAAAACGAAAAGTTACTCAAATCGCCGAATTTTTCATCACCACATTCCAGTCTAATCAATATCGCGTTGAACGATAAAACTCCAAAAATACCTCAACTTTGCGAAACCCACCAGCGATGTTTGCAATGAGTTCGCTTCCTTCCGGGAAAAGTCTACTTGAGGGAAGAATGACGTATGGTATGCATGTGGCACTCCTACATAAATGTTTTTTATGCTGTTCATGACGCAGGTTTGCGCATATTGACGTCATTACACCTCGCCGGGATCGATATATTTGGACTTTGGGGGCCGGTAAAACGTCGCACGCATTTTTTATCGGTGTGACAACGCGTGTGACTCAAAGTGGTACTACTTTTGGTCAACTCTGCGCTGAAGTCATCTTATCGCTTGTAAATAGTGACAAAGTGTTGTCACAGCGGTACAATAAAGATAGCAGCGACTCAACTTCCGATCGCACTGATTGTTTGTTTTGACTTGTGCGGAAACATTGTTTTACCGAATGGCGCGGCGTTAGCTACTTGTTGATTAATTTAATTATAGACTGGGCTTAGGTTTCACGAACTGGCCTACTTTTATCTACGAAAATAGAAAATAGGATATTTATTTTTTGTAGGCTTTCTTTTTAATTCGACCATATGCTACTCTGAAAGAGCAATAATTATTATTAATCATAGGATTACTTTTTATTAATATAATTACAAAATATTTCGAAGCTAGTTTTTGTAATTTAAAGAACTTTAATTTGAGATTTAATAAAGGAAGACCACCATTGAATATTTAATTGTGTTTCTTTAAAACTTATTCCTTAATATTTTAGTGTATTACTTTAGTCCCAATTACGAATTTTAAAGGTTTTAACTATTATCAAGTTAATTTTCTCTAATTTTTCGAACAAAATCCTATTTTCCGTACACTTTTAGATAAATGTGTATTTTAATATTTAAAATTGCTAACTATGTACCAACCATATTTTGATATCAATGTTCATAAGTACATGAACTGCCCTTTCTTGAGCAAAATTTGCCATTCAGGTTCTGTTAGCTTATTCATTTTTAGAGAATATTATCTATTAGGTAATAAATAGAAAATGCTACAAAATATATTCAAAATATGAATAACTTGATCAAGCGAGACATACAATATAAACGTAGCTTCTTAACCGGTCGCTATTTTGTACCGGGAGGTAAGAGCGCATGGAAAGATCAGTTTCCCAAAAAGAAGAGTTCACGAAATTTCATCAGACAATGGACCCAGAATATTAGCATAGAATCACGTTTACAACATAAAACAGGAGTAAAATGGAGCGAAGGTGTCACAGACGGGCAAAAAGAGACAAAAGAAGAAGATTCCTTCAGGTCCGGCGGGATTTTATTGGTTGCATCTACAGGCTCCAAAAATTCTTTTATCTCCGAAGACATGTGTTAACAGATCAAAAGTGGTTAGAATTTACCACAAGTGATGTTCATTCATGTTTTAAGGTCTCGACGATCGGGTCGGAAAAAAAAGCGCAACCGTGTGGCGATGCCTTACACGACGGAGTGTGATCAAAGAAATAAGAGAAGGCTCAGAAGAACCTGAAGAAGATGGAAGCCCGTGATCTCAATGGAGCCCCGACATTTCTGTATGGATCCCCCTGCCGAAGCGCATGATACCTCCTCATTATTAGGGCGACGCGATCACCGGAAACGAACTGAATTCCAGCGGCCCCCGGCGGTATGAATTAGATCAAATGAGATAGCGCCAGCGCCTCTGGTTTATCCCATTCATTTCGGAGTCGATCCTTTTCGGGACTCGATCCTGGCCCAGCCTGAGACGGGATCGCATTGTAATTTCGAGCCCTAAATTTCAGGTGTCTTTCCCTGTTTAAATGACTTGAATTCTAATTTGGTGATGCCCTTCGGCTTGATCGTCGTCGTGGGCACGATTTTGTCTTGTTAAAATATTTCATTCGATCTGTCTCGCACCGATCGCTATCGCGATTAATTAATAGCTCTAGATCTGGTTAGCCAGTCTAGCTTTTCTAGACTCCGATCCCCAGTCTGCGCCTAGAAAACTCACTTTCAGGCACCGCCAGCTTAGCCGTGATCGTGACTCAGGTGAATTGTTCCAGCGCTTCCTGGGCCGCGTATCTCGGGGAGGCGATATCTCAAGAGCGGGCGAGTACCTGTCTAAATATTTTAGATTGCGCACGCGTGTCCCAGTTAGCATGTATGGCCGGATCATGTGCAAACACGTCTAGGCATGCGCTCGGCAACAAGTTCAGACTCTAAGCAGATGCTGAGCAGCTTCAGAGATTTTTCAGAGGCTCAGAGGTTTGGAGGTCTATGGATTTTGGAATGTCGTCGGCGGGTCTTTTTTTGTGGTTTTCGGCTCTTTTGAGACGTATACTGTTTATGCTGCACACACGGTTTGTGCAAAAAGTAGCTCGTTAAAAGAAGTGTGGGAAAGGTCATTAAGTAGACATCTGATTTGAGTAATTAATTTGCTAATGCGGTCGCCGTTCGCCGCAGGGTTTCCTCATCCTCAGGGGTATCAGTGGAGACGAGGGAGTAGAAAATTTATGACCCACCCAAAGAATTCATATCCTCCGAGTCCCTTTTAATCACAGCACCACTAAAGATGATGCATTTTCGGCAATATTTAACAAAAGGCTCTTCGCTCTTGCCTGAGGTAACAAAAAGGCGACACGAAAAAGTAACAAACGATCGATTGATCACCGTCGATCAGACGACCAATTGGCGCCGCCATAGAACTCCTCTTGAATGGACCACTTTGCTCTGCCATTATTCACACACTCTTGAAAAGATTTGGGAGCTGAATACCTTTTCGGGCCTTAAGGTAGGGACAAAAAGACGATCTTTGTTTTGGGAAGATCGTTGATGCTCTTGTGTATCGAAAGAAATCCAATTGTTGTTGAGGTGGCGGTTTGCTCTGTTTATAAGATCTTCCCATCAAACAAAAGGCGGCCCTAACAATGGGGGGTTTCAATTTAGATCCGAACCAAAGGTGAGATACAGGCAGCGGCCGGTGTGAATAGGAGGCGGCCGGCATCTAATCGCCGGCCGACGATAAAAAAGTAGCCTCTTTTTGGAGGCCTTACTGCGCTGGTATTTCCGTTTGCTAAATGTGTCCGGTAATTCCTTCCTTCAATGAAATTTTGCAGAATTTGTAAAAATTTTCCAGGAAACTAGCGACAGTCAGCGCCGCCGGTCAAATCATGAATGGGCTGCCTGCTCTTTGAGTAAATCACCGCCGCGACGTGGGAGACATTCTTACCTTTGAATGGTGCTTTAACGCCTCATGACGCATTGGATGCTTTGCATAACTCGTATATTTCGTAACTCCGATCGGTAAAAACTTAAAACTACTTGCGTGATTGGCACGGACAGGCTCCGCCGGATAGAAGTCAAAAAATTCTTATTAGGTAATTTGCTCGTGAGAAAAAATTTATTTGAATAGCTGGAGATATTGATTACACTGATTCAATATTCAGATGTTCAACATTTGTCGGAGCTTTTTGTTCCAGGAATTGCCTATGCTGATTATGAAGATCAGTTTGGTTAGAAATCGAACTATTTTTATATAACAAAATAACCGTATAGTAAGTATAAAATTAGCTTAAAAAATTTACTAATCTTATATCCAAATATTTCAATTAATTTAATATTCTTTTATTCTTGGTTTTAGATAATGTAAAATGCTGCTATCAGAATCTGAACAATTTAAGTATATTTTTAGTGGTTTTAGTAAGTATTTTCGGAAAAACATTGTTCCGGCAACGATTTTATTATTCGTACCTAATATGTATGTATGTATGTTTGTATACATATATATAATAAATGCAGTAGCATGATCAAGTTTAACCCCTAACATTATGGATTTATATGCAAATCTGCAATAATTGATCTTACTATAGTATTTACGACTCATTATAAACGAAATTAAGAATTTCGAATCTATTCAATTGCATAATTTGTTATTATATTGTTTCGTAATTAAAGTCAAATTTATGTTGAAATCTATGCAAAATTCAATTTTAAGTCAAAAAGTATGTAGATGGTGGTTGAGTCAAGGAATTTCATGAAGGTGAGTTGAAATATCGAAAAATAAATTATGGAAATGAGTATTATGTCATTATTAACGTAAAATTAATTATTTACTATTCTACGTTTGTACTTATTATGTTAACTTTTTGTAAGTAATCTGTAAGAAAATCCATCCTAATTAATCCAATCTGTACAGTTTACCTCGATTTGATTTTGATTTAAAAAAATGCTGTTTGATTATTATTATTATTATGATTATTTTAAGCAAGAAATTATTCTAATGGGCTCATTAGCTTTCAGCTCTTACATAGTAAGAAAAATCACAACTAAAACTTTACAAATATCTTTAAATTTATAGATTATATGGATAATAGTAAATGGTTTTTCGAACATGAAATTGTTTGTTCATTCTTTCTCAAAAACTGTGTGATCCAAGTGATTATCTCCCACAGGAAATGTTGTCGTTGAAACTTTTGTAAAAGACATCGAAAATACTTTTCCCACATATCACAGGCATCCCTCTGGACCAGGGGCTGATTAAAATTTCATCTCACACAAACACTGGACCATAAAATCTTTCAAAAGCCACCAAAGTCGGCAGATTGTCCTTGAGGATAACCACGTTTCGTTGACGTTTGACATATTCTGATCCCAAAAGAGCATAACCGTCACAAAGGTCGACTCCTTCATAATTTCTCATGTAAGTGATCTTTCGCCCAAGCCTCGCTCCTACTTCTGCCTTCTGGAGCACATGGCCCATTCCGGAGTAGGTAAGAACGCCGAAATCCCTGGCCCGGAGATCAGCCGTGGACCAATGGAGGTGGAGTTGCTCTCGAAGGTCCCTCGCTTTAATGAATCGGTTTTGGGTTTCCGAATGCAAACAGCAACAAAATAGCTATCAAGGCCAGGAGATTTAAGGTTCTACTTTTGAGATAAGATCGTCACGGCGGTCGGCGGTGACCGGGAGAAAAACACTCGGACCTTGATAGCACCATGAAAATTCCTCTTTTGTCATCTCCCGGCGGCTGTTGCTGCGCCGCTGCTGATGGCCATATTTTACCTCCTTGGAGGCTCGAGCGGATCCTGGACGCTGTTCCTACACTCGGAGGTGAGAGGTCTCCGCTGCACACAAGTGTCGTTAATCGCGAAGGAATTCACGCGGCGGGGTGCCACCAGCGTTTTTCCAGCCGAGCGCAGGAAGTCTGGGCCTGTCCCTGGAGATGATCGGAAAGTTGGTTTCATTGTGCCACGGCCCTCGGCCGCCTCCAAAGTCCCTTTGTGCCCTCATTGCCGCATTTATTGCCTCCTCGGGGCATCGAAGGTGAGAAAGTAAAGACTTAACTAACTACCCCTAGTAACTCCTACTAAATCATTTTCTCATGTCCTTGAACCGAGCGCAAAAAACGCCTCAGAAGACGCTTGCACGACGGCTCAATTAGTGCCCGGCCAGGAATCCGAAGGTTAAGGAGCCTGCCTGAGGCTGCCTACTTCTGCGATTTGAATTCTATGCGCGGGAGGTCCGCCTGACAGCGCAGGGGCAGCCAGTGGTACAATGCTAGCGCTCGGATAAAAGCAGGGATGAGTCCAGCCATTCTTCCTCGGATGGATGCTCCGATTGAGGTGCTTTTGTTTTGCCATCCGAGCATGAATTGAATTCCTCAGTCGATTTTTTATCTCATTATTCGGGACGTATCAAATGCCTCCATTGATGAATCTGGTATGCATCTGTGGGCTTTGCTCCTCTTTGGAATTGCATAATTAGAAGGAATGCCTCACTTAATTTATTCAGACCTATGTATATGTAACTCAATTAATCCATTAAGAGGTCATGCTAGTTAAATGCTGAATAAATCCTATATGTCTATAAAACTTATTTACATATTCTGATGTCTCTTAAAACCAAAATACGAATGACTGATTCTGAAAAACGAAAACTAATCATTTTTTAATTAACTAAAAAGATGCTTGAAATTAACTATAGATCATACATTTTTGAATTGGTCTTTTTATTTTTTTCAAGTCATCCTTTTTAAAGTTCATTCTTCAACCTCCACTTTTCCTTGAAATTTATTTGTTTTAAAACAAAGTAGATTGGCTATTCATTATTATTTTTATTAATATTAATTATGTTGAAGCAGTTTTAGAAAGGTACGTTCAAAATTACCTGATCTCCTCTATTATTTTGCAGGTTACTCCTTACAAATTCTTTTAAAATGTAAACTCACTGGAATTTTCAATTAAAATTTGTTCAGGAGGTATATTCAAAATAAAAATAATAATACAAAAACTTTTAAATAAGTTTCCGATCCCTGATGACTATTGTCGAAAAGTAATTAAGTACCCACTTTAATTTTTTTTAATAAGCAAACCTTGGCCACTTGCACTTAGGCCAGCAAAACCCATATCTTGTATAGAAAATTTTTTAGAAACATTTCTAATCATACATATATTTAAATCGATTACAAAATACAAATTCTTTGTAGAAAGTGGCAATCCATACGTTTAGGGAAAATCTACAAGTGCGTCTAAAATTGCAAAATATTGTTTGTTTTTTCCCGAAAGCCACAAAAATTCGATCGTTGGCCATGTCAGGTTACATGGCCGGGTGATATCCGACTTGACCCGATGTGGTCGCCCTTCATTGGACACCGTGGCACGTCAGGAGCCTCTTCACCTCGCCAGTAATCTGGTTCGGCCGCGTGACCGCTTTGCCGGGCCCAAAATTAGTGACGCGTATCAAATTTCAAAAATGGCATTTAATAAGCGGAGGCATGGCGCTGGTTTTAGCGATTCGCATTAGGGCCGACGCACTTGAGGAACTTTTGCGGCTTTCCTCGGCGAGGGCCTGACCGGCGACGACACGCTCTGCGGTTCGATAAAGATCACTTTTCATTAGGATGTCACCTCAGGTTTGATGGCGACTTGTTAATTTTTCCCGGACAGTGAGTAGCCATTAAAGATTTTTTCGTTTCCTTTTCTTCTTACTGCTCTTGTGGCTCTCCCATCCGAGGGGGATTATTACCGCGAATTTGCGCGGCTTGGGCCGCACGAGGACTCTCCGACTGCAACCGAACCCGATCAAATTGGCGAATGCAAATTTTTTGAAGACTGGCCATGACCTGATATCTGGATGAAATTGTCGAAGACAAGTCACGAACAGCGTTATCCGCAGCCCTGCTCTTGATCCTTGAGGTGTTTCGCTCGTTGGGGCCCTCAGAACGCCCATCGGAGCGCACTCGGCAGCGACTTATCCCACGATACTTAACCACTGTTTAAAGACGGCCCGATCCGCCGATTGATTCGCGTCTCGGTCTTATTTTTAGTGCTGCTTATTTATAGGGCCCGATGAAGTGTCTGACGCTGCTGGGCCCTGAATGCCATTAATTCATTATCGGGGTGATAGTTCGGCTCGAGTAGTCTTGTTCCTCCCGAGATGATTGAATTTAATCTGTGACTGCATCCACCTCCGCCGGTGACTGCTTAATTGACTGCCGGCGATGCTTTTTTACCTGTAGGTATGCAAATTGGGTTCGCAGGGGAGTCTCTGGATTATCTTGTACCGCGTCAACGGATCATCGCGCCGCGCCGTATGGAGGATGCGTTTGCATTTTGCCTTAATTTTCTGCATACCAATGAGCCAACACAATTATCCAAGTAAATAATCTCCAGGTTCGGAGGTCTCAGAATATCCTTACGTGATGAAAGTAAACATTGTTGCTACCCAAGACTCAAGTGACTTGAGGTTTTTTTGAACCCATCTATTCACTTACTTCAGTGGTTCAAGGATGAGATAAAAATTTCAATTTGGATAACAAACTCAACTTGCTCACTCATTTTGTTTTCTTAAATGTATTATATGTTCAAAAAACTATCAAACCTTTTTTTCAATTTTGCATAAATTATTAAGTTAAATTAACGATAAATGAATTGATAATTAATTTAAGCTGCAGTACAAAAAATATTGGACTAAATGTATTATTCTGATGCTGAAATAATTCCATTCTATGTAAACAATTACTTCTCAAAACATGAAATTTTACAAAGAGGTGTAAATTTTTGGACTAAAATATGCGCAGTACATTATACATACATATATATGATCATTTATCATGTGTTGCAACAAATTATACTAGTGAGCTGTTTCATACAGAAATGAAAAACAAGATTTCCCAGTTATTCTATGCATATTTTTGTTATTATCTCAAGGGTCAAAACACAACTGGAAACACTTTTGTTATGTCTAACATAAATTTGCGTTTATTTGATATAAATTAAGAAGACATGATGTATTTTCACTAGCCTAATTTTTCTGAAGATTTCATTAAAAAAAATTCATTACCATGTGTAAATGTGCCATAAATAGCAATTTCGATCGACAAGGCTTACCTGTTTTGCTTCTATCTCATTTCATCTGTATAATACTTTGCAGTTGTCCCAGAAGCCATGCAGCCTCACTTGGCCTAATTGGATCTTCCTCGTGCTGCGACAAGCTGTCGATCCAGCAACAATAGGACGACAGTGAGGAACCCCCCTTAGCCTTCTGAAGCAGCAAGCGAAGTGGCTTCTTGCTGTCAAGAGTATAAACTCGAAGCAGATCATCGCAGCAGCAACCGTGCCTGCTGGATGACGACCGCCTCAAGGATGTGTCGTTATTTGATTTATTCTTTTAAATGCCCTTAATTGAGTCTGCAAAAAGGCTGATAATTGCCGACAATCTCGATGTCAGGTATTTCTTATATCGTCATCGCAGGCCGTGATGTAGGCAGCCCAGGGACCGCCAACTGATCTGGTGGGACCCTTCGCTGGGTCGATGGGAGGCGAAAAATTTGTGGCATTAAAATTACTCCGTTCGTGGATCGCTTTCCGGCTAATTGAAATTCAGCTAATTAAGACGTAAATAAATTATTTTGCGATTAAAGCACAACTATTACTCATCGAGCTTTAATTGCTTATTTTGTAAATTGCACTGGTCTCGCGATCCTTCGTATGATCCGTGATAGCTATAAGAAAATTATATGAAATAATAATTATTTTTTATGATGCACTACCAGGGTTACTTGAGGTTGCGTTACGTTTTTTAATTCCCATTAGGCTGATTTCAAAACAAAGGGTTATCATGTGCAGCAAAGCTTTCACTTTATTTTACATCTTATCATATGAAAAGAAAGAAATGTTTATTATTTTCCTTCTATGCATACGATGCGTAAAAATTAAACGCCTGGGGATTAGAAGTTACAAATAATAAATATGGTTTAGAATCGTATATAGCAAATAATTTATAACAGGTGTGTAATGTTTTTCTTATTTTATTTAATAACATAAGAGATATCTATAAAATGTATATTAAAATCAATATGTCTTATTTTCCCTTGTATATTTGGATGTACAAAAATATCAAGTAAGAATTAAATAAAACGTAAATATATAATTCAAACTTACAATGCGTTATAGAGCATTTCCCGCTTCGAATTAGCAATCTACATACAACGTAGGTACTAACTATTGAAGAAGCCTAAATTATATGTAGGGATTAAAATTGAACCAGTATTATCACGCGTTACTATGTAATTTTCGTCTCGATATCTTCAATGCAACACAAATATTACTAAAATAATATCTGTGATCGTAAGCACGCAGACGAATTCATGAGCAATATCCAGTTTGATATAATGACTTTTTTATTTTTCTACCCCAATAAAATTTAGTTCAGTTACTACCTTTCGACGCCCAAGTAATTTACCAAAATCCATCGTATGAAACGTAAACATAAAAGGGAAAATCCATGAATTTTCTGACACACAAATTGCGTGAGTGCTGGCGCTCGTCAGTCAACAAAATTTGAATCTAATTTCCATTTGAGGGTCTATTTACCCGCGCCGAGTGATGCGTAGGCATCCCAAAAGCAATCCGGGTCCAGAAAAGTAAATTAAGTGACGCTGGACGCATTGCGGCGCGATGCCGAAAGTGCTCGTCCGTCACAGTGTCACAGGAAGAAAATATTGGTCTTTGTCATTAACCTGGAGGAGTGATACTAAGAGATTTTTTTGTTCTTCTGTGGCACGTCCAAACAAAGGTGCACAGAACATTTGTCTAAATACTTTCGTGGATTTGTTTGAAGGAGCGCGGGCAAAGTACGCGCGGAATGCTGCGCGCGGCCCACCATCAGAGTTGCCCATGTTGTAGCACCGGTCCACTAATTGAAAGCCACAACAAGACACAAAACGGCCAACCGGCCGCGTTAACCTGAATAGGGTGTACCTGGGCCGCGGTAGTCAGGGATGTAAATTCGACTGATGGACGGTAATTCCGGCAATCGAAATTAACCACTTTCTAATTGTTGTCCGGCGGCTAATTAATAGGCGACGTCCTCCAAGCGCCGCGGGAGACCGCCGGCTTAATCGGCGGCCACCGATCGCTATCTGCTCATGACAAATGCAGCCTTTACCTCCTTCGCCAAGAAAACGTCTTAAGTCTTTCGAGTGCGAATGAGCGGCTTCCAGTGGCCTCCGCGGCCGTCTTGCATCTTTCACTTTCTGCTCCTACCTTCGTCTGTGGTGCCGGTTCGGCATGAATAAGATCGAACCTCTCCGCCAGAGGAATATCTGCGGGTCGTCATATTTTACTCTCGTTCGCGCATCTTCGATATTCGAGGACGTCAGACATCCCAGCCAGACGGCACTAACTCAGCCCCGGCTCGAATTCATAGAATTTCAGCTGATATTCGCGCGATTTCATACAAAATTCCACGAAGTCGCGGTGATCCCGTAGAAAGACGAGCAAAACCAACCGGCATTCCATACGGCGACCGATGATAATGCGGAAACGAGACGGAGACAGTGTGCTTTTTAATTATATCCAACCTTTTGGGTTTTTTCTACCCATTTTGGTGGGAGCTGGCTTTAAGTGCGCACCCAAAGCGCCTCATTTCAGTTTTATCTCCGCCGAAGTCGTATACGGCCGGACCTGACGCCGAACTGTCTTAATACCTTTTTGGGGTGCTCCGGTGTCTCCGGAGATGAGACTTACATATGAATAATAAGCGGAAATTTTTTGTGGCTCCAACGTGGAGCCGGTCGTGATTAACGTATTTTTATTACAATTATAAAAGACCACTTTAATTGTCTTTTTAATACCAAGACATTTTTCGGACACTCCCGAAAGCTGAGTTTAATTACTCCAGAAATGATAGCCCTTTGACTTATGTTGTTTTGCTGTGTGTCTTTACATACCTACATAAAAGCATAAAAGTTTGTTTTCACCTGGTACAGTTGTACCGGTTCCATTCACGAGCACTCGCATAATTGTATGTAACACTCTTCGAAAAAACAAAAATGAAAACAGATTCACAACCTTACATGTGAATGTAAGCCAATATTATTTCAATACTAGTTGTGGTATACCTGACCGGTTTCACCTGGCGTATAATAAGTGCAATTTAATTATTCACTTCTCAAATACTTTGGTTTGTTATTTATAAACTTATGTACATACATTCCGCAAATTATTTAAAAAATTATTGATAATTTTGTATCAGTTAAATTAACTGAAATTTTAGAAATAAGCACTTCCAATAAATACAAACATGTTTCACATTTTATGAAATATGTAGGTATGTAGGTACATGTACATAAATTTCGGGTTTTTTATTTTCATTTTTTGATAAGCATATCTTTGATTTGATATGCTGATCAAAAATGGATATCTTAAACTTCCTGCAAAGAAATTGCAAACTAGAATGTCCTTGCATTTACAATTTTAATTTAAAATTGTATAACGAGCTGTTTCCAACCCTGTTGAATTTTGAATCGCGTAGACTAAATTCAAATTTTGAACTCAAAAACTTAAGCCCTGAGTTGACGGACTCAAGTCTTGCAGGTGCTGCGATTGTAATGATTACAATTTTTAAGCTGAGCAATGAATTAATCACGATGAGGAATTTGTGAAGGAGGCAAATAGTACCTACTTGAGTTAAAACCTTTAAAATAAATACATACATTTTTTTTATTGGCGAAATTAAGATTCTAATCAGCGCAATAAACCTGCAGGATTTTAATCAAGGTTTAATGTATGTACATTATTTATAAAACATAAAATTGGTTGACTCTTTATGGGACCGTGTAACTTTTAACTCGCATATTGACATAGCGATGTGTTTTGCTACAAGACCGGATATGCATCCTTTGATATGTAGCATTGCTTGATAGTGGTTGTCGGCTATAACCTGAAAAACAAAAGTAAATATTTTGGCAAGTTGCTACAGATAAAAAAGTCTAACTATTTATTCTTCTATCAATGTTTGTTAAACAAGAAAAGGCGTACTGTGTACAGTAGCCAAGTAACTACCAACTAGTATATTTTATAAAAATATACCAACATTAAATTAAGCTTCTAATTAATCACGTTTTAACTATCCGGATATGATTAGGAAATAAAAAATGTTTGATATGGTTAACTTCCTTCTCATCCTTGGATCCGGATCTGATTGTGAAAAAACCCAGTTAAAACTGACTTAATATCTAACAGTGTCTAAAAATCATATTCTGATCTCTATGTCCAAGACGAAGACAATTTCCAGCCCTTGCTAAAGGTAGTGAAATTAATTGAAGTTTTCACAAGTACTTGACAAAAGTCAGAAATAACTGCGCCTATCCAATTCAAATATTTATACCTGAATTATTATTGCACCCAATTGAGCAGCTATTGTGCTGGGATGGCACAAGGTGTGGACCAGTCCTGCAATTGGTTAGAAATATTCGTTAAATGACCGAGGACTTTCGGAGGCACAAGGGACAAGGTACCAACATCGAAATGTGGAAAATCGGTGTAAAATGGCCCAGGAAACAAGCGTCAGCAGCACCAGCCCAACATGATCGGAGCAATCAGATCGTTTTGTTACAAGGTCTGTTTATTGTTGGTGCCGTCCACGGTAGGTTTTACCTCTTATTCATCCTCAGGTGATTTATTTTAGTCGATTTGTTCGCTCTTGACCAACAGGGGGTCTAGCCAAGGATTTACTTAGCGGTAGCTTTGATGATCATTCCATTACCTGGTCATCCGTGGCAAGATCACACATGCTCTCGAGGGATGAGTGATTGAGCTAACACTGGGGCCCGGGCGGACAATGGCAGCAGCCTCGTTCGCCCGTAATCCTCTTGACCTGGTGCAGCGGATTATTCGAGATTTTATTGTCATCGTGATTGAGTTAAGCCTGGACCTTTTTTCGGCTCAAACAATTTCCTCTCAATAGATAGACGTATGCCACTCAGTGGCGCAGTGGGTTGACGTCCAAAAGCGCCACATATATCCTTTTTTGGTGATTAATGGGGTGATTAATGAGGTTTTAAAAAATTTTATTTTTCTAGAGGGACGTGCAGGTGAGCGCGAAACAAGTTTGGAGGGATTTTTCAAACAATTATCAAACAAGTTATGCCCATTTTGGCAATTGATTTCGAACGACAGAAGTATAAATACATATTTCGTTAATAATCGCAGCGGATGATCAATTAAGATATGGTAATTACAAAAAATGGAAATTAACAAAACCCGAACACTCTGGCCGTATGTAAAGGAAAAGAGGTTCAAAGCGTACAAGGAGTTTAAGCACCGATAACAGGCGATTAATTAAAGGAGACATATATCTGTCTCATCCGAAAAATTAGCCCCAATGAGATAATCTCAAGTCCCTACTTCCTCCAGAATCCGGATCTTGGAACAAATTAACCAAATCGAGGCATCGCAGTTCTCGAATCGAATCTTCTTTTTTCCTCGCGGCATTCAACCCATGGCCGATAACGCGGAGGTGAAGATGATAACTGAAGAAAATTAAAGAGGAAGAGATCACTGTTTTATGACCAGGTCCAGTTATGGGATTTATGTTTGCTTTTCCCATGCAAGTGTTTGTCGGCTCGTATTACGATCGTCACGCTGCAGCGACATGAGACACCTCAATTTGTGGATATTCCCAGAGTGGTCGTCTCATGAAACCCGAAGTACTTTATCGAGGTGATTTACAATTTAGACGACTGACCACAATACAATTAGTTCTAAAATGACATACGGATGGCACCTTTAACACTTTTATGGCGATTCGAGTTTTTTCTATAAGCCGATCCTTCTTCGGCTTATGTTAATTTTACTTTTATACAAAATAGTCAATTTAAATTAAATGAATTTTACGGGATATAAGAACTCAATATCATGAATATTCCGGAAGTTGTACCTTTTTTAACGCATTTCGGGGGTTTATTCTAATAGCTAAATTTGAGACTGTCATTTACATTAGCAACATTTAAGCTGAAAATTCTGAAAGCGGCTGCACAGATTTCTATCAAGATGGCTAAAATCTTTCACGTAAATACCAGTTGAAGCTCGACACAAGTACTATTCTTATAGTAGTATTATCATTTGCAGCTATACTTCTTTTTTTCAAAATTCACATTTACTGAGAATTATCAATTAATACATATCAATGCATTTATTTAAAAAACGTTGTTCTATTAATCCCTGCCATAAAAATTCACTCTTTAGTTTTGTACCATTTGTCTGCGTTGTCCGTCGTACAACCCTCATTTCCGAAGATTTGCATCCTTGATTTTTCTAGATGTCACGATAGATAAATATGTATTATAGGAAAAACAAAACGAAGTCTTAAGTATCGAATTCTTTGAAAAACTAGCAAATCTTTAATAAAATCTTTTCAAGGCAGTATTAAATTAAAAGCGTTATTAGTAAAAAAAACTTTACTAACTTTTTAAGTAATGTTTATAAACCAAAGCGATCATTAAAACTGATCACATTTTGCGTACTTGGGATTTATCAAATAAACGAAAAAGAAACATTGCAGCATTCAGAGATATCTTTGAAATATTTTGGAAGTGCAGTAAATATTTATTATCCGTGCCGCCATTCTTTAAAATTGTTGGTTTTATTGTTGAAGGATAATCTAGTTAGATAATTGTTCTTTAATAGATCTTAATATTGTTTACACGTACATATATGTATATGTATAATGACAGCATGAATTGCTGATACTTTTTAACCGGTACCTACTTATTATATGATTCTACTTATGAGTGCAATAGCACGACTTTTGATTTGATACCGTAACTTAATCGTGAAAATTCGAATTTAATATAAAAGGATTTACTATTTTTAAGTGTTTACGCTTTGAGGAAATTTTGAAAGTGTGAATATCAATATTGCATGTAATTTTACTAAATAGTATGCACAATGATTGGAACTTAATTATAATTTCTTTCCTTTTAAATCTCTTCCAATTTTATCTGTTATATTTATGTAATAACTTATAATCGCCAAATAAAAATATTTTATTTGTCTTATTTTGGTGGCTAGAGTAGGATCATTGTCCTGTAGTTTCTTCAAATGTCCGAAATTGACGCAAGTTGTTCGGAAAATTACACCGCTTCTGGCCCAAATAAATCCGAGTAATCGCAGGTCGCGGGTTCAATGCGCCATTATAAGAAATGTCCCGGGGAATGTACCCGGACGAAACTGGTCCAGAAATATTTCTCTTTTTTGCCCATTTGCCGTATTAAGAAGCTAAGCATTGGCCGCGACGCCGCGTATTCATATTAAGGAGGGCCCCGGTGTTTATATCAAGTTGCGTCAAAATTTATCTTTATGGAGCTTTGGGGCTGTCAATGGGCAGCCAGCCCGTGTGTGTGGCATTTGATTGTAATCTTAAAGGAGAGCGAAATTAATGGCTGGGAAACGGTCTTTTGGGGGCACAGAGAGGAAAAGTCTCCGGAGTTGATATTCTTTACTTATTTTTTTCTTTTCCTTTTGACATTTTATTTTCATTATGGGGCCTGTTTCGTCGTCGGTCCATCGTTGCTTTAAATGTTGTTCACGTGACATTGTCAGAATTTTTGACATATTGCCTCATGGTTTTTAGGGGTCTGAGAACTTTTCAAGAGCCTGGGAATCGACGACGGTGGACAGTGCAGAGTCAATCTGGACGTTAGCGGAAGATTTACGAGTGTTGACATATTTTGTTACTCATTAATTTTGCTGGCGTTTAATCCGCGAGGGTTGAGTTTTGAGTATGATGCATGAGGTGGTGATACACTGGACATTGAAAATGCTTTATTATTTTAAATAGTATAAAAGAAAGGCAAGCAGTTGATTTTGTAGATGAAAAATTATTTACCTGCGTACCTACACATTTTAGCTGCAGCGTTATTATTACTTACTTTCACTTGCCACATTTTACTTTTTGGGATCAACTGTACCTTGCATTTTTGATGATTTTCTTAAAAAAAAGATGGTTTGTTTAGTTTGATTAATAATTCAACTGAGCCTGATTTAATTTAGATTCGTTTTAACAAATGTAGAATCATTATAAATATTTAATTCTTATAAAAACCAAATTTTTTTTTCAATTTTAAACATTTGAATTCCTTTCTATAATTTTTTACCGATAATGCCGCTAATTTATTACATAACTTAATGGCTTAGGCATCAATCATCGTATACTACGAATAAATTAAATACACTTTTTAATTTATCAGCATATGTATAGGTAAATAGATTTTCAGAGTGCATTACTGATTTTTCTTAGTATAAATCATAACAAGAGTAGCTTGAATTAAACAAGTTTTTCAAGTATATTACCTACCTGCCATAGTACCTATCTACAGACTTTCTAATTAAATTAAAGTAGTCAAAAAACTTGTACTAGATTTACAATAGGTAATAAAAAATAAATCGTTTTTGTATAAAATTTTTCCCTAAAGTACCTATATGTAAACGAAGAAAATTAAAATACGCTGTTGGTATTGGTACTATTAGAAAGACTTATCACTTATTTGGAATCATCAAATTTGTGGCGTGTGCAGTAGATATTCAATTTGTTTAAATATATCTACGAAACCTAGCTGCTTAAAAATAACATATATGTACTTACAATGTTTAATTTTCACTCAGTATGCCTATATTCGATATGAAAAATTCTTCTCATAAGTTACATATAATTTCTAATAGATTTTAAAAATATTTCAAGGTTAAGTAAGCACGCAAGGGTCACCTTAAGCGTAAGAATAAAACCCATTGCAATTTTTGACACAAAATTTAAGCAATTAATATTAACAAAAAATGTGTTACTAGCTTTAAAATAGGTTTCGAAAAATTCCCCAGCTTTGTAATTACTTGCTGCGGTGGTGAGTAACAAGGTTTTGACCTCGGGTGGATAGTTACTGTTTAATTATAAATTTTGTTGGTGGATTGTAGTTATTTTTCGAAATTTTGTAAAATTAAATTAGAATTAGAATTCATTGCGAAATAACTTAAATTGATGGGTATTTTAACCAGGTGATTTTGAAACGATTTCCGAGCGAGGGGATCACCGACTTGGGCAATATTTTTATTTGATGGATTGGATAAGGAAGCACCGCCAGATATCGTAATCGGTTGCATTATATCCACACCATTTTTTAATTTTCTTTTGATAAGATCGAGCAATCGGTCTAATCGCATCCACTGAATTGCATGGAAAAATTCCTTTTGGAAATTAAGCAATATCTTTTCGGCGATTGTTTTTCTGGTCATGCTGCGACAGGTGGACGCGGAGGTGGTGGTCGTCGCAATAAAACCGGAGAGCGTTAGATCCAAAGAAATTCCTTTTCGTTCAACAACCGGAGTACGTTCGTTAGCTTCACCCGGGAAAGATCAACGAACGCCACCGAAGCCCCGTCGCAGCACGGAGGCACGGAGGCACGGCAGAAGGCCTGACAAAATCTGTTTATGAAAAGTTTGCTGTTCTTGAAACGATGAGACGTGTCGCAAACGAGGGAACACTTTAAACTAGGATTTCGCAATGTGCAGCTTGCTCATGACTGGGGACAGGTCCGAAAGAAAACATTCAGCTCTCGGCGAAAAGTGATGGCCTGGCAAAACAAATTACATCAGACGATCGGCCCCCGGGCGGCCAGAGAAAGACTCCGCCGGCAAAACATGAAAACTTTAATCAGCTTAGATAAAATAAAAAGTGAAGCGCACGGTGTTCCGCCGATACTCCCACGAGCGGCATCAAGGTCGCCTCGATCGTACACCTCACCCAGTTCGCCGTGTGCCGAGTTTAATAACATTTTTCGATGTTTGCTTGCCGCGGTTGTTTGGCCAGCGTCTTACAACCAAAACAAAAGATGTTGAAAGTTTTCACAGTTTGTCAAAGACGAAACGAACAAAGATGAAAATGAGACGAACTTAATCAGTTCAGGTGGCAAGAAGCTTCACCGAAACCAGCCAGGACCAGAGATTTTTTCAGATCGCCAACTTAAGCGGATGAGCTGGTGAACTTGACCGCAAAAATTTTCTTACTAGAGATAGACGAATGATTCACGAAATTTCGTTCGCATGACGCACAGGGGCCTACCTGTTGCGTTTGTTCGACAAGACAACTGAATTAATAAAGTTCACGTATTTCAGCTATTTTGTAATTGGAGAATGTGACGCGTTGCAACATTTCTACTATTAGTCGTTGTTTTCTGCATCCAATTTGCTCCGATAAAAATAGGCGCATGGCAACTGCTTCATTTCGTGTCGAAATCGATTAATAAAAATAATTTCAAAAGACTAGGGGCTTTTTCACTTACTTGATCACTAATTTCCCTAGAATTCGTGAGAACATCAAAATGCCGTTTGTTTGGTTTTACCAACTATCGGGTTAAAACCGAAAATTCTAAAGAGAACATCTCTTAGGAAAAAAAGTAAAATTAAAACTTTAAAAAACCCCCAAGGCAAAACGCCAACTTTCAAAAAGTGAAAAATATTAACCTTATATATGTATATACTACCGAAGCCTTGACTGTTTATTCGTTTGGATATCAAAAGTTTTCAGTTACATTATTTGTTTTACTATTATCTTTATTTGGAATATTTCAAAAACGTTTCTAACTTTGTAGTTTGCCATTTTCTTTCTTTGTACGAGCATAAGAGCCGAAGTGTCTAGAAGCATTATTGTCATAAATACCTACACAATCTGTATCACGAGCTTAAGATCCTGAAAACGATTGAACCAATTTCTACCACTATCCAAATTCCAAACATCCGCTTTATTCAGACAAAACAAACATTGAAATCCAAAGTCCACATAATTTGGTAATCAAGTACTGATTTTAGTAAAATTCCAAAAAGAAAATTTGTAATAGAAAGTCGAATTTGAAGAAATGAAAGTATAGAACCCTATATGCTGATGATTTTTATTTATTCTTTGTAGATTGTTCACTACAAAAACTTCCAGATTTCAAAAGGTTGATGCCAAAATATAATCAGCAATACTGAAATTACGTTTGTCAGGCAAACAAAATCTGAACTTACTTACATTTTCCCTAATAGAAATTTTGAAAATTATTTCCTATGTAATACTTTGAAATACTTTTTCTTACCTAATGAAGTAATAGGGACAAATCTTAATTATGCTCATGTATACATAGTCATGGGAGAAAACAGTTTGTTACCATTTTTGCTAATTGCTAGCATAGGAGCGAGTACATACATTTGCAAATAACTTAAACCGGCATCCTAATCCACAAAGGTGAATAAATCCTTTCTTTACTTGCTTTATACTTCAAGTACGGCAAAAATGTAGGTAACAACTTAGAAAACGGATTTAGTCTAAACCCTGGCACAGTGTCAGGTGTTTAATAGCCTGCCATGAATAACGCCATTCGGCAGTGGGCAATAACCATAAACACTAAAAGTAGTTTTGTTCCTGCAAATTTATATCCCCGGGCAGTCTTCGTCTTCAAAATGTTTTTGAAAGTGTAGATAAGATTTTGACAGTTGACTGTAAACGGTAGTCATAAATAAATAAATTTATATTGATGTCCGTTTTCAGTTAGGTTACCGGATAAGAAGGTATAATGAATTTAGCTGGTTCCATCCCAGCCTTAAAATTGCAAGGATTTTTAGGACAATCATGGACCGGCTTAGTTACTTTTACTAGGAATTTTAGCTGCATACCGTTTGCAAATAATTGCACGCAAATTGCGAACCTAATCCTTGGCTGAGGGACAATTAGGTTTTGGTAGGTAAAACTTCGGGTGCAGCCTTAGACTGTTAGGCGTCTTTTGTTTGTAGGGTTAGGTAATTATACTTCTTTTCAAGGACTGTGGAAGTATGCAAGGAGTTGTGCAGCCTAGCAGGCCACGTTTGCGCCCTACTCTACCTTAAATTTATGAAAACAATAGGTGTCGCAATGTCTAGTTAACTAATTACAAAATCTGCCATGCGTTTCTCGTAGACCTGGAATTTACGAGTATTAATTGTTTTTCTCCTCACAAATATTTTAACAATTTTGCAAAATAATTTCCAAATCTTATTTCATTTGAATAATTTAATATCCTCAATTATTAAAAAACAATTAAAAGAAGACAGGCAAAACCAATACATTGAATTACTACTAATAATAATAATGGTTCTGACTGTACATAATAATTATATACATCCGAAATAATTTACCACGATCATAACATGTATTTGGAAAAAATTGTCCATTAGTGCAATAAATAAGTAAACGATTCCTTCTATAAAAATAACACATTGAAAAACAAAATCATCACTAATCAATCTTTTTCATATTATTGACAATTTATTTCCATGTTTTCTTTTGATTTGATTATGATTTTCGATTTTATACTTACATGATAAGGGATCAATAAATCGAGGAAAACATGTTTACATCCAATTAATAATAATTTAAGTCATTGACTGCAAAGCTTGTGCTTTTCGAGATGTGATTACATCTGTACATTTGTATTTTTAAGATCATTTTATTTTTTAGTGATTTATGATTATGATTTATTCAACGAGTTTTTTTTAATGAAATATTCAATACCGATTGCACATAAAAAAATATATTTGCTGGCAGTTAATGCGCTCACACTTTATTTAAAACGTTTAATAAATGCGGGGGCTACTATGTTGAACAGTGACCAACAAAACTGGTCCTCATAGAGTTCTTTTGTAACATAAATGTATTTAATTTTAATATTTTATTAAAAAAGTATTGCAATACATAGACTGTGTTAGATACCTACTTTGTATAATTCATTAGCATCGAATTGACATTTTTTAAGTAGTGACAAAACTGGTCCATCTCCATAGATATAAAAGGAAAATATTTTTAAGAACTCTATTCATTTCTTCCAAAATTACTGCTGCATTCCCTATTCTATTAATTTCTCTAACTTTGTAAAAAATAATAGAACTAGTAGTAAACGTTTATCCTTATAATTTTCTTGTGTTAACCGACCCGTACCTACATACATATGTAAACAAAATAATAAAAGACCCGAGACTTTGAATCGCTTATACTAAAACTAATATCGACGTCGGTAATGAGTTCAGAGGTTTCGGAGTGCCATCCCCTTGCATTTAGAATTCTTCTAAAACTTTCATTAATATCGAAAAAATTCACAAGAAGTTTTCATTGCACTTATATGTATTTACTTTTCTTATTTGTTTTATTTTAAAATATTTCACACCGCGTTACGATAAACATTAGTAGTTTAGTAGATAAGTGGTTTTTTATAATTACTTCGTGAATTGTTATATTATTATAGTAAAACTTCCTTCTTATTGCAAATTCGGTCATTACAAACAATTCATTATAACGACCAAATTTCTCGAAAGCTTCAATAAAAAATAAATGCTTTTTATTTACACCCTTTAAATTCAGACAAAACGAGCTTAACATATGTTTACAAGTCCAGCATTTGTTAAAAACGAGGAACGCATTTAAACCCATTAAAATAAAGACAGAATATCTTACGAATTTTTTGTTCATAAATTTAATACATTTAAAGAAAATAAAGTTTTTTCTGCTTTTTGGACTTATAATGTTTTTAAACAATTTTTTTTAATTTTATTTAAATATGAAAAATTCGATAGAATAATTCATATAGTACATAGTGTAATTGAAGGAATTTTTATATCATTTGTTTTAATCTTGAGAACTACACAACCGATTTCGGTAATTCTGTTAACATATGTACCTAAGTACACAAACCTAATAATAGAAGTACATGCCTTCTTATATTTATGTAATTGATTTTTGCAAAAGGACGAAAGATTTATGTTTAAAAAAATTTATCTTTATAGTTTATTTTAACAAAGTGGTGTGACATTTAATAGGTAATACAATAATAATTTTAATTAATTAATTAATTAATATTAATATTTTCCTATTTTTTGTTATATAAAAATTGCGCGTTTTCTAGTCCACTTAGTTTAATTATTAAATATGTATGCAAAATTTAAAATTTTGTGGGTTTTAAAATTGACGTCCTATTTAATTAAAACCAGTTTATGAACAAGCCGTAAAGGAATGGATAATGAAACGGGTAAAAACAAAAACAACTTTGATTGCATAAATAACTTATATTGTTTGAATACGTCTAAAATAAATTAAAAAATATAATAAATTTTGGCACATTTAAATACATTTGGGATATAGCTCTGTCATAAAAGCAGAACGAAGTCAATCCTTATAAAATTAAGTACTTCCACCGCTCCTACAATGATCCTACTTTAAGCCGATCAAGCGAGTCAATAAAATATTTATTCCATGGAGTCGGTGGATTACACTTGCCTATTCATTCATACGGTTATTCACAAAGCTATTTAATACTCCCCAACCATTTATCTCACATTAAATTAAATGTATAAATAAAAAAAAAGTTATGTTTAAGAACAAAAGCGTAACACAGACCTTGCAAAATAATCTAGTACTTTCTTACATCTAACATCTAATTTGTTCCACTAACGTGAGGACCGTTTCAGAAACATAATCCTCAATGGCCAATATAATACACGAGATAAATAGCAAAGTGCTTGAGCGGCTCTCACCCTGTAAGTTGCAAGACCTGTAGTTAGATAATTTAACATCTTTTAGTTTGTACAATAGTAACGCTTAGAAAAGACAAAAGGGTGGAGTTTGTCTAAATATATTATATAGCATGACAGCTTATAAGGGATTGTCAATAAATAACATAAAATAGGAGTTACTTAGTTAAATAAGTAGAAAAGTTATACAGTTTGGTTCAGTTTTTGTTTGATAATGAGTGCTACAGTTTCTGAATAATTTGGTGTCTAACTATATATTCTTCTAGTTTATGGAATTGAAATTTTCAAACGGAATTTACAACTATTTTGTGGTCTTAAGACTATTTGCTTCATTTGCTTCACTCTTGGACTAACGTTATTAACGCATTACCGAATTGTACTACAACCACTGGAGTGTTGCCAGAACATTTTTTTAATACTAGAGAAGGACATCGCCAGTCACTTTAAGCACATCGCTGAAGAAGCAATTCATACGCCTGGACGTACGACAGCAGCTTTAGGTGTTCTCGCGTCACAATCCAGTCTCTTAATTCTCGAACTCCCTTGTACTCTGGAATTTGGACATCGACAATCGGTTGCTTGATGCGCAACTTGCGCATGCCATCCGTCGTCTCTTTGAGCACCCTGATGACATATTCATTTTGTTGCTTCAAATATTCCGCTATTGTTTCATTTTCATGCTCCTTAATGACTTGAAACGCCCTGGCAAGAATCTCGAAACGTTGATACAAGTTAGTAAGTTCTCGCGTCAGCTGTCAGAAGAAAATAACAATTATTATTACATTATATTACTAAACGATTAATTTTTATTTACCTCTTCGCGGTTAGGAGGGCCAGGCAAGCGCAGATGTTGTATGGCCTTTTCTGGTAAATTTTTTCCATAGTCATCCAGTTGAAGGGGCTCTCCATTTGGGTCAAGCCATGGAAGATGTTTTGTGCGCCATCTATTGTGATGAGCCTGATGATTATCATTAAAAGCTGTTTGAGTCTGTAAGATTAAAATACATTTTATAGTCGAGCTATTCTAGAAAATATTTTAGTATGTATAATTCCCTGCCCAATCATTTTAAATCTAAAACTACCTTTCGGAAATTTCTTAATAGATTTGCAAATCACACTTTATTTTAATTATAACATAAATCAACATCATGTTCTACAAATCGTAATTTTCTACCAATCGTAATTTTGGGCTAGTTCGAAAAAATGTAGTGATGAATGAAATGTACAGACATGAAAATCGTTAACACTTATAATAAGATCTTATGCCTTTCTTATAAGCCCATCATTTTTAGGATTCCGTTTTATTTAAAGAACAAAGTACAACAGTACATAAATGTGATGCAAAATCGCGTAATGTTTTATTATATAAAAAAGCATAAATTGAAATACAAAAGGTAAATAATTATTTATAAATAGATACGCCACTTAAGTAATAATTGATTTAATAGAGTATTAAATTTGTTTTGGAATTCCCCACAGACAAGAATTACACTTTTTCCCACATTGTTACTTAACAATGAAACGCTAACACGTGATAACAATGTGTAGGATACACAAGTGCATGAACGTTATCTTGCTTGATTTTATTTACATAAAAATAAAATGAAATGTTTAAACGATTATCATCCCAGTGAAAGAATTAAAAAAATCCGATAATTGATAGTCGTCGATGAACGTAAGCATTCATTAAACGAAAATATATCAATGACCGATCATTCGAGGTGATTAATAATTGTCAAAGTGATCGAAGCCTGATTGAGAGAGGGTGCGATTTGAAACACTTAAGAGCAGTCTTTATATACGCGACTATGAATCACAAATTTCAATCACCTTTCGGGGCTACTGCCTTCAAGAAAAAAGAAGTAGAAGATTGAGGTAGAAAAAAAGGAAGTTACGATCAGTCTGAGATCTTGGCTGAGATTGACTTGAGTATTTTTCTGTAAATAATTTGCCTTGACAGTGGCAATCAGAAGAACTCAACTATGTGTGAGTGTACTAGAAGAATATGATGATGAAGAAAAATCGGCGAAATAAGAATTTTAAAATCCAACTCTGGGACAAACCTTGCATATTCAACAAAGTCAAGTCAATTGAACGTTTTTACGACGATCCGCATTCTATGCGCCAAAGATCGGAAGGAAGGAAGTTTTATTTACATATTAAAAGTAAAAAGAATAGAACGGCAAAACAAGCCGGCTGGCCGATCCGCAGTATTCTTATGGGATTGTACATAACACCTCTCGAAAGGTGTCTTCGACACCTCATTACTTGATCAATCAATAACCGCAAAAGTATGCGTTTTGCGCTATTCATTTATATTTGTGTGACGCGATCAATTAACAAATACAGCTGAAATCATTCAAATATTATGCTCAATCAAGGGCCACTATACTCTCGTATGTGTTCAGGTGTAGAGGTAACGCACGCGTACATAAGTACGCTTGCTTGAATGAATGAAAACAAAACCGCAAAGAGAAATATCTCATAAATAAATCCGGCGTCTGGTTGATTTCCGAAAGGAAGTTGATCAAATATCGACACGAACGCAAATTCAATTTGACAATCAGAACAAAAAAGCCAGACAATCGCTGGAATGGTTATATTGTTCACTTATTAAAATTTCCAGTACGATGTCGGTTGAAATGCAATAATATCGACGTGACAAGATCAGCCGGTCGGCGGTCATCAAAGAACATTTTAAATTCATATTTTACCGCCGAAGAACTTTTCGACGTTTTAGCCGGCTAGAAGCTTCTTCAACGAAGAAGATCGTCGCCAACCCGTCTTTCCGCTTCACAGTCCGGAAATCGCCACACCATCAGGTGAGCATACAAATACCAAACGAACTGGACAATACCCAGATATTTTTTATTAAACAGCTGATCACAAATTTTACAAATAGCCCAGAAATGGTAGTGCGATCAAATAAAAACATCGGTTTCATACGTCTAACAGTAGATGAGACTGCTCCCACAACTTTCTCCAGTTAGAAATAAAGATTATTATATTTCTTCTCGAAATGATATGCAAATCACCCTTCAGATATGAATATTTTAAAAAGAAAACAAAGAATTCACTGAGGCAATAGTGTTGACGCTTTCGTGTCTGGTGGTACACACGGGAAATGACTCGGAATAAGCGTAGAATAGAACCGGATTTGAAGCAAATATCTTGTGTGACGATTGCTAATTAAAATAATTATTTTTATCAACTTACAAAGTTCTCGACATGAGCATAATTTACATCGTATGATAATTGTGCTTGTTTCAGGATGGGCTCGATGGCGTCTCTAACATCCGAACATGAAAGATTGTCGTCGGTCATTTTGAAGGGTAGTGCTCGAGTCTTTTGTAGTAATAACAGCCAGAAGCAAATGCAAATGAGTAAACTGTTGAATTCTGAAAAATAACACAAAATTTATTAATGAGTGGGAGATTCTATTTTATTTTTAATGCAAAAATAACAATAATAATTGAGTGAGTTTATAATGTATAAATTTTAAATTTTAAGATACGACAATATAGGTACTTTTAAGAAATGTTTTGACGAAAATGAAATTAATTTTCAAATGAAAATATCTTTGGTGAAGTGAAAACAATAATTTGTGAAAAAGTGGGTCAGAATTAATTGCATTACTAATATGTAATTAATAATGCTATAATTTACACAATTTACCACTTCTAAAGATGGATACCAGCAAGGTGTAGGTAAAGAATTTAATTTATGTTGACCCCTAAAATACGATTGTTTATGAAAAATAAAAGTAATGTATCTATGTACATGTCATATTTTTTATTTGGACTTAAACAAGTTCGTAAAAATTAAAAATTATGGTTCATTAGAAAAATGAGAATACAACGTGAAATTAGCTAATTTTCTTAACGAATTCGTAGTAATAAGAATTCGAAATTCTTCTTCCGAATTCGTTTTTGTACGGAAATAAGAAATTTATTTTAAAAATAAAAGCAAATAAAAATAACAGTTACAATATTCCAAATGTTATGTTTATAAATAAAGTAGAGTTTCATTCAAATACAAAAACAGAAACAAAACGACTAATTGCTCAGCTTGAGTGAATTTCCAATTAAAACATTCAGAAAAGCCAGCAATAGTCCTTAATGAAGGGAAGTTTCTATTGATTTATTTTTCTGTTTCGAGAATATAATGGGCGTTCCAATCTTGATATTTTTACGTAAATTGCCTTTTTCGTCCTATTACCGACACTACTCCACCTGACTACCGTGTAGTCTCATTAACGGATGAAAATACCTTCCTTACATTGCACAAATTCCCGAACAAAATCTCATTCTTCCACATCACAGCACTTATCTAATTGCCGCGAGACATAATTGTAACAAGACACGAGAAGGAATCAATGAGCTTTCCAGACATGAATCGCCGGCCTCCCGGCCAATGGATAAATAGACACGTCCATTCTCAGCGCCAGAGGTCCCTTTAGGGCTTGCAAAGTGAGAGATGTGATGTTGGCCTTAGGCTGTGCAACAGAAATAAAAACCGACGCGCCGGCAGCTCTACCGCACCGAGTAGAGGCGAAACATCCTGAAAATGATGACGATCCTGCTCGCCCGACGACAAGATCAATGTCAGTAGCAATGGAAAAAATGCCGAGAAGCCACCAAAGATCACCTAGGAATGCACCAGTGAGCGCACACCTTAAGACGGCAACTAGTGTCCGCCGGGGAAAAAGGTTTGTTTGAAGATTCCACGCATTGTGGACTGCTGTCGACTGATCGGGCTGGGGATGTTGAAAAAGCCAAAGATCCGTTCCACTGTTATGATTAACTATTTTCACGCATAGATCATCTGGAAAGGCTCTGGCTGAGATATGCGGCTGAGAGCGGCCGTTTTTATGCGGCCACACATGTCCAGCGCGAAGTGCTTCGCTCATGTACTTACTTACGTAATTAGCCCTCGGCACGGGTAATTAGTTTTAATATAATTGATGCGACAAATGAACGAAGGTATGCTGCTCGCCTGGATGTGAATGAATGCCACTCGAGCTAAGATCTAGTCAAGTAAAGAGTTCTTGAGACGCCGATTTTTGTTGCTACCGCTTTATTCTGCGCTGCAGATGAGGCACTTTTAACTTTAAGACGGGAACGGACAGTCGGAGCTTTTATTTTTGTGCGCCGCGCGAATTAGCTCCTCGGAGCGGGACGTACTTAAAACAAGTTTTTTAGTTTTTTGACGTCCATCTAAAAAGCTAGGCGTTTTGCGTTCAGTTACATATGGCCTTTGTGTTCGCCTATGACAACCGAACGGAGTAGTGATTTAATCCCACAGAAGGTTAATGCCTCGAATCACATTTTAACCTTCTATGTGAATGCTACACGTGCATTTAAGGTTTCTATCTTCTCTTTGTATTTTTTTCTCGTTCGGAACACCCCAATTGTTCGATTTGCGATCAACTTTTTTAAAAATATATTAAAGAAGCAAACAAAACATTATTTTTTATCAATTTCTATTACAAATGGTCATAAAGTATTTTTAGAATCGGTCGTTCGCCTATGTTTTACTGTTCAAAGACCCTCAATTTCATATTTGAGCTAAAATTAGCTATTAGAGTTAATTGACAAGTAATAGGCAAATTTTAATTGATTAGGTACTCATCTAAATCGCTAGATGCTAAAAATGTTAGCTCGTCCAGAATTAAAGTAGGAAGTAATCAACTTGGGAAATGTTTTGTTTTTGTAGCAAATAATAAGATGATCTCTGACGTAGTGATCATCGCCTCTAACAAAAAAAGAGTGCGAACTGTAGGTCACCGATTTGAATGAAGCTTTTTATTTAATTTATGGTTGACGAGAGTACTAAGATCCAAAACCAGTTTTCTTCTTTAAATCTTCGCAATATAAATAAAAGTGCTTTTGCTTTTATATTTTCAGCTGATTTTATAATGATTTCCTTAAAATTTGATGTTTTTCGTTAATTTGTATATTACTACTTTTGTTAAACATAATTCAAGCAAAAATCTAAAATGAACTACAATATGTCCCAAAATCGACAATAGCTTAATTATAATAAAGTGTTAAATGTCCCAAGCAAATAAATAAATTTAATCCCTTTTAGGGACGAATTGTTAAAACTCGTAATGTTTTAATTCCAATTTGGTGATATGATTGTCTGAGGTTTTTTCTTTTCTTTATCTAACAATGGAATTTAAAAGATATCTTCCACAGAGTTTACACAACTGATGATGATATTGTGATATTGAATTAGTCACATGGGAACTGGTACCAAATCAGTAGGATTATAATTGAACTCTTCCATCACCCATTTTATAACCATGAGCATTTTTGTGATTTATATTTTTTTACAAACGCTCATTGACGAACAAATATCTTATATCCGTGGTTTTAGATTTTTTAATGCTGACTAATTTTGCTAACTTTAATAATTTGTATGCAAAAGATACACGTTTATACACACAGTACAGAGAATATAGAAAATATAGATCATAGAAAGCTAGAACAGTATTTAGCTAACACTAATAATTTTTTATTTGCCAAGTGTTCACTACTAGCGGCAATATAATACAAATCAAACATTTAATGAAATTATACATATGTATGTCTTCAGTAAAAGAGGGTAATTGACGTAAAACTATTGGCTGCTAATTGACACCAGCAATTATAAATCTTTTCCGTTTACCTCAAATACAATAGTGCGACTTGAATTAGGCAATAGCAAAATAAGTTATAAGCCAATCTCTTCAGTAAGCCAAAATATATATATTTATTGAAAATTAAAGCAATCAGATTTAAATAGCTTCTATTTAATTAGTATGAATGAAGAAATATTAAATTTCTTTGCGCAATTTAAAATAATTATCGGAGGCGGGATGCGTGTGAATTATGCTTACATATGTAAGATTTGCCTACAAGTTAAAATAGAGTTCCATTTGAAAATTAACTCATTTTACACCAAAGATGCAAATAATCATTCTATAAAAATCTATTAGGCTTTTTAAATATCACGAGGCTCTGTAATGTTAGTTATTAGTAAGAAGAACATAACTTTTTGAAACACTTCTTATCTTATGGAGAAAGCTAAAAAAAAGCACCGAACTAAACTCAAATCTAAGATATTATGAAGTGCATCAATTTGCCGCCGGCTAACCTGCAATGTAAGGTATAGGTATTATTAAAACACTAAAAGTAAATAATTCAAACAGTCAAACACAGGATTAAACTAAACTGAAAATTAACAATTTTTAAGATATTTTAAGAATTCATAATGTAAAGAAATAATCGACATGCGTCGCAAAATGTATAGGTACCGAATTTTAATGTGAGATAAAGTTTTATGGATAAATGTTATTTTAGAATTAAAATTTGTAATATTTTAAAAACTACATAGTTAGTTTTTCAAAATGGCTTGGCAATTTTATTCTTCCAAGATTTAATTTGAATTATTTTACTGTCTAAAGCTTTGAAAACAAAATTATTTTTAGCTTTTATCGTTATGAGGGTCAAGTATTATTAAATTCCCAACACCTGTAATCCCGGGTATCCCCAGCGAATAACTTGACCGCCTTTCTTTCCACTTAAGTGATAAAGACAAGGATTTTACTGTCAGAATAAGACTTTCACAAAATGTTGCATTTTTACATTATATACCTATATAAGTTGCAAAGGTACTTTTAAAAGAAAAGTTAAACGTTTACAAAAATTCAAAATGAATAAAACACGCTTTAAAATTGATCGTTATTAAAACCCGAAACGCTTGTTACAACAATAAAATAATAAGAAATTGTTTTTTTCAAGGGAGGGAGTTTTGCGCAAATTATGTTCGAAAAAGTATTAAATAATAATAATAATATGGCAAAATTGAAGTTATTAATTTATCGAAAGATGTATATTTCTTAATTGGCTTAACCTTAAAACAAATCAGATTTTCGCATTAGCAAAAGTGACATATAGGTACCTATTAGGAAACACAAATACTTTTTACCAATTTTTAGTCTTTTTATTGTATTTAAACATTAAATATTCATATATAGGGTATTAAATATAATTCTCAATTTTGGTTAATGTTAATTTAATTAATATTTCTATTTTCAATTTAATTAATATTTCTATAATCAACTTGAAGGTCATAGAAGGAAAATGCATCATTTTATACCTGTAGCGTATCAAATCATTGAATGATTTGCCAAAAATTGATAACGTCAAACGAATCAAAATTATAAACATACGTGTGCGCGAAAGAATTTTAATATCAAAAATTTTTAGAGATAAAAATCATTTAAAACTTATGTTATTATTATCAGGTAAATTGAAATGTAACTTGTTCTTTATTGCCATAAAAATAGGTTGTTATCTGTTGGGTGAAGTACAATTTTTCAGAAAGATATATAGGTATTGTAAAAATTTTATCAGAGGCTTTAATTGCACTTCCACGCACGCAGACTTTGACAAAAGGAAAATTTTCGAATTTCCGGCACCATAAAAAATAAATAATGAACGCATTTTTTAAATGGGGAGTGTTTTGAAGAGAATTTTGAATGGAATAGGTATGTATGTTAACAATTTTTGTGAGCAGTACATACCTAAAAATGATAGAAGAAAAAATAGACATTAAAAAATCAATTTAGTTATATTTATGATAGGGAATTTTAAGATATTTAATATGCAATACTTGAGAAGAGTTAAGGCGTTTATAAATTTTCTTTAATACTTCATATAAAACACATTAAGAATTAAGAATTAAACAAATATAAAATTCAAATAAATTTGAAAGCTCTATGTGATAATTTTCAAAATAACTTTAAAGAAGTAGGTTTAGTTTCCTTGATTTATTAAAAACATCGTTAAACGATTTGAATAATTAATTACTTACTTGTTCTTTTAAAATTTGTGTACAAGGTTTTAGTAGATTGACTGATTTGATTTCCATTGGATGAATTTTGAAAACTATTTTTCCTACGCCTAAAACTGGAAAATACTGATATTTGGCATTGTTCTTCCGTACTTAAAGTGTCTTTTTGTCGCTTGAAATTCTTTTTCACACTAAAATTTTTAGGATTCTTTTCACACTGGCAGCAGTTACACTTGGTTCCATGTAGTGATTGAACACTAAAGTTGATATTGGAATTAATGGTTCTAGTCGTTCTTTGGTCCCTATCCAACATCCCGTAAGGGTGGTAGACAAATGCTTGGGATGGAGTCGTATTACAAGCTTTCCCGTTCACAACACACATTTTGAATTATAATTATTTAAATAGTAGTTAATAATTAGGAGCTAAACGTATAATACTATCGGATACTAGGATATATCACAGTCGCACTGATGTCTTTAAAAAATAAAAACGTTCACAGAATTGTCCTAACAGGTGGCACAGTTCTTGAGTGCTCGTCAAATCACAATAAACTCAGTCACGCACTTCCTTGGGACACTTGAGTCAATTCTTCTATGGTATGCAATCGCGTTGTGAACCTTAACTCTTCGGCTTAGTGTTAACCCAATGAACTCTCCAGTGGCAATAATAATTGATAGCATGACAACTTCTTTTATAGCTTGTACACCTTTGGCATCTTTTGATTTAGATCATAAGAGATGACGGCTATATACTCGCGCAGGGAAGGTGGAAAAAATTTCCCCACATATTCGCGCGACAGGAGCCACTATGTAAGAGATACACAGAGATGCCGGTGATACTGTCTTAAGATGAACAGATAGTTGAGATCTGATAGTAGTGCCCGTCACTAAATCCCACCGATAATGCAAAAATTCGACGAAAGTTGAAAAAACTCACTGGCCGATTTGTATCACACACGAATCTCTTCACAACACTATTGGCCTATTGCACTTTTCCCCGATATTTAATAAAAAAGTGGACATCGATTGTGTGCCAGTCCATTCATATATCCTTAAATACGCACTCTTGCACAGGTTTTATATACATTTCACGGTAGAACACGGCACGTCAAAAGCACGACTGGCGTTTTTTACTCAGGTGTATCGCAAAACCGAACTGACACGGAGTCTGACACTATTTTAAATGTTATCTCTTCATTAGGTGCTTCTGATATATGCCACCGACTTCTGGCGGAATATTAACACACTCGTAGTGCGTACAGGGAAACACTATAAAAATTTTGTGTGATTAGTCAAACCGTTCGCTATGTATATAAGCGGTGGGCTCGTTGACAGACAAAATGGAAAAAAACAAAAAACAATTTTTGCCGCAACTTGAAGACAATCAACTCACCAAACTCAAGAGTAACTGAAGGAAATTGTCTTAAGCGGACTCTCTTAGTAATCAGATATTGATACCGCATGTGGTTTGCTAAGAGCGAGGCAAGCTTCTTTCCTACCTGAAGACCGCACAGTCTTATGTGTGGTTGTCAAAATAGAGGTAGAGAGAGTGTACGACCTCCTTATATACTTTCTTACCTGGAGAGTAAGCAACGAGATCGTTACTCAGCTAGAAAAACTCTGACCATCTCGCATCGCTCAGTCACAGTGATGATCGTCATCACGACTGGTGGTCTTTCCCTCTACAAAAAATAAAGAAAAAAGTGTGATCATCGCTCGAGCTGCGATCGTGCCAATTACTCATCTCCCGCGCCAGTTTGAAAGTCATGAATGGCGGAGAAGATCAGCAACCAGCAAGATGTCTAGCGAGTTAAGATCGCGCAATATCTGCGTGATGCGATTTTTCTAAAGCTTTCGGTGATCTTGACCAATTTCAAGATCTCTTGAAATTTTTATTAATAAATGATCCTCGCTGGCCAAGAAAATATAATCGTGAAAGAACGATCTTCGTACAGTATATAGAAAATTGGCACAAATGCCGGTATTTTATGTTTAAGCAACAATCCTCAAGAGAAGTATTTTTTTTATCGTAACGTAGTTTCCCCTTACTCAGCTGTTTTGTTTAGTTTCACTACGAAATTCCTACAAAATTACGAATCTACCGTTCTTAGGATTTTCTACGAAAATCGAATGGATATCGAACAATTGGTTTCTGCCCACTGCATTCAATGAGTAAGAAATTCTATCCAGTTACTATAGAATTTCAAACTTTTCATTAACCTCGAGTAGTAGAAGAATTACCTTTAGCATAATTACTACGAAAATGAGTCTACGTCAGACGTTCATTTGTAAGGGGATTCTGTGGGTGCAGATAGTTTACGAGTGAATAGTTAACATTTACGTCACAGCCTTTCCAACTCTTTTCGGTAAATTCCCAGAGTGGAATCATACCTTCATTGTTTTTTGCTTGTTTGATAATGTAAAATCGTGAAAAAAAATCTTAATATTATTTTAATAGCCTTAACATACACAAATATTGAAGAAAAACTTCGATGCACAATCACACAATCATTTATCATGTCACAAAATCTCTATTTCAATACCATAGTTTATTCAATAATAACCTAACAAAAAATGTTTCTCGATGCCTATAAAATGAATGGATAATCATATGTAGTTGGTTGAAATAAAATTCCTTCCAATTGTCAATGCCTATAATGTTCAAAGTGGTTAAAACCGTGTTATTAAAAGGATCCAAGAAAATAAAATTTTTATGTACACGAAAAGGATTAGGATAAGTAGTTAGCAAACTAGTAAAATTGGAAATATGTACCCTGCCTCGATAACATTTTGACTTTCAGAAATTTTGTTTATAAATTTTCTTTCCTGTTGACATATTTCTTTCCTTCCTGTTGACATCTACGATTTTAGCGCAGAGCAATTTATTTTTTCATAAATTAATGTCGCATTTTTGTGCGTCTGTTTTTCGTTTTTGAGAATGAAAATATTTTTGAATGAAAATCCCAAACTTCTGCTGTGATTTGAATAAAATTAAGAGGAAAGTAATTTTAGATAATTGGATATCCCCAATTTGTTTCGTTAAATTTTCGCTATATTATTGTTAATGTTTTCTTTCTTATGAGCTTAAATTCAAATTATTTTTTAGGACAGAGTATAACAAAGTTCGCATTTTTTATAATTCGTATTTCATACCCTTTCTTTAGGTATATACTAAATTTTTTACTATAGTCTGGTAAGAACTCAAAATTTCAAAATTTTTTAAGTATTATAAAATATAATTCACGAAATATGAACCCTAAAAACTTCAGTTTCCTCATATAGTACCTAGGTATCTACCAATGCAAACATGTATTGCATCATTACCATGTTTTGTAATAACTTTTATCTACAGAAGAGTACAAATTGTGTTCATTTGGGCTATATTTCCTTTTTTGCTGTGTTTATTATTCTTTAACCAGCTGGAGTTAAAAAATACAAGAACATTTGTTTAATTAGGAAGGATCTAAAAATTCAATTACCATATGATCCAGAAGCTGCGTTGGCACTTTAAATATATCATTGAATTGCGAAACATCTCAAAAAAGTTTTTAAAGCATGATTGCATTTACAGTCCTTTAATAAAGTGGGGTTTTGGGATTTTTTAAGCAAACTAATTTCACAACACAAACACAATTTCACAATTTTATCATAATCTCCTTTTATTAATATTGTAAACATTAGGTATGACTTTGTTACATAGAAATGAATCATGATAAACGTTCCAAAGTTGTGACAATATTCATTGGTAACACGATCTTCACATTTAAAGTATTTTCAACGAGAAATAAGCGGATATTAATTATAATTATTATTCCTTACATCTTCGAGTTATTCTTCAAAACGAAAATTTCTTTCGAAATGTAATTTAATGATCTACACCACAATAATGAATCATTTCTTTATAAGTGCAAGTGTTACTAAAGCAGATATACATACATATATGCAGGGTAATAAAATTTACTACAAGAAATTTCAAAGTTTGTTAACTTTCAAGAATACTTTTTAACATTCCCTTTTATTTAAAATAATAATAGGTTTTTTGAAAAAAGCGCATTTTGATAGTAATATTACAACAATTGTTTTATTTTGTTAATACCCGAATCTTGGGAAAAGGGTATTTTTTTACGACATATAATGCAATTATTTTGAAGTGAGTGATTAATTAGGTATTGTTGCATTTTCTATTCCTATTGCAAATGGCACTGCTGAGTTCATGGATCAAATGCATGATAGTGTTTACGTCAAAATGATGGAAAGGTTTCCAATTCGTTACAATTCGTCATTATAGTCGCATGAGTGCGGGAGTCCCACTGTCGCCAATTGTAATTTTGAATATTTTACCCATTATTTGTACTACAATAATTGCCACAAATGACGTGGTTTTTATAATATTATCAACTCGGTAATTTTTTTCAGAAAATAATTACTGCCGAGGCATTTCTTCTTATTTTTTTTATTTTCTTTCGATCTAACCCAAAAATCCATTGCATCATCAACGAAAGTGATTTTTGACTATGTCTTCGACTGGGAAATTAAGTATAAATCATATCGTCACTGAAAAGGTGTTAAACTTATGCTAAATGATTTTGTTACAACTGCCAAACTGAGTAGGTATAAGTCACTCAAAGCTCAAATGATGAAAGTAAACAACTCAATTATACTTCGTGGGCCAAGCCTTCCTTAACCGACGCACGCTAGACTGATCGGCATTTCGCTAGAACTTTTTAGTTGGGGATTTGATGTAAGCTGAATAAGTTATATTATAATTTATTAGGCGAGGTCAATTTTCTGAGAAAGGATGTTTCATATAGATATATGTAAAAGGAAGAAGTGACGGATATGTTTTTTTTTCTGGAGATATTTAACTTTAAAAATCTGGAAAGTGATATTTTCCCTCTGCAATTTGTCTATGCCCACGTAATATTTTGGTGAGTAACCTTATAAATAACAAATCTGAAAAAATACATGCTAGTCACCGTCGATAAGTCAAAAAAGCGATATTTCTCTTTAATTCTTTCATTTCTAAGTTTTCCAAGAATTTTCTAAAACAAAATGGTGGAAATGTCCTTAATTTTCGAAATTTCAAAGTTGAATATTTCAAAAAGTAGGTACAAGTGAGCGAACAATTTTGTTGTTGTTGCATATTCATCACTTTTGACCCCAAAGCTTTATCAAAATTCGTGAAGAGATTTAAAGTCAAACTGAATCTGTTTCTAGCCATGATTTAGTCGCATTTAAAAAACGTAGCATAAAAGGTCATCAGTGGTCGAAACTCGAAATGTATGGTATCAAATGGACCGCACCGAAGGGCCGGAAAAGCAGCGACATGCTCGTCTTAGATACCGTCAGCGCTTTTTATGCGAACCAATCGTTTTCCATTGGTAAGAGAGTCTTGGGTGTGGCCTGGTCGCGTTATCTCCATCCCGCGCCTTAGATAACAGATTTCCACGGCGGAGTTCATTCATAAAAAGTTTTCCCATTCTTGCCCCTAGTAAATAAGAAAAGCGTCGCCTCGCCGCCATGGAGACCGTCGCGGCGCACACACGGGCAGGTGCCTCACCTGCCGCGGTGCACGGCCCGGCTCGGGAAATCGAACGCGAGAGAGCGAACAAATCGAACAGGTAAACGCGACGCTCGACAGTCAACAGGTGCTCAGTTCACGTCAGCTCGGCTCAGTGTAATCCGCGGCTGGGTGTGAACGCCGGCGAGGACGTGACGCAGGGGAAGTCGCACACCTCTCCGCGCGCAGCACCTCAAGCCGCGTTAGACAGCGTCCGCGGCGTGCACCTGTCCAAGTGGGGAATCCCCGAGCGAGCGCTGCTTTCGCGGCAATTAGGCGAGCTTTTCGCGTTCAGCGCGCGCCCGTAGGAGGCTATTTTTATTTTGGTTTCGAAAGCCGGCTTTTCTGTGACGCTTCTACACCTGCCAGATTTAAAGCCGAGGGCCGGTTAAATCACTGCGAGACTCAAACTGCATTTTCAGCGCTGTTATTGAATATGCAATGGTTGTGTAATTAAATTATGCAGCGGACTCAGATCTACGAGGAATGCGCGGTGACTCATTTTCGCATCAAATGTACAATTGCGTGAGGAAAACGCGACTGGGAGCAGTGACCCGCGCGCGCTGAGCCGACAGAACTCCGCATGAGATAAAGTGGCAGCGGTATGAAATTTGCCTGTCGCGCCATTTCAAGGACATACCATGACAAATTAAACAAATTAGCGCCCGCGACTAATTTTGTTAATTAAAATGACTAAAAAAAACAAAATAAGGCACTAGTCGTTCACTAATCATATTGAATTTTATTTTTAAAAAAATTTCAAGTTTTCAAACTATTAAACACAATATGAAAATTGAGTAGGTACTAAGAATATTTTAACGTGAGTAATTTTGAGTCTACTATAAAAATTTGGACATTCAAGCTAGCGGATCAAATATATAGTAACTGCAATTTTTCCAATTTGATAAAGTTAAATTAAGTTCTCAGTAAAGATAACTTGAGAACATTATTTCGAATTTACTATCAAAGTTTGTAAATTTAAAATGGCGGAACCAATATGACAACCGATTGAGTAACAAACATCTTTACATCCTTCCACAATTAGGCATAACATCCATGTTTTCGAAATTTTAATGAAAATTAATGTAAAAATAATTTCGTGGTACTGATTTCGAATTTACTTCCACAATTTTGGAAATTCAAAATAGCAGATCTAATATCGGATTCTAATTCAAAGTTTTTCCATGGCAATTAAATAGAGTGCTTTTTATTTTATATTTAATATAAGAATTTGAAAACCAAAAATTGGAAAATAGTTTCAAAAGTAACTGTGAAAAATTATAGAACCTTTGTTTTCTTTCTTAACAGTGAGAGTGATAGCAAAGGTATTTCATTTGAAAAAAACTGGTGTAGTTTCTGTAGTAAGTTTGGAAAGATAAATTCTCTCAAGATGAGCATGCGCAAATTGTTTATGTTATTTTGATTGTTTTCAATTAGTTTGTTAAACTGTTATTATAATTTAGATATCAAATATATAAGAGAAAAAAGTATTCCAGTGAGAGAGTATTTGAATTCATAAAATCTCCAGTTTCTCAAATACATACAATAATTCTTCAGGGGAGTCTTGATAACCAGAAGTGATAAAAAAACCTTAGTTCTTAAATTTGTTTGATACCAAATTTCACTTCGTATATATTCATTATATGCTTGCATATGTTTGTATATGTAATTGCGAAATAGACCTGGAATAAATACCCTAGCTTTAATGCCGCCAATAAGATCTTATATACCTGTTTTCTGGGAAATACCTATTTCAAAGGAATCATACATATTAGTTCCATCAGACACTAGCAATTATAGGCATTTCTTAAAGAAATTCCTTTGAAGATGAGATTTGCCAAAAAAAAATTTTCCTGGAATGTTCAAAGCATCGACCTACGAAAGTGAATTCGAAACATAATCCTTTCGAAATTTTCCCGGAATGCCGAATTTGTATTTCGTTAGCAGACAAAGGTGGGAGCACGATAAATTCTTCTCGTACCACCGCGGGCAGACACTGCTCTGATTCATGATCTAATTTATCTGGAAATAGAGCGCCTCAAAATAAAAAGCATAAATTTAGAACTACTCAGCAGCCCACCACGTCCAAGCGCGTGTAGTAAAAATCGCGGATAAAATAACTTTTCGGCCCAACTCTCAGCATCACGGTCAATGCATCATGAATGAATTTTGGAGATTCGGGGAAACGCTTCGTTTTCTGACGCACCGCCGCTGGACCGTGGAACGCGTTCGCTTGACCAAAGGCAATTTCCGGGGCGGAACCCACCACTTTGTGAATACCTTCGAAAGGAATTTCTTTCCGTTGCCGCTATTTGACTTGAGGTATTCGCAATTTAACGACAGTCCAGTCCGCCGATATTTACGCTGACCACCTTGTTTGAGATCATGTAAATTAGGAGCTGAAATCAAGTGCTCATCGCACGCTGATCGTGCCTGCAATTTAAAAATGCCTCGATAGGCCTTGAGGTGGGCATCCCCTCGCAGCAGTTTTCTGTACTTTGACTTGCGTTTTGCAGGTGAAGAAAGTGATTCAGCGCGAACAATGGCTCTAGCCTCTAGCCTCTAGCCGCTAGAGATCATGGGCCTTGCGGGATCGAGCCGTTTCAGTAGTGGGCGAAGTTTGAATTCATTATAAATTGAATACGCCTGAAGACATTTTTTGAAAGAGTAACTTTGTGGACCATAACGGTACCTTCGCGCTTAAGGCACGTCAGGCAACGGCCTTCGTTGGCCTTGGAGCATTCATTCCGGATTTTTGAAGGTTGCGTCACACAAACCTCAGACCGTGCAGAAATTTTTTTAAAGAGCTTTGAATATCTGCTGAATTTCAATCTCTTGTGAAATCAGGCTAATCAACTTTGGACGGAATTGGCGCCAAAAATTTGGTCTAAATTTGGATCCGCAAGTGGTTGAGAAAGAAGACGTTGTTACAACACGCGCCGTGACGTATGCTCAAGGGCCAAAGTCTGTCGTCTTGAGTGTAAGTGAAATATTTAAGAGAAAAAGAGCGAGAAACGCGACCCATTTGGCCATTCATAACTTCTCGCGATCGCTAATCGAGTGAGCTTACCTGAACACCTTGAAACGCCGTGTGCATGGAGCGGTGATTCACTCAGCCGCTCAGAGGTTGGCTTCATTACCGAGGGAATTAGGTTTGTTGGGCGCGCTTTTACGCGGATTTTATGAAGTCATGGAATGAACCGCAAGCGCGAGTGCACTTATTATCCACAATGTTGTTTCAATAGTGGAAAGAAAAATTTCCACGAGGAAATTTCCTACTTTCCGAGATACACTCTATTGATAGCATTATAAATACCTTCCATGGTCATATAATATGTAAAACGTGAGGCTACTGACTGCAAACCGATTGCACTGAAATAATGCTATTCATAAGTGCTTCTAAGGAATTTATTGGAACTGTTTAAGCAAGTTGGGTTTTTTCATATAATTTTACAGAGTATCTTAGACAATAAATTGCCATTCACCCACTAATGTCGAATGAATTTCACCTGATGATATAAAAACCATCAAAGAGTTTGACTATAGCTTTGGGATTTTTCCAGAATACGATGAAACTAAAGAATAAGTTATATTTTTCAGCATACTCTTATAAAAAGATACTACTTAACACTTATTGCAACCAATGACTAATAAAACGTATTGTATTGTATTTTTTTCATATGCATATTTTATTTGTAAGGTTACAGGAACCCTTGTAACGTATAAGTATCCGTCTCTCTACATATATCGAGGTATCGAGTTGAAATTAATATCCTAAGCCTTATATGTATTCCTATAAAAATTCAAGTTTCTAATTCAATACGGCCTTTTAAAGTGTATTTTCATACTGATACCGACTTACTCACTGACTGACACATCAAAATCTATAGGGTATTTCCCGTAAACCTAGAATCTTGAAATTTGGCACTACGGAATGTCTTATGTATATAGATACATATATAAAAATCCCAAAATCATTAATTTCTAATAGTTTTTAAATATTTTTTATATAAATAAAAATGATAGGGTTATTAAAAACGAACTTAATTTTGATTCAAATTAAATAGATAACTATAAAGGAATTATAATACTTACAAGACGCGAATTGTACTCGCACTTAGACATCTCTTTTATAACTAATTCTTATTTTAAACTACTCTTCTGTTGTAATGTTTTTTTTTTTTTGTAGTACTTAAGGGATTTGTTTCTTACTATGAATTACTTATTTTTCTCTTCTAACGTGCAATTTCATTTGAACTTACAAGTTTTTTATTTCACTGGCGATTTTAGGTTCGGATCCCTAAGATAGTCTCTATAATGCCCGGGACACCCCATTTTTTACCGGGCAAATATTTTCTTACATTTCAGGTATATGCGGCGTACCTGTAACTTGTTAACTGCAAATAAACCATATTTAACTTAATATTGCTGTAAGAGAAATTTCAGTTCAATGATATATTGAATTTCACGTTTTAGAAAACTCCTAAAAGAAAAACGCTAAATGACACCCAAACTTGAAGGTAAACTGCATTGGTTTTAATCCAGGAACTGGAAGAATTTGTACTAACCTGCGCGAATGCATCTTTTTGAAGGAAGAACTTCGTCCATCGCACATTATGAATCTACTATATCCAATTCTTGAATAAAATTCAGTCCAGAAATATAAAATTCCAATTACAGAAGGATTTCCTTCTTTGTCCAGAAAACTTTAAGATGATTTCCATTAACTAATGCTTCCATATAGCGATAAACAAGTATTTCCAAAATGCTTCTTTAAATTTGTTAGCAAGCACGATAATTTCATAACCAAATTCTGTTTGAAGCCTTTTATAATCCCGAGTATATGACTCAATATAGACGTTATTATATGACTTTTGGCTACAATAAAATTCTTCAAGCAAAGAGCAATTGTGAGCGATTTTTCTGCATTTAAAAGGAACCTGGAAAATATTATTCATCAATATGTCAAAAATATGGGCGATGTTTTCATATGACAGGAAATTTTGAATGACATAAATGTCGAATTATTGACTGAAGTATGCCAGGTAAGTATTTATGACGAGCCAGAGAAATTTATGCAAATGAAAAAAAATGTCAATGCCTGAGTGGATTTGATGGTTTGCTCCCGATCTGTTTTAAATATAAGCTTCTCTTTTCTTATTTTTTATAATAGAGGAAAATAAGTAGTTTCCTTGGATGCACTTTGAATGCATTATTAAGTACTTCACTTATTCACAAAAAACAAACTAATGCAAGATCAGTTGCTCGAAAACTGGGTTTACCTAATAATTATCCTACTAAAATTTATACAATATGCACTTTTGAGATGAATAGAGAAAACTACATACTTTAGAACGAGAGTTACAAGATTACAATAGTCACGAAACGAAAACCAAACAATTAAACAAAAAGGCGTTAGGCCCTTGTCAGATGTTAAAAAATTAAGGCGTGTTCCTGAGTGCGCGGCAACTGAAATGATACTAACCTTGGCGCTAGGCTTTGAGTGGTAACAACTAACTAACAAAGGCCTCTGCAATTGTTGAAAAAGAGGTTATTGTGTGGGATGCACTCTGAGACTTGCCAGTCTGCATTATTATTTTTAAAAAGATGAACTTCTTTACTAATGTCTGCATCGTCTTTAGTTTAAATAAACCAAAAGAATAAAACATAATTATATTTTAAAAATTAACGATTCTTTTTTCAAAGTATTAATTCTGTATTAAAAATAAAAAATTAAGAATCAAAAAGGTATATATTTTTCGAAACAGAGCTTGCCGCTTTGATATATGTATTTCGGTGTAAAATTTTGGAATGTTCCCCTTACTACTTATACTTAAACTTTGAAGTTTGGCATATTTAAACATTTTGTAAAAGTCAATTGGCATTTCGTAAAAGGAAAATATTTAGTCAATAGGCATTTTCTGAAAGAAAAATCTTCAGTAAATAAATATTTAATATGCGTACTTACGTAATACAAAAAATTAAATGAAAGCAAAAATGTCTGCTTTTAGAATATTTTCGGTGCATTCCCAATTTTCAATAGAAAAAATTTTGAACTGATTAATTCATTAATATTATAGACATATGCCTATGCATAGGTATACTACAGCGCATAATGGTTTTATTGATAACTACTCACAAAATGTTAATGATCGTTTTTGATTTCTATATGATATCTGTTAATATATCGTCTTATATAATATTTGTACGTCAAAATAAACTTGTTTATTATGAATATATATATATATAATAAAAATATCACAGCATGAGGTACTCACCTTAATGATATGTTTACGGAAATCTGAAAATAGAAGGAGATAAAAATTACGTGAGTTTCCTGAAGTAAGTGGATAAAATATAGAATACATTGGGGAAATTTGAATAGCCACAGAAATTGCATAATTATTAAAATCTCGCCGCTTTCATCCGCGCTGAAATTAAACTGGCGGCTCGAAAAGCCTCTTGATTCCGGAAATGCCAAAGCCCGGAGTCAGCGCCAACTAGCACCCAACCGAGGCGAAGTGAACGTCCAGAGAGCTCCGTTCGCACACCTTCCACAGGTGCCGCGTAACTTTGTACTTTGACTTTAAATTTCAATATCACCTGAATTCATCTGAATCATGACCCGAACCACGAACACCTATTAATTTGCCCGTGGAGTGTCCATCGCCTCCGAATGGGCGATTGAGCGTGATTTTACGAGTCTTTTCAGCTTTTTTGCTTTACCAAACATCTTCAGCCGCATATCTAATTAATTTCTAATTAATGGGATTGGTTGTGGTGACCACCACTCGTTCCGCGCTTTGCTTACAGAAAGTGTGAGTAACTTCGGAGCCAGGATTTAGCCCGAGAATAATGAGGCCGCTGAAAACCGCAAATGACCTTTCGAAGATTTAATTTTAATTCACTAACCACGCAAACTCTCTTCCTTGTTAAACGACGGAAATAAAAAACTGGTTTTTTAATTTGAGCGCGAGTCATACTCAATTTTGCTATTAGAGAATGAATACTGATCGAGAATTTTTTTCTTCAATACATTTAACCAAATGACTAAAGTTTCGCATTTTTACAAATATTATAAAGGCTAATAAAGTTTGTATGAAATATTGCAACATCTGTATTTCAAGTGACCTTGCAAAACCACAACAAACGTCTTGGTGTTTACGATTTTTATTTATTCTTTTTAGCTTAATTTAGTAAACCTAATTGGGGTTAGTTTTTAAGTTGGTCAAATTAAATATTTTAAACTTTTAACACTTTGTGATTTTAAAGATCAATATTAATTTAAATCTAAGAGCCATAACTTCGGAGTTGAGAAATTGTTTTGGAAATAAAAGTAATAAAATACAAAGCAGAAATTAGTTTCTTCTGGTAAAGAATAAAAAAATTACCCAATAGTGCTAGGGAGTCACCTCATGAAAATCGGCTATTTTACTTTTTCTAAAAGGGTTTAAGCAAGGTACAAGGTTTAAAGCCATAACGAGGACTTCTTTTCTTTTATTTTAAACGAGAAAAAGTCAATAACACTTACAAAGTGTTACTTCACACATTGAATAAACAAACAAATCGGCAGATTCACGATGACTCGCTGGATTTTATGTGACGGAACAAAGTTTTTACAGAAAAGCTCATCTATTTGCGGAATGAACTCAACAATGAAATTCTGAGTGGGGGCGCAGCTCTGACGTAAAGAAAACCCCTTTCTTGCACGCATTACAGTATCATTAGGAATTATGTCAGCCTGGTCACTCGGAATCGTGTGAATTATCGATGGATTTTCGCACCCCCACAGCCAGTTCCAAGAAATTTGGTATTTTCTTAAGCTGGCTACAGGCGCCCCTCTCGTCGTGGGCAGTGTACAATCTGCAAATAACTTCTGTAATTAAAAGAACAAATAATTTGGAACGAACGGGTAAATCAGTGCTGTTAATATGAACCGTGATGCAAGACATGACCCAAGTACTTTCAGAAATGGTTTTTGGGAAACATGGGAGTGCACCAAATTTCCAGACTTTTCGCAGGAATCAAACAGAAGCGGTGGATGATGACCAAAATTATTTTTAGAAATGAATGTACTCAGCAGACCTTTTAACTTGTATCTTCACTTTTCATTTTACTTGGAAGGCTTAGTGCTCAGTGTATGTAATGTATCTCTACCTCTTTCTGTACTTTAGCTATAATTAAAATTACATATTTATTCTTTGTTCTGACTTAGGTTTATATGAATTTTCAGTTCACTCAACTTTGAACTATGTAGAAAAGTTAGTAACTCAGCTATAAGCGAGCACATTCCGTGTCATTGCAAATACTGCCTTATCCGAGTACTCGGATAATTTTCTATAGTAGGTACTAGGGTAATTAAAACTCCTTTAATAACCTTGGATCTTTGAGCTCAATCACTCAAATACTAAAGTGCCTATGTACTTGAATTTAGTAAAACTCAAGCTATATAGGCCTAGTATCCGGCCGTGTGAGATTTTTGTGCAAAAATGTACCTATACTTAAAAGTAATGTGAAACGATGGTTTATCAAAGTTCAATTTGCACTCGGTCAGATCTGTTGTGATAGATAATAAAAAGTATTTTGAAGTGTTTATTGATGTGCAATGGGTAATTTTGCACTCACAAAAATATATATTTACTATACAAGCGGTAACCCCTGTGACGTAGCTATATGAACGCACTAACTAGTTTAAGTCGATTAAAGAGGAAAACCGACATTTGTTTAGGACAATGACTTTAATAACGCACGTCATTTGATACTATAATATCTAATATTAATTCCGTATAAGGTAAAGACATCTTTATGGCTAAAATTAGAACTATAACTCATTACTAGTGTAAAAAAGCTCGTTATTCTTGGTAGACACCTTCATTCGTGAGTTGAAAATGTCAAGTTTGCATGCAAATTAAGTCGTTAATGGATTTTGAGCGTCGAAAGCTCCATACTAATTCTAGGCTAGCGGGAGTGATGCGTTGGCCGTGGTGCGGCGCGTACTCTGTCGGCAGTTCGCGGCACGCGGAGCTCACGCTAATAAACTTAGAGTAAATTCGCTTTCTGGGGAATCCCAGAGCTTGGTGGGGCAGGGCCGCGGCGCTTTGCGCGATAATTCCCACGAAGCGCGAGTTAGCGTAACTTTGACTTTGACCTAGACATTGCGGTAGGTCGCGGCAGCGTATCTCGCGAGTGCAGCCCCGCGGAATCGAGCCGTGTGGGAAAGTGTTGAGCGGCGCGACGCGGCGCGGAGTTGGCTAGACGCCAGCTGGCGCTTGATGTCCGCCGGCCGGCTCGGCGCGCGGCGACGGCGTGCCAGCGCTCGAACGAGGCAACCAGATTTAGGCGTTTCGGTGGAATTCGTGGCACTCCCGCCTGAGCGAATCAATTGATAAGCACGACGATGACGTGCCGCATGTCGCGGGCAAATTGATTGCTCGCCACGCTCGCTGCACAAACAGCACTCAACCGACACGCTATCAAAGCATTTTGTTAGCCATTTCGTCCGCTGCTAGCTCCTCAGCTGATGGCGTCATAACGGCGAGCTTGTACAGAGTTCGCAGCCAATGTAGGTCAAAGGGTTAACTTTTATTTTTATGTGAATCTGGCTTCTGCGAATTTATTCAATCTAATGACGTCGTAGTTGTATATTAGATCGTCTTGAAAGCCGAGGAACTTACGTTATTTGTCAAACTTTGTTTGACTTAGACGTATCTTGGGGGCCTATTAAGCATTTTCGCTCATTTCTATTTTTACTTGACTACGTTACCTCGCATGGAATGCATCCACCAATCTATAAATACCATGATAGTAAGTATTATATAATTATAAAACCAATTCTATGGTGTCAGATCTTAATTTGGAAAATTGTGAATTGTGGAACCACTTCGAGAGTTTGCCAAAATCACTCTTCCATAAATCTACTTACAGCAAAATTATAAAAGTATTCAATATAGTCTGACACACATAATAAAAAAAGAATGCTGACCTTAATAACTCCACCCAATTAGAGTATGTAGGTCATAAAATAGTCAATGTTTTTTAAAAAATGTTGATATTTTCCATGTAGGGTTTTACAATTTGGTCTGTAGATAATATAAAAATACTCCTGATAATAAGCACATATGTACCTATGTATATAGACATTTCTATATTTCTTCGGTATAATAAATGACAAGACTAATAGGTACGTGTTTCTCGTTATTAATAAATAGAAAAAGATACTTGATACATGAAATATAAGTTTTACATTGAAACTAATAGATATTAATATACCAACATAGTACATTTAGGTATTTTTTTAACGGAAGTGGTCAGAGAGTACGATTATTTACATAGGTAATTGATTGTTTATTAAATTTTATTTTATCTTCTTAAATCCAAGCCAAAATAATCCAAGTAAAGTGAATCTTATAGGAATATTTAATTCAAGATAAGATCATGGATGACATTAGATAAGAAGCCTAAATATAGTTAAAACAACCAAACAAAAAATCCTAATGGCTATACAGAGTTATTGGTGCAGTACACCTAAAGAAATTTATTTGTAAGGCCCACAGGTGAAAACGTAGTATCTTTATTCTTTGCGCATCACATTGACATGGATAAATAAATCTTAGCCCAAATTGTTCTCATACTGTGACCCATTGCGCGAAAGGACATTACATATTTAGACTGCATGCATCTGCGGTATTTGTAAAAAACAACTCCAAATCAGTTCAGGTACGCCACGGCGCGGCGTTCGCCAATATTATTTGCTTGATATTAAACCCCAAGTGAATTTCGATTCTTTCATCAATCGTTTGGGGTTTTATCCAAACCACAAATAAACGTGCGATGATTTCTTCTTGTGTAATTGCTTGCCGTAACAAGAGTCTTGTACGTGCCAGGTTTTCCCTCAAAATCGTAAGAGGTTTTGTTGGTACCATTGGCACCCACATCGCCACAGCAGCGAAATATTCTTCTTGTATTGTCAAAACGCCTTCGAGCATGTCATGATCTAGGAAAAGTTGATTTAGAGATTAACTGAGCGATGTATCCGCCTTTATGTCATCTTCAACATCTGATGATGTCATTAAGTTTGGATATCGTACAGAAAGAACTTTGTCTATTTATCACCGTGATACGAGTGTCTTTGGTGTGATTCACCTTCGGCAAGAGATCAAAGAGTACCTCTAAATGCAATTAGAAGTAGATGTGATTCCGGGACTTTTTTCTTACCCAGAAGAGAGAATTTATGGTTTGTCTGATTTCAACAGTTTTACAACTCTTGAAACCACCGTGATTTTATTTAGCAATTTTCGTGCGATATTGATGTACTTAAAATTCACAACATGAAGCTTAATATCTGTTGATTGTTTTGTGCGCCGTATTCGAGCGGTAAAATACGTCAAGACAATAAAAGGAGAAAGAAAATAGACTGATTTTCACACCAAACATGAAACACAATTTTTAGTTTTGGAATTTGGTACAGTAAATAAAAGCACTGTGGGAGGAACAATAGTGATTAATAACATAAGGAAAAAGAACAATTTTTGGAATCCGACTAATAGAACAAAATTAGTTGAATTGTTAACTTAATTTTAAAAATTAATAACAAGATTTGTATTACAAATTCATTAAACTAATAATTGTACCTACTTTCATCATTCAACAATATCTCAAAACGAAAGAAACTAATTTAGTCGTTAAACAAATGCAACCTGTTCTTTTTTAATTTTTATTATTTCTTAGTCAGAAAAATAAAAATCACTTGATTTTTCTTCCTGCAAATAACTAAATATAAAATCCCTACATAACTGTTATTGATAATTGTCGCATTTAGAAGCAATGTTAAAGTTAATTAAGAAGCGATGTTAAAATTAATTAAGTAATTAAGTAAAACAATAAGTTTTAAAATAAAACTTATAATCGTTATGACTCCAGGTTTTAATTGTTGCATTTACGTTTATCTCATACCTACATCGATTCGAAATTTCAAGCGCTGAAAAATTTCCTCTAGAAAGCTTTCTCTTGAACTGCAAAGCAATGATGACTGGCGCGATTTTTCTTTCAGTACACACACACTCATAGCGACACATCTTCAGCCTGTGCTGCATTTAAATTTGCAGTTCCGCTCCACGACCGCAGCACTCCCACACCCCACTCAGGTGTAGTCGCGTTGTCGTCTTGTTTACACGGTCCCTCGGGGCAATTACCACTAATTGCAGGTGAACTTATTACGGCATGCCGTCACGGTTAGATAACGCGAGAGTGCTCCAGCCGATGACTAACGTGTCGCCAAATGCTGCCGCAAGATAGACGCTAATGGGGCGATTCACTCGTCGGCCCGATGAATCAAAGGCGCACGCCAATTGTCGGAAGTGACGTGGGGCCCCCGGGACGAGCAAAGACACAAAATTTTGCTAGTGTATCTAGCGTGAAAATCCCGGAATTTCCCAGAATCTTATGAGATCACATTATTTTGGGGAGACACCAATTAAAAGCGACCGACGCACGGCGGCGCGGCGCGCTGTGGAGCATGTGGCAGCTCGGTGGCAGTCGACCGCCGCGGCAGGATTTTTTTTGCGGCACGTCGAATGGTGTTGAATGTCGTCTGGATCTGGACCAGACTGTGCTTAATTTCGATTTCATTACCAATTGAGATCTCATCTAATGAGTGGATGAGTGAGCGAAATTCCGGGTACGAATTGGAACAGTCATTGGGGGAGCATTGGAACTCCGGAAATGACGAACTGTGGGTAATTACTGAAAAACAATTGTTATTTGTTGTATGTCGAGCAAAACAAAATACTACATCATTTGCCTAATTTATTTTTTCCCGATTATATGGATAAATACATTCAGAGAAAAATAAAATTTCAACAATTTAAAGTAATTAATTTTGGATTGTTGATTTCACATGGGAAATCCTGGTTTAAACAAGGAACAGCTTTAATTGCAAGTTGAAAATATCTACTTTACTAGAGCTCGATATATTTAAAACAAAAATTTAGTATGAAGAAGATTAAACTTCTAGCAGAACATTTTAAGAATTGTTTAACATACATACCTACATACATATGTATCGAATATGTTTTCCTTTAAAATTGAACTACTATATAATCGAAAACCCTGATATTTTAGCAGTTTCTAATTGAAATTCTATTATGTAGTTCCAAAATTGAAAAATAATATAAATATATTTTAAAATTTTAAGTGTTATAGTTCTTTACTGATTTGATTCAAATTAGGTACAAAAAAAAAATTAAAAAACAACTCATGCATATCGACCTTTCGAATATGCGTTAAAAATAACTGAACTATGTGGATCTCTTAAAATCCACATAAATTTTAAAAATTTATACTTTAAAATTATTCAAAAAAACAGACATCAAATTTTTAACAACATATTATATAATAAACAATAATCCTTTAAAAGGAGCACATTTGAAAAAACAAACAATTTCCGCCGACAAATTGTTAAAATTTTCTTGAACGGGTAAGTCCCGAAAATAAACGAAACTTCCCAGTATAATTACTTTTATATGATTTAATTAATACTTATTTTTATGCTTGTAATAAAACAAACACTTCACCTCATACAAATCTCTCTTCAACTAAACAACTTTTTATGATTATTAGTTTTATTATTAGTTTTACTATGCATTCGTTTACTTACATACAAGCGACAGTTGATTTGCTTTATTTGGAAAAATTGGCTTCTTCATCTTTTTCATTAAATGCTACATATCCAGGTGCATATAAATACGTACATATACGAATTTACCGACACCAAATTCCCACGACTGTTGAATTTACAATTTGAATCATTTGAAAATCCCCTATTACAAATAAAATCCCATGAAGTAATTTTAAATATAACCTCTATTTAGTAAAACGAAATGGAAAAGATAATTTCCCCAAAAAACCATTCGTTATTATAAAAAAACAGCTCCTATATAAAGTTAAGAATAATGGACAACATGAACTTGAATATCAAAGCAAAAGATTCCAAAGTAGAATAGGTACAATGCGCGATGTTTATTGAAAATGTGTAGGCCAAATTAAAACAATACAGAGAAAATGTAAAAATTTGAATAGATTATTCAAATTAACTGTTGTTTTAAAAACAAAATTATTTTCCGAAATTTTCAATATTTAATTTTTTTAAAATTTATTTTATTAATTTTATTTTCCAAAGAGGAAGAGTAAGTAAAGCATCAACCTTCGCAAAGTTAGAATATAGGTACATCTTGTAGGTGTTAGTATTAGCATAATATTAATATTTACATTTCAATATAATTTTATAAAGTTACCTATTTATTTGTTGACTTTATTCTTCAAGTTGGAAAAAAACGTCACCGGCTATGGAATCCGAAAAGTTATTTTGAAAAATATTGGATAATTGAACAAGAATTTTAATTCAAAAATTTCAAGTGGACGGTCCACGCATATCAGGAGTTCAAAAGTCCCTCTCATAAATAGCTAAGACGACCAGCTACTGCCACCATGTAGCCGCTAGCGAAATGAAGCGCTCAGAACTAATAAATCTTTGAAACGTCGGCCTTCAACGTCATTAAAATTTGCATATGTGAAGAGCTAAAAAGCCGTGTGTGTGGTCCTCTCTCCGCGCACTCGATTCCCGGGCTCTTCCACGGCTGCGCGAACAGCTCAAAAGGTGAACGATCTCTCTATCGGAGCGTTCACACGAGCATTAGCTTATCACACCTCAGTCAAGCAAATCGTGACCTTGTACACCGTCTTACAGCTCAGCCTCAAAGTTCCCTAGTGGGTGGAAGAAAGTCTTAAGAAGCTAGGAAAGCTTCCGGGTAGAGTTGCCAGAATAAATGTGCCGTCTAAGCTTTTTTCTAAAGTTTAATCTAATCTACGGCTGCTTTTCATTTTGAGATCGCAGCTAAGGTTTTTTCTGTTGTAGGAGTATATTTTTAGTTTTAGCAAAACCCATCTATAGTATTTATGTAGGTACCTTTTTTTAGACGCATTATCATTCCCCAAAAAGAGTCTTAAGAGTACCTAATTTAAAAATAAGAAATCTATTGATTTTAAAGACATTTTAATCTGTTAAACAAATATCAATCAAAATTATATTTCCTTATAACACTAGTTTTTCTAAAGAGTCATTTTGACCGCTTGTAGTTGATTTCAAAAGGAAAAATATTATTGAAAAAGTCTGTGCCTTATTTTCTTCCAATCTTCAGTTGCAATATTACTTTAAATCCATTATATTACTTTAAAGCCATTATTTTCTGGAAAACATACGTCATTGTAAAAACTCAACAATTCGATTATATCATATTTAAGGATTAATCTGACCCAGTTATACAGGCATGACCACTCCTACATATGTATGTAAATGTGGCCATAGTTGGCTTTGTTGTTTTATTTATTAACATGGATAACGATTTCTTTATCCTCGATAGATATTTTATTTCGATTTCAGTTCCAAGAGGATGTTGGTTTTTCCCAAGAAATGCAGCGAAATATGAAGTCAGAGTCGATTGAATGAAAATATAGCAAAATGTGGATCATGCCCAACCTTCTTAAAACAGAACAAATTCTTCTTCTGACCTTTTAAAATATCTTTTTATATACTCGTATCACACGCTCTCTTCAGGTGTTCTAAAATTATATAAAGATAAGATTATTTCAAGGTATTTACGAATTTTTCTTCTTGTATTTCGGGCGTATGTTATAATAACAAATTGTCAGCGGATTTAATAATCTTTTTTTTCATATTAAAAATAACACTGTTTTCTATTAGAGAAAGCAGCAGAATTAAAGAATTGATAATGCCCACGCTGAATTATTGCTAGTGCGTGAAAGCTAATTGCGATTTTGTAGGGCATCTTAGAGTAGCACTCAAATGTTATAATCATTATTTCGAATTAGGTGTAGGATTTCATTGAGCTTACTGGAGAAGGAAGTAATTTATAGTTTTATTGAGTTACATACATATGTATGTACATATATGGTTGCGTATACTTACTGATACATATTGGTGGCTAACATTCGGAAGGGTTATATGACCTTTATAGCCAATCAATCAAAAATTAGGCATTTATATCCAATCAATTGTCATATGTTCTTTAAAATAAAGCCCCTAGCTGATTAGAACATCTTTTTTTTTTTAAATTATAACTACATTATAATGCTGTTTCGGTGGAATTCATAAAAAATAATGATTTAAACATTTTTAGTAAATCAATTTAATTTAGAAATTGAAAGCTTTGATAAAGTTTATATGAAAGTCTCAAAAATTAGAAAATGTAAGACTTGTAAATATTTTTCGGCCCCACAATATACGTCACATTTTCACGAGTATACAGCTGTTTAAATAAAAAATGAAGAAATCAATCGTAATTTTCGTAATAATTTTCGATTACTCGGTGGTTTGATAGATGGACTATTTTATATTACTGTAAAAAGTTCTCTTCTAATGCGATGCAGTCTTGGTTAGGAGCTTCAGATAGGGAGGGATTTATATAGCTCATAACAACACCTGAGTTATAAAAATAGAATAGAATAAATTCTTAGGTACAGTACATAGTGTAGGTAAAGATAAATTAATACATAAGTAGGTTAACCTATTGTTAATACCACCTGGAGATGTGGGAATATTAAGAAAAGAGCTATGTTTAATTGAACTTGGTTATCTCAGAAGCAACCAACGATTGTCTTAAATGCAGCAATTAGAAAAGCTTCAGTCTTTTCCCATGAAAGCTTTCAATCGTAAACCAACCTTATTACATCGGGAATTAATCAAATATTTTGCCGGAATAACAGTGGAGATTGAAATTAGAGTCCAAGCTAGAAACCTTACCTTCTGGTCAAGAATTCTTAGCGGCCCAAAGGTGTATTTTCGACCATCTGTTTAGATAGCAGCCAGACGCAGTCTCACAAGAGACGAGTTGAGTCACTTAAAATACTTCGAAAACTCGCAAGTGGACAGCCGCATCGAACAAAATCTACCGGAAGCTTAACTTGAAGCACTATAAGAAGATAATTTTCTAAAAAACACTTTGATACACGCTAACTTTGCACTAAAAGTTTGCACTTTTCTTTTGTTTATTTGGAGACAATATTTGTATACTAAGGTTTTAGCACCCGATTACACAAAAAAAAATGCCTCAACAATTCGACACCGATACGTGCTCATTGCTAGAACTTAGAGCCACGATACTAAATAAATTTCGCGGCATCAACGGAGTCTGCGCTCGCACCTTAGCTGAATCTTTTTATTTGCGGCTTGTCGAATTATCTCGTGTGTGTGGTGACTGCGCACGCCGCTATCCGGTTGTAATTCACCACGGGCGAGCTCTAAACCTGTTCACGATAATCAGAGACATGTCGTGGATTTTTCTTTTGGCATATCGTCGTAATTCGCAAAACTCTCGGCATGGGCAATTCAAACTTAGTGATAAGACTCCGATTCGTGTACTCACATATGTAGGTGTGCTTTCAGCGGATGAATTAAAGAATTGGTGTTTAGTTTGGCTATCAATGATAGCGATATTTGCTATAAGTTGCGATAGGAGACATTTTTAAAGAGAACTGGGAATTGAAATGTTATCAAAGGTTGGTAAGATTAGTGCTGTGCACACTGCCCATATTAGATCCAATAGAATCGATACTTTAAGTTTTCGCGTTAGGTGAAAATATTATATATAACTGAATTTTGAAACTGTGCTTTATTTTATGTACATTGTATACATAATACAACCAATGTAAATAAACTAGCTATTTCGTATACCTACTATCCAGTCATTATTATATAATATTTACCCACATTAAATAAAGTAATTGTTTACACGGTATTAATTAAATAAACTAGCTATAATATATTTGAATCTGTAATTTAAAACACCCCAAAAGATATGAAATCAAAATTTTTCAAAAAATCAAAAACTGCGACAATAAATACCTACGCGAATTTTCAAAGGCTTTTTTGGTTTTATTATATGTAGTTTTTAGCCTTTAAAGTAAACAATCTGTTTATACAATTTTATTATATTAACATTGAGTTAAACAATTTATTATAGAACTGTTTTTGATATATATGTTGTTTTAGTAGGAAATAGAGTTTAGTGTGCTTAAGATTCAACATAACAGCCACATTTACCTATATTTATTAAACATTAAGGAATATACATTTTCACGTTGTTTGAATATTTAGGGACGTAATTACATTAACAAACATATTCATCTTCATTACAATAGTGGTGCAGAAGAGTATTAAGTATCTTCTTACAAATGAGTCTTACATGAATCCATCGATATATTTCTCGGCTATAGTGGCTCTCTCGGTTTTAATATCATAAAATGTCGCAGGCAGAATTACTAGATACTCCATCTAAGTTTTAGATATAAAATATACATTTTGTAAATGTTTTTTTCTCCTTTAGGCAGAAATTAAACCAATGTTGCATAAAATTAAATGAAAAACGTGGTTAATATTTCCTAGGTCTTAAGGCTTAATGTATCTGCAAAACTTTAGCTCAATAAAACATTTAGAAATGGGTCAAAACCAACGTGCAGAATTTGACGATGTCTGAGAAATTAAAAGTAAAAGGCCAAGTAAATACAAAAATATACTCTTAATTGTAAGCAAATTCGAAAACTGCATCTCTTTACAATTCTCTTAAAGCAAATAAAATACAGCTTTTGGAATTTCCGTAGAACGTGATATACTCGAATAATTTCCTTCCATAATGCAATTAAGTCGTTTTCAGGTTACTAGACTTTGCGCAGGTACGCGGATCTGATCCCGTGCTGGCAAAATTGCGTAATCCAAGAGCATTCACCGACTTTGTCGGCCAAACCGAATGCGTCCGTCACCGAGAAGTAGGTGAGTGCGTTGGTTATGGGAACGCCGGAAATTCCGTTTACGTATGTTTGGGCCAGCCGAAGTCTTGCACTCAGCGAATTGACGCTTTTTAATTAAAGTTAACGATTTGAGATTAGCTTGAATTTATGTAATTTTTAGTGTTTCATTATAAATTTTATAGCGCGTTGACATTAATTACGTACTCGAAGATTAGACTGCATAAAGTTTATGCCACTATTTTAAACCAAGGATACTCTCTTGACTCTTCCAATAAAATACATTATGTTGTACTTATCGGGAAATTTTTATTAATGGCTCAAGACTTAGTAGTTAAGTTTCCAAAGTATTACAATTTCATTTTATTTAATGAAGATACATACGTATATTAATAAATTAATTTTGAAAAACCTGAAAATTTTTGATAAACGACTCCACAAAATTTATTTTTTCCATGATAAACACCACTGAAGCTTCTTTATCAAATTATGGTAAAAGCAGCCATTTAACGAGGGCAGAATCGACAGTAAAATCTGAATAATTTTATATTTACAAATCTGAATGTCGGCAAGATGGGAAATAATAACAAAGCTCGCGTGGGTATAAATTTAAAACTAACCACACGTTTTGGGTTGAGGGTTAAAAACCACGAAATTTATTGGTCGAACGCGGTTGAAATCTTTAATTGAAAGTAAAATCGCAAATTATCCATTCAATTTGTGGTTTATTGGCGGTAGCGAGCCACTGTAATTTCTATGTTGTTTAAGTGGTACATATTGTAATCATAACTGGCAGACATTGTTCCGCCGAGAGTTCCTTCAGAGGCAATTAAATTAATTTTAACTCAACATAATATACATTGCACTGTCATGTTAAAGACCTGAAAAAGATGTTCTCGTACCATCGTACATCGAAGAAGACAGTGGTCTTTGAGATGTCTCTACCGGACCGGATCTTCAGATCTTGCCGTAAGGTAAGGAATAGTGTTGGTAATTACTCCAAGATATTTTTTCGCAATGAAGAGAATTCGAAGGTAGCAGTGATAACCTAGACATTACGAACAGTTTTTATGTGCTTATTCGCAATTTGGGCAGAGCTGGTGAAGATGTTTTCCGTTTCCTTGTTTCACCTCTTAACTGCTCCACTTGCCTCGATTTAATTAAAATTACTAAAGTATTCCATTCATTGAACTTTCTTTCATTTTCTCCGCATTATATGTGTCGTTCATTTTCCAATATGAAATTTTTGTTGTTCTAATACCTACATATACTTAAATAAGTCTATAGAAAATTGTTCAAAATAAAAATTCTAAACTCTTGAAAAATAAAGTTCATTGTAGGTAAGGGATCTTTCTACTCTAAAATTTTCAAAAAATCATTCGAGGTAATAGGGCATGTTTCAGATGGAAGAATAGCTAATGTATGCCCCGGATCACAGATTAAGTTTAGGTCGACTTTTTGTGTAAAAATATCGTTTGACTCTATAACTAGTTATTTATTTTTCCCTATTAACCAAACGTTTGTAGCTGAACACTTTGAAATAGAAAGAAACTTTAATATCAATAATTGTCTTTTCGATAGAGTTTCATTACAAGTAATGGTATGTTAACTTGTTCTTAACTAAAGAGCCTTTAAAAGCTGAAAATTAAAGCGCATACCCCACCCAGTATTAGAATCCAATTAAAAGCTTATCAATATTTATGAAATTTGTTCGGGTAATTGCCCTAAAAATAAGCTCGGGTTTGTGCATTAGCTAGTAAGGTTATAAAGATAACTTCAGAAACTTTATTCAAAGCTTTCATTCACAATGTGCACTGCACATTTTCGGACAGGAATTATTTTCTCTTCTTGCGAAAATTTGTCAGCTTTTAAAACGTACAAATAATTACAAAAGTTTGCATTTAATCATATCAGCTGTTTGTTATACCTACTTTTGTTCTTTCTCCTTTAAAAAAATAATTTGCTTTAAAGTGTCAATTTGCCATGGTCCTTGCCACGTGAATTTTAAAAAAGAATTTGATTTTCAATTCAGAGTCTCAGAGTTTTTTTTTCTTCTCAAATGTAGAGCCAATTGTTGAATCCATTCTAATCGAATTGAAAGGATCTTTCAAACGCCCGTTTTAGATATAAATTCCTTGATAATAAATCCTAATTTTCATAAAATTATTTCAATAATTTTTAACTTCAATTAATTTTTTCGTTCATAGCTTCAAAATAATTCGATAGAAAAACCCAATCGAATGGAATTATTCTGACGTTATATGCGGAAAAACTAACAAAAATGAATTGAAATGAAAATATTTATTAAAAGGTTCTGGACCTCCTAGAGAATAAAATAATGATAAAATTATATTTTGTATAAAAAAGAGTATTAAAAAACAATCTTCTAATCCCCACTGCTGACTACAGCAATCTATAAAATTAATTGAGATCCTAAAACAAAAAATTTGAAATATATTGTACTTACGTTAACTAAAAGAATCGCATCCCTTTTACTTTTAAAAATTTATGAAATCTCACGTAGAGCTAAGCCCTAAAAGAAAATCTGTATTATGGTCAAATAAAGTTATAAGGCTTGGTCGTTTGGCGGCACTATGGTAAATAAGCATTTGGCAAATCATAATTGTAATAACTAAATTTCCTTGAAGATTTTATATAAAATTTTACATTTCATTCAAAGATGTAGTTATACCGACTTCTAAGATGTCCAATTTTCTTAACTGCATTGTAATGTAATTGAAATTGAATAAAATATGACAGAAGTATGACATGTTTAAGAAAATAATATAATTAGGAAGTTATAAAAACTGCGGAAAAAAAAGTCCAAGTCAAAGAAATATAGTATTCTTAAGCATTCTGATTAAAAAATTAGAAAGTCTTTAAAACTTTAAATCATTAGTTCCAACCACGTCTTTTATAAATAAGGGCGCATTACTCTTCTCTAAAAAAAATTCATTTCGAGCATCTTAAAAGTTTTTCTGGTATTACAATTTTCCCTCATAGAAACTCGCAAAAATGTATCATTAGACGTTGATATATTACCTGTCGTTAATACGAGGGAAACATGATAGGGTTTTGCTGAAAATCCTAAAAGAAAAAAAAACTCATTAAAGCAAGACCAATGATACCACCAATTTCACGCTCATTCAGAGCTCTTCTTCTGTAATTAAAATCCAGGTTTTTTGGTAACTGCAGCTGATGTGAAGGGAAGCTGAATACAATGTGACTATCTCAGATAATGTGGCAAAGTTCTCGAATTGCTTCGGCGGAAGGATCTCCTCCTTGGGGATTTCCAGCAAATTAATTCTTAACAAATTAAATAAGGTGCGAGCAGGCGAGCTCGTCTCTTTCGCAGCCTCGGATTATCTAGCCGTTGGTTGTCTTCAGGACTTTCTGTAAAGCAGTGGTTGTGTAACCAGAGGACGCTCTGGCTGACGGTGTGGCAACCCAGCTCTGTTCTATTTCGACGTTCTGGCACAAATGTGTCAAGTTCTGTACGTCACCAGTGGTGGTTTCAGGAATTTGCTGGCCTCGGTCTCCAAAACTTTCAAGGTATTCGCAAAATGTGAAAATTTAAATAGACGCTGAATTGTAACAAAAGTAACTGATCCAACTGGTCCAGTTGTTCCACTCTTCGCAGATAATTAAAATTAACTTTTCTGACTGTTATCAAGTTTCCGGGAAAATAACTCCGCATCTGTTTTAAATTTTATTTCTTCACGATAATGTGGAAAGTTCTTTTATCAAAAAACTTAAAAATTTGAGAACTCTTGAATATCCCTCTAATTGTGAGTTACTATATACTTTTAATGCAGATGACTGTACATTTGGGAAGCCGCTTTATAATTTTGCAAGAAGTTTTTGAGTTTTCAAGGATATTTTATTCTTAAAAGTAGATATTTTTTGCTCAGTCATCTTCTAATGACTCAGTGGAAAATGTCGCCGCAAATCAGAAAAAAACATTCGCATTCAAGAAGTTTTTTCGTTCTGGACGGGAGGAAATGTTTTTAGAACTCTTTTTATGATGGCTGAATGTATTTTAGATTCTAATTAATATAAAAGTTTATTTCACTATCTATGTATGTATGTATATATAAATTGATTTGAACTCTTCCGTATCACTATTTATTTTTAAAAGAAAAAAAAAAAAGCTCGTACTGGAGTAAGAAGGAAGATAAAAATATGTATCCACCTGCAATCCTATTATATTTTTTTCAAATCTTTCGAACAACTATTTATTCTCATAAAAAAACGGTTTCTGTTTGTCTTCAAATTAGACTAAGAGTGGTCCCAAATTGCTACCTTGAGGGATACCATATTTTGCTTGACTGTAAGATAACCGTTATATGAACCGAGCTTAAAACAAATTTTAATTAGATTTGAAGTAAATTTATGTTCGTTAAAACCTTGATACCTTAACATGGAAGGACATGAACCACCCGATTTTGCTTTAATTCAGTTTGCACAAGCAAGAGAAAATTGCATTCACCTTGAAACTGAGGATTGTCGGTTTGTCGAGGGAAATGCTTCCGGGTGTTAAGGTGCACGATTACCAGCTGACGGGCAGCGTCCGTTATGTTCCGCCCTCATATGCAACATATGAGCAGTGGCGTGGCTGTCCATATTTAAAACAGGTCACACACAAATTGCTGTGATTAACCAATTTGAAGGCGCCTTGCACGATTTGCATGCAACAAAGATTTCTTGACGGAAGTTTACAATTTGTGGTTGCGCTTAACCGTCCATGTTCAGGGCATGAATTCTTGTTCCAGGGGTAGCACCTTTAGAAAATGGCCCCGGAGAGCCGGGACTTAGTGGTGGGGCGATAAATTTCAAAATCCAATTCCTCAGCACGTCACATAACACTTAGTCCCGTGTTGCTGGCGGAAAGGTGAAATTACACAGTCCAGCGCGGCATGCAGACTTGAGCCAGGCACGGGCACAGGCACAGGCACGGGCACAGGCACGGGCTCGGGGATGATGTTCTTTGCGGTGTTATTTACTGCCCGGCCATGGGAATAGAATTGATGATTCGGTCTACGAGGAGATGGAAGGCTTGATTGATGAGGGGGACTGTTGCCATTTTGGTATTTCATTTATATCCCTATTATCCTGGCTAAGGGATGAGGTCAGCTTACAGCTGTTGATTGTGGCCTTTTCACTGCTAATGCGTTGTAAAACTTTCATAGGTCCAATTTATGTTTCAAAGCTTTAAAATGCCTTCATACTTAGAATATTCTGTAGGTGAATGACTTAACGACTGGGTTGAAGTACTTGGGATTTTATATTAGTCGGTCAAATAAAGTGTTCTCTAAGTTTTACCACTGCGGCAAGTGCAACAATGTTACTTGTATTTACGACAGTAATTATAAAATAATATTATTAACTAAAATTCATTAAAACCGCAATATTTCATATAATTTAGATTAATAAAATTTAGTTCTCCCATTAATTTTTATTAAATATATATATTATTTAAAAACATTTTTGATAATAATAAGGTACCCTTTTTGATTTAATAAATTATTCCAAAATATTTATAACGAAACACGATTAGAGGCCTATATGTATTCCTCTTGTAATGAGACCATTATGTCGATGTAGGTACGGCTAAAGTGTCAAATCATAAATATAGAATTTTGCTTAGGATGAATGGTCCTATAATAACAGTCACTTTCTCTTGACTTGACTAGCGAAAACACTAATTATGTTATCATATCATGCTTTGAAAATATGTCTTTGGTAGTGTCGAACAAAATTGATTTCTATGAAATGCTTGGTTGTATTTAATAACTGAGCTGTGTGACTTGGACCGGAAAAAAATGCGCAAATTACTCATACGACAATAAGCTGAAATATGAGCCTATGAGCCCAAATCAGTGACGAGCTTAGTTCATAATAGCAATAAGGCAAAAACAAACTACAGAGAGTCAATGAATTTTACACATACATAGTTATGGGTTCGATATTGATTAGACTCTAGTTTTAGTGCCTGATTGTGATTTTATTCATATACATATTCTTGCAACTTTTGTTAGTTTAATTTTTAGTCTAAAACAAGTAAATGAAAAACATACTTGGATTTCTAATGCTCACCTAATTTTAAATAAAGAGTGCATTATAAGGCTTGGGCTTGGTAGAGTTTTTTTTTAAATAATTATTATTTTATAATTTTAAATTACTGAAATACTGAAATACATAACAATAAACAAGCACAGATAGAATCAATACCAGCAAAGAAAATAATTTTATTCATATCTAAAGTGATTAATGAATTTAAGCAAAGTATCTACGGCTTGCCCCACATATTTATATCCTTCTTGATAAATTTTCTTCGTGCGATTTTTTGAGCTAATCTTGAACTATATTCTCCTTCTTAGTCAACAACACAACTAAGTGTGTCAGTTCTTAAACTCTTCGCAGATTAAAATGTCCCTCAGCTCTAGGGATTCCGATGTTCTGGCGTCTTAACGACCAAACGCCACGTTGTGAGTTGGCTACTTTCTTTCCAAGTGGCGAGTCTTTCTTAGTTACGAAATGTACGAAATAGAATCTTCTGCTCTGAATTTACGAGTCCTCGGAGAGGTAACAAGTGCTGCTTTAATTAAGTCGTCCAGTCGAGACCGGAGCAATTTTTGGGATCATCTTGACAACGAGGCCCTCCTGCACGAATGGGTCACTCGACGAAAGCCCAAATTCTCGACTTATTAAGCCTGAAAAAGGACTAGAAAAAGAGGATGAGCTTCGAAACTGCCCAGCCAGATGGCAGTCGTTCTGACCGTTTTCGTGGGTGGCCGTTTAATTTACTTCGAATGGAAGGGGGTAAGAGCCGGGCACATTTTGCATTGATGCTAAGTCGTTTAAACCCAATGCTGCAAGCCTTTCACGGAGCGCCTGCTTTGTGAAAAGGAGCTCCAGTTTCGCATTCTCTAGTACACATTGTAGGAACTTTCTTAGAACGAGAACGTACTTTTCTTTAAGAATTTACGGCCCTAGCTGCTGGACGAGCGGACTGTGCATACTCTCCTGCGGCGAAATTACATCCCAACTTTTATTACTCAGCATTAGGAGGTATTTCACTTAGGTATGTACGCCCCTCAGACCTGCATTAATTTCGTGTCTTGACTGCCCGTTGTTACTGCTCTTTTTAATATCCTTGCTTAAGTAATCCTTTAAACTCCTGAAGTGGTATAAACTATTCCTATAAGGATTCCTTGTTCATATACCAAATGTAAATTCTGTTCCGGAAATTTCCGGGAAATGCAACTGTTCGTGTTTATTTGCTCCCCGAACTACTTTAAAGGCAATAACTACAAATTACATTTTCTCTCCCCTAAAACCCCACAACAAGAGTGAAAAAATTCGATTAATTTTTCAGCTATTCAAAACAAAAACACAACATGACTGAACTGCTGTTGAGGGAAACTTGTTTTTGATTTTCCTCGATGATGCGGGAAGACATGTTAATATAACACAAGCGTGTAAAATATTTTACCCAACAACAAGTTGTTTACAGGTTACATGATTTTGTGACAGTCATTTATGCAAGGTTAAAAATTCTCAGGTAATATATAAAAAAAAAATTTTCCGAAATATTGAAAATCGTGAGAATTACTTACTCTCCACTTAGTTTAGAATAATTGCACTGTTTTGGTTCTTATGGTTTATGATTACGAACATTGGCTATAGTCTACATGTTTTAAGTCAATGACAATGCAAAGCATTCTTTCAACAAACCAATATATCATAATAACAAATAAACAAAATAATTTACACGTTATTAATATTCAAATAAAATCTTAATGTTTTAACAACGATGATATTTTCACTAAAATTAAATATAGTATTTTAATTTCGTTTATCATTTATTTCATATTTTTATATCAATACAAATATTAATTATGTCTCATTGCTGATTATAAATTTTTCTAAATTCTTATATCTCGCCTATCTCGCCTTGAAATGATATGCAAGCAAACTTTTTCTCAATTGGTTCGAATTTAGCAGTAAATTTGTAGATACCTTTAAGCTTTGTAAAAGAAGTATCCAGAGTACCTTTCAGTAGAGACGGTTTGACAACATAAGTAACCTTAAAAAAATTAAAATAAGTGAAAAATTATAATAATTTACATCCGTACATCAGACTTTAATGGGCAAGTTCTAGGTTCTATATTTTCAAATATTTCTGAATGAAACATATCCGGGGTAACTAGTAAGGTACATAAATCATCATTGCGTACATTTATGATATCGTTGGTCCAAATTCCTCCAACTAAACGTTGCGATGTAAATAAAATCTGGAAAAGTATGAGTACTTTGGTTACATCACAAATAGAAACTGAGTAAAATTTTAATTTTATCACTGGAATCGTTTTATCAGCTGCAAGTGGTTTCACTTTTAGGATTCCACTCCACACAAGAATGTCGTCATCTCTACGCGTATACTCAATATTAGACATATCGAATAAATCTTCAAAGTCAAATTCTTCTCCCATGTTGCAAGATTTAAATGGAATGTCGTCAATAAATATAGATAAGTTCTATAAATATTGAAAACTTTTAATATATCTTCATTCACTTTAAGTAGTGTTTTATACCTTCATAGCCGAACAAATGCACAATGTGGCCAATACTACTGCACTCAACAAATACATTTTATTTTGTTAACTGCTTTCAAACTTTATTGGAAATAAAGTAAATGCCAGTATTTATAGTCACATTCTAAAGTAAATCGCTTATATTTGAGATGTTTATCGTTCCGTATAATAAGTACGTTTACACTAATGCTGCATGTTAAATTTTTAAATACTACAGAATAATTGAAGCTTAATTAATATCTTCATATTTTTAACAACAAATCCAACAATCAAAAATCTTCAACGTAATTTTGATCGCTGGAAAAGAAAAAGAAGCATGTTTCAGATAAAGAACGAATAAACATGAAACTCTCATTATTTGTATAAAAACTAACTATTTTAAAACTGTTTTTGTTTAATAGTAAGTATAAATTACTGCAATGTGGGGGAAATCATACCTTGTTCTGATTGGTAATTGATAAAATAACATTGCAGTTTTCAATTTGTTGTGGTTGTGAAGAAGCCGCTAGCGCTAAGCGTTAGAAGTGGAAAAGCTTTCAGCATTGTTTCGAGAATTTCTTACAAGAATAAAACTTCTATAACAATATTCATAAAACGGTTTTATTTTCTTTCTTTCTGAGTTCAAACGTGCAGGCCTAAAAAACTTGCTTATTTTCTTCGCCAGCAGTAATGGTTACAAGAAGTTACACAATTTTGTAAAAAACATCGACTTTGGAACTTTTTCGCCACGATGCAAATATGATAATTTTTTAATAAGAACGTATTTCTTGGTAACATTACTTATATTATTTATCGTACATTTTTATCAGAAATAAGTTTCCTAGAGTATATAAAAATTATAATGAATATCTAGAGTAGAACTGACCAACACTCTATCATTGTGTAAAGAACTGATAAGCTTCTCTATAGATAATTAATATGAAGATCAAAAAATAAATAAACAATGAGTTTTTTCCAATAACACAATTATTGAAACACCTTTAATATCAATCAATAGCTTGAGTATCTAATTAAACTTTGAAAAAACCTCATTACTGCACTTACGTAACTATTATAACGTAATATTTAAAACAGTTTTTGGCATTTCGCAGTGTAAACATAATTCGCAGTTTATGTCACGCATAAGCGCGTTGCAGTAAATAAATCCTTATCGGCAGCATTCCAGGACCCAACTTCCTGAGGCTGATGCCGAGGTCTCGTAGTCCATTATTTATGTTAATCGTATGCAAAATAGGATAATCGTAGCAGGGCATATCTGGGAATCGGGAATTCGAACTGACCGTAACAATTAATCCTAAATTTGTAATTACGTTGTACAAATACGCGTTACCTAGGGTAATTCCGTAAAAGCATGTAAACTGCCGGGGCTGCACAAAGATAATAAGATTTGTCCCAAAATTTTGTTAAGGGAAAGTGGATGGGGCGGACAGGGCGACCTGCCTGAATCAAGTACTGCATGTTGCATTAATGCAAACGAATTTTCGAATGCACTGCCCGGACGATGCTATTGCTCCTGGGTACGTGTGAAGTTGAAAGTTTGCACCCAATATTTCATTTAGTTCTAATTTCATATTCACCTTTGGCCAAGGCATTGCACCGAGCGTGGCAAGTGCAGTCATGTGGTCCTGACAACCTCTCGAGATCATGCGACTTTAACTGTTTGCTGAGAATTATTTTTGTGGCTTTTAATTAATTTACAATCGTTTTTCTTATAACCATATTGTTTTTAGTTTTTTGGGGAACACCACCTTGAGGAAATGTAATGTACAATAAATCTTGCACGGTCCTGAGTAAACATGAGTAGAGGAGACTTGTACAAAGCCGTATATTGCGTAAAACCATATGGTATAGTTGTGCCGTTTATATTGAAAGTGGTCTAAGTCCGAAATGTTAAAGATAGATTTTTCTACATATATTCAGTTAAAGTCAGAAAGGATGATGAAGATATTTTAGGCAATTACAAGCAGGCATTAAATGTTAGTTTACTTGGTACGTGGAATGTATATGTTTTTATATTGTGCTTTAAATATTTTGAAGACATTTTTGATTTTTCCAAAAGTAAGTCAAGTCTGGTAAGATTTGGTACATAGATATCATTTGATATTTTGGGAATGGCGAAAGTACATAGGTATGTAATACCCTGAAAGATTTTTCCTCTAGATTAACCACCCTATATAGTGTGCCGATTTAAGTTTGATACTTATATAGCTTGCTATAGGTAAATGTATGAAGAATATGCACATATGTATATAAGAGGACATTTTGCAATGTGTACCTATAATTTCGAATTCAATTGAAATTTATTGCATCAACCGGTACAGCATATGGCGATAACGATACTACTTCTACGGAAAGGTCAACACATAAATTCGCTTTGATGAGATAAAGAGATTGAAAAATTGCCGGGAAACATAAAAATATTTATGTATATTTTTTTAAAATACATATACGTAACATATGTATTCACAACTGAATATATTTGAGTAGCAACGCATGTGTGTCTGCAATTTATGGAAATTTATTTTATGCTGGGAAAGGTAATCAATTCGGTGAGTAATAAATACCTGAAATATGGCATTGTTAAATTTGCTTCATCGTTGGTAACAGCCCTGTTTCTGATGGTATGAAAATTGTGGCCTTGCCTCAATAATTAAATCTTCACTTTTGAGCAATTCATTTTGCCAGTATAATTTACTACTGCTGTTTTACAAGGTAAATTTAAAACTGTCCAATTGTCCTGCAGAATTTATTATTTTGTTTTAATACTTCTTGAAAAAAAAATTCGTAAAATGCCTTTAACAATTTTTAAAGTCACATTTTGAAGATATATATTGTATATATAACTTTTTTTTCCAGAAAATTTGCTGTGATACAAATACTAAAGTTTAAATATAATACAAAAGCGCACTTTTTTACAAGCCATTTACCAATTTGGAGCAAAAACGACAAAATAATTCCACAAACAACTTTTCTTAGAGTTACTGAGGCAGGTATGTTCCAGCCACTGAATCTACATACCGCATCATCATCATATCTAAAATGTATGGTTTTACATTTACATTTCAGTAATTTCACAAAAAATTCTTGCAGTCCATTTACCACGTCAATGGATAAAACTGGTTCAGAGCGGAAATGGCTTGCAAAAATATCGCTTTCGTTATAGTTGGGATCATTCAAAAGGGAAAAAGGATTTAACAACTCCATAGTAAAAGTTTAGGTTCGGGATACATGCAGCTTTAGGTTCCGTACCTATATAATATTATCGTTATCAAAATTTAAAATATAAATGTAGCATTGTTTATTCAAATGTAAAAACTGGCTGTCGAACTATAAACAAAAGTTACAAACAGGTAATAAATAAATATTTTAACAATAAATTTTGCAATCACTTTCATATTAGTTTTATTAGATTTAACGAAACTGGAGAAATAAAATTATGAAAAAAAAACTAAATTAATAATTGATAAACTAATGTCTAATAAACACCGGAGTAAAAAAAATCCTTTGCACGCCCATGACGTGTCCGATGTATGTATGTATGATAGTTTCGATGGTTTCGATAGTACCTACGCTACTGGATCTGATAAGCTTTCAAGAAATTTCGGAAATCCGCCTCTGTTTTTATTAAAGATCGACTTCGGAATTGAGAGTAATGCATATTGATATAAAGAAGCGCCTTTGAAAGAGTTCGCCCCGTTGAAATTATACTGCAATAAATCTTCATAAATGTCAGCCGACATAATAGTCCTTTGAAAGTCACTGAGGACTTAAGTACTGAAAGTATGCAGATAGTTATGGCTGCATTGATAAATGGTCGACTCACTTAATGTACTCCTCCAGACGTTTGCTACACGCGCCCATTAACCTTAGAGACGTCCTTTGCAGCGAGTGTGTGAGTCGCTTAAGATGGGGTCGACGGTCTCAGAAGCAGTTCTTATAACGAGATGACTTGCATTTGCGCTGAGAACGCGTTTTCCACCCACCACGCAATTTATTCCAACTGGGACACAGCATCTTAGAAGAAATGGTTTAAGAAAGCTTAGTTAAATTTAAAATCTTTACCTTAAATGATTAATCACTTAGGGGAAATGAAAAATGTATAATTCCATTTTAAGGGAATTTCGTTGGCTATATCGAAACCGATGTGCACAAAATTGAGTAGAATTAGAATATATACATAATATACATAAGTATCCACATTTTAAAATTTTACGATATTATACAATTATTATTATTATTATTTTTTGAAAACTTTCTGCGGAAGTAGGTTTAGCTGCACTAAGCAAAAACATTTTCCCCTAGAATAAATCCATATATGTATGTACCTACAACTTAAATTTTTAGAAGCCAAACTTAAAGTTTTCGCAGTGGTAAATAATAATTAGTATATGTAGTCTAAGGATCTTAAAGTAAATTTCCCTTCCTTTTCTTTTAAACGACTTTTTGTTATTTGTATTTACTCGAAGTTTTAGTTTAAGTTGTTTTTGTTATATTATTTATAACTTGTATTGAGCAACTGAAATAAATTAAATATATTATTCTATATAGTCTACATAGAAAATGAGTTTTTAAATTTTCGTATGAAGATTTCAAAACTATGTACATAAGGGTATAGCTGAAAACTTATTGGATTTATTCGAAAATGCATTACAATTGAAATAAAGAACATTCTATGGTTTCAAGATTTTCAGGTCTCAGTGGAGTTTATCCGTAAACTTATTTACAGCTTCCACTTGGCTCAGCTATTTGATTTTTGAAATTCAGCATGAGTACAGAACATCTTCAGAATTTTTCAATTACTTATTCGCCCAAGAAAGTGAAAAGGAATATCAAAGGCTTCAAAGACTTTACAAGCACCCGAGTCAAGAAGCATGAGAAAACAAAGTAAATTTTTTCTACAAACACTGTCTTATTTAGTTCTGCCCGATTTTTGCAACTTTCCCGAAGTTTGCAACTTAAATTTATTTGAAAAATTAATGTAAAAACCCAAACAAGGTCCAGTACTAAAAAGTAAACCAACATCCCGACCCACTGCAGTTTTACTCACATAGAGCTAATTGGGGTTGGTCAGAAAGTTCGTAATCCGTAGAAAAAACTTGTGTAACATAAATAGATGCTCCAAAGCGGAGCTCCTCCAGAGTTGCAAGGTGTTGCAAGCACCCGTCAGTGGTGTAGCGTGGCTTCTTCAGGTTTATATGTCCAGATTTTTCGTTGTGCATCTAATTTAATGAAAACATTAAAGTCTTGCTAGTAATTTAAACATCCGCCCAAACCCATTTACGAGTGAGAAAGCTGAAAAGTGAACTTTTTATGGCAGTGGATCCCCGATGAAAGGCGAAAATTTTCTCTCTAACTGGTGTATTGGGGGGATATTTTGTGCAAAATATAAAATCGATGTCGTCGGGTATTACATTTTCGTGTACAATTTATAGGAAGCCGTGCAGTTTCAGCAGTTTTTGAAGGAACTCATGTCGATTCGCAAGACAGCACCCTTTTAAAGTGCTTTCTCTCATAGTTTCGGGCGAAGAGCTATCCCATCTACAATCAATCAATGGCAACCGACTTATCGATCGAATCATTAAGGGCTTTGCTCTCAACGAAAGCATCGTAATTCAATTAAGGTCAGGAAGGGTTAACAGAACTTGGAAAATAGAAGCAAAGCCTTCTAGTAAACATTCCTCCTTTATTCTGGTGCCGCCTGAAACGCTACTCGGAGCCTCGCCAGTAAATTAACGTGGCTGAAACACGTAGAAGTGAATGCCGTCGATGTCTGTTGACTTAATGCTAAAGCAGGCCCGAATAATAGAGGATATTTTAATGAAGATATTCGGTCCCCTAAGTAAAGAATATAAATTTTGTGGGAAGCAAATGGAAAATCCCCCTGGGGCAAGATGAATTGATTAATTTTTCTTTTCGCCCAATGAAGCTGAGGGGACTTAGAGAGAAAAATTCGTGCTCTGTACTTTTCTTAAATGTTCAAGTTGGCTCTTGATATTCTCTAAAGGCGCTTGATGGATCACCGGCTGATATAGTGGATGGTCTACTTCCGGGAATTCTTCTGAATCATTTTAAAAACATAACATATACTTAGAGGTTATCTAATGATTAGGAAAAAATACTCATGATAAATTTTTCTGCTTTCTTAATTAGATAACTTCCATACGGGTAATGCTTTACAGACATTTGCCTGCAAAAGCGCATAATCAAAATATCTTTATATTTAGTTCAACGTACTTTTTCTTCCTGATACTTATAATGAAGCATGATTAAACCGGCGCCAGACGGACGGCTTAAATGAAACTTTGTCCGTAAGTTTACTTGCTGCGACTGTGTGTCACCCACCAAAAGCCACTTAAGAAGTTTGAGTTTCCTGGGTCTGATTTTATACTATAAAAAAAAAACTTTGGTCTAAAATTCGAAATCGTGTAAATTGCTTTTAAAACTAGCCAAATCGTCAATATTTTCTTTATAAACTTAATCCAATAGATTTATAAGCGAATAAACAGATAGAATAAAAGTTGTTGAATTGTATATATGAAGTTCATTTGCTATGTATAGATGCAGAAATGAGTTGTATAAATTTGGATCAAAAGTATTTCACTCTCATTTTGCAGATATATTTTTCTCATTCCTTAATTCTGAATTAATTGTTATTTTTGCTAATTTTCACCCTAACTAAACTATACTATGTAGATTAGATAAGCCTTAGGATTTTAGCAGTGCTTACAGCAAAAGTTATTATTATCTATCCATTGAAGGTGAAGGAGGGGCATGATACAAATGAATACGAACGTGAATGCGATTATACCCGAAGCACTCAATAATTGCCTGTTACGTCTTTTGCGTGTCCTCCATTTGGCCCGGAAAAACAAAACGAGGGTAGATCACGTTTGCTTAAAGTGCTCTATCCATGGCTAAGGCACACCTTTTACCTTAAGGACCTAAATTAAGGAAATAGCTGTAATGACCTTTAGGATTAGAAGACATAACACCGATTAGAGTAATTTGCACACTTGCCAAGGAATCGATTCGGGAATTTTTGGGCCAAAAGGTGGCAAATTACGTTATCCTGCAGAGCTGTTTCCAAGAAGAAAAAATATAATGACTCGAAAGCAGTTCACCCTTAACGACCTTTTCTAAGAAAATAAAAATCTCGCAGATTTCTATGTTTTCAATGGGATTGTCGAGAAGAAATGGGCCTTCATACGACCTATCCAAAAGTATTCGCCAAAGGCAACAGAAAACAAGATGCATTACAAAAGATAGTGAACTTAGGAAAATTTTGTTATTAGTCAAAAAAAGAAATCCTAGGAAGAGGATCAAATACGAGAAGGAAGGAAATGAAAGATTCAACTTTTTAAATAATAACGACTTTCTCTGTTATCAACTGAAAAACTCAGATCCCAATTCTATGGAGTCGTCTTTCAAGACTTGAGGATCAGAAGACTTCTTCAAACAACGGCTCCTGTAATAACTGATTCAGTAAGTAATAGCTCTCGTATTTCGTTGCGATATAACAAGAGAAAGTGCGCTAGCATACGTGGAAATCACTGTTCTACCAAACCACTCGTTTCTATTTTGTCTAGGTCTAGTCATATTCACACCAGTAAGAATTGTCGTCTCTCACTTAATTGGATTTGTTAGCGCTTCCCTAGTTTAATAAATTCCTGGTCTCTGGAGCAGGACTCCATTAGAGTTCCAATTTATGTTAATTGAATAGGTGGTGCCCATGGGGTCGAAAAGACGTCTATACTTTTGTGCTGGAAGGCTCTTCAAAGCAGTACTGCATAATATGAACCAGCAGGCGAGATGTGAGTCTGCTATTATTGCGAAATGGAAACCCTGTGAAAGGAAAATTTAGATAGTGAAGAGACAGCTTGGAAAACAAATTTTCGCCAAAAGAAAATTCTCTGTCCTGAATTTTATTCACTCCCGCATTCCGAGGGAGGTAGTTTTTCTATATATCTGGATAGACCTTAATAGCACAACTTCGAAAATTTAATTATGCAGAAATTCATGTAAATTCAGACTCTAATCTTGAAATCGTAGTTGATCTATGATTTGAAAATAGAACAATTTTTTGTGTATTATTTCTCTCAGTTTTCTGTTGCTATTGATTAAGTAGCGTAACACAAATATATGAACTGGATCTGATTTAACTAATTGAAAACATTTTTCTCGCTTTATGCATTAAATATTAAGTAAAAAAGAGATGTTCAATTCAGGTAACTAATCAGAATTGTGATAACTGAGAAAGTTGCTTAAACGTTGTCTACAATATTCCTATATAGAAAATGTTACAAATTCCCTGTTAAGAGTAAAGAGTTTTGCCTATTAGCCGCGCTCAGTATTGGCATTCTTCCTTTTGCAAATGAAGTTCTTTTCCTTAAATAGTTTATGTGAAAATATGTATAAAAATATGTCGTACGTTTAATTACTAATAATAATGGTATGGGGTAGTGAAAAAGAATCCCAACACGGAGATAGCACGTATTTTACAACCAATTTTGACTACATTACTTATTTTGTAAAGCTTAATTTGTATTAAGCTAATATTAAATAAATCAAATAGTTATGGAATGGCTGACTCTAAAAATTAGAAAATTTTCCCAACTCTTGCAACTCGTGTTCCTGAAACATAACCACAATCCCACAAATACTCAGAAATTTAAAGCATATGGTCACTACGGGCAGACGACTAACTCAATTGATTGTTCAATTTAAGAAGGAACGAAGGAAACATTTCGCATTTCTCGAAATGTCACGTTCCGTTGCCCAAAACAAGGAAAACTCTGTCAACAAGAAAAAGTCTGTCAACTCTCGACCTTGGTGAGCAAATTGAAAAGTTTAAATATTTCCGGCTGAAAGGAATTATCGCAGACTGCAGGCAAGGCAAGTTGGGGTAGTTGCCGCACTCCAGTGGCATTTTGGGTTTTCTTGTTAAACATCTGCCGGGCGATACCGCAGCACTGGTCTGGCCCCATTTTGTTTTCTTTTCTATTCCTCAAGCTGACCCAGATCTAGAACTGTGGAATGGCACGACGCGGTGGCAGACTCTTTTTCGCGAGGATATAATTTGCTTAATGACTTCATCCGGGGCTGTTAGCAGGATTGCCTATGCTGCGGTCCCGGAAAATGACATTTTCGTAATTTTCCATTTTAGTCAGTGCTAAAGCTCAATTTAGAGATGCATTCTGCGAAGGATCTTCCGAAAGAGAAGCCCGATTCGAGTGTATTAAAAGATTTGTTCGCACGGTATTAGCATCTTAATTGAATCCGTTAATGACTTTCGGGTACGAGACCACCCGGCTCTTTCCAAGCCCCACATAGGAAGAAAATGCAAAAGTTGGTTACCAAGAAGCCAGTACCAAATTTTCCTGTCGTGCACTTTGTCCCCTGTGGCGGAATTGTGCTAAACACTGAACTACACCTGGCACAGGGTGTTCATTTGCATTAGACATTCAAATGGGAAAATGCACGAATCGTGCACTGCTGGAGGTGAACTAACAATACGTTGCTTAAGCAGAGGTGTGTCCGACTGCAAATTTTTTCACTGCAATTTTCGGCATTGTTCCCAAAATAAGGCTTGTTCACATACAGCGGAAACGAGTGCGGGATCCTTCGACCTTCAGGCACTGTTCGTTCTATTGAACAATGTGGCTGGGTGCTAAGCTCGTTTGCGAGGTGCATTCATTGTGCTGCCTTTGAATAAACAAATTATATACGAAGTAATAAATCGCTGGATGAGATTATTCCTCGAGCTCTGTTTACTGCACTCGAATGCCAACAGCACCACAATTACGCTTTGCAGCAACCTCGCTTCCGAACCTCGCACAATTCGGGTCACGTTCTGAGTGGGTGGGTTAATAACTAATCGAATGAACGAGCAATGTGGGAGTGTAACGCCACCCACCATTCCGAACTGTTACTGAGATATGAGCACTTTCATTCTCTTTCAAATGGAACACTTGCTAAAATATAGGCCGCAGGGTTATGCAGGCGATATCACCTAGATTAGGCATTAACATAACAATAAGTTCTTTTTTTTTGATTGAATTCCTTCAGAAATTCATTAACGAAATCGTTTTATCTAGCCACGTGTCCGTCGTTTTATACTAGATATAATTTTAAATAAAACAAATAATGGATTTATACTTTTCAGTTTTACTGCGAAAATATCACCTTTTTCTCAGTGTATTGAGCTGAACCATATTTTTGTGCAATATATCAAACGCTGGACCAACTTTTCTATCAATTTCCTACAGAGCTTCTTAATTAATTCTCTCTTCTTTTGTAAACGCAATACCAAATATGTATACATAAAAAATAAATATTAGGTACAAAATAAACAGTTGTAGTCGGTCAAGCAATTGTTTTGACATATATTGTTTATTTTAATTTTTATAAACTATTAGTAAATAAAAAAAATTTGATTTGATAGTCCATAAGTAGGTAATGTAACATTATTTATTACAAATAATTAGAAATTTTTCCGATAAATTTATTGTAATTTTAATGGAGGTATGATGCCGATTAGAGCTAAACCAATGTTGTAATTAACCTCATATAAATTTATTTACTATTAATTTTGTATTACATATAATTCTGTTCGATTAATTAATTATTAGATAGTAAGAACAGTAAAAGTCTAGTTTCCATCAAATTCATTTTTTTTTTTCAATTACTTTTAATAAGATTTCATCAATATTTATACCTGTCGTTGATAAAATCTGTCTTTAAATTTCATTTCTATGCACCCGAACATATTTATAGAAAGGTTGCTTCAAAGTTAAGACGTTATTGTGCACAGCGTCCGTAAGGATGTATGGAAGACATAAACAATATCTGAAAACTAGATGCCTTGAATATCCTCATAAAGATTCTATCAGGCTATCTAATCCTTTGCATTACAAGGCAAGTCTGTCGTAGCTGCAATTTAATGCATACCCTCGGGTATTGCAATCCTGAGAAGATTTATTCCGCCTTTAGGTGTCTCCGAGTGACGTAAAGTTGCATCTATGCATTTTATGTAAGCAAGCTAAATCATGAAATGGAAATGCCCTGCTATTGTCCACGAAGTGCTACCTTGTAATTTTCAGATTTACACCATTTCCTTAGTTTACGTGGATTTGATGTAATTTAATTTTATCCACCAGCTTTTTGTCCCCGGAATATACTAAAGCAGTTCAGATAGGTCAATTAAATTTTGATTAAAAAATCGATAGGATTTATTTAGATAACCGTTACAGAACTCTTGATATATGCAAAAGGCACTTCACGAGGTGATATAGTCCCAATAAAGAGGAAATTGCTAGTGAAATATTAAGGCACTTTAACGCATAGAAGTTTTGTAACTTTTGCTGCTGTAGAATTTAAATTGGACAATAAATCTTTGAAGGAAGTAAAAAAAAAATATGGGCACCTCTGAGTTCTCATTAAAAACGTGATATACTTCTGACTCATTGCGTACATTCACCAACGTGAAAATAATTTTAATATAGGTATAAAGAATTTACATCTTGAAGTCTTTCTCCGTTTTTTAAGTATGATATTTTCGCATTTTACGCAGATTCGTGGTATGACCTGGCACGGCTTGATTGCGTATGTTCTAGAAAGAAGTGCTTCCGGTATTTCAGCACAACCATTCCGTTTCCTAAACTTTTCATTTCCTTTTTAATTTAAATTCTGTCCCAAATGTCCCGACGAAAAAATGTTTGCCATTACGAAAGTTAGTAGAAAAAACAACGGCCCTACTGCGAGTAGAAAGAGCCTTTCCTCACGGGACGACTAGAAAAGCTATTTAAAGTCTTAATGGCAACTGTCTGGTCTCCATCATCACGATAAATGACTTACGCACACACACTCGGGCACGGATCACATTCAAGTACGGCAATTTTTCAGATTTCTAAATTCTCCAGGAATATGGCTGTGAAGTAAACCCGTGTTCCTATCCTCCGGGAACTCGCTATCCAGTTTGACAAATGATTTACTCCGAAGGTAAGGCTAAAAAGGCTCACATAGAACGCGTTATCTGCGCTGATACGCGCAATGTGCTGTAGCATAATCGGCGAGCGAATCTCAATTGAGTTCAAACGTGTGCACATAAAGCGCCCAAGATATGAGTGACATATCTTGGTACTTTTGGGCTCCAAATTACCCGAATGTAATTGCCCGGAATCCATACAAATTTTATTTGATTTCAAGTCGCATGGGTATGCTAATTTGTGGAAGTTTCTCGTTATCTTGTGTGAGATGACACGATGACTAAAGAGACGTTTACTGAATTTCCTATTTTTACTTAGAGTTTTGTAGATAGCAGAGAAAGTCGCATAGAAATTTATTTGGTTGGTGTGTGTCTTACCTTCACCTATTGATTTCAACATATACATTCAACGATTAGAACAACGATCCCATGCACATCGTTTCATTTGTTTTCAGTAACACTGAATTAATTTATGAGGTAGTCTTACACTTAAGGGACAAGGGTTTAAGGGTCACAAAGAGAGCTGAGTAAATAGTTCCGAAAATGACCAAAAACACCAAATGTTAATCTAGATATATAGGCTATATAACATATGTAAAGAGTAAGATACATGTCCTGAGTGACTAATTCATCTCCGCACGATCTGAAATCACTGAAGCTATAATATATATTTCGGAAAAAGAATTTAAAATTCGAAGATGAACCTATAGATGGATATAGATATAAGTATAAGAGAAAAAACATAGATATTGGGTTCAAAAACTAATTGAACATAAAATCTACACTTTCTTTCCAAATATTTTCGGCATAAATTGGGTTTGTTATCTCCTCACGGATTTTGATGAAATTTTATAACATTGTTTTTTGGATTTTGAGATTTTAAAAAAAGGAAAAAGTAATACCTTTTTTAATGATAACCAAGCATAAGTATAGGTACCTACGTAATTTTAAGTTCTATTTGATTAATTTTTTTTGAAACTTGTACACTGACCGAAGCTGCTACTATGAATCGAAAATGTTCAACATATCCATATCCTCTTGAATTTACGTGATATTTAGAACTTTAAATTTTTTCTTGAACTGAAAATGTTTTATGCTCTATACTATGGTGAAAGATAGTATAGGTCGTGGATTTCAGCATACTCAGCACCTATGAGAATCAGTTGCATGTATGCTTAGAGTGGAAGCTATGCGCTTCTAAAGTGGTGGGACCGCCTAGGTATGCTAGTTTCCGGGAATGTTATTACGGAATTGATTTTCGTAGTCGAGATGTAAAATATCCTTCCGTGAGGCGTCTTCCAGTTCGGTGATTCAATTTGCTCTTGAAAGAGTGAAGTGTAATAGCCCCCATCTAGTTGAACCACTGCACCGCTAAAGATATTTCGCCCCAGGTATGCACGTTGCCCGGAAAATTATCGCATTAAACCGGCAATAAACTCTTTGATGAGTCCTAACTAAGTAAGAAGCTTTAGGAAATTCTGCTACCGAATTTGCCTTGCAATTTTGCAGTCGGGCTTCCACTTGAACGGATTAAATGCTTTCCCTCAAGATGAATAATTAAAGGAAGAAGCCATTAACAATAACCAAATTCATAATTTTTATTTGAACTACTATAGAAAAATGTCGGCTTTAAGTTCCGGATGCATTCGAGATGAATCTGGGATTCACAAAGGCTTTTAATAATTTAAAGTAAATACATGAAGAGTCCACCCCTCTCTTTTATATGCTGAACAGTCAAGCAGAAAATGCAAAAATATGCAAATAATTCGAGATTTGAACGGGACGAACTCAATCAATCTCGTCTACTTTAATATTATAATTTTAATATAAAGACATTTTCAGGCCATTATACGTTTGGCCGGCAGGTATGCTTCCATTTTGCTCCATGCATATTCCGACATTTTCCACTTTATTCAGAAGGAAACATTTCCTGGTTATGTATCTGAAGGATAAAAGGCTGACTGGTCAGAATCACTTAATTTCGTGATTTCATCTACACGTGAAAAACGAGGACCTGGCGAAATGGGAAGTGATTTGCATAAGCGGAAGCAAAGGGAACGTGAACACCTTTTGCTTTACAGTTATAAATATTCATGAATCAATTTGTTTCGCCCCATAGAATTTAAATAATGCTACTTCAGTGAAGCGAACGAGATTTTTATTGCCTGATTTCACCTTTTTGATAATCGCTTCAGCTGCCACAACAGCTTTTAGAACTTCGAATATTTTAATAAGATATGCATTTCAAGTTCTTATAATTATCCAAACACTCTGTTTATTATCTATTAAAATATAGAATTTTTATTTTTGTCAGACAAAACTCTCTGTGAGGTGAAATCATTGTCCAAAATAAGATTAATAAAATAATATTTGAATTTCACATTATATTTAATATATATTTGTGATTCGATTATTCACATGAAATTGAATATTCTTGGCAAACAACCAGAACTTCATTTAATATTGCATTCATGAAAAGTGAAACAATTTTAATTATTTTATTTCTTATAGAATATGCATTGACTATTTAGCATGAAAATTATTTGCAGTTGGACTCATTCGAATATCTAAATTTATGCGAGGTTATGGTAAGTTTCCTAAATTATAAATGAGGTATCGTTTGATGTTGATTTGGTCTCGATAGGTTGGTGGGCCACATTGTTAAAGCAAAGGATTCCAACTCCATTTGGTCAATTGTGCACTTTGGCTCATAACTCATAATAGTGATACATTGATTGAAGCCTTATTAAAATATATACCTTCTTTGCAGTAAAAACCCCATATTCAACCAATCTAGTCTCGAAACAGCTAACACCCATCCCAATATCATTCAGAGTTAAGTAGAAATGAATGCAATAAAAATTTATTACTGACATTTCCATAACCCATTACAAGAATAAAAGTACCCTTCGTCGTCTCACCTGCAAGATAGAGCCTTTCTTATTCAGGAAGCGAAGAGACATTTATAACCCAGAAAATTTACAATCGTGACTAAAATGTCAAGGCAAACAATAACTCTTCAGAGCTTTTAACTTTCGCACATTATTCAGACGACGATTCAGGTTTTTTCGGTAGACTCATTCATTCCTACTTTACGAGCCCTACCTTAAATGGGACATGCATATAAAAGGGAACTATCCGCAACAACGAATATCTCCGCGGAGTGTCGCGACATCAATGTGACCCACTGAAGGCTTGAATCCTTTATGAATTCAATTAAGGTCACTTGCGGCGGACGTGACAAAAGAATAATTTTATTCCTAAATTGAGGGCAATATAAAATTATTAGCAATTTGCTTCTATAATCGAAGAATCTCAAATAATTTGTATTACATTTCCACAACGATTCACTACACCGATCATAGATGTTCAAAGTTGAACGCACTCCTTAACTTACATAGATCAAGTTTGTTCCAAAACCCACTTTAAGATTGGACTAAATGCATAAAAACCCTTCCGTCTGCAACGTTTGAATAGCAATCTTTTATTCCACACAAAATTCGAGGATGGTTGAGAAGTTCTCGAGTGATAGGTACTCCGAATCTAAAATCGACTACAGAGGCAATGGCAGGCTGAGCAGGCGAGGTAGCAATGCAATCAGGTCAATTGCATTGAATCGATTGCCTTTGAAGATGAAATTGTTCGAAGTTGCTTAAGTTTTCTCATTAAGTGATGCAAATGCCGCACCATACCTATCCCATTATATGGGTGCATGCCCTCTTTAACCGGCATCTCGTAGTCGAAAACTTTAACCGAAAAACGTCTCAGAAGTTTGGGCCCCACTGGTGGAGTTTATTTAACCGATGCACTACTTTAGAAAACTTGTGCAGCTTGGGTGACATTCATGTACGTGAGCTAAACTCCCTCCAGCAAATCTTCCCGTCTGCTGGGTTAACCCTGCAACGAAGGCGGCTATGTGGGCGCATAATTTATGTCAGGCTACATGTTGTAAGCCTCTCGTAAGTAGATTTGGCAAATTTTATTTAAACGACTACCAAGCTAACAGCGTACGGGTAGAAGGTTTCGAGCAAAATGAGAAAAAAAACACTCTCATAGGTGGGAAACGTACCACAGCCAGCCAAGTGCATTTTCGAAGCTTATTGCGATTTGTATTTAAGGCCATCGCAAATTCGCAAGGACTGTACTAGAATTAATTCGGATGAGTTTTAAATTAAATATATTTTAATGTGTTATTTTGTCACAAGATATCGTTTTTTTTACTATCCCAGGGGAGCTTCATTTTTCGTCGGAATAAAAAGTATAATAATATTTGTAGACCCATAACATAAAGCTTACATAGGTATCAAGTTTCATTTGTCATCCGTCCAGTCGTTTCTACGTGATGCAGTGAAACAGACAGAAAGAAAGAAATTTAAAAAATTTCATTAATAATGCCCATTGCGACTGTAATTTAAAAAAAAAAATTTCATATAACGCGACCCCGTTACAGTTTTATTATATGTATAAAAAATACTATCAATACTACTACTAATATTACGAATTTAGTTACAATAAGATATATAAATGTATTGTGTATGATACTTTAATTAGGGAGTCAAAACAAAAAATTTAGCTTACAATAACAATTTAGCTTACAAAAAATTTACCGTTCTAAAATTTTTTAACATAAAAAGTACTATTATATAGATTTTTGAATGCTTAATTCGGATATGGCATTTATTATTTTCTGTCACATAAGTTCTGATATTGTTACAATTTTGTCCTCCGAATGTATAACAAAACTTATGTTTCATGATATTCGAAAATCGTATATGTATAAGATGATATGTATAATCAGTGGGTTACAAAACATATTACGTTAATAAACGATGGCACTCTGACTCCCTTCGCTGTTAATATAACAGCAACCTGAATGTTGCTTAGGAATTTAAAAATTCTTAAAGATGCAGCGTAAAGAATTTATTTGATGTTTGCAAAGTCGTCTTTTGATAAGGTATTTTCATTTTAGGCACCTTTTCTGTTAAAATTCCTTATATTCTTCCCGATCAGCAGCACTCAGCAATTCAAAATGAAATAATATGCGAACGTAATTAATCACGGATGTCTTTCGCAATTCCGATGTCGGGTAAGATTTGTATTAATCATTATTCATCTTTGGTACGCTTCTGATAAAAAACAAATTTGTGCGTTTTCCCTACAATCCGATGGAAGGATAGCAAAACCAAAAATGTGAATGTTTTTATCAATTTACCTTGAGGAGCCCTAAAAGCTGAAGGGATAAAAGCCAAACGGAGGCAGCATTTAGGTAATTGGGTAATCAATTATAAATTTTTCTCCCTCCACAAAATTCAATATCGAACGTTGAGTTTTTGTTAGCAAGTGGGTTTTTATTTGCTCCAAAACTGACAGGAAATTGATGGCAGTTTGCCACCAAAATGTACGTAGAAGCGGGATAAGCCAAATCATGCCCTTTTGGGTAATATCGTTTTCAAAGATAAATAAATATTTTTGCAAGTAGCTTTAAAAGGGAAATTGTTTAAATTGTTTTATGGTGCCGGGCTTGGCTTACAGAAAAAGCATAAAAACAAATTCTCCACTGATCATTTAAAGATTGAGCTTCCCACATGAGCGTTTGTATGGTGAGGTGAGTTTTACAAAACTTTAAAGAGTGGCCTCGCTCGTTGCTTTGAACTGACTTTGCACACACCCTGCTGATACGGCGAAAGCAGGAAGTCCAATAAAATGAGGTGCACCCTGCTATGCAACCTCTATGACTTCAAACGAAATTCAATTCGGCACTGGTTTCTGCTCCAGCGATAATCCTTTCGCATGAGCCTTTTGATCTTTTCGAATTTGTTGTTTTTATTTTTGAGTCAAAAATATTTGCCGCGAGCGGTTGGTTCAAATCGCTACAAAGGGGGTCTAAAACAGACTGAAGTTTCTCACGAATCTTAATAAAGCGTTGTGTTGGAGAAAGATTTATTTATATGTGACCAACATAACAAAATAATATAGTCGCTCATACTTTCTGATGTATGTATGTATGTATGTATGTATGTATTTGACATTTAAATGTTGAACAAGTATACATGTTTCTGTTACCAAATTTTAAAAGTACACTTTCTTCAGTGCTTTAAAATAACATTTTAAAACTAATGGGAAACCAATTATAATCTTACTTTTTTTTATTCATAATAAAATTCAATTGAAAATTAGCATTTACAGATAATTCAATAATCTGACATTTTTCCTGAACATAATTAAATTGGAAATTAACACTCTCGAAGCAGGTCGACATATGTATAGAGAAATAATTATTATTTTTTGCATTTCTTTTAAATATACACGTCCATTTCATATCGAATTGTTGTGTATCTTTTATAAATATTGCACATAAATTGAAAAGATGAACTCTAAACTTGGCTACAATTTTATCTAAAAGATATATGTGTATTGTTTTAATGTTTATCTCTTATATGAATAAATGACTGAATGAATATACTTATACAATGACAAACAGTGTAATCAACCATTGGCAAAGTTTTAAAAAACTTTTGGAAAGAATTATGAAAATTTTACTTTGGACCACGAAGAAATTCAATAGTATAACATCTCAAATAGATACCTACTTGCATCAGTGCCAGTGAATGTACATATCTAAAAATTGTTTCTCCACCGGAATCGAATGGTTGAGGGAACTAATTGAGAGTCCATTACATCGACGGGCAAACAGTAATTACGGACAATTTTCTCGAAATATCTTGAGCCTTCATTGAATAGCGACCAATCAATAATTCAATCAAGACGTTTCACTGCAACGTTTTCCATTGTTTCGCTGTTTGTTTTCGGTGGTTTCTATACCAAACAACTGGGAAAATTGTAGACGTAAGCTGCAGTTGTTTGCTTGATGGCCTGGTAATTCTCTGCGCAATTACTTTTATTGGTGCTATTGAGTGTTTTTCACAGATTGTCCATCGAAATGGCTTACTTTTGCCATAGCCGTAGCACTGATTCCCTTTGGGGAAATTTTTGTTTTTAAAGTATTTCATTTTGTCTATATATCTTATATCTTGTACAATATAAGTATAAGTATGTATATATTTGCTAAGAGTTAATTATATCGATTAAACAAATGTCTTAACATTTGACTGGAAGTGGATTTGTAATTTCCTTTATATTAATGAAAGAAAGGAGAGGATAATTTTTATTTTTAAATTTTATAATTTCGTCTTCTATAATAGAATAACAATTTTGAAGTTTTCAATTTAGAAATTACTTGAATATAATGAAGGTCTGAAAGAAGAAAACAAAAATTTTTGAAATATTCTCTGTAAATAGGAACGGCTTATTAAATGCTTCTAAGTTCGACTAAACAAATAAAATAAAAATTATTGAAAAATTCGAAATAATTCAATAATTGAAATGTCTGTATGTTCAGTAATAACGTTCTTGAATTTCAGAATTTAAAGCATTTCACGGGGGTTTGAAACACTATCCATCCCTTGGCTACGCTGATATATGAAGATTTAGGTAACATACATAAGCTTATTTATTTATTTATTTATTGTTTCGCTTAATACAAGCTACAGACAATTGACTTAAAATAAACTTAACTATAACTTACGGAAACTAAATTAACCTAATAATCTAATTTTGACTAGAGTGAGAAGGCGGGATGGACAGGTAAAGGGCACACTTGAGGGAGGCTTTGTCCAGGTGGAAATCAAAGGGAGCAGAGTTGTTGACCTTCCGTAACATCCTAGTGAAAGGTTCAGAGTGGCCGTAGTTAGTACGGTGACACTCAAGGCGAAAGGTAGGAAAAGATTTAACGTTGTGAGGGTTAGTGTGAAGGGAGATGCGGTGAAGGAGATCGGGGCAATCAATAGAACCAGCTAGTACTTGGTGGACGAAGACAATGTCAGCGACGTCCCGGCGAAGCGCAAGAGGTTGAAGGTTAATTAGTTTAAGGCGGTCCTCGTAGGGAGGAAGATGGAGGTGATCGGCCCATGGAAGATTACGGAGGGCAAAACGGAGGAATCTGCGTTGGACTGACTCTATCCTATTAATAGCTGAGGATTGGGAGGGCGACCAAACCTGACAGGCATACTCAAGGAGAGGTCTGACAAAGAATATGAAAAGTGATTTGGTGGCATAGGGATTAGAGAACTCCTTAGACCAACGTTTAACAAAGCCGAGGGCAGAGTTTGCTTTGCTGATGGAGTGATCTATATGGGAACGGAAGTTCAATTCACGATCGCATATGACACCAAGATCACAGAGGGAGGTGACTGGTGGAACGGGTTCACCAGATAGGGTGTAGGATCTGGGAGGTGTGGAGTAGCGTTTCCGGGAAAAGGTGATCGCTTGGCATTTTGCTATGTTAAGATCGAGGAAGTTATTAGAACACCATGTTTGGAAATTATTAAGGTCACTTTGAAGGAGAGATGAATCGGAAGCATTAGAAATTTGTTTGAAGATTTTCATGTCGTCGGCATAGATTAGGATGTTAGAGTACTTAATGACATTTACGACATCATTAACGGACAATATGAAAAAGAGTGGGCCGAGGTGACTACCCTGGGGGACGCCTGAATGGGATACGAAGGGGTTAGAGATTGAGGAATCGAATCGAACGCTGTAGTGACGATTTTCAAGGTAGGAACTGATCCATGAGACGAGTAGGGTAGGAAAGCCAAGGTAGTTTAATTTTTCAATGATAATTTTGTGGGAGATTTTATCGAAAGCTTTGCTAAAATCAGTGGCTACCACGTCGACTTCTGCGCCTTCTTCCATAGAAAGAAGGATGCGAGATGCAAAGGTTGATAAGTTTGTCGTAGTAGATCTGCCTTTAAGGAATCCATGTTGAGAAGGAGAAATGATGGATTTGCAGTGGAATGATAGGGAGTCATAGACTAGGCTTTCAAAAAGTTTCGGGATGCAAGATAATTTGGCGATAGGACGGTAATTAGAAATATCGCTTTTACATCCCTTTTTGTGAATAGGGGTGATATAGGAGTCTTTCCAATGATCAGGGAAAGTACCCTCAGAAAGGGAGAGTTGGAAGAGGTGGGTGAGGGGCTGAACTAGATGAGTAAGGCAATTCTTCAGGACGGTGGCAGGAATGCCATCAGGGCCGGGGTCAGTATCGTCGACGAGGGCGCTGATTTTAGCGGCGACGAGGGAGGAATCGATGTTGATGGAGACTAGGGAGGTTTGGGCGCAGTTCTCCAGGGTTGAAAGGTAGTTGGGGTCAGGGATGGAATCGAGATCGCTAAAGGCTTGACTGAAAAATTCTGCGAAAAGGTTAGCAATCTCTGTGGGGTTGGGGTTGAGCTAATCAAGGCAAATTAAGCCAAATATTCCGGCAGTTCCAAATATTACGAATTGTGGATGTCTGTTTAATTTTCACTCCTTTACCCATAATGCACATTGCTTCAGTAGCGCAATAACCTGCATGCATTCGGCTCAATTATTCCATTTTCATTGTTAGCGGATTGAAAGTCGCTCTTCTGTGGTGCGCTTATGTCGACGAACGCCCATTTCTTTCATGTTACGCTGAACATCTTCAAAAGCATAAAGGCGGACTGAGGAAGTTCTGACAAGGGGCTTTATACTTAGAAAGTACTACTGACATATTAAAAGCGAATTTCAAGACATCTCTCCCAGCTCAGTTGCGTTTCTTGAGTTTTCAACGAGCTAGTGTTCTGGGTTAATGAGATCTGTCAAGAGAGAATACATACGTACGTCGTACATACCTATATGAGAAAGATTTTAAAATTATAGTATTGATTTCAGTTCTATGGAGGAATACATACATTAAAATAAAAACAAAAATATCACAAGCAACTACAATAAATTATATATTAGTTTAATAGTACCTACACAATTAAAAAATAAGAATAAAGCACTTTAATTTAAATTACGTTTATAACGTTGAAAATGTTTATTTTAACATATTACCGGAGGCAATTATTATGTAATTTCAATTTTTAATACAAGACCTTCTATATATCTATATTATATGATATTTTTCGGAACTAGCGCCAAATCATATTTGAAAATTCTAGATAAATTTTGTTTCTATTAATTTCACAACGTTATTTTTCTAAGTGTGTCTACTTATACATATAATGCGCATCTGCTGGTTATTGCCTTATTTGAAATCTATCAAAGATTTCCTGGAGTCTTCCTGTTTTTTAAAATAAAATCAGGACTTTCCTGTAGTTTTAGCGCATGGTAAATTAATTTTTTCTTAAATTGAATTCAACGGAGGGGAGGGTCAACCAATTATTTTCAGTGAAAGGGAAACAAAATGTAGAACATCTCTTTTTTTGGATTAAAACTACTATTTTTGGGATAACAACCTTTTCGTGTAAGCAGAAAGTTCATAAAACACTTTTTTGTTGAAAACCTTCACGTGGAGGACGTCCCTCTTCTGCTTGGAGGGCACTCGGTAAAGTGCGGTGGCGCTGGCCGGGTACGCTTTTACTCCGCTGTTTTTTCGCCGCAGTTTCAGCGACGCATTCAAAGGACGTTAATGGATTCAAATTATGGCAGCCTCCGTGTGTCCAGGGGCGCCCTTTTGTCCGAAGAACAATGCCAGCGATAGAGCAATTGTTATAATTTCAGAGTACAAGTTCACTCGTGGGCTCGCTAGCCAGCGACAGTGGGTGCCACCGAGCCACTGCTGCTTTGCATGGAACGAACTTTGGTGCTTAAAATGACCTGTTTGGAACAATGTGCTCCCTCGAGGATATATTTCGGTAGTAACAATAATGTTAGTTATCTCTAGAAAATCTGAAAGTGGACAGGATCACCTGCAGATATAGAGAAATAGAATTATCTCCTTTTTGCATGGTGAATATGGCTGAGTACAAGTCAGAGTGAAATTGTTACGAACATAAAATTAATAGTTTGGTTCTTGATATTTCATTTTTGAATTAAATTAAAGTTGTTCCTTTAACGTCGAGTAAGGTCATGAAAACGAGTTTCATCCATAGTGCACTGCATTCCTGAGCGAAGAAGCAGGAAAGTTCAAAAGGACATAGATACTTTAGAGTCAAGGAACTAACTAGGAAAGCAATTACAGTCTTTGAATTGTAATTCAGCCCTTTGATTAGATTATTTAATTGCATTCCTGACCAACCAACCAGAGCTACTTTTCCGATTCATGACCACAAGATGTTCTTTATTTCGTCGTGACCATGGAACGTCGGCTTCTTACGTACGCATAGAAATAGTTTTCTTTTTTCATCTGGAGGAACGAATTTTTCAAAGGAAGAAAATTGGTTTTAAGTTTTTTTAGCAATTATTATGTTATAAATAAGCAAGAAAAAATTTGAACTATAATAACAATGAAATAAAACATCAAAAATTAAGTTAAAATATGTTTCCTTTATGAGAATATCCAGCCGTAGCCTGTTAAAAAAATTTAATTGTCTTTTTTAAGGTTCCGCACCAAAATGGTCTGCCTGTCACAGCTATTTATTTTAGAAACTAAAAATCCAATTCATTCGATAATGTTTATAAATTAGCAGTAGTAGAATATAGTTTAATAAAGTTGGATACATAAGACGTAATTACATATTATAATGCGCAAACTGTGGTAAAATATGGCTTAAATGTTGAAATATGTACGAGCACGTTCAAGTTTTCCTTAATGTGTACTTTAAATCTTAAGACTTGTTAACGATTCGTCAACGCTAGTATAGTTAATTACAAATTTATAAACTCTTTCATTTGTATTGTTGATTGTTTTAAACTTCAATCTTACACAAATGCGAGGAGAGCTACCTCCTTGATTTTATACAGCTGAACAGCAGAAAAGATGCCGTGGGCGCGCCGGTGAAACTCCGAATAAATTTTATATAGTACAAAGGAGAAACACTTTTTTAAAAGACGACATCTTAAGTAGGCGTATTTCTTCCTTAACTCGGGCCAGTCGCCTGTGGAGAATAGTTTCGTTCTTATCGTGGTTGCTCCTGTGCTGTGGCGGCTGTTGCTGACTTTCAAACTTTTTGGTTCCAAATTAAACTTTGTCTTTTGCCTGCCCGATTCGACAGAACACAGCAGGAGTGGTGCGGGGGCCTTTCGGCTTTGTTCCTGGAGTTTTGATTTAAAACCTTTCGGGGCGTCCCACCTTGTTTTCGAGTTGTAGTAGGGAAAAGTTGATGCTCCGGCCTTATCTAATTAAAAAACTTTTATCAGAGAGTTGCGCCCTTATATGGGTAATATATTGCCCAAATAGGCCGAAAATCTTGGTCTTGTCGTAACAAAAAGAGCGATGTATTTTTAATGATCGCCGGAGGCGCAATGAGAGTTGACGGCATAATGCGCACATGTTATTACTTCTGTTTACCGGTCATTAAATTCTACTTCAATTCAACTGAGACCTCATTTTCCGTCAGGAATTGGAAATTCAACCCGAAACCACAGCCAATTAAGGCTGTCCGTCGATGAAGCCTGTTGCATAAACCACTCTAATCCCACCCTCTGGTTCGTCTGTGTATGAGTTACATCCTTTGAGATGGACCAAACCCCGCATCCACCGCACCAGACAAAGTATATTTTGGCTTAAATCATCTCCTGGTGCTGGTCATTCCTCCATCCCGAATCTTGAACATTTTGACACGTACATTTTGCTACTCTCTGACTTGTATATTGGCGATCGGGCAAAATCGCAAAATTGAAAGCACTTTAACATAGAATCAGGCACAATGTTCGTTCGACAGGACGTTCGATTTCAACTCATTCAATTCAGATTTAACTTGACAAGGGCTATGATTTAGGACTTTCCGGGACTGCAATAAATTTCTACCCGCCCAAAAGATTCAAAGAAATCTGCTGGTCTCATATGTAAGTTATTAAAGTTATTGGGGCATGAGTAAAATATCGGCGGACCGTATCTGTTGAACGTCCTTTGACCTAATATTATGAACAATCTTTTCTGCTAGAATGCAAGGAAAAATGTTGACGGGACGATCTCGAAAAGGAAAATTTTTGGAAGAACTTATGGGTTTCTATCCACTTGCTTCTTTGATTAAAGTAATGATAATGGAGGACATTTTTAATAAGTATACAAATATAAATCGTATCGTAATGGGTAAAACGAAAGAAAATTGGATAGAGGATATTGAAATGTCAGATCAAAGCAGTCTAGTAAAATCTAATACATTGTTCATTCTTTTGCGAAAATGTGTAAATAATTAGTTGCATATATATATGGACCTATAGGCACACATACATATATCCATTTGCTATTTGTTACGTTTTTTTCGCTACTTTTGAATCTGTTTTAATATTTATCTAATTATATTAATTTATCCAATATGTTTGATGTCGAAATGAAAATGAGACTACTTTTTCAAAGAATTAATTTAATTAAACCCCCAATAAAAGTTTTATCTCGAAATTTACAAAAACATTTATTTAACTCAGCAATTTTCTCCTATGTTTTCACATGCAATTCGATATATAGAGAAATAATTGTATGCCACTCCCGTCCAGTCACTTGTCAGAAATTTAATAAAATTTTAGAAACAAATTTAATTTGCGTGCAGTATTTTGAAGAGAGAGTAATTTCCAATGGATTTAAACTAGTTCATAAAGTGAAAATTCGGACCGCTTTCGAAATGAGGACGGAAAAATGAAAACATTTAATTACTTTCTGGCTCTGCCCAGTACAAAATGGTATTCATTGAAATTTAGAGTGCGAATAGACATGTTGAGCCATTTATACATATAAAATATGCATTTTGCGTGCATGCCAACGACATTTGGCAGAGGGTATTATACTCCACGCCCAGTGCACTCGGAATATTTACCATAATTTCACCGGTTAGGTACGCGTTATTTGAAATTAGAGAAACTTTACTATTTCGCACGGCACAATGTACACCTGTGGAAAATTGCGAAATAATGGAGCTAAATTAAATTATGACAAAATTTGCACTGGAACGGAATTATTATCTAGCCCCGGGCAATTCATGTGAATGAATGGCACTTCAGGTCGAAAGTAGTCGGGCGTGCTTTGAATTTAACAAATGGCCACGGTCTCTACTCTGGACCTAGTCAGAGCTTGAAATGACGCTTTATGAAATTACGCTCGAAAAAATTTTAGGATTATTGCTGGAACTTTAATCTCGAACCCTTGTGTCAGTAGTTACTATATTTGTGCAGGAACTTTTATATTTTAATATTACAAACAACAGATGGGCAGCTTTTGTACAGCAAAATTTCTGCTTACCCGGCTGCAAATTTGTTTTTCTATATACTAATATAAATTTTAATTTTCATAATGGCAACTTTCGGATTTAGATTTATTGTTTCTGGATTAAGTATTTCATTTTAAACTTTTTTTTGAAAGAACCACAATAAGAGTTTATTACAAACATTGAATAATTAACAATTTCTGAATCAGCCACAAATTGTTTTATTTTTATTTATTTATTTTAAGTCGGCGGCACTAAAAGATTTAATGCTTATAGGTTTATTGGTTTATTGATAACTTAAAGCGCAGAAAAATTATAGGTACATCTTACGGCTTGAATTTTTGGATAAGCGCACTAGTCGGGACATATCTTAACAATACTTGCTGCAAACTTATTAAAAAATTTTCATTCCTTCTATTAGTATATTAATACAACGATTGCATTGTAGGAATTCTTCAACAAGTTTCAATGTTACATTTTTTTCTACCACATTCATCCATAATCCAGCCAGTAACTTAATTTGTATAGCTGTTGGTGAAGTAATTCATAAAAAAACATTTCCTTCACTCTTACCAAAGTTGTGAAAAATGATTTCGAAAAATGTATTTGCATCGGAGGAAATTAATTTTTGACTCTGCGTCAACAAGTATCCGAGGTCTGCCCCATTTATGATATATTAATGTTTTATGGTAATGTCAATGAATAAATCCTCCATTAAAAATTCACAATATATCCCCTTAAGGTTCCCTTAAGGCCTCCATTTCGTTTCCACGTTAATTCTGAAACGTAAACCTTACCTTTGGGTAGCCCGAATCCAGAGATATATTGCTGTGTGTCTGCTGGTATATATTTATGTTAATTATTTGCCGGGCAACGGGTTAATTACTACTGTAATTTTACCTGGAAAGCCTGGAGTGACGCAACTTTCCTTAAGCTTCCTTCAATTCCAGTTGAATATCATATGTTACAAATTCGCTTTTTGTATTGCGGTCTTATATAATTTTTCAGCTTCCATGCCTCGGGTACCTAATTATGAAAATTTTCGCAAAAAGCATTACTCGTACATCGTTCATCACATATGGCCGCCGGGTGAACTCTGGATCCGCTTCGCATCTCCGAATTATTTCTGCAGAAGCTTCATCTCCTTGAAATCTGTGTGTATGAAATCTTGTTCTTTGTTAATTAGAGCTAAGTAATCCTAAGATTCAAGACTGCAGTCTGCTTGATTTTATATCATATCAAACTTTTTCCGGGTTCATAAACTTAGTTCAAAAGACGTTGGGCATAGCGCAATAACTTTAATTATTTTTAAGAAAATCTAGAAGGTTTTGAGTGTATGTGACCATGTTTAATAAAGAAGGCTCTCTCCATCCCAACAAGTTACGTTCTATAAGAGAATTTGGCATTTACGTGTAATCAATCAACTACATATGTATATATACATGCGCTAACACACACTTACGTTAATATTAAAAAATATTATTATTGTTCACAACATATTGTGGTATGTATTGAACTATAAACTATAATATGAAAAGTAAAACAATTTTATTACCCTTGATAAAATAAACTTAAAAAAATATATCTCTCAAATCTATTTGAATTCTGACCTAATGATGACAATGTAGTGTAAATCCATATTGCGTTTTTCCGACTATATTAAACAATAATCATAACATAACAAACGATAAAAAATTTATTAACGAAAAATGTTAAATTTTGGAAAAAACTAGCCAATGAAATGTTGGTTTTACTTAAAGTGCCTAAATTATATTCAGAATATATTTCTTGTTGTTTTTATTGCGTATAAGGGAAACACAAAATACGATACTAAAAATTTTTTATAAAAGTTCCTAATAGGAACAAATATTTTCAAATTAATGATAGCTATAACTGAATTAGGATTTGTGTAATAAATATTCACATCCAGTAACAACCTCCAAAATCCTTAAATTATATTCGTAATTGTTAAGCAAAAACGGACTTGTGCGCTTCAAATCCCCTTTGAATTAATTATACAAAGAACCCAAAAAACCAATGGAAAGGGATAATTTGCACAGTACTCATTGAAAAATAAACCCTTCCTGGAAGGGCTAATTTTTGGTTAAACGGACTACTTTCGGACTTTTTAACTAAATAAGGCATTCTGAAAGTAAGAAAAAACTGCTTTTATAATCAATCCAATTACGAATTCGTCGCGCGTCAGTTGGACGAATAAAGTCTAAAATCAATTGGTTAAGTGTTTAGACAAAAAACTGTCCCAACTAGAAACAGCTTTGAGGGACCAAATCAATAATAAAATAATTTCACTCAGGATATTTTAAACTTTTATTACAAACAATTAACTTGTTTTGCAGAGAGTTTAAAAGCTTTTCAGTTTAAAACACTTAAGGCTCGATGCATATTTTAAGGTGTTTGTTTTTCGCATTTTTCTAGGAATATTTTCATTATCTATTTTTAATTTTTAAGTGCTATTGTAACTTTGTTACGTGCTATTTAAGAAATAGGTACCAACTTGACCGATACGTGTTTTGTATATTATACATACCAATTTGTTATGCCTTTAAAATGCTACCTGAAAAATCTTAATAACTATAATAATATTACGAACTAAGAGTTTTATAGCAATTCATAGGAAAATAACGATAAAAACGATAAAATTTCCCGCACCAAAAGTAAATTTAATATTAATTTTCAAATATTGTAAGGACCGGAAAAAAAACACTGCCAAATTCTTACATTTATTCATACATATGGGTGTATGTGTATGTATGTCAGATCGGTTCTCAAAATGCTTGAATTTAATTATTTTATTATGGAGTAATGCAGTCATACACATATATTTCACAATGTCGCGGTTTTTAAGTTATTCTAAAAAGAAGAAATTCAACTGTTACCAAAAAAAACAAGTCTATTTCGATTAAAGCAACAATCCACATAAAAATTTCGATTTAACTCTCACTCTAATTAACTTTTTTAAATTTACAATTCTGCTTGTAAGGTCCAGGAGATTTCATGCGAAGAAAAAAACTCTTTGTAACTTTACAATTTTAAAAAACTCAAACGTGCCTGCTCATCAGAATTTGAGGGTAGTGACGCATCTCATTACTCCGATTTGGCTATGGAAGATAATTGCATGCAAATTTATTGGCAGGAGCACTTCTTGGCTTCTTTGTGGTAGAAAAGAAAGAATATTAATTATGCTCCGTTCGTTGCCCTAAAAAACCACGAAGAGTTTTAAGAAAAATACCTTCTCTTCTATACTGCTGGAAGGAGTTAATATAGAACTTCGTTAAAACGCCTTTTTCTCAGAAGGTCAGGTCTATTTTTCTTCTCCCATTTAATCACGAAATATTGCTTGTTTCGACGGCGCGTGTTCGCCATAAGTTTGCTTTTCCTTTAGTTTACTATTGCAAGCAAATAAACTCCATCGACTGCTGTCCAAGTTCGTTGGACAGACTTTATTAATGGCCATCGTTACTTCATCGCCCTATACGGCACGCACGTGAGGAACAATTATTACCGCGATTAATTAACTTAACTAGTGTTCACCCCCGCAATGCTTGTGTAGAAAAACATGATGATACTCTAACGACTTTAGTTTTCGTGCTCCCAATAAGGATTGATGGCGTATGCTTTCTGGATGGACATCACGACCAAGCCGAATGAACTATTCAAGGTTGAGAAATGTTCGAACTCAATTAAAGGAAACTTCGAAATCAAGGAAATATAGGTGAATATTTTTTAATAAATGTTCTTTTAAAAGCTTCCGAACCATACGACCTAAACACCTACTCCTAAAAATACGTTAATTTACGATACGTTCAGGTAGACCTGACCTTTTAAGCAATTTGACAGCTATTATAATACTTAACATATAGTCGAAACATAGCACCTTCTTTCAAACATATCAGCGGTTCATGGAAAGGCAATTATGTTACCTCTTCCTCTGAAACTTGAGCATATCTTAAGTATCATGAAACCGTCATACGAAATTAAGATACAATATATTATTTATAAATGGTCAATATTTAAAGTTAAAAAAATTCCATATCTGCTATAAGTCTCTTATAGTAAATAATAATAAAACGATAAGTGAATTTCCCCCGTCAGGTGCATATGTATTCTAAGCTTTTTTTTCAGAGACATCACCTCAAAACTTTCGAAGCATAAAATAATCTTTTGAAATCTCAACAAAAGTGCATATCTTCTTGCACCACTTCTGTTATCGGCTGCATTTTGAAAGTACTCCAGCCACGTTTCTTCCTGGAAAGATCTTGTAAAAATATTTTTCTTCCTCAACAAGAGCCCGTCACGTTCGAGCGCACAATGCATAAAAGCTGCTCAGGTGTAAGATTTTCTTAAATTGATTTGTCAAATATTGACACGTAACAAATTTATCCGCAGAATCCTAGCTCAAGGTGTTCCAGACTATATACATATACATACATATATACTTCTAGGAAATTGCATAAATTTTGTACACCTGAACCCCTTTCACTAGCGCTTCCTTCCACTTTAGCGAAAATACCCTTTACTTTTCCTTCGAACAAATTTGAGAAATTGCTCCGCTGTCAATGTCCTTGATGAGTTGGATAAAAGTTTGTGTGCCTCTATAACGAATTAATTTCTCTGAATATGAAGGGCAATTATACGGCAATAATTCAATTACGCCTATCCAAAATATCAGGTGAATAGTTTCGTGAAAACTTAATTAAGTAATAATAGCAATAAATAATATAGGTATATAAAATTATAAGGTTAATCACTTTTACATTTGACCATAATTGGCAAATTATGATACAATCAAAATCGCCACAATGAGTTAGTTCGATAAAATGGATTAACGAAATTTTGCTTTAATTTCTATTAACATCTAAGAAAGCCAAATAGCACATTTAAAATGAAATAATTATTATCTATCTTATTTCGTTTTATATGTTGTTTTTGAAATATTCTAATAATTTTGTAAAAATTATAAAATTGTGTCAATTTAGTGACATTGATCAAGAGCAAGAGCACCAGACTGCTGCACATTGTGCACAATACTTCAGACATATCCCAAAAATATATTAACATACGTGGTTTGTGCAATATACTAAGCATTGTTTTTTTATATACAAATTAAATTATCACAAAATTCATTAATTCGTTTTGTTTTCGCCACGGGTACATTTAAAATTTTCAATTAGAATTATGCAATATTCCCATTTAATCCCTTTTTCAAATTTCGCCTGCCACATTCATTAGGATTACATTAAATTTATGGGCCTCACACTAAATTAACCTTCATAAAAATTAAATTTATTCCAATGATTTTACGCTTTAGAGGCAACAGCGAAAGTAATTTTATGTGCGTGTGCACTTTACAATTCAATTTGTTTTCACCCTATTTAATAGAATTTAATTTTGAATTTGCCATTTGGAAAGCATTGTCATGTTTGTCAACACAGAAAATGGGAAGAAATGTTTAGTTCATAATTTATTTTCAATTGCTGTGATTTGCATTTCAATACGACAGATTTTAAATATTTATTGGAATTTTATAATGGTCTTGTTTTGGAATGGCTTTTATAGATAGTTCTTTTCTTCATACTCTGAATGTGTAATAAAAAAAATCTTAATTTAATTATTGGTGTATACGAGATCAGAATCATCCCATAGAATTTATAGAAAGGCTTGCTTAGGGTCAGCAGTCATAAAATCTATAAATTTGGACGTCTTAAGAAGGGTGCATTGAAACATGAGGACCGATACGCAATATTCAATTATAATTTCGGAAGACTGCAATCCTTAAATTGCTCCATTGGCAAGGATGCGATGAAATGCAAATCTGCCCTCGTTTCACTGAGGTCGTACCCCCGGGGCACAGGGAACACTGTTTGCAGGGTCTTAAAATGGTGTTAAGCCAGTGCCATGACTTGAGCTGTTTCAGCGCCACCCTAGCAAATATCCCAGAAATGACTTCCGGAATTACAAACTACGACTGGGAGGGCACTTTGTCATAATCAGAAGTCGCTCCCAAGTGCGAGTGCCCGAAATGTGTGTCTCTGTTGTTGTCACCACGTCTGAATTTGATTGATGGGTTCGCCAAACCCCCAGCGGAACGCCATCCCGCAATTTAATGAAGGTACCCGGAGAAGGGTTCGCCACCTTCCAAGTTTTCTTGTTTCACCAAACTTAGACGTGGGGCTTACCGCTTCGACGTGTAAGTTTTGTTCCAGCTTTGGGCTACTAATGGGTTAAGTGGTGAAAAATTGAGGGCCTCCGTAAGCAGACATGCATTAATCATGCCGCGGGGTCTACGTGTAAAGAAGCCTTCCCGAGCCCTTTTCACGCCACGACACTAAGATGAAGGCATAAACTCCTTGTGGGTGTTTTGAGAGGCGAATTCTGATATTTTATAGGCAAGGGTTAATTAGCGAGGTCTTAAAATGTTAGCATGCAAGGTCAGCGCTATTTATTCACCTTAAAGGGTTACTGCAAAGATGTTGTCAGCTGTGGGTGGAAATCTATTTTTAAACAGACTGCAGCACGCTATTTTACGTGTTTAGCAATTATGTGAACGAAACAAAAGTATGTGAGGATGTTTGTGGCCAAACAACATATGCTAAACGTCAAATAATTTTGGTAAAAGTTCTCGAAAAAAGTTGAAGAATACCGAATTTATTCTCGAATGAAGCACTACCCAGTGAATATTAATTTCCTTTTTTGCAATATATCCATACTATGCATAATTTTTCTATTTTATATAGGTATTAACAAATTGTTAGGATTGAAATGTTTAAAAACTAACAAATAAAATTTGAATACATCTATGTTAGTCCAATGACAAGAACATTAGCGTTTATCAACTATCAGAAAAGAACCTTATTAATTCTCACGATGATTGGTCAACTAATTTAATTTTTACAAGCAATTTTCTACAAAACTCCCTCAGAATAATAAAAGACGTATGGAGAACCACTGAACTGCCCACTGCAAATTGGTTTGATAAGAAGAAACCTCCGTCTTCGTTGTAACTTAAGGCAAAGTCCCAAAAACCGAAGTGTGTGGTTTCCTGCACTAGTGAAATGGGAAGCCCTTGACAATTTTGTGGGCATCTTAGCAGGACGAATTAAAACAGTTGTTGTATTATGAAAATTACTTTAATTGTCAACCTTTGTGCAGCTGGAGGAAGAGCGCTCAAGTTTCCAGTCTATGCCTGCTCGGGTCCCCTTTGGCTCACCTTACACCTGCTCGGGGACGGGGCGTGCACGTGCTGTGAATAGAGCTTCATGCCAAGCAGGACCACGTCAACCTGGACGTTGTCTTGTCGTCCGTGTCGTCTGCTTTCTTTGGTGCATGGGAAACTTTATTAGCTCTATAAACAAGTCGAGGGTTTAAGACTTAAGAGGTCAAGTGGTTCGGTTGCGGCGGGGACTCCTCCGCACCGCCAGACTGCTCCAAAGTATTGAAAAGGAATCCTCCTCACACACTGAAAAAGGAGCCTTCTAATGAAAAATGAGCTGGAAATTATGGAACTTGTCACATTCGTTTACTTTGCAATTACTTGTCCATGAAAGAAACACAAACCGAAACCGCGCGCTGGTGGTCTAGGGTTGTTGTCACAATAAGTGCTTGAAAGGTTTTGCGAAAAGTACACTGTAAAAAAAATTAAGTTAGTGTCTCCGAGCAGCATACACACATTGTAAGAACTAAAAGTCTTTTCATATACTTCTTTAAAAGTTTTATTAATTTCCGATACGCGTACTCAAGAAGTTTCTGTATAACATTAAAGTACAATATCAAATTCTGCAGTCTAATACCATGAGTGAGAGCATTCAGAAGCGTAGATTATTGACAATAAAATCTTTAAATCGGGAATATAAAGGTTTTTATGTTTATTTAGTAAACTTTACTGATCTTTAGAGAATGTTTTATTCAAAAGTTGTTATTAGCTTTATCTCTAACTTCCTAAAACATTGTAAGCCATTCACTTTTTAGTTCTGGTCTAAGCAGATAGTTTAATTTTGTCTCTTAATTCTATATTGATAAATCAGTTAATCAACATTGCCATATGTTATCAATTTTAGTTCAATATGCACATTTACATACTTTTTATATCAAATGAAATCAACCTAAAACTTACTAATGATTTAATTGAGTTTAAAATTTTTAAAATTTTAATTAGAAGCGTTATCTTATCTTCAGAATAGCGACTATTTCGATATCTGTTTTAATACTTTCTTACCTTTAATTTTTTCTATAAACCTATAGGTATGAGTATGTTTTTATAACATGTTTTAAGATTGGCTTAAAGGTACCATCAGCAGAGTAGATTCGATGTTGCTGTGTAATTGACCTAATAACAGACTTGCAGCATTTCAATCACTTCTCCACACGGAAAAAAATATTAGCCCGATATGTCATTTTTTTTTGTATGCACAGCGCCATTATTATAGGAGTTTTTGGGTCTGCAATATTTTATAGCACTTACAGCAATAAAAATTGTACCATAGTGTTTTGGGCTTATATACCATAAATATGGCTATGTACCCTATATTAGTTGCTGCACTGCCGGAAATTTTGGTCTTGGTAGTTGGAAGAGCCGCCACGGTTCGCGGTTCGAGCCTCGTCGGATCACGGACCTTTTTTTAAACCAAGCATAAAAAGTGCTCGTGACATCCCCCTGGCTGGCGATTGAACTGCCATCTCTGCGAGAGAATTTGCGGCTGCCATCTGAGTTACGCCCTAGCCGATGCCTTTTTAAAGTTGATATTCCGATTGGGTCTTGAACCGCGAACCTTCGGATTTCCACTCCGATTGCTCTAGCACTGAGCCATCTGTTTATCTACCCTTTCTGAGCGATTTAACATTCATAAAGCTTGGCTGCATGGATTCAGTGAATTTTTTCCAACAAATTATAAGGCACTACGCGCAATCGTCATAGGATCAGTTGGTAATGGGAATAGTACAACCGCTTATTTTTAGAACTTATGGCGCTAAGATTGTTAGAACAAAAGTTATATAAATATCAAAATTGAAGGTTGAGCAAAACGTGCCATTTTACTAGCGAGGACAACAATTGGGTTTGCAACCTCCGCTTTAATTTATGTTGCAATTTTTTAGCTATGTAAATAGCTTTATCTGCTTTATATTATGTAGCTTTTCCTTTAAGGATGACCATGGCGGATAATTTGCATAGCATTCACTCCCATATTTGCTCCGCAACAAATATAGCTCATTTAGCAATACATTTTTTTTTTCCGTTTAGTTTCAATTGGCACGTAAATTAAGGACTTCTACTCAGTTCTGGATTTCCCTGGTCATCTGGAGACGACGGTTAAAAGGACTCGTAATCTCCTTAACCATCGCATCTGATTTCGGGAATTTGATTTTCATCTGGTTTCCGTCATCGTGTCGTTCGGTTGCCCCAAATCAAAGTGAACCTTGTGCGGCCGTGTGGCCGTTGCTTCAGCACCTCTCCCACCAGAGCCCCGGACGGCAGCCGCATGTCATCTCCAGGCAAAACCTTAAGCTGTGTGCGGCATTAAATCAAATTAATGAGAATGGCGGTGGGAAATGCATGTTTTCGTCATCGTCGCAACTAAACAACTAAATGCTTAGGGACACACGACGCCTGGGGATGCTGCGACTAAAACTGGGCGGCTTTTGCTGTACCATCACTGGACCCATTTCAAACACAATTAATTTAACTGGGCCATAAATCGTCGCCATTCCATTCCCTGGGTGGGCGGAAACTATACGCGAAAAATTTTCAAGTTGAGTTGATTTACACTCCCATCGCAAGTTTACCTACATTTTGCACAACTGGGCCATAGGTGTGACTGGGTCCAAATAACCTATCACGGCTTGCCGGTGTCGCCGGGTCTCTTTTTTGGTTAATTGATTTTAAATTACGTTCACGACAAATTTCCTGCTGGCTGTGCTCACATCCGCTTGCACGACAGCGGTTTTTCCGCGGGACACCTAAAGGGGGAAATGTCCCGCCTTGTAAATAGGGGGAAAACCACTTGCCCTTTGAAATATTTGCATACGTGTATGAAATTTCTACGGTTACCAGAGGCTGCAGTCGTGCTAAATTTCGGCGTTTTCCTGCGACCACGGTACCGGCCAACAGTGGAACTTTACGTGGCGGCAACTCGAAACTTTCCAATTTTCCTCTCACATTGAAAACATAAAAATACCATCAAAACCAACTTTATGAAACAACATTACAATTTTGTCTCTTTGGTAGCATAGGATGCAAAAAAAAAGAATAATTGCAAATAAATTAAATGTTAGAAAAACAGCAGAATATTTATGACGCTTTTACAAAGTGTTTATTGCCTTTGCTGTGGTTTTCTGATTGAGTATAGATACTCGTTTTATTAGACGAATAAAATAAAAGTCGAATAGAAGCTATTTTAAAGCGGATCTATGATTTTAGATTACAGATTTTGACTGAACTTTCCGCAACGAATATGGAAAACTGCAAAAATCTTTTATAGGTCAATTGCACTTTCCCAAATTTTTACGTCACATTTAGTTTAACACATCAAGAATGAAAGGTTTTTAGGGTACACAATTAGTTAGACTAGTCAGAAGAGTGGAAAATGCATCTTTCTTAAATTTCTTTAACCGTTTTATAATTGTTTTGCTTTCAAAAACAGAGTATTGTATTTTGAAAATATTAAATATATTTAAAAAAATGACAAAAAATCAATTTTTCAAAACCCTAAGCAGTCTAACCACTTAATAAATATAAAATTGACATATTATATTTATTGGTAATGAATGATTATTAATTTTCTATTGCACTCGATTTGACTAGAAAAAGTTGTCAATAGTTTTCAATATATATTTTTTTAAAGCTTTAAGATACATACTTCTATCCATTGCGTATAATATACATATCTCGAAATGATTGAATGTGTTAGGCCGCGATTTTTCAGAAAAATGTCTAATTGTTTTTCTTCAATTTGGTATGCGAACATCTTCATGCCAGGTATATTAATTTTCGTATCATACTAATAATTTATATGTATACAAATATCTTACATCATCAAATATTAATACCTACCTAAATTTTATTTAAGATTTTTTTAATGTCTTTATTATAACTCTCTAATTTATCAAAATGAAAGCCCCCACATACACTTGTACTCACTTCGAATTGCTTTTTCAAACTGAAGCATTAAATCCAACAAAATCAATTTATTCATTTGTGTTCCAAGCTAAAGTAAACCATAAAGAAAAGCGAAAGAGAACTTCAAGGTTACAACGAAAGAACTTTCTTAGGGTTTCATGTAGAAAATCTCGTTAATTTATTTTTGGCCTTTAATATTTCTAATTAAAAGCAAGAAGATTTAAAAGGAAATCTATAACTGTTCCTATAACTACCTTTCCCAAAATCTTTCGTTTTATTATAACTAATAATATACGGCCAGACACACACCTATAACATAAATTCTGATGTGCTTATGAAAATAGCCGTTAGCTACATAGAAAGTGCCAGAAGGATATCATAAATTCCGGAGCCAATCAAATTTGACCTGCTGAATTGTACGAGAAGGATCTCCCAGTGAGCTTATTAGCTACCCATCCACTGGGGCGCTAATTTAGTTTTCACTCGGCTAGATATCGATTCAGCAACGAGCAGATATCATCCAGAGTATGTGCAGATAGAATCGAGTAAGCATACCCGCGAGGCCGGCTTCCTAATTTGCTTAGGAATGGAATTCAGGTGAAATATGAATAATTCAGGTAAGTCTAGAGCAGTAGCTGATAATGTTATACGCCGCCGTCTTTGCAACACAACCAATAGTAAATGCAATCAAAATTGTGAGCCGGAAGTTTGTGTATTCACCCGGCAAGAGAAAGCTGATAATAAAATGCACTGTTTTTTTTGCGAACGTCACACATGTTAAGTGGTAAAAATCCAATAATGGTCTGCGAGTTTAGAATTTATAATTGAAATCCCATCAAAAATATTTCATGTTAAAAATGTAGCCAACATTCGCAAACTTTTTAGCCGACTACGGCAAATCTGTGCATGTACTTCTAGCTATGCTCATCTGTTTCCTTATTGCTCCTAAAGTACCTACTTAATGTATTTTGACAAAAAAAAATGTTCTCATTTAATGCGTCTTGATAGTCCGCGTGTTATACATAGGGCATATAACGTCTCACTAAATCCAATATGGCGGATTTTAAAAATAAAGTTTATAGCTCTAAAAAAATAAAACATTAACATAAATGTATTGCTTTTTGTATCAAAATAAAGACCTTGATGGGACAAATTCTTTCGGTTGATATTTATAAACATCTTTAAAAGGATTGAGTACATGCAGATATTGTAAATACGTCAGTATGTTAGTCAGACCGAACACAAAAAAGGACACACGAAGTTTTGGTTGCTTTTCCCCATTAAAACTAATGTTCCATTCATGAGTTTACGCTTCGTAAAACTCCTATTTTGCCTAGACTATATTCACGAAGTCAGGTAAGGGCAACTATTTCGCAGAACGATGAAAAAAGTTCAAATTATACTCAAAATGTAGATATGAAATTTACTTTTTTTCTATAACAACAAGAGAAGGTCTTATCTTTTATCTTTTATTTTGCTCAGTTCGTTCACAGGTTGCTAGCTGCCTCGTTAACTTTTAAAATAAATAAAAAATCGCGCTTGCAAATACAAAGCAAATTGTATCGCATGAAAATAATTTCCTTAAGTATTTTCTTTACGAAGTCTAGGGTCATTTGAAGTGAATTAACGCAGCAATTAAGAGCCGTAATTTTCTTCTAAAAACAATTTTGCCTTATACCAAGAAAACCCTTTAGAGCAAGAATTCCAATTGTTTACATAATAAAGCCAAAGTGTTTCTACAAAATTAATTATAAAAGCAAACCGAGGACTCAGGTAAGGTTTAGGATAAATAATAAACTGGTTCCCTTAATATAGTCAAGGATTTTCTAGTTACAATAGAACTACTTTCTAAAGTACTTTTCTAAATTTGTTTTATGGTTCCTATAACAAATATTTATTCATGGCGGAAGTTCTTTTAAGGGGACTTAGCACCTTCAAATTTTCAAAAAATCCAGTGTGTAAGAAATTTGTTTAAAATTTTAATTTGTTGCAAATAATAATTTTAACAACTTTGGCAGGCTTAGCATTAAGTTGCATAAATTTGATTGGTACTTACTGTATTGTTGTAAATATGTATTTGTAATTAAATAGGACACAGCGGACACAGCTAGTAATATGTATAAAGGCTTAATCGAGACTCTGAACGAGGCATTCTGGTATTTACAACGTTGTCACAATGTCACTTGTTTTGCAATTTATTGCTCCAAAGAAACTAATCGAACTATTTACCCCAATAACCTTCACACACAACATTAGAGAAGCATAGATACCATTCTGTTTAATCCGAACAACAATCATTTCCAAAATGGGCACCCAATAAATTGCCTTAATTAATTTCTTATGTCGCCATTATTTCCGAATAATTTGCAATCAAATCGGTTGATATTAAATATTTTCGGGCTCATTAAATCACAACACGCCATAGAATGCGACACTGATTGCGACAACGGGGGCAGGACAAGTCAATAAAACCTTTGTCGAACAGTTTAATCCAAAATCGTTATACGGCACCGCAATCATTTCAGAAGTCGAACTGACTAGATAACAACGGCAATTACCGTGAATGGTCCAAAATACTTTTTTAATTGCTACAGTCAGTAATCACGTGGCCAGGCCGACATGAAAGGAAATAATGTCCCGAGCAGAGTTGGTAGAAAATGAACAAAGGAGAAGGGGATGGAATATTGATTTAGGTGAAAATTTTTTCCTATGGACAGTAGTAAAAAGATCCATTTTCAGTATTGTTTTCACTTCCATTTAATTGGAATCGTATTTTACACAAAGAATAGTTTAACAACAATATTTTCTCATCTTGATACAAGTATTTGTCTACGAAGTTAAGTTTTTACACATGACTCTTTCTACAGTTCTTAAAAAATCTTCTAAAACGAGATTTTTTCTTTCGCTCTAAATTTTTTTTTCCTGTGAATTTTCCACGAATGCTTGCTTTGAAAAATATTAATTTTCATAAAATTTTTCACCGCACAATATTTTTATCTTTATCTAAAATATACATCTATCCTGCTCGTCTTGGCTCCACTATTGGCTATCTCATAGAAATGTGGTCAAATAGCACTGCGTTGAAACTGGTGATCTCTCTTTCTCCTTTAAAAACATATATTCATTTGGCAAATTTTCGTGGCGATTAGGAATATTTTCGCTATTATACAAAATAGTGGAGTTTCTTGCTTTAGTACACATTCTACGAAAATAGGAGTTCTATTGTTGTTTTATTTTACAATTATTATTTTGTGTTTGGTTTTTCCGCCATTCTGTGTTAGCGCCTTTCTCTAAAATTAAAAAGCTGCCAAACGTGTTCTGACCTCAGAGCTGGTTACTTTTGCCTACTTAAAAACTTTACTTTAAGTGATGTTGGCTTCTTTGGAGCATGATCCCTCTTTTATTTGGGGTACTTAGCATTATTAAGAAATGTTTTAAAACTTTCATTGATAGCCTAAAATTGTTTTTTTTTTTTTATGGTTTTGGTTTAGAAAAATGTTACAGATTTTAAGTGGTCTTAACGATTTTCATTTAATGTTTTCTCTGTAGATTTGGTTCGCGCCCGTAGGAACTTGATTTTCTTATTGATATATTTTTAATGTTTCTAGAAAACATAATTCAATAACGACATTTGATGATATTTTCAAATCTCACAATGGAATTAATTATTGAAAAAAGAACATAAGAACATAAGTCAAAGTTTTCCTTCATTTAAACATTTTCAGCGATAATTCTAATACATTAATCACAGCTGTGACCTTTGAAAAATATATTGACAGAAACTAGTGTTACGCAGTATATGTTAACAATTAAACTTCTGTTTATGTTTCTATTACAAACCACATATCAACCAAAGTAATTTTTAAAAGGTCTAATTACATCGAAGAAACAATCAAAATATTCGTTCGATCTTTTTTTTGGATAGTTATGTAAAAGAATTTAATTAATAGGTACATAATTTATGTTTTTTGGAAGAAAAAAAATTGGATATAAAAATTATATCATTTGAACGAAGAAAATAAATACCCGGAAGTTGTTATGTGGTCTGATAATCAAAAAATTCAAATATTAACAGTAGACTAATTTATCGTTAAAAACCCCACTTGGAACCAATCTTTTGTACCTTTACATAAAAATATTCCAATATATTTAAAAAAATTAAGACATTTGATGAATTTAATAACTTTTGAACATATCTACTCATAAAATCACATAATCAATTATCTTTCAGTGCTATCACTATCTATCCAAACTATGTATATAGATTCTTTAGGCCGCACACTAAAAAGCAATTTCTCCAGAATATTTTTTTCTAAAAGATAATTGATTAATGCAGTTAACAAACCCATAGACAAAATTCATAGCCCTGTTTGTTCTCTTTTGAGAAATTAGGCGTAATGCATATTCGTCGCAAGAAAATTGTCAAAACCGAAAAATTATACATAATAATAATTATAAAATTATAAACTATCCTTTTTCGTCAATATTTTAGAATTCTTAGCGCTGTCAACTTTGAGCACAGTTCGCGATTAAGTATTTTACTAATAGTAAGTTTATAAATTAAATTTTTTTTATAATTTATCTGTTTTGACATTTATTTTGTGACACATATAAGACGAACAGTTTGACAAATTTGGCAGCAATAAAAACATAAGTTCGAATAACTTTCTAATAAAATCACATACTTATTAAATATTGATTTTCTACTACATAGTATATGTACATTTCTTTTCGTTAACTTTATTTTGATATATGTGTCATCGGAAACGAGTAAAAAAGTAATAAAATATAAACAAATACTTTTCATCTAAGTGTTCATCAAATTTTTACTTCTCAATTTAACCTTTACTCTTAACTACTTTTATTTCTTTTATACAAATTCTATCTACAGTCATAAGTTGTTCATTCAATGAACTTTCATCATTCTATAATCAAATTTTTACATCGTATCTAACTTTCTCTTCCATTGAATACATTATCGGGCTTAAGTGATCCTGTCCCAAAATTGTTGGTATGAATTTTATTTTCGTTTTTCCCAAATTTCTTTTACTATAATAATATAAACTAGAATATATCCCATACAACAACAACAACAATTATAATGGATTTCTTCTTTATGACAAAATGTAGTAGTAATTTCTTTTATATGCTTTCACGTTAGTTTATACTTTATTATTCATCATTAACACGAAATTCACGGGAAATGGTTCTGATTATTACGATTCATAAGAAAACCTAAGTATAAAATTCTAATTACCATTTTACAATAAATTTTCTTTTCTGAAAATTGTAAAGCTTTTTTCTTGGAAATGTTGGTTAGTTTGTTTTTATTTATTTCGTTAAATTTCGTTTAAAAATAGCATTACGAAACAAAATTTATAGTTTTCTGTAATGAGATGTTTAAAATTTTGAAAATTTATATGAATGCGTAATAGACTTCGATTTATATGACGTTAAAATATGTTTTTAAAAATCTTTAATATTCTTTTCCATACACTAATTGATTGTTTTTCTGATTAAAGCTTTGTCTATTATCATTACATTAATAATTTTACGTTACTTTTTGTTTCTTTTTATATGTGAACTTTGAAAACGAAAAATATCCGATAATATCCCCGTGGTATACGAACATTTTTAAACGATGCGCTCAGTTAGATGAAAATAATATAACTCAATTTGGCTATAACCAAATGTTATAAAAATGAGTGTATGTCATGAAAGTAGATTTGTCAGTATATAGTTTTCGTCAATTGAAACATTTGGTACCGAAAAATAGTTATTGTTTTTGTTGAGTAATGCTATTTTGTAATTTCTCTTAAATAGTACAAATATTTGAAATAGAAGTATGGATTTGGTTCTGCAAAAGTTTTAAATGCTTTTCAAAATGGACATGAACTATGAAGAGTTTTAAAAAATATGAAGCAAAGGACACTTTGATGGAGCTGATCTAAATATTGTAACACAATTGAATAAATTAAGAATGATTGACGTCAATTATGAAATGGAAAAGAAAAACATGAGAAATAAAATATTCTAATTTTATTCTTGCTGCTAACAAGATACACCCTGTTTGGCTACTGTATACCAAGTCCGGACCCTCACCAACGATGGTGAATCGGGAACTTGCAATTGATCATTCGATATATTTCTAGAACTAATTGGTACATTATTGTGGGCTACGCCTAAATTTTGATTTTTAAATTTATTTTCTGATTTATCGTCTTTATTATCACTAGATTTGACCTCGTTTGGATAAGTCTTCATCCGCTTGCTATTTGATGCACCTAATCTATTTCGACAGCTATTTGAATTTCTATTTCTACAACGGGTACCGGTTTGACGTCGTGGGCGGGCGCAATGTCTACACAATGCAGGCGATGATTCGGGACAGCTACAGCAGTTGGTAATATCATTTATTTGGTTCTTTTTTTTGCTTTCGCGATCATTATGGAGGTGAGGATGATGATTTTCGTTAGTACAATGCTCGCGATCGCCTGCATCGTACGGAAATGGTCAGAATGCTGTATCGAACACGGACATTGATCTTGATATAGCTTCGTCGTTCCTACAACATTCTAAAAATTCATCTAGTGTCACCACTCCATCCCGGTTGACGTCCATTTTCTGGAAAATAACATTAAAATATATAATTAATTAAATATAATCATTATAAAATATTGTAAATATTATGGAGTTTAAGTTTTTTCAAAATCGGTTAAGTCGATTTTGAGATATCTTGTACACCAATTTGAAAAACGCAGTTTCTAGAAAAACGAAAAAGACAAAAAGCCTAAACGTAAAATGCAAGGAATATCCGCTGCAGCGCTCATTCAATTCTTCTTTCAATATAACTAATATTATTTATAACTTTTGTTAAAGTAAGAGTAACTTTAAGAAAATGTCATGCCTATTTTGCTAAGTAGATACATAAAATCAAAGACGCAATGAAAATATCTCTCCGCTTAAAACATTCAATTTACATTAATTTTATAAATCACGCTTCCCCACCCAAAAGCAATTGCAATCGACATTGCACATCTGTGTCCTATTAATGCGCAATTCATCGAGAAAATTTAGTATGTCCGCAAGATATTTATGAAACATGGCACCAGGCACCACATGTGGTTTCAGTAATGATAATAATTAATTTTGCAGCGGTTTTACAATTGCTGCTTAGTGCTAAGAGTTATGATTAATGAAGGTGTACTACCATCAATGAATACATTATGTCAACATATGACATCAAAACCCTAAGGGCAGTGAGTAATGTGATACTTTAAACTAAAATCCATTTTCAGTTGGTTTATTGTTTGAAAGTTGTTTCCATATTTCATTCTTTGTGGTGACAGCGTCAATATTTCGTTGGGAATGATGACAACGGATATCAAATAATTCAAGATTTATAAGATTTGTCAAATTTCTAACTCAAGATAATTTATGTAGGTAATATTAAAGATAGAGCGTAAAACGAAATAAAGGAAAAAATTGTAGTAACTTACTTGACAGACAACATATTGCGCACGTTATTCATGACATTATGTTCGAAAACAATACAAAATTGGATTGAAAGGCTCGCTGCTCGAGCTAAGGCATCTAAACCAAACCAAACTAAAAGTAAAATAAATTTCGAAAGAAACGTATTCAGTTCTCTGTAGGTGTCTCTTTTTAACCGCATTTGCAAGAAGTCTATAGGACTCGTGTTCTCTGTGGAGTTGGATTTTAACTTAAAATGTTTATACATATATTTTGTTCGAGGATTTTTGACTTGAATTTTTAAGCCAATATTCTAAAGACCATAAAGGATAAAATATAAAAAAAGGATTTTTTTCAAAAATTTCAAATGAGAAAATGCCTTTAAATTATAGGTTCTATAGAGCTTGACTATTATTAGATTTTAAAGAAAATATAGCGCAGTAGAAACTCTTTTTTCTTAGAAATTATTATAGTTAGTTTAGCATAGATTTAGCTTCGAAAACAACCTTTTTCGATTAAAAAAGGATGAAATATCGAGATGAATAACCAAGTTAACCATCTGCTGCCCAAATTGGGCGTGATGTAGTTTGGAGCATAATGATTTATGGGCTGGAAGTTATTTGCGCAACTCGATGTGAGGGCCACGTAGGCAAATCTCCTTTTGAGTGGTTTTTGCATTATTGAAAAGCATTCCTCGCATGCCGACGGCTCAGGGCGGATTTCGAGAACCACCCCCGCCGGGCCTGAATGGCTCATCTATCACTGCAGCGAATGTGCTAACGTGATAGCGTGTTTACAGCGCCGCCACTAAGCCGTGATGCTTCGGCAGCAACGCAATTTCGGCCATTACCGCCCATAAACCTGTCGGCGGTAATTTTTAATTCTTTCGCGGGCGGGTGCGGAGGCTCACAAAAGTGAAAGTAATGGTCCACGGGCCTTCGGCAGCGAAAGGTGCCCCGATTTTTGCCGCATAGTAAATTTTCGCCAAGTTTTTGGCTTTTCGGGAGTGCTTTATCTACGTCATCGCATTCGGGTCACGTAGCGCCTTATACGGAGGGATTATGGTCCAACATCAATAGAATATCGAATTGACTTTTACTGTAAAAAAGTGCTTTTATGGAAGTCGCGAAGGCCAGGAAAAAACGCTTCCGAAGCAAGTTTTATGCCGAGGACAGTGCAGGGATAAAACACCTAATGATAATATAAATTCATGGCGTGCCCTCGAAATAGTTTTCGGCTGGATGTGCAGACGTCGCTTATTGGGCCTGCCCCGGAACACGCCCGGCCATGTTGGGACCTACTAATTGAATATAAATGTCCTTTGCGTCAAGCGGATGGCGGTGGTCCGACGCAGAGGATTTGATTTCAATGTCCAATCGCTCCGTTGACATATCCTAAGGCCAGATAACGCACATCCTTTCTGGGCAAATATTCATTTAATTTTACTATCTCAACTACCTATTTGCATAGCTCTGCCCGGAATAGATTGAAAGCCCACAAAATTACCATGTAGGTATCGCTTTGAATGATTCCTAAAAAGGCACCAAAAGCTGAGACCTTTTCCGTTTTTGATCATGGGTTGGATTGAGTTCTTGAATGAATAAAAATATAATAATAATAACAATATTAATTTAAATTAAAACCTTGAAACGTCCCAAATAAGAGTACTGAAGTTAGTTTATGGTTGCTAATTCTTGTTCAATTGTAGCAATAATACGTTTGGTCTTCACCTTAACTTACAAAAAAACCATATCAAGAAGTTGTATTGTGTCAAATCACACGAAATTGTTGGCCTATTCTCATCTGCATTTGTGGAAGTAACAAAAGATGGAAGTTTTTCTTGCAAAAGCCCAATAGTTACACGCGGATGATCTTATGGGACAGCCTTTAAATAAAGTGTGCAGCAGTACCTACTTAATATGTAAAAAGACTATAAGTACTAACTTATTTTACGGCGAATTGTAAAATAATTATGTAATTATAATTATGTAATTACAATTCTTTTGATGAGTAGGAGATCCAAAATTTGAAAACATTTTTTTTGTTTCAAAAAGCGATGCTCAACTAATGTTACTGAACGATCACGCTACATAAAATTATACTGCACATTAAACGTATATATAATGTCTTAAATTGGCTTGAAAAAAAATAGAAAAAATGTTAAAATACATATATTATGTTCCCTTTTCCTCTCCACTCACTCAATATCAAAGTTTCGCAACCACATATATGTACATACGTCGAAGGTCCCGACTTGGTCGAAGTAAGTACAACATCTTCAAAGTGCACGGTTTTCTGCATAGTCCCAGGAAATGTCGATGGAAATTGTATGAATACCACGGCCCGTAGCCAAAGTCATGATATGTTGAACAGTGCAAATATTTTATGATAAGATTCTGTAAATTGTGCGTACCTATAGTTATGAAAATTAACTGGATTGCTCCTTCATAATTTAAAAAATGCACTTTAGGAGCGTATGTGCGTTGCATTTAATCCCGTGTTGAGTAGCTTAAGTTCCTTAAGTTCCTTCTAATTGCAACCCAATTTATGTATGAAAACCTCTTCACTACAAAACTGCAGTACACCGCAGAGCTTCAGGCGACGACGACTCGAAAAGTTTGGTGTTATATAAGTTTTAAAGGGCTACCACCACGACGTCCACTGGGAGTCTGTGAGCTCATCTAGTTTTATAGTGGTCCAAACTCTAGACGTTTATGCTGCAGTCAAGGCGGCGATTAAAATTCTAGCAACCGTCAAGCACACTTGGAACTTTTTAGCGGCAAGGAACGAAGCGCGAACTGAAGCTGAAGCTAAATTTAATTAATACACACAAGAAGTGTGTTTATTTGGTTCGTGGTTGTATGGCGAATTAAACATTTAATAGCAGCATGCAGTTTCCAGAGAATATTACCCTACTCTTGAAGCGACAAATCCAGGAATATCGGAGTATTCACTGCCCCCGAGGGAAGTATGCAATTTTCCTATTTTCACAAAATTTGAGCATTTTGCGTTCTTTTATAATTTACAAGTTAACAGAAAACACATTTTACATTTTAGAGTATGAGCTCAATCATAGGTAAAGTGCTCATATAATTGTTAAGTAAAAGTATTCATTAAAATTTAACTTTTTCTATTCAGCCACTTATTGCAAGAGAAACTTTATTCATTCATTATTTCTGTTCTAGGTAATGGCTTGAGTTTAAGTGGATATTAAATAAAATTATTTCAAATTTAGACACTGCGAGTAGCTCTAAGATGGATAACTAGACTTATATATCTATTCAGGACAAGCACGCTATGTACATAGTATATTAAAAGGTGGATTTCTTGCTTATCTCAATCAACGAACATTTGTAAAGTGTCAACTATTCCACAAGCCATCTTTAATTACGTTTCGTAATATACGATTCTTTTGGAGGAATAAAATAACTTCGTCCACAACTTATAACTAAATAAACTGAATTTTTTTAACGTTCTAATAAAGCTTTTTCTTAAAACCGAAATTTGTTTAAAGTTCAACATTGAAGGTATCAAATCTACAACTTTATTTTCCTTTGAGTGAATTAGTTATTAAGCTAAAGGGTCAAAAAGGATTATTAGCCCAATTCGGTTATCGTGGAGACCCATGAAATTTTTAGTCGACACCTGTATTTTTGTAAACAATTGTTTTTTTGCAATTTCAATGGGGTGCCTTTAAAGTTAAAGTATTCAAGAGTGTTGACAGTGATAACCTCGGGTTATTAATAATCAAAAATAACAAATTTACTTTCGTTGATATTAAATTTTGCGAAAATATTACAGACATACGTGACAACATGGGAAAAAACATAAAAATCTGCTGCGCAAAAAACCCAAAACCAACAGATAACAATGCCATGCGTTATATGTGTAAGATGAATAGGTTGAGATTATAGTTGACACAATTCCTATTCTGATAAATAAGCCAACTTTCTGGTAATAAAGCCTAAAAGATTTATTTCTCCACATTATCCAGCGTCTTTTGAACTACAAGTTTGCTGTACGAAAGTCTTTGGGAGTCGCTTATATGTGCCCAAGAGAAAATACACCCTTCGGGCACTCTTTGGCTCATTTTTTTTCATTCACAGTGTCCCCGAAAATCATTCATTTTTATACAATGCACAATAACATTCTCTTCCTTAGTCCTCGGGGTCAATTGACTCCCTGACGATTTTTATTTAACGAGCAAATGAACTCAAATAATGAAATCATCCGGAAATGACACACAATGTCGTGCAAAGGGGTGATTCTACGAATTTTTTAGATTGAAAGAAGAAAAGGCTCAGTCTTATTCTTGTGAGACGGTCAGCTTACCTGGAATATCCTCTCGACCTTCTCCTTGATTTTTGCCTCATCCGGACATGCGTCTGGAAGACGTCCCACTAGCTCGTATATGGCAGTAACTATGTCAGTCATTTCCTCTCTTGTGATGTAGCCGTCCCCGTTGATGTCGTACAGTGAAAAGGTCCACCGCAGCTTTTCTTCCACCGAACCTCGGGATAATATCGAAAGTCCCTGCACAAATTCCTGGAAAAAAAAGGCAAATTACGAAAGGATGAGATTCGAACATCTTTCTATAGGGATTAATTTTTTACATTTTTACAAGGAATTGTGGTAAAGAGGTTAATGTAACCTGGAACTTTTTTCTACCATTCATACCCATAAATCAGTGGTTCCTTCTATCTAAAAGGATGGCGTGCCCCGGCCACTATAAAAAATTTAACGTTCCTGAGACAGAAAGTAAACTATGGCGGACTATTTATGGCGATCGTACATCTGCAGAAGGTATTAATTCGATTTGAGCGCATTTGTGGGATTGGCAATTTAGTGGAGTGTAAATTACAACCTTTCCGCTGGGAGGAGGCTGTGGGGCTGGACCACACCAGGTAAATAAAGATGTCCTAGTGGGAGCCGCCGTCTCCAGTCTCCACCCACCCGAACCTCCCCGGCTGGGGCTGAAATGATGCCAATAAATATCGAATGAGCCCCACTGAGGCGGCACACGGCCCATGAATTGCTCCGGCTCGGCTGTGTAAGCGCAGCCACTTCTTCGATGTAATTAGCCCCTGGTACCTGTTGATGCCCCCGGATCGAAGCGTTTAATGTTTGCATTGTGCAAGAACTTCACGTGCTGCGGGGGCGGGGGACCGCCTTTGTAAGTGACTCCATTCGAGCCAGAAATAGTTTTTATGACCTCCAGCTTGTTGCGGTAATCTCTGAGGGGAGATAAAATTATTAGGGCTAAGTGGTTTATTAGCGGTGACTGTGGCCGGGGCGGCCGTGACTTCTCCACCGGGGAGACGATTGGTCCTGGGCTGATTGCTCATTTATAATTCAACAAGTTTTGCTAGCTCCACCTCCCCGGAAAGGTGTAGGCGTATTTTACATGAATCGGCTTTGTTTGATTTGTTTCCAAAACTTTTAAGTAGTGTTTATGGCTTAAGAACTTTTCTGAATTAGGTACCTACATATTTCTACCTATTTCTAAAACTGTTACTTTACTAGAAATTTTCTCCAAAAACGTATTTCTGTGATAAATTTGGTAAAGTTGGCAAAATTAATGTCTCAAACTTTATCGAAATTATGTCAATTTAGATAGAAATTTATAGACATCTAAAAAAAAATCTTGACAGATATCATAATCTGTTATCGTATTACAAAAGTCGGATCAATTTAAGTTTTTTGCAAATTGTTAATTAAATTTATTGACAGCTAGAACGTTTCAATTCAATTTCGATTATAATTATAATTATAAATATAATATAAAGTATGGTAAGCATAAACACGTATGTTACATTTCGTGTATTGAAAATTTTAATTAAAAACTGTTTAATATCGATCTCAAATTTTTCTTTTTAATACCATATATCCCGTTCAATCATTGTCTCTGATTTCAGTAATTAGACATTGATTAAGAAAGTAGAAGTTATTTTTGATAAGATTTTAATGGCTCATGGATAATCACATAAAATCTGACGACAGTCGTTTGAAATCTCTTCCAGCACTTTCAGTTATTCAGAGTACTTCACCAAAATTGATTCTTATGTTTTTATTATTAATTACAGATTGATTGAAATGGAAATAAAGATATCTAAAGATTGACTTACCTCAAAACTCACTATCCCGCTGTGGTCCTGATCCAAAGTATTAAAAACGTAGTGGGCGTACAGACCTGTATTTGCTGTTATCCCCAAGAAAATAAAGAAAAATAATGGAGTTACCGGAATTGAACTTTAAACATTTTAAGTAATATTTCCACGAAAACTTTAGTGAGGACACATGCAGCTTAGATCTATGGCCTGGTAATGAAAAATTTACTTAAATGTATATTCACATGCAGCGGTTTGGGATGCTTACAAAATGCAAAATAAACGCTACAAATTTCTCGGTTAAAGCTGTGAAAATAATGTGAATTTACACAGTGGAACACCAAAACAAGCAAAATTAGTTTTCCAGACGGATAAAACCTCATTTCCATGGCATTACAGTAGTCCACAAGAATTTTCAGTGGACTACCATAAATTCTTCGAAGACAACTTCCCTCCTGCTGAATTCAAATGGAGAAATCATGTCACCAATCTCGGTATAAAATAAAAATTTGCATAAAATTACCCACCAGACAATGCTGCCGCCCACCCTGCGAAAAGTCAAGTAGGATCAAATTGAATCTGCAGCCCGGCCGAAGGAAGGAGCCACGGGGCGGAATGCGATCTCGCCTCTGCTGAGGCTCTGCATGAGCATCAATGGGCAGAGCACGACCGTATGCAAATTTTTATTTTATGTAACGACCATGACAGGGATATAATTTCGCTTTTATCTCTGCGAGGAAAGGTATTTAATTAAAAAGATCCTATATTCCGTGAGTGGCACTGATGTCACGCGAAATATTCGCCCCTATGGTCGGGGGGATGCCGGTGTTTGAGGGTGGCCCTTTGCTTGAGTGATTCCTTGGAGTATTTTTAGGACGATACATTTTTACACAGGTTGGGGTGAGGCTCCCGGGGATACAAGGCCACGCCATTTCACTGGAAATAATATTTTCATAAGGTTCATGTCAAATAAAGTGACACCTGCAGGTGTGCATTCCATTTTCGAGCGGCGAGACATTTAAATTGCCCTTAAAATAAATTCACCGACGTTTCTCAGCTTTATGGGCTGCAAGATGATGAGGCATTTTCATTCTCGCCTTCGAGCTATATCAGGACAGTTTTCAAGGATATTCTAGGAGGCAGCCATATTTGATGCTTTCTTTAAGAAATTCATTCATTCATCTCATTTATTGCGGACATCTCAATGTTAAATTTATATGCAATTATTCAGAGGTTTAGAGCCTATTAAGTTGTGATAGCACTGGAATAGGACACTATGGGTTTAAGGGAGTATTTCTTCTATGAAATTTTTACAAAAGTGAAATTTTTGTTGCGTTATATTCTAAAAATATATATATTTTAAAGAATTTTCTTTAATAGTTTCATTAAACAACTCAAATAATTTAGGATTTACAGAGCTGAATAGTCGACAACATAACGAAGCAAACCTATTCTACTTTGGAGGTATTCTTAACATTTTTATTTTTTTACATTATTTCAACTTCATCCCTTAGAGTCCGAAGCAGAATTTTACCATTCGTTCTTGTACAAGAACATGGTACCTCAATAGCGCAACGTAAAAATAAATGCGAATCAAAATGTGCCGCGGTAGAATCCATCTGGTTAATCAGGATTGAAGATTCTAAAATTAAATAAATTATAAGTTTATAGTGTATCGTAAACAATAAAATGTTCAACCCTCAGGTAAAAAAATAATACTAAAAATAAATTTTGTGTTCGCTAAAATTGATAGATGTATTAAAAGCTCTAAATTAGAATAGACCCTTTCTATTTTTATGTTTTCAATCCAAAATAGAAAATAACCCAATAAATTAATGCTACTTCTGGAGTATTTTTTCCTAGCAAAACTGTTTACTATATGCTTTTACTTTTTTGAAGCCCGGACAGTTGTGACGAATTCATGTGCCTACGATATGAATAAATTTTTATAGATTTGAAACGATTGAATCGATTTCAGAAATATAATTTTGTAATCACAATTTTTTATAGCTTTGGAATTTAAGAACCCAAAAAATCTATTCTTTTTGAAAACTGTAAACAAGTTCACAGCAATAACACATTATCGAAAATGATTTATTGTTTTACAGCCTTCTTAATGTAAGGTCTTATAGCATCCACAAAAACATTACACTTTCTTTACAACGTCCTTTGTAATTTAGAGTCTGATTTTATTCCCAAAAATTCTGAAAACAAAGCAAATTTTCTGTTTTCTTGTTACATTTAAAATGGCTTTTTTTATTTCTCCGGCTTTAATTCTTTTGAAATTTGCTCGAGAACACTCGTCACTTGGGATGGTAAAATACAAGTCGTTTTCTGAAGGGTTCTCGCCTATTTGTTGAAGTGACTAAAGAAAGCAGATTTATTTCGGTGCTGAAAAAAGCTTCTCGGTTGGCGAGGTGCTCGTGGGGCACACACATAAAATTTAACAACTCTACTTCCATTGATGTAAAAAGTTTTACCACGGTCTCCTCGTTACCATTCACGGAGCGAACACACATAAGAATCTTTAAGTCCACTGTGGAGGTACACGAGCAGGTCGTGGGTGTCTTTTGAGAAGTAAGAATGTCTCCTGTAACACTCATGGGATTTTCGTAATCCAATTTTTGGAACTGAGGTTTGGGGGTGGTTGCGTCTCAACGTCATTTTCAGTCCCCTTCTTTTATGCCTTTCCTTTGACAATTTTGAGCTTTTGTCTTATATGAGACTGTCACAACTTTGTCTTTCGAAAACCTTCAGTAAATTATTTTCTTACGAATAACAATTTTGGCCTCCCAATTATTCTTTTATAATGAGCAATTGAGGTTCTTTAATGAATAATGTTGTTTTTGTCTGTATACGGAAGTTTATCGATTTAAGCCTTTCATGGAAGATTTCTTTGAAATGAGTATTAAAATTATTATATATAATAATATATACGACCGCAAATAATATATTGTACGTAACTCACATATGAGTTTTATAAATGTACACAGATACATATAAGAGTTATAAGAACAATCTTTGCGCACGCTATCCTAAAAATATAATAAAATACATTAAGAAAACCCTATAGAATCATTAAAGATACTCAGTTGACTAAGGTCAAAATAAAAAAATCGATAGTATAGTATACCTACTAATCAAAATTATTCAGTCAGTAACTTAATCATATCCAGTGAATAACATAAGATTTTAAAGCTCAAACTTTTAATTTCTTATCAATTTATCAACAACTGTTTGTTATTTTAAAAAGTCGATAATTAGATTAAAGCGTCATTTTCTTGCTAAATTGGTATTAATTCGATGTAATAAGAACTCGTAGTTTAAAGGTATGACAAATTAAATCAAACTACTTCAACAACTACAAATTCTACTTTAACACAATAACTACAATCAAAGCTTCGTGCTACCTTGGAGCGCTCACAAGTAATTTTCAAATATGTATTTTTCGAAATCAAATTTTTTGAAGACGTACATATACCAGAAATATCTTGAAAATTACTAAATCAATTCACTTAAAATATTCGTGGGGCTAGTTATTGAATGATTTCATCTATTATGTCTTATACCGAATTCTAAAAACTTTGTCTATAACAATTTTCTCGAAATTGAATAACGAAAAACCTGAAAACGAGTTGAATTACGAAAAACCTGAAAACATCCAAAATAACTTCTGAAAATTTTCCTTTTTTTGCATATTATTGTATATATAACCCCTCAATTATGAAACTCTGCTTGACAGCATATTCAGTTTTATTATCAAACAGCAAAGTAATGTATTCGAAAAAACTTTTTGAAATGAGGTACCTACTAAATAAAAGCATATGGTTGTGACTATAGTTATGTCAAAGTTATATGCCAGCACAAAAACCACTGTTTTACGAAAGTCATGATCAACTTTCCAGTAAATTAACCATTACATTTGGAGATGAACTGTCTTGATGACAGTGTTTCATGATTAAATAATAAATGAATAATACAATTCTTGCAGTAATGTGATGACACACGCATCTTAAAGAATTACCACAAAAAGTTGTCCTCTACGTCTACAAAGTCATTACGGAGCAATTCCTTACCTTCAAAATTACGAAAATGAAAAAGCGAGATAAACTTGAGGAGCAACATAAAAAGGACATAAAGAAGCATTCGTTACAGGGTAGTACATAAAATACGTGAGTTTACCGACTTTATTATAAAATAAGGACTCAAATAAAGAGCACAAATGAGAGGTAAAATATGAAACTGTGGATACGCGGGGAATAAGTCCGCAGGGTGGTCATATATGGCCCCTGGGGATTCTTCTAGGGCGGGAATCGAGGAGCGAGTGGCGAGGCGAGGCACACGAGTTTTACAACAACACGAAAACAAAGCACAAACAGCCAGAGGATTGGTTTCGTCTTAACAAAGAAAGCGTTTTCACCATTAGTAAGATTTTTAACAAAGACTGTTATACTGTACCGCACGAACCTCCCTGAGGAAAGAATTGCGAGTATATCACTTTGAAGGTGTCCTCCCGCACCACACCTGTTGGACACTCGGCCTTGAACCCACGGTAAATTCGTTTGATTTCCGCCTCTGAAAACCTAGTTGCTCTGCATAGGGCACTTAGTGAATCCGGCCGATAGCGTGGGGGCTGCTCCAATTCTTCTAGTTCCGAGTCTGTAATAGAAACAAAACAGAGGGGCTACGTTAGACCATGAATTTATGCTTCCATAACATTTTACGGAGGATATGGCTGCGATGTTTGGATTTCGTGTTTGTTTGAGATTTGCGTTTTGTTTATGTTTGGGCTTCCTGAAGAGTGTATTTTAAAGCATTTTCTTAAAAATAATAAATCTGAGGCATGGCAAATAAGGGAATACATTAAACTTTAAACAGTAGGTGTACATATACGTTTAGGAAACTCTTTTTGTCTTTATTCAATATTACTATAGCGATTTAATAAAGAGCCGAATATCGTCATTTCTGCGATAAAGAGTCGATCGGACGAATTAAAAAGAGCTTAAAAATAAAATTCAAATACAGTTTAAAAATGCTGATAAAATCATTTCAGTAAACTTTTACTTCAATTAATTTTTTCGTTCAAATTGATTGAAATAAGTAGATTAAATGTCAAAATAATGAATTGAATTTTTAACAAGCTTTTATTACCTTCACCTGTGTGTAACGGAATCTTTTAACAGGATTTTCATCCACTTCAAAACGTTAGATAAATTGAAATTTTGCACACTTATCATGGACTGATGACAGTACAATAATTTAAATACATAGTTTGTCCCATTATCCTAAACAGCATCGCCAAGGTCAACAATTTATATCTAAGGTACAATTATTATTCGAAGGAACTCAGTGGTAAATTGATTTTCTGGGTTTTTCGCTAGAACTGTCATCCATTTTAATTTTTAAATTTAATTTCACAAGTCGCAGAATATGACATAAGAGTGTTTCTTAGTTTTTTAAACTATTATATATTATTCTAATCGACTTATTCTTACCACTTGGAACTAAAAGATTAATTGAAGTCAAAGGCTACTGAAATGAATTCATGAGAATTTTGAATTTTTATTAGAGAATTTTTACCTACATACATATATACAAGGCTCACAATAGGGCCCACTTGAGCGATCAAGTGATGAAATGGCTTATGGGCTTATCATCTTAAGTTCGTCTAACGAAAACATCCTCAAAAAAGTTCTTACAATTTTGTAACATGGCTGACTTGTGAAATTTGTCTGATTAAAATTGTTTGGATCCGAAATATGAACACCACAAGTTTTTGAGAAAAATGGCGATAAAACTATAAATCAATTTTCTCGAAAACGTGGTGCGATTAACATATAATATGTTTAATTTCGAGTTTTCTCATCATTTATGCATCCAGTAGATGAATACAAAACTCGTTTTAGGTGCTAACAAAGATAAATTTAAATATTTCAAAGGATACTTCGCATTGACAGTGAAACTTTTCAATAAATAAGTACCTAATTTTAGCGCACATCTGTTTTCATTTGATTTGCGAGGTTCTAAATAATAGATAAGAGCTCTTAAACCTCTAAGAACAACTTCAATGTTATTCAGAACAAGTAAGGCCATTTACAGAAGTGTGAACGAAAAAACTACTTATACCTAACTAACTTAGAGTTCAACGTATTTTTTTTTTGGTTTCCTTAAGGTATTAAGTTAAAACCCTAAGTACAGTCAAACTCACTCAAAATTATATATTGTAATACTTTTTGATTTTTTCAACAGTCTAAATATATTTCGTTTTCACCAAAATACCTACCCACTTAAAGAGCTTAAAGTAGGATAAAATTTATAGAGATACTCTTTACGAAACAGCATCATTTCTCGTAATTAAATGAATTTACGCAGCACATCATCCTCTCTTGTATAAGAAAACCGAAAAGGCGGTCGAGTATCACAAATTTTCACACCTTCTAGGCATTGAGATGATGGCCTCATACGAGGAACATTACTGGGAGCACCACCAAGAAGCTCTGGTAATGATGTTTTAAGGGCACCCAGCAGGGGATGTAACTTACATATATTAGAATTATAACTGACGCAGATGACTTCCTAGATTATTGCAGCAAAAGCAATTTTTCTCACTCGCCCCACTAATGAAATTACGCTGAGTTGATGAGATTTTTCCATTACAATTCTCCATAATCATCTCTTAATACCCCAATAATGGCGGAAGCTTCCAAAGGCGGAGGAAGCTGGGCTCGATGTACCTTCTCGTTCTATTCAATTATTCAGCAAGAATGCCCTTTGAGGATAACACCCTTTCCAGTGAAATTATCATGCAATTTTCTACCCTTTTCAAGGTAGTTCCTTTAAACGAATTTTTGGTCGTTTTCATTTTCTTAAGCTGTTCAAGCAGATCGTTGTTACATTTAAGTCCAAAAGCCATCGGTTGAGAACGATATGGAAACTACATGATAATACCAATCAATCGATATCCTGTGCTTCATGTAAGTTAGAAAACAAAACAAACAATCCTTCACTTCAAAGTTTCAGTCAGTTGAGGAAATTGAATTTTCTTGATATATGTATGTAAAACATGCGATGTCCTTCAATTCAATGACGAAGACCTTAGATCCCAGGACTCGTTGTGAGGACAAAGTTCTGTGTATGGATAAATGCGGGACAGCGTCTATTTCCGTCACATTTTATTGATCCGAACTTTATTTTGAGAGAGCTGAACTTAACAGGATAATTTTGATTTGATATAATATATATGTTAGGGGAATACGTTTAAAAATCATTAAAACAAAATAAATTGAAGTGTTAACTTTTAGAGTAAAACATTTACGAATTTCGATTTCGATTTATACGATGGTTTAAATAATATAATACTTAAGGCAACAAAATCGATGAAATGCTTCATGCCTAGACTCAAATTGACTTGGTTATTTGTAATATCCAGTAATCTCATTAAAATTAAATTTTTTCGCGTTGGACACGAAATTTCTCATTTTAAAATTCCTTCTCAAAGGGAAAAAACGCTATACTGACTATTTTCCATTTGGCCATCAGTATGTAACTAAATCCAAGTTAGGACAAATTTTTACACGGGTTTATTCGATTTTCAATTTGCATACATACATGTAGAAGCACTTTTATTTTTTGAATGGTTCAATTATTATTTCCAAAAACGGACATCTTATATTTAAAAGAACACAAAGTTAGTTGTTTTCGTTACGATTTGGTTACGACTCGTACAAACCACTCAAAATAAATAAAAAAATATTCTCTAAGATTCGAACAATCATGATACAATAACAAATGTTAGCATTTTTTTCTGGAAACGACCAGACTTACGATCTCAGATTTTTTGATAAATATTTTTGTACTGATTGATTGATTGCTTAAATAAAATAGCCGTAAAAGGGTTGCCAACTTTGACAGAAAAACTGAGATAATACGAAAAATAAATCTAATAAATCGAATAATGTTACAACAAAAAATTGTATCATGTAGCTTACAGCGCGGCGAACAAAAACTGATTTTTCTTTGACAGTACCAGAAAATCTATTAAATTAATGATATTGATTTTTTGCAACCGATCGCAATAAGAAAAAGTATTAAGTTTTTTTGAAGAAATATACGAGGATAGAAATGGTAATATATTATACAACAGAAGAAAAACTGGTGTATCTACATGAAATGTGTCCTCTCAGCGTATTTAAACAAATTATCCTTGTCAGGTAGAATTAATTGACTTAAAATAAACGACTCGACTCCGGGTTCGGTTCGCTCTTCAAAAAGGTTTCCCAATGAAGCATATCTTTCCAGGGCTGGAGTGGGTCCTTAAATGAATTCCTGTCCAAATTAATTTCGTATTCAGTTAGCCCGGCAGGACAAGCCGAAGCGGAGCACGCAGCTGAAAAGCAATTAAGTTGTACCTTTAATGGAACAATGAGGCCTTATCGTGTTTTTTGACATTTTATAAATACAAAATAAAGTCACCGAGTTCAAACGGCCTTTCGGGAGCGGTTTATGGCGCCATAAAGACATCTGGCGTTGAGCCGCTTTGTAAGGGCCTTTGTGCTAAAATGAAAATTATCCGCCCTTTATTAATCTTTTCATTGAACACACGTGCGTGGAGGCTAACCGCCCGCCTCGAATTTTTAATACTGAAATTTCATTAATGCTGGTGGCACTCCTCCCGCCTGGAGTGTGCCGAGCTCGACGTGGCGTGCCATTTTCCTGCAAGGCACTTTATTCAATCTGCCTTAAAAGGACTTTTCCATCGCGAGCGTGTTGCTTTAATGAAGCGCACATCTGGGTTAATCCGCGACGCGCTGAGCAACACTTTAATGCACCCGACCCAAACTGCGCGGAGGAGCATGTAAATTTCGTAAATTTCGCGAGTTCGCGGGGCACTCGGGCTCCCCGGCGCTTCCTTTAGCAGCCCAAAATTTTTTTCAGTATCGAAATTCAATTCCCGCGTGCAGGGAGTTCAATAATTTCAATAACCTTAGAAACGAGATCTTCCACTCCTCGCTTCAGATTTTGGATGATGAAGGGCAACACCACGCAGAGGCGGGTTGGGGGCGGGTGAGTGATTGGAATCATACACGGCGTGAATATCGAGGTGCTTGTTAGAAAAAATTCCGTCAGCAGCAAGATGGGAAACATCATTTTGTTTTACGACCGTCTACGTTGATGGAATCACGTTCCCCAGTAAATAATGCAAATTTTTGGCACAACCTTCCCGAACATGAAACAAATTTCGGGTGAATTTTATTTAAGTCTACTTTATAGAGGGGAATTGAAGTGTTCTTAAAAATATTTTATAGATGACCTCCTGAATTATGGACGGTTACAATTCAGTAAAAAACAAACTCTTTCGAACGTATTATGTCACTTTATATTATTTTCACTCATCTTGCTTATTTTGACCTTTATACAAAAAGGGGTTTAAAACAAAAAGAAAAATAATTTGAGTTCGCTGTACGCAAAGTTGAAATTAATATCAATTATAGATATCTTCAATTATTTTCATTTCAAATATAACCTTTTGTCGCACACGAAAAATGGTTACAACTTACAAAACCAAGGAAAACCTTAAAAAACAAAATTTAAAATACACGGAAACAAAACTGAGCAGTAATAATACACGCTTGAAATAATGCATTTAGAAACAAATTTGATTATATCACAATTTCTTTTAAAATGAATAAAAATGTTCTCTTCCAAAAAGGAAGCAATGATGATTACCTCGTACTCCCTTTTTCCTCGCCGCACTAACAACAGCAGACGCCATTTTACAAATTTTTCAAAGATTTTCGCTGCAATTTGTTAAACTATAATTTGAATTTATGTGTCAGAAAGGAAACTCTTTATTTGGTAAAGAACTGCTTTAGACATTTACTTAGTATAAAAGGAATTGAGTTAAGTTTTTACTTAAACTTTCACAAAAGAAGCACTGTAGAAAAGTTTATATAATATAACTTTGCTTATTTCGTCACAGTCAAAACTTCTTTAAGTAAATTTCAAACCCTATTAAAATCCATTTCATTGCGAGTTTCTCTTTTATACTCCTTCAGACTCCCACGATTAATCTTAGAAAAACTTGGCATATGCAACAGCAGTCGCAGAAAATCCTTAAAGGGATTTGTCCCTTCAGTCATTACCCAGTTTTTAGAGCTGCCATGAATAATACAAATCGCCTTGTACCAGCGTATGGAAATTTCTTTCAAATGCGCTTTAATGGCGAATTTTTCATTTTCTGAAGTTAATTGGGTCATATGCATATTTCGTCTCAATATCCTTTCACGACCTCATTAGTTATTCTGCGCTTTTGCCATGCTTGGGAGATATCACGGTAATTTAACAATTTCTAAAATATCTAAATATATCACCCAGAAATAACATTTTAAAGAGAAATTGCAATAGCTGCACTGTGTGTTTGTCGAGTTCAATTGCTTCAACTTCGACAAGTAATGCAACTCGGTGCAAGTGCTGTGCATATCAAAAGTGACGCCCACCTTTCAAATCCGGCGGTAAACACAAATAAATTTCCGGCTCCCATTCACCTGTGCGCGATTCTAATTGAGTTCGCTTTATTTAGCATTCTCCGAGCGAGCTCCTTCGTCGGTGAGATGCTCCGCGGGCGTGGATGCATGTTTTGCACTAACATCGACTAAATGCTAATTTGCAACTATGTTTATGCAAACATTCGTCGGAAGCTGCTTTGCATCAAATTGCACGTCTGCTTGCTGCAGAGGCACAGACCTACGGCGTCTGGTGAACATTTAATGAGCGCTTCTGCATGCGCTGCAAAAAAATATATCTCGGCTTCTCGCAAACTATTTCCACCCAGAACCACATCCTTTAATACTTTCACAAGTTGTTCCATGAATCTCGCAGATTAAGCGTCATTAATTGAATCTTAGTCGCGAAAATCCTAATTGGGAAATTTTTGAAGAATCGAACATTTTTCTCCGAGATTTATTCAGAAAATTATTCAAAACTCGTTGCAAATTAACGTCAGTTAAGGCTGAATGCAAAAGTTTATAATTAATGTACAAGCTATGGGAAATATTCCAGGGCGAAAATATATCGGGTTCAGAGGAGGAAAAGCATGCTTAAATTTTCACCGGGGAATGGAGAAATTCACACTTCTGCTACATATAATGAACTGGATTTAAAGATTCAAGAGGTCGCCAACAGCAAATGTATTGAAATATAAGCACGAGTTGGCAAAGTTTTTACTATTCATCAGTTTTATTTCAAGTGTTACTAGCTGACCCAAAACCGGTGTTGCCCGAGTATAACAAAAATTAATTAATTAATTAAGTACGTTGTCGATTTCCAAACTATAAAAACTGAATATTTTTTTTATTTTATTTATGACTTTTAATATTGAAACTTTCCATATAAAATTGTATTTTATTTCAGTTGGTTTAATAGCATAATCGTCCAATTTGACCAAGACCCTACCAATTTGTATTAAATAATTTCAATTTCACGTACCGCGGTTTACTCCCACAATTAGAAAAAGAGTTACTTGAAACGTTCAATAGAAAAGGGTAAAAAAGGATGAAAAATCCCCATAACGACTTAGATTGAAGCGAAATCCATTTATTCTTACTATAAGCACGTACCGCTCTTGCACAGGGAACGTCCCACGAATTTGTCCGCAAATTATATTTTCTGAAAATTCCGATTCAAGAGCTTGCCAGGAGGTAAAAGGTGCGCTATCAAGTTCCTTGGGAGATTATCACCTGGGTTTTTCCTGGTGGAATCACGTCGCTATGAAAGACAAATTACTTTATGATAGCATTTTTCAATTAGTTTTTTTCTAATTTGATTTGCGCGGTTGGGGTTGAACAATTTTTTATATTTTTTCTACCATCTTAAGAAATCTCAAAGTGAAATAAACGTAAATCTAGTCGGAGTTTTCTGACTAAACGTACATAACGTGCTCCATTACAATCCACGTTAAATAAAAGCGTTTAAAAATAGATTCTATAGATATCCGAAAAAAATTAAATGAGTAGAGAAGGTACTATAAGAGTCAATTAAATTATTTCATTTCGCACTTAAAAGAGAGTTACAAAAAGTGCAGAGAAAAACTTCGAGTGTTTACAAAGTAAAAATTAACAATCGTCACTTCAAGCTGATGTTTTTTTCTGTCAGAATTTATAAAGCAAATTACAAGAATTCAATTGAGAAATTGTACAAATTTTCTTTTATTTTAGAGTATTGCACAAATGTATTTTTATGCGCTTACAATGCACAATAAAAAACTTAAGCCTCGTGAACGTTAAATGTATTTGCTCAACCAACCAAATTCATTGAATGAATTGCCAACGCTTCCTATTGACATGGTGGTGAATTAAATTTTTTCAATTCAATTGGAGGTGGAAAAAGGAAACAAGCCAGCGAGCATTCAGGGAGAATAAAAAACCCGAATAGAGTTGAAACCTACTAAAAAGAAAATCTGTTGCGATGTGTTTCTCTGTAAACTCTTTCGAAACAGGCTCAACTCGTAAATAACATTTCCACTCTAATTATTTTAAAATTGCATTCTTTGTTTCATTTCTCGTTATTTTGAGAACATTTATTGCAAAACCAGTCCTAACTTTTAAGAAATTTCTTGCAATTTTGGTTTAATAGTCCTTTTCGTTTAGTTCAGTACACAGCTATAAAACAATATAGCTATGTTGTAATATAGTGCCCTATTCCCCCAGTGCTCCACATTCTACACTACCTTGTCACCATTTCCGGGCTCCAAGAAGGGGAGAAAAATTGATTTATTTGATTAGGCCACGTATAAGGGAATTGAATTGGGTCTAATTATAAGTACATACATATATTATTTTATACACTTAAACTCATCCCTTCGAAAATATTACATTTTGATTTCTTAAACAAACTGAAGTTTTCTTTTCTTTTCTTACGATACTGAACATAACAATTTTCATCATATCAAATAAAAGATTTTAAGGGGTTACACCTAGTCGAATACAAAAAATAGTAATTTTGAGCAAATTATTTGTAAAGTGTTGGAGTGAAAAATTCACAAATTTTTTTTATTTTCTCGTTATTTTTACGTTAAGTTTAGCCTACTTTCTAAGGCTTCGGGAGATAGGTACCCGACAATTTTGATGAATGACGGTATGATTGAAATTTTCATGTTAAAAAAACCTAAGGCAGTAAAAATGAAATTTGGTAGGTAACTTTCGTTAGTCTGAGGACTTTGAGCAATTATTATTGGGAAATTATTTAGACCCAAGTTATAAGAACTCCAAATTATGCTGCGTTTCTTTGAGAAAAGTTAGGACAGTGACACGCTTATTTTTTGTCTCACTTGGCTGAATGAGAGGACTGTGATATACTGCCAAAAAGACAGACAGACAGATCGAGAGACCAAGAGAAAAGGACATCATAAAAGTATTGTAATAAGGCGCCGTAATCTTATTTTGTTAGTGAGAATTCTTTAAATAATTGTAAGAAGTTTCATCAATTTTACAACCATCCCAGCAAAACCCAGAAATTCCTGAACTGACGTGAAGACCTCCTCGCACGGAATTTAAACACTACACACCTCGTGAGTGCCGTCTCCACCTGTCCTGGCACGACTCGTGGGTGAGAAAATGATTTCAAGCACCTGACACCCAAGAAAATTGCCACAATGACTGGCATGCTTCCTTCGCCTTTACGGCGGAGTTCGTGACTACGTTGCAGGGATAGTGAAAAGCTTTTAACTTTTGAAGCATTTTGAATTTTTATTTTTTTCCACGAGCTTTTGTCTTCCCGACCTGAAGCATACCGGGAAGAGATATGCTTTGACGATATAAAAAAAAGAAATGTCCTCCTGTCACCCGATTCCCGGCGGGGATTTGAGTCCCTTTTGTTCGTTTGTTCAGCCTTGATAGATCCTAGCAACCAACCAAGTTCTAGTGCGGCCCTGGTGGGGGTACTTAATCTCCTTTAAAAAAGAAAAAAAAAAAAAAACAAAAGAAAAAAATTGCTCCCGTGTCTACAGGGTGATGTGTTAAAATGTCAGCTCATTTTGCAGGATGTACATAAAATTTTGTTAACACGACGCGGGTAGAGTCCCACTTCACATCCATTTTCGTTTGTCGCAACTATCCCGATGATACCAGGAGTAATCTTCAGCTGGACAGAGATAACCACCCTGTGACCGGGATTCGTCCCAGTAAAATAAACGGCTGAGGATGGGTCGACAGTGGGCGAAAAGAGGTCAAAGATGAGAAACTACGGCACTGACAAATTTCCATTAACCAAACAATGGGCGGTTGATTGTTTATTCGCTAATCTCCCATTTCCGGGAATTATCTTCAGTCTGCACTCCGTTCCCGGAGTCAGTGGGGCCACACCCTTAAAAGTTTTTTTTTATTTTTTTTGTAAATCAAGATTCACTAATTACGAAGCACTAGCAAAAAACCAACAGAGGTTGACAGGGTTCGGCGGAGGACCGGGGCTGATTTGTTTGCCAGTTCACCGCCTATTGAAGGCTAAAAGCGACAGAACGACAGTGAGCACGGCCCCTCAGCCCCAAGTAATGGACAGGCGGCGCTCTCGCCGGGCCAGGAATTGGGTCATCCAATGACTTTGGCATTTTGAAGTTGATGACTGATATTATCAGGACTTATGGCGAAGTTCGGATCTAATTATAGCTGGTTAAAGCTGTTCGAGGGTATTCTAATTACCACTCAGACGAAATACTGTCGATGAGCGGCGGCGCTCGGGCCCGCCGGGGGATATTACTGCGAAAAAATATAATATAGTTTAATCATATCAGAGCCTAATTGGCGTCATTAAAACGATATTAAGGGTTTTCCCATGTTTATACTTTGACGTGGTTTAGTATTTTAGGAAAAACCCATTTATCTACTTTGCGTAATTATTCATTGGATCTAATTAGCTGCTATGATTCAAGACTGTAATGGTTTTTTCGAGAAACATTATCATAAACAAAAGGGTTTTCGCTATTGTAAATTTTCGGCCATGAAAGTATGTAATTAATATTATCATTCCATCAACTTACAATATTATAACTACAATTAAAAATCGAAGTTACTACTCAAAATCTCTCATTTTAACCATCAATTTTAGTTACCACATTTATGCAATTTTGTTGTACACTTTAACTCTACTAATATTGTATAATATATGATATGATGAAATATTTTTTAATTAAATAATAGTAATTTAGGTACAATATAGCAAACAGAAGAACAAAGTTGGAAAAAGAAAATAACTAAAATTGATCGCGACGTTATTTCGAAATATTGAGACTTTAATGTTTTGTACGGAATACAATCAGTTGTAGACCTGCCAAAACAATTCAAAATTTCAATCTAAAGATGGTCCGATGGCCTTACAATATTCCGATCGACTTCATAAATATTTTCAAAAAAATGTGGCCTTTATTTGAAATTAAATCTCGAGAGGCTACTTTAGCACACAGTTTGTTGAATTTTACTTGTCCACATAATTTTGTCAATCTTCAGAATTTTGATTCAAGTATACCTACTAAAATCAAAGAAAATGTGTAGCAGAAAGTGTTTGATTATCTTTAGCGGACTCTCGGCAACCGCCATCTAAATGTATTTTAATTAACTTTATTTCATAATACAAAGCAAAGCTACAAATCTCCTATTTTAATTATGGTTGGATAAAATCTTTGAAAATGGTGGTAAACTGTGTAATTACGCCAATCCGTCCATTTAATTGTGGCGTCAATCTGAAGAAGGAGCGCAAAGCCAAAAGCCCACTAAACTGAGCCTGAGTATCATATTTACGCCATCATCGCGACTAGTTAAAGCAAACAATTAATAATTCACGAATTGCGCTCGCTTATTAATTCACCTCATGCCGAGAGCCGCTTTGAGCTAATTAACGATGGGTCTGAATTTCAAGTTTTCACGGCATGATTACTTTTCTGGTAAACAAACAGCAAAAAGTGAAAAACAGTCAATATTTGGCTTGTCAAGGGATTACTGCGAGCCAATCGCATTCAGTTTCGAACCATTCGATATTTATTTGCGTGCTTGTCGCCCCGTGCAGAATTGATCGTTTGCGTTCGTCCACGAATGATTATGGATTGATTAATTATTTATGTGAATTTGCGTCTGCGCCAGCGACGACGGTCAGTAAACTTTTTATTACTGAGTGCATTTTCGCGGCATAACGTTGCTGTAAAATTAATTTTAATTTATTGGAAATGAGTGGATGCAGGCAGGTGAAAATTGATGCTGACAAATGTATTCATTGGATTATTTCACGAAAAGTTGCCGTCGAAAGTAATCGCACAAGAATATTTCGGAACACAAATGACTTGAATTTCGGTATAATACATCAGTTGCTGTGTCGTTAAAATGCTGTCGTTATTGAGATTGGAAATGAAATATAAGTAATTTTCGTTTTATTAAACCCTCATTAAAATAAACGAATTGAGAAATTTATTCCTTACATGCAGCAATTTAACAATATACCTATATACAAATACATGTACGTATTGTATATAGCTACAAATACATATACGTATTGTATATAGTACATATTAATGTAATTAATTAATTATTAATGTTATTAAAAATAATGTTAATGTAATTATTGTAATTTAAACAAATTGATATTAAGTGCAAAATTGTAATTTATTAACTTCAAGTAAAGACAATCGTCTAATAAAATACAAGTTGAAAAACTATAACCTGACTACTTACTCATATATACCCAAAGGCATAGATTTTTTTACCTTCGACATTTGCATTAAAGTAAGGTTGTAGTATAATTAATGGCATGCTTAATATTTCTAATTTTACATATATTACGAAGGTGTGCAGCTTGACATGTTTTAAAAATTCAAGTAAGAAGCTAGTTTTAACATTGTTTGATTTGATTTTTTTGCATACTAGTACAGTCATGTGTATAAGGTGACATAAGGGTTAAGCCTCAGAATGAAAGCAACAAAGCTTTTTATTTGCATAAACTTTTGTTTTGACACTCTAAAGACTGATTGAAAAGTCTTATATTAAGATATTAAAATTAAGGCAATTGAAATGATTTTTAAATGAAATGGTGAAAGAATATTCTTTTCCAAAATTCAACGAAAGCCAGCATCAAAATTGTTTATTAAGTACAAAATTGACAATATGCGGTTGAATTCAATCTTAAATGGGTTTCGTGTAAAAAAATTATGTAGTTTCATGCTACTATGAGGTATACTGTATAAAACTTAACAAAGACTTCAACCTAATGCAATTCTTCTGTAAAATACAAAAGGAAACCACCACAAAACCTCTCAAATTTCAGAAAGCACTTCAATTTAAAAGCACCAGTAGCCTCGTTATGTAGGTACCACTTTACCGACAAGAAAATTTGAATCAGAATTGATTGCCAATAAAAACTTGACTTTCCATTTGGTGTGAAAGGCTAAAGTGAATTCTCGACTCAAAAGAGCTTCGAAGGCATATAATTTTTCTCTAGGGTCGTAATACGGGGTCGAAAATCAGATACCCTCTTGAGAGCCAGATTTAACGAACCAGAAAAGAAAGTAGTTGGGTAAATCAGTCGTAACTATCGATGCTGAGCGCATCCTTTCCCTCCTAAAAGTGGAAGGAACCAACTTTGCTATCATTAAACCATCCCCGGCAGCATCAGTAGCTTCGGGCTGAGATTTCCCAGGAAGTAATGTGCACCTCCGTTTTCTTTTTGCGATTTTCTCATTTCAGATACTTTCGGCGGATAATTTTGGGTTAGAAGGTCTAAAGTAGGACGTTAAAGCACGACTCCTCTTAATTAAAGCCTAAGGTTTCGTTCTCATGTGGCAATTTAGTTTTGTGTCGAGTTAAATTCCGCTAACGATGTGATTACTTGGACCCTTAATAACGCTCTCATATACCTCGAGGTGCTTTTTTTCCTCCTCATAAAAATTGGATTTGCCCGTAAAATCTGAAATTAGTTTTTGCGAAGTGCCTGCCTTGGGCAAAACTTTCAGGACCGAGTTCAACACATCATAAATTTTCTGCTAATGAAGTCTGATTTTTCACCACCTAAAAATGGGCTCAGGTCATTCCTTTCAGATACGAGCCAACTTTGTCCAGTAGTTTTTATACGAATGGGAATTGCTAGAGCCACTTTTATACGCTTTAAACAATATGACGTAAATCCGTCTTGGGGCAAGCGGCATCTGCAACATTTTGCAGATAAATACAAAAACACACATCCTGTTTAACTTCCAATTAAATTTCTGAATTGAGATTCAGAGGTGCGTCCTAAAAACCCGCCCGCATAAAGTCTGCCACCAACCTGCCAGTCGTGTCCGTTTGTTGGTACCTGGTTTGATTGAGTTCAATTCTGTGTTTACTTTCGAAAATCTTTCAAAGCCTTAATTTACGTATGTGTGATATCAATTCGAAAGTCGTTAGATTTCTGGAGAGAAATGAGAAAGGAAGTTTATCTGAGATTGTTTACAAAGTAGAGGTCTGCAAAGACTGCTCCCTCGAGGCATAAAATTTTTATAGTTTTTCATTTAAATATGACAGGTAAGATGGGAAATGAACGCTACTCGATACAAACAAACTTTTACGACTGCTTAAGAGTTTTATGTGGTTTACGATTTCCTTACGTCTTTACGAGTTCATGTGGCGCCCGTGTGAGGACTCTGAGAAAACATTGTAAAATGCTAAATAAACTCAACGCTCCGCCAGTGCAAGGTTGTAAATGTCTTTGCAACAATGTTCGAAAATAAACTTACCGAGTAGAAGTCGGAAAATTACTTTCTCTAGAACTGATTTATCTGAACGCCGCTGTTAAATTTTTCAAAAAACAAAAACTTTCTATCTACGGCAATGGGCTATATTTAAAGTGGTTGCAAAGTAAAGCTTTCATTTAAAATGTTGACTTTGTGAGCTCTGTCGTAACTTTTCTTTATAGTCATAAAAGAAAGAATACATAAAAGGATTACGTAGAGTTTAATGTGTCGAAAAGTGGAAGGAAGGTTTATGGAGGAGTAAATATGGCTGTTTGCCAAAACGTAGTCTATTCCACAAACAATGTAATATGTATCTTGAAAAACATAGAAGTTAAAAAAGATGGTATCAACTATCCATAACTGCGTCCTGTCCATATCTATTAAACTCTATTCTTCGGTTTTATGGACTCTCAACGATTTTTACATAATTGCTAACTAGACGAAATACAGGAAATGTTTTCATGATAAACGCAAGATTCATTTGTTTGTGGTTTAAAATAATTTTACTACAGAATTTTGCGAACAATTTATATAAAAGCGACTATTTTTTTTTCATCCTTTTTTAAAAGACGCACTAAGTGAATAATAGTAATAAGTATGTAAGAACTTTTAATATATTTTCTATAAAAAAAGAAAAATTGAATTTGGTACTTCGTTCTACCGATTTTTTGTATGGGAATAGATTAAAATTTTTTCCCTGTCCTTTCTCAGTACAAAGCTGCACTCGATTCCTACTTCGCGATCTGAAGCTATTCGTGCTTCAGCCATTTTGAAAGTCGAAAAAGGCACACAACAAATGGCTTTAAAATATTGTAAATGTTATCATTGAAAATAAGGCGAAGTATTTTAAATATTTTTAATTTATTAAGTAGTAAAAAATTTCTTAATAGTCGAAATATAATAGTCGAAATAAATGTTTGCTAGTAAACAGCTTTTTCAAGTTCTTTCTAGATTTTACAACAATCAATATAATGCTGTGATGCCTTATTGCAAAAAGTCTTGCAAAGTTGTATAGGTGCAAACATTTACACCAAAACTTGATTCAGATTACCACACCTACATATAAAATTTTAAATTTATTTCAAATTATATCAGATCCAAAATTGTCTTAGATGCACCTTTCAATACCTTGTCAAACAAGTGAGATTTTTTATAAGTAATAAAGTGCCAAAATAAATTGTGAAACCAAAATATCTGAAGCGAAGATCACTGAAGTAAAACTTTTAGAACAGCGGTATTTCTAGTATTCAACTAATTAATTGTCAGAACAGATGCGTTTTTAATTTTTCAAAAGGTAGTTTCCCAGAATTAGGATTCTAGTGCGAGGCCTAGAGATAAATTTTATTGGCAAAATGAAATGAGTCTAGTGAAACTTTGGCGCTTCGTGGCAAAAGTTTTGAGTGAATCATGCCATATGTGTAAATACTTACCTAGAAAGTGCATATTTATACAAAAATAAATAATATAAATTGCTTGCAATAATATTTACCATGAGAGGAAGAAAAATTAACTCCAGAAAATGCGCTCCTTAAGTAATTTATAAATCTCCTAAAAAGCGGCCGATTTTTATGGCGAACTCGCTTGCTACCCTGCTCGACGTCCTTGGATTTATTACCACATTTCGTTGAATCGACGATGATTTCGACGTGTGAACCAGGAACAATAAGAGCGTCACTACTGCTGGCACCTGCTCGACACGTGGACCGGCCGCTGATATTACTCCCCTGCTGGCTACTGCTGCCGCCGCCGTTTCCAGAGCTGTTCGTCCGATAGATGTCGTTCTGTTCGGGCTGTCGAGCCCCCCTGGAGGTTGCCTCGTTGTACGAAACTTGTCGCTGCAACTGTGGCCCCGCCATTCTATCTTCTCGAAGTCTAGCAAAATCTTCAAGTCTTTATCGAAGAAAATCATTACAACCGCAGCAGAATCGCGTCTGGTTTGCTCTCCTTCAGATAACTTGACGTCATCTTGGTTAACAGCAATGCCCTGCTATTTTGAAGTGGGAAGCTCTTACGCACCCATAAAATCTAAGCGCATAAAATTGCAATTATCCGAGCCCGATGATTTCCGACAAAGTAGAGCTCTAGTGCACTCCAGATGCATCCATAAAAGAAATGCGGTCGAAATGGGCTCGTAAACTCGGCCTCAATCACCACCGCACCGCGCTGGCATCCGCTGAGCTGCGTTAGTCACTTTCGCGGACCCGCGCGGCGACTAGCGATCGTTTCCAAAATCCTTGATTCCTTATCACAAACTATTTCAATTTCACTTTTATAGATCTATCTATTTTGGCACTTTGGATTTACTCAGAGGACCCGGCCAGCGACGAATCGACCGTCTTAGCTTCAGTGCGAGATGTCTAGCACGAACCGAGTGGCACTTCTCACTTTCTTGTTCTTAAGAAAATTTCGGCATTTCTAAGTACCGCCACAAGACGGAGTCGTACATTTGTACACAAAGCTCTATTGCATCTTTAAAAAAATTTCAAAACAATGAGGCAATGCAAATTTTGTGGCTGAAATGAGCATTAGGTGGTGGTGATGTTGATGATAGTAGTACTGGTAGTAGTTTGGTTATAGTCTGTTTGATCTTATTAATTTTTTTAGTAGTAGTAGTAGTAGTTGTGATAGTTAGCCTCGTGTTCCGTGCAGCTTTGCAAATCTGCAAAATAATAAGAAAAAGCGATGGTTAGTATCTGTTTACTTCTGTTTGTAACTTCTGTTTAGTTGTTCAAAACATTTCGTGAGCATTCCGAGTATTCACTATAGTCTATTTGTAAATAAATGAATGAAAATGCTAATTAGATCTGTTTGGCTGCGGCTTTTGTTATTTATAGTTAACAAGCAAAACAATTCAAAATGAAAGCAACATTTCTATATACAAAATTAGCTCAGGTCTGTGTAGATATCAATTGCAATCTATCTCTCTGGCGAATGGATTTTAACTCTAGCGACTGCATTGTTTATTTGAACGTTTTACACGGTTTTGAGAATTACAAAATTCTGATAATTTGTGAAGACCACACAAAATCTATTTTATTGATTAATGAAAAAATGTACAATAATGGATTTGTCAGAAATAAACTTTTAGCAAAATTTCTATTATGGCACAGTAATTTCAACGCTGTAGGGAGTGTAGAGTATTATCATCACCACCCATTAAAAAGTCATGGTGGATGCTGATCAACACGGAAAAATTTCTTTATGTACTACAAAACTAGTTAATACGCTTTCTGGTGAACATTAGAACATTGAGTTTATTTAATCATTAAGCAGACCTCTATAATAAAGATTAAAGGAAGAAAAAGATAAGAAATGGTATTATTCTAACAGATTCTAAAATTTAAAAAAAATACTTAACTAAGAGAATTAATTCAAATTTTAACAGCTCCTTTCAAACAAAGTTATATAAATCTATTATTTATGCACCTGTTAATTCTAGGTTTCAAAATATTAAGGAATATATGTAATTTAGATATTATAACTATTATAAAAACAATCATATGACTGACTTACTTACAAACTTAGGTAACACCTATCGGGATTGCATTCGGAAAGCCGAATTTACTGTTGATGGTAGAGGATGTGTTCATATAAACAAAAATATTAAAATGAATTAATGGATAGTTTATGTACCCAGTCCTAAGTAATGACTAATGAGTTCGCACAGGTATTAGCATAATTAATAATTATAAAAACTACATACCTAAAATTTCCATAATCATAACCACCGATAATCTGAGATACTTCTCTTTTGCGCCGGGCCTGAGTTAGAAATTTTCGCATGCGTGTAAGTCTAAGAGCTGTTAATCAATTGAAGAATAGTATAAAAGTGACTTTGAATACGCTAACTAGTTTCTCAGGGCAAAATTTTGTGAAAACTTTGTTTGATCGCAAATATTATTATGAATATATGATAAAAGAGAGAATTCGTATGTATATGTAAATTTGAAATTATTTTTCCGCACTCGGTTTAGTAAAGGACAAATAAGTAAATTTTGTTGGTGCTTGAATTTTTCGTGGTTTTCAGACCGGGCTAATAAATATTATATTATAGTACACGCCAGATTGCGGGTAACTTGGAAATAAGCTTTTAACACTTTCCCTCATTCTATTAAAATAATTTTGTTTTTTTCTACTGTTTCATATTTACGAAATAAGTATAGTGATCAAAAGGTTTTATACCAGCCGTTTTGTAATATAAAGCATGTGTAAATTATTTGACTTAATACACCCAATTCATGTACTGCTTCAATTAATGAATATATTACCTTGAAAATGTAAACCGACTTTATTTCCGTCAAATTTTATAAGCTCCCTAAACCTGTTAAAAGTCAATTAAAGTTCTGGTTGGCGGCAGTAAAGGCGATGATTATCGCCGTGTACTGTGCGAGGACAACAAAACCCATATTTCAAGACCCATAAGCTTAAATGTTGCTCCACTTTGGAGCGGGGAGGAAATAACCCGGAATATCTTTCCACGTAAATGCTCACCTTTTCGGTTTAAATTACGAGATAGTCTTGCTGACGACTTATTTTAATTTAATTATGCCCCTTTTTGCACAACACGAGTGCCTCGCTTTTTCAAACGAGTAAACTTGTCTGGGAAGCACGGCGAGCTCTTTTTAATGATGTCGTTTGCAAGAATTCTTCTTCAGGTAATTTCGTCCTTTTATATAATAAAAATGAAAAATGCAAAAATATTCGTATCGGTGCTCGTCCGTAATAAATTTGTGCCGAGTCATAAACTCACATTAATTACGCTACAGAGCGCGACAACAGGAGTTTCAGAAGCTCTCGGAATTTTGCTGGTAAGGAATGTTCCAAAGGATGGTAACTTCTCTTTCTAGAAACTCCAAAAGAATTATAATACGGAGGAGAACTTGTTTCAAAAATGTTGATATTTGAATTTCTAAAAGCTGGATGCATCTCCAAATTTAATAACATGTTTTTCCAAAAGAAACTTGAGAGTTTCATGAAATTGCAAAAGTACTGAATAGTTTTGTCCGTTCCCGAGGGCTCGTCTTCTGTCTTAAGATAAATATAAGTCCGAGGGGTATGTGGCTCCGAGGAGAATGCCACTTATTTCGAATTTATATTCGCACAAGAAATAAAAGGTTTTGTTTGGTCGAGTTGAAGTGGGTCGTTGCCCAAAACATGACGTTTTAAGTGAGTTATTTCGTCCTTTTCCTCCTTCGCACCCTAACCGATGTGGTAAGCCTTACCCTAATTCGAAATTTCGCAAATTTATCTTCTTGTGGGTAAATTTTAGAGGGCTCTCAAAGCGAAGACAGAAGCTCTTATTGAGTTTGACTTGAGTTCGAATTTCATAGGGCTTTGTGGATGCACACATACATTCACACTTATCAGCTGATGCATATGCATTCCAAAAATTAATTCATGAACAGGCTACGGCCGGGTGGCTGGATGGATTAAATGATGTCTAAAATCTCCTGAAATGGGGCCAACAGCGAATCCGAAACCATCTGAAATGGGATGAAAGTAATTATATTACACAAGAGACCCTCGCTCTATTTCAGGAGGACCCAACTAAATTATGCATGCAGTCTGCAAGTATGTAAACGTGGTGGGTAGTAGCTCTGTAGATTGGAAGTCATGTTTATGGAAATGCCTTCAAGGATACAATGACTATTTTAAGGATTCTCCATACTGTTACTAATTATCATGAACCATCTTCCTTACTAAGAACCTCTTAAGATATCGTACACAATCTCAGTGTGGGAAAATTCAAAGAGCCATTGAGGGGCAGGCAAACACTCACCGACGAGGAGCTCAATTCACCAGAGAAATGGGCACCCCTTGCATTATGTGAACACTTTTGTATCAAATAAAGTGAGTTATTAAAGCCGGTAAAGATGAGCTGCTCAGGTCGAAATATCTCAATGTTTTTCAAGGGCACATAATTGCACTAAGACGCTATCAACGCTATATGTATATCAAAAACACAGGTTCGATTTTTCTTCGTAACTATTACAATTTTTGATAGCATTTTGAAAATAACACGAATATTTTAAGTACATATATTTAAGAAAAACTCAATTTTTATTTCTTGGATTCTGATTTTTGTTTTGTAATATATTATATTGGCAATATAGGTACATTATTTATAAATAAATTACAACAAAACACTGCTTTAAGATAGCATATGTATATCTAAACCAATTTATTATTACCTTAAACAGTTATTTTGTAAAACGTAAACTCTGTACACACAGCCTGACCTTGAAACTGAACGAATAGATTTTATGATACATTTAATAGTTCAGGAGTTAATACCAACAAAATTAAATTACCGAGATTGGGCAATTAAGTAAAGTTTTGAAGTATTAAACTAAGTTTAAGTTAACCTTAGAACTTTCTAATCGCAATTAAGTTCAAAGTATGTATTTCTTGTTATTTTAATTAAAATGCATCTAGATAAATTTAGTTTTAAAATTAGGTCGATAGTATTCCCTTCTCTAAAAACTCATGAGTCAGTTTGAGGACTATACGATGTGAACGGTCTAAAAAATTGTAAATATATTGTTTTTAACATTGGTCGTATAGGAAATCTTGAAATCATAAAATTTTATTAGTATTTTATGTGTATGAGCAACCGTTTTTACATATGTATTTTATGGCTTATAAAATCCGATTAACTTAATAATAAAAATTTTCATATTATATATGTATTTGGAGCGAGGCTTCGAGCCGATAATCCTTAGTTAACAATTTAACAATTTAATTTTTTATTAGACCCTTGACCTTGATTAATTTTGTTCATTTTTACCTAATAATCTCTATAATTAATGACCAGTAGTAATATTATATGTTTCAACTGAATAAAGAACTAGGAAACTTAATTAAACTTATGTTTCTTTATGACGACATTTAAAGCTTCTGTAAGATCCAGTACCAGTACACTGAATAAGTCATCAAAAGTTTCTATTACATTAAAATAATTTCTTAATAACATTTTAAATACCATAGTTAATTTTAAATTCCCAAAAACTTTGTTCTATTAGCAAACTGAACTTATTTCGAAAATTGTTGAACCATAAACTATGCCCTTTATTGGGGTCTAATTCTCGTCATCAAAACTTTAGTATCACATCCGTTCAATTCTCTTAAATGTTATAAAGTCATTAAATGCCTGAGAACATTTTATTTACTCATTTTGCAATTGATGCAAATGTTCGATATGTTTTCTTAATATACAACCGAAAGCATGTTCCCTCTAAATTTTAAGTGTTATGATCTATCATAGACTTTTATTAGGGACGTCAGCTCCTCCTATATCCGTAATGTAATCAAGCCGAAGAATTTCCTACACAGTTTAATGTTTGGTTTTTAATGGGAGATGAATTGCAAACTCTGCGCTAACTGCCTTTTAAAATCGCTATAAAACCCCTTTGGTTGTAAGAGCCCATCCCATTCCCTATGAATAATGATCGCGGCACAATGGGAATTTAGAGTCCTATAAATCAAATTTTTCTACCAAAAGGAGTTATGTTCTTTCTGCTGGTTCTGCTCTCAATGGTTTTTCTTGCCATGAACTCTATTTTTGGGTTTATATGTAAGATTCAAGGGCCGTTGCACACCATTTTCGAGTTTTACTTACAGACGAAGGAGGAGATGTGGTTGGTAGCTTAAGAATCATTGGCATCGAAGGACATCGGATCCCTGAGAGCATTTCCTTGGCCCCATCCTGTGCGAGGTGCACACGTATTTTCCTTGGCTCGGACAATGTAGAGGGAATTTCCGAAAGTGTCCCCAAGTGGGAGGGAAACGATTTCGGCTCGAACGTTATAAACATTCTACTCACACGGCATTGTCCTCAAATTATGTTCCAGGGGATCGTAAAAATGAATTCGGATGAGCCTGGGATAGACAATGATATCCACTCGAAAAACTATATTAACAGCGGGGGCAGGGGCAATAAAGGGAGCTCAATTCGATTCGAGAACCCTTTCGGCCCACAGGGAGCCTGGAGGACTCATGAAGTGAAACGTGACAAATATGAGCATGTAACATCTGTAAAGCATAAAGCATAAGGCGCTTCGAGTTCCTTTCCGAGCACAGGTGATACGTGGCATATGACAAGACCTGTGTGTTTCTGTTTCCAGCAAATAGAGCGACTCCTCATCATATTTGCACAACGGGGAGATGTGTGCCGAGCACTGAGCACTGAGGCTGGGATAATTGTGTCCCAGTTCCCCGTGTGTTTGCCTTGCTATTTTAGACCTCGCGATAGGTTATTTATAGGATGAGCCCCACTCTATTTCGGGAGATAGATGAAATTAATTCAGGCATTAAATATAAGGAAATCCCTTTAACACCTACCGCATCGCATCGCTTCTCCAAAAATACATTGACAATTTGTGACGCCAGAGATGGAAATCAATTCGAAGCTGACACGTCACGTAAAAAGTTCAAACATAGGAGACTCGGAGCACTAAGGATGGATGTGGGGTCGTGCAAGGGCACAAAACCCTACACCCTCACAACTCTCCCGGAACGACACAAAAACGTGGGATATCCCTGAATTATGGGATTATCGATTTGAATCGTGTGGATATTGCGGGTATTTCATATGAGCTAGCACTAATAAGTAATAGGGGAGAAGTGGCATGAAAGAGCCAGTTTTACACAAGGCCCAAAAAAACCAATAAGGAATGGAAATTTTTTTTTTTTTTTACAATAAAGTTATAATTTCGATAGTATAGAACAAAGTTACATAGGCGGAATGAAGAAAATTTACAAGATTAATATTTATTTTTCGTTTTGAAAAAAAATTGATTTTCAGCTCTTTCATAACTTATAGGTTTTGAAAGAGCCACCGCGAATTAAGAAATGGAAAAGATGAAATTTAATAACATATACTATATTAATAGTGATTGCAACGAGATATTTTTGTAGAGGAGAGGGAAGAGAATATAGACTTCTTAAAAAAAATGCTTACAACCTGAAAAATTACTTGTAACTTGAAAAAATTGTTAATAACTTGAAAAGAGTATTAAATGAACTAGATTTTTTTTATTTGTTAATAAAAATTAAAAAGTTTTGGGTGTTGATATTGCTTTCGATCATTGTGGGATGTCAAAAGTGTTAGAAGCCCGATTTTTCCCCACAGGGTTCATATTGCCCCCCTTTCCCCTATATTTGAACAAAGTGGCTCTTTCATAACTTTTTATGTTAAAAATAATTATTTAAAAAGTTAGTATAAAATAAAAGTGCTCAACTAATAAAATATGTATCGCTGAAAAGCTTAAAATCTATAAAATTTTATAGCATAATCAGTTTTTCATGAGATGTTGGCATTTGACTGTGAAAAACTAAATAAAACAACATCAAAAAGTTACTTTTGGGGTCTAAAATCTTTAAAACGTTGTATCAACGTCAGTTATTGACAAATAATTATGAAATTTTTAGGGAGTATCAGTGATCAGTAGTACTAACTAAAAAAAAATACATGAAAAAAATTCACTCGGTAGTTTTTGTGCAATAGAGAACGGCTCTTTCAAAACTCGGCTCCTTCATGCCACTTCTCCCCTACTTGGGATGGGGGAAGGGTTTTTCGTTTACCTTCCCAATAAATATTATATGACGACAAAATACCTAAATGGAAGTCACACTGGTCTCCTTTTATGCTATAAACTAGTCAATTGCTGCTCGTTTCCAATTTTTAAAAACTATCTTTCATAATTTTATGTAATCGAAATATATTTAACATTGCAAAATACCGATGACCTTTGAAAATTATGTTCATTTAATTATTTAACTGCTTATATTAAACTGGATGTACCAATGTTAATACCAAAGCTATGTTTCAGTAAAATATATTATGATATCAAATATATGTATATGCAATTTAACCATCATTCATTGCTTCAACTTCGAAATAATTCTATAAAAAGGGGTATTTAATATTAAAAAATAACTCCTTTAACTTTAAGTTTGACACTTTTTCATACCAAAACAAATTCTTTACTTTAGTTCTTTCCATCAATGTCAATATTTGTATGTCTTTTGAAATGCTATTTAATTAAAAGTTTATTTGAACAACTTCAAAAAACAAATCAATATTATTTTCTCCTGCGAATTCTCTAGTCACGAAATTAGGTCTAATTTGATCTGGAAAGAAACCTTTAGAAAATTTGTTTAAAAGTCTACTTGATACCTTGCATACCTTTATATATGTACTTTTACCTACATTACATAGTTTTCCAATCCAATAATCTAATTTAAATTCTTTAAGTATTAGCTTAATTAAAAAAAATACGACATTTAAATGCGTATGTTAATACTGACAGCAGACAGTACTTACTGACACACTGATTATCAAAACCAATAGATTGCCTACCTACATATTTTCCGGTGAACTAGAAACTTGAAAAGCACAAAGAAAACTCTCAACTCTGTGATTATACTTGTGTTTGAAAAATTAGCAAGTAAAATTTTGATTAAATTATTTTGGAGGCAATCTCAAATCTCCAGAGTAAAATAAAACAAATCTCATTTGCGATTGTTATACCTATTTTTCACATTTATTTTACAAACAGCAAAGTAATAACTCAAATCAGTTGACTTTAGCAGACATACAAAAAGTTTATTTATCCAATAGCGTCATTCACAAGATTAAAAAACAGCGCACGTTTGAAATAAACTTTCAGTTTTTCTCCGAGTAAGCGTGACTTTAATTTAGAAAACTGAAAGGTGTACAAAGGTTTGATATTGTCAAACAACTTGCAATGTTATCTAATCCTTTTTCTCAAACGTAACCCGTATTCAAGTTAAAAAGGATATACCTACTTAAATCCATCCTTCCTTTCGTTGACAGTGTACCAGAAAATTGAAAGCATCCTACGGGTCTCAATTGGAAGTTTATATACCAACTCTTGAGGATGAAATTCAATAAAATCAAAGCAAAACTCATTCCAAAAATGTTCCTGTTTTATTTTGGGTTATACTTTCCTATTATGCCTTAAGCTGCTTATCATTCTTTAAACTAAGCAGCAACCGTAGGGCAGAATCGAAACCCGTATCGCCCGACGGCACTGGCATTTGGTCCGGATAAGAGCTGCGATGTTTTCAATAGATATCAACTGAAAATCGAAAGCACTTTCCGAATTCCTTCCAATTTTCCCCTTGTGATAAAATACTCTTCTAAAACCCAGTGGAGCGAATTATTTCGGTTTCCGGCTACATAACTGAGGAAACTTAATCACGTTTTGTGTTGGTCTCAAAAATCGATGAACAGTAGAAAGACAGCAGCGGAAAGCCGTTTTGTCAGCGTCCAATTACTTCAGAATTTGTTCCTCTAATTTTCTCGTAATACTTTCTCATTTTTTTAATGGAAACGACATCATTCGGAACTACCGCGATCAAAGTAAAAGGGTCAGCATAGCACACACACCTTTCGTTGTAAAGGGGTCAGAAAAAGTGCGAAAAGGTCTGTGGGAGTGTTAGATGCAAACGAAACCCTGAAAAATAAACCGCCCAGTATAAATTGTTAAGACATCTAGCCCTTCCCCGAATATCCCCAGAACGAGCACTATAAATTCAGGCAATATTCGGCCGTATCTTCTCAGCATAACCGAAACTTTTGAGGGAAAATGAGAATTTTATGCAAAGGAGCCATTGGCTGCTTATCTGAAGCCTGCTGAATATTATTCATCCCTTTGTACTTGCAGCCCTTATATGCTAATAGACGAATATCGCGCCCGCGCCGTCCGGGGCAACAGGTCGCCCTCAGAACATCAGCAAATAATAGGCTCCTTTTGAGCCATTTTTACCCAGCTCCGTCTTGGGGATGCCCAAAATAATCGCAAAAAATTCCAACGGCCGCGTTAAACGCAAAAATTAATTTTAAAAAAACTCACTATGGCCATAGGGTATTACATTTATATTAGTAAGGGGTTTTTATGGGTTCATCCGAGCAGTGTTTTTTTGGTTGGGCATACCATTTTTAGTGCGGCCATATTTGATTCCTTGAATCAGGTTTGTTTCATAAATAATGACACGTGTCTCTATGCTCTGTGGATTTGAATGAGTATATTAATCTGTTCTGAAACGCGTAATGGTTTATTCAATTAACATTTCCTACACACACCAAAAAAACGCTTAATGTAAAGTTTGATCTTCTAAACGAGGGTCTCAATCCAAAATCAATTTTCAATTCTTCTGTAAGTCTAATGTTTGTTGGTGTGAACTTACCATTGAACTAAACAAAAGTATAGAACTCATTCTTAATTAATAAATCGTTCACAAAAATAAACCTTTTTCCGAGATTTTACTTAAATTTTGCTTCCGATTTAAATTTTAAATATCTCGTAATTTAAGATCTAGTTTTCCGAAACTCGTTTTAGTTTATATGATATGAAGAATGCAATAGATAATAATAATTCAACCTTATATTAAAATATAATTCATATATGAATTGAACGATTTTTATTACTTGTGGAAGGTAACAAAAAGTTTAATTTTATGTATATAATCATCGCTAAATTACCCATATTTTAACTCATATTTTCATTTTGCAAACTATAGTTGTAATACTTTACAACTCAATAACCATACCAGCAGTATGAGAACGCAACTTATATAGCACTCATCAACCGATTCAACCGAGATTTCCCCCTAATAAATGCTCAAGGAATAATCGTCCATTGGATTTAACAGGGTAAATCTAAAAACCTAAAACCACCAATAAATGGCTGGTAATTCAGTTTGCGAAATTACTCGATACTAATCCAGACGTAATCTGCTGATATGCGAAATAATGAAAAATAGGCGATTTGTGGTTCCCCCAAAATCTGTGATGTGCTTTTTTAACGGCAACGTCATGAACATGAAACCCATAGGATTTTAGGACACCATTTAAATTTATATTTCACTATCATCGCCGGATTTTGCAGGTTCGATAATATCCGCCGGTTTAGGCGGACAAAAGCGCTTCAGTTGTTATCAGCATCTAATCTCTCATAAATACCCTACTTGTTGATGTTCAGTGGAAGCTTGATACGTGACAGCATATAAAACTGCTTCCGATTGAGAAATTGCTTTAGGAACTCATGCAGAAAAGCGACGAAATTGTTTTTGGTAAAACGATTGTAAAGTATAATACTAAGCTGCGTATGTCGACGCTTCAAACGAATTTACCATTGATAATTTTGGACGTACGGATTACTGTAGGTATTTGACTTTATGTGTTGATTTATTGATTTGCATTATTTGCATAACATTTTTGTTCCTGGCAATTCAATCGATCGTTGGAATAAAGTAAATAGCTTAGGATTTAAAAGCCGCTAATGGCCTAAATTGTAATTCTTAAAATGGCGGCCAGAGTTATACTTTTCATGAAGACGTTTTAATTAAGAAATTTCAATTACATAAAATTGACAATTTGGGTTGAAATTGACTGCAGTAAAATCCGAGCTAGATCTGCAATTTGTTACGATGATTTAATACTAAGAAATTAAACGGAGACAGAAAAACCGAATTCGCGAATTCCCATTTACGACTTTACGAAATCTTTACACAAAGTTATATCAAAACCGATTAAGAAATACAAGATTCGTTATATCCCATAAAATATATACATCTGTAAACTGGTCAGGAAGTCTATGGAGTCTTTATTATTTATTATTTCTTATTTTTATTGTCATACCTTTGAATGTTTAAAAGCAAACACTTTTCCATTTACAATTTCAGCCCATATCTCTCTTCTGCAATAAATCTAAGCATACCTTGTTAAACATATAAATTAATATTGTGCTGAAAAAAGAAAAACGAAGGTCCATTAAAATAATGCACCACTTTTTCAGACCTATAAAAATATTTTTCGCAATTCAGCCCCTGATGTATATTTCAATTCGCTTAATGGGTGCTACGTAAATATTTTTTAGAATATGTGCAGAAAATTCTGTCGCAATATCGGAATATCTCAGCACAGCCACACACTGGCATTACCTACCTGCTCTTTTTTGAGCATTTCTTTCCTTTTTTGTGCACCTGAATTATTCAGAACAAGTGCCTTGTACTTTGGCAGCCTCACTTGCAGCTTTCACCAGACACAGGACCAGGAATCTTTGTGCACTGCGCTCAAAATAACGACTAACTGGGAACGGAAGGCCCACAAAAGTTTTGCTACATGTTTTAGGTGAAATTATTATTTCTACATTATTCAAAAGCATCACCGTCAAAATGTTTCTCCGATGAACATTTACCATCGATTTAACGTCGTTGGAATTTTGCAAACAGAAAATAAAAGAAAACACTTTTTCTATCCTTCGGGGGTTTGCATAATTTAAATGGCAAGAAGATGTGCATATGACAGAAAATACATATACGTACATATATTTTTATTTTAAGCTAAAGAAATTTCTTAGATGAAATAAGATTGAGTGTACTTACAGTATCTTTAGCATGCTCATAATTCATTGCAGAAACTTACCTGAAAAGAATTATTTCGAATGAATAAGATGTTAAATATGTTTCTGAAAGAATTTATTATGAGCTACTTCTAAGCGTAATTCTGAGTATTTACTAAACCTTTACGAAAAAAACACATTTTCATATTCCCAACTTAGCCTAAAGCCCAGCAATTGCTTTATTCCATTCATCCAAAATCCTGCTTTATACTCATATAATATAATAAGCTTGGTTACAAAAAGTACTTCAACATAGAATCGTAAATCTATTAGAACCCATTTTCACCTGACGCCACAAATCTACTCAGCAAACTATTTACAAAATCCCCTTAACATCCCGAAACTAGGATGAAACTCATTATTTCTTGATAAGTGTATTGTAATGAATTAATTAGAAGTTCCAATTGTGCCAACATTATTCAGACTAAGACGACTGCCTATTGCTCCCCAATTTTTGCTCTCACGCGTTAAATTCGTCTTGTCAATAAAAGTTGCCAAGCGCAGTGTCTGTTTCATATGAATGAATTTTTGGCAACTACAACTGCATGACAGCGCTTTGAGTTTGTTTCGAAATTAGAAATCTAATTAACAACCAATTAAACTGTCCAGTGCAGCAGCTGAGGTTAAAAAAAAAGTTTCTCTGTTTTTCAACTAATTCTAAAATATGTTTCAGCAAATGGCAATAACACGCTATGAAAACAAAACTGTACGTGTATTAAACCAGATCATCGAAATTAATGCAATTTCCAAAGAGGGTACACCTACAAGAAAAAACAGAAATAAATAAATCCTCTCAATTTTCCCAAGAGGGAAGCATAAATCACAGAATAAAAACATAAATTGAAAGGATTTTCCTTTTGGATAGTACATATTAAGACGTAGATAAATATATGTACATATTTTTGACATATTGACAATTGTTTCGAACTAACAAAGGGCTATTTGGCCTTGGGGAATCCGATTTGGATTACTTTCGTATGGGAGTATTACACAGAATGTATATTTATTCCACCCACAAAACGCTAACACACAGCACTTTACGTATTTTATATTAAAGACTTAAATTACTAAAATTATTATCATTGGTTGCTATGAAGAGCTTGGTATGAAGAAATTGCATACTAATAACAAAAAGAAACTGTATTTACATAACTTAAATTCGCGACTAATTAAAATTGTTGTATTTGGAATTCTATTTAAATTACTCATGTTTTCTAGTTATTTAGGTACATATGAAATCTGTGCCAGAGATAGGATAGGGCTAAGTAATAAATTCTTTTAATAATAATGATTCATTAAAATGTTTTAACCCACAATAAACTGACAGAACTTAATTGCAAGTTAATACTACTTTCTTTTTCCTTATGTTTGATTTACGAGTTGGTTTTCTTTCTTTCCATTTCGCTATACTTTCGCTATACCTTTACTGCATCATTTTCACTTTGTTTATTGTTTTTGTTTTTTATTTTGCCTTTTTATTTCTTTTTCTATATATTATTTATCTTTTTATATTAATTCTTTTTACTTTTTATTTTAGGCACGTCTAGTTATTTAGTTATATTTAAATAATTTTTTTAATTTTTTATTTTTTTTAATTTTTTTTTTCTTTCCTAGATTTAGTTAGATCTAGATCACATTTCACACACAAGCTTAGCTTTTGTGAAATGTTGGCTTAATAATTAGTGTTGAATTTGCCATAATGATGCTATATATTATAACAATGGAGTTTCTGTAATTATGTATCATTTGATTAAGGAATAAAGTCACTGGTTTATTTAAAAAAAAAAAGTTAATAAAATTAAATAATGATGACTCAAATGCGTGAAGTTATTTTAGAGTTTCATTGAATGATTCCAGGTAAAAATCATCAATAATTATGAAAGTCAATCACAGAAAGGTCGTTAAACCACATAATGAAATCCTTTTCAGTATATGCCAATACATGATAGAGCGCAACAATTTAAAAAGAGATTATGTAAACCAGTCAGAAAGACATCATATAAAAGTTTAAAAAGGACGTTGAATATATTTTTGCCGCCCCGAATGGTAACAGTAGACAAAGATGGGCTGGTGCAGAAAATGTCAAAGCGTTTCCATTTGGATTCCATTTCATCCTGTCATAGCGATGAGAATCAGCTTCCGCTATCGAATGCATAACCCTTTCACTACAGACTGTCCCTGGCATATTTAACCGGGTTCACATGGGACGATGAGGTCACATTATTGGCTCATCTGCCGCATATGAATTTCCCGAATGATACAGAGCAAATAGGAGATCTCAAGCTGAAACGGGCAGAAAACTAATAAAGGGGCATATCTCATTGCAGCATGAGCCCTTATGTTATTTTGAGACACTTTAAAAGGAAAACTTTGTTCAATTTCCTTGAATATAAAAATGTGGGACTGAGTAGAGAACTAGATGTACCTACGTATCCTTTTTTTACAGATCGACTCCTTAAAGAAAGGATAGTTACGAAATTATTTTTATTTGAACCAAACAAGAAATAACAATTAATTTTTAATCATTATCGAATGATCGAAACTTAAAAGTTACTTCATAATCATTATTATCCGATTTTTATTATTTTTGTTCAGCCGAAAAAAATTGAATCTTTTGTACAAAGAAATTTGTGTATAGCATCTAAGTAAGACTAACATTAAAATAATTGATTTTAGCTTTCAGTATAAAGTGATGATTTTATTTGTTTAAAATTTCAGAAATAAGCATTATTTTCGGGCTCTGGATTGAACAGCTCTTGGACAGAGACTTACAAGTACATGTATGTAAATATTATATAATGTACGCTATAAAAGATGCTTAAAAACCAAAGAAGAAGCTTTACATTCGCAATTAAGCCATAAAAAGAATAATGTCGTATGCCCCTGAAATTGGTATTTAACGGTCTTACCGCCTATTTTCCATTCCATGAATATTTAAAGAAAATTCGTCCATCCGTTTCATGGTATATTCAGTTCATAAAACACAAACCTCCAACAACTTTTCGAATAGCACATTTATGAGTACCAGAAGGGATATGCGACGTGTCGGCAGCATGGCACTCATAAAAGCGACGGGAAAAATGATTGAAATCTTTGCCTAAAAAAAATATCCTTCCTAAAATAAAAAGAAATCAAGATGATAAGATTGCAACCCGCATAAACATTTATTCGACTTAATTTGCCTTTTTAAAGCAAAGAACAGTGTTTTATGCTAACCTCAAAGTTAATGATAGCATCATGCCAGGCCTAAACTGCCTCGGGGATGACTTTTGGTTTTTATGACTTTTATTCTTCACTTTATACCTCTAGGTACTCTTCCCAGTTAATCCAGGATACTGAGGCATAAAAGGACCTCTAATATATTTAAATTGTTTGCATAAAGCGCCCCTGAGCCCCTTTGTCCTGTGATCTGTCCTTTTTGAACAATGTCATATTAGTCGATGTATGTGAGTCTTAGTGGGTGTATTTGCGCACTACTGACATACATATGTATGTTGCGAAAGCATAATAGTTGGACAGGCTTTAACCTGTCCGTGCCTAGGACAGGTGGGCGTATAAGAAACATTTTTTTTTTCACAACATCAAAGCACATTCTGCAGGTAGAAGTCGTGCAGAGTGTCACAAAGCAAAATTCTATAACAATTCCGGGGGTGTTCGGGCGGCATATGCACCTATTATAGGAGTTGTGGAAAACATCAGGAGTGCCAGAAACAATAATTGCGCCTCACTAAAACGGGGACTTCTTACAAAGTGATTAAGTAGAGTCCTTGCCGCTTTCCTCGAAATGACTCCTTTTTGTTTCAGGGTCGCTTTCTGGTTATATGTGGAGCGCGCGACTCTGCTTGATGAATGAAAGTCTTAAGAGCTCCGTGAATAGCTCGAATGCCCCAGGAGTTATTTTTATCGCGAAATTAAAGCGTAGGTGTGTTCTAATGATAGTTACTACAATAAGTCGTTTCTGGGTACCCCACCTACTGGCTGCTTTCACCCATTCCTTGGTATATGCTCTCTCTAGGTTAGCGAGGGTTGAAAACTTTTATTGAAACTCCTAATGGGTGTACTAGATTTTGCCTTGAATAATTTCTAGGGGTAGGCACAACATTATCTTCTTAAATTTTATTCCCTCATATTAATTTCGTCATCTTGAATTTACAAAATGAACATCAAATTGAATACTAGAAAACTAAAAACAAACTCGCGAATCGACAAAAATCTTCAGAGAGTATTGAAACTAAACTAAACTAAAATCCATTAACTTTTTTCATTTGAGTAAAGAAACTAGGAAGGGTTTCCTTATGGTCTATGGATTTCATCCGGTTTATCATAAGTTATTTAATTTATTTAAATAATGAATTAATGATTTAATGCTCAATTCAATACCTACACAAAAAAAACTGTGATGTCACATCAAACATACATATTTATTTAAGAATTATGCACAACAATTTGTGACTCAAAACTTTATTCATTTCGTCACCGATGACTCTCTGTTTTATATACAGCTACATATTTATTTTCTATTGTTTATGCATAATGAGAGGCAATAAATTCCAAAATATTATGTTAATTGCTTATCCATGAATTAAATTATCGACTACCTAAACATTTCGCTACAAACCTTGCTGTACCTATACCCAAAGTGGAAATACTGAAGGGAAATATTTTTTCATCTGGTACAGAAAATTTTAACCAATATATTTTATCTTTAGTTTGAGTTCTTTGAAATGCAAATACATAATAAATGTAAAACACTCATTCCTATAAAGGATATGGTTGTACGTTAAAAAAAAAAAATTATCGCAGGTACGCACATGCCAACCTCATTGGAAGGCACAGACGGCTATAAATTAATTTGAAATATTCGCACTAATGCGCATCTTCCGCCTGAAGGCCCCGGATTAGCTTTGATCGTACTTCAGAATCTCGTCAAGAAACAGCGTGGGCTCGTAACATACCTTTTTAAGGCAACCATAAAATTTTAATTAAAAAACGTGTCCACTTGCATAGAGTCCGGGCTACCTTAATTAACACTGGCACTCCGGAAAGCTCGTAATCTCACCCTAATTGCCATGCAATATGGCCGGAAATGTCTTTGCGAACAACCTTCCTCGTCTGGCTTAAACTGAATAGGCCTTTTAAGGTCTTGAAGATACTTTGAATGGAATTAATCGCACTTAATAATTTCTGCTCGCTCATGACCTAAGCTAAGCGATGGAACTCATTTCGTATTCATTTCTCACTCGCCCGCTCTGCGCTCAATTCCGCATTAGTAATTATGGCAGATTATGGGGCGATTATTTTCGCGGCGGTTGAACTTTGTATTCCCTCCAGGTTTGTGAGATTTTGCCTTCAGTGCGACCTAATTCCACTTTAACAAGTTTTGGATCAGCTGAGGGTCGTTTGAGGGATGTCAGCTTCGGCTAAATTGAGCCAATTCCGCGAAAATCCTTTTATCCTAACCATTTTAAATTTGACTTCACACCGCCCTGCAAATACCAAAATCAAGCAATAAACAAATCTCCACTGAAATGATCATATGCCATCGCACCGCGACGCCCCCCGACAGTTGGCGTTGAAGTGTCAATACCATAAGACTCCTAATAGAATTATACCAGGGTTTTTTTCTGTAAACAAGTAAAATTCCCAAAAGAGGATCGGAAAACATAAAAAAGCTTTCACGAAACTCCGCCCGGAGTTTGGGGTTTTGGCCAGGGTTCAGTTCGACGCACATTGAAAGCCGAATGTTTGGTATAAAATTTATCACATTCGAAGATACTTCGAAGCCCCACTTCAGAAGGGGATGCGTGTATGCCCTGCTTTATATAATTATAAAATATCTCAAAATTGTTTTCTTTTCATAAAAAAATTGGATATAACCCCTTTTGAACCTTTTGCATTATTAAAACATAGAGTACTTAAAGCCTGTCCTTTGCGTTTACTAATGAGCGCAATATTAAAAATTCCTTTTATTTTAACCACTGGAACAAGGAACATCAGCGACATTAAACCGGACTAATTAAACGAAATTATTTCCTTGAACTAAAATTCATTTCGGAAGGTGTGCCCCAAGTAATGAGGAAATGGTCAGAGTGGAGCTCCGCAGGGTATTCCCCTTTCTGTGGAGCCGGTGTATACCCTAAAGTATTTCCTTCCTGGGTGTGTTTACGTAAAAAATTATATTCGATATTGCGTTCCTTATGACAGGGTAGAAACTTTTTAAAACTCAAATTATTTATCAAGGCAACACTCCACGAAATAAAGCGTCAAGGTAGGTACTTTTATCAAATTTACTGATAGTTTTCTTACTTAATTTAAGAAATAATTTAAACATTTTTAGTGCTCCGTGCGAAAATAAACAAACAAAAGACAGTCACAGACGTGAATAATAAAAAAATGAATTTTGAATCTTAGGGTTAGTTTCAGGGGGTGAGTTGGAAAGTTGAAAAAAAGTTGTGGAAATATAATTTCACGATATATTTTTTGGACATTTTCTTAACGATGTATTTTTCAACCAAAAAAAAAAAAAATAAACCCTTAAAAAATGTCGCCCCAACCGAAAAATTTGAAAAATATTATTGAAAGAAAGGTACCTAATATTCCGGGCCATCATCTATCATCAGATAAATTTAATGGTTAAATAAAATTATTTCAATATTTAATTTAGCGCGACTGTGGTTTACAATATTTTTCTTTCATATAAATGCAAAATTTAAACAAATATTGTCGAAAATAAATTATCATCACAGCCAAGTTGATATTTAACTTAAAGAGTAACGTTAATATGTAGTCTAAAAAATAAAAATCGGTCCTAAGTACCCAAACAAAATTCGACGAAGTTCGACCGTTCTTAGGTATTTTTGGCGTGGCCAATCTGCCACGAATTTATATGTCCTTCTAAATATGTATTGGTGTGAGATAAATTCAAATTCAAGTGCAGAACATTAAGAAATTTATTTGTACATCTTTTCGCAATGACTTAGTGTATTTCTTAGCCTGCTAATGGCAGACCTAGTTCTAAGGAAAACATGATAAGAAAGCTATTAGGGGTATTCCCGCAGCTCCAAGCGGCTTTAGAGTATAATCTTTAAGGATTTGAAAAAAGCAATCATTACACCCTTGCGGATGAACCTATCCGTTTTCGACATTTTTTACGAAATGTCTAAACCCTACATGATGCTGGGTTGGGCCAACTTTCCATAGAAAGTCTATTTGTGAAAAAAAAAAAATCCGAGTCAAATTTAATATCAAGCTCCCGGGCGACGTGTCTGTCATCAATCAAAATATATTAAAATTACGAGCTAGAGACGTGTGCCACAAGCTGTGATTAATTTCTTACGACTGCCGAGGAGGCGGGTCGCGTTGCGTATCAGCCTTGACCCCGAAAAACATCTTCTGAAGATATCGCTCGCACATCAGGCGATTGTCGTTTGTCAATGTGTGGCGGATTTCCCAATTCAAATAACTAATTCCAGCGTAATGATTAGCGCCTCGGCCTCCGCATGTCCCCAAACATAGTGCGGCTTGGAGCCCCACAGCGCCGGATCTGCCGTCCTCGCAGTTGACACGGGACGGCTACAAGCTGCGGGCGAAGAGCCCTCGTCGCGTCGTGTCGCATTAATGCGGCCCCCCGAAGGGCGCGGCATCCTCCCGCTGCGGCGCTTATGGTCGATTGCAAAATTCCACGGGAGCGTTCCGACGTTGTCCTCCCGGGTTTTGTTCGCGGGGGAGGGCCGCCCTTGCCGGGGCGCCGGCCTTCATGTGTTTGCTCATTGAAACTGTGACACGCAATAAATTAGAGGCTAAGATTAAAGGGCCCTGGGATGGGACCGCGCTGCAAGGAGCAACCTCTGCTCGTAAAGCTGCAATAACACGAGGTATTTTGGGCGGACGTGCCCGAATTTTCCCTGTTTTGAAGCGCCCGTACGGATGAATTTGTTGTCCTTCGGGCAGAAACAGAACGCTCCCTCGTCTTCTTATCATATACACTGACAGATTTTTGTTCGCTGCAGACGCCAGGGCCGTCTTGGAAGAAGGCTCCAAAGACTCCTCAGGCCCCGCAGGATACCCTCCGCTATTGAATTAAAGCTCATTTACAGAAGTTTAGGAGTTCCTCAGAGATTGTTTTAGGGTGCAATAAAAGAACCACGACTTACTTTTCTGCCCCGGGCATTCTTGGTCGAGCCTCGCCTTAGCACATAATAAATTGAAAGGCAGCTGGATTAGTTTACTTCTGTTTTCATGTCCAGGCTCGACACTCAGCTTCTTTTATCAGCAGTAAAAGTAAGTCTCTGTCGCTGTTTTCAGCCCATGACTGAGATTATAGGGGAAACCTTTGAAAGCCTTCACGTGATGCTGGTGGCTGGAGGAAGTTGCTTCATGCGGTAGATTATTGGAATAAAATCTTCCACATCAATGAAAACTCCATTTTCTTTAGTGTCCGATAGCAGGAAGTTGTTGAGATTGCGGAAAATATATCTGCTGATAAGAAATAAATAATGCCGACAAAACGATTATAAGTTGTTGGGCAATGGTCTATATCCGTGAAAGGGTTCCATAGCCGTTTACCAATCCTGGGTTAAAAAGTACAACTGAAAACAGATTGAAAAATTGAGTAATCGTGGTATAAAAGAAACTGAAAATGTACTGAAATTCTATACTGAAATAAGTGGGAAAATATGACTCATATATATTTCGCTCATGAGCTTAATCTACTATTTCGTTTTCCGCGTGCCCTTTAACACGGAAAAAATGCAAAGTTCTAACAATAAGAATTCTAGATCCTAAGTTGAATATTTTCAATCAACTGATATTTCAGTCTATTTTCTCGACGTAATATGTTTTTAGTTTTTAGTCCTTTTTCTGTTAGTTTTCGAAATCTTTTCAATTAAAATCTCTAGTAGTAGATTTGCCTCATTTTAAAAATTTTCACTTTAGTACAGTACCTACCTATAAAAAGTTTACCCTGACTTGGGTAAAATTATTTCTACGGATTACGTTTTGGAAAAAAATAAAATATATAGAGGTACAGGTCTATGATATGCTTCTTAAATACTAATTATAGCATAGCAACACAAACTCAAAATTATTTAATATAATTGAAGGCTTTAAATTTTTAAAGCAATTGCTTACTTAATAATGGTTTCAATTACGTAAGATGAAGGATGACAAAGTAAGTTATTTAGTCGTTGTCGCTTTATGTGCCTTCTCGGATATAATTTTTTTAAAAAAACTGCCAACCCAAAAGAGAACAGTCAGCTCTTTCGTATGCCCGTTTGCGTCCCCTCCATCGATAATATCGATTGGGAAGCAATCGGATGAATATTAGATGATAAATTAGACATCCGAAGTGATGAGAAGCGAAGTGGCTGATATCTTCTCCTCGTGATATTTAAAGAAAACTAGGTCAGCTCTTAGTGATAAAAACAGAGACATAAAGTCAGTTGACAACCTCTTGGCGCTCAGGACTTTTTGTGCCATTAACTCCTTAAATAAGTAAATACTTCTCTCCATGGCTATTCCCGACCTCATAAGATATTCATAGGCCTAAACTCATTCAGAATTCATTTGAATTTCCAAACAAATTAAGACTGGCTCTATACTGAGAAATCACACCAGAATCGATCACATGCATTGTTTTCTAACATTTGTCTGAGACTAGAATATAGTCTGAATTTTCAAATATTCATAACTATGTGCTCCAAATCGCTCTTAAGTAATTTGCAAACTACGAGTAATGTCACCTTCACGCTGTGTGCAGGCATTTATTAAGTCAGGGTCTAATTGAAATTTATTAACTTCTTCCAGCTGGGCGCAGGAGAGCGGCAATTCGTCTTCCGAGTTCCCTCCTGGAGGTCGTTATCTGTGCCAAGTACGCGTTCCGGCCAGGACTCGCGACAAAGCTGAGGGTGTGTCTTCATTACCGGGAAGAGGGACTTTTTTCCGCGCAAACATTTTATAAGCCTCCCAGCTTTGGCAAAAGAAGCATAAATTCGAGCCTTAAAGGCTGATTATGCTTTGATTCTACAAACTTTAGTAATTATGGAGAGCTTAATGAGGCGCGACTTCAAAATTAATTGAAACGGCTCCAAACGTTGGTTGGGGAAAGAAAAATTTACCGCAATTTACCTAAATTATGATAAAGTATGTAGGTAGTTAACTAAAAACATAAAATAACTCTTAAACGGTGAGCTTGAAAAAACAATATGAGGAAAAGTGCTGTATGTTTTGCATAAATTATCCTGCACATACATAATTGTATTTTAGGTGTATTCTTCCTTCTTACAGACAACAAATTAAGATATCATGGTTAATTTGTATTTGTAAATGTTGAATAATGAAGACAATCGAATTGAACATTTTTTCGAAAAAGTTAGTAAAATTGAAAAGACTTTGTTATTTTTAATTAGATAGTTGGGATAGTTTAATTTAACCTAATGACCTTCACACGCTATATAACTTTGAGAAAATGAAAAATGTTAAAATGAACAACGTACAAACATGAAACATTAACTTTCATGTGTTTTTGTATCTTTTCCCATGTTTTTAATAATGTCTACATATCAATTTATTTTCTTCTTGTAGAATGTCTTTCAATTCAAATAATCCATGACTATCTAAGAAAAAGTTTTAAAACTTTCTGTGCGTATAATACAACTTAGAGGAAAATTAAAACAAAATCTGGTTTTGAACAATTAGAATCTCTGTAGTACTTAAGTACGCGGCCCTTGGCGCTCAAAGTATACTCAGATTTGATCGGTACAGATATTTTCTGTCAATATTTTATTGATAATTTACTTTTTTAACCGACTTCAAAAAAGGAGGAGGTTATGAATTCGTCGGAATCTTTTTTTTATGTCTGTTACCTGATTTCTCCGTCAATTGTGGACCGATTTTAATAATTCTTTTTTTAATGGATAGGTTATGCCTCACAAGTGGTCCCATTTAAATTTCATTAAAATATTCCACTTCAAAGGGTGGAAAATTAGGGGATGACTGAATTTTATTGATTTTCATTCACTTCATCGCGCGATAATTTCAACAATTATGGATCGATTTTGAAGATTATTTTTCTGACAGGATATGTATCATTATAAGGGATTGACTAACAAATACTAAAAAACCAAAATGGCGGATTCTAAGATGGCCGCCTTTATAAACACCACTAAAAAGCAAAAAATAAAAATTATTTAAAAAAAAAAAAAACCGCCTTCAAAAAACAGCTAGGAACTAAAAAGCAAAAAATAATTGGTAACATTTACATATACGATTTCCTACCTACTGATGTGTTTGAAGTCGGTGCCAAAGTCCAAAAATAACAATGAGCAATACTTATACTTAGTGACTTATAAAGAGTTGAATTAACAACGAAACGTATTTCACACATGTGTGTGCCCGTTTGGGTTGTATCGCTCAGCCTACCCACGCTCGCTCGAAAGTTCGTCGCACATGCGGGGTGTAGCGGGGGACCTATTTGGCTTGGCACCGAGTTCAAACACATCAGTAGGTAGGAAATCGTATATGTAAATGTTACCAATTATTTTTTGCTTTTTAGTTCCTAGCTGTTTTTTGAAGGCGGTTTTTTTTTTTTTTAAATAATTTTTTAATTATTCGTGATATTTGTAAAATATTGATACTATTGATTCGATATTGTGGTCCTAAGCATGAATACATAAATTGATGTAGTTACTACCTAATAAAAATTTAAATGAATTCCGACTGATTGCACTTACTTGGGCTATAAAATAAATTATATTGCTAAAAAGAGGCTTTAAGTGAATATATTTTGCTAGGTAAGTACTGTGGATTAAGTGGATATTTTAAGTGAAGGCGATATTGCTTAAAACATATTAATCATTCGCAACATTACCAAAAATACAAGCAATTGAAGTAAATCAATTTTATTGGCTGAAATAAATTTCCTCAGATCCAGAGAGTAACGCTGGCGTTCTTTACGAATCTTTTAATAAATCATCAATAAATTCCGACTGTTCCGCAACAATGGCCACGGATGACGGCCCTTAAGGTCTGTGGTGGAATGAATGACTCATGAAGCGACAAATCATTTAAAACGATCACAAGATCATTGAAGATATCTCGTTTATCAAAAAGTAAGCGACTGAAATTGAAAGGCATTTTACCGCGAATCCTTGGGAAAATGCTTTTCCATCTGGCTAATCTGGCAGGCTGTCCTCGTAAATAAAGGCTCCGAAAACAAATCCAATTTTCAGCAGCGGGCACACGGAGGAAGGAGTCCCGAGCAAACTTAAAAATTTTCGAAAGTGAAGATTATCCCCTGCTTGCTGCTAAAAGGCCGCATGATAGACGGGCGCGGCGTAAGCGCTGCAGACATGCGATAAGAAAATTCTGAGGAAAAACGGTGAGCCCTCGACCAACGAGGCTTGGAGCCCCCGGGCTCCTGTGCACCTGTCCCTCTCCCATGCATCACACCTCAAGGCGATCGTAATCCAGGTTTACTTTCAGAACCCGCCCCGGGCCCCAGCAGCGCTGAAATGTCGGGCAGATGCCCCCGCATCGAAATTGCATTTACCGGGCCGGGAAAAACCAAATCCAATTAAACCGTGAAAAGCTGCAGCGGCTCCAAAAGGGACACCGGCTGACTCGCCATAAAAAACGACGTGCAGCTCGGGTGTCCTTGGGGAGCTCCGCGGCCGTGATAAGGAGACTACGCTTGTTGTGCGGCACGAAGATAAATGAGGTGTCGGCGGAGATTTGTAAATTTAATTAAGAAATGGAATTTCGAATTGAATGGAGGACCCGGCGCTCCTTGCCGCTCTCGAACCTAATCGACTAAAGTCTTTTGTGTTTTTAATAAATTGGCCGACTCGCGAACAAGTAACGAATCGATCAGTGATTAATTTGCTCACTTCTCGCTACTGCCTATTTTTAGGCGATTGAAAACTCCAAAACAATTCTAATAAGGAACAAAAAACCTGCCGTGTAGATTGAGGGAGTTACAGGTAACTTAACTCTCGTGGCCCTATAGGCCACTAAAAATTATTTTCTATTTTGAGTTACCAATTTCAATTGTGGGTTGTCACACGATATAATTCGTCTTTTTTTTCATTTATGTACATTAAATAGTAGTATGTAGCTTGAAGTCTACCTTAAGTCATTTTGTTATTGATCTAAAACGGGTTTGTCAAAATAATAAAATACAAGAAAATAAATACAAGAATACAGAAGACTGAGGCTATGAACAGGATTTCTGAGTACCTATACCTATATCAAAACAAAAGAATTACATAAACTGCTGTTTATAAAAATCAAATTATGTCTTTATAAATGAAATAACCAAAACATATACGTATTTACTCGAATGAAATACAAAGAGCACCAATAAATTAAACAGCTGTTATTTTAGTGTATTTTAAACCACATTGTAAATTTACTAAACTATCTCTTATCTTTATCTACTATCCAATAACATCTATTTTTAAGACCTTGATCCACATACATATAAGAAAATGACACAATAATCAGATTAAGAGGGTTTACAAAAAATAAACAAAAATTATATATATAAAACTGAAATTAATTTAGTTTTTAGCCAATAAATACGTCTATAAAACGTTAAATGTTGAAATTATGCAACATATCTTCTAACGACACTTGTTATGTTAGTCTGTTTTCAAAAATAGGTATTATATCGTTTTGTAGAATTTCGAAAGAAAATTTGCTAGAATTAACATTATTTGTTATTTTAAAAAAACTAATTTCATGCCGATAATTTTGCAGAATTTAATATTTGATACAGTAATGCGCCATATAAATTTCTCATGTTTAATTCCTTCTAGGACCAATCGCTCAGCAAGTAGGATTCTCTAAACTATTTTGTGCACCTCAGTAAACAAGTGTGTAACATATAACCAATATATTCCCTCACATTATCATTGTCTGCAACTATAATTATTTTAGAATAATGTTGATATTAAAAATGTCAGTTATATCAAAATATACGTCCAGCACAGTACTATCATTTACGCATCTGCTTTAATGTTTGCAATCTTCAAAGCTGATGGGACTTAAACAAATCCCTATGCAGATTAAATTCCACAGGTGTAATTTCCATAAGTAGATATAATTGATATACATAATACTAAAACATGACATTTAATTGAAATTTAATTAAGGGTTCAAACAGAGCAATTATATCGCTACTTCTGAACTTCAAGACTATATTGAAACTATGTTTTAAATCAATTTATATGATTCTATTGCCTACATAATTGCCAAAAAGCTGAGATACAATATTAATTAAATTCGGAATCATTTCACCTCTTTGCGTTTAGGAGATACCTAATTGGCTCATTATAATTACCGATTACCAAATGAAGCGTGCTAAACGTGCACTGACAAAAGTTTCAGGTTACGTAAAGCCGCCTATTGGTGTTAATTGAGCCTATTGACGACAATTGACACCGCAGTCTGTCCTTAGGTTATAAAAAAGTCGCCTTCAATTTGCCATGATTCCTTCAGTGCAATTTCTGTTCGCCTACGCGTGAAGTTTCGAACGCCGAAGCCCACTTCTACAAACAGTCGATAATTTCACATTTTCTGTGTTTTGTGTTGTTGCACTCGAAGTGAGTCGGCGGAGTAAACGTGGACTGCTCCTGATGATCACGTGGAACTCAGTTTGCCAGAAAAAGGATATTGCGGGAATAACGCGGGATTGTTCCGCGAGCCGAGCACTTGTTTTCCTACGTGTGCACCTGGACGCCCGACTGTGAAAATTGTGCCGCGAAACGGAAAGAACGTTTATGTAGCGCTTTTTTCGAACGCCAATGTTTGCATTTAATTTGATTAAAATCGATACGAGGAGTGAAACTGTGCACTGGATTGGAAAACATCTTTCAATGCTTACAAAGCGTTCACCGCACACGAGGGCTAGTCTTAATTGAATCGACTGTCCTAACGAGATCGGATGAGATTCGAGGAATACTCTGATTATACATATAAAACGGTTGCAAAACTGCAGGATAAATTCTTTAACTGACAATGAATTCGAAGAAATAAAAGTAACAACTAATTAGTTCGGTTTTAACGCCTACGATCTAATTGCATTTATTTTAAATTCAAAGGTTAATGAACCAAATATCTTATTTTTGCACATTTCCTTAAAAAATCATAAAAGCAAGGCAATTATAAGTTTTCTACAAAAATAAACTCTAATGATGAAAATTGATGGAGCTATACAAATATTTACATTTACAGAAATAAACTGCTCCTTTGGTTGAACTGTTTCAAAAGAAATTTTGTTTTCACTGTATATAAACAAAGTACATATAAAAAAGATGAATTAAAATACCGGAAACGGAATGTATGATTCTTCTGAAACATATCCATTTAACATTTCTTTCATTTTAAAATTGTGAGTAATTGAAGATAAGTTGCAGGTGCAAAATATAAATTTTAACTATAATAAAATTGTGTGAAAGTAGTGCTCGACAAATTTGATATTTTTTAAATACATATTATTATGGTTAGCTAGAAATCAAGTTATTTTTGTTTAAAAGTAATAGATTCAGGAACTGATTTACATTAATAATTCACGAGTATTGCCGCATAAAGTGAGTATTTTAGATCAAATAAAACAGATTTAATGAAAATTTTGGAAATAATTAACAGAAGCGATATTTTTCATGCTTTATTTTAACGTTACGTATTGTAACGTTAAAATACACATTTTATTACTCTTGAAAAGTAAAAATTAAAATTTTTGTTTGTATTTTTTCATAATTAGATTAGATTTTAAAGACTTAAGTATTTCACAAAACGATAAGTTATTTATGTAGGTATATTTATGTAATTTCCAAGTGAAAATAAGCATTATGAAAAAAGTATGAAATGGATGAAATCTTTAATTTAATGATTGAAGGATTTCGTCACAGTACATGTACCCAAGTTTTCTTAATGGATATAAGAAGTGAAATAGCGATTTTTTTGCACATAAAGAAATATCTCCAAAAACTCTGAGAACAATCACAACCAGAGGCTCAGATTTGGAAATCAATTTTTCATTACTTCGACAACAATTCTTCTTCGTATTTGGCCAACCCAGCGTTCGACGAACATCAAGCAAATATCAAGCATTTGCAAAAGTCCCAAGAAAAGAAAATTTATTCCCTCCAAGAATATCTAATATTTTGACTATGGTGGATGGTTTCCTGTGGCACAGTTTCCTCCTGCTCTGTCTAGTTTTTATGGACGAACATGCCAACGAGACAATGTCATCATACGTTCCAGACAAGTGGATGTTCGGCACCACGGGCGCGTTCAGAATCTCATACATCTGCACATGAAATATGGAGTCCGGAACTCGTTTCGTGTGAGAAACAATTTGTTTTTTGTTTTCATTTTTTAAACTATGCAGTCGTAAAATACGGCTTCGGTTCCGCCAAGCATTTTATGCTTTTCACCCTTGAGTAGAATTGGCTGCAGTAAGAGTGTAATTCCGAACATCTTCGCAAATTAAGCAACTCCACACCGTTTTTGCAGGTTCACAGGTGAAAATATACATATATGTTTTTCACAGCATAGACTTGAGGCTGTTTCCGTTTCTTGTGAGTAAAATACGAATTCTCTTAATATATGTATAAAAGAAAACTATAAAACATCTTACAAGAAGTTTTTGGTAGCTAAATGATATAGTTTTTTCTCAGAGGACGAGGTATTCCTAGATGTGGGAAAAAATTCATACTAGGCAGACATCCAATTTTGTAGAAGTCATAATTTTTGCAAAGCTACTTAATGGAATTCTTTTCAAAGTTTTTTTCTCGGAAGAAAAACTATTACATATGTATATAGAAACTAAATTTAAGCGTTTCATGCGGATATAGTATAAAACAATATTTTATGAACTTAATTTCATAAAACAATTTTTTCTGTAAATGTCACACAGAAAACTGAACTATGTGATTTTTATGCGACTTCACATAATGCAAAATCAATAAGACTGCTTATAAAAAGTAGTGGTTAGGGTCATTATCTTGGTAACATATGAAATTTCTCCTGCTAAGCAAAACAATGGTGAAAAGTTTAAGGTAATCAGATAACTCAATTTTCCGTAAAAACGTTAGAAATGGAAAATATGGATCACTTTGTTATATGTCTGTCTGTTAATCAGTATATCAAGGAACTTTTTCTCAGAAACGGCTTGAGCTATCAAATTGAAGTTAATATCGAATACCAAGGTATGTAGCCTTCGGTAAATTTAAGCTTCTGGTTTAATGCATTAAAAAAATACGTCCTTTCAAAGTGTGTTTTCATGCTAAGAGTCCCACTCACTGACTGATCATGCAAACCTATAGGGTAGGTACTTCACGGTGGCTACAATTTTGAAATTTGGCACGTACATATGTCAAAATTATTACGTGAAAAACTTATTTTATTTAGGGTAATACGGTACCTAATACAATACGGAACACTCAAATACAAGGTACAAGTTCCACTCGCACTTATCCGACTTTTTTTTATTACATATGTACATTTATAAATGCACTGCTCCTAGTCAAATGAATATTCATTTTTTCAGATCACATTTTTTGTTGGAAGTAAGCTTTACTTAAGCCTAATGCCTTCGTCAGTATTTACTAATAGCTTTATTAGGTAGAGGTTAGCTGAGTGCTTCGTGCAAGTCGGCTTTAAAAATTTACAGTCAAACTGAATGTAGGTCATGGTGTGCTCATAAAAATCAAAAATACATAGTCTTCGTAGAGTCCCTGCAGTATCGACCACCTTGCCTTGAACACGTTTTCATTTCAGCACAATGTCAAAGTGAATCCCATCCCCACGGGTATCCCCGCAGAGTCCCTTGAAAGTAACAAGTTCCTGTCAGTCACGTCATAACACGAAAAAAGTCCAAAACCCCCCACACGACGCCAATTAAGTAAACGTAATAATTTTTGGCGTATTTTTCCTGTTCAATCGAACAGCATGCAAAAGTTCTATCAAAGTAAATTACTATTTTATCATTGTATCACTTCGGCACAGCAGTTAGAGTCCCAATTTGATTTGTTCGGCAGAGCGCAGTTCCAATCGGAGCCATTACAGCCGCGGATGTAACAATCGATTCCCGGGGACTATTAATAGTCCTCGTCGAATCGAGTGTCCCACTCTTTCATCCTGCGAAAATAATGGGCTCCCACAAAGGGAAATTGGATACCTAATTTAAGGAAAGTATTCTCGAGAGAAGCGGGGTGCAGACACAATACGCCTGTTCCAAAATAGGTCCAAACCCAACGCCTTGTTCGACAGCGTGTTTATGTAATATAATAAGTATAATGAGACGTACACAGTCAGCCGCAATTTTAGATGTATTGATTACTACCAGCACGGAATAGTGCCCATCGACTTCAAGAAATGTCCAATTTATTTCCTACTCAGGTGCAACACACTGCCAGTCGCGATCACGACCCGGAAAAAATCCAGGTGTACAAATTCAACACCTTTGTCGGGATTAAATTGAATTGCAGACTATGCTTAAGGATAACTTACCGTGAAGCTCCCTTTTCTTCAGATTTTTTTTTTTTTGTGTATTTAAGGGTTGGGATTTTTCTGGTAAGCAGATTAGACCTTCTGCCGTTTAAAGCTATAATTCTTCAGAAATTCGCTTTAACGAACCAAGTCCCTTTCGAGAGGGATATAGGTACGAGAAAAGGATTTGCGAAAAGTCTTTACTGCGACGGGTCCCCAATTTCCGAAGATGATTAGAATTGTTTCCAGGTATACGCAATAAAGATATTGTTGAGCAACTTGTATAGAATTTGGGCACGCAATGTGTTTCTATGGCATCTACTTTTTTGGTGTACAGTGTCAAAGGGTTAGTCGTTAAATTATCGACCCTTCTTGACTCCACCTCAGTAATTTTCAGAATTATTTCAGTGGAAAATTACTATTTCATTTATAATTTAAGCAACAAGAAAACAAGTCGATCGATATAACTACAGTGTCGAGCTATCTAACATATCAATTATATATGTATTCTTTTACTTTCTGTTAGCAATCAATGTTATGTATTGGCGGTTCTTCATCACTTGTTAGACATTTATTAATTTTCTTGTAAGACTTCCCTTTCGGTTTATTAGAAAAGACTGCTCATTAAAATAATTATTGTTTTCTTCTCACGAAAATATAATCGATTTCCGAGATGATATTTTTTGCAACAAAAGAACTAGATTAACCATATAAAGGTAGTAGATAATTATAAGCCCTTCTTTACGTTGGCTAATTCTGACACACAAGTACCTATATGCAATAGACCGCTAGAGAAACCATTTAGATACGTTTTTATACTGCCCAATCAGATTTTAAAAGTTTTTATAAATATCATGCATAAGTTCGAGCTCGTAGTTAATTAATCTTCTTCAGAAAACCTGGCATAATTATCAAGTTATGACATCTATTCTGTCATCATAACAAAATGTGCTATTTTATTATAACACAAAACAGCAAGGCAGCAAAATTAGGGCGATGAAAAGTTGTCTTAACTTTTAGAAATTGCTTTCGATATGATTTAAGGGTCTAAATAACAATTTAAGATCTAACATTTTTTATAAAGTCACGTTTGCGAGAAAAATATCGTTAAATAAATATCTTAAGTAGCTATTATGTTAGAATCTTTAAATGTCGAATAAATGACGATTTTAATCAACTCGACATTTGTACTAACTTTAATTTTTTCCTTAAAGGTCCGCTTTAAGGTTTTTTTTGGAGTTATTAATTCCTACAAGAAATTGCTCTTATCTAGGAAATTTAATTTTTGAGAGGAAAAATTAAAAGTACGTTATGAATTTTATTTTATTTTTTTTTTACAAGTATAACACCTGAAGAAGAGGGGTTATTAGCTTAGGGCCATTACAAAGTTGAACAATTTTTAAATATTTAAAAAAAATATTGGTACCATCTAGTTTTTTAATTTTTTAATTTTATCGAAAACTTCAATTTTACAATTTTGAAACTAACCATCCGCCATTTTGAAAACAATGGCGAAATTTTAAAGGTTGACACATTTTCTTCACCTCCGACCGAAAAATCTCTTTGTATTACACTTTTGAATGCCAGTTTATTATATATTTTTACATATACTGCACTATTTTAATTATAATTACTTCTCATTTTATATAATATCCGTTTTGAAAGCTATTTTGTTCATTCAAAAAATGAAAACTTTGCATTGAATTACATAAGAATAAATAAAAATTCTGCTGGTTGAGTGCGATTATTTTTTAGTTTTTAATATAATACGTTTTAAATAAAAGTGTTTATTTTTTTTACAAAATATTTTCCTTTTTTGCAAACTAATATTATGCTATATTTTTAACAATTTCTATTTCAAGATTTTATCCAATTTTTATGAAAGCACCCACAATATTCAACTTTTGACTGCATTTGCCTAACATTCAATTGGGTTTGAATTTCACAAAAATTCATAAATAATGCAATTTATTCTAAAGTGTATTTAAAGACTGGAAATTTTTGAATTGCATCCACAGAAAGTAATGAAACGAAAAGACTCGTAACCAAACATGGAACAGGGAGGGTATACTTGGACAGTTCGTGTTCTCGTTAATTGTGTTCTAATTTTGCAGCCAAGCCCCATTAATTGTGGTCTAAATTTGCAGTGTCGTCATAGGATGCAATCAGAGGAACGTGGATTAGTTTAATTTCCCAAGAGCTCATTCGTCGTCCGCACCCGGAGCAAAAGATTCCTCGCAGTGTTCCACATTGAGGCCATAAAGCAAAAAGGGAGCCCAGAAACAGGACACTGCGGCGCCAAAACGGCGTCGTGGCGAAGCGTCGACGATGGCGAGAAGAAAAATGAAACCTTAACGTGATTCGTTAGGCAAATTACGTCGCATTGTTGTGCCCCAGGGAGGCTGGAAAACGCTTTAACATATGCTTTGACATTGGTGGACAGAATTCGGTTGTTTAATGAGTGCTCTCACCTAATTAGACGGGAACATATGTTGATCCAGCTGCTGTGGGGATGAAATCATCTACGCCGACGGGGCACTCTTGGGACGCGGTGTTATCCTCCCCACTAGAGCTAACCATCCCCTCGGGGGCTCTCGAGCACACTTTTCTTAATTAAGGTAGTGCTTATGCTGTGTACTATTTATGCAAGTGTATTATGCGCACAAAAGCCCTCTTGGCTCTGAATTCACCAACTTCAAATTAGCACAGAACGAATTTTTTTGCACAAAATTTATACAAACTATTCCCGGCTGGTGGAAATCTTATATTCTGCACGCTCCTTCCACTAAATAGCATCCTGTTAAGAAAAGGAAAAGAAAACGATTTCCACTAAAAATAGACACTATGTGCGAGGTCTCCCACTTCTCGAAAGGACCTTTTCAGCTGAATGTCTAAATTCATGCCTATGCCGAGTGTTGCAATTACCGGGCGCCTCGCCTCCACCACTCCCCGCCTCTTTTCCTTTCCAGCCCCCAAAAGATGCTCTGCGTATCTTTTAATCGGCCGTCTTATGATTTTGTTCAGGTTCTCTTAATTCAGACGAAATTCGCCAAAATAATTACAAGTTTCGTCAGATGATTGGGGGCTTTTAATGTTGCGCTGAAAGGGTGCAAATTACGCTTCTCTGGGAGTTTAATTACACACGAAAATAAACTCGAGATCCTCTGGGCTTAGGTGTGCCTACGTACGCACGGCTTACGGGCTCCAACCCAACGACCAGATTAATGAGCTTTCCAGGAAAATGGGCGCTTCAATTGCTCTTCCATAACATCGGGGGCCAAAAGGTTCAGATCAGGTCAGGTCACCTTAATCAGAGTCACTACTAAATTTACTAATTTCAAAGATTTTTTTATCTGTTTTTTTTTTTAACCACTATACCCTTTTTATCAAGTAAAATTGGGTTTTTTTTAACTGAAACAGAACTTTCAAAGCTTAATCGCTTATACCAAAACACTTTTCACCAAAAATACAACACGTTCAACGGTTTTTTTCTTTTATCTAAATTTGTTTTATTTCCTTCAAGTGCAATTTATTGCAATATTAATTTGTTGACGTTATCAATAAATGATTTATACATCGAGAAACTTATCGGCGTCATCCCGAGATGAAAGTATCACGAAAACTGCATGAAAATCCCATGAAAAGTCGAGCGCCTACCTTCAGCATTTTCCTCATGTTAGAAAAGCGAATTTTCCCTGAGAATTTCCTCCCCGAGTAACCAAAACCTCAACTAAGTCAGTGAGTGCGCCTGTGGGAAATTCTGTGAGCAAAAGCTTTACGGAAAATTCAACGATTGCCAGATGATGCTATCTTTTGCCCTGGTGTTGAAGCGTTTTTATTTTTATTTTATTTTTTACCCGGCAAAATTGAGTCATGTTTAGATGTAAGGGTGCACGACACTAAGCCAATTGTTCCCAATTTTTATACTCGCTTTTAGGCCCTTATAACTTATCTTAATTAAACCCTAACGACTCAGAGGTACATTATTTGAGAGTAAAATTGTGTACCCTGCAATAAAAAGAAAGGCCTCGAACGGAAGTATTCGAAGATGATTAAATCATGCGGCGAATTTGATGCTTCTGTGTTATTTTTAACTTAATTCAAGAGATTCAGACGAAATAAAACAAAGTTCTAGACATTAAAATGTTTTCGATTTTATTTCAATAATTTCTTTCACACAGTAGCAGTAGAATGCAATAAAGAATTCGCATATTTTTGTAAATTGTTTATCAAATTTAGTTACTAATGCGTTTTGGGCTTCTGAATTTTGTACCACAATTTAAGCAACTTAGAAATTTATGACCTGGATTTTGTGAGTATGAGTATAATAACCACTACAGCCAGAAATATTTGAGATGAAATTTAGAAAAAATTTCATGGTTTTGTTTATTTATATATACTAGTGGTCGCCCTGTGGTCGAAATTCGACCTACCGAGGTTACTACGAAAAATACGACTGTACACAGCCTACTATGTGTTTGAAATTGGCACTTTCAATAATAAAATTACGACAGTTTGACCACAGACTACTATGCGTTCGACATAGACAGTATGAACGTAAATAATGAATTTATTTTATTTTATTTAATGTATTTATAACACATATTATATATAAATTTTAGCTTTGTGCACTTCTTCTCTATATAAACTTTAACCATGCAAAATCTCAAACTCCTCAGTCCGTGCAATTTGCTTAAAAAGGGGTCCAAAGATTTCCCTTCACGTATTAATATATAGATATTTTCTATGAAAAATCAAGCAATTAAAAAACGGCTTATTTTCTTTTAGGTTATTACTGATATATTTATGTACTTGAAAATATAGTGCCAATATTTAAGAGATTAAAAAGTAATGCAGCAAACTATATACATATGTATATATGTATACCTTTGAAATCTATAAAAATTTTAGAATAACATGTTGAAAATGTTAGAATAACGTTTTAAAAATAGGTAGGTATATCACCAAAGTTTTAAAACTAATTTCAAAGTACTTCAAGCCTAACTTCCAGTTCAAATGAAGTTAAAATGATAATTAAACATAACTTTCATATTGTTTCCCTTCTGACACTGTTATTTAATTGCATGTATTCAAATGACTAAGACGAGAAAGGAATTGATTTTATTGGCTTGAACAATAATTTATAGAAACCGACTGCATAAATTGTGTGGAATGCAATAAAACCAATATTAATAAATAATAAATGATTTTCGCTGCGTTATGTTACTTTCCACCAGTGCACTTTGCTGGGTTTTATTGATTTTTATAGAAAAATATTTCAAGGAAAAAATAATAAGTACCTAATCAAATCGTTTTATGGAGTTCTAATTCCAAGTAATCATTCGAATTTAGGTTTAACTAATGTGTAATCAGTTCCTATTCGTGGACAAGTAAATATCGTAATTAAAACTAAAATAAATAAGAGTAAAAGTATTCGCGGTGTACCTCTATATACATACATTGTATTATCTTTTATTATTACGTATTATCTATTTTTAACCCAAAATACTGCCACCAGACATTTCATTCATGCATAAAATTAGAAATAGAAGTATACCTATGTATATACTTATATTTATATTCTACTTAAGATAAAAAGAATTGGCGAATCAATCGTAAGCCAATTAGAATGGTGAACTCCCATTAAGACGATTTCGGCAATAACTAATCAATCTTTATGACGACCTTAGCGACGTGATTGCGAAACACTCACAATCAGATCAGACCATAAATTCATCGGGCTTGGGCACGATTTCCGCGGTAATTGAATTAAATACGAGCTGGTCATCCACAATATCTTCAGTAATATGGTCACGAAACGAATTAATATACGTGGTATTTCCTTCTTGGGCTGCAGGCCAGCTAGGAATTGATTTTTTTATTGTGAATAAAATATTATAGGATTTCGCACGATTGGAGGAAGCTAGGAATTCAAGGCCAATACAAGGATAGTTTACGTTTAAAGATATGATACTCGAAGTACCTAGTTCATTATACACATTTCTTGCATTAGTAAAAAAACATTGAAACTTTTTATATAGGATTATTTCATGGTTTTCAGAAACTGACTATGACTCATTTCACTTAACTTAAAGAAAAATGGATGATGAATTTGCAAAAAAAAAAGTGTACATACTCGCATGTATATTTTATTCTAGTCAACTATGCAGAAAAAAATTAACTTAAATGTATTCAAATTGCTCGCTTGCGTTTATTAATTAATTGGAGACAACATTTTAATATTTTGATTGAGAATACTAGTCGTATTTTCGGAATATTAGTAGAACATTTTTCTACTATCTAAATTTTATATTTATATTTTATATAATTCGTAATCAGGAAATTTCTACTTTAAATTCTTAGAATAATAGATTCCATAATATCGCTAATGTAACTTAATTAGTATATTGTTAATGTACCCATTAATAATTTTGAAATAACTTTAAATCCCGCCAATTTATTTCACCATAAAAATTACGTTCTTGTGCACTCCCCACTGATTTTATTTACAGTTTTGAAAGATTTATTGTGTTCAATTAATTAATTATCTAAGTTTTATTTAAAAACCGCGCTAAGAACTCAAAATCGACAGTGACATATTGCTCCCAACAACGTGGCAAATGAATTTGCTAGTTGCTACGTATGCTGCAACTCAAGATGGGTTGTTCAAAGTATTAATTTTGTATCTGGCAACACGTAATTCAGAAAATTTACCGGCTTTTCAAAGTCAGGCGTATTCAGCGATTTCTGCAGGAAATTTTCTTTTGGCGTCCAAATGAAAAGCTCCGAAAATTCCCTTCTCAAATTCGAGCAAGTAGCCCAAATCTCGCCGGTGAGGGTTGCTATGCGACGCCAGACTATGGGGAAAATTTTCTTTTCGCGTTGTAGTCGAACCTCTGGCGAAAACTAACAAGAAGAGAGCGGGCACTTGGATGAAAATATGTAAAAAGGGTAAAAATTGAAAAATTCGAGGAGGAAAAGTGGTCGTAAAATAATTAATAAAAATTTAATCCTCTGGATTAGCGGAAGCCGTTTTTAGGATTCAAGCACTTTGGGTGATTTAACTCGGATAGTGTGATTACGCACACCTAGGAAAGGGCTAAGAAAGTTTTAGGAGGATGAACCCTCAATTTGGCTTTAGTTTTATTTCGGTGAAGTGACAAAATTTGTTTAAAAAAACTATGCTGTCTAGTATTTTTACATTCCTCTACGGCATCTACGGCGTTCTGGGCGAAGCATAATTAGTCAATTTGGCTCGGACTAATGGTTGGATGTGAAACGGCTTAATTATTTTACGCTTCCGCATCTTGTTGGACTTTTATTAGCATTTATGGATAAATTGAATTTAAATGCAGTTTAATGTAAATTGTTTTAAGTAAAAGCATTCGAGGAAGTGATGTATACATTCACATTTATCATAATCTAAATTTTCATCGGTTTTATTGCCGACGGCTTTTAAGATACTTTCCATCGGAAGATGAAGATTTTAGGTTCGTAAACAATAATCAATATCGTTAAATAAAAAAGAAAATTAAAATTTCACTTACATTCATAATAGTCGAAGTTACGACTTTCTGTTTCACCATTTTCACTTCCCGTCATTTTTGTCCACGCTGCAAAAAATATTTGCATTTATATTGATATTAATAAATGTCTGCAAGCAGCTTTTCCAGATTTCTTAATATTTACCTTTTCTTATGCAACTTCCAACTTTGATAGAACAATTACACCAACTGCGTGATTTTTGTTCTGCTTTTACTGCTTGCGTTTCGACAGCAGTTGTACTAGAACACGGTTCGATTTCAAATGCTAAGGGTTGAGAAACTCTTGATGATATTTGATCTGTAGAACAATTAAATAAAGAATTTCACAAATGTTTAAAGCCAGGCTTCAAGTCGCAAATATGTCATTAAAGAAGCGACCGGAAACGTAATTAACTTATGATTTTGACCCAATTTCCAACGAATTTTGCTTTTGCAATAGGTATGTTGAAAATTGCGCCAGAAAAATGTTATTCGTCGAAAAAATTGTCTCGGGTAGTTTAAACGACCAAAAAATACATATTTTTTTAGATATTGTCACTTTTGACTTCAGATGAGTATTTTTACTTTAAATCAAAATCTGTGAGGACACCTCAAATTCAATCTGCTCCGGAAAGAATTACGTGAGAGCTTATTATGTTAGAATTACTATTTGTTTACTTTCTAAACACACATCAAATTCGAAAAAATCGCCTATGAAATTAATTTTACGGCCAGAAAAATTATTCTTTTTAAATAACTTTGTTTTGAATTTTTTGAATTATTTTATTGCGCTCGTATTAAGACTTCTCTTTTTAAATACCCAGGACTGTCCGAATCCAAGTCTTCATCTTTGTCTTGTTATGGCAGTTCGTAACGACATATCAAGCTAAACTTTGTTCGAATTATTGTTTTTGCTGGAGATTGACTACATATGTAGTTTAATCGATTGCTTGATGAACGAGTCAAAATTTGGGTTGACTTCGTGAGACTCCTTGAATACTATCGAAATACCCACTTGTGGTTTACTTTATTTTTTAAAAATACAAAATATCAGCTATAGCAAACGAATTCGAATAGGTCGAATAGGTAGGAATAGGTCTTACATAATTGTAATGCTATAGATTAGCTTATTAGTTATTACGTTAGCAAAATAAACTGTCATAATAAATAATGTTCGACTAAATTGAGTCCGTTGAGTCCGACATTTGTTGCTTTGCGTTGGTGACTTCGTTTCGAACGTTTACTGATTAAGGTCCGATCGGAATTCACAACGCTCATTTGATGATTATTTATTTAAGGATTAATAGTATCTAATTTCTATTTAGGTACTTATCATTGAAACATAAATGTTTTCAACACTTTTAAAGCTAATCGCCCTATATCAACTTAACATAACACATTTTTGCTGGCCACACGTCTTGCCACAAATCGCGCACAAATAATCGAATTGAGGCAGCACCAACTTCAAAATATTTGTGAGAAGCCTTGTCCCAATGCATTTGATTTAATAATTAAGAGGACAGCCGCCGCTCTGTTATTTATTGATTCAAATCACATCACGTTTTCTCTCGATTTTCTGCTCGGATATTATTTGGGTTGGCGACGAGCCAGCGAAAAAAATGCCAAACCATTGCACATGAATTTGTTGCACCTTCGAAGACACCGCAGCGTGCACCCGTCGGGACAGCTGGCCAAAAGTGCATTAGTCGAAAATGCGTGTTTTGAATATTCGAATGCACGGGTGCCGCAAGGTGCCCATTTTGGGCGGTTCGATCGGAGCGGGCCGGTGAGTGGGCGGGTGGAGGACTTAGCCTCTAAGGTTGACACCGCGCGTTCCCGCGACCGATGTTAGATGATTCACGAATGCACCGCGGCGACGACGTCAATCTGGACTAGGTGAGATTGAGATATAATTGGAACCCGGGCATAAACTGGGCTCGTTAGCATACTCACTTCTTTCGGGCATTTCACTCGCGGTATTCATCGCGACTCGGATTGTTTTTCTCCACGGACAAAAATAGACACGCTCACAGGCCAAAAACACTATAATCGAAGTGTTGACCCACTAACCCGCGACGCTCTATCGAAACGATCCCAAGTGCAATTCCTTGATCGAACCCGACTGGGTGCCGCGACATAAGTAAACACATGTGACCGGGGCTGGGGGACAGATGGCTCGGAGTACCCCGCATTGCAGCGCCCCATCGATAGAAAATCCGCGATCCTGTGCTCTGGCGCAGACTGGGGCGCTTAGGAGACATTAGCGGAGAAAGTAATGAAAAATCTATTTTTACGAAGATCGCCGTTCGCGATGGAACCGCTGTGCTCGCGATCGCCGCTCCCTGAGCCTGATTAGCAGATTCTAGTCTAGGGCTGGATTGGCGCAATTGCGAGGACGTGAAAGGCTTGTGATGTTCGAACGCTTAAACATTTAGAAAACTGTCAATCACCTTCACTAATGATCCGGTTGTCCAACGCGGAAAATAAACAACAAACGCGCGATTTCACTTTCCCAGAACGGCGGCACGAACTGGCTATAAACAGTCGCTGTGGAAAATGCTTAAACACGATGCCCGAATTTTTTTTCGGAACTGACTGACTGAACCCCGCCGATTTCGAGGGAATCTCGCGAGGCGTTCTTCCAACACAATACGAAAATGTTCCCCCGCAAATATTCGCTCCTGTCAGCGTACCGCCGCGGGCCTGTGGTGGAAATTTGTTTTTCGGACATTTGGCTGAAAATTACTTATAAATCCGCAGCTGCGGTACAGCGGATGGTCGACGGAATTTATTGCTTAAACAATCCCCGAATTGATGACGGATAAAACACCTAAGGACTATCAAAAAGTAATTTAGTTCAATTTTTACGATTTAAGTAACACCAATGTGTGCTGAACGGGATGTGTTAATATATGTTTCTTTTGAAAAATTTGTTTATGAATATTTGTTTACCCAAAATCACAAAAACCACAGGAAAAGCAAAGCAAAATAAAAATCACAATTTAAAACAAATGTTAAACAACAGCTCGAACTGAAAAATAGAAGCTCTAATCAAAATTATGTATAAAATGAGTTACTTTAAAATTACATAGTCCTTCCATCAGCGATTTAAAATGATATGCTATTGTAATCTTTAGAACTGAAAACTAAATATGTATATTATTTAAAAACGTAATGAAAATAATATATTTTATAATAATATATATATATATATATAACTCAACAGTTTAACACTAGAATACGAGAGCTGTTAATTTAGCCACTAGTGGGTTTTAAACTATTTCACTGGCTATAAAACTGCTTTGAAGCAATTCCAAATTTGAAATTGCCTGAGCTTTTTTTGAGTTTATTTATAGTTACCAAATGTTTATTTGATAATAGCATAATAAATATTTGGTTATTGTTAACAAGCTCCACAGAAATCAATTATAGACGCAATCTCATCATTCAGATCATAAAGTGTAGTTATATTTATTTGATATGAACCAAAATCTATTTTTGAAAACTAGTGTCGAAATAATCGCGTGATTGTGCGCGTACGTGCGTTGACTCATCATTCAATACAAATTACAAAAAAAGATTATATTTGAGTATTTATTGTAAAAAATTGGACGTTAGACAATTCGTTATTATACCTTTAAAATTACATTGAACTTTATTGTGTTTCAAACTTTAATTTATATAAATTAGAACTGTCGAACTTAGAGCTTCAATTTTCGATAGGGCAAATGGCGTTGACTCTCAAAACATTTCTTCTATATTAAGACTTAAAAGTAACGGATATTCTTAATATTCATGTCGTTGATGAACAATATTTAGAAAAAAAAAAATATATAACTTTTAATTTATTATTTCTTCAATACTCTTTTCTAAATTAATCTCGCAATTAAGACCAGCTTTTCCAATCAGATTTAGTCGTGATTGATTCGATCAGATTAAAATTGTAATCGATTAAACAATCTATTAATAAAGTAAGACGATTAATCGCACCACTGGAAATTCCAGTTTAGGTACTAGAAGTTAGGAGCGAAAATCTTTTTGGGCAGATACTCGATGTTTGCAATTAATCGCTATACTAGTCGAAGCAAAGGGCAAATTACATAAAAGCAGATACGTTTCGAGATCTTTTTTGCCCCAAAAATAACCGAGGCGCTGTTATGAATTGGTCATTTTATCTCGCCCTAACCTGAGACTGAGGGCCGAAATCAGCCAATAAATGGGCTCCAAGGGGAGTTATCGCAGTGGTCATAAGTCGAAGTAAATGAAACATTAAGAGCAGTAAAACGACCCCAATTAGGGGATGCACCGAAACTACCCTGATAATTAATGCCCGAGAATAGCCACTGTGCAGACATTTTCCAGACGATGCAACAATTAGCCGTAATTTTCCTAAATTAATTAAAAGCAAGCTGGTGGAAGAGCGCTCGAGTTGACGGCGCGGGGCACTTCTTCAAAATGACTGCAAAGCGCCGAGATTATTTGGCCGGGTCACGTCTGCTCTCAAGTGCGGCTGTAAAAATGACTGCATTTCTTTTCCTGGCCCATTCACCGAATCCGCCGGGAAAGGATCCTTGGGAATGGAAAAAAACAATACCCGCCAGCGTGCAGTAAATTTCCAAATTCAGCCTCTGTGTTTTATTGCGAGGACGTGATTTGATACCGCGAAGTCCGTAAAAAGAAACTCAAATTAGCGATTTTCGCGCGCTGCAGATATTCATCCGTCGCGTTGGCTCTAGGGTTCTACATATCTTCAATCTAATTTTCGGCTAATCTGCAGTCTGGAAGCACCGGACCAATTTGGGACTAGAACTGCTTTGCCGGGAGTGCTAATTGGATGCGAATGTAAAATTTGTAAATAAAAAATGGTCTTTTCATCGTCCTTTCAACAGTCCTGACCCCGGCGATAGGTACAATTTTGTGGGGGCGGGAGCAATAGCCAACAACTCCACCACAAGTTTATTCTGAAGCAATAAAACGTGAAGTGCTGCGGTACACTTCGGAGTAATTCCCGCAAAACTGGCGTTGGGCCGGTACCGATCCGGGCACCTGCTCCTCCCACATATGCTCTGGATGTGTGCTCCCGGCGCCTCGCACGGCTCGACGACGCCCCATTAATAGGACGGAGCTTGCAGACGGGTTGTTTCCGAACGGACCCCACTTCTGATCCATGTAACGAATGGTTACTTAGTCCTAGAGCGAAGTTTACGACTCACGGGTAGTTTGTTTATGCCAAAATGATGAACACTTTATGACCGTCCGATAGCAACCGCAATTCCCACGCGACATGTCATTCGCCCTGAAGGAGCAGCATATACCTGCACTTATGTGACACGTGACACGTCCCGTCGTGCTGCTTGATAAGCACATTGGCGCATTCATTATTGGCGAATGGGAAGTAATTATCAGACGTGGTCGCATCTCTAAACCCTGTTCGTGGTGGAAGTATTTGGACAAACAAGTTCTCTAATTGTAGCCAGATACTAACAACACTGTGGCGACGGATAATGTAATCAAGTAAATTCTAGGACTCTTGTTCATGATTTATTAACTACATACTAGCAGAAGTACTTGCTTCATCCGAACTATAATTGTACATTAACATCCATATATGTTCATATATGGATCATTTCATTGTACATGATATTACACCGTATCAGTGACGCTGATTTACAATAAAATATATAAGTCATATTATTGATTAATTTGTTATTTGCATAAAAGAGTTTTAGATATTGCGTCTTAACGATGTAAATGCATGCCTCATGTGTTGACCGTCACGAAAAAAAACACATTACTTTGTTTTAAGATAAAAGTAAAAGACTGAAAAATGTAGGTACCTACATACTTAAATAACCTTCAAAAAGTAACGAAACTCTTAAGCTTCGTCGTTTTTACTTGTTTTTTTTTTCGAAGAAGTTAAAGTATTATATGTACTATATATTGATTGAATTTAAAAGTAGTTTCCCGACAATGCATTTAAAAGTTTATCAGAAAATGAATCAAACTATCCCTAAGGTCATGGAATGACCAAAATCATAAAAATTGTTTCAGTTCAATAACAAGTATTAACAATTAAACAATTAAATTAAAATTATTGTACACATACAGTAAATGTCAGTTCACTCTCTACAAACTGGAGAATTGATCCTATTGATATATATGTAATAGGTAAAATAGCAACTACAACTTTATACAATTTTCGAAGAACATATTTCTTACAACTGCCATTTCCCGAATACTTTTTTGCTATAGTTCTGCGAAACGACCTAGTCTTATAACTTTCACGGAGACTTACCTAGGGCTTGGCTCCACATGAATTCTCATAAGTTTTTAAGGGTAAAAGGGTTGTGAATATTTATTACTTGTAACAGTGAGGACTGGTTTTTCACTTTACTTTTTTATATAAATAATAATCCTATCATCATTCTATTCGACGGGCGGTCTAGAACCATTTAATTAATAACCTACGTTTCTCTTATAAACCCTGAAACACAATTTTTCGAATATATTCCAAAAACAGAAATCCGAATACATATGTACATATCATACATATAATATAATTTTCGTTAATTAACAAAGTTTCCCTTCCTAAATAGTTGGATTAAAATTATGTGCTCCCTAATCCAAATTAGTTCGATATATGTACAGAGTTAAATTTTGCAATAATTAGTTCGGTTCGGATAAGCGAAACCATTGTGTAATTTCGATATGTTGGCGGAGCTTTATAAATTAAATTTCATCCCTATCTGTTATGAACAAATTTGGTAAATTTTTGATTTTGTGCGAGTGAAAATTGGCCAAGGACGAAGTAATTTTCAACTAAGCCCACTTGAATCGCTCTCCGACTATAACAAATTGGGGAAAAAGGCAAGAAAATTAATGGGCTAGGCCCTAGTTTACCTAATTTATTCGCTTGTTTTGGGCACTTTCGAGGATGCCCATATCAATCAAAAGTTGAAAATTCATAAATTATGTTGAGTTACTCTTGCTTAGGTGAACAGACGATTGACGAAATTCGCCGATACGGTAAAATTACAGGAAAAAAACATTTAAAAACTCATTAGGACCCTATGGGGCTGCGCTATGTATGCGGATCACCTTGAGAGCCCCCGTTCGCGGGAATAAAATCACTTTCGGCAACTGGGGAAATTACTTTGTGGCACGGCTCACCCACGTTTGGTATTGACCCACTCCGGGAAATTACGTAAACCCTTAAAGTGTCCGGGAGGTCGGGAGCCCGGGTACCAGACGATGGTTGGGGCTTTAAAACGAGTTTCGGCCGGGCGATGCTTTAAATCCGGCCTAAATGCTTCATTAGGACGGACATAATTTGCCTGTTGAGCCGAAAGTACAGATCCGGCCGATATGGAGCTCATTTCCGCTCGCCGTGGACCGGGAAGGAAATGAAAACCGACCGATAGCAAATCTTAAGGGAAATGCGAGCGCTCGACGGGCGAATGGGCAAAACGGATTTTTCGCGAATGTCAACAGCAGCCAGACATAAGTGGTAATTAGCCGGCCGCGGTGAATCCTTGAAGGGATATTTCGGGAGGTGCGATTTATTTTTAATGAGGCCCGGGTTCCTGGCCCGGTCCCATAATACCAAATTTCGTGCATAGTCTTTTGCGGGTAATTTGCTGGGTACTTCGGCTCCCCGCCGCCCGCGTCGCCACCATACAACAGCTCTTTTTTTCCCGATCCGGCGGGCTAAACTTTTTGCCGGGACGGGCCCGTAAAATGCGGATTCAATTATTTCGTGTGGTTACGCATGCTGCGCGAGAGTTATGAGTCCGCTGGCGCTCCTGCTGTTGCTATTCGGGCCGGCTGATTAATGGTCGGGCTCATTAGGGGAGATAAGTCGTTTGCTAGATTACTGGGGATAATCCGCCAATTGTGCATATCGCGGCATATCGAAACACCGCCAAGATAAGCGTGCGGGTCTGCTCGTAATTTTTAAAGGGGTCATATTTCAGCTGGGAAAGTTATGGGATATTGTAATTTGTACGTGAGCGCCCTGCAAGTGGCGCTATTTCAGTTGAAAATGAATTCGAAGTTTTTGATGAAAATGGAATTTAATTCACATAAATCTTAAAGAAAATTGGAAGCTCGCACTTTCTAAGTCATTTGGGAAGCTAAAAAAGTTTAATGAAATTTTATTCGCAGAATAAGAGTTAAGGTATAAAAGAGCAGCAAACAAACAAGTACAGCAACTTTTTTTTTCTTTATATAATAAAAGTAGTAGGTATCTCTATAAAATATAAAATGCATTATAAAAGACAAATTTATTTTTGTACGCGGAAAGATTCTCACTTACGCAATTTTAATAGGAAACACAATTCATGAGGTTATTTTTAAATTATTATATCATAGTTGTGGGATTTTCCCACGTGTAAAAATGTTTACTGTGCTACATTAGTTGTACACTAGTGTATATATACATATATGTATATGTATACATATATATAAAATATGCTTCTATAGATATTTTATAACATATGATAATGGATATTTTCTACATAAGTTTAAATATTTGTAAGATACAACCATGTATTTGCAATGGGTCATCATTTCTCATTAGAATTCAGAACTACTCAATTGATAATTGACCGGCGGTTAACACATTGACGCATGTGTCACCGACGTCATTTAAGTCAACGTGTTAAAGAATTAAACCTGCATTCAACTCAGATTTTTCCCAGGCTTTCCACATGTTGGTATGTGTATGCTTCTACAGACATCCTACATATGTTCGGTCAGCATAGTCAACACAAATATGATTATGAACATGAAATGTGTTATTGCATTATCTTCTGGATGAAAGCAATTTTATTTAGTTTACCCTGTACTTTTGTGCAGCATGGTGACAATTGCTTCGTTCAAATATTATTTTCTCGGAAGCCATTGTTAAATTCCACTATTATATTTATTAGTTTTCACTGCAGAGGTTCACAATCTCTACTCATAGCATTAAATTGAATCAGTTCTAAAAGAATCACTATCCGAATCTACTTTCGGCAGGTACAAAAAGCTGGATGAATATACATAGTTCACAGCTGCCCTGCCCCAAAGAGTAAACGACGAGATTTATTTTTATATCCAAAGAAAAGATTCTGTAAAACTTGCCTGTGGGTTCACTATCGAGGAATATTGACCATAGCCGGAAGGGATGTTAATGTCGTAATTAGCCTTATTTATACTACAGACGAAACATATTACGCTTAATGGTCAGCGTTAATGGACTGAAAAATCAATTACTAGAGCCCTTTTGCTGGGCTGAGTGGATCATGACCGGTGAAGGCAGTATAGCCGAAAAAAAAACATTTTTATCCGGGAACCAACAAAAATACATCCCATCCGGAAAGTGCAGCTCCTATCATCGTGCTTTTACGAATCACTTTGTTCGCCCCGATTAATGGAGCCAACCAACATTTAATGTGGCCGTCCAGGATTTAAGCACGTTATTGAACAATTTTAAGACTTAATTTTTCCACAGCCACAAGAATGTTTATTGCAATCATAAAAAATTGGAGAAAAGAGCTTGCAGTATGGCCCCAATAATTAAAAAGATAATGAAAAGCAAACAAACCAGGTCGTTCGTGCCCATCAGCGAATTTTAATGCATAAAGAAAAGGTAGTATCAGAATGTATTTTTAATTTAAACCCATTGGATCCTCGCTAATGTGATACGGCAGGTGGAGCTGAGATAATATTAGAACGTTTGATTGAGTTTTCATAAAGCTAATATGTAAAAAAAAAATTATTTCTCATGGCTCAACTTGAATATAGTTAAATTTTTACATTTTTCAAGATAATCCTTGTTAACTCTAAAAACAGTAGACGGAAAACTATCACACAATGTAGATTAATTCTGAAAATGTGTGATAGTAACGAAAACTTTTTTGTTATTATAATAAAACACAAGCTGCCATTACTATCCATTGCTATTAACCAACAACTTTTGTAAGTTAGCCAAAATTACACGTTCAACTAAATTATTATGGTTGTTATTTGGCAGTACCAACTACTGAAGTAGTTGTAGTTAAACAAAACCAACTATGAATTTTAGTTGAAAAACTAGTCCCCCAACTAACAACAACTATTACTTTAGTTCTAGTTTATTGAGTAGCAATCTAAAAAGTACTATAACTTTATAACATAAACCTTATTGATTTTTGACTTTAAGTAGATTTTTCAACAAATTCAAGGCAAATATTCAAAATATCTATTTGTCTTGAAATGTATACGCAGTAAATAAAACATTATGAGTTTCGATATAATACCACTATGTAATGTAGAGTAAGAAGTAAGAAACCATACCAAATTTGTGTTGCGGTGTATTCAATATTTCCCATTCTTAACATCGCAATGTTCTGATGAAATTCCTCTTAAGCAAGCTTTTTCATTAAATCAAATTTAGGTTCGCAGCACGTAGGTACGTTGCGACGATCTTTAAGATGAATTGAGTCCTTTATAATTTCACTTATAACGAAATCATATCGTTCCGCAAGGAGACGGAAAGGAACCATCCCATCAAGTGTATTCTCAAAATACGCACCATTCCGGTGCCAATTTCCGGCGGAAAATTTTATGATTTCATCTGTATTTACCCATCAGAATGTAGGGGCTTTGAAAGTCATTAGCGTACGCGCGTCATTTTGACATTCGCATTTACATCTCGGAAAATATTTCGAAAAGAGGAATTCCCCCATTAGGGAAAACTCGAATGCTAGGCTCGACGAAAAATTTATTGCTCCTTTTTACATTTTCAGGCATCTCCCGGCACCGTGCGGATCTCCTCAGGAGACAGCGAAGCCGTCAATCGTATGTGAATGCCTGAATTTAAGATATTACGCAAAATGAGCATGCCTTAATCATCATCAGGAAGAAAGAAATTTAGGGTATCCAGGGAGCCTGGGAGCTGGATGTGTGCGACATCTACTGGCGAACTGGGGCTCGAGCGATGTCAACAAAAATTTCATTGGGGCTGGAGCAGCCGGTGTCTTCAATTTTCTCCTCTATGTTTATTTATTCAACGGAAATGGCGGAAAGTGGGTTTTTCGGACGACAGTGGGTGCGTGCAAACAAGGTTAAGACAATTTTGCTCATTTCGAAGTCGTCTGGGGAATATGAAGCCGGAAGCTCGTAATATTTACTCCTCGGCAGTGGAGAGGAAAAGAATCCCATCGCATGCTGCAATTTTATGTAATTTGCGAGCAACTGAACAAAATTGTTGATAATAATTTTTATGAGAATAGCAGAAATGGAGTGATATTATAATTTTTACATCTCCGCTATTTCCTTCGTTAATTAAAAACCAAGAAATATTTCCGCAGTTGGATAGGATAGAATTTTTAATAAAATTGAAACAGGAAACGTTTCTATCTATTTTGTTTTGATGTACTCTAGCACTTTATTTCTCTGTATAACGCTGAAACATTCAATATTGAAATGTTCTAATTTATTGTCATACATTGAAAAACAACACAAACATACTTAGGGACATCCTTAAAATATATAGTTACACATTCACCAAAAGAGTTGAGACGTCTTGTCTAGTCCATATTTTAATTATGAAAAATTGTATACTGTCTACTGATATAATCCTATAAATCTATATTAAATTAGAAACTTTTGCTTTTATGAATCATCATATGTACCTATATGTATATCATACCTTTATTGTTAATTTAAAATTATATCTTAAAAATTATTTTATTTTATTAAATTATAATCAAGCATAATTTTTGTATGATACTAGTAATCATAAAAAAAGCAATATGCAAAAAAAAATTTTTTTTTAAACAAGCTTTTGATGCTCCATGTCATCATAATATTGCATTGTCACAGTTGGTCAAATTTAACTTACAAGATTCCATTACAGACACCGGGACAGGTGAAAGTAAATAAAAGCTTGTAATAATTGATCATTTGGCGGGAGGAACAGGTTTTATGGCGTTACTCGTTTTCTTAAGTAAGGGGTTGAAACAATTTTATATGCAGTGTAACAAAAGGACGTGACGTATTTTTTAGGTGGCCTCTCAATACAAATGTATTTTGAAATCCTGCACTATATTACCATAATATATTGATTAAATGAATAACTTGCTTTGCTTTTGCGAATTCTGCACGACTTAAATCGAAGAAATCAACTAAAATTAACGCGTTTTCAATATGATTTTTCACTTTAATTTAACTTTATTGGCTTTTCACTATAAAACCTAGACTTTCAATTCAAATCTTTTCATCTTTAAACCGAAATATATAATATCTTATACTAAATACTGTTTCTTTTTATTTTTACTACTATTCTACAAGAAAATTTTCCGTGTGTCACGAAATGAAAAAAAATGAAATCACTTATTTTCGCATTATATTTACTCGATTTGTTTTGTAATGAAAAATCGTATTGTGTGCATCGAATGTTTTCTGCAAAGATGAATCGCATTTTTCGTTTTGTTCGAAAGAGTAGTTGAAATTGTGAAATCTCGCTATCAGAAGAGATTTATTGAACGATGAATAAAAGCGATTCCCGAAAATAACGAGTGATCGGAAAATTTGCACAAGTACAAAAGAGTACAAGCTGAAACAAATAAATCGCCCTATAACTTCTTCAATTCATTTTATTCGCACGCCACCTGAAAAACTGCAGCCACTCAGAGTTTGATTTGAAAAATTTATTTCGCCGAAATGGCTCCTTATCCTCGACGCCAGCAGATTTGGCGATGATTCGTTTTCGCCTCCCGAAAACCAGTCTATGGTATGCAGGACCAGCGTCGAGGTCTGGATGATCCGCTCACGTCTGAGGAAAAACCCTTCCTGTTCCTTATTTTCCTCTTAGAAGGAAGCAGCTGTCGGAATGAGGAAGGGTTCCAACTTCCAAGTGAGCGCTGACAATTGCAAGCTTGGCAAAATAAATCCCAACGAGAGGTGAACCAGCGCTGGTCGGGGCGAGGAATTATGGCCATGCACTTTTCACTCGCTTTCACAGGGCGTGCTGATTGTCTTGGGTCCCTGTAATTTTAAGACTCCTTGGGAGAAATGAAGAAGGAAAACAGGACGCTCGAAGATTAACCGAACAGAAAAGTTCCTCTGTGCGGGGAAAACTCATTAAACTTTTTAATGGACGAGTTTTTCCTGCTCAGACATATCCGACTTTCATCGCTGCAGGGATAATCACTCGGAAACAATGGAGTCGGAGTTCCCTGAATGGATGACTATCATTTGCTTTAATCGTGTGTTACCCGAAGCCCGTTTGGGGCCCTCTTTTGAAGTCGTCCCCGTCCAAGTCATCTGCACTCCCATTTATTTGCGTGCCTTTCTGCCAGTGACGTCTTCCACTGACCTACCTCATCAGATAGTTAATAATTAATTATATAAATTCAATGCTGGTGCTATCGAAGGTCGAGGTGATTAATGAAGGTACCCAGTTTTGGGTTACTCGATCGAACGGACAGCCAGAGTACCCACCTCTAACATCAGCATCATGTGGCTAAATTTCCGGGATGGATGGAAAAATATAATTTTCCCGTGGGAGTTAAACCACCAAGCGGCGATTAATCTAAGTAATTTGATAAAAGCCAATTTCGAACCGCTTGAGGTTTACAAAAGGACCAATTTAATGAATTATGCCGCTCTTTCCGGAAATTTTGTATAAACCTCAGTTGATGGTGCTCAAAGCCCAAGTGATACCCGATTTATTTATATGCCAATGTGGCGGCATACTTTAAAATTAAGAGAACAATTTATGCACGACTATAGCAAAGGATTTATGAACTTAGTCGAATCTTGATATAAAGAACTCGCATATCATGTTTCTAAAATCAGTTTGTTATGTAGAAAATTTCGTTTTGAAGAGACGTTAAATAAAAAGACAATATGATAAGAATCAAGCAAAGTGAAATGACACTACCAGTATTCGAATTTATTTCCAATTTATGCATGATTTAATAATTTTGAAGAGGTATAGGATTCTTGAATAAATCAGATTTACTTAATATCAAAACTTGCCAGAGGATGGTTTCCTCTGGATTTTAACTTTTTCTAAATTCAGTTGGTGGAAGAGTTTGTTCGTGACTACAATATTCTAAAATCTAGGAGACGAAGCTAAATTTAAATTTTGTATGTATGCCTGAGGCCATGAATATTATCATTTTCAAATCAAAAATAGTCATATTTACTTCTTATACATTTATTTTCATAAGTAACATTTGTTTTTATTAAATATGTTGCAACGTTCAGATTCAAACTATTTATTAATTACTGAGCCTCGTCTATAACTGGTATGTAACGAATGTAAGCAAATCACCTTTTAGAAATGCAAGATTTCTTTATAAATACTTATTTTTTTTCTTATATCAGCAGAATGGATTTGCTTGTTACAGAATGTATAAAATTCAATATTATGTCCAAAGATATTGATCTTCTATATGTAAATGTTTTCTATTTTAAAGAAGTTAAATATATACATATGTTATGCAAACTTCAATTTTTATGTTACACAAGAAAATTATATTGTTAAACAGAGATTTGTGAAATTTTGAAGTGTAATTTTACTACTATTATGAGAAGTTAATAATTTCCCCCCAAAAAGAAGAAAAGTATAACAATATAATATAACAAAGGCTTGATTAAAATTGGTTCTTTGGTTCTCAAAATTACCAAGACCTTACGTCAAATACAGTTTAATATTTGTACAATTGTATGAATTTATGTTTTGTCTGAATTCCCTTAAATTCCGCAATTTCATAGATAGAGAGACAATTAATTCTACCAATCTTAGTAAGGTAATCAATTTTGATTTGTGTAAGCTCAGGGTAATATCACATCTATCAAAGCAATATCTTACTCATTGCAATTTCCCGTATCTCTTAAATTTGAATTATATGCAGATCTACCGGAAATGAACACAAGAAATATTGTTTCAGCCAACAATTTCCAGGGCACGATAGTACGTAATGAGAAGCATTTCCTTTCCATAAAAGAGTAGGACGGGGTAAATGTCTGAAGAATTTGTTAAGGAAAATTCTTAAATCCAAAGTAAATTGGATTTCCACTTAAAGGATCTACGGCATCCTCCGAGTTCCACTCGAGCTTTACCCTGGGCTCAACGGTAGCAAAAATATCTCCGCGTTTTATTTGTGAACAACAAGGGATGGAAATTGTTGGCCTCCTTCGAGCTGCCGTGTTTGGAGTGGGACTCTAAAAAAAATATTCGGAGAACAACAATTAAAATTTCATTAGAGACTGGCGAATTTTCCACTCCTGGCCTCGGCGGGTCATTTGCCTCCTGCAGGGCAAAACAAAAATTATTCCGGAAACGAAATTAATTTTTGCGGGTAGGACGAGCTCACAGTGACTGGCAATGATAATGAGGTGCGTCCGAATGGCTATTTTTGCCAGGAGTCACGCAATACCTGTCACAATTTGGGGAGTTAAAGGTCGTTTCATTCCTGGATAGAGCGGTAATTAAATGGGATTCTACCTTGACATAAATACAGTACAAATGTGCCTCGTAGACCGTCTAAGACTTTCTCAGGAATTTCCTGCATGCAATTTTGATCCCATCAAAAATTTACGAGCCCTAGAAGCGGTCGTACAGAATTCTGATGTCAATAAAATGCCATCGCTTTTGCGGAAAGGGCGACGGTTGGTGTTCCGGCCAGGACCACGTGCAATTTTCATCAACCAAGAGAAGAGTCTTGCAAATTTCTAAATGGGGGATTTCCCACTGGCTTCGAATAGGGGCTGCCGCATTTCATTTTCCCGCTGGTGTGGAAAAAATTCAAGTCGTCAAAGTAATTGACGCCACGAGTCAAGAAGACGTCCAAGGGTTGTTTGCAACTTTTCCAATTCGAGCGCATAAAAGCCCCCAGGGGGCGCGGGTGACTGTGCCTAAGCCTGAGCCTGAGCCCGTGCCTAGGCGCATGAAATACCGCCAATCGAGTGTGTTTATAAGGGCCCTGGGGAGACATTTCCCCAACACCCCACCACTCCAACAGACCAGATGTGACCTACCTTTTTCTACCGAGTAGGAAACTTCTTCTACATTTTGATCAGCGCAAATATTTGCGCCGGATTTACATAAATGGAACTTTTTCTAGCAATCGGGGGATTTATCGCCAGACGGTAGCTGAGGTAAGTTCATGAAAAGGGTTCACTTCGGATGCTCCTCTAAACAGTGAAGTCGACGTTCCGAGTTCCTTATCACTTCGGAACGTCGACTTCGCACTTCGCACTGCCTTTGAATTTTTCTTTTGCATATTTCTGAATTTATCTATGAAATAGCCGGAGGTTTTGAGATGAAACTTAATTTCTGAATTTATTCTGTTCGGGCGCAACCAGATCTACCGCAAATTCTAAGGAATAAGTTTTTGTTTATGCAGGACGGGGCTCTATACATGAACTTACGAGTGATATTCAGAAGTTGGATTAGTCAACTTTAAATGCGGACTTTATGGAAGGACTGGAAGTTCCTCACCTTTATAATCAGACCAGCTAGCCTTTGAGTTTTCGGGGATGTTTTAAACTTATAACATTTTGCTTAGGTGACCAGTTCGAGATACACTAAATTCTCCCGGGTATTTGTATTTAGGTTCAACATTTAGTTTTATAGTACTTAAAAGTTGAACCCTTTTTGAAAATTTTTGTTGTTATCTTTTAAATTTTAAAGTTTTACATTTTCGTTTCTTTTTAAAACGTTTATATAACCAATATGCAAAAATATTCATTTATATAATATCAGTATTCAAAAGAGTTAAGAATATTGAAGTAAAAGCACAAATACCTAAGAAGATCTGTTGTGGCTTTGTTTTCAAAAATATACATTAGAAATACCTATATCTTTTCTTATCGGCTATTAAGTATATGAAAAACAAAATTTAAAATATGTACTTTCTTTAAAAAAATAAAATGTGGAAAACAAAAAATTGATCTAATTTTCGAAAAAAAAACTGAAATCATTTAAGTTGGGAAGTCTAGAAAAGACGATCTAGAAATAATTGTATGCATTAAAAAATATTGTTGGAAGTTAACTCGTTAACTGATTTAACACAATTAAGCACTTGTGTAATGTTATATTAAACTTAATTTAATAAAAAGCTAGAACTCATCTCAACAATTTCTCTGGCTACTCAATCGCATTAATTTAGCAAAAAACTTATTGAAAAATAAAACCCTTGAAAGAATTTTCATGGAAAAGTTTCATACTTTCTCTTTCTCACTTCAGTCGACTTGCAAAAACGATGAAAGGAAAATACCACTCTAAGAACGGGTGGAATTATTTGAAATTCATTCAACCTCGGGGCGAGTCAAACTGCGGCATTGTGTGCGTCTAATAATAATAATAATTCTCGCCGCCCCCGTCGGCGAACAATTGATTGCTCTGTGCTTGGAAAGAGAAAATACTTTTTAATTAAAACTGCTTTGAAGTTATGGTAAAAATTTCACCCCTTTCTTTGAGCACAATTCAAGGAGTTTGGCATCGTCTACTCGACGGGGAGGGCGCCCTTTCAAGGAGCTAGAAAAGTTTCTGTTCTGAAAAATGGATGCTAAGTGTAAAAGTGCTAAATAAAGCATTCGCCTGGACTGTTGACTAAATGTAAATGGGAAATAAGTTGAACTGCAAAGACTCGGTGGGTTGAACCAGATGAACAAAGGCCACTCTGACCTCCGTGCGGTGTTGCTAGCCATTGACTGGAATATCACCAAGAATTATTGCTGGAGGCTTTGGTGCTGTTTTAAAAGGCGATCCGGGTAAAATCTAAGCCTCCTCCACTAGATTCGAATGCAACCCTTTTTATACCAAGGAGCCATACGGGTTTCAGGTGAAACTACAGGTTGATTCGTGTTGTCGATAATTTATGTGGGCTCCAATACCTGACCGAAAGAAAGGTTCACCTTGGTAGGTATTTAGGTTAAAGATATTAAATGGATGGGTTTGTGGTCCAGTCAAGGTTGGCCTGCCGTTTTTCTTAAGATTGCGGCATTTTCCCCATTTTAAGGGCTTTTATTTATTGAAGAAATTTTCATTTTTGTCTGGAACGTGGCAAGACGGCGGGGAAAGGGCTAAAAGCGTTAAAATTGTTGATGTGGGTCGGATTTCTGAAAAGGAAGAAAAACAAATTTCATAATTCAACCCTTTTCGCTTTCGCGATAAGGGAATATTTGCGGTAGACGTTTGAATTATATGAAAGAGCCAGCACAATTCAATTTGTGTTATTTATGATGCCAAGTATCCAATTTTGCGAAAGAGTATAAAAACTAAATCTGAATTTAAGGTTATGACGAGTAACAAATTAAATTTATTATAGCATTAATACAAAAAGGCGGCACATAATTATTAAAATAAACTTAAGAACTTAATACGCAATGCATTTTATTAAAACGACCTTAATAAACATTCGATTTTTTCCTTTAGTTAGATTATATAAACGAAATCTTAGTTCCGGAATAATTTAGATTTAAGTGTATTTTCAGATTCTGGCTAAGCCAGAAGCTAATTTTATACCGCCCAAGCTAAAAATAAAAAGGTAGACAAAAATTTTAATACCTTTCTTTGTTTGACGAAAATCAGCACTATATCATTTAGTTAGTTCCATGACTTGATATTAAAAATTTCTGAAAAGCGAATAAGGGAAAATTCCACACTTTAATTTTGATCGTTAAATAAGATAAATTGATGCGAGTATTATTAGCACTCGTAACCGGTTAGCGTTAAAATTTAATTTACTGCAAATTTAATTTAGTCGTTATTGGACGGCAATACGTCACAAATTTATTGCGATCATTTATCATTTAATTATTGGGGTTAATGATTTCGTAATCAAATTATTACGCAAATTGTAAATGAAATGAATTAAACCTTGTTAGTCTGTCGTTAATTTAGAATGCAATTTAACGTACAGAACTGAATTTGAACATAGGTTACTTGTCATAGGCTCTAACATGAATGTTAACTAGAAAAATCTTACAATTGGGTTTTGAATTTTGGTTTTTGTGCTGTGCGCATCATTAATGGATTCAATATTCAGTAAAAGTTTAGCTCCATTTGAATGAATATAATAATAATTAATAAGAATAATTTCGTTTTCTATATTACAAAATGCGATTATTGCGATGGGATACTGGAAGGAACTTTAAATTAACTTCTAGTACCTGTTGTACAAGTTAACTCTTTATATTTTAATTAATGGTATGTCTTTTTGATGATCAAATATTTTTGTTGTTTTTTTTTTTTTATTAAGGTATTTGCACAAAATATAAAGTTTTATATTTCAGTAATATTCAACCCCCAAAACTTCTCTGGTTACACGCCTACCTACATGTGTATGTATATATTAAAAAGTGTCTTGAATTATAGTTTTAGACAATAGTACAAACGTTTGAAAACATTCTAAACGTTAATTATAAACAATATATAATATTTGTATAAGGATGATTTACTACCATATATCAAAATATATATTTGCGGTCTTTATCCCTAAGTTTTTTGCACCTAAAACGTTCAAGTAAGTGAAATCCATTCAAAATAATGAGAAAAAACACGGCGTGCTTAGATTTACACACATAAAACGAAATTTCTAAAGATCCAGGGGCCATAAAACACCACTTAAACTCCAAGAAACGTGCACACAGAGCACCGATATCCAGGTTCCATTTACACAAGGATTACCCGAAATGTAGTAAAACCGACTAAAGCAGGTGCTGATACCCTCTTTTGATAACGCTTCCAACAAAACCTTTTGCACGTTTTGGACCATATTTTTTCCGAAAATCCTGTCAAAGGAACCATTTTCTGGATTCGTATGGCTAAAAAAAGAAAATTCCACCCCAGATCGTAGAATGACCTTTAGCGCCCAAGAACTAACCGCGAATCTTATCCCAAACTTTTAGCTGACCTTTTTAGTAATCCACCAAGGGGAAATGATTAGTTTTTGTTCCCTTAATGACTTGAGCAAAGTTACCGGCCGCGCCAGGAACGGTTTAAGAGTTACACCTTTTCAGATTATCCAGTGGACGGTCTCTCCGCGGTAAAACATGACATTAACTTCTTTTATTTAGCCAATGTAAAACAATAGTAGCAGCTACTTTATGCTGGGCCCTCCCCGTTGTAATAAACAGCACCAATTCCAACCCTAAGAAATCTTCTCAAGATATAACTTTTTTTTCTTTAACGACGGTAAATAGCCGACGGGGCTGAGACGAGGGCACCTATTCATGCCGGGACGATGAGCAGGAATATGCTCAAAAGGGTGGGTTTAGGTTTACTATTGTTTACTTTTCCGCAACCCACAGTACTCTTGTTTTTTTCGTTCGTCGTCGACTCCTTCATTTGCCCTGGACGCCGCATCTCCTCCGAGATTAAAGATGAATTTCCTTGCAAAGAATAGACTACGACGAGATAAAATGGGTCAAAGTTTTCTCTTCTTGTGTGAATAGTCCTCGGTCGGGGAGTTTGACGAATATGCCTACCCGGATAAGATTATGTTGCTGCGCTACGCTATGAATGTTTTACACCCACCAAGAAGGGGCTTTTTCATTTTCTAAAAAATCTAAAACCATCCTATACCATGACTGATTCGTCAGTCGACAATTTTCTGAATCGGCGCCTCATTGGGGCTATATTTAAAAAGAGGATATTACCCGGCTTCAGACAGGGCTGGGTCTGCATGACCGCATGGAACAGCTCGTAATTTGGTTAGTGTAAAAGGTAAAAGATGGTTTTGCATAACAGACTTCATCAACTACTAAAATGTAAAAGTTTTCTTCTATCGTACGAACTCTTTCGGGGAGCTTCCCTTTGAGTCCATGCGCAATGAAATATTGCTCAACTCTCCGACCTGTACAAGGAAGGGCTTTATGCCACTCAGGCAAAAGTTTAAAGGCATTTTCTTGTTAAAAGCATAAAAGCGGATGTGTTTGAAGTTAAGGAAAGCGGATTTGCTTGATGTCTGGGAAGTCGACTTAAAAAATTCCCTGAGAAAGCCGGATGTGTACCTTCAGAAATCAGAAAGAAATGTCCTACATTTGATGCTATTTACTTTTGTCATGAGCTATAGAAGAGCTTTCATGTTTATTTTCAGGTTTGATGCCTCTTATTTTTATTTTTTCTAATATCCCTTAAACCGCTTAATCCAAATATCAGAAATCTCAATTTAGCTCCATCCATCCATTGGCTTAGAAGTGAAAATTAATATTTTAATTTTGGATAAAACCGATAAAATTTAAAATTTTAATAACTTAACTAATTTCAATCAATTCTGAGAGCGATTTTATACTTTATGCCTTAAACCACGCAAAGTTCATACAGAAAAATCTTAGTTACCTACTCTAAATTATTTTAAAGTATTGTTTTAGTAAAATCTTCGTTTGCCTTTTAACCCAAATTATCTAATTTTTATTTTTCTATGTCTATACAAGTGTATATATAAAGTTATATTTTGTACAGGGGTTGATTAAGAGCAATGAAAAGCAATTTCATGTTCTCCTTCCCTATCATGAAAATAGGTAAACAAACCCGATAAGATTGATAGGTGCATATACATTAATTTTGTTTGAAGTAATGTTTATAAAGCTCTCAAGTTTAATTAAGAAAAATTACTTGTGCTGCACAAATTGAATTTGCTTTACCCATTTTGCCCGGTACACCACGATGCGGCAAAACTTTCGGTTTTATGGACTAAAATGAAAATTACCTTTGTTGAAAAGATTTAATGCATCTTTTCCAAGTTTCACAAGAAGGTAATGAGGTGCACCTTATCAAAAGTACTTTCATAAGACAGGTGTACCTACCTGCGTACCATAAATATGCACCTGCCAGGTGACTCCAAAATCCGCCCTATCATCGTTTCAAATATTCATTAACCGAAGCGCCTGCACGTCTGTTGGAAGACAACGCCGAAAACCCTTAATCTTGCGGCAAAAGCAGCCTGAGGACGATATTGCAGCGCGGGGTTCGGGACTAAATCAGGTGAACTTAAGGTGTCACGGTGCAACGACTGCATTTCAGAAAGGATAAATTTAATAAGGTCGCGACATGAATTGTTGATGAAAGCATGAAATTCCACTCTCGTCTCAGTAAATTTCATTGCCGCGAGTTGTTTCGGATTCATAGAGAGGAATTGAACGCGCGTTTCGCTTGCCGTGGGAATGTCGGGAAAACTTTTCGATTGAAAACTTGAATAATTTTTCTATACGTTTGCCTTTTCTTCAACAATAGGGAAAAAAGTTTCGCCCTAATCACGTTGGAGACATATGTTGCCCTAAAGTGCGCGACGTGAGTCTTGAGACAAGCACAAGTCAGATAATATAACTTTACGGAGAGTTTATCCGGAGCAGTCGAGCGGAATTTTAATTTTTTATGAAGGATACTGAAACATTTATTCCCAACATATCCAACATATTGCTTTCATTGGCTGAAAGCCTGGCATCCATTTACATAAAATCAAATCCATGTTGACGAGAATTAAATTTTAAATTGATGATGGCTGAAGTCAGGAAACAATTGATCGCAGAAAGTGGAGCAGAAACAAGCCTCAGTCTCAGTCGGAAGATATTACGAAAATATTTCCTTGTTTGCATCTCTTTTTTCGATTATTTATTAAAGTATCTAATTGAAAATTTGGAAATCAAGCGCGAGTTTAAATGTGCTCTTGTTTCCACCAGTATCCGCCATATGGCATCACAAAATTGGGATTACAAGTATTTTTATTTATTTATTTATTTATTTATTTATTCAATCTATACCAACTAGCAAAACTTACAGACTATAGAAGTAGGTACCTAAATATATAGGTAAACATAAATGTAATACATTATATAAATTATTTATACAATAATTTAGCTACTGACGCAATAATCATGTTTTTAAATTCAACTCAAATATGAAATTCAATTCGATCTAATAGTTTAACATATTTTATGACAAATGTTAAAATGTCTCTAATAAGAGGAACATAACTTCAAATGCGACTTTAATCTAATCGCCACAATCCAAGCAACAAACAATATATGTAGAATATCATTCATAATATGTAGACAAGTAATTTTACGGAACATGAGTCTCGGAAACAGATTCGTTCCTATCAATATGGATAAAGTAATGTATATAGCCGAAACATTCCAACGTCGATTTGACCATAAGTATGTAAAGTAATACAATATTAAGATTATTTTAATTAGCAATTCGATGATAAGAGTACATATTTATATTTGTTTGCACATATCTAACAGAAGAATTTTGAATGGCCACAACATCAAATTTCAAACCTGGAATTTGTTCGTGTGAAATTATCGTTTTAAAATAGCACCACCACTTACGCACTACAAATGAAACTGTGTTTACAAAAACACTACACATATTTGAAAATTCACAACAACAAAAAATTAAATGTTATATTCAACCATAAACTCATTGCAGTTGTTTAAATGAATATGAAATTAATTTATGTACGCCTTTTGAATTTTGATGAGCATTCTTAAGCCATTTTCTGAAAAGGCGGGCAATTAAATAATTTATTTGTCCTTTTAACGAGTAAATAGTTGCGCATCACGCTGGTCGTTGCTATTTGAATAAAGTTTAATTTGAAATTCATGTTCAAATTTCGCGGCAACTCTTCTCTGCCTCTTTGGATTAATTCATCAAACTTCTCAAATTCACACTAAGTTTAATTACGTCGTAAAGGAAAGTGAAGAAGTGAATGGAACAAAATCTCGTTCTCAAACTTTGTCGCTTTGAGTAAAACTTGAAACTTTTAAAAAATTACTTCCGAAGATTTTCGACGTAGTCTAGAAGGAGAACAAAGTAGAGGCGATCAAAAGTGGACTGCTTTTACGACCGATTGATTTTGCAATATTGGAGAACTTTGAAGGAACGGCCAAGTTTTAAATTAACTACTCTACACCTTTAATCCGAAAAAGGTCTGGCTGTTGTAAGTTTGAGAACTAATTCTAAAGTATGTATTTTGGGATTTATATTCTAAAGTATGTATTTTGGGATATAGGTAAAGGTTTTTTACCCTAGGTTTTATATCTTTCAAAATTAAGACCTGGAAGGAATAGAAAGGAGAACAGCTTCTCTCATGTTTCTAAATTAATTCTAGGAAGAAGTTTTCCCATAGATTGCCTCCTATGATCATGAATCTATAATTATGGAACTGCCCCATCCCATTCAAAAGCTTCTTTAGGGTTTTCACATGGACAGATAGACAATATGTTTCGTTGTCCCCGGCAGCATGTGGTATAAAAATGAGGAAAGTGGAGCATACACAAGTTTCACGAGATAATTAAGCCATTAATCACAGTCCTATCTGAAACTCGAAAATATTGCAAAATTAACTAAGCCCTCGTAGTGAATTTATCACCGATAAAGAGTACGTGCCAAGGAGCCCAAATTTATACCTGAGATAATTTACCCTCCACCCAAAATTAATGGGATTTTTAAAGAGTCGAATCTATCCCTTGTTTATCTGCAAAAATTTCACCATGGGATGAACGTTCTAATTTTATTCCTTAAGATAAGTCCTAAGTATGGCTTAATCACCTTTTTCGGAAATAATGTATTTTTTTACATGAATAAATTTAATCAGTTTTATTCAGCATGTTTCCTTTCCTTTCCTTCTTTGGGATATGTATTTTTGATGAAAAGTATAAGAATATAAGACCTTTAATAAGGAATGTTTACTATAAAAAAAATCTCTCATGAGGCTAGAAAAGAAGTATAAAAACTAAAAAGAAAACATATTTCAATTATTTTTAAAAATTAAGAACAAACCGATATATTGCTGAAAGTTGAATGAACCGTTTTGAATGCAATATAGTTCTATGTATAAATAATCGATCTTTCCAAAAAGTGGTCGATATAAGGGCAAATATAAATAACTTATAGTTTCGTGTGTATAAAAATCCCTTCCATCAGTCTTATATTATGTAGGATTCAACAGCTGTTTTTAAGTTACATCTTGAAAAGTGCAGAGTAAATTGGCAAATAATATCAATACCTATATAACATAATTTCATTTTCATAAAACGGGCTCTTTGCTGATAGTGATGACATGTATATCAAAATTGAATAAAAGTTATCATAATTTTTATAAAACTAATGATAAGTGCATCTCTCTACCTCAGAGACTGGTGTGGCTTATGTTCAATACTTATAAATTCATTGTTCCTCACTGCAAAAAATGTCCATTCAAACCGAAAGGCTGATTATGTCAAATATTTTAAGTTTCGCGTACTTATACTCACATTAAAGTACCCAAGAATTAAAGTTCTTAAATAACATAGATATTTAATTTGCATACCGAGAAGGTAATTTTATCCCAAATATCATATGACCTATAAATTGCAATAATTCATACAGATGATGACCTTGGCACCTAAAATTACCGAAAACTACCCTCGAACCACTTTAACGTACTTATAGAAGTCATGAAACTATTCGCTGTACCTGCAGCCTGGTGCAGAGGGAAATTAATTAAGAGCACAGGTGAGAGCTAAATCGAATCTAAAACATTCGTTTGAACTGATTTAAAAATGACGCTGCTGTAGTGAAATAATAAATTAGGAAAGTTTTCCCAGTGCCGGAAAGTTTTTGCCATATAAAGGTCGCCCGGGTGGCGAGGTGGTTTTTTTGAGGGCTCGGAACGAATTCACTTTGACGGGCGGGCATTAGGCCGCACCCTAGGGAATTTCAGTTTTCCATGTGCATGGTGCACACAAACCGTATTTGGGCCATTATAAGGCCATCGTCAAAGGAGCCGTCGTAACCGGTGTGTTGGGGCACATTGGGGCGCATTGGGGCCCACCGCACCAACCGGGGTCCTCTGTTAAAGTTAATTTTCCTTTGGCCAGGAATTAAGCTAATTTTATTACGCTAATGGGAGCTCTCGGTTTTTACCCTGCTCTGTTTAATTTAATTGAAATTTCCATTGAGGCCTTTTCCCGGCAGCAACACGCGGGACGAGGACACATTGCGACATGACTCCTCCTAGCGACATACAGTGCACTAAGTAAATGAGCCCCAGACGCGTGCTAAAAATTACCCTTTTATTTTTGATGCCGCCAAGTGAACCTTGACCGTGCGAGGATCGAACGGACGGCCTCACTTGACCAGAGGTGGCCACTGGACAGTCTCCGCCGGCACTCGGGGAGCCCCGATCGCCAGGAGCTAGTTCTGAGTAAGCCATTTGTCGAGCTAATCGCTGGGGAGTTCCGGGCTCGTTCAGAACACACGTACAAACTCTAAGTGGTCGTATGGGAAAATTGAGCTTTTACCAAATAAGTTGTTTCCGCACGAATCGTACGTGGGCACTGAGTGCGATAATTTATTTCTTGTTGTTTTATCCTATTTGCCTGGATAATATGAAAAGAGCCACCCTGTGCTTGCCTCGGAAGCTATAAATTGTCGGTATTGCGAAATAATGAGATTCCTTAAATATAAGTTACTCTGGATGTCTTCCAAATTTATATTCAACTTAGGGCTCCTCATTATCTAGGACCAAAATTTTATGAGTTTTCCTCATTAAGGATTACAGTGAACGTGTGTTTTATTTTATTTTTATTTATTTTTTTGAATTCGTGATATCCAATCCAAAGAGAAGGAAATTGCTGTCACAGGCTTTTATCGTGAATGTTTTGCTTCACGAAATTTTCTATGAAAGCTCTAAAATAATTTTCCTTTTCCGCGGCTAAAAACTTTCGCTCTAATTAAACGTTTTAGGAAATTAGGATGAATGTCGCGCGTGCATCAATGTCTTTTTTTTCAATTAAATAGAAATTAACTTTTTCCTTTTCAAACATCTTAAACTTGAAAGGTTTAAAACTAAAACTTTTCATAATTAACCCTGAGATGTAACATCATCTGTGAACCTAGGAGGCGGAATTCATCCATCTTTTTTTTTTTACGTGCTAATGAGCGATTTTGTCAAAAACCTTATTAAGATCGTCTCTTTAGTTTATACACTATAATAATTGGCCGTTTTCGATTTCACATTTCACAAACTTTCACTTAAATCTATTTTCCGCACTAATATCTCCGAAAAATTCCGAATATTGCGTATACAAAATTATAATTCGTAGATAGTGATCGAAAAAAAAGATTCGAACAGCCTTTAAGCGGCGAGAAAAGAGCCAGTGAGAAGTACAAGTGCATATGAATTCGAAAACGATCTTAATCTTTACCAAACCAAACGGTTTGATTTCAAAAATTGTCGGGCTTTAACTGAGATAAGATGAACTTTAGTGGATAAAAATCTCAAGCTATGGAAGTATAAAATCTATATATGAATTATTTCAAGGAAATCTCTTAGGTTTAAAAATCATGGGACTTGCGTTAGCAGTAAAATCGTCGTGTATAGCAGCTGACAAAAATCCTAACAAGGGCTGGTATCATAACTCATAAACTCATGAAATCTAATTCCTAAGCAGCCTGGGTGGAGGGAATTCCCCTTCAATTCCTAATTTATTTAGTTTACTTTAAATTAGTACGTCGCCTTCGTTATCAGTCGTCTTGACCTTCGCTTTCACTCATTTGAATTACTCCAACATCTTACGCTGTTATCAGCATCTTTCCCGCGCGATTTGCGACCCGGCAAGCCGCAATTGATTCACATTTTCTTAATTATGTTTACAAGTCTCGGGAAAGCACGGGAGTTTGGGGTTCACACTGCATACGATTTTTGCAATTAAAGTTAAGTATAAAAGAGGGTCTAACTTTAGATGCAGCATCCAGTTTTCATCGATTCGTCTAACTAAAAATAGTTCAATACTTTCTGAACTTGCACATTATAAAATTGCAAAAATGGCATTCAATTTCGCAATTGCTCTCGTGGCTCTTTCATTCTCCAGTATTACTTTGGCCCAGCTCTCAGGAACGGTGTCTACAAATCCAGCTGGGGGCCAAAACGTGAACCTTGCGGCAATCCATGGTATTGGAACTCCTGACAGAAACCTAATGGGCGGGGTTTTCGCTGCTGGGAATACTGCCGGAGGACCTGTAACCACCGGTGCTTTTGCTGGCCTCAACAGGTAAATATTTAATTTATTAGACTTACCAAATCTAAAGATTTTGTTATACTCAGCTCAGTACTTCTTTAATCTGAATTACGTAAAGGCAGTTAAATTTAACTTAAAATATAATAATATAATTATATTATAGTGAGTTGAAATATACTAAAATCTTAATTTTTAATAGGGATGGCCATGGTCTATCAGTGCAACACACGAACACCCCCGGATTTGGAAACAGCCTCACAGGAAACGCCAAGGTCAATCTACTTAACCAAGGAGCCCACAAATTAGACGCAAACGCGTTCCACACTCGTACTCAATTGGAAAATGGATTCAAATTCACCCGCCAGGGAGGGAACTTGGACTACAATCACGCAGCCGGGCACGGAGCCACCCTCGGGATGAGCCGCATTCCTCAGATCGGGCAGAACACCGTCGACCTGACTGGCAAGGCAAATCTTTGGAGATCTCCCGACAGAATGACCACCTTCGATTTGACCGGCTCAGCTTCCAGGTCCTTCGGAGGCGCTTTCCCTGCAAGAAATAACTTTGGCGCTGGTCTTGGATTAACTCATCGATTTTAAGCCATCTTCTAGTTTTAGGATCTTTATCTTCCTATTTTTTAATTTATTTTTTGTACCATTATAGATTTTCTTATTAAATTATTATCAATTCATCTTTCTATCGATTCATTCATTACAATCTAAGCAAACCAGGACAAAACGATCTCTTTTAAATGGATTAAATATACAAAAATCTTAAAAATAACTACAACTTACCAACAATTCAACTAAAATAGTCAACACGGAGAACTAAATTTTAAAATTTTATTACAGTGAGGACAAAATAAATAGCACACCCAAAGTATCAAAGTAATATCTAAGCTTAAACTTTTCCCGAACTTAGATTTCGTTGATTTCATTCGTTTTCATTTCCTGCATTGAGATTCATTCAAATTATTGTAGAATAGTAATTAGATACTTTGTATTGCCTCTTAAGGGATACATTTAACATTTTTTGTTGTATACAGAAATAATAATTATTCAAAATAATGAACGAAACGCAATAAGGAAACAAATTTGTAATGTAACCGATTGCCAATTTTCGAAAAGATTTGTAAAATTGTTTACAAAAAAAAATTGTTTGCCATGTGTATAAATTAATTACTTCTATTACGTTTTTATGAGTTAACTCTAATTTTGTAAAGCTTATCGGATACCTTATTATGAAATATATATCTTTCTTCGCAATATAAAGTTTTACTCCTTCTTAATTTAAAAATACTTACGCAGGACAAAATCCTGCTCCATGACATAAATACGAAAAATCCTTCCCGTCCTTAAGCACCTTTTATTGCCCAGTCAGCATTATGATCCCTTTTGCAGAGGGCAGGATACCCGACCCTCTTTGTCGAAAGGGAAATACTTCTGCGACAATACGAATTCAAGATTTTATTTTGCGAATAGTTTCCCAAGCCATTATTCTTTCTGACGAATATCCTTTAAAGAAGCTTATCGAGCAAAAAATCATTTCAATCGGAATTAAAGTGAAAATTTCTCTCAAACTTTGTAAAAGACTTAAGAGATGAATTCATATTTTCTCTCGGTAAAGTCCATTACAGTTAAAATTTATCAGAGCAAGGTACTTACAGAAAATGGGAAAGAGAATATTACCCAGAATAATCTTCTTCAAGAGAAGAAATAACTAAAACGAAGTTTTCTATAATTGTCAACCAAAGACATTGTTTTCTTCGTCTGGAGCTATGCAGATAAGACAATTATTCAAGTAAGCTTTTCGAATTTCAAAACAATGACTATAAGCGCCTTTCGATGAGCACAATAGTTGGTTTAAGTTTAAATTTATTTTCGAATACTTAAGAAAAGTTATGTTTTCAATTGAAAAACAACAACACTTATATAATACCCGATATTATTTGGAAACAAGCAATCACCATTTTAAAAAAGAGCAACTAGGCAGAATAATGTAGGTATAATTGTTAAAATTTCAAAAATCTTCTTTGGTGGTGACCACCCTTAAATCTACTCTCTTTCTCGGCAATGAAAGTACGATCAGTCAAAATGTAAAAAGTATACAAACAAAATTGTATTCAAAGATATACATATATGTATATATAAGTACTTTTATCTCCTGCAATTGCTTGATTATATAACATGGGCTAGCATGGCCTTTTACAAACATTTTATGTCTGAAAACGCTGAAAAGTTTACCCGAAAATGTAACTTAGCTAGGAAAACATTTCACGTAACTTGTATAACAAACCTACTACAAATTAAATAAAAAAATTGTCTTATATTATTAACTTTACTTCTTCGCCCCACACACCGGTTTTGTAATATTGATTGACAACCCGATAAAGATAAAATATTTTGCTCACAAGATTTCTCTAAAATGTTACGGGTCTAACTTTTAAAACTTCACAAAGTGCTCATTTACACTCCACTCAAAATTCTTGAAGTAACAACTCCTTTTGCGGTCAAAGAAAGACTTGATAAAAGTTCAGCACTTCGAAAATCCCTCATCAGTTTTTATTATCAACTCTAAAAGACAAATCGAGTTATTCCCCTACTCACTTTTATTAGTTTTTGAGTTGATTCAAAACTTTTCCGATGGATTGTGTTTCCGTTTGGGGGAAATGTAGCTAGGAGTTGGCTAAAGGAGTTTCTGTACAGCGGAGAACGGTAGCCAACATTAGATCTATAGTTGCGATATTTCTTTAGTTCCTCGGGGAAATTTGATAAGACAAAAAGCAAATCGCTCAAGATGAACGGATACGTTGTACCACAAAGTTCGTCACACTGTCCCTCCATATTCTGGAAAAGTTTTCAGCTTACTAGATTTGTATAGTTTTGTTTTTTTGAAACGAAAACAAAACTTCCTGTTTTACTGAAACACTTATGGGTTTGGTAAAGTTAGGGAGCTAATTAATATGATTAACATCGAACTGGCGTGCACTAATTGAAAATCGCTGTCTATTATCGTTTCTGTCTTAAAGGTTGATCGAATGATTACGGCTTACCCGGCTTCCTGCTGATTTATCGATTTTGGCGTGTTGTTGCACGTTTGTGAATGGTCAATTGCAGTCTGGCTCATGCAAAAGCATTTCGGAGTTGTAATTATACAGGCATAATTTAAATTGGTATGCACAGTATTCTGCCCTGAAAGGCAATCCATGATGAAGTTGTTACATAACCCATTTGAAATGATCTCTAAATATTTACTATGATGAGATGAAACTCAAACAATTCCATAAGAGGAAGTGAGCCACAAGCAAACAGAGGAGTGAGGGAAGCACTTTGTCAGCTGTGGCACGATTCAATGTCGAAGTGAATTCATTGTGAAAAGAGCCTCACACACAAGATATTGAAAAGGAATCACTCAAAGGGTTTAACACCACATGGAAGAACAACCAATGAACATTTTAATTTGCTCTTGAACATCGTGCGTAATTTGAGGTTTCATGCTGCTGTTCACGAAGACTTTATCAGAAAGGATATAACCCCAAAATCAATTCCAACACAAGTTCATTAAATAGAATCAAATACATACTAACAATCCTAACAGGAGGATTTCTGCTCCCGATGTTAGCAAGTTGCTAGATAAATACTTAGAGGATAAACCTAATAATACCAAGATAAATACTTCAATTTAATTGAATTTGAATGTGGCTTTGAACGACTGCAAGGAATTTAACAAATTCATTATACATTATTAACTCCGCACTATTTTTTGGTACACGTAGAATTAGAATTAATGTTGAATTACGTTTCAGCTCAGTAGGTCTATTTCGAATAGACACGAGTGCATCATTTGCGGGGACTAAAGTTAATGTTGTAATTTGCTAAAAATTTCTTAATGAAGTTCCTATTTTTTTTTTTAATTAATTTCAATTATGTATGTTTGACTTCTAATAACTTTCTCATTCAAAGTGTTTAAAATAATTCGATAGAAAAATTCTGCATTTTGAATAGTTCAAATATCTTTCCAAAATTATCGTATTAATTAAAGTCTGAAGATTCGCATGAATTAATTATGTCTCACTAGTCGAAAAAAACTTGATATACATTTTACTCATAAACGAGCTTAGTTTTCCAAACAGAACTAAGAACTGAGTGCGTTAGCTCTATTTTTATAAATATGAGCAAACATGTACGTTAAAATAAATTATATAGTTTCGGTGACAATAGAATAGATTTCGGAGCCTTGGAAGTTAAGTTATAATAATCATTTAACGATTTTTGCAGGCTATACATATTTATATCACTTTTAAAAATAAATGTTTTGAATAATAAATCTGCTGCCAATTTAAAATATCTTTGGTAGTTACCGAAAAGCAAGGACTTCAAATCTGATTTACAAATTTATAAAAAAATTATCTCAATCTTAAATTCAATTCGAAAACTTTTTGTTCTAAATTAGGTATTTTATGCAAAGAAAAACAAAATCCTGAAATCGATACAATTGCTTGTGTTTGGTATAAATTTTCTCATATTAAATTTTGTTTGTAAACCAAAATGAAAAAACATTTTTCAACGAAGGGAAAAGTCGTGCTCTGCGGATCTGATTATTCAAGAAAACAAAATATATAAGAAGTACCCGAAAGAATTTGTTTATCTATACCCGCCAGCGAAATTGTGGTAACTGAATAATTTCGACCCGAATCATGTAGGACATATTTCGTGTTTAACTTATTCCTAGAAATTTTCCAGCAAAGCATTAACATAAATAAAACGTTCTCCTCCCCTGGAGCAATGTTGGTCCGACTACATGTTATGTACACTGGAAGGCTCTTTTTTGCGCCCCCGCCCCCGCAGACCCCGACAGTGACCCGGTGGAGCCCTGGCCATTAATAATGCACGGCTATAGGTTGCCGCTGTTTATGGGGGTGTAAAACGTTGTGAGTTTTTATATTTTTTTATTTTTAATTTAATACGAGCCGAGAGAAATGTATGATGGGGCGCAATTCTGTTTACCACCGGCGTTCATTAACACGTTATTTCGTTTGAATGCTGGGCCCCAGATTTGATTTAAAAATTCTCCTCGAATTTGTATTTTTTACGTGTCCTGCCTTGTAGATCAAATCTAAAATTAATTCACCGCGCTAACTTTATTTCGTTTATTCGATATCGCTTCATTTCGCCATCGTCATACCAATGATTGGTTTATGGAGCCTTTGGGGTTTAATCCACTTATAGCTGCCATCCGATGGGACCATTGGTACCTATCAATTTTTTATCACACTTATTTTCATAAGTAGCTTGTCCGGCTACATAATATTTCACTTGATTAAAAATATTTATTATATTAATTTTTTGTATTATACTTAGAACTAAATTTCATCAAAATCACTTTAGTCGTTCTTTGACTGTAATATAACATCCATACTTGCTCAATTTCACAATAGCTCTTTCTACACTGTCGTTTTTTCTTCTACAAAGAGACGAAAACGTAATAATAAAATGAAACAACTGGAGTTTTTCTAAAACTTTTCCAAATCTAAAAGGCCCTATTATGCCATGAAAGAGTAAGTAAGAAATAAATCCCATCAAAAACATTTCATGTTAAAAATATAACCAAAACTCGCAACCCTTTTACTCTTAAAAGGTTCTGAAATCTCATGTAACAGACAAGCCCTAAGTAAGTCTACATACATCATGTTCAAAGAAAGTTGTAAGACTTGGCTGTTTCGCAGAACTATGACAAATGAACGTAATGTCAACAGCTCCTTATTCATAGCTCACTCTTTATAGATTTGAGCTTTGATGCCACTGACATGAGTGTATTTTTAATAAATATAGTAACTACAGCTTTGAAGTTTTAAATGTTATATAAAATCTTCGAGGAACTTTATTACATTTGCCATTTGCTAAATGCTTATTTGCCATAGTTCGGCGAAATGCCCAATCTTTATAACTTTCCTTGAACATGATGTAGACTTACTTATTAGTGTTAAAGGGTTGCGAATTTTGGTGCATTTTTAACACGAAATGTCTTTGATTGGCAGGTTGTTCGTATCGAACAGTGTCGACTGAAGGACTGCTTTTTGCTCTACTTTTTGTTATATGTAAAATAATCCTATCATCATTCAATTATCCGGGAGTCTAGAGCCTTTTATTTAAAAACCTACAATTCATTGCCTATTGCAACTATTTGAACTCATTTCGATTACAGGATAATAATACCACATTTATGATATAATTAAAATATAGCCGATGATATGGGATAGCTTCCGCGTAAAATAACCGATCAATAATAATATGTTAATTAGAATCATGCAGTACCTATAAAATAACAGATTTTTGGAAAAAGTATAAAATGTCCATAGAACTCAAGAGAATATAACGAACAGAACGAAACATTTTCTTCAAACTAAAAATCGAAAAATTTTTCTGATAACCAGTCTTAAGATGTTTAATCATAACGATGATAAATCGATCGAAGAGCGAAGACAAAACACTCTGTCTAACTCTTTGTAATTAATCTGAGCTTATTCGGGGATTAAAAGCGTATCGAAGTGGTGCGGAATTCAAAGATTTGTCAAAGACAGAAGGATTATATAAAGCCAAATAAGCCTTTGTTTATATCTTATGGATTCCATTAATGTTTATTTTTGCCAATTGCACAACTAAAATATTAACGTTATTAAGAACTTAGAACCCAGTTGGTGTAGTGCATTTTCTAATGGTGCGCTAAATTGTGACATATTTCAAATGCTTTATTTACGAAGCGCTTCAAATTGAGTCAAGCGAGGACCAATGAAGAGTAAAACTAGCAATTGATGCCATCCGAGCGAATCTCGAACAGAGCAACTAATCGAGGTTCTGAATACATTTGCGAAACAATTGCCGCAGTGGATAAGGTTTTCTCTAAGTCCTCAAACATTTTCAGCACTTGAGTGCCATCGTCTGCTCATTCTGTCGCTGTCACACAGCAGATTTAAAATGTCATTTGAGCTATTTGCATAATCGGACAATGCATTGCACGACGGCTGTACACCCCGCCACAGCGCGCCGCCGGCGTACACAATTCAATAGCAACACTGCTCCACAAACTAGAAAGCCTCTGAAGCTGTTGGCCGGGATACTTAGAAAATTTTCATACATTGTGCCCCAAAGCCTTGGCATCTGCTCTATGAAACTACGGCAATCCGGGGGTATGCAGTATCCTTGGGTAGTTATGATGAAGTAGATTTAATGATTTCCGGTTCTTGGAGCGCAAACCTCCACCTCGAAAAGCGCATTTTTGGCATAGTAAAATTTGGAAATTTCTGGAAAATCCGACCATAATTACCATCATATTAATTTGTTAAGTTAACTCCATTGGCATTCTTCCGGGGGTATGTGAATAAGGAAGGAGGATAATCCCGTTCAATACACTAACCAAATATGAAACGGATAACATTAATGGACATTGCAGATTTTAGATTATTATTATCATGAATTTCTGGGTCATGAATATCCGGAAAACAAAACAAAAAAGCTTTACTCTGCATGGTTATTTTGTTAGGTAGTTTGAATATTTGAATTTAGCAGAGAAAACAGTATTTTATCAGAGAAAGGATATCATGTTATGCTTTCAAAAATGTATTGTGATAAGCTGGCAAAGAAGATCATTAGGTCTTGACGTTGCATCATTAAATTTATTATATAAAATTATGATTAGTAAGTATTTTATATCACGGATATCATGAAATACTACTGTATTTTATATCGTTAATATTGCATTTTTAGAATACACCACTTTTGAAATATGTGCCATTAAAAAACATCACATACTAATCTTTGACCACTTCAGAAAATTTTATGATTAAAGGAAATTCCTGTTTATTGAATTTCAATTAACTAGAGTTTTAACATTTTAGTCACCCTTTTAGAGCCCTTTTTTGAAAATGTTATCAATATTACTACATAAAATCGTTCTTTACTTTATATAATAGCAAACATATTTATGATACATGCATATGTATATGTATTAAATCCACATGAAAGAGTTCGATAAGAGTTTTCGAAACCATTTCACTATGGTTTATGTCCATTCGATGGTGGAATGAAAGATACATAAATGCAATAATTCACATACATATGTATGTATGATTACAGTGTAAGTCTTTGGTAGCGTTCATTGGATTTTTCTTTCTTAGTCCAAGCAGAGATCCCAGTCACTTCCATCATCATCATGGGGCCGTCCAATCCTTTCAATCACAACTCCACAGGCATCCATTCATCCCTCTAGAGCTCGACGTGACTGCCACTAATTTGAACACAGACACCCCGCCCACATAAATGACCCTAAGAAACAACCCAGCAGCAACAGCATAACTGAGAACATTAAATCTTTCATTAATGATAATAGCTACAATCGCTTACTTTTCTGATGAGAACATTAATGAGATTTATATTGCGGTGTCATAGGACGGTAAGTATATTGTATTTTATCCACTCTGCATTTCAGCAATAATGCTTTCATTAAAGAAATAAATTCAGAGATGAAGTAAAATCCTTCTTATAAATACCTAAAGCTGAAGAATTTGCCGTTCAAGAAGTAGTTGAAATAGTCGATTGAATTTGTCTATCCGGATTCACATGAATTCCGCAAGAATCCCGCAATAGTTGGATACATTCCCGTGAAATGGAAATTACGTGGACATATTTTTGTCAGGTCACAGAATACTTCCCACAGTTTTTATATAAAAGATCCTAAAAATCAGTAGTTGTTCTCGTAAGTCACGACACTTACACGTCAAGAGAAGCTATATACATATTTCTTGGTTTAATGCAAATATTTGTTTGGTTTTTGGATGTACATTATATAAAACAAATACTTTCAAGCAGATTAGAGTGGATTTAGACGATTTATTTAAATTAAACTGCAAACGATCTCACCCCGAGAGCTCCAAGCCGTGATGAGTTGTATTATTAAAATATCATTTTACGTAAAATTTACCAATTTAAATTGTAAAGTAATAAATCATATTCCAATCAAGTCGACCGCATATCCATAAAATTGTTGCCATTGCCGCTGGGAACGGAAAATGTTGTACTTGGTCAGTTTTATGATGAATACGCCCCAGGTGAAATTGAACTCTTCTGAACTTGTTCATTCGCAGTTCAGCTGGTGTAACTTTAATCAAAAGCAAGGAAAAGTTACTAAACACTGGAAAAACTTAGGTAATGCGTTTGTGTACAAAGTAACAAGTGGGGTTTATTTATTTGGAGGAAAAACCCCAAGCAGGTTTTCGACTATAACTTAGCCAGTTTTTCCCCCCACTAAGATTGATGCTTTTGTTGTCAGCAGATCCTCAGATTGGCATGGAGTGGATAGTACAACAAAAATCTGCTCCTCTTTCCCGTCGAAAGTGCAAGAACAAATCGATAAGGTTATTTTCTGTTCAGTTTTTTGCGTTTGCCTCGAAAAGTTGTGGAAGTTGTTGCTGAAAATGACGGCCGTAGGCAAGGTTTTTGTTGCTATTGTGTATATATTATTTTCCTTTTTTTCCCCTAGGTTTTGTGGCCGAAGGTTGGGCCATTATATGTACAATACTTGGTCAAGGCAAAAATGGTTTTCCCACTCTGCCCTCATTTCTCTTCTGCAAACAACTCAATTTTCGACACTTCGTTACCACAAAACTTTACTATATGACAGAAAGGTTTCATTAAGCCCTAACTCAATTTTCCCAGATTGCTTTAACGAACTGTTTGGACGAAATTGTGATATGTGAGGGTTGCTTTCAAAACAATGGTTATACGAGTATTTTCAAATAGAGTCAAGGTGGAAAATGGTAAACACGCACTCTTTTTGTACTAAAACAAGTATCGCCGCACGTGTATACCTCTGTCGGCCAATCTATACATATTTTGCCTTTTAACCGATACCAATTTAAAGGTTTATTCTTTTTCACAAAGTACGACAAATCGCAACTTTTATTTGTTTCCACGAACTATAATATCTCGAAAATATGAGTTTCAAATTTTACGTTGATTGGAGCAAAATTGATGTTAATCTCTTTTATTATAAAGTAAATAGATTATACATATTACCTTGTTAAATATTGAAAACTAGCCTATACCCTTGCAATCCTGTTTATAATGATAACGCAGGACAGCACCATTCGGGCGAAATGCCAAATCAATGAGATTTTGTCCATGGATTATGAATTCGCAAATAAAAATGTTAAGTAGTTCTCATTTTCGAAAAAACCGAGATTTGAAATTTATAAACAAAATACATTGCCTTTTTAATTTTTCAATTAAATATATATAATAGGATAAAATAAGAACATAATTATTATAATTTTTAAGAGGAATCAAAAAAGTTCAATATATTTCAAGGTTATCAAGAGTAGGTAACCTACTAAAAGTACAAATGTGAGGGACATATTATGCAAAATACTTTTTTATAATTTCCCGATTGCGTCCAAGCAAAGCCTTAATAATAAATTTATATTCCAATTAATACTCTTTTGGCACAATTCACATGTGCGACCAAAAACCCTGAAAGGCTTATCGTCGCTTCATCCAGTTAATCCGTAATTTTACCAACCTATTGTGATATTTGTTTATGAGCTTACAAAATTATCCAGGCGTATTTAAGTGCGAAAAACCACCGGTTTTTTTTTCATTTGCAAATGTACCTAATTTGAAAAGCAAACTCTCCCAATTAATTCCACTTCCCAAATTAGGCACAATTACATTAAATTCGAATCGCCTGTCGTTCGGATATTTATCTTTGACGCAGCCGAAAATGTTTTATCAACTAACAGATGCAGACAGCGCTGACTGTCAGCTCTAGATATCGGATTCGGATGCTATTTGCTTTGAAGGGCATCATTTAATTTTTTGTGATAATTCAGACTAGCCGCATTACGTAGAACAGCTGCGCCCCGTTTAGGTGAGCTCCACCCAAACAACGACGAGGGCGTAAATTGTAGATTGAAGCTGGCAAAACCAAAGCGCAAAAATGAGGGCAGACGAGGGTGTCGCCGCGATCAATTTCGAATTTAACAAAGGCTCCAGATGGAACATGATTTTGCATTTAAAAGATTCTTGTAGAATTCCAACACCGCGCTGCAGCCGACTGCTGTGGCGAACGTGGAGAATTTTATGTTGGCATAGAGTGCCATGTATAAGCAGAAAGTTATGCTTTTGGGCAGTCAGTACAACACCAACGATTTTACAGGCATTTGGTGGAACTCATCGCTCAACATGATTGGAATGCAACTGCTCCAACCCCCAAAAACGAGGATTGAGATCATTTGATCCGATAAAAGCAATTAATTGCAAACATGTTCAATGTGGCTTCCACTTTTATAAATACATATATGGTACATACATAACACATATATATTTTTGTACACAGGATCATGGAGGCATAAAAGGTTCGCATTGTGGTAGCATTCAATAAAACAAAAACCTAAAACCTGGCCCATTAATTGCAGGAAATCTGCAATGATTGCTCATGCAAATTGCTTTTATCTTGCACCAAATTCTGGTTTTATTTCAAGTAATTTGATCAACTGTAAGTCTTGGCAAGTTTATGTATAGTGATTCGAATTGGGACAATAAAAGTTGTTTCATTTACATTATATATTATACAGAACGGAATAAATTGATTTGAAATTGGTACCTACACAGTTTGGCATTTGAATGGCTTGTTTAATTACAATAAAAGAAAGATTTCAACATACTAAAACGTAAAACAATTAATTCAACCTACGGAAATTGGAACTTTAAACGAAATAATCTTTATATATTTGAAGAGACAGGAAGGATTATAAATCCATTAATTTTAAAAACTAATACGAATACTAAAGTAGCGTTGAAATGAGTACTTTAGCATAGTTTTAACGACAACATCCAAGACTACGAATGCTTCTACGTTAAAAATAATAACTTTGTCGCAAATAAATTCCTTGATAGCGCACAAAAACTCCTCATAGCAATGGTTAACTTTGTATTACTAATGTTACACTAGTCTATTCTGTATTGAAGCTAGAGATGGATAAAATACAATTGCAATACTTTAAATAGCTATGTACTCAATTCCTCCCAATGTAATATAATGAGACTAGTCCTGATTTCAAAAATATCTTAGGAATTTGAACTGTACAGGTCTTTTTGAAAAAACATATTAAAATATTTCTGATTATATACTATATAACCAATTGGAATTGGCAGTTACCATTACATCATCGTTTATATTCTCCCCTACTGCCATTACTTACGAGAAACTCTTTGTATATTAAAAGAATATTCTGCACATTTTAAAAACAACTCACATATCCTCAGATGTTTTTCTTCTTTCTTCTAAATCTCGAACATACACTGAACTTTCCATTATTCTGCAACTTAAAGGGTTTTGCATGTTCGCTAGTTCGCTCCAGGAAGATTCACAAGTGGATTACAAAAATCGGTTCTGAACGGAGTCCATCCTAAGCTGAGATGAAATTTTAGATGCCACACTCCAAACCTGGGGGTAATACGATTTGGAATGATGCTTGTCACGTTTGCTACTCAAATAGATTACGCCATCATTCTGAAGGAGGAAAGCAAAAAGGGTAAACTCATTTTCGGTGATGTCTCATACATGTTTGGGGTAAAACAATAGCGAAAACCTGTAATAATTGATTTTGGGGAAATGCACTTTATCTGATTGATTTCCGCTCCATCTCCGGAGAGACTATGTAGTACTGGGAAGAGCTAATAAAAGATATCGGAAATGAAAGGAAGCAGGTTATTACGTCTGTGGGGAATTAAAAAAATTTTGGAGTCAAAGAGACGACGGAAAAAGATCGAATTCAATTAAATCGTGAGCAGGATAACTTCCTGAGCGTACCCAGAAATTGTCTTTTTGAATCAAATTTCCAGCACCGATTAATACTACCAATCTTAAAATCATATCAGAGTTATGTTCTCGTGATTCGAATTCAAGACACGACTCCCTTTGCTGGCGAATTATCCATTTGTTCACAGTTTCTGCGCTCCTTGGGGCCTGTTACCTTGAAGTTATGCCTCGTGTGAAATTTATGGCGGTGTCTCACTACCAATAAATGTGGTCACCACACCGCTTTTCATGCGGCAGCGCAACTTGGACCTGTGCCAGCGTCAGCTTCCTTCTGCTCCGGTAACCAAAAAATCTGTTCCGTTTCTTAAGAAAATATTTGAGGCAATATCCTCCATGGAATTTTTAATAGTTGAGCCATTTGTTTTTGGGCACCAGTCGTAGGGCCCGGTTATTTGCTAGTTACAGCGGAAATTTACTTCTATCACGTTTTCGCAAGCAGAAATTATTCCTCTTGGCCTTGTACGTGTTGACAATTGTCATAAGATGTTTCCGTTTTATGAAATTCTGCTGCGGACAGAGAAGCTTTTACTTTTCATTCCCTTTGACTTTGAGGGAACAATTTTATCGATCTCGTGAAGAATTTCGTTTCGTCGAAAAGGGTTCTTTTATGATTAATTTCAGTTCAAAGCAGGGCCAGGTGTTTAAAATGGGAAGTTTCTTAAAGGAAAGATGGCTCTGATAAATCAAGTCAAGATTTCTTGTGGTATGGTCGTTTGGTTCTACCATATGTATGCAGAAGGAATGCTACGAACTCAGCATTTCTTCCTCTGTTCAAACTTCTTAAAATTTAAAGATTCCCTTCCGCTGCCAAAAGAGAAATTCATGATTCTGTGTGGTTTGCACATTATTTAAGCATTAGTTCAAATACCCGAGAAAAGAAGATTATAGATATGAGCAGATAGGATGAGTTGTGAACGGTTATATATGTACATAGGTACATATATTCATACATATTTATATTAAATCCAAATTTTGGCACTATCTCTACAGATCGAATTTTAATTATATCCGACTGGATCTAATGATAATACCTATTAATTTATCCGACCAGATCTACCCATATCAAATGACATCTTATTACATATACCTCTAATTAGTGTATTGTCATTACCATAAATTTTATTGCCGATAAGTAAATAAGTAGATATATGTATAGGTTCTTAGTTTCCAGCATAAACATTTTCTTAGCTACATCATTTTCGAATCTACAATATTTTAGAAATCATTCGATTTAAGATCTTTTATAAAAGTGAATAATTATTTATTTTCAAACCTTTATTCAGGTATTTGAAAATTTGTAATTCGGGCCCAATCAGATTTCTACGGAAAACGTTTCATGCAATTTTATAAAAACGCATTATCCAAATATCCAGACGACAGACATGGTTTAATATTGTATTTATAAATTTCAATGACATTTGAAATTATTTAATGAAACAAGTTTTATTTTACCCGGTCAAATACAGTAAAAATATGTTTAAATTTTGTGTCGCAAATTTCGGGCCGTCGCAACACTTTGACTTCAAAAGCTGTTCATAACTCATTATTAGTCGTAAATCTAATTACGATACCGAAATGTTTAACAGCAGAATGATAAATATATAACATCTGATATTTTATTGTATATATTTTATCCATCAAAATTGTTTAACAAATTTGCCAACGTAATACTTGTTGCAATTTCGATAATTTGTTGCTATTAATTTAAAAATACTTACTTGTCACATAGAAGCATTAGAAATTGTAGAACGACACATATTTTCAAGTTTAAATTCATTTAATTGTTTGTAAATTGATTTCCTCACCACTTGCAATTTAAAAACGTTGGCACAACTCGTCATCAGCGCGAAAAGTGTCATCGGCACAAAAAATCCCGCCAAATAACTATTCATTATGCCGTCTTTTCCACTAGATGGCGCTAGAGAATTTTTAATTTAAAATGTTATACTCATCACAAGAAGAGCGAACTATAATTCCATTTGTTCTTAAAATATGTGCATGATTTGTCTAGAAGTATTTATATTTAAAATAAAATAACCAAAAACATTTCCGTAATAGCAGTGAAGCTAGTAACACTTTGGCGCCATCTTTCCTGCTGTCAAGTTTGTTTTGACACATCACGCGCATTTCTGAACGATCTGCTTGGTCAAACTCAAAACTTCATTTCTCCAAATGAACGGCGAGCTGTAGATTGTACGTTTAGAGTGTATTAAAAATAAAAACAGTTTCCTATCGTCCTGCAAATTGGCACTGCCCAGAAATGGGGAAAACAAAGAAAGCTCGAGAAGAGTCTTCAGAATCTGAGGAGTCCACGGCGAGCAGTAGCAGCTCAGAATCCAGTTCCTCGGAGTCCTCCAGCTCGGGGGAGGAAGCTAGCAAGAAGAGGAAATCCAAGAAGATTAAGAAAGTCAAATCGAAAAAACGAAGGAAGGAAAAGTCGTCGTCCAGCTCCAGCAGCTCCTCCGGGGAATCCAACGACGAGAGCAGCAGTTCCAGTGAGGACGAGAAGGCTAAGAAAAAAAAGGAGAAGGACAAGAAATCTAAGGATAAAAAGGACGCTGCTCCAGAACTTCCAAAGCACCCGGGACATTCTAAGGAGCGCCGACCCGTGCACGGCTCCCGTCCCGAAGAAGAGAAGCCCCTCCGGCGCGAAGTGTCAGATTTGCAGAACCGTTCTAAGTGGGACAGTCCGAGCAACGAGGCGGAGGAGGGCAGGCACGAGAGGCACCGGGACCGCGACAGGAACTACCACGACGGGCACGGCAGGGACAACGGGGAGCGGCGCGGCAGGAGGTTCGACGAAAACAACCGCAGGAGCGAGCACAGGGACAGGAACTTCAGGGACCGCGAAAGGAGGCCGGACCGCGACCGCGATGTAAATAACGACAGGACCCGGGACAGGGACCAAAAGCCATATCGAGGTAGGGACAGCAATTACAACGAAAGGCGGTACAACAACCGCGAGGACAGGGAGAGGAGAGACGACCGGGAAAACAGGTAGGCTACATATTGATTTCACTTAAGTTTCAGCTACAAAGCTTAATCCTAGATTTACGCATTACTTTTAAATCATGACAAGTAAACCAGGCAATAACAATTTTAATAAAACTAAGCAAGAACAGAATTTTTATTTCCACATAGTGTCTCGAAGTATCCGACAAAAGATATCTGAAAAGATTTTGGTTTTGGGATTCACAATCCGACACAATTGGATCCTCGGATCCTATCCGAAATTCCAATCGTAACTGAGATTCAGCTGTGGATTCGAGATGGTTAATCTTATTTAATTAGCAAACACTACTATTCGTTAATTTGTTTTAATTTTTTATTAGTACGATTTTTACTGGCCGACTTTTATATCGACTATAATTTCACTCGCCGCTTTGCTGTAACTAGACCTAATCTATAAAACAACAACTTATACTTCGTACATTGAGTTATTTAGTAATTAAGTCAATTTATGATTATAAGAATACCATTTAATTTTCAGACGAAGCAGAAGCCCTCGTCGTCCTAGAAATTTTCCTCGAAGACGATCTGGCGATGACGACAAAAACTACGAGTGGGGAAAAAGAGACCACAACGACAAAGACTCTAAGCCCCCGGAAGACAAGGAAAAGCCCAACTTTGGGCTCAGCGGCAAATTAACAGAGGACGCAAATAAAGTGAATGGCATTGTAATAAAATACGCAGAACCACCAGAAGCACGCAAGCCGAAAAGACGATGGCGCCTGTACCCCTTCAAGGGCGAGAAGGCGTTGCCCACTTTGTACATTCACCGCCAAAGCTGCTACTTAATAGGCCGCGATCGGAAAATCTGCGATCTGCCCGTGGACCACCCGTCCTGCTCCAAACAGCACGCAGCGTTTCAGTACAGACTGGTGCCCTTTGAGCGGGATGACGGGACCGTCGGAAAGCGGGTTAGACCCTACATAATCGATCTGGAGTCGGCCAACGGGACGTTCATCAACAATAAGAAAATTGACTCGAAGAAGTACATCGAGCTCCTCGAGAAGGACGTCATCAAGTTTGGGTTCAGCTCGCGAGAGTATGTGCTGCTGCATGAAAACAGCAAGGAGGATCAGCAGGACGATGACATCACGGAGGAAGTTCACGTGAAGGAAGAACCTGCAGACTGAACGAACGACTCCGAGGGCTACTGATTTTTTCTAGTTTTGTTTCTCTTTCTCTATTCTTTTAATAAACGTAATTGTAGAATTTTATTTGTCACTTTCTCGAACTCTGGCTCTAGTTTGTTCTTTTCCAGGTGAAGAAAGTCATAAGAGAAATTTGAAGTAAAAAGGGCAGCCACTTCTTTTGAAATTTGTTGGGCTCCAAGGCAAGTATTTTCATTTTATTGTAAACTTGCCTCGATAATCCTAATGGGTGTCGGGTTTATTTATTGCCTTCAAATTCGCCAAAATGGCTCTCAAAATCCCACATTTTAATTAATCGTATTTTAACTATGGCACTGACCCCGCGTGAAATACAAGGATTTTTTTTCAAACCATTACAGTCTAGTAAAATTAGATTTAAAAGGAGGAAAAGTACAAAACAAATTCAAAACGCGGAAGAATTATTAATATTTCACATGGTGCTGCGCCACAATCAAGAATTTACAATTTCAAAGGAATGTCTTACCTTTTTTTGTCTAATTATTAAAATTCCAGCAAATCAATGACGTGAAAGCCAAACCTCTTCGTGTTCGTTATTCAAGTTAAAAATAAAATAAAATTTGAATAAATAAATCATCTGATATTTTCGATAAATTTATTTCGACTCTATGTATACTTACACACAGATAGCAAATTGAACCTTACAGACTAGGGAACACCTTTAATATAAGGGCGTATGAACAATTTCTCTCTCTTAATAATTTAGCTGCTAAAATAATTTTAGTGGGTTCGTCGATCCGTCTTGCTAGGTTTCTGTTTCTTTCAATTAATTATGTAAAACTAAAACGTAGCAAGATGCAAGGTAGCAAACTGTTCGCACACTCCACCTGGAATTTCGCAATCGCATTTCTGGCATATTAGAAACGTCTTAAGATTAATATTTACACGGATATCAGTTCAACAATAACAGCGGCTTAAACAACTAGAAGCAGAGAACGATTTTGCTTTCGCGTAGAGCTAAAGTTTAAATAATTTGTCGACTCTGATCAAATTGCAGTGGTCCTTTGTACAATTTATAGCTTATTGATTTCTCTTTTCTTGTTTTCCTTGGAGGAAAGGTTATCTCAATTCTGAGACAATCCGTGGCTCGATCGTTGCACGATCTTGAAGCGAACACATTTTAAAACTATCCTTCAAGTGTTTGGCTGCTCGAATCTGCTAAGTGTTACCTCAATAGTAACGTTCATTTCGCTTCGGACTAAATAGCAGTATTAGGGTCTTCCTTAGGCTTGTGATCTGGCTGTGTGTTAGAATATACAGGTTTTTGTGAGGAAGAATCTTTATCTTTTTCTTTACAACTAGTTTCCTCCTGGCTGCTGCTCGGCGGCAAGGCCACTGTAAGCACAGCGCCAATTTGATTATTATGCCCTAAACTACCAGCTAGGTTCGGTGAGTTCGATCTACTGACGGTGGAACAATTCGAAATTCTCCTCTCATTGTCACACCTACTCGTTGGGCAGCCAGTGCCCACGGGGCAGGTAACTACTTCCTGGTTGATATTCGTTTGAATGGGGATCTCGTAGCCGTCGGCGACTATACTTGGCGGATCTTCATTCTCGTCATAGACCAGTTCAAGGTACTTCGGAATGATTGTGCTAGTTGTTGATGATGTGGGGGTTATGATGATCGGGGGCTCTATGTTTTCTCTGAGATTTCCATCACTGCTTAACTTAAGAGTACCTGAAACGTGGAGAAAAAATAAAAAACATTAACATATAGACGGACCTTGTATTTTGAGTCCAGGAATCAGTTACCACAATATGAAACACGCACACCTACCTTTCGGCTGATTGTGATTAACATCGGAGTCCAGATAAGATGGATTAAAAATACCACCTGAAAATTATAAGAAAATACGAAACAAGCATACGATGAAATTGGCTTAATGATTTGAAAGTGGGATGTTAGGATGCGTTGTGGTAAACAGTGAGAGAGAAAGTTGCAGTGCAATTTTGTATAAGGTGCCTAGGTATTAAGATATTAAATAAAATAGCAAATTTTGTAAATAGATATCTTTAAGGTGATTGCATTAAATAAATTCTAAACTAGGATTTTCGTTAGTCCCACCATTGCAAATAAGGATGTTTTTTTAACGAACTTCATGTCAAACGCTGTCTGAAGTCTGAACAATTGAATGATATCTACATTTTTTTCTATATTATTCCTTGAAATTTAATACCTAGGATTTCAACTTTTCTAAATTAAAATTGATAGATCCAATATAGCGAATGAAAAAATTGCAATTATTCGCATCATCATTTTGTTTTGATTTCGTAAAGAATATTTAAGGTAATGTTCTCAATTACAACTGTTAAAATACCCAACCTAGGCACCTTTCTAAGGATTTTTAAAAGCATTTCAGGCATGATGCAATGAATGAAAATACTGTGCTAAACCAAAAGTTTCGCAGTATCGTGCAGTGATCGATCATTATATAAACTTACCATTTCCGATTCTACTATTACTCGCAGTGATGTGAATTCTATCACTTGTATTCGCTTTTAAAAATTGGAGCCCTTCAAGGCAGTACCTAAATGTTGGTCGATCTTCTGGACAGTAACTCCAACATTTTAACATTAGTTGATACCTATGTAAAAATAAAGTTATTAAACGCTACAAAAATCTACAGTTTATAGAAAAAAGCTATGTCCAATTTTAATATCTACAATTTCAATAGTTCCCATATTAACATATTATTAAATTTTAAGTCTCCGTATTTTTTTGTTTAAATATTGAAAGAATAGTAAAGTTGTTTGAAGGTAAACGTTTAGTTAAATGTTTCAGTACAACCAGTATAGTAAAATTTCAATGGTGCTATGAATGAATTAATAAGACAAACAAAAAATTACTTACAAGTCTTCTGGGCAATCTGCAGGTCTGCCAAGACGGCCACCGTCCCGAACATACTGCAGAACTTCAACATTATTTCTAGCTGGATAGGGTTGCTGGCCGAGAGTCATAATTTCCCAGCAGAGGACACCGAAGGCCCAAATGTCGGACTGGGATGTAAAAACTCCATCTACAAGACTTTCAGGAGACATCCACCTCACGGGCAGGAGTCCTTCGCCCTCCTTCCGGTAGTAGTCGTTTTTGTAGATATCGCGCGCCAGACCGAAGTCGCCAATCTTCACAACGCGGTACTCGGGATCCACGGATGATACCAAGCAATTTCGACAGGCTAAATCGCGATGCACGAAATGCATCTCTTCCAGATATCGACAGCCCGAGGCGACATCAACGCACATTGATATTAAATCGAGCAGAGTTAGCGAGGATGGTGTGCCCTATAATATTTTAAATTAATAAAACTTAAAGAGGAAATTGTTGAGGGAGTTTTAATTACCATCGTTGGTCTGGATTGCCGCAGGTAACTTAAAAGGTCACCACCCTGCATTAGTTCCATTATTATGTACAGGGTGTCTGAGTCGAAGCAAACTCCGATAAGTTTGAGTATGTGTTCGTGTTTAAAATTGCTCATCAGCTGGGCTTCTTGGAGGAATTCCCCTTTCTCTTGCTCAGTGGCTCCTTTTCGTAGGGTCTATAAAAAATGGAATTTAAAATAAATACCAGTAAAAAAATTTGAGTCTGAAAGATTAAAACCTAAACAATTTTACTATTGAGGTATTCGTATAGGATTTATTGCAAAAACCTCTACAACTTTTTCAAATTTTATTTCTTTAATATAAAAAAAAAACCTTTTTTATCATGAAAATAAAACTATTATAAATGTAGGTCTGTTTTTTGTAAAACTTAAATATAACTTTATTGGGACTTAAATGAAAAACATATTTAAAGAAAATTGTAGAAAATTTGATATTTGTATTATAAAACCCACCTTAATAGCAACGCGTGTTTCTGGAGTATCGCACACATTCCTAACCACACCCTCATAGACTTCACCAAATGCACCACTACCCAAAAAGTTTGACATGGTTATCTGCAACAAAATTAAGTTTACAAAAATCCGAAACCACTAATTAATTTATTCTTTACCTGTTCCCTTCTTATTTGCGGCAAAAGCGCCACGTCAGCGTCCGTTAAAGGTCCAGGGCAGTACAAAATATTCGATGTATGAATAAAATTCGCTCCCCTCGGCAATTCTCGCAGATTCGCCAGTTCAACATCAGGCAAACGCGTCGCAGTCTCATGCAGAAGCTTCTTCGCTGTGGATCGTTTTTGCACAACTACAAAAAGAGGAACTTAAAAAATTAATATTATAGCATAAAATTATAACATACCGAAAGTCATACCTCCTGCAAACACAAGGCAGACAGCAACAACCATAACTGGGACAAATATTGCTATCATAAGCGATTCGCGTCGTTCGGGGGACAAGTAGGGTTCGCTGATTGGCTCACTAGCCGAGCTGTAAGGGCCCCAACCATAAGAATTTCGAGCTCTGACCCGAAACGAGTATTTATTTATGGGATTCAAATCTTTAATAATCCAGTAAGCATCGGTTCCATTGTACTGCACTGTCCACTGTTCGTCAATCGCATCTGGATCTTCAACCCATGGTTTTTCGTTTCGGAAAACGGTGTAATTGCCGGGTGGGTCGGATATGTAAATTTTTGGTGAAGATTGCTCATCGACATCACGTGTTGAACGAATTACCCTGTTCGAAACCCTCGACAGGAGCGATTCAAGACTATACTCTTCGATTGGTGCTCCATTTTCTTTAGCTGGTTCCCAAGAAGCTTTATAGACATCGCCACTAACGTGAAGGACTAATGGTATACCAGGTGATCCTGGACGATCTCCACGAGTCTCAAAAAGAAACCTATTATCTGGTGGCCATATATAGGGTATATCTCTTTTTGGGTAAAATAACTGAAGTGAAAATTTGTATGTCGTTTTTGGTTGCAAATGGTCTACGGTAAAAAAATCACTTTCGTTCTCTGGACGGCTATCGTTTTCAGAGTCTACCGCAGTTTGCCAATCTTCACTGCCGGTTTGAACATACTTAAGGACATATCTCGATATGTTAATGTAGTTTCTCCACTGTAGGCGTAGTCTATAAGCTTCAGTTTCTACAACGGTTATGTTTTCAGGCTCTGGGAAAGTTTTGATTTCAACAACTGAACTGCTGTTGTAGGTGTTATTTGTGGAGTAGGCCTGAACCCAAACTCTATATTTTTGGCTAGGAAGCAGTTTTGTCAGGTTGATTTCAGAATCCGTCTGATTTTCCCTAAATGGAACAAATCTTTGTTGTCGGTTGACCACTCCACTTTTAGGATTCTCAGTTTGCCAGTGTACTTCATACCAAAGAGAGTCACTGTTCAATTTGAATGGACGATACCATCGAACAACAGCCTCCGTAGGGCTTATGGTTTCTGCTGTAATATTTCTTGGAGGCGATGGGGCTCCCGGAGCTGTTGAAAATATTACCACTGGTCCATACATCATTTTATTTCCCATTTGCTCTCCATAAAAATTATTAACTCCAACAATTATCTGGTATTTTGTAAAAGCCTTTAAACCTTCTATTTCAGTCAGGGTATCATAAGATACTATAGTCTTGCAATAAGGAGGTTTACATTGAAACAAATTTACTGAACTTATTTCTGAATATGTTATCAAGTACTTTATGCCAGCTAATTTAATTGTGCAATTTGGATGCAATTCTAGTTGTGGCAGTTGAAGTAGGAGGGAATTTTCAGTCTTTTTAACTAGTTCTGGTATATATTCAACTTCTGATTGTTTTGGTTTTGGTAAAAGACAGCGTTTCGGTGGGTAATTTTGGTGATAGTAAGCAAATACATCTGTGACTTGAGGCACGTTTATTATATGCTGCAAGTACTGCTTGTGATTATAAGTGAAGATTGTTTGATTTTTTATTAGGTAGATATGACCACTATCTTTGGCTACCTGTCGCGTATTATTGTCATATTTTATTCTCAGAAAAGATGGTGATTTACTTCGAAGGCCGTGCAAGTACATACTTCCATTATTGTCGACTAAAAGAAGCTTATTTTCACCAATACTTGCCGTATCTAGTAAGACTCGTTTAAGACTTTCATTTATATATTTGATATTGAAGGGAGTTACTAAATCGGCTTTTAAATCAAGACTGGATTTAACAAGGTAGCCATCGTTCGAAGTTCTATTTTCAAATTCAAGCCAATAAAATGATTGATTGAAAGGAGAAATTACGAGATCTTTAATAATGTAAGGTCTAGATAAGACTTTTTCGACAGCTACAGATTTTCCATCGATTCTATTCAAATCAAGGCGATAAATAGAGCTTGTCTCATCCTGTTCCACCTGCGACCAGTAGACAATTCTTTCGACCCAATCAAGGGTTAAAGACAACACCTCGTTTTGTATCGTTGCAATTTTCATTTTTGATCCGCTAAACGACATCAGTTCTCTATTTTCGTTTACCCAAAGAATTCTATTTTCTTGCTTAATGTACGCAAGATGTCTCACAGGATTTCCAGTATGTACAACCGTTTTCGTTTCATTTAAATCCAAGTCTATTTTCAAAATATGGTCTTGAGTTGCTACCAGAACTGTAGGAACCGGATTTTCATGATTCGAATTTGCTTTTAGTGGATGGGTTATTTGACCACCTTCGACAGAGGTGAAAGCTTGAACTTGGAAGTAATATGTTACATTTTGTACAAGGTTTGATACTATAATTTCCTCATTAATCTGCTGGAAGTTGTTGCAAACCTCTTTTTCGTTGCCATCCTCTTCGTACCAACAGAAAATTTTGTATCCGATGATAGGACCATTTGGTTTTGATGGAGGTCCCCAGCGAAATGTCGCTGTTATATTTAACCCTCTTCTGTAAGGGTCGTGGTGATGAGTGATGAAAATTCGAGGCTTTGTTGGAACCGACGGAGCAGCTGCTGGGGAGTGTATTCGAGTATAAGATGGCTTTGAAGATCCCCAGTAAGTAAATGCTCGTAGAGTAATATCAAGAGATGTGTATGGTGGAAGATTGTGTGAAGAATAATGAAAATGAGGAACTGTAGTTTCTCTGATGACATCATTACTTATTTTACTATGTATTCTAAGCTCATAAAATATTTCCCCATATGTGACTGTCTTAACAGGCTCCCAAGAAATGTTAAAAGCCCTCCATGTTCCTGTAATCTTTACGGTTGTATTATTTATTTGCTCAGGTATTACATTGAGTTCATTTGTTAAATTTGGGTATACGTGATGAGTTGGATCAATAACGGACACAGATCTCAAACCATTTAATTTTGAGTTACGTATATGAGCTAAATTTTTTCCAGACATATCTCCAACGATGACCGTGTGATCATCTTGTAACCATAATAAACGATCGCTAAAATGTGTTAAAGGTCCATTAAGTGATCTTTCTTCTAATGTTGTTTCATTTGGTATAATGTCTTTGCTCCAATTTTTTGCCATTGGCGCACTAAACAAGCTTGATCCTTCGTAACTTCGAACAATCCAAAAAATTCTTTCGTTGTCCATATCCAGGGTGAGGCCCATTACTTGCTTTCCGGAATACAGTGGAACACTAAAATAAGTCATGCGATTTTTGCCATTTAGGCGACATACTTCGACGGCATGTCCTGTTGAGTAGTAAATATGTCCTCGCAGCGAGTCTATTTTCAGTTCTCGTGCAACTGCCAAAATTGGAAGAGGTTCCTTTTCTTGTCCATTTAAACTGGATCGTGTTATCTGTGAAATAATTAAAATTTTGGTTAAATACAACTTTGCTTTGTTTAAATTTTATTAATTTTGAGAATGTTTTAATTATTTTTGCAATATACATGTTTTTCAGCAGTTTGAATAAATCATGAGTTAATGTGCAGAATCAGTTACTATTTTTATAGGAGGTTGCAACAGAATCACAATTAAAAAATTCATTTAAAATTACGAAATATTTCTAATTCATTGGTCATACTTCAAATACATAATCATAATAAATTAAATTAGCTGAACTAAATAAAGCGATCAAGAGTAATAACTTACCAATTGCTGGGTAGGATTCGACCAATAAATCCGTTTTCCGATCCAGTCAATACCGATACTTCCAACAGAATCCAAATCACCGAATCGCGACAATCTTCCTGTTGTTCGGTTGTACAACTTCAGAGTAGAATTGCTTACAAAGAATAGAACATCTTCGAACCAGGAAATATCGGAAATATCATGCTCTCCTAGATCTGCTTTTGGAATTAAAGTGTGAATATGCTCCCCTATGACGTCGCTCTGCAGCAAACCGTCACTAGACGACCAAATCAGATAGCGATCATGGTTAGACTTTAAGGTCTTAGCTCGGAACTCAGTGCTCCAGGGTCCTTTTCCAGCTGAAGTGTAAGCAGCAGCCCTAAACGTGTAATTCGTATTTGGCTTCAATTTGTCGACTGTAAAATAAGTGCCCTTGATGTTCCTGATCACGTTGCTAACACTCGTTCCGTCGATTATCTCCAGCTCATAGTTCCATTCCTGCCAAGCTCCTTTACCTTGGTTGCCTAGCAAATGCGGTATCCTCCAGGAAATTTTCGCTTTTCTTGAGCTGAGCAGGGCTTGAACATATCGCGGTGGATTTACTGGCACTGGAATTGGTTGAGCCGAAGGAATATTTACGCAAACTGCGACGAAAGTTCCATTAGATAAACCTGGATACGCGTTGTGATAATAATTATCTTCCTCCTTGTGATGATCTTCCATAAAAAGATCACTTCCATTTGTCCAGTAAAATATTCCATTCGCCATAGCAAGGGATTTAACCAAATTCAGTTTTGGACTTTGTGTATTTTTGCGGATATCTTCACGATCTTTTCCGTCTAAAGTCACTGAAATGACGGTGTTTTCGTCTTGGGGAGGTACCAGCAATCTGAATTTCGTATAATCGACCACAAAGGCACCTAGATGATTACCCTGAATCATATGCAGAGGTTTAACTTCATGCTTAACTCCATTGGATACGTCTCCAAGATCTAAACGGAAAAGTCCGGTGTCGGCGGAATATCCCGTGATGACCCAAAAAAGGTACCCATTAAAGGGATCAACTTGAATGTGGTTCGGCTTCTTGTGCAGACCGGCTATGGCGATTGTAAGACCTTGTCCGTTAAGATCACATCGAGATATTTGCCACACTCTTTGCGAGTTCTGCAAAAAATATTAAAAAAATATACGATGTTAAATTCATAACCCTACCTTTAATTCTAAATATTTCAATTTTTTCTTGATAGAAATTAACTTGAGTTTTGTATTTTCCATGGCTATTTTTATGGTTTTATGTGTTTTACAAAAGCTTTAACTTTTGATATAATAATATATATGTAATTACCGGATGGAGTACTTCTCCTAGGATGTATAAATGGTCATTTAACCAGTCCATTGATAAGAAAGTGGGAAAGAAATTCAACCCCGTGTTAGGAGCAATAATCGCCTCCTTAGGACCAATTCGTTCCAATGGTGCCCTTTGAAATAAATCAGATTATCAAAAATGTTCCTTGTAAATCCAATTAATTTATTTTCTCACTTATAAATGTATCCAGCTTGATCGGCTACAAAGATCAGTTGTTTTGCAACATGAATAGCCATCCCGAGAATTCTGTGGTCGCTCATGTAGAAAACTTCTGGGGGTTCGGAAAGTATGTCGGAACCCTGCGAAAGGACTGAATATTCGGCGCCCAGAATCAATCGGGGTTCCGGCTCATCATCCTTGATCGGCGGTGGCGGTGGCGTTGACACGATCATTTCGGCCGGTGGTCCTTCACCCTCGGAGTTTCTCATCGACACCATAATCGAGTAGTTCCGGGAGGGCGTCAGTTTGTCGAACATGTAGAAATTGTTGCTCTCCGTCGCTGATATGTCCTGTTTTTTGGCCTCTGATTAATCACTAATTCGATTAAGCTAATTAGTGCGATCAAGCAGGCGGGAAAAAATTAGTGGAAACGGCGAATTCATGTTAATGGGAAAGTTAACTTTGTTTGGGTGCAGAGGGGAGGAACATCTAATTAAAATAGAACGGATGTGAAAGTATGTTTGGCTATTTCCAAATTTTATTAATGCGCTCCGGAAATGATCCGGCATCCGAGACTTCACGATGCACTTATACACTAATTACTGAAACCCTGTTGTTTTACTTGTTGTATGCATGCTTATTAACTTATGAGAATACTAAATTAACTGGTAGATAATTTAAGACAGTTTTTTTTTTTAATAATCCAGGTTTTTAACCTTATACTTTAATAAATACATGCATATACTCGTATACTAGGAAATATTTTGTATCATGTAGGTATGTAAATATTTCATCACGGAATATAATGTTATTATTTTTATTGGGTAATTTAATTTGGACCATGAAAACAGTTCAGACACCTCTCAAACTGTCAATAATATAATATAATTATTAATAAAAGCAAGTTTTTTCGACGCACAAAATTTTGCATAAAAAGAGAGTTTTCTAAGGTATCACAAAACCTAAACATTTCTATAGGTAATATAATAAATCGATCGAAATATGTATGTTTTTTTATGTTATCGGCCAGTTTAGAAAATTTGGTTCCAAGATAAATGCGTTTTTATTTACATCTTAAAACCTAATAATGTTGCTTCAGCCAAACCAAAACAGCAGCTACACTAAACCTAAATATACAAAGATCATAAGCAATTTATATTAAATCAAGACGTATTAAATCAAGAGGAAAAGCATTTCATCATTTCTGCTCTCATATCTCTGCTACTGTACACGTCACAATTTTATTATTATATTATTACATTACAAATCAGTGGCGCGACGGCAAGAATGTGAAACTTCCTGAGCAATTAAAATACCATACATACCTTCATTATACTTCTATTGAGTTGTTTCATAAAATATTTATTGTTTTTAAAAACAATTCTTCAGAAAGCGGAATTAAAAGGGCGCCTTGCTAACAAAACCCCGCAAGAGGATGTTGCTATTTAATTAAAAACAAATCTCGTTTTATATAACAGGTGAATAATAATAAAAAAAGGAAATTTGTTTACTATTGAAATTGATTGGCGATTGCTTTGTATATGTGTGTACACCGTGTGTATAATTAGCTCTTGGAAAAGCCAACACATCTCCTACTTTGGATGTACAGTCGAGATGTAAATAATTAACCCACATACTCTCGGATTTGTCGCTATCTTCGGAATAGCGCCAACACCACAGAAACTTATCGCCCATCACCCAAGCAATAAATCGAACGGGCTCATTTTGGCGCTATGCAGGAACCGCCGACGGCGATAACCTGCCACCACTGAGTCGTCCGTTTCATATCAAGGCTTGGGTTTCATGAAAACTTCGATTTGTTTATTATATTCATTCTGAACTTGACTCCGTGTTAATGGCTACATTACGGTCACTTATTTTTGTGCCTTTTCGGAAGATATAAAAGTTTTTCTAATTGTCCTCATGCAATAAAACTTATTATTCCATCATGCTTAAGATCATGCCAAAACGAAACGATCAACTCGGTTCTGATCGGTTGCGATGCCATGCAAGAAAATCATCCCCCAGTGCTGTGCAGATCACTTTATTTCATTTTATTAGCGGTAGTGCGGGCATGCAAATTGTTTGCCCCCCTTACGATTGTTCACATTTTGCGCACATACAAACCGATCACAAAATTGATTGGAATTTCATGATCAATTAATGTTCCACTCAAGGTGAATAATTGTTGTTGTCGGTTCGCCATTTAAGCAGAACTCGTTTAACGTCATCTAGAACCCGACCTGCCGATTAACGTGGGAAACGATGTGACCACTCTTCTAAAAATATTCGCACGAAATTGCAAATTGCTTGAATTACTAACGAAGTCAACGTGACATCGTTTAATCTTACGTATCGTAAGATGGAGAAATATTAAAGTGTTTTGTTTTAAAAATATTTTCTGGTAAAGAACCTTTCCCAAATAACGTAAACAATTCTCAGATGTGATAAAAATCTCTCGCAAAATAAAGATTGTGGCTTATTTAAGATTTAGCGGATTTTGGCATCTTTATTTTGGTTACGTCATTTTTTAAACACATCGGAATTCCCAAGAAATTTTTAAACAACAATATTTTTCATTTAGCTGTTTAAATTGTTTAGAGACAAATTTGGAGTTTAAAACCAATTTTTAAAATAATACAAATTTGACTTGACTTTCTATCGCATGCTTAAATAACTCTCATATTGAAAAACAAATGTAAAATTAAAATAAGCATGAAGAATGGTTCGAAGTTTGTTTCCTTCTACATCATGTTCTTGAATTTAATTTTATTCTTATTAGATCCACAAATTAATATTTCCTTCTCCTTCAATGTCTATGAATATTTCGTAGATTAATAACCTGAAATCGAAAACGTACCATTTCATTGAAAAAAGGCCAATTTTTAAAAACCTGATTTGGAATTTACACTACATTTAATTAATAAGAAATTTTTCATCCATCATATTGAATACATAATTTTAAATTTCAAAATCAGCGAATTCAAATATCGAATTTCAAGTTTGTTTGTTTATGAAATGTTCGCAATAGGTAGGTACATAAAATATCTACTTTTTATGTTCTTTTAAAAAAAATACAGAGTTCTTTGAGTTAAAAACAATCAACGAAATTTTATGAAGAAGTTGGCAAGTTGGTTTACTTACCACCTTGCAATTTAAAGTTTAGAAGCGGGTAGAGCGAAAACGTTCTCTTACTATTTGTAAGCTTAGTATTGTAATTATTATTATTATTATTTTCTTTTTTTTTTTGAATCTACAGTTTTCAAAGATAGTAGTGAGAGTAATAAGACAAGACAGAAAGCAAGCGAGATGAAAGCAGGCGTGTTAATAATAACATGAAAAACCTTTATGGCTGAATAACCCTCAGATGACAAAGCCTTGATCTGCAGCACATATGACAATATAGGCCCATTCGGGAATGGGCCTGGTTCCCATGACACAGAAATCCGTGTGTGATCAACGGCTACAGCTCTTACAATTGCAGGTTCCGATAATGGAACTCCCATGGCTAACGTACTTATGATGACGCTCTGCTCCGACACCAGGACCTCGTCGTAGTTCGGCGACAGGGGAAGGGCAACTCGAAACTGCGAGGTAAGACGAAAATAAGATAGTTAAGATTCGGTCCTTGCATCCTCCAGCATCTTGAGATTGGCATGAGTGTCCACTTACCCGATATTTTGTGTACGGCTGCAAATTATCCACTTTCACCGTCGAGTTGTCCCCCATGCTCTGGTTTCGGCAGAATTTCCAATCCCCGACGACCTCTTCGTACCTCCACTGGACCAAATAGCTTTTCGGGATGTACGGCTTACCTTTCGTCAGTTCGAGCAGCTTCGATGGGATTTCCCATTCGAGCGAAAGTGCAGTCGCAGTTAGGGAATCCGCGACTAGAGCCGGGGCTGGCGGTGTGCCAACTTCTGCACGCAACCATTTAAAATATCGATTGAGTGCATCGTTGCAGCCCATCACACAATAGAGCTCCTTCGGCTCGAGGAGCTCTTCATCAGTCTTGTTCTGGAATGGAATTTCTGTTACAACCTCATCGATCAGACCCTAGATTCCTCCTCGGGTACTTACGCAAACAATCTGACACGAGGAGTCCAGGGCTAGTTCCCACAGCCGACAGCCCAGGGTGCACTGAAATAGAGACGACAATCAATTAGCCAATTGCTCGAAAATTAATATTCGTTTTATTCATGTATTTCGAGGGTATAAAAAATCAAAATGCGCGTCGTCTTCCCATTCGCGGGGACCCGCATCTCGTCTTCCTGTCGTGGACCAAAACAAAGCGGACCTCTGTGGCCGCGACGAATTAAGGACTAATTGGTACGGCGGCCGGACCTTGAGTGCATCCGAAGGCTCGGGAAGTTTTATCGTGATAGCCGCCGTTTAGCCTCTGTCTGGGCGATCCTTGTTGGGACACTTAATGAACTCATCAAATGAGCCCCGCGAGGGTTCCTAATTAATGACGCCCCACGGAAAGATGTTTTTCTTAAGTGTCTAGCTGATTGCATTGCATTCGTTCTCGAGGCTGTAAACGACGTTTGGTTTAGCGCTAATGAGGGACGCTCGCCAGCCATTTGGAGCAAGTGGCTGTTAAACGTTGACTACTTAAAATTTGAAATTAGGCTATAATGCATTCATTACGATTTTTGTTACCTATTCACACTATATCCTTCAATTTAAGATTTATTTCCGAATTTCCAGAGGTTAACACGTATTTAAGAGAAACGAAATTAAAATAACAACTTCAGTTCTAACATAGCATAACATAATGTACTTGCAGAACATAATTAAATACATGTATAAATAGTGTTAAGCATTTTAGCACTGAATACTAAACAACTTCTTTTTTTTATTTGTTCATTTCAAAATTGTCATTTTACAAAGTAAGAACTATGTTGTTTTTTGGTAAGTATCTTTGATATCTTTGCGAGTACAAAATATGACTTCTGTTTTTATTTCAACTTGTATTTTGCAATAAATGCAGCTAACGTAACTTTTTTTTAAACTTTCATTTAATTTCCTTTTCATTCCTTATCTTAATACAATGTAAATCATTTAAAAGATAACTGTACTCACCTTTAGTAACTTTTAAATATTTAAAATCTATAACTTAACATTAACTAAGCTACTTTGTCGCCAGTTTCACTCAGTCTCGAAAAAAATAGGTGGACTGTAAGGACTCAAAATGTTGTAAATGAGGAATACTTGTCAAAATATAATATAATCTACCAAAATATTTGTCATTTAATAAAATCCATCTCAGGGAAATACCAATTGGTCCAGCTAATACGCTTCAAAAATCGATATATAGCTTACAATTTCTTATACTTTCATCTTCATGTTTACCATTTTCAACTGAATATTTAAAAGAGAATAAACTATGAGTTTAGCGTTAAGTCCAATGTTTAACGAAATTTTCTTTGGCCAGAGTAATGATCTGGTTACAATTGCAAGAGTTCAAAGAAACTTGTTTAAATTATCTTCGAAATTGTCTTAATAGCGATGATGCAATAAATTAAGTAGCATTAGATAGTTTTTCCTAAACAATCGCATTGAAGGCCTAAATCAATGGGAATAAATGTACATATTTAATTATTGTGCTGTGTTTTTTTTCCTATAGACAACGACACGAAAGCAGTTCAAATTAAATTTACATTCGAACGAGTTTAAGTTTTACATTTTTGTTTACTATGAAAACAACAACTTATTTATAGTTTGTTGATACTCTATTGCATAAAATTTTATGAAGTGCAATCTTATATAACGCAGTCAAAGCAATGAAATGACGAGCGGTCGGCTCTTACTAACTAGTGAGCTTAGCTAGTTAGCTAGAATATCTGACCCAGCATAAATATTCAGGAGAGAAGAGAGCAGATCACTGACGAACACTTAAAGGCATCTTTCTTTTGTTTTTTCGGTCAATTTGTGGTACAGGCAAGAAGATAATTCCGGAAAACGGGGGCGGCTTACAAAATTAACTCATAAGGCTGAAAACCGACGAGTCAAACATGCGTTCGTTCGTGCAATTCCACACCGAATTGCTACAATCAAAGTGGACACGCGTTTTCTGCGCCTGGTCGAGCGCATATAGCCGCTGGATGGATTGATGCCCCCCGAGCTCTTAAGGGCTAGATAAATTCAAAAAGACTCTTTAATGTGCTCCAATCAACTTCTCAAGATGCTCCTCTTATTTATGCGGCTGGCAGAAGATAAGAAACTTTTGAGCCACCACCGGTTGATCCAGGCCACACAGCATCCCGGAAGGAGATCAAAAACTTTCGTCAGGCGGCTTATTGGCGTTCAATCGATTAAAGGCAAATAGAAAAAGTGAAGCGACCGGAGCCGAAAACCACAGACCACATCCAGTGACGATTTTTTCAAGTTTTTATATCATTTCTCATATCTTTTTATCCCAAGGCACCTGGTTAATAGCTCTCATCGGACCTGTGCCGCTCGAAATAAAAAAATTTTGGGTGCCTGTGGGAAACGCTCGGATTCCAGCGCGAAGCCTTAATTATGTTTCAGGCTTCTGTGCCGCATCGCGCTTCAACCGTTTGAACAGTTGACAAAAGCGTATCGGCTTCGATTAGTTAATTAAGCCACTCCGGCTGCATTAACAAAAATTTATCGGTCAATGCTAATTGCTAATTTTAGTGGCCTCCACACATGTAGTTTAGGTCTGACCTGATCACATACCTTCGAGGAGATGCCTCATTTAAAAAAATGTCGTAATTCGCTGGAATATGTGTGCCTGGTTTATTTATGCGTCTTGTAAATTGCCGCCTGAAGTGACTATAAACAATCACAGAATTTCTTTATAAAATACGCAAAAGAAACAAACCAGACATTGCCGAGACACTTGAAAAAACATAAACAAATGAAACACTTTTACTTTTTAAGGTGGATGCATTTTGAAGAAAATGCAGTAATTTTCTGCATTTCGGTTTCAATTGCTACTGGGAAGCTATTTTAAGTGGAAGAAAAGATGTCGCCATGACTACTCGAAATCAATCGACTACGGTGGTGATGATGTAAACAGCATTTAAAAAAATTATTATTCATACCATAAACATCACTGGGAGCGGCAAGACAGTTGACTTTTTGCTTGAAAATTCGTAAACACGTGATTATTCAATAAATAAGAGAATTCATGGCAGTAAATTTACTGGACTTGTGAATGATATTTTAAATTATTTGGAAATGTGCCAACAACCGCGCCACAGTGGCAACTTGTTTAAGAGGTTTTGTCATGGCTAATGAAATATCTCTATTTACTACTTACGCGCGTACATTTATTATAAACAAGTAACTTTATTTATAATTTTTTGAAACTAAATGTTTAAAATAGCATTTGATGATTCAAAAGTTATTATTATAACCTAGTTAATTACTACTATATCATTGTAGCCTGTATAACGCGAAATAAATAAATAAAAAGATCAATCATTTTGTCATTTTGTGAGGAGGTTTCGACCAGAATTTTTGTTCTTTGATAATGAATTAAATTCGTTTTATTTTATTATACCTTGTCAGTAAAACACTATTGAAAAGAAATATTTGAAACTGTTATCACTAATTTACAATAAAACTATCCAAAGTTTTCCTTTCCGATTTTAACTTTCTTTTAATATCGAATATAAAAATATATTTTTTTTTTTGGGCTTTAATAAAATAGTCTATATGAGTTTAATTCACTAGGAGATGAAATATTTGAATTTTTAATTATTTAGCAAGAACATTATTTTACAGTTGGACTAATTTAAATACATCTTTCGTAAATGTGTAAAACTTAATGTCTAGCAACAAATGATAATATCATTCCTGAAAATGAAGCATGTATGTATTTTTAGGCGTGTACTCGTAATTATTATAACACAGACAAATAATATATCAGTAGCACATAGAAATTAAATATTTATGACCTTTATCCTATAGTGAGTAATGTTTATTTAGATAGGATTTGAATATATGAAAAATGCTGCTATTGAACAAGAAACAACACACGCTTTAAGGAATAAACAAGGAATTACTTAATATTCTAAGTAGAAAAAAAAATTATATAATGTAGATAAGTTCAAATTTCGTAAGAAAGAAATACTTCGAATGAAGTTATATAATGGTTTTACGCGATTAAATTGTTTACTACACAATATAAAATGCTATGTATATATAAAAGAGGTATCTATATAAAAGAATTATTTGATTGGATTTGTTTTGTAAACATCTATCAACTATATTTGCTCCATATGTATACAAAACAAATTGTAAACGATATCAAATATACTGAAATGATGATATATGAATTTCTGAAATTTGATCTGTAGTTTATTTACTAGATCTTCGATTTATATTTGCCAAAATTGTTAGAGCTAATTGTATAATAAGTGTTGCTGAATCTGCAAAAGGGGTGATGATAATCAGTAATTTTGTTTTCTATTTTGGTTGATGTAAATAAGATAAGGTTCGTTCATTCATTATAACATAAAATTCGAGTCCACGCGTTTCAGTCGTATCTAATTTGTAGTGCTATCAAATCCCGATCCCAGCCTCATCCATCATCAAAGTAAACAAAATGCTCCCGTAACTCGTGTATTCTGTCCAATTCAATATTAACAAGCCAAAACCCTTGACTGCAGCGATTGATTGATGCCTATAAAGTTCTGCAGTTGTGGTCAAACAATAGATGTCACTTGAACAGATTTTGCCATCAAAGAGGCCCATTCGAATCCGCCCTTTTCAAAACATGCACCGCCGCATCGCCAGATAGATTTCGCCCTTTTTTCTCTGTTTTTGTCTAGCCTGGGCCCGACAATGCCGGCATTTTCCGAGCGAGGCTTCAATCACTTCAAAGAGTTCCAATTCGAGTGGCCACTGGAGTCCTAATTGAGACATTTTCCCTGGTCGTATCAATTACTACTTGGCCGGTCGCTGTTTGTTGGTTTCATCGGCAGAAAAAGATAGAAAGATGAGCCGGTCTGGTTTCAAGTGGCCAGCTTAGGGGCGGATTGCGATTGTTCGAAATTAAAACTGACATCGATGTATTTTAATTTTATATAGCGTGTCAGTCCGAGATAATTCTGGGCAACAGCAGCGGAGTCCTTGATGTAGCTGAACGCCTCAAATTGCCCCTCAGGCGTCAAGAGGATGAAAGAAAATAAATCATAAATGAAATTTATACTTTAGATTACAGCCAGGATATTAGATTTGACATTAATCCATCTATTAACCAAAAACATCGTGCAGATGTTCCTTTAGCGAAAAATTTTATTTCCACCACGGGCTCTCGCAAACGATTAGCAAAGTGTGAAGGATGATAAATGTGGCAATTAAATTAAGGCCACCAAAAGTGTAATCTGCCTACTAAGTTGGCACATTAATCTACTCCTGGCTGCGGTTTTGACGCAGCGAATTGATGAACTTTCGCTTCGCCAGCGCAATGTACTCTGAAATTGAATGCTTTTCGATAAGAGCTATCTTTACCGCGGCGGTGGCTTATAAACAAATATCGCCCAACCAACGCAATTCAGAAGGTGCAATAAGAAAATCTTCATTACGCCAAGAAATTAATCTAAGTTCATAAACAGTGGAGTTGCAGCTGCTGGTCTAATTCGCTTTCTATGCGGAGTACTGTCTAACTTCAGAATTTTTAGAAATCTTCAAAGACCTCACACGCATCAAATCCCACCGGGTGATAACAGACAGATGCGTAGCACTCGGCTCCTGGATCTTGTCCGCATTTATGCTAGTGATACTCTCTTGAACTATTTATCAGTTTAATTACTATGGACTTCTTGTTGCGCTCAAATCATAAACTTTTTTACTCTAATGCAATCAGACTACTATAAGGAACTTGACGCCACAGTTTCGTAAACTATTTAGACGGGAGACGTATTTAGATGCAATAGTTCAAAACTATTTTTTAACTTTTAATTGTGACATTACGAGATGATCTAGATTAGCCCAGTCTAGATTATTGACGGAATTATCACTAGTGCTATATTGAAACTAACCCCAGCATATTCTAGAACGATGTAAGTTTGTTGTAAATAAAAATAGTTCGTCGCAATGTTAAGGACATAAAAGTGTTTGTTATTAGTGTCCCATTATATGAACTTTTGGATTCTACAAACACCAAATTGTTTACATTGACATCTAAAGTTATTACCCTAAATTTCTTTAAATCGCTAAAAAGATGTTCATTTTCAGATTCGCATTACGCTTTGAAGTACTCGTAAGTCAAAAAATTGTTATATATCAACGATATTTACTAAGCCATTTTAAGTTAACTATTGAAACTTTGAACAAAAAAAAATTGCTCACACTCTGTTAATAATTAAAACTCCAATTTATTTTAAAAGCATTAATAAAAACGGCCCCGAAAATTCCATAGAATTTTCGCACTATGCCGGTCAATTTAAATCGCCTATTTATATCCATGTGGATATGAAAAGAAAACTGGCAACAAGTATAGAAAGGCACTTGGTTCGAATGAACGGATTAATGAGGAAGTGGACATTACCACTGAGCCATGCTACAAAAAATATCTTTTATGGTATTATGCGGCACTTTAACTGACACTTTGCATGTGAATGAATGCGCTGGATGAAGTGCAGTCCAGACTCCAGCATCAATGCTAAATGGACCAAAGCCGCCTTAACAAGCATTCGTTAAGCGCCCGAAGGAAGGAGCGCGAGCTGAGATATGAAGATCACGATTAAATATTGTCCAAATAGCAGAAACCGCAACAGAAGTCGCGGAAATTCGTGAGAATTCTGTTAGGGATGATATAAGAAACGCTGCCAGCGCCTGCACTTGTCGCAAATTAGCTACCAGACGAAATAGGGTAGGAGACTATTGGCACACATGTCCAAGTCCGTGAATCAGCCGTATAATTAATTTTAAAATAAGTGCAATCCGAGTGCCAATTGTCTTGGATTAAAACTTATTGTTTGCAGCTTTGGCTGAGATTCTGGCTGTCCAAGAAAAATCTTGGCGCCAAGTAGCCATGTCATAACAGTCAATCAACTCTCAGAATTGACTGGGAGATAAAATATGTCTCGTTTATTAACGTCAGATGATCATTAAAATCAGAACTATGAGTTACTAGTGGCGTACTTTTCGCAATAATTGTTATCTCCCTATTTTGTTTACTCAAGTCGCGCAATTAATATTCTTCTGATTAATTGACCCTTGGGCATTAATTTTGTTGGATAAGTATGAGGATCATTATTTTGCGTATACTCTCCTTAAAAAAATAGATTCCAAAAATGTTTTTTGTTTCTTAATTGTAATCATTTTCGTTTAAAGATCAACTACAAAGAAATTAAAAGAAATGTAATAAATTAAAAGGATTTTATTATTAAGATCTTCATGACTCTCTTACCTACCCTTATCTACATCTTCAAGTTTACTCAATCTCGAACTTAATGATGTGTAATTAAATATTTTAGCATTATTATAATTGATGTAATCATGTAGGTATTTCCTCGAATTTGTTTTGGTTACAACTTGTCAAAAATACAATCAACTGCGGTCTATCAAATATCGACTTTTTATTAATAAAATTAATTTCCCAAAGGCAATTTAAGTGAATCTAATATTTTAAATAGCAAATGCCTTTCTCTGCATAACTCTTAAATGCATACAATAGCTAGCCCCATAACTTAAGGGTTAAGGTAATAAATCAAAATTATCTGTAAAACCACATTTAAGTATCTTGAAAAATTGTGCAGTAGCAGCGGGGGCCGCTAAATGAAAACGACATTCGGTTTGGGAAGAGTCAGAACTTTTGGAAAATCATTGACCCCTGCTGAAACAATGACAAGCCCCAGACAGTGGTTTCAAATTTAAAATTTGTTATTTAAGGAAGGAAGTGTATCACGAGTTAACGAGTGTCAATTTGGGCAGATGATGTCTACGACAGTGCGACGACTATAAATTTTTAGTTTTACTAAAGACATATGCGTTTCTGGTATTTAATGAAGGGTTCATAAAGAATCCCTAACGATTTTTTATGTTCTTAAATTTCCTTCTCTAGTGCATTGTGTAATTACAGACCAAAACCATTTCTCTGGTAAGTCTTTTTAAATTCTAAAAAACAACGACCGGAGCTATTCTAAATATGTTCCCAAAAGAACAATACCACCTCAGGTTTTGCACTGAAAAACACATTCCATAGGACGGCGTCCACGAGTATATCAGTTTTTCTTCTTCCGGGCCGGACACACGGTTCGCTGGGTACCTGTGCCGGAGAGTATCAAAAAACGCGCCTTAAAACACTTTGTAGTCAGATTACGCTTCTTGTTTGGCCGTCCATTGACGGAACACCAACACATGAGTCCCATTGATTCATCTGGCTCAAAACATTTGGGACGTAACTCGATTGTGATTTATGCGAATATGCAGTCAACACCTCACCTGTTTCATATAGCAGTCTTTTCCACAGCCAACATTCAGATGCTCCAAATTAGTTCTATTCTGAAAGCAAAATAAATAAAATATTAGTCACTGATTTAAATTGTAATGTATTTAAATAAAAATTATTGAAATGCGAAAAAAAAAAATCAACCGAATGCGACCGTGACAGGACTCGAACCTGCAATCTTCGGATTCGAAGTCCGACGCCTTATCCATTAGGCCACACGGTCCTTGCACAGCATCCCTTCGGATAGGCGAGAGAAGGCGTTAAATCCTTGAGAAAAATCGATATTTGCACACAAGGAGGTTGCTCTGCTGCTTCCCTTGCAGATCAAACCCTCCACAGAATAATAGAATTAGGACTGATTTAGTACAAATACTATAATATTAGGTACTATTTAAGTTTTGTTTAAATTCTTGTATATGAAACCTTTACATTGCATATGTATATTCCTTAAAAAAATTTTAACATGTTGAATAATTTTAATTTAAGTTAAAACATCTAACCATTTTATATTACGGCGACCAATGTAAAAGGGCATAGTCGATGGAAATGATTGGATTCATATATTTGTTAAATGTTTACTTGCGTTATAATGAAATAGAACAAATTCTGCTATTTTATTTTACAGATTTTTAAACTTTATCCATTTCTCTTTATGATGATTAAAAAATATGTCAATAACGCCTCATTAAACTAGTATTGTTAAAAATTAAGGCAATTTCATAAATAAATATAATTGTCGTGTTTCTTTTGCAATTTTACGATTCACCAGACTATCAATAGTATTAGCACAAATTACATATTTCAGAACGGGGTTAAAATATGTAAACAAAGCGTTTTCATAAAATACCCTCTATTTAAATTCGACGCTCCTAGATCATCAAACTCTACAACTGCATTAGTAATTTCTGAGACAAATAACTTCCATCAGTTATTTCAAATTTTTCTATTTTTTGAAAATCATTTTACCCTTAGTCTGTTGTGGGTATATTCAAGACATCGGTTGTGAATAATATTGCAGGGTTTGAAAGAAGCACAAGTTCAATCATTGCATAACCCATGCTCCTGAAGAACAAGAGGAGCGGACTGTTCGCCAGGTTTAGCTTGGTTTAATTAATGTTTCCGTAATCAGTTAATAACCTCCGTGGCCTCTCAGCGCTGATGCGCTAATTGTAGCCGGTCGTCTCTGTCCAGCCGGCTAAAACTAGTCTTAATTAAATTTTTTAATTCTATGCCCCGTGCCGCGTGCTGCAAATTTCACTCGCTTGGAACTAATAGATCACGAACGCGTCCACTCCGCAACTTGTGGCGTGGCTGCGAGCCGGCCATTGTTATTAAGACGAAGGCTTGTGTCAAGGAATTATGATCCGAAAGGGCCGTGCCGTGCCACCAGTGGTTTGCATCGCATTTCGACGAATTTTTTATTGTGCTCATGATTTTTGCCGCCAGTGTGCACTTCATGCTGTAGTAAACACTTGGCGGGCTCGAAATGAAATGGACAAAATTAAAATAAAAAATGTTGCAAGCAGAAAAAAAAATTGAAAATACAGTGGACTCGACCGGACCGGAAGATTTAGTTTAGGGTCAATTAGTCGAAAAGGGTGCTGCTGCGAGTTGCTCTTTCAGCCGTGGACAACCATGAGGGAAGCTGCGCTCGCCAACGAAGAGTTATGACGGGGCATATGAATTTATTTTACCATGTCAAGCACTTGCACGGCTAATAATAGACGGTGTATTTACAAACAGAGGACATTTACTCTTTTCGAGTCACTTTTCCTAGAATTAAACTTAATATTTCACTTAAGCGAAACAATGGAACAATATGTGTAATTTAAGATTCAGCTCTACTGTAACATACATAACATATGAATGGGTACGTCCATAAAAATCACTTAACTTCATGACATGCACATTTAGACTATCAAATATGTATATTATAAACAATTATAAACATAGGTACTAATTTTTATTAGTTTAAGAAAACCATTGTTTTTTTGCTGCAATTCGCGTGTCGAAATTCAAATCTGCACGCCAAGTAGAGAGTCCCAAATCACACTAAGGATTATAGAATATTCAAGATTTTAACCTTAATATTCTCAAAAATGAGTTTTTCTGCTGTATATATAAATTTACAAAACGGAAAATCTTGCACTTTGAATCAATCAAATAAAAAGTTTGAGGGAATGCTGGTGACATATTAGCCCGTTCAGCGAAGGCTGAATCCGCCAAAATTATAACATCAATATTTTTGAATTAACAACCCTTAGGTCATAATCTAATATTCTGTTTTTCATATATAAATATAAAAAAAAACTAACATCTCTCTGAGTCAGCAGTTATTTCAACTTAGATTATAGAGGGCGACTTTATTCTTAAAAGGGCTTTATTTTGATTTTCATTTAGCTTAAAAGTAGTAAAATATATTACAGTAAGTAAGGATTTCGCATAATAACTTTAAAAATTGAGTTATTGAAGTTAGTTCCATTTATTAAAAAAAATTTAAATTGTCCACTTTTGGTACCACGGTTTGTCCAAATTATTCGTAATTTTGTTCCAAAGCATTTAACTGCTAATACAGTGTATTTAAAATTTAATATTCCTCCTTAGTTATTTACATCCCAGAAATATTGAAAACATTTACATATATTATCACATAAAACTTGACCGATTTTGTTGGAAAAGGTAACATATCTACAATAGTTTTTACATCATTTTCGAATTCTCATAAAATTAACAATACACTAAAATTTATATGTTGCAGGGATTCGAAATTATTACAAAAGACTTAATTATTACACATTCTTATATTACCACAGAATTTAAAAAATTACTATATAAGTTTACAAAAATTATAGAAGAATTATTGAGAAATGAAAAGATGCGGATTAAGTAGAATAAATTAGGCTAAAATAGTGAGTTTTCGGTAACATTAAGTATTGTTTATTGGAATTATAAAGAGAAGAATTTGTATGGTGAATCTAACATAATGTCACAAACACAAAAGTTCAACTATATTATGAACAAAAAATTCGATCTATAGAATAAGTTTAAGTTCGCAATAGAATGGAATTGAATTGATAAAACGACAAAAACGCTCTCAGTTAAACGATAAAATTGTCACGTGAGCTAAACTCGGCGAGTTGATGGAATCAGCGGAGCACCTACCACCTACCTACGAGCGCATCAGCGATGACAGAAAAATTTCACTGGATGATATCCCCAACAGCTCCATAAACATTGAATCGACCTTCGCGCAAATCAGCCGCTGCGTCTATTGTTGTCTAATAATTTCTAGCTCGACTCATAAATCATCCACGGGATTCGTATGCAAATGGGCGGCCGGGCCGGGCCACAAGCGCGCCAGGGAGCGATGCGCGGGATAATCGCGGTTTCATAGTAATTGAAGGCATTCTTAAGGCGGCGGACGACGACTGGTACCAGCATCACCGATCTTCATCAGCCCCTGGACCAGCCGAACGAGCCCTGGGGAGGTCATCTTTGGAGAGGAGCTGAAAGCCATCGAAGCAAGTGGCGATAAGAGTGTCACTCGATGACTGGAAAAAGACAATCAGCGAGTTGTGCGCTGATTGCCCAGCTCTCCTTGAGGGGGATGCGAAAATCTTTGGCGGTGCGATTCCGTCTTATCGGCAACTACTGCCCTGACCCTTCCTATCAGATTTTCTCGTTTGCCTCTTTGGATAGCCGCTTCAACAGCGCGAAGGGTTAAAGGGTCAAGAAATTCTCGGATACCCGAGATAAGGGAAAACAATGACCCCTTTGCTGTTGAGGCACTTTCACTCGGTTAATCCTTTTGCGGCGCGGCCCTCAAATTCGGGGAAAAAAGCGACGCCGCATCGCCCCGATGCACTCTAGATTCTAGAGTCTAGCAGCTAGCTGGACAGCCGTGAAGGATGGAAGGAAGTCCGGCCTCATTCGCCTTGGGTGCGGATGTTCATTCACAATTTTTTATTTTATTCCACAAAAACTCACCCGACTGGAACTCGAGTGCAACTGAACGAAAGTTTTCTGAAGGGCACCGTGCAACGCAAGACAACGCAGCGTTTGTTCGCGGTGGAAGCAGTCCTTCATCCTGCTTGGAGCAGTGCGTGCTCATTGACGCGTCCTAATCACTTCCTTCGGCTCTGCGAAGCGAATTTTAGAAGCAAGCACTGAGCTTCGAGTTATATTTTAATTAATAAGCACTGGTTAAAAAGTTATTTTTGTAGTATACCGCTGATAATTTTCTTTCATTATATACATAGGTACCTCATACCATATCTCATAGAATTTTTCAGATTACACTGGTTAACAAAATTTACCTTTTTGCCTTTGTTTTTTGCATGAGATGAATTTGCTGACTCGTTTAATGATAACTAAACACTAACGTAAAATATCATTGGACATTTTCATTTGTGAATTCGTATATAGAAAAAAATCTTATAGAACTTGCTTAACAACAAAATTATTGTTTCACAACACGCAATATAACTCGCAGAGGCATCGATACCTCAGAGGGTGGAGTTGTGAGACCAAACATTTGAACTCTATATATTTTATAAGCCCGGTATTGCGTTTATTTAGCGGCTAAATTTTGTACCTATAAAAGAATACAATATATACTAGGCTTTAAGTTGCAAATTAAGAATTTTCTATTTTACGTCTGTGTTTAGGCCAAAATAACTTTCTCAGGAATAGGAGGAATATTTTAAGGTACAAAATAAATTAATTAACCTTTTGTTTGATTAAATAAATTCACAAGTAATCAACCTTTTCCACATTTAATACAAAAAAGCAACCACCAAGTGCGAATTAGATTAGGGTTCCGTATCTACTCTATTCATAAGAAGAAGGTTGCGACGATTGCCACTTAAATTAACAATGGAGTGAAAATAAACTCAAAATAATTGAAAATTAATATCGCCCATTTTTATTTGTATTTGTAAGTCAGAGTACTAAACCCGAATTTTCAAAATTTTGGTTACAAAGTTTAAATCAGCGACCCCTAAAACACAGCACTGATACATTAAAATGTATTCAAGTTGCAACCATATTTTCATTATAACCTCGAAATTTTGAAATATTGAATTTGATTAATAATTAATGTAAAACGCGCTATTTGTACCTATCCCAAATGTCGGCAAAAACTCGATTTCAAACCTATATGGCGCACCTCTTAAATTTTTGATTTCTAGAAAAGAATAGATAAAATATTTCTGGTCATTCTTCAGATTTTTTCTCTGATAATAATTAAAGTATCGTTATCAAAGCAAAATTCCTTTGAAAACCGAAATTATTAAGTCCTAGTGCAATTACAATAGTAGCAATACTTATTGTTCTATTTTTTATCGACAACTTTTTAGAAATCAAACATTTATAGGGTGCGGTACGCCTATAGTTTTGAAACGAAGTTTATAATGGTTATATTAAAAAAATGTCAATCATACTGTTATCATAAAATAATATAATGTACATGTTTTAGGAACTCCTCATCATTTTGACTTTATCGGGCGGACACATTCGGTTGATTCCGATAGCTGCAGTTTTAACATAACAAAACAAAATAATCAACTCGATTGCAATTACATATATTTTGTAATCCACAAACATTTATAGATATCTCTGAATGTGATTCACTTTCACTTTAGAGAAGTTATTTACGTTTTACGCATACCTATGATAATAAAAGGCGGCAAATTGAATTTTTTGGCTTTTTTACAGTGCTACTATAGTACTTAAAAATAGTACCTTATACCAAGTAAATTGAATATTCACAATAAAATGTATATTGGTATTAAAACAGAAAAATCATTTAAAATTTCCTTGAATACCTTCCTATTAATAAATGCTTGTTTCTTGTTTCTTATTTTCAAAGAATATCTTTAGAATCACATGCCAAGAAAACGTTTATTGATCAGATGAGAACAGTTTCCGTAGAACACTAGAAGACAACAGCAAAGAATCAAGTGAACAGCAATCTCATTTCCATAAGACCGAACTGGCAACTGTACTCAATTCTGATTGCAGCAGATATTGCAATTATTTTCTAATTTTCCGATTAAATTCACAGGAATTACCTACCTGCGTCATAAATTATTTCTCTGGCACATAACCGCCAGGTATTACGCAACGCTTAATTAAAACAAAACATAAAGTGGCGATAATTACGCTATGCGGCATCTACTTCTAGAAGCCGTTCAGCATCCGAACTCTATGCCCGGATCTTTAATCTTTGAGATCCCCTAGGCCTCCTTTAGCCGAGATGACGGCGATTTTTAAGAATTCTCATGTGCGCCGCATATGAGTATCGGGTGAACGGTCATACCCGGGCGATTTGCATAAAGAGGCCATTAAATGTCATTAACTCGTCACCATTTTATCACTGGTGTCCCCTAAAAATTTTGTGACAAAAATAAAGGGGAAGCAGCCGAAAAGTATCAATCACGAGGGGTGCGCTATGACTTGATCGGGATTACGGCCTGGGATCAAGTTACCAAATTACGCCCTTTTATCCGATTGATACCTGTTAGCGTCTTGAGACACAAGGTGAAATCGGGACAGGTATCGGGCCAGCAAAATCGCAACTTCAACTGCAGACTTGCAGCTGTGGTCGTCGGCTAGGGAGCCCCGATCGAGCGTTTTCTGCACCAATTCAGCGCTGCAAACAGGAAGGATGTATCCGGTAATTTTCATGAGCACAATCACAAATGTGTGTATGAATCGCGGGCCGTCCCCTTGGCCAGTTGCAAACCAGCTAAAGTGTAATTTGTTTTGTTTTGATGCGCTCGTAACCACTTTCAATGGGCGATTTTCATTCTAATCATCCGCGAAGATCGCAACGATCTGATTAGTGTCGCCGAGCAGAGCCCAGAACCTGCACAAGTGTGACTCCGGCATTGTTCCAGGTTAACGTACTAGATGCTAGCCAGGTCTAATTTTAGAGGTCTGTTGAGGGTTGACATGCGTTTCGTGCAGCAGTTTGGGGGTGGATTGCCTTTTCAGGGAGGTTGATGAAAATTAATTGAGGTTAGCTCCGAGCAGGACGCTTTTACAATTTCGTTACTGCTCACGATACTGGTAACAAATTGACAGAGTTTACGAAAACTTTATTTAATAAAATAAGAGAAATTTCGGAACTCCAAAAGATACAAAAAAAAAACATTCACTTTCGAATTCTCTTTTGCTATACTTGTAGTATAAATAATAACCTAAGATTTTACTAAATATGACTGTCGATGGTGTTCTATAGCATGAAAATTATGGTAGTCAAATTATCGCGCCAACTTCGATGATCAAGTACAATTTTAAAATATGATCCAAATAAGAAATCATTGACTCCAAAAGCCCTGGACCGATGGGTCTATATTTTAAATCGGTAAAAACTGAATTCATTTTCAAATTAGAATATATGTATATTGAAAGAAACGCAAGTACAATTTCAAAACTTCTATCCCCGCTCGTAACCAAAATTGGTACACTACTGATGAGCTCAACTGATGGGGATTTAATTCACATTATTCTTAATTGGGAAAAGATTGCTCAAGCGCATCGATCATTTATTGATAGAATCATAGAACCTTTTTTGTGTATTGTACATAACAACGTAATTGCTTTCATTAGTCTGTTATTTTACGTAAATTATGATATGAGCCGTTGGTAGATGCAAATTACTAATTATGAATCATAAGAGGATCACTGTATTGAAACATTAGGTCTGAAATAACAATATGTAACTAGCTGTCTAATTTCAGCTTGTTACCCTCATGAATGTTGATAGCAATATTATTTCTAAAAACTTCCTAAGAAATGTTTTTATTTGTAATTTATACATTTTCGAATTTTCACAAAATTGATTGACAGATAATTATTGTAATTTTTTAAAATCTACGAGAATCCATTCATTATTAAACGTATGGACAAGATTGAAAAATGTAATTTAAGTTTTTATATTTATATCTAACTCTCTTCCCAGTGCTAAATATGACTTCCTTTTCTCACACATTGCATAACTCTGTCGTCTAATTGCACAATAGTTATAGGAGAAAATTTGTTACGAATGAGTAAATATTTAGTTATAAAAACAACAATTACATCTATTTTTCATTTGTGTTAGAAATGGTATATTTTTGACACTACCTTATTCGAGGTAAGTCTGATTGTAATACTGAAACGAGCTTTACTTTAAAAAACAAATTATTTACTATGTACAAAGACTACAATAAAATCTTACTATCAACTAAAAATTAAGTGAAAAGCTTAAAAAAACAATTGTCATTCATATTTGTGTCAGGGAGTTTTTATATGGAAAAGCTATGTAATTATTTAATGGTTTCGTGCCACATCATCTCGTTTATAGTTCGCAGCACTTTTAATGCGGAAGTAGCACAATTTGTGTGCGCTGCTGGTTGGTCTCAACTTGAATAAATGTCGCATTATTGCAAAGACACAGCATCACCACAAATTATTCACAATGGTATATGGTTATTTTGCGACTGTATGAAATCTTTCGAGGCGTGAAAGACCGCCACTGCAATTTAGAAGCAAAACACACCAGGGTAAGCTTTCACGTTTCATCGCATAAATTTAGGTCTTGCGACATTCACTGTATGAATTATTATTAAAAAATAAATAACTTTCAAAAAGTATAGTTATACGCTTATTTTGGTTGTAGCAAAATGAGGTAAGTTTCTGAAAATATATTTTTCTTAGCGACAGCACACGTTTATTTGCTTTTCTCTTAAACAGTTTTAATCACAATTAAAATTAAAATTCTAGGAATGCAAAAATTGCACGTGATACTCAGTTCATTTCTCGCTAGTGTAGTTGCTTTGCATGACTCTTATCTCTTTCTTGTATCAATTTAATTGCAAATTGCTAGTACTTCGGCCGAGCGTGACATGTTGCTTTCTAACAACAAAATGTTTGGTATGAAAATAGAACTGAATATTTGCGACAGAACTGCTGCTTAGTATTAACTGGCGCCTTATTGAATCATAAAACGCAAAAATCTAAACGATTACTAAAGGTGATTGTGTCAGACACTCTATCTTAGTGCAATTTATTTGATATTATTTTTCAATCTTCTTTTATTAAAAATATCAATAAAAATATTTTAAGTCAACTTTTCGTAATTTGTATTAAATAAAAATTATATTTTTTTATACAAATTTAACTCACTAGTGTAATATAAAAAGTTAAAACAGTACATCCAATATCCAACCATTAAAAAATTAGCAGGCAGATTTATCATATTTCTTAAATGTAACTGCTTACACATATTTTCGACTCTTAAATAAAATCCGAATAAAAACGTTTACACAACTTGAATTGCAATACAGTCTAACCTTCATGACTTGTCTTAAAATAAGCTCTGCTATATTAAATTTCATATCAAAAATGTTTCTTTCATTCCCGATCTGATGCTGATCAGTGATCCCATCGCCGTAATCGAAATGGTAATCAACCAACATATGATAACCACATGATCAAGATGTGTCAGTTTCGGGTATTTATGCAACGAGCATTAATTCAACTGAAATCATCAAAACGATCGCTCCCACAACAAGTGGTCATATTTTTTTGAAGATTCAACTTTAAGAAAACATAAGTTTTTGCCGAATGCGCGTAAGAGCATCATCACGACATGTTGGAGTTACAAAGTAGAAGCGCCTGCCGCCCGAAAGGGGTGATATTTTGTTTTGGGCGCCTACATGTTTTACTACGCTTGAAAAAACTGGTTTTCTCAGAAATGTGCTTAATTTTCTTTAGTCTAGCCGTGAATGATTTGTGATTTATATAACGATTCTAATGAGTAATCTGGGAAAAGTTTGAGGCGACAAACGTGTTTTACTTTAAAATAAGTATACTGCATCAGGTCTTATCATTTGTTTTTTCACAATAATTTGTTGGTTTTTATTTCGATAACATATGTATATGCACATAAAAGTTGTCAGGTAATTTTTATATTTCTTTCTATAAAGAATAAAAGTTTCAGATGACATCAAATCAATTTAATTTATTCCTGTTGATTGCATTTACTTGGACGTTTCCGAATAATGAATTTGTTGAAGTCATCTTAGAAATATACATACATATGTATGTATACACAGTGACTATCACGAAAATTCGGCCAAACGCAAAATTGTATAACAGCGATCCCCTCATCATGACGGTAGTGTGATTAGGGTCATTATTCTTATAAAATTTGAAATTTCTGTTGAAGTTTTATCGACTATTAGCACACAATATTTTATTTACAAGGGAATATTCCCAACCCGAAATCTCCGAATTTGTAGAAACTTGACAGGAATATCATCCTTAATAAGACATTTAAAAACCATTTTCATTTTCATAATAAAGCATCCGTTTCATAGGTTAGGATATTAACATGAATGTACATACATAATAATACATACCATATGTATGTATGTAGGAATATATAAATATCCTCATTTATACTATTAATATTTCTACCTATATAATTTTAGGTATCGAAATGAGTCCATTAATGCCTGTTTTTACCCTAATAATAAGGTATGTATAGAGCATTAAAAGAACAAATTTAATGTCAAGGATTTTGACATTACCCTCTAAACTAAACTCTCAATTTCGTGTCTAAAAACTTTACACTCAATGTAATTCCATAAATATTGAAGATAACTTTCCTAACATAATTACAAAACAAAAAAGATGGAATAAAAAGCTTGAGTCCTTATCACACTCCAAATGACATGACAAATCAAAGAGGCTTCAATCGATGACACGAGCTCATCACGAGAGAATTCAATTTTAATGATTTTTTCGTTTTGCTCATTTTTTTTTTTCTTAAAAACCTTCTAAACACGGAGTTACCAGAGGGCCACCAATTGAAGCATTAAAGACGACATAAATCGTCCTTATCTTTAGAAGCTATCGAAACGTCGTCTTTCGAGATAAACAATCCCAACTCGGGCCCGTTAAAAAAGCTCAAAAATCTTAAAAATAACGTAGAGGTTATGAACTTTCTCAGTGTTTTGTTGCCGTATAAATTCTCCGCAGACGTATTGAATACTTTATGAATTTTTAGTACTTTAAGCAGTGCGCTTGTTATCTTAGTTAAAAAATTGTATACGTTTACTCATTAGTTTTTATTTTATACAAAAGTTGTTTATCAGCATAATATTTACGGACAGTGCATTGCTTCTTAAGAAGTATCTTAAAAATCAAGACAGTGGTCAGTTCCCACCAAAATCAAGTCCTTGAACTCTCGATTTGTATTGATTCAGTATTAATTGCACTTGACATTTCAGCGAGGAGCGCGTCCATTCAGCCGACCGCCCGCGCTGGCCGTAATCGTGGTCCAGCCGACGTCGGGCGTCAGCATCAGGAAAGTTCACTTCATTCATTATGAAAAGCACAGCAGCTGGACCGCATGCTTCTGCCCTTTGAATCAATTTATCCAATTAGATCAGACAAAAATTCCCCGCTACGACGACGCGGCCCCGGCAAATGTGTGTAGGTAACGTCTTCAAACCTTCTTGAACTTATCTTCCGGATTTACGATGATGGCTTCTTGTCTCCGAGGGGCTTTCGGAGATTTTGGGGATTTGATGCGTGCTTAGGATAATTGGCGGGTGGGCGAAAGTACGCCGTACGGGTAATGTGTGCATGTTACGAACATAATCTCCATAATTTTTTTTATGGTTTAGAACGATTCTGTTCATTTTTTACAAATTATTTAATTACCACTGACGAAAATATCAATCAAAATGGAACAATGATTTTTTATTTTGTTCTTTCAGAGGACAATACCCAATTACTTTGTCTCATATCAAAATCTTAACATTTAATTCAAGTACACAACTTTTCTTTACCAAATAGGTATACCTATCTCAAATAATTTTTCAGAAATAAGCGGACTGACAATTTATGTACATACCTATACATGTGTATGTAGGTAAAATCTAAACAAATTTACATAAGCGTTTAATTTAAAACTCTCAAAAATGTTACGCAAAATATGCTAGAAGTCAAAGTTAAGCGTTGAGAGATAAACAAATATTTTAAAATGATTTTTTTAATGGTTATTTACGAAAACAAAACCGTATAGTGTCTACAGTAACTTAGATTTAATAATTTGGACTTCAAACGTGAAGCATCCACAATTAATTAAAAGTAGACAATTCCGTAAACAGGCATTAAAAATTAGATATCTAATCTATTCATTGATATTATTTAACAATTTTAATTTTATTTACTATGTATTATTATTTATTTGTTTGTGTATGTACATTTTTATAATTTACCATACTCTTGACGCAAGTATTGTGCTACTTTTTAAACAAATAAAACTCAAGATAATGAGTGAAATAATTCATAATATGATAAATAAACAAAATCATTGATTGATTAATAATTACTAAATTCAGATGAGTAGGCCTATTCTATAACAATTCAAGAACAAAATTCACAAACAAATTCATCAGAGGTCATATTGGATTGTTAATTAAAATTAGCGATATGGGTCATTCTATCTGATCGAGTGCTCTACTCTGACGGCCTCAATTATTCTTGAAATACAAAATTGCAATAAAAACTGAAACGTATCAAAATGAGTAATGTGATTTTTCAAAATATAAGAAATATTTGGTGCCTGACTGTCTGTTCAATTACTCAATTCTGTTTATGCACACTTCAGTGCCAGAAAAGAAATTTACAATTTGCCGCAAAGACGTCTGATGAGTGCCCTTATCAGCTTAATGCGCTACTCAAGAAGTACTGGGTGACTACAATAATTCAAAAAACGACCGCCTAATGACTCAAAAAAAAGAAAAGACAATTCCCGAAGAGACAATGTTAAATTATGTCGTCATTTCGGCGGGACAACTTTTTGAAAGGTTATCACGAAAACGAACAGCAATCGAAATTGATAAAAGCGAAAAGCCCAAGGAGTTCAAGCAACCCGTGTGTGTGTTAATTCTAAAATTTCTTCAAATTTATAAAGATACAGGAAAATATGTGTGTGTTTAGAGATATTTGGGAATACTTTCAAATTGATTTTACAATTTTATTTCAAATCGCTTAAGAGGAACTCTATATAGAGTCTTAGAAATCTCACTAAAACTCTCAATAAAATTACTTAAAAAAGTGGTGTCTTTGTAGTTTTCAAACAGTTTACCAACGGTTTAAAAGATTAAAACAAGAAATATTTATTATAATAAGAACACTTTTTCACCATTTTTCTTAGCTGTGTAACTTTTCCACTTAAACACGACACGATAAACTTTACTGGGGTTATTCGTTTATTAATTTTTTTTCCTCCAAAGAAATAGGAAAACATGCCATTATTATTCTATTTATATAATGTCCAATTTCTTCTACAACCTACCAAAAAAAGTAATTATCTATTAGCTTTAAATGACAAAACATTCTGTTAAAGGAGAAGGAGCCAAAGTTAAACAGATTTTCGATTCATATTTAGTTGGTTGACTTTTAAAAATCAATGCTTAAATGAGGGAAGAAAGAGTGAATCTATTTGTAGAAAGTCAGTTTTATAATAGTAACTTTAGTAACTTTAGAAAAACACAATTAAGTTTTGCGAAAAATTAATTACAGTTTCCGAAGAAAATAAAAAGATCTATTTAATGTTTACCTCTCTCTGTCCTTAATTTGTAAGCAAACATATTAGTAAAATTTCTTATTTGTAGCATCCTGTAATAAAAAACAATATGCCATGCACCACATGTATGACCAATGCTAAGGAACTCCACATAAATATACATGTACAAAATACATGCATACATAAGTGTAGTTAGAAATTGCGACAACTCTCTAATAAAACGGAACGTAATCTCCAAAATTGTATTTATTAGCATCAAATCGTGTTATTTCGTTTGCTGTATTATAAACTATAGACAATTTTAAATATGTACATATTTCAATTTGAACACCAGAATTTATGTTAGTTATAACATTTTTTATAAGTAAGAAAAGGTACTTTTTAATAATCTATTATGAGTTAAAAATTCTCCACATCCTACTCATTCTGAGATATTTAAGGTCATAAAAATTGTTAGGATTGAGGTGACCCCTTGGAGTTAGGTTGAATTTTAAAAGTAAGTTGTAAAGGAGTAAATTTGTTCAATGACCTCAAAGTAAGTCAGGGTTTTACAGGCCAATATAGCCGGGACTGTACCACAAATAAATTAACAATAAATGTAGCCCTTATAAATTTCCCCGGGCGTCCTCTTTCGCCGACGATCGTTCGCTTTCGAGTCTAATTAATTCAGAAATGGAAGTACTCAATCGTGGAATATGGCTCCCCCGAAATCGCAAGTGCAACGACGACGGAGCGGAAGGGCCCCAGAAAAGCGCAATTCCCACTAATTACCTCCTCAGGACACTTGTTGATGCATGCCGCCGCGACATGGTTCGTTGGCGCAATTTCCAGTGGGTGATCCTCGCCCCTGTCGGCCGCAGAAGCCGAAACACTTTCGTTGCATCGACCGCGCGGAAGAAAGCACGCGATCAGCAGCACAACAACAAAAATCAGTCGATAGTAGCTGAAGGGTGAAGAAACGCATTCACCCTTAACGCGAACCCCGATCATGGCGACGTCCGCGATCGCGATCACAACCCTTCTGGAAGACGGAAGATCGGAAAAACGGAAGAACCACCTGTTGGCGCACTGTTTCACTCCCTGAGACGCTGTTCCTCCGCGGAAGGCGGCCCGCTCGACTAGAGAATCGGTTGGCACTTCAGATCGCTCCTGGTCGACGCGGCGATCACTCTCATTGTTATTAACTGACACTGGGCAGATCACTCGCCGCGAGTTCGGTCACGGCACCGGAAGCAACTTTACCAATTTCGCGCACATCCTGTCCGCGATTGATTAACATCGCTTGCCGGCGGTGGTCATCTCATCGCCGAAATATGTCGGAATTGGTTCAACCGTTTTAAAGAATACCCAACAACTTCCTTACAACTTCTTTCCTATTAACTTTTTTTCCTTTCTTCACTTTGTGCAAAATTCAAAATACCCCGACCAGAGTTAGTAGCAGCTCTCGCGCCAAACCAGCCGCGCTTGTGGTTAGTACTCGACTAAAGTGTCCGTTTCGTTCTAGCCGTAGCCAACCACTCGAGCCGGAGCGGGCGATCATTGGTTCATGCACCAGCTACGCACCACGGACACCCCGCGCACCGCCGGCCTTTTCCTTTTCAAAATGATCGCGGCTCCCCGGGTTTTGTAACCGCCTCTCTCCAGCGGACGCGAGTTGTCGCGTCGCACAAGTCAAAGTTTAACGGCTCTCCCGCGCACGTTGCTGCGCTGCCAAGAAATCGACGGGAACGCGTTGTCGCGCCTCGGCCGGTCATTGATGCTTCCCTTTTCTGCGGCTGCGGCGGCTGGACCCGCCGGCTCAGCCCGGCGAATCGTTTTTTAATGGGTTCGCTTCGCCCACTATTTACTTTTGCCCCGGGGTGCGGGTGCTTAGGGGTTTCATTTCAAATTGCAGTGAAAGTTGATACTTATTTCATCGCTTGATGTTAGCCATTATCAGCTAAAATCTAGTAGCAAAAACGATATGCATACTAAGATTAATCAGGTCGCAGTATTTTAGCATGAAACTAAATTACTCAATTGATAAATTTGAATTACATAATTATATAATATATGAAGGGAAGGGTACAGGGAAAGAATAAGATAGCTCACATTAACTTCAAAATGAGATAATCAAAGTTAAAAATTTGAAAACTTATATAATTCAGTCGTAAAGAACAGTCCAAGTGAACTTTTAGCAGATTTTCGACGAATAGAAACATTGAAATATATATCTTTTTTAAAACAGTTCAAGTCCTATGTAATGCGGAAAGACGTTTAATCCTTATCTCGGATATTTCAAGAATGAAGTAATCCTTCGAAACAGTTCCGGGTCACCGTCACACGCACACCCAGGCAGTAGATTTTTAAAACCTGTACAAAATATTATTACACAAGCTCGGCAGAAGTATGATATGAAGTAAAATTTTAGCAGTAGGTCGATATGAGTTCTTAACTAGTGTTTCTGCCATGGACTTGCATTGTTTTTTCAAAAAACATTTTGATTTAGTGTGTTCTTAGCATTTACACTATTTTTTTAAGTGCTAAACTTTATAATTTTAAATTGGATTTTTGAGGGTTGTTATTGCTCTTAACTAAAATAATTTTTATCTTTTTAGTGGTTACAATATCTCGATTTCGAATAAAATGTGACTTACTTTGTTCTTTCCCCTTTACCCTTTTATGTTATTTCTTCATAACGCTTTTGATGGCCGAAAGCTTATTATGTTTTTTTTTTTTTTAAAGAAAAATATACTTTATAAATTATTATTTAAAAAAATAAAAAATATTAAGGTGTTTTATTATCTCGGGACCCTATCCCCTTTTTTATACCTTGTAAAACAGGTATTTTTTTACTTTATTTTAGTTATAATGTGTTCGGAATGTTCGGAATACTGTAAACTAATAAAGAAACGCTTATTGAGTGTTCCGAATATTCCGAATGAATAAAGAAACACACCCCTTTACTTAAACAATAAATCTCATACTACAGAACACTCGAGGACAGTAAACTCATCTGTTTAATTTGGCACAAAAAAGGGGTAATCCTGAGCCAAATGCCAGAAAGAAAAAGACCAAGCTCAGAAAAACATGCACCACGTAAAAGTGTCACGGGCATCACGCTCAATTAAGCCGTCTTTTTTCGAGCGGCAAAGGAGGCTGAACATCTTCGGAGACATCTGGATCTGGATCTGGGCATCTTACGTCCCCGGGTCCTGCCTCAGCCCTTTCAGCGCGCTCCTTTTATTTTCTGCTCCAGGAGCAGCGACCAAAACAAGGCCTGTGCCCGACAGCGGAAATGCCGCCGAGCAGCGCCTAATTTTTTCTGCTGTTTGTTTGTGAACCGAAATTAGCGTGTTCATTGCCTTTAAATTGTCTCATAACAAAGGACTCCTGAGAGGGCCGTAAAAAACAGGAGCCACGCATACCTGTTGGACCCGGAATTCTTTTTCCGAGCGCACTATCAGATGCAAAGGAACTCACCGTCTTTCCGGTTTACTGAAGCGATAGATGTGCCCGGATTCCTTCCTAACTCGGAATTTAACTTCCTTGTTAAAAAGGCTCAAACTGAAGCCTCGAATGTATTTTCGGTAACCTGCAAAAAGCGTCACTGTGAGCAAATATTTAAAAATAGCAAGAGTTTCTCATTTGCTCATTTGCGCCAGCACACGCTGAGACTCCAGCCACCAGGGATTCTGGATCTCGATCTGGATCTGAGTCAATAACTGAAAGGCAGTGGGTCTACAGTGGTGCATTTAATTTACATCAATTAAAAAGCGGAGTTAATTGGCTGCTTTCATTCTGATTCCTCTGAAGCAGTTGCGCGGTCTGGCCTCGTTTGCAATTTAGATTGACCGCTGCTCTGTTTTCTTTTCTTTCAGTGGTGTTCAGGTCCGTTTTCTTTAGCTTTTTAATTTATGAACAGAAGTTTGAAAACTCAATAATTAAAAAAAAAAAACAAATTGGCAGACTTAATTAGCAAGCAGCAGTTACCAATAAGTGTATTCATAAATATGAAGAATATTTATTCACTCTTGTTTTAAGTATGTCGTACAAAATTAAAAAAAATTTCTTAAACAAAATAGAACCACCTTCGAAACATCTGAAGCTCCTTTTAGACAATTACTTTCACTTTTGAAGAAGATTTTACTATTTTACTATCACAGTTTTACTTTCAGATTTCATTCCTTTAGAAGAGTAGTATAGATATGTAAAGTTATGTATATAATAAAAATGTTAGAACACATTCAGCTATAATACAATTTGGAGAAAAAAGTGATACACCAGAAGCACCGAAAATCACAAAAGAGTTCTTATTATATGTTTTGTCTTCTAGTTAATAGTACAATTACCAACTTACTTAGGTAAGCCTTTTTTCTCGATATAGTGATGGTTAATTAAAATGCATCGCAATTGATCGAAATGATAAAAAGTTAAATCCATAAATAAAAACAAAATCGATTAATTTTTTTATTCATACTATTTCAATATTATGTGAGAATTTCAATTCAATTGAAAATTTTAAATATTTGAAGTTCGAACATGCTGCAGGTGTGAACTGCCGGATGGATAGAGAGTCGTAGATAATTGTTCAAGTTAATAAAAAAAGTTTATTTTATAATAAATTGTAATCGCCCTTTTGGTTTACTTCAAATTTCAAAATAGCCTGAAATACGTAGTATAATTTCTGTAAAACAAAATCCCAAAAACAATTAATTTATTATTTTTATTTACCCAATAAGTTTTTCCAAAGAAAATAATTATTATTTTAGAGATTTATAACAAAAAAATCATCACTTTATACCAAGTTAAAATCAATTATTTAATTTGTAGTTTTACTTAGATTCCATAAAGGAAAGGTTTAATTTTTTATGGCTAATTTTCATTTTTCGGTCGGTTGATAACGATTACGAACTGATTTTTGTTTTCGAGTAATGGGTTTTTCAGAAGAAACATTTACTCGCTTTTGCTTACTTTTAGGCGTTAAGGAAACGAAATGTGGATTCGTTTTAATTATTTTATTATAAAGCATTATTTTGGAATGGAGTAAAAAAGTACCAAAATTAAAACAATTTACCTCAATAACAATGATTACGGAATAAATAAAAATTAGTTAAATTAAAAAAAAAAAAGTTTTGCCTTTCTTTATAAGACGCGCGTTTTCGTCAATTTCAATTTTCATTTCAGTAAAATTTTCCAGTAAATCCAAGCCACTGGTCGAGCTCGGGCCCCGGGTGGGGAAGTGCTCGTTCCAGTTGAGAGAGAACTTTTGCGTCTGCTCGGGTTGGGGGGCTGGAGGCGGGCGTGTTTTTGGTTATTTTCCTGCTTCCTGGCTTCCCCTCTTTCCCTCCTCCCATTTGTTCAGACGCTTCCGGCCTGGAGTCGCTGCAACTTGCAGGCTTGCAGCCGTCGTCTCGGCTTGGCGCATGCGCCGTGCGTTTGCAGAGTGCAGATTTCACGTCCCGCCTCTCCGCGCCCCCTCCCATTGGATGCTGTCGTTGTGCACGGCGTGGCACGTGCAGCGTGCAGCGCTCTTCCCCTGCTGCTCCAGCGGCCGTCGGGCCAGGCCTTGTCGGCCGCCTTCCAGTCGCGAGTGTGACGCTCGCCGGGAAGTGAGTGAGAGGAGGCTGCTCGCGGTGTTCCCCGTCCGTGCAAAATAAATAAACGCTAAGAACGCGTCAGGGTCGGAGTCGGGGGGTGCGTGGACTGTTAAGTGAAATGTCAGTTGCTGTCATCGGAGCAGCGGGAGGAAGTGCACGAGTCGGGTCGGGAGCTTTCGCCAGTCGAGCTCAGGTCGCCGCAAAAGTGGTGCAAAGTAGGTTTCTTGTCGCAAATTCGAAATTTTTTTGAAAATATCTCAGGTGCTAGGTCGGGCTGAATATTCCTTTTCTAGTGCAGTGCAGAGGTGTTTTCTGTTTTTTTCTTTTAAAGCGAAAAATTAAGAAAGGGCACAGTGCGCTGGGGAGGCCCCAAAAGGAAAGTTTTAAAAATCGTTCGATTGGTCGGAGTTTGTGAGTGCGCCGCGCCGTTGGCTCCGGCTCCATAAAGTGGCTCAAGTTGGGAGTGAAAATTTTTCGCCGAAAATCGGCGAGTGCACACACGAAAAATCACCCCAAAAGTAATTCCAGGGAATCGGAGGTGCGCACAAGGACAAGGGCGATCCACGGCCCGTTTCGCCCCCTGGTGCTGGAGCTGCTCCTCTGGATCTAGGACACGCGCGCCTGGCCCCAAATGCGGTAAGCGCTGGAGGTCTCCACTTGTTTTTATTTCTTTTTATCGATCTTTCAAAATTTACATTGCAACGGGCCTGCCTATTACAGTTATCCGCCTTGGACCGGAACAAAGGCCGGCCCTAACCCCAGGACATTCTCAGTCAAGCCCCGCTCCTTCGCGCCCCAAAGGTGCCCCATTGTCGCGATTCGGGCGAGATATTGCAGCACCTGACCGAAACAGGCAACCAGCTTCCCTGCTGGAAAAATGCCAGTCGCTGGAGCCCTGAAACGCGCCGAAGATTGCCCTTCGTGCTGCCCCTTGACAGCCCTTGCGTTTTTCACCTGGAGTCGAAAAATCCGCGCCATCAATTTCTGACCAAAAAGGCTACTGTCGCCGTAAGAAGCAGGCAGTGCCTTTGCCCGGTTTTTAGTGTCTCCCGAAGGGGCCGAGCCCCAGTCTATTTCCGGGGCCGGGGCACAGCGGCGGGCCGCTCCGCCGATTGCGGAAAGGTGCAAAGTGCATTATGCAAGTGCGCTTCGCGTTACTTTCAGCGCGGGTCAACGGTCAGCTGGCGCTGATCGTTTTGCGGCGAGTGGCCACTGATTGCCTTCCGCCTCAGCGAAGTCCACTTTTCTTCGGGCTCCGCCGGAGAAGCCTTCAAATGCGGAAATTATTCGGCGTTTTAGAATCGACTTTGGGGCCTGCACCTTCGCTGTATTCTGTCCTCGACCGTTCCTCATCGTGCGGGGAGCGTGCGTACTGCCGCCCACCTCAGCCAGTGGTGTTTTTGTGTGAAAGGTGCGAACTGGTCAACGGGTGGAACGCAATTTTGCCCGTAACGCTGAGGCGTTTTTCTATCAATCTCTGGTCCTGGTGAACATGTGCCAAGCATTTCTTTGTTTCTGCACCCTTTCTTAAACCCAACCACGGGCACCCTTGCGGCTACTTCCTTTCATAGGGGCTTATTAGGCCCGATTTAGCCTCATAATGGCATTTTTGTAGGATTACAATACCTCATTTTAGTTCAAGGGTTGCATAGTGAACTGGGGACCCAATTTGGTGGACACAAATCGATTTTCTGAAAGTCACCAAAACAACACCCTGCCTCTCTTTAATTATAGTAAAAGGACTGTCACATTGACAGACTCAAAATGTTTATTTATTCCGTAATATTTCTACACATTTTCACTAAACTTTTACACTATCCCTATATATGTATAACGTACATCACTAAATTTTTTTACCTCCCCAGCTATAACTATTACTTCAAAAACCCTGAAAATAAAATATTTTTTTTTTTATTGTTAACTAGTTATACTTATCAACGCTAATAGACCGATATGTTAGACTTCACGTTTTCTCCCGTTTGCTACCATTTCTTGAGTGTTATTGAGAAGAAAACGTGGTTTACTAGCAGAAAGTGGTTTGCTAATCAACAAAACAATGTTGATAGAGAACATCTGGTTATGGATTGTTTGGAAGGTATATGCACAGATAACAGACATTTTAACATATTAAATACATCAACAAGCTTAAAAACACCATCAAAAACAATTGTTTTCGGCCATATTAGAAAACCAAAGAAAATAAAAGTTGATGCGAAATATTGGTGGACTCATCAAATGCAGAATAAATATTAATTTTAATTTTATGTGTTTTATTTTTTTACATATCCACATGAAACGACGTTCTGTACCAATTTTTAAACATTTAATTTACAGATTTCAAGCACTGTCATGATCAGACAAAACATTCCACAGATTGTTATTTTCGAGAAATCGAAACATTTCGAAATCCGTTATAGTTTCGAAACAAAATATATTTTGACTGAATGATTCAACTGAATTATCGCACAAAGAAGGTAGTTAAGAAATGAATTCATATAAAAATACTTCAGAATATGTACTACGAATTTGCGTAGCAAAATCATTAAAGTTGGAAAGTATATATTTTCCCGCAATCGTCTCCATCAATTTAAACAATATTCTAAGACACTCGCGTTTTTAGCTTCGAGTGATAGTAATAAAATGGGCTGTAGAATCTTCATTATTAACGTAATCAACTATAGTTTTTTCGTATTGAATTTTATCTGAAATTTTGAAATTTGAATAAAAATTTTTAGGACCAGATCTGAACTGAGTACGCTAATTGACGCGTTCATGGCCATTCTTTTTGGAGCTAAACCGCTAAATAAAATGCAAACACATCAACGACTTTTTAGTTTTTCAGTCTCTTGATGCTTTCCAAAAATCAGCAAAAACTCAAGACGGTTAAGAGAATTTCTCCGCCCGCATTCGGAGCTGACTTAATTACTGTCCCCACAGGTGTGAATTGCACGGCTTACGTAAAAACGATGTCGAAAGTCCTGAGGCGTTTCGTCCGTGCTTTAATAACTTTTATGGCAAAATTGGCGGTAGTGTCGTAAGCGCTGCGCGGCTCGCTATAATTAAAACGCCACGACCGGCCGCGCAGCCAGCAGCGGTGCAGAAGAGCGGTCTCTGCGTGTCACTATTAAAATTTACTTTCACGGCGTCTCGAAGACGGGCCAGACCACAAAAGAAATGTAAATCGCCTGCACAATGTTTTCTTTGACCTTAAACTTTCTGCGAGTGTAGTCATCGTCTCGGCGAGTGCGTCACCGCTGGAGCCGGGAGGCTGCGGCCAGTCCGACGGTTGGAAAGCGGCCTGCGAATCTTTCGGCTATTTCCGATTTCTTAAGATCCCCGGTAGCCACGCGGCGGAAAACAAGACCAAAATCGATGCCCACGTCTCGCCGCGGTTAACCTTCACCGCGGAGTTCGACGCTCGTCTTGTTTACGGAGATGTCCGCGTGGGTGGCCGCGACTGGGGCAAAATCGATGCACTTTGGATCTGTGACATCGACGGGGTTCGTTGGAAACATCGCCGAGCGTAGGAAATAATTTCGTAATGAGCAATTATGAGACAATTACCTGGCGCAAACACCGTTGCGCGGCAACGCCACCAGCGAAGTGCGCGGATATTTCCTTTTGCGGAAAGTTGCCGGGCGGCCCTGGAGGAGCCCCATTCGGAGAACGGAGTCTCTAACAATGGGGCGCTTTGTGAAGGCGTTGGGACCACTGTTTATCTGGAACTCATTCTCTATTTATAGCGCATCCGAAACGATATCATTGTGACTCAGTCGGGGCAATTATCGCGATATAAACCAAAATGCTGCTGGCTTATCGCCTTTTCGTCACCCAAAAAGTTTTTTCTCGATAATTTTTGAATGGAGTTGGATTGCGAAGCGAGGGGGATTAAAGAAAACCAAACATGGATTGAGAAGGAAACCTGAAATAAGATACAATTTTGTAAGAGAAAAACGAAAAAAGACGAAAATTATAAGTTTCAAAGTCATATTGACGACTTTAAGCTTTTTTGGCGGTTTTAATATGTATCAACTTTTTTAGTTCATTTCAGTTTAGGAAATGATAGAAAAAACTAATAAGATTTAGAATTTGTAGTTTTTGTAACAACCTTAGGCCCTTAAAAGGAATTTTGCGAAATCAGAAAATGTTTGTTATAATTTCTATGTATAAATACATGTGTACCGGATATTTTGTGCATGTTCTATTATGCCTTTTTGATTTTTCATGCTTATTGGAAATAGGTCTAATTTTAACCAAAGTAGCACTTTCAAAGTCGTTAATGTCGAACAATAATCTATGGTTAAATAGATCAATCAAAGCGTAAATAACATAGATAACATTCTTTTTCCTTCTCCTTTTTTGAATAAAAATTCTTTAATAATATTTATAAAATCCACCCAAATTCATTTCAGTTTCCTTTAATTTCAATTAATTTTTCAGCATATAACATCAAAAAAAAATTTATTTGGTTTTAACCATTTTGATTTAAATTAAAACAATCTCCACTTGATTAAAACAAACATTAAATATGCTGGTATCTAGTATAGGTATGCGTTTTTCGATAATATTTTCCTTACCTACAGCGCATAAAGAAGGTATGAAAGATTCACGTCAGTTTTTGAAAAAGGGATGAAACTATTTTTATCCGGACTAGCTGTATAGTGCGAATTTTCTCCTTGTAAGTAATTGAGGTTAAAATAGGTCAAATTTGGACTCGAGATATTACCAGATATTTTTTATCAAATTCGTAAAGGCTGCAAAAACTCTAAGTTAATATTTGAACAATGAAAAGAAAGGGATATCTTGGGAATTTCCCGCACATGCCATGGTCTAAAGCAAATCACCACATTTCTGCCTTTTTATCCCAAACAGAAGAGTTAATAGTGTGAAATCCAGCGAGAATCATGTGACACCTCGTGTGACGAGTTTCTCGTCAATTTTCCGGATGGGAGAATGGCCCGCGTGATAACACATGTTACCCAGTCATTGTACGACCCTTATTCATCCGGGTTTTTACTGCCTTTTTTTATTTTTCCCATTGTTTGCCCGGCAAAACCCGCCAAAGTGCCCATATGGCGCACAAAATGCGGCCCGTGCCGGATCGCTTCTCGCTGCACGAAAGAGGCTTATTCTGGGCGACCGGGTGTCAGGAGTTACTTTGTAGCCAGAAGTAATGCAAATTCGTAAAAGACAAAGTCCACGTTCGAAGCCCGCGCCGGTGTGCGATTTGCATGTGCGGTACCAAATCGAAGAAATTGCCAAGACGGTCGCATGTGGGGCTGGAACTGCTTCTGACGCGCGCGGGGCCGCTTCGTGTACAAGCAGCCGCAAATTGAAAGCAAATGGACCTGCGAACCGGCCCCAAGCCGGTTTCACTTCCGCGGCTAAAGCGCACGCCGCCGCCGCTCTGTGAATTATTTTTGGACACGATCGCGATGGCAATTGAGCGATTTAATTAGACCAGGAAGGAGCGAGGCACTTCCTGCAATTGCACCGGTCGTAGGTGGCGGAGCACCACGTCTGGCGCAGTCCCAGCCCCACGTGGCCGCGTCGAGTGTGAGAAAGGGAGGCGTGCGTGGGTGCCGGGGGGTGTATTCTTATTAATATGCCACCGTCATCAATTTCATCGTTAAAAACATGTACGACACGGAGCAGTGCACACAATCGACAACTGCACCAACAAAATTATTATTTATGACGTTCCGCCGGTGTATCGCGGCCGCGTCGCACGAAAACCTCTTCTGGGCCTCGCCCTTCGGTGGGCGACAGAATCCACACACGGCGCGACGGCTGCGGCCGGAGCGGCCCCTTCGTTGAGATGCAACATTTTGCACGCTGTGGTTATGCAAATTCCGCGGCCAAATTACTGCAGACGTGAGAGAAATTTTTTAATTAAATATGATCCTCCCCCGCGAAGCGCGTTGACGCCGCCGCGCCGTTTTCGGTTCGATTCAGTTTGCTTCTCTGCAAATTGAATGGAAACCGCACCGAGAGGCGGTTTGCACCGCCACCGCAGAACATTCAGTTCGGATGCATTCGGATTTTAATTTTTCATATTTGTCGACTTGCGCTCCCTTTCAGTTTTTATTTAATTGTTTCACTTAATTGAGCCCACTTTTGATGTGTACAATTTAATTTTTCAGGGGGTTAACTGAATGTGAATACCACAATTTTTTACAACTATTATCCAAATTGTTTTCTGGTGGTAATATTATAATTCAAAATATTAAAAATTTTTACTGACATGGTCAAGCTGGCATGCGATCATGATATCTACTTAAAAATGCTAATAAATCCAAACAGGTCTGGAATGGAACTTGTCCTTTCGATTTAGATTTAAGTGGATACCAACAGTCTACTGAAATCAATTTTTTCAACTAAGGAAAATCCTAGTCCCATTTACCTTAGCTGTCACACTGAAAAGAAAATGCTTATTATAAGTAAACTATTGAATAATTGAATACATATTTTAATCTTAAAAAATTAACAATAATTGCTCAAACATTGATCTATTGTATAAGAAAGAATAGTTTTTTTTTTCAAGAATTATAGTATGTAAGTATGTATATTTAAGTAGTAAGAGTAAAAAATTAGAATCGCCCAAAAAAATCTAAAAAATTCTAGTTTAGCTTACAAAATTATTATTTTTTTAATTTACAATAAATTTTACAATAAAGCTAGCGATTTTTGAATGAGAGTCAAATTTTTTTGAAGGCAGAAACAGTGGATAGTCAAATAAATGAGGAAAAAGGAAAAATGATTACATTAGTACCTAACTGATGAAAAAAAGTAAAGTGAAAAAGAGTAATTGAATTAAATATAAAAAGTCGAAGTAAATTAAATGCCAAAATCGGTCAATTTAAACCGCTATGGTACGTTTAATGTCAATGAAACACTAACAAAGTTTATTTTTAAACGTTTGTCGGTTGGGCTAGATGAAATTTTAATTAACATAGAAATCAAGTTTGTTAATTACAAATAAAATAAGCAAATCATCATTTTGCCGTTTGGCCTATTGAAGGCTTTTAATATTAAATTGTAGTTAACTTATCTATGAGATTTTATACAAATAAAATCAAATTTCAGTTCCTTCTTTATGTAATTTTAAATATAGATCTTTTATTTTTATAAGGCTTGAATTATTTTGAAAAATTTTAGTAGATAAGTGAAAGTTTATATAATTTTTTAATTAAATTAAATTTGTCACAATTCCCCGGGCTCAAATTATTACATTCAAAATTTTCTGGATACGAGAAATTATTCGACCATTCCTCACTATAAAGAGCAAGCCCATTATTTTAAAAATGTCAGAGTTGACGAGAATTAGATAATAAAACCACCGTTCCGGGAAATTTACCCGGCATTAAGTAAATCAACCTAAGATGTCTCCTGAAAGACATCAGGATCGTGGGGGATTTAATCAAATACATTAGCCGATAAAAGGCACCAAGGACGGGGAATTTATGCTCTGCTCCCGGGTCCTTTTGTACCTTAACTTCGGGGAGCTGGGAGCAGAATGGAACAACCCGGAGGAAATCCTTCAGCGAGGCATCCATGGTCAAAGGCACGTATGACTGATTCCATTCACGGCACAAAGTAAATTAGGAAATGTCAGTGCTCAGGTAAACTCGGAAGGTTTTGGTATACCTTACCTTACCTTAGGGGGTAACCGCCACAATAACGATTGCGGTTATGATCGAACGTACAATATAGACCCGGAGATCATTCTCTGCATTCCCCCGTCTTTGAGAAGCTTCTTACACACGTTTGGTTTATTAACCACTGGGACTTATGGATAATAATTTCAATTATGAGTAAGTCTTTGAAGGCAACCAAACGACCTTTGGAACTGGAACGCTTGAAGGGCAAAGGACGTAAATCGAATTTTATACACCCATAAAGTTATTGGAAACGTAAGCACGTATGACTAATTTGTATTTTATGTTTTGAACGTAATACGCAAATAAACAATATGTTATTTAGCTCAATAACATGTTAGCCCTTATTCATGTTAATAAAGAATATACGGCATACGAAAGAATAACATAAATGAATACGATATGTTAGAGGAAATTGATGTATTTTTATTTAATGTGTTGAACTTCTACAAATTCTAGAATATATCCCTGTAGGATTTATAGAATATAAAATAGTATAAATAATAGGGTGTAGGTAAAGAATTAACTGGACATAAAACCAAATAAATGCTATTAATAAAATTGAGTCAGAGGCGTCAGTGTGCAAGTATTTGGCGAACCACTTTTACAACGCGCTCACATCTACCTCTTCTTACCATAAAGCAAATTTTAATTTTCAGAGATAAATGAATCATGAGTTATCACAAGAATGCACTAATATTTGTCTTTTCCTCGCTTGGAGCGGAATTCGCCAAACGCATTGTTTACTACAAAGCTACTTACAATACTTAAGTAAGTAATTAAACCGGCTTATCTAATCCGTTTGATTTGAGCAATTACAGCACAAATTAGCTCTTATCAGTATGAGTAAGAATTTAATCGCATTTTAATCTTTCTTTTCTTTTTTATTTCATATCTCAAATTTCTTGGATTTCCTACAATTTTTTTTTCGGAATGTCACGTTTTTAAGCCAGCTTTTGTGTAAGCTATAGGCAACTTTGGATAAGGAAAAATTCTATCTTTATAATATCTATTAGTATTATTTTACTGTATTGGTTCGTGAGTGCTTACTTAAGATTTTATTTAACACCTCTAAAGACAAATTCTCTAACTTTTTCATTCTTACCATACTTTGAACTCTTTACAAAAAGTTCCCCGGCAATTTATTCGTCGTGTTTCATCGACAACAGGTGTTTGTAGCGATTTTTCCCTTTTACCAACAAAAATATTCCAAAATCTCCAAGGTACCTAAATTACCTATTGGCAAGAAAATCCTCCACCGTTCAGAAGTTGTTCAGAAACTTGCAAAAATCATTTGTTTGGCGCGCGCGAATTCTGTGAGAAAACTTACAACCACTCGCCGAAAGGCAAACAAAACGAGTGTTTTGTTGTACCCCAACGTGTCTGCCGTTTTTCTCAGTCTTTTCTTACCTGCTTTACTACTTAAGAAATTCAAGTTGATTGACGTCGCATAACTTGTTTACGCGAATTAATGGAACGCCACGCAACTTTGTTTGATTTGATTAATTGATACTCGCACTACGTGAACAATTTTGCGAAGTTCTACATATTCGTGGAATTGGTCGAAGGTGTCTGAAGTTAAGTCGTTTTCTGTACTGACTTTGAGATTATAATCTAGGAGATTTTTTGGAAAGGCTTGAACATGATATCAGCTAAAAAAGGTTCAAAACAATTAAGTGTTTATTAAATGACTCACCCACACACATATTTAACATATTTTCGGCTACTGAGAGGGTCTAGTGGTTTAACTTGTTTAGTCTTTAATATTTTATTTATACGTATAGGGTTTAAATAAATATTTACTTAATTTAAAAAAGTTGTCAAAGTATTGCTTAAATCATGTATTACCTACGTTATTCTTGTATAACACCATTTTGTTTAGAGACATCCAGACTTAACTACTTACCATTCTAAACCACAGGATCAATTAAGGTCTTCACAATCAGCTTGACTGAAGATTTGCTCTCAAATTGAAGTAGTAAATTTTGAACGAATTGTAAATAAATAGATAAATAAAAATATTTGTAATTTAGGATTTCAATTTTTGTAATATTTCGTTCGCATGCGCCGGAAGTAATCGATATTTAGTCCCGCTGAATGCCAACTGTACCTACGTGCTTTAACAGTTTCCATTTATGTGCAGGGAAACACAGTTGCTAATAATTGCCAGGAAAATGGCAATCTTTTCACCATCGGTAAATATTATCTCTCGTACGGTTTTGGCCACATTTACAGTTTTCCTCCCTCGAAAACGGTTACGTCGTGCCAATTTTAGCTTCACCAAATTACGGGAGCTCCTCTAGCTCTAGCCAATCAACGGCCTAGCGTGCTAACAGTCAGTCAAGCCAGAGACCTGCCAGACAGACAGCGAATTGTTGTTTGTTTAACACGAAAAATTACCATTCGACCTTCGCATTTTATTGTATTTCTGGTTATTCACTCATTAGAGCGCCTCCCGCGGACTCTGGGGGCGCAAGGCGGAACCAAATCTTCTTATCCCATTGTTCTCGGGATCACTTAATTGCGTGCAAACACGGCCCCGGAGAAACCATCGCGAATTATCTATTCGAATCACAAAGTATAATATTTTTCGCATTAAGCCGCAAATGCTCGCTGTCCAGGAGGTTCTGGCAGCCGAAAAGTAAACTTTCGACTCGCCGGGGCTCCATTTCACCTGTTAGGTAATAGTCGTGAGAGCGACTTGCATCCCTAAAAAAAATCACTTAAAATTCATTCCACGAATTTAACCTCTGGGAGTTATCTGGCTCGAGTCCAAAGTTGCCGTTCAATTCGACATTCGAAAGAAACAGAAACGCGGAGCACCCGACTGGTGGAGGCGAAGGATTTGCAGCCCCCGCTGGAACATTGGGGCCAAACAAAGGGAAATCAGAAAATAAATTAAAAGGATCTCGGAGCGCTTCGGTGGTCAAGTCACAGCCTCTTTGTCTGTGACTCGCTTTTTTTGTTTTAAAGAAACCCTCGGTCTGCCCAGTTGTTTGCTTTTCCCGCATCAACGTTGTGGCTATGTAAAAATGTAACCCCCCACACTCAGTGAAATTCTAGATCTAGATCTAGATAGATAGAAAAAATCCTTTTGTGATTTTATGATACTGAAAACTATTGCTTCCAAGTTGAAAGGAAAGTATTTTTGAGTATTTGGAAATGTTTGAAATGTAAATAGTACTTACTTCCTTTATCTTAAAATTAAATAAGATCTGAATTTTGTACAATTAAGGAATTCGGACTATTACGTAAAGATTTTCATTTTTCTAAGAATCCAAAGATTATTTTAAATTGGTTTTGAATTTTCCAGAAATAGGACGAATTTTTTTGTTTGTGGTTTTACTTATAACAGCTTATAATTGTGTCTCAATGGTGGTCCGCTAAAGAATTTGTTATACATTTATAAAATTATTCAGAGGCTAAAAACCTTTTACAACTCTAATAATACTGGAATGGGGCGGGGCGGTGGTTTTAATTATTTATTTTGGGAAAACAAGGGAAAAAGATGAACTATACTCCTAGATTTGATAACTTTGTCTATCCTATGCCCTATTTATCCTAACTAAAAAGAAATCCTGATATATTTATCTGTTATACAAAATTAATAATGAAAGCTGGCAAATTTTCAGTTCATAAAATTATAATAAGTAAGCAATAAAAGTAGATCCATTCAAAGAATTATTATCAAAATTAATTTTTCAATGTGCCCTTTTAATTTTACCATGTGTCACAATTTTTTTTATGGGCCTTAGGTCATTGGTATTAGTCCCAAATCAAAATCGTTCAAACGTGTCGAAGCCTTCCCTTATAAGATCGCCTGTTATTTTCAATAATATAAAATGAAGGAATTTTTTGAAAGGTCGATTATATAAAGAAACTCATAGGAAATTAAATGAAATTACATTTTTGAAAGTTATTATTCATAATTCGCCATTTTTAATTTGAAGTAATAATTTTGATTTAAATAATTTTTCTTTCAGAACACCACCCTGCTTCTAAGGATCGCAGTGCAACATTTCGAAGGATCATCAAATGAACTGTTCGTTTTTTAAGACTATAATGCGCCACAAACACCCCGTCGGGGGGTTGAGGGGCAAGTGACTGGAAATTGTGTCCAGGTTCGGGGATTTTTCGCACGCGGACTGTGCACGAGGACAGAGACTCGTAGGATGTCCAAAAGCGCCCACGTGCACCCAGCCGTCGGATTGGATTATCCGTCAAGCCAAGTGCAGGATCCGCCAAAAAACAGTTGTACGTGAGTAAATCTGTGACAGTGCCGTCGAATCGGGGAGTCGCCATGCTACTCATAGGCGCCCTGGCCCTCGGGCTGGTCGAGTCGACGAGCTCCAACGTCGGTGTCAATTTGGGGTACAGCGTCGCGGGGAACAGTGACGCGGTGATCGCGGTCATCCCGCCGGGCCAGGCGGCCGGGGCGACGCACAGCGGGAGCGCCAGCGGCGGGACGCTGCCCTGGGACAATAACGGAACGTTCAAATCGGCCGGCCCCGGCGACTGGTCCCTGGAGCAGTGCCTCATCTGGCAGCGGCCCCACCACCTCTACTTTCAGCTGGGGAACGCGTTCTTCTTCCTCGCGTTCCTGGCCCCCCACGGCCCCTACGGGATGCTGTGGCTCCGGTCCGTCGTCATCGTCGGGTGCGTCCTGATGGCCATGTGGGGGTGGCTCGTCGAGTGCACGCCGGACGTCGTGCTCTGGTCCGGGCTCTTCCTGGGCGTCAACGTCGTCTACCTCGTGACGCTCCTCTGCCGCCTGCGACCCGTCCGCTTCGAGAAGGAGATTGAGGCGGTAAGTAGCCACTTTTTATTTTTTCTAGGGTCCACCTGCACTCAGAGAAAATAGTTGCTAAAATCAACCCAAAAACTACGATTATCAATAAATCCAGTAATTTCAACCAACTGAAAATTTTAGATAAGTGTATATGATGATTAGGTACCACTTAAAACTCTTCCCTTAAATTTGAAATATATGTAAAAAAAAATATGATTCATGTTTTCTAGTAATATATAAATATAAAACAATATATGAATATAAAATATATAACATTACAAAAAATAATACATGAAATTCTTTCAAGAGTCAAAGATATTTTTTATGTTTTTCCAATTTATCATGATAGTCACTGTACAATGTACATGCGTTTCAGAACAATTCGCCATGTCATAAATTATTAACTAAAAATATGTAGATAAACCAACAATATATTATCGATGATTTAGTTTTTAAATTTACATATTTTGTTCTGTTATTATAATAGGTGCTTACATTTTTCACATTCCAGCACAGCAGCTTTGAATTTCTTAATCTATATTATTTATATTATTTGTCAATGTTTTTAACAAATTCTTAAAATTTTGCTGTTTGTAGTACCATTTTCATGAATCTATTAAAGAAATTTCATGTTGGTTGGATGTACAATGGTTACGTTGGTAAAATCAACTAAATACACGGAAAAAACAATTTGCGAAGAGTAAGGTATGATTTTCAAAAAGAACAAAATAAGAAGGAAAAATTGCCGTATAGTCCTGTAATTTAAACATTTCATGAGTTGTCTGATGTAAATTAATGGGCAAACTGTATACATTGCAGTTGAAAATGACATTATTACAGTTTCAGAGGGTACAATATCCAAGTTGAACAAGAAAAAATTTGGTTAGTAATTACTGTCTGGAGTAGACAGGATAAAACTGTAACTATTGACGAAAATTCAATTAGTTTTTACAGTAGTTTTTTCCGTGTAATGAGTTAATTTTACTAAAGTAGGAAAATTGTTAAATTAAGCGATATTTACTTATGACTTTTCTCTGAGTGTAAATAAAACGAGATTGTCTCCTCTTTTCTCAAAGCCATCCCGTCGCACTGTCCACTGCTTAAGTCCTCCGCTGTCTTCTTATCCTCTCAACTCATTTGAACTTGTGGACAGATTTCACAATGCGTTGGCGAGGCTCCCCGGCAGCACCTCGGGGCCCCAGAAGTGTGGTAGAAACATTCAGATGAGGATGCATGCGGCCCTCCCGGTGAAAGTTTGTCACCGGCCCTTTGTCTGAATGTGGGCATTATTTTATTACAAAGTTTGTGAATTGTGAATTAAATATGCACGGCGATTACAGCGTCCTTTTGTGAGTTGCAGCACATTTGCTGGTTTTGTCAGGCTCATTTCAGGTTCTCTTCAGGGGAAACAAAGGGTGCTAATTTCTCAGGACGTTTATTGCTGTGAAAAGGTTTGTCGACTTTCATTGTAATGCGAACAACAAAGACTTCATTTATAGTCAAAAGAATCATATTTTATAGGGCTTTCGAATACACCGCTTTTAGTTATTTAAGGGATAATATAAAAAAAAACTATTATAGTTAAAATGATTAGTACACAAATCGATCCAACAACAACTGATCGATTCGAAATCGACTGGAAATATAATGAAATCTAGAACAAGAGTAAACAGGCAAATGAATATGCCATGTTTTTGTGAATTTCGCACCTATTGTATTATATAAAATTTGTTTGACGAATTGTTTATTCTGAGTTATTTAGGTTTTTTAAAATAAAGTAAAGATTAACCGGTTAGTTTGGTTTACATTTTTCTTCGGATTTTAGTTTCTCAAATATGTTTATGTTGAATTTCTTCGTAGTTAATGGACAGTTCGAGTTTGAACTCGTTTTTCATAAATCTTTGAATTGTGACCCAGATCAAGTGTCATTGGGTCTAGAGCTCGTTCGACCATACACCGGTTGGAGTGCTAAATAAATTCCCATAAAGGTTCTTATGCGGCAAGAGCAATTATGCTCCCCGCGCTCATATGCGTCTTTTTTTTCGCAGCAATGTGCGTCCATTCACATAGTGGTTGACCTTTTTTACGCCTTCCGTGCGTCCCCAACTACCGACTGACCCTCTTCGACGGAAAACATAGAGAAAATTTTTACGAGCCCACAGTCGTGACAGTGCGGCTCGGTTACGAGCGTAGTGCGGCCTGGCGGCGTGGAATTTAATTATGTTAATAAAGTCGGAGAACCGCCAGTTCTAGAATCTGGTGCTTCCTGTTCCGCCAGTTCTAACACCGCGGGATCAGTGTAATGCTAAATTGGTGCACGAGATCCGCGGCTTTCCCATGCATCACTGTCGCCCGGGAGCACCTTGGCCGGGCGAGGTCCACCGCAGGTAAATAATATTCATCTTGGCACTATTTTGCATAATTTTTCAGCAGGATACCCTTTGTTCGTGGCATTGTGCCTCCTCAATAATGGAAGGCCCGCCGCACGCCGCCGCTCGTCCGTCCGCCCCGGAGGCGCCCCGTAAAGCATATCCGGGCTGGAATCACTGCTAAGCAAATGTACTTGAAAAGGTTCCTGGGGATCATCCCATGCGCATAAATCGATGCATGCAAAAGTACTTGGGCATAAATAAGCCGTGAAACTAGGACACACGTACCCCGGCCCAAGGAGGCGCCGCGACGCGACTCTGCTCGTTTCTTCCGACATGCACATGCACACTGGCAACTTTGGCCGGTCGGGCTGCCAGGTTAACTGCATGATGGGCTGCATCTCACCTGTGGAAATTCAAATTATTCATTCAGGCTGAAAATTTGCGTGACCGGCGAAGGATATTTGCACCAGTCATGTCGCGGGCCTCCCTTGCCAGGCAACATAATGCAGCGGGGCTGTCTAATGCCATTTTGATTGCATCGGCTGCATGTCTGCCTGCCGGACTGCACCTAGGTGCATGTCACGTCATCTACTTTTTTTTCGCAAGATGCGGTCAAATCTGTTTATAAATGAGAGGATGAAATTGTTGCTCATTAAGGGTGAATACGAAATTTCCGTCCTCCCTGCAGGCTAAAAATCTGCAATTCCGGGCTGGGTTTAGGGCACTCTAGAGGGTTGTAAAGTGCCCATATCAACGAAGAATCTCTAAACTTTAAAAAACTGATAAGGAACCTTTATCTCAACTTATTATCAGTCGCAAACTTCTTCAAGTTCCTTCAGGAGCTACGAAGAACACAACATTTCATTTTCCAGAAGCTGTTTACTCAGGTGAGCCCAAGTCTAAGATTTTCTTCGAAGAGAACGTTTCTTACTTTTGTGTATTTAAGTACTTCAAAATACTGTTTTTGGTTTTTTACAAAAAAAAATTAAGTTGCTATTTATGTTTGTTATTCTTATTCGGTTGGTTGGATCTCTACGTAAAACGTAAAGTTTTATGGGCAGAAAGCAGCTGTATGATAAGTAAATAATTAATTTTATTCTCTGTACTCAAAATACTCCAAAAGAAGCGAGTAAGCACCTACTTTTAAGATTTGATTTTAAAAAATGTATAACACTGAAATAGTTGTTTTGCAGTTCTAACAAAATTGCAAAATTTATTCACTTATTGTTGGTTAATCGATGTTGATTGACAATCTTTGCTTTGGAAATTTGCCATCGTTGTCGAGTCAAGTTTCGAAAATATGACTTAAATATTAGGGCCGTAAGGTTAAGGCCTTTCTACATGATAGCCGAAATTTTGCGAATATAGCTAGCGTTCGTTTTCAGAGCAAGGCTAAACATTTCGGAATGTTCCTCAACCAAAAATATAAGATTTCCAAAAATTTGTTTATGTTGTAAATGTATTAAGTTTCACGGGTTCTTTATGTGTTCTTATTTTGTCGGATAAGCATTTATAAATTAAAAAGACACTGATGTTCCAAGTTTTCTTCGCTTTTAAAAATACGAACCAGCAACACAATATCTTTCAAAAGACGACTGTTTATGGCATTCACTATTTACACAATAATGTTTACTTTTACTTTTGAATTTTTCGTTAATATCAGACTTCGAAAATGGCAAAAGAATGAAATTGTTTATGGATGATTATGGACATACATATATGTACTTTGAGGAGTTTATTGTTTTGACAAGAGTTATATTTCTGTTAAAAAAAATAATGAGTATAATTTATTATCAAAAATTCACTATGTTAGATCCTCCATTATAATGTAAAGATATTCATTTTAGAAGCTTTAGGACGTAGAAAAAGTAATGGCGAGCTTTTTAAATTAAATACTTGTTTCATCATTCAATCAACTATGAACATTCCAAAAAAAACGTACTTTTTGAGGTAGAATACATTCTTTTATTTTTTCCTAGCGCTCATTCAATGTCGGTGTTTCGCAGCTAATTTCATGTTGAAGTTAATAAATTACAAATGTTCATTATCTTCCGCAGGTGGAAAAAATTAGATACACTACAAATTAGGGGTCACATAATTGTAAGAAGATATGCTTCTTCCAGACTAAGACTGAAGAGGATAAATTAATTTAAAAAAGAGCACGGGAGTTTTTAAAAATTCCTACTGATATTAAGAGCTCTCCATTTTAAATTGTTTATTTATCTCATAGAAAGATTTTGCCGCTTTGTAGAAATTTTCTAGAAAAATTATCTGGCACAAATTCTGTTACAAAATAGTCATGGAAAAGCGGAATGTATATGATGATACCAACAAATTATCTCAATAAATTCCATCGAAATGAGTACATCACGGCAATCCGTTTCTTCCGACTCTATTGAAAACAAGGTTACGGAAGGTAAGATTAATTATTTCTATTTTTGGCTTATTAATCCCGCCACATCATGTTGAATATGCGCTTCTCAAATCACGAAATGAAATGAGATAAAAAAAAATTTACACACATGTGCCATGCGAGTCTAAGCCCGGTTTTGGTTAACTCTTTGGTTTAAAATCAGCGACCACACCTCCATCATTTGCTTCAATTATCGGGCGAATAACTCGACGTAATTGCCCAGAAGCTATAAATTTGTGGCCACAGCCATGTCGAGTTTTCGATACAAAAGCCACTAAGAGGTTGCCATACTTAGGTTTTTGGGGCGCTCTATTTATCGCGGGGTGCATTGTTTTGCAGGATATTTTCCCAATTGACAAAAACCGCCTGTTTGAAGGTCAATAGAAAAACCCTCGACAGGACGAATAAACGACCGAAAGGGTTACCCGCGACCCAGAAAACTTTCTCAATTTCCTCGTGGTGGTTCTGGGCTGAAGGTAGCGCAAGTTGGTGGTGGATGTGAGGAAGGGTTGCAGCCCCGTGGCATTTCAAACCCTCCGGGTGGGTTCCTGCACAAAGAAACCCCTGCTCCGCCGGAGGAGCCGGGTGCACTATTTATATTGGCACCAAATGCTCTGCATTTTATTTCGATTTGAAAGAGTTTTCCCAACTTCATAAAAGTTTTCCTCGCCTAACAATTAAAATGGCTCGTTGTGAAATTTCCTTTTTTCACTTTCCGTTAATAAAAGAAAAATTTTTTTTCGCTGTTTTCGGTGTATGACGCTGCGCGGGCATCATCCAGCCATCCACGCGAAAGCAGCAGAAACTCCACGTCGGAGTTGGAGCTGGGCTGGTGGGGCTCTGGCCGCACGAAGCGCCAGCCGGTGTAATTGGGGCACCCGAGTTGCCATGGAAAAACAAGGCGAAAATTCAAAAAATTTTCATAACTTTAGCCGCAAGTGAGAAAGTTCTTTTCTTTTGTATCTTTCAAATTGCCTGCGATTTTTTAAGCCCTAGCGAGGCGTAGTCAAGGCCTTGGGTGGAATTTATGAATTTATCCATATGAGGGAACGCGTCGACCTACAGTGGGGATGGATGAGGTGCACAAATAGTGCACCGAGGGTGGACCTTTGAAAAATAATAAATTATCCAATTAGCGAGACTATTCGCGGCGTTCCCACCCCTTGATGGTGTAACGCTCTAGTCGCAAAATAAAAATCAATTTTTAAAGAAAGCCGCGAGATCCCGGCAAACGGGCTCACACGCGACATCATGCACTCATAAGGCGTGTAATTATGCATGGAAAATTTTTTCAGAGTTTCTTCTCGCCGGGGAGGAGCGTTGGAGGTCACAGTTTTCATTCATTCATTCATTGCGGCGCGGAGCCATTCATGCGGGCTAACAAGCACCACTTTCTTGGGATTCTTCTTCGCGATACGTGCAAATGTTGATTAAGCATGTCTAGCGGGGTGCACAGCTCGCTGGAGCCGCGGAGGCCCCTGCTCGGAAATTATCGCTCGAATGGACCCTTCATTAACTCTACGACTCTTGGGGCCGTTGAGGTTGAGACCTTATGACTGATGATGGGTTTTAAACGTGGGTGTAACCGGAGTAAAAAGAAGAAAAATGTAAAGAAATATACATAGTCCCAAAATATATTAATCCACAATAAAGTTTATTTCAGTAATATTATAAGTATACTAACTTACATACTTTTAGCGCTGTCCGGGTTACCTCTTATTTGACTTAAATAAGATAGTTTTCAAGTAGCCCAACTAAATTGATTTAATACGGGCTGTACCTAATAGATGTAAGTAAAAGACATTCCCGATAAATCCTCAAAAGTCCCATCCTAATTTACGCAATATATTCGTGAAATATATAGCTAAACCTTCGTCATAAATCAGTATATCTATTAGTGAAAACCGAATGAAAATTCTTACAATAATTTCTGAGATTAGCGCGTACTACAAAAAGACGGACAGACTTCGGGGATTTTAATTTATACATGTATAGTGAAAATCACACAAATTTATTAAATATCACTTAAAATGCGGATTCAATAAATGTAAGAATTGTTGAAAAACATCAGGTGGAACACAAGCAGGAATTCATCATAACTTTCAGGATTTCCAAAAAAAATGTCTAAAAAAATGTCGAAATGTTTTTTAACATCAATTATATGAAATCGTTAAGATCTCAGGCCTTGTTCGGCTGCTGTTTGTCGTTTTTTTTTTATTTTTTATGGACACTGATTTAAAATGTCGATATGGCAGTTTTACGTGTTCCAAAGGAGTATAAAAAATTGCGTTTAGAAAAGCAATTCTGTTGGTTGTAAATGAAACAATTCTCATTTTCATAATTTTCCACTTCTCGAAGGGCAAGAAACGGAAAGAAAATTTCGAGGAAAGAGCAATCCATTTTGAATGGCTTAAGTGCGTCCCATCGACATGACAAGGTATTCTGCTGAGAAGCGAAAAAGGCGACATTGATTAATTAACTCTCCACGTTTTATCTTCATTTAACTGCCTGAATGGGGAATAAATCCCGAGGATAAGGAACAACTCCTTTCCCATTGTGGCGCTTCGGCCTTCGGGCAACTCGCCTTCTGCCCGCCGCTTAAAGCGATTTTATGGCACTACAAAACCCCACCCACCGCCGCTCGGAGTGTTACTCATCAATTGCCCTAGTTCGAAATTCAATGTTGCCGGCGGGGCGGCGCGGGCCCGGGTCGGGGCTCCAGAAGGTATTAAATTTAAAAATCGATGGAGCCACCCGCGCAACCCTTCCTCGGCGGTTAAATGCAACCGGGGCAATAAATCAAAATCGCCGGCCCTGCGCCCAATAGTGAGCAGCTCCAGGAGCTAAGAGGGTTTTAAACTTTGAAAGTGCTTCCACCTCGACAGGCGGCTTCTTCTCATAACTTGTGGATTATTTTACGTTCCCACCAACCCCGCAACTACGCCGATCATCGGGAAATCGATATATTTCATAAATGGCACGGAGGTAAAACGAAGAAACGGGCGGACTCCAGTGGGGCCCGCAACGCAACTTTCACTGGAGCCCCGGTGCTGCCGGAGAATGTCAATCAGAATCGGGCCACTTCTCCAGGAAACCTATGAACTCGTGAAATGTTGATAAATCGAAAAGATTCCCGGGGGTCTGGCTCATTTCATATTCCGGAGATCACGTCGAGAAACAAACGCCTCAACGATTTGCAGCCACGATTCCGTGCGTCTTAGCATTCGTCTTAGAAGTCGGGTGGAGACGGATACGTTTCGTTTACCAGGATTTCTAATTTTCTGGAAAGAGGAACGGGCACCTTTCCACGCAACAGTGACTCCGAGCTCATCTAATGATTTTGCGTAGTTTACCGATTAATAAGTAACTTTAGCGGGTCCCAAAATCCCGCTCAACTTTCCACTTTCACCGGCCAACATAATCATGCTGGTCACAGTTCCGTGCTGCCCGAAATTAGAGGGCAGCACGACCAATCCGCCGAATGAGTGCACTTCACGGTCTCATCATAATTTTGTTTCTGCCCTAGGAAATTTAATATCATAAATTATTCACTCGTTTCTTGCGATAGCAGCAAAGGAACAGAATCTTGGAAATTTTTAAATTCTAAGTTTTTCAGCACGCTTTTGCTAAAAATAGATGAAAATTCACTAATAAACAAAAATAATCCTTATAGAGTTATTTTCCATAAACGTATTTATTTAATTTGAAAGCGACTGTTTCTGAGTTTGATACGAATGGACCCCGCATTTCTACTACTACACTATTTTACGAACTTTTATTTAACTTCACATGTTAGTATGTTTAGGCCAAATCTTGCAAATTAATTTTGAAACAGTTTCCGTTATCGGAACAAGATGAAATTTGGTTAACTTATAGTAAACCCGATGACAATCTTATAAGTATATATAATATCCAATGTGGCGGACGCCGCAAAATGGCGGTTTACCTTTTTCTTCAAAAACCCCTAATATGGGTATCAAATGAAAGGATTCGACGAATAGAAAAGCCTTTCTGGAAACTTTTTTTTTTTTTATATTAAGAAATTATTTTAATTTCAGCTGTTAGTAGGTATATTGAATATTTATTCCAGTTTGGGTTGAATGTATAAATGGTACCTACACTTAGGTATACATATTTTTCGGAAATATTTTATAAGTTTATAAGACGGCAGACATTTCTGTTTTGAACCTGACTCGCACTCGGCACTCTTATTGTATTATAATCATGATAAAAAATCAAACTAATTTAATTTGGGGGAACATTCTGCAATTCTTCGAAATTGTAAAATCATGTATTTCGAAAAAGTTTTTGAACTTACAATACGTAGAATGTTGCAGAATTTCCATGATGATCCCCATAATTTTTAGTTTGCTCCCGAAAGTAATGTAACAACCTTTAATCATTGTAAAGTGAAATTTTTCAGTTTTTGAAATTTCCACTGCAATTACGCCTTTGAAAAGGAGACATTGTCGTCGTGTAGCACACAGGAACCAATCAAGGAGCTCAAGTGCTAAATGCATTTACAAGACTGCCTAAACGTAAACTGCGCCGAGGGAGGGAAAGAACTCCTCAAGAAAGGAGCCCCTTGAAAAGAAAGCGTCGATCGGCGTCGCAGGATAATCACAGATAAAAGCACTTCATCTGAGCTGAGTGCTCGGAAGGAGCTGATCAGGATCTGGATCTGGGGCCTGGGCATGTGTCGTGCCCCAGATCCGAGTGAATGGGGCTTGGAGCAGGTTCGTCACCGCCGGGGAGCTGCTGAGGCTCTCGGAAATCGTTTTTAAGGATGGAAACAAAGCCGCAGTCGAATCCATTCGTCTCCGACGTACCCCGGTCTGAAGAAGGCTCGGAAGCGATAATTAATGGGTTCGTTCTGAATGGGCACAAAGGTTCCAATGAAATATGCTTCAATTTGAAAATGTGAGGAAGGGGCTTAATGAGCAGGCACCTCGGATAGGCACGGGAGCACATTTCATCGGGAAGGTAAAATCATTTACATAACTCAATTTCAGGAGGTGAACGTGTTACATAAGATTCGGAAGAATCATGATGAAAACCTAGAATGAATGTATAAAAGTAGATTAAGGATTTATTGATGATTCCTATTAAAATATATTTAATTAACACTTGCCTTTATATTACGCAGATGAAAACTTTACTTTATTATGTGCGCAGCGGGCTCAATTTGTTATGTCTACGAGTTATGGATTAATTTTGAATTAACAAGGTCTATTCTTTTAAATTTTTTCAATTGCAATCGTGCGTCATTCACGAATAAATTTTTTTTATAATATACTGCCAAACAAGTATGCCACGGTAAACATTTCAAGTTTATTCAATTTTTCAGCTTTGGAACAAGAGCAAATATAGGACTTATTATAACAATTGGGTTATTACATTAGTTTATTATTTTATTACTACAAACCGACAATAAAATGTGATTAAAAAACTTACTGCTAAAAATTAATGTAATTTTACTATAACATCAATGGCAAGATAACTTCGCTTACGATGTAATTTAATATTTCTCATCTAAAAAAACACATCATGATACCACAAAAAGTTTTATTTTTGCTTCATTAAATCATGCATAAAAATACTTTCCGGCAGTAATATTCCTCACTTTAGCGTAAATAGATTTTTTTACAGTGTGATTTTATTCATTTTAAGACGTAAAAATAAAATCACCCATTACTGCGGATGAATTCGAGCTCATTCCTGCTCTGAACTCTACGGAATTCAGAAAAATGTGGAAGTACATTGTGTTGTATTTTAAAATAGTAGTAATATAGTTTATAATGAACATAAACAACACACGCATTTTATCATTCATTGTACTCTCACTACTTTTATACTCAGAAGTTGAATTAAAAATAGTAATGATATTATAAAATTTCATAGAGGGTAGAGATCAATATTCGGCGCAATTTACCTTTAATTTCTGATTTTAAAATAAAAATCGAAATTGAGTTAGTTTTAAAATACAAGACTAGTCATCACCTTATCTACTACCTCTAATATTCGTGGATTATTTATAAGAAATACTAAAATTCTGGTATATGTATTTACAACACAAATATCGATATTTACGAATGCATAACAATAGTCGATAGTATTTCGGTATTTTAATATTAATCGAAATTTTCTTTGCATGTATGCATCAAAACATTTTCCGAGCAAATCATTGTGTGGACTAAGTTCAGGTTTGATTGCGATGTAAAAGCAATCTATAGATTATTTCATGCTGCATACCGTCTACATATTGGACTGTTAGTGCTGACATCATTTTTGACGATGCAAACTAGAATAGTTAGATACTTAAGCCGCGTAGGTATGTAAAATATGTAACTATGGGAAATTATAAAGACACCTCCTGGCTCCAGTTTAAGCAAGGATAATCCTAAATGTAATTATTTCCCATCTCATCTACTATCCTTTGTATAGTAATCTCCTGCCACTCACCCTTTGAGTAAAGGTTCACCTTAACTTCAGTGGCTGAATTCGTTACTCTTAACTGCTTTAAATGTAAATTGCAGTATTGCAGATAGCACGGTAGCCGCGGTGCTTCGTTTTTCTAGGGAAGAGACTTCCCGCAGGGTGGGCGGGAAGCGTTTATTTAATCATACTTACATGCAAACGAAATTTCTGCTCTAAGTGAATTTATTCACCCAATTTTCGTGTTTTCCAAATTTCCATTTATTATTTATCTACAGATGCCTGCCAGGCACTCCGCCCTCCGGTTTCAGCTCCTCGAAGGCGGTGCGGTGCGTCAGCCTAATCCCAACGGCGATGAATCTTCGGCTAATGGCATTTTTAGGCTGACTTTGCGGCCGACCACTTACGGGCGCCGCACATCTCGCAAGGAGCCTTCTGCCGTCTTAAAGTAGGCGCCCCCGGCCAGGGCGTCGAACGGGAGCCTCATTACATGTGAAATTCTTCGGTTTTCGGCTGCTATCGTGACGTAACGCCCGAATCGATAGCTAAGGGCTAAGGGTAATGCGGCCGTTGACATTTTATTTTCGGATTTATTCGATTTGGTATTAAATTAGCCGCTGTGGTGGCCCATGCGGGGTTAATTTGCAGCCGGGCCGGGCCCTGCATCACGATCCGGGAAATTCTGCTCCGTTGGGGGGCCCAAGTGAAGCGACGTTGCTCAGCCGACTGTGCTCGAATGCGCGTTGCATACACTCAGGCGCTAATACTCTTTTGGGCCTCCAGTGGCTTAGCACCCTTCGATTTTTGGATGGGATTTTGCGAGAATGGGTGATAATTTTGGTTATTAAGGATTAAATGCAATTTTTTGATCAAGGAAAAAGTGATTTTTTATAAGTTAAATTTATTTTAGAATTCATGAACTTTTATAATTTAAAATCTAAAGCACAAATGCAGAATAATGTTATGTAGTTATTTTTTTAATACTAAAAGTTAACAGTTAAGAGATTTTTCGTCATAGTTATCTTTTTCGCACATTTTTTCTATGGTAAACAAATATTTTTCAAAATTTTATGCATAAAATCTTATGATACAAGAATATGTTTGGATTGTCTAATTTAATTTACAAAAAAACGTAGGTATATCTTTTTTCCAGTTTTAACTTTAATAGGCTTCAGATGCGTGCAAAAAGATCATTTTTCTAAGCTACTCTCTAGCGAACTCAGCTAAAATTACAATCATTATTCGAACTTTTAAATCTAAAAATGAATCTTAGTGGTATCCATTCAGTTCTTTTGCACTGATTAACAATCCGCCAAATATCCTAATCTACTTCCTACACTTGTGTACAGGTGGTGTAGAAAATATTGATGACAAGGATGCGTAGATGCATAGCACCTAATATAAACAAATAATTATGTAAATATTGATTAGAATTGTCACCATCATTGTCGCTTGAAACTAATAGAGTTTTCCAAAATTTGCAAGAATGATATTAATACTTCGCGGTCAACCCCATAAAAAGGGGCGTTTGTCCTAAATGTTCAGTGAGTTTGGTGGTTTTTTCGACATCTAAATTTAGCTGACCACCACGGACAAAATATCCGCAAGTGCTGAAAAATTCAAAAGGTCAGATCGATGCGCACAGGCCACAGGTCGGTTGAATCCCGGGCAAACAAATCTGCCCCTGGGGCCCAACTTTTCAGGGCTTTATTTAAAATTCAAATTTTTCTTTCATCTAGACTCTAAAGCGTGACATAATCAGGTTACAGGGTTTGTCAGGCCATCCCGAAGGATTAGAGCCGAATTAAGATTAGAAAGGTCCTGTTTTTGTAAAGTGGCGTCACCCGAGACAACCGATTCGCACATAAAATCCAGACTGTGGTGGGTTGAATTTATGCTGCCAAGCAATGAGTCACCCACTGAGCCGTGCAATCATCGGCTCGCTTAAATTATGCACATGTGGTGCTCCCGGGCTGTCTTCCGCCCACTGGGGAGAGCCAGGAGACGTGACCCCGCCGATCCGGGGCGTCCTTGAATTTCTGGAGTTGTACGGGGGAGCACACTGCCGAGGCTCCAACGTCTGGATGCCCACCAACTGCGGCTGAATTATGTCAGCAGGGCTGGTGCTTAGCGGCAGCCCGGAGTTGGACTCCTTGCGCCCGCCTGACGGAGCCCCAAAAGCCGATCGACGGAAGGAGCCCGGGGCCGGGGGCTCCTTGTTTGCGGGCCGGGCCCCGGACTCCAGTCTCAGTTCGGTGGGTGTGTCACTTAATGAAAAGTGACAAGTAGCAGCGCTTCCTCCAGGAGTCAAGTGAGCGTGCGACGTCTTACCTGAAATGGGGAAAAGCAGCAATTTTATTTTGGAGCGCAAGCCGCCACTCTCAAAATCCGCCTTTGTGGAGCCTTTCCAAATGCTGGGGCTTCCTCGGAAATTGAAAGTGGAAAAACTTTTTCATTTCGAAGTGAATGCGACTCTCGAGGCGGAGGGGCGGAGGGCCAGGGAGCCTACTTCTCAATGCCTTCAAAGACGAGGGATTTTTGCTCTAATTAAAAATTTTCGCCAAGCTGTATGCACGTCTTGTCCGATTTTGGGGCCTCGGGTAAATGTGCGAAAACTTTTGCTTTCGAGCGCTTAATTGAAGAAATTCAATAGAAGTTTGTCGTCGGCAATTTGTCCTTTACTTCAGGCAACTTCGGTAATTCGAAAGTAAACAAAGAGAAGCGTGATTTTAATAAATATCAAATTGCAAAGAGCCACCCTGCGATCTCGAACGGTTCAGTTTTTTGTTTGTTCTATCGTTTATAGATCATTCATAGATCTTCAAAATTTACAACTGTATGCTTCTGCTAAATTTTAAAGTATAAAGAACTTTTTATTAAATCTTATAAGTTTAAAATACCAGACTGTCGTGCTTGTCTTGTTAACTCTTATGAGAAAAGCACTAATTAAAACTTGTGAAAATACTAATAAAAGCTAATGAGTTCATCTGTGTTTTTCCATGAGTTAAGGCTTTTTATTATTCTCTAAAACTCAAACATACTTCAGTTTTATGCAAACAACCTTCTTGACCTGATTCGAAGTTACCGAACTTTATTTTATAAACTCATGTGTGGTGGTGGTGGCTTTATTTTGAGGATCTCTTTTCTTTTTAAATTCATAATTTTATTATGCAAGTGATGTTAAGATGTAGTCAAGTTAGAGTATATTTTGCAACTCAGGAAAGCTTACATCAATATGTAAATTTTCAGAGCTTCAGTGGCTCAAGCATTTGTTTACCCCAAGTTCAAGTGTTTTCATACGAAAAAGCCAAAGGATTCAAATTATCCTTGAGTTTTCAAAACAATAACAAAGATATTCCCGACAAACAATTTCACGAGATGAAATATATATTTGATTAATTTTTGGATTATGCTGCGGCAGTTTTTCGAGATAACTACGGTTCCAAGTTTCTATCTTTGGGGAGCCCAGTCAGATTTGGTGACGGCTGCAGTTGAGTCGAAAGGACCTTTTAAATGTGGCAATCGAAGCAAAATGGAAATTTTAAATCGAACTCTTTGTCCTCATAACAAACACCTGAGCAAGACCTGAAAGATGGTTGAATCAAATTGTGCTATATATTGATCTGCATCATGAAAAGTAATCACTTTTTGGCAGATTCGCAAAATTTACAAAAAATTTTGGCATATCAAACAGTGTCAGAAAAGCTTCAAATTCAGCAAATTCGTACAAATTGTTTTATAGGATTTTTGGTATTCCTTCCATAGCAAGTATGTTCAACTATACAATTCAAATGTAATTGCTATTGTATTTTGATTGCCAAACAACTTTTAATGTAGCCTACTTTTGTTCTAAAAATTCCTTAAAGGAACCGAGAATTTTCAACCTAAAGCAATCAAGAATCTAAAGTATTTTTTGTTTGTAATAACCCTAAAAAACATTCTCTAATTTCTAATAGAAATTTCTATAGAAATTTAATATCTTTCATAATAATCTGGCATTTCAAATTGTTAATTGAGGAAAGGGGCTGCACAAAGGAAGAAGTATCCTTCTTTTGAGTTGAAAATATAAGGGCAAATTAATTTTACCAAGAAGCTTGAGATTTGAATCTAGAACTGGAGGACTTGGCTGGCCTTAAGGAAAATTTTACTTTAACGATACTCTTTTATTCTTGAAGAAATAGATTCACGAAATTGTGCTTTTCTCTTTATAAAGAATTGAATTTATAATCAAAGAGAGATATAAAAATAATTTCAATTCAAAAAGAAATATTGTCAACGCTGTAAAAAAGCAAAGTTGAATTGGATTCCTTGCTTTTAGATCTTGGTTATTATTTCAGTAAAATGTTAAAAAGAAACCTTTTTTATACTTTTTCTCATACGACTGATAACCGAGTGCCTCTCAAAATAAATCTGCAAAGGTTTCATTTCAGAACTATTTTATGTACCAAGTGATCTAAATGTTATATTTATGGCTTTAATTACAACAAACTCTAAACTCTGAAATGAATCTGCAAAGCATCGATGCGAAACTTTTCTAAACGGTTTAATTAGTATTCATGGCAAAATTCTAGCCAAATTGAAGTGTCTAGATTCTAAATCGCTTGAACCTTGTTGGGCTAGCAGGCACACAGATAATTAGGAGTATCCGTCGCCACGAACAAATGCAAAACTAATTTGTATAAAAAGTTTTGCAATTAAGCAGTCTCGACATCATGCAACGATTATTTTTATGGAGTATTTCACGCAATTTAGGCTGATTAAAGTTCTTAAGAACCACAATTCACGCACTGCGGCAGCACGCCAGGTTCATGTTCGCTACGACCAGTCTGCTCCCAATCGACGTGTGCCGAAGATTAATTGGGGCCCGAGCTGAATATTAAGAGGGCTCGATCTTTTTAGTACTTTTCGTATTTCACGCATTTAGTCAGGATAACTAACTTAGGCGACAGACAAAACTGTTCTGGCACGCAAAGGCAAGTGGGACATACTCAATTTTTCCCACAAAGCAAGTCAATCTGGAGGTGGGCACCAAAATAATATATTTCTGCGGTTTATGCTCAACTAGGGAGACTGTTTGGTGTAAATAGGCATTTATTTCAATTTGTTATTGTTTGAGAAAGACGTTGGCTGTAATAATGCCATGACTTCGAAACATTTGCGTAAATTTGTTATTAATAATTTTGTTGCCAAAAAACTACATATCTTAATTTATTCGAATTCCTTTTGTAGAAGGAACCAACAACGAAAAGAAAAAATTCTTATAACCTGTATCTTCAAAAAATTACCGCAAACTTTAAATATCCTCTTATTTTATGTCTATATCATATTATTATCGATTAATCTAATTAAGGGTTGTCGTTCGCAATGACCGCCAATTCACACCTTGTAACAAGCATTTTGATACATCATTATCTTTGATTTCTCCCTTTCGGCTTTTTTACTGAACCACATAAAAGAAGAACCAAACTGAAACAAACGAGTTTTCTGCAATGAAATAATACAAAAAAAAAAACCCTTGCGTAAGAAGGTAAACCCTTTATCATTACTTTACGCGAACAAGAAAAATTCCATGTACTTATTTTCTTTGATGGTTTTGTACATCGTTGAGAATACTTCGTTAACCCAAAATGGAAATCGACGTTTGTGACTATTCATTCGAATTTTATTTTGTTCAAAATGTTTGGGCAATTTCTATTGTCATTTATCAAACTTAATAACATATGAGGGTGAATTGAATACAAAGCAGTATTTTTTTATGCGTTGTAAGGAAAACGGAAATATGCTTAAACGAAACAAAATTCCAATGTAGTTAGAGAATTTCCTCTCCGAGAAGTAATCTTACTTTACGACAATATCCGGCCCCATACAAGTGCCTATAAACTTGCTAAAACATTAAGGATTTGTTCTGAATTGCACTGGAACAGCTTCCCCATAGTTCAGACTTATCTCCCTGCGATTATCCTTTGTTTGGACCACTACAAAAAACGTTTAGAAGAAAGATTTAAGGAACAATATTGCTGCAAAAGCGTTCGAGTTGGGTTTGAGTGATGTTACAACCACCTTATTTTACGATCGTAAAGCTACTTACGAGAACAAAAATTGACAAGGTATTTTGTCTAACAATAACTTTGTATGTTTTTATTTTTATTATACTTCTACTTGATGATTTAAAAAACTTATTTTGACTTAAGTATATTTGATTCGTTCTCATATACTAAACATAAATAAAAATACAAAACAGAATTTTAAAATACTAGAACATGACTATATGAATAAACTGTGTATTTATAAATTTTTATGATACTTATTTAAAAGATACGGTCTGTTTGCTCCACTATAACTTCTAAACCATTTAATCGATTTTAATTGAAGTTGTTACGTCCAATTTCACAGTGTGAGGAATTACATAAAATCGAATTTAATAAAACTGTATAAGGTAGTTTAAGTTATGGTTTAATTTCACAATTTTTTTTCCCAATGGCTTAGCTGAACTAAGTTTATTTTATTTTCTCTGCCTACTGATATCTTCCTTCCAGTCGAAATCCTGTATCTTAGGGAAAACTCAACTTCATCATAAGAATAAAGTAACTTACAACTGTTTGAGCTCAGTTTAAAAACTTTAAATATGTAAAATCGCACATTGTTTTTTTTAATTATTATTTATTTTTCTTTAAATAGAGGTATATTTCTGTCTGAGTAAGTGTTATTATGTATTTTTATATTATGAACATATAAGTAGTTAATATACATAAATCAGTCTAATGATTTTTTTTTTGGAAACAAAAACTTGTTGACCGAAAATACGAAGATATACTTATATGCGCTTTAGTTTGTCTATTTCTAGTAAATCTTTATCTACATTGGGTTAAAAAATTTCATAATTTTTCGAATTTTATTTACTTGAACGACTACTCTACATTTTCTTGAAAGTCTAATTGTAAGCTTTTCAGCGAATGAAAATGGGTTTTCTTTAAATTGTTTAGGTAGTGTAGCTCCTTAACAAGAATACGAAACAGCAGACAACTCCACCTGTGTTTATAATATCTCAGAAAAAAGTTGTATCGCAGTATGCCGGTAGAAGAATGGAAGTTCTATTTTCAACTAAAATGTAATTTCGAGTTAATTGTCTTTACGTCGTTCTTGTTAACAACTGTCATTAACTTCGTCACAAGTCTTCTTGTAGGTTTCTGGGCTCGAACTTCGGAGCGTGTCACAGAATAAAAAAGTTGGAGCACGCAAATTCGTTATTCGTCCCAGTTACATTCACTTTGGTCGCGTGGGGGCGCCTCTTGTGATCATCGATTGCAATCTCGCAGTTCGCCTTGCGGCTGGTGAAACGTCGCGACGCGGTTCGTCGGTGGGTCGCCGGGTCTGCGGGTCTATTTTCGTCGACCGCCACCTGTTGCAGGCGCAATAATTTACTTAGCGCGACACCTAATTAGAGCTAAGTGCCAGGGCGATAATTTCTTGAGTTAATCGGGTGGCAAAGTGGGTGGTGGTGGTTTTTTAGAAACGCGCCATACACTCATAAAATTATTTTTATTCGTTCTTGTTATTCTAAGATTAATGCTTGTCCTACTCTAAATGATTGTTGTACTGCCGCTCCGCGGAGGAGCGCCACTAAAATCTAAATAAATACTATCGGTGATGAGGGCGTGCAGGTGCTGCGATGCTTGAAGAAATGAAGAAAAGCTGAGGCGAGGGCGTAAAGATACTTGAAGACGATATTCGTTCCGTAAATATCACAGATCTTGAGCAAAAGAAGGCGATTGCATCCTTGAAGGGGGTTGTTTTTATTTTCAGTTTTTAAAGTCGCGGGCTAGCGTTTAGCTCACGCTTATCTTCGAGGCAAGGTAGTGCAGGTGCAAAAACGTACAGACGAGGGCGGTCAAGTTGCCCATCGCAACGGTCATATGTATCCTCCGGAAGGATTTGTGAATCTTTTGATAGTGGGGACAGTTGATTAAGTCCCTCTGCTCCAAGGAGCCCACCTCCTTTCCGCTGCCAACGCTGACTTCGAACTTGTGCTTCTCCCGCATCAACCGGAGCAGCGGGGGAGCCAGGTACAACCGGACCGCGACCTCGATGACGGCACAAGTGGTCAAAGCAATCACCTGGACGTACGAGGAGAACTCCCACTTGCCACCAATCACTTTGACGAACATCACCAGAGTGCAAATGCTCAAAATTGAGTTCATCGCGAAATATTTCGGGAAGAGGATCTGTTGGCACAGGCCGAATGTGTGCCGCGGCAGGGCGAAGTACAGCGACAGTCCTAGAAAAATTTTCAAAATTGTTAGCCACATCGTCAGGGGACATGTGATTTATTTTATCTTACCCGACACGAATGTCATCCAGATCTGGGCCCCAAAGTGTGTCGCAAACGCCCCCAGATAAGCCACCAGTGCCAGGCCGCTTTTCCTGTCCTTCGACTTCACGAGTTCGGCGTCTTTGTCGCTTTCGAGGATATTCGGCCAGACGGCCATCAGGACAAACGAAAGAATTCCGAGCGCTATGACATGGGCCGGCTGCGTCGTTCGGCTGAGAACTCTGGAAGAAGGAAATTCAATTAGAGATTTATTCAACGAAAAGCTCATTTCAATAGAACTTCATAAATTATGTAAGATCGGAATATTTTAAATGATTCAAACGTTCAATCGATATCAATTCAATAACTTTCTTGTATAAAATTTTAGTTTAATTTATCAATTTTCTTCAGAAAATCTAATTTTCTTTTTAGTTATTTAAATATTATATACCATCAGGTAAGGATTTTCATCAATTTCTTGTAGTTAGGAAACTGTGATAACATACTCTAAGACTATTTACTTATATTTTAAATATGTAATTAAATATTAGTGAAGACAAGTATAAAGACTACAACATTATCATATGCTTGAAACATTTGTTATCTAATCAATTTAATCGGAAAATCTCATAATAATATCGTAAAAAAACCAAGGTAATTCAAGACCAAACTAAATCGATTTTCATATTTATTTTATGCACCTTGCTTGCATTTCTTTTTTACATATTGTTTTGTCGTTACAAATAGAATGTAAAAAGTTTATTTCAAAATGTTATCCAATTAGCGAATTATTCAAGGTGAAAAATCGAAAATACACAAATTTTACGCTCGAAAAATTACATTCGAAATATAAAATCGTGAAAATATGAAATGTACAACTTATTTATTTCCTCATCCTCTATTAGACATACTGAATTTTCTGTTTTGTTTTAAAAGTGTACCCCTTATTATTTGGAAAACTTTTGATCGTAGGGAAAATTTTATAATTTTTAATACAATAACACCAGTATTTATTTACAAGCTCCACCAATCTTTCGACTAAAAAGACGATTTATTATTATTTAGAAAAGTATTTAAAATTGCAATTTTTGAAAAACATTTTAATATATTGTGCATATTTTACACTCGTTTAATTTCCGCATAGGACTTTGACAAATCGAATCCACTGATATGTATATTAAAACCAAAATATAAGGATATCATTCAATTTGTAACAACAGCTTTCTTCGATTCGTGATAAATGTATCACATTATTTATTAATAAATTATAAACCATATTTACCCAAAAATCCCTGACGACCAAATAATATTTTTTCCCAATCCAAGACTTTTGGCTCTGAGTCAATTTTTTATTGACTTTCGAAAGAGCTGAAATAAACGTCCTTTCGAAGGACGAAAAGTTTTTATTTATGTAGTGCCGCCCAAATTCTTCTCATTCGATTCCTAGTTTTCAGTCTCTCCAAAAACCATTCCCATGTATGGCATATGCATTCACATACGTGCAGAGCGCGGTTTTAATTTAAAAAAGCCGTAGGTCAGAACTAACAACACTTATTGTCTGCCCGCAATGTTTTGAGGCGACTAATTGAAAGTTAGAGTTTCTGCGGAAAATCGGAGCACTCATAGTTGTTTTAATGTGCAGGCGGGGGCACTCACTGCACCCGTGGCAACATTAATCCCCATTATGCTCCGTAATTGCTCCGAAACGGCTGGATGAACTTTGCAACTGATTTTCTGATATTGCACGATGACCTTTCCGATTAGAAGGCATCAAGTTCAGCTCCTTTCTTAATTTAGTGAGTGATGTTCACGTTTTGTTTGCTCCTCGGCGCAGATGAAGTAAACTTGTGAAGGGTCTTAGGTGGGTGTGTAGCTAGCCTCCTTGCGAGCTTGGCTAATATTCTTACACTGGCAGTCAGCTCCAGACGGTTGGGTCTAATTTGATTAAGTCTTTGGTAATTACATTTACTTTATTGAAATGAAGAAAGAAAGTCTACACACAGCTCCAACGAATGAACATTCAGGATAAATTATTTATTTTGTTATGTATGGACTAAGTTTGAATGATCATTCACATCTTCATCCGAATATGTTATGTACTACCTACTCAATTATTCATTATACCATATAAAAGATTTCTGCTCAATCTTCTCCTTAAGAGTAAAAATTTCATAAAAAACTTTCTGCTTCAGGTGTTTTCATTTTTAACTACATATTAAAATTAATGATAAATCTTACCAGGTAATTTTTTGATAGCGATCAAAAAATAATTAATTATTATTAACAGTATTTAGAAACGATTTTACGACTTTAAAAATAGGAGAGGTTATCATTCTGAATCGTTTTTTTTTTTTTACATTTCTATTCCTTAAACGATGGAAAATTATGGAGTTAGGTTTATTTCAAGCATAATCAAAAAATAAAAATTATTGAATCTAAATAAAGTTAAAAATGAAATAATTTATTTAAGCTTTTAAATGTAAATGGTATTAATATTTTTCCTTGCGAAATTGAAAATGCGTCATTATGACGCTTCCCGTAAACCTAGTGTTAATGAGTAAAATACGGCATGACTTGTTTTCTTTATAGAGAATAAATTTAAAATTTTAATTCATATAAAAACATATAAAATTCCCAATTCATACATCTGCCTTAGAGTAACGCAGAGGATACCGACTTCATGTGCTGGATTTTCATTAGAGGATAAAAATAATTTTATTAAAAATAGCTCAGCCGGTGTATTTTTAGCACGTTGCATTTCGGTCGTTTTAATTATTGCAATAAAATCCGCCGTGTCTCCACCTGAACCCATTCAATCGAGCACAAGGTCGACGGTCGACAGAGCGCTAATTGCATCTCAATGCAGTCGACTGCATCTCGCAACTAATTGAGAGATTAAAAAATAAAAAATCCCCACCAGGAAACTAAAGGTTTTGTGACAACGCGACAGGCGCAATTTTAATGGGTTGTCACCACAAGAGCTAGCGTCACAGCGGCCGCGGATGATTAAGCAGCGCCGCGCGAAAAACTTTCATGAGATAACGACTGGCCTGGCGCAATAAATGAGGCGGCCGCAGCGCGGGTTTCGGGATGCAGGCTGCAGGCCCTGGCTGATTGGTGCATTTCGGCAGCGCACCTTCGGTTGCCCCGTAAATCAAAATCAAAAGGTACTCGAACCATCAATTACCCAGCACCTTTCCTTGCCGTCGCCGGTGCATCCGGCGAGAATTGGCAAGGCTCGCGAAAAAACCCGCGTGACCACTTGAAATTTGCTCTTTACGAATTTTCTTGCTTAATTAATGGCTCGCAATAACTTTTACAATTTATTTGTCCGTTTGCTGAAGATACAGGGATTAAAACGTAAAAATGATGAATGCAACTGGAATTCGGGGAAGGTGTAGCTGCAAGAAAGGCCACGTTGACCTGCATTTAATGCGACTCGGAGTAAGTTTAATCGATCCTGGAGATAAATTATGATACCCTCAGGTCCACAATCGATAAAACATTGACAACGTTTTTTATGTAATACAATCCAATCGTTTAAATAAATTATAAAAATTGCAATAAAAATGCATAAGATAAAAGTGCAACGTGTACTTGTGCACTAATGAAAAGAAGAAAACACACCCGCTGCAACGTGCAGAGCGTACCTTGGAGTACGCTGCATCATAAAATACTTGTGGCGCTTATCAATTCCAACAAATCTGTTTTTTCTCTCTTGCTGCGAATGCTGTGACGATGACTGTCTCAAATTTTAGCAAAAACGACAACCTGACTGTTAACACGTCGTCTACTTATTTTTAGTCCGGCAATCTTATTTACATACGTGATTATGCTCACTGAGGAGGCATGGTATTATGATTTTGTAAAATTAGACCGGCTACTCGAATCACGCGCTCAAGAACACCTCAGTTTGTGATGATTTTTATTTTGCAAGCGATCATAATTCAAAATAAAAACATTTTTATGAAATACGGAAATACATAATGTGTACAAAATTATGCCATGGCAAAAGTGTCTATATGGAATATATTCTACATTCTTCATATTTCGAAAAAGAGATATTAATTCCCGTCTAATTAAATTGGTCAGAACCAATTTTGACACCAAAAGTGATACATCATTTCTATAGGATTTTTTTCCATTAATTACGGAAGTATTAACTTGACATCTATTTAAAATTAAAAGTAACTAACGTATTAAAATTGAATTTACTATAATTAAGTTCACTTTCAATTACACATTATTAAAAAGTTGTTACAAACTAACTTAATCTAACACGATCGAAAACTAAAAATATAATTTTACCACAATGTGCAATTTATCAGCAACTTTAAAAAAGAATCAGTACTGTTTTTTAGAATTATATTATACTTAGAATAAGTTCTGCTAAGCTGAAAATTACCAACAAAGAGTCAAGCCAAAACAAATTTACTTTCATACCAAGCAAACCTCGTCTTCTTGTTTTCTGTGATAGAAAATGGTAGTATAAATTTTATTAAATCGATATGAATTCATTTAAGATGGAAATGTGTGTATTTTCCTATAGTCGTATAGGTTACACAGACAAATATAGGTTAAGAATTCTTCCATAGAAAAAATATGCTACAAAATGAGTCCAGTCATAAGACTCTGAGCCCTTTTCTAGTAATTCTCAGTGATCAGTCACAAGTCACAATCGAATCACAAGAGTGCAGCGATTAATAAAAAATCTTGTGACTAGTGATCGGTCTCAACGCTCTGAATAGAGGTGTCTATCTTATTCACCTCTATCAAGTTATGGCTCCAACGATACCTTGGTAACTCATTTGGCAGCACTAAATTCTTGGTGTTTCGCCAAGGCACTAATGCATCCAAATACAATGCTGAAAGAGGGTCAAAAGTTGAATGCGTTTCTGTAGCGCCTGTCGTCGTCCGACCCGTCCGAAAAGGCCTCCGTTGCAGGCAAGATGCAGAATTAACTTCAATTTAAAGACACAGGAGTGATTCGAGGCAAATGGCTCTTAACAAGATGCCTCGAATTCCTTAGATTTGCTTATTCAGGAAACCAGACGGAAACTTGTTAGTTGTTAGGGCCAGTGCGAATCTTGATAATGCAGTCTTTGATGAAACATGAATTTAATAATTTCTCTTCCATTTGAGACTGCTAATGAAATTTAATTACAAGCAGGAGGATTCTTTGGGGTCTTACGAAGGATTGTTGTATAAGAAATTCATTTCATTTATGTAGTAGCGAGTAATTTTGGTTATTTAGAACAACATAAACTTCTGTGAAAACATCAACAACAATTTCAAACTCCTTTTGCAATTCTGAAATTGTGTTGCGTACGAGAGCAAATGCAAAATATGTTAAATATGTAGCTAATCAGTCAAGTTATTAAAAGATATCAATATTTATGGGAGGCCTGGTAAATATCAAAATGTTTAATGATCTGATAATTTCTCGGGCATTGTACTACAATCGTTTATTTGATAGTGTTTTTTTTTCACTCCATAATAGGTTTAAAAAAATTATTTCATGGGTATCATCTGATTGTACGCAAAATATGAGTAACACATTTTTGGAGCACTTGAAATCCAAATATCTTTAGTTGGCAAGAGCAAAACACATTAATCTAAATGACCTTAAACGATGGAATGAATTGAATTGACTACGCGTGGACTAGAACCTTGACACTTTTAATATTGTTATTTTTAGAGATTATTATTTTTTAACACAAAATAAGAAAAGTATACATTTTGTATTTTAGTAAAGTTTTTCAATTGAGAAACTTTTCCAATCCATGAATTTAAAATTAAATCAGAAGTATTTGCAAATTAAGAATTGTTTGCATAAATCCTTATTTGCAATTTTATATTTTTTTTTTTTATAATGAGAAAATCTTGTAAATTATGTAGAAATATAATGGTTGTAAAGACATATTTTATGATCTACTTAGTTGGGTTGGAGATATGTTGTATTTGAGTTTTATCGCTCGAATATAAAGGAACGTTTTGAGTTTTATTGAAACCGGTCAGCAATAATTGTTTATACGCTTAAAATTTGTAATACCAGAATAATTGAGCTGGATAATGTAAAGTTGTCCTGCATTACATTTTTTAAACTCATGGAAAAACAATTTTGCGTAAGGTATTTTTTTATCGTTGCAAGCTGAGAAGACCATAATTAAAATACACAATAACTGCAACACCTCGATTAATTTTAACATACAGACGTATTAAGACACGGAACTTCATATAAGAGGTTAATATAAAACATGTATAGGTATTTCTTGTTATCCACGTTTATCACCATCTTCAGACAGTAAAATGGAACTTTCTTTATTGAGATGCTTAAGAAAATATTTTTACTCTTTTGTAGGTAGGTACGAATTTTATGTTTAAAATATGGTTCAAATAATAATTTACACTACTGTTAAAACGATCTTAATCCTCAACATTAATCCCAATTTCGATACTCACTTGTAGGTGGTTGACCTCTGAACAGCATCACCAAATTCAGTAGCTTTTGTAAAAAATTTTCGTGTCCACATTGTGCTGACTGCTAAAACATCACCTTTAAAGGCCTGATTGTGGCCACTGTGTGCACTTTTAACCGAATTCTTTTTCTCACACGTGCAAGACGCGTCTTCGTTCCGTGAGCACATTACGCAACTTCGTTTTTTAAGTAGCGTATTTTCAACACTTTTCCCTATTTTTCGCGGCATTCCCTGCAGATAAAGCTGTTCAATTCTGAACTCCATCTCACTCTGTTGGCACATATTTTCCCGTCTAATCGTGAACAAAAATTCCGCGATTATAAAAATCTGGCACGCGACTATATGCGCTATCTTTTCTTGAATCGATCAATCACTCAATTTCACACGCTCAGGTAGATCCAGGTAGACTTAATCGTGGTCGATCATCTGCACTAGCGGTCCGAAACACTCGCGGTATCGAGTTCAAAATGCCCCCGTGCAAGAGTTCGATGCAGTTTTATACCGCAACCGTTGAGAGAGCGCTCCACCGAGTTGATCCAGTTCACTCTCCAATTGATCGTGGTGGTGATCGCGAATCTGCGGCTTGGAGCATGTGTGGGTTCGCGGGATTTCAGAGAACGGTTTTATCGCGAACGCGAATGGGAGAGACCAGAGTCCCGCGAAATCACGGTATTTCTTCCCCTGTAAGATTTTAATTTTTATTAGTTTTAGTACGTCCACGCGACGTGACTCAAACAGACGCGTTCGCCGGTGGTTTCATTGAGACCCATCGGTGGCGCTGTTTAGCATATAAAACGACATGCTTCTTGGAAGACGAGATTATGGGAAAATCCGCGCGATTGATTTCGTACTTCAAATTCAAATCACGATCCCGATCCGTCTCATATCAGTCAATTAAAAGAAAAATGTCTTGCACCTTGTCTCAATTAACTGCAGGGCGGCACGTACAATGTACATGCCCTCAACTTTCAGCCGATAAAGCCTATACCACACCACCGTTGACGGTGGCACGAAATAGGAATTAATTTGCCGAAAAATGCGAATCGTTCGCTTTTTGTCAGCGTTAATTGTTATTTCGAAACGGCCCTTATCGTGCTTTCTTTAGGACTGCACGAGCTCGACACGGTCGCAAGTGGCCCTAATCTTCCGACTTGTTCGGGATGTCAGGGCGTGAATTATCTCCTTGATTTTGTAATTTTCTTTTTGTGGGCCAACATCTCCCGAGTTCCGAGCTCAGAAGGTTCCGCAGCCGAAAACCGGCTGGTCATCTTTCATTGTGCAACGACGGGTTTATTGGAAGGCCCGCGGGCTGAATTCTGAAATTCTTTCAAATGCGCGGATTTCGAAGGAGGATGTCCAGCCCTTATCAACCGGAGCCCACTTGTAAGGTTAATAACCGGCTGCTAAGGACTTTTGCTTTTCATTTCTTCCTCTTCTCTTCGCTGCTTTTACAATTGCATGGATAATATTTGAATTGAGAACCATTTGAGACTTGTCTATCGTGTTTCATATCAAAAATTAGTCTCAATTATAAAATTATGATATTTTTGTTATTGGAAAACAGCATGATGATTCATATTCCGGATGTCGACCGGATCTCTTAATTGTAAAATCCGTCTTGTAGTTATTACTTGGCATAGTGATGTAAGGTAATAAATGGTAATTTTGCAGAGTTAAATCTCCCATTAAATCCCATTAAATCTCTATTCTTCAATAATTATAAAATGGCGGGAGTTGCACTCCCTCATAACCGATTTTTTTATGTAAAATATTAATTTAGAATAATATATGCATATATACTTTAAGTCAAAAGATAGAGCGTGTCTCAGTTAAAATAAAAAGCATAAAATAAACCAAAAATTATCAAGGTTAACGAATATCTCGGAATTTTTTATCTTCTTAATCGAAGAAAATTATGCTTTTACTCTAGTGTAGGTACTGGAAAGATTAATCAAAAATTTATGACTGAACAAATAACAAATCGTTTCTACACATCACGAATTCGAAAATCGTCGTCCGAAATACTTAATTGGCTTCCGTTTTCACGAAAAATAAGTTTAAAAAGTACAAAAGACCGTATATTTATCATTTATGAAAAATCTTAAAAAAATAACGAGCTATTCTATCTAGAAAACAACTAGAATATATTCGAATTGTTTTATATCTATTTAATGTAAATGTCAATTGTTTTTACAACGATTTTTGGATTATTGTCTGACCTTGTCTTAAATGCGAATAGACCACTCCACGTCACGCAGATCTAAGTATGATGAACATCGATTTTAGCATACGTCATGGAATTCTGCTGAGAATGTCAGACTCTAAACCCACAAGGAATTTTGCAAGTCAACCGAAAAAAATTTGGCTCGCACGTCGCATCGGTCAGACGGGTGCTGCCTTGTCATCTTTGAAAGTGGTCTAATTTTTCTTTATTTTCTGATGTAATTTCGGTTTCTTTTGAAGGAGAGCAGTCGTCTCGAATATAAATTGACAAGCTCCGCTTTTTTGGCTATTAGATGTTACGTGCTAAACCCCTCGTATTTCTTCTAAATGGTGTTGGCTTAATAGGCGGGAGTTTGTCGAAATTTTTCTCGGAAAAGGTTAATCACAGCGGTCGAGGTGCAAAACACTTTCTATTAGGGCGTCTGCTTACGTCTGATGTACTGTAATAAAAAGTTTCGATCTTGCTCTAACCTTGAAGCGTTTCCCGATTTTAATTTTACTAAAAATTAGTTTTGTCTCCGTTTTAAAGATGAAAGCAGTTAGAAATTATTATTTTATTATGTTGACATTTGATAGATTTTCAGGAGTATCGGCGAAACACAATTGCAATTTCTTGTGGATTTGAACTGAACAAATTAATGAACTTCTGACGTAGTACGGACAATTTCTTTAATCACCACGAGATTAACCACATTTCATTTATAATTAAAACATCGTAGAGGATGATGCAAAAATATACCGATATTGACTCAGCTTTCTTTAGATTTAAACTGATCTTCAAATATATCTATTACCAAATATGTTTATAACATGACTAATGAACTTTGATCAACTTTATTTTGGGTCTGTCATCATTTCTTGGAAAATCAGTGTAAGTTTTATGATAACAATTTGTCATTTATCATCATCTGATAGTAACTAAATCAACACGCAATTTAAGTTATGGGGCATGAGGCTAGCAACTGACATTGACATTTTTACAATATATAGCTAAAGCTCAAGTATAGTTATCATAAAATTAGTGAAATTATCTTTTCATTACCGTAGACCCCAATAGTGCCATAAACTGTAATAATACAATAACTAGTCGTCTTTTATGCGGCAGCTTTTGCTACCGCAAAAAAAAAATCAAATCTTAATCATTTGTACACAACGAAGGTTCGAACTCCATCAAATAGCGCACGCTTGCGGCTAGTCGAAGAACTTTGTTCACACTTGTGAAGAAAGTGAGTCAATCAAACAATTCGGGTAGATTGCGAATTTTATTACAAGTGGGTTGGATTAAATGCTAATTTTTCATAAAGTGCTTCTTCCGTTGGAGAAAAAAGTCCCGGACATTTTTGAGTTATATCATAAATCAATTTGCAATGAAATTTAGTGTTCCGCCCTTTTTCGCAATCGTCATAACTTTTAATTTTCATTGAGGTTGTGGTGTGGTGTTGTTAGATCTTAGATTACAATCAATTATGAATAAATTTGCCCTAAACACGTCTAGAGCGCATAATGTCTTGCTCATGCTCCAGAGATTTATATCTGCGGTTTTGGTATCTCGCTTCATTCCTGATATACCTGGCGTTTACCATTGAAGGTGAATGGATTTGAGCCATTTCTGCATCCATGTTCTATTTATAGGCGCCGCATCTTCTATCGGAACGCGTTCAAAGACCCCTAGCGACTCTCGTTAAGTGCGCAGATCGCATGATATTTATCAAGATATCTTCATTAGCGTCATCGTTTGCATTGCACATTTGCGGCCGCTACTAAGTAATATGACTTTAAGTAAATATTTGCGCAATTAATCAATATCAGAACAAGTTTATTTTATCGCACCTCCTCTGCGATTTAGATAACCATCGACCGGGTCTGCAAGAAATTTAACTTTTTGTTTTACGTTAAACACTAGGCGAACTGCGGTCCGTTCCGTTCTGGAAAATAACTAGTTATAAGATAGGTGAAGATGATGACAGAATGGGTGGTACCAACTAATCACCACATCTAGCCTGATTCGATCTTCAGGTAAATATTTTCGTAGAGCAGGTGCGAAATATTAAGTCACACTTTGTTTGACTTAAAGATGGGTTTACGCACTATTTACTGGCTGTTAAGAGAACATGACCATTTCTATTTCTACTCACTCACGACTTCATAGACGATTTACTCTCTTAGTAAAAGCAAGACGTTTTTCCTGATAACGATATGGTTTACTTTTTGTTATTAATTCATTCTAATCCGCTTAATTCACTTGTCTGCCTGTCATACTACCTTCAAGTATTATTATTTATTGCACATCAAATCAGTAGCAGCTTACATGTCCATTTCAGCACTTAATTGACTTTGCAGTATTGAGAGCAACTTGTTGTTTCGTTACTTGTTACTGGGTTTGATATGTTGGCATTGTATCCCAAATGTGGAAAACTAGAGTTGTTATTAAATATTTCTGGAGCAAATGCAAATATTTAAAACGGTACCGGAGTCTACGGGTGTGCTACTTTCTGTAGCTAATTTTTATTTTCTAGAATAGCTATATTTTAAACACCCTATACATATGTATGTATGTGATCTACGACTTCTTGACAAAAATGCCCACATTACTATCAGCAATCAAAATTATCACTCATCATTGTTCTATTATTGGATTTATATTTTTCCTCTTTTCATATGAAAATATGAAAAGAGAGTTAATAAAAACGTCATACTCTTATGTTTTATTAAATAGCGCACATTTTTGAGCAATATTTAAATAAATATTATTTTTTTAAAGTGTGCTGAGTTCTAAAACACTCACTCAAATATTCTCTGAGTTATCACTTAAAGTTTTTAGAAAAATACGTGTGAGAAGTAAAAGTTCTATGAATTCAATGATTTTTCGATTAATCAGCAATTCCAGGGCTTATTGCAAGGAAAACTTCTTTTACGTGGATAGAAAAATCGTGAAGCAGTTTTACTTCCTTTCAGATTAAATTTGAATTTTCATCGCGCTGCCTCAAAACAAGGATGGGAAATTGTTTTCAAAGTTTCGAAACCGTAAAATGTATTGCGCTTCTTAAAATAATTTACACTCATATGAGATTTATTCATTTCTGTTGGATATAGGTCAAAAAGTAAAAACTATTTAAATATTTCTTTCTTTTTCTCTTAGAATAGGTTTTATCTTGTTCTGCTTAGTAAAATTATGTTTTAAACCTGGAATGAAAAGTCGGTTTCTAGTTATATAATTTGATGGAAGTTAATCCCTGCAAAAAATAGCAACGATCGAACTAAAAGCCCAACTTTAAGACAAAGTTCTTTCAATCGTCATCAGTTATACTGAAGTGGGGATAAATTGGTAATTTCAGTAGACATGGAATTGAGCGCAACATTTTACTTTGACACGTTCTTTTCAGATAAGGCGTAAAAAAGTACTGTGGGCTGGCTAAGACGCTTATGTGTCGTCGTCCAAGTGTTCAATTGCCCTGAGCGTCGTCATTTATTCCAGGAATAGTTAACTTACGATATACGTAGGTAAGCGGAAGACAGATTCCATCTTATAGAGACGTTGCCCCACAAAATCGCAGGTCTAATCCTCTTCTGTTTCCTAGACGGTATAAATTTGTCGTCCACTCGTATGGTGAAACAGCCCTAAAAGTCCTCCTCTTTTGTGTAACCGAAGACCTGACTTTGGCCTTCCACGTTTGAACACATTTCCTAGAAAGAACGGATTGGCTCCATTTCGGGCTCATGCCCCTCTAGTAACACGTTTCGATGCCGAAGCACCCAATTATCGATTTACTGACGTGGAGCCCATGAATGTGGGGCCCAATAAAAAATGAAACACCAAAGGCCATTACAATGGCTTGCCGAGATTTATCTATTTACAATTGGGAACAATTACTCGTTTTGTGTTTTCCGACCCTCACCTCCCCCTGGGGTATCCGAGTTTTCCTGGCTCGTTGGCTTGCCGGCGATTATCTGTTTTCTTAAACAATTAAATGCTCCCTTTTGGAGAAAATAAAATCTATTGGAATTCTTAAATTCGATAGTTTTTTTTATGGCGAGGGCTTCTCACGCATTAATATTTTAACTTAAAACAAACAGTTTGTCAGACTGTCGAGGTGGTGGCAGCAGACAAGGGTCGATCGTATTCATATTTATTCATATCGTTCAATCAAGGTGCCTTCACTTCAACTTTCAAATTAATCGGAATATTTTGAACACACTAAGGACACCGCAGTCGGTCCATTTTACGTGGACTGCAAACAGATTTGAATTAATTCGAGTCAAACACGCTCCACGATTAACTTAGCCCCACAGGGGAAGCCGATAGCATCTAGTCTCATTGTTTACTTACCCAATTAAATGCAGTTCTGCACCTTTTACTTCTAGATTATTTACAATACCCCAAGACTGAACTAGTTTTAAAAGAGTTTTTTATATCAGTTTTCTTTGTACACTCGTGTGACCTCCTGGATTAATTAGAATTGATTTTAAGGAGCGATTGACTCTATTCATTATTTAACTTAGCGAAGAAGTTTTCTCGAATAGTGAATAGACTTTTTTCAAAAATTAATTAAAAAGCAAAAAAGTTAAATTTCTCATCAAATAAACTAAAGTAAAACTTTTATACTATATAAAAGAAGGAATTGTAGAAAAAAATGACGTCCCCAAGAAGTGCCAGACTATAAAAAACTAAAAATAAGTTTTTCAGTGAATGAGATTTAATTACAATTTTAGTCGACTTTGAAAAAATTATGTTCCCTGTTTGACCTGTATGTTTACACTTTCAAATCGCTGAATCGATTGACATGCAAATTTTTTATTGAGAATCTCTATGAGGTGGCTCTAACATGTATCTAGAATCGTGTAGCGTATGTTGAAAGATCCTAAATCTGGAATTGATGGTACTCCTACACAAAAAGGAGTATAACAAAATTTCAAGTTTTCTTAAGCCAAGGAGGCAATTTATGTTATTTATGATAACAACGCAGCTCTTATAAGCGATGCCATGCTAAGCAATTTTTTGGATATTCGTTCATATATACTTAAGATATTTCGAGGACATCAATAGCATTTTTTCCTTAGATCATAATAAATATAAAAATGCACTAATATGTTCACTATTAAAAAATAAAGGCAAAAGAGAAATGTAATCCATAAAATCCATACCATTTTCAAATGTTTTATATTTTAGACTTTAGAGCAACGTTGTGAAAAATTCTATTTTCCGAATTCGTAAACCGAATACATACATATATATATACAAAAAAAAAAATCCATTTAAAAAAAATTTATGGCATAAAATTATACCAAGATATTTTTCAAAAAACCAAATCTCTTTCATAAAAAAAATGTCCCATATGGTGAAACGTTTGCTCGAGAAAGCGTCACAGTGTAAAGGTTTAAAATTTCGTGCAGTTATCTAAGAGATCGAATTTCAGTTTCTTGTTCTTTTACATTAAACGTCTCTTATGATTTTCGTCAAAATATCTCAAAGCATAAAAGATTGAATTTTGGCATTTGTGAAATTTATGGCTTTATGTTCCAGGCATACATATTTCTCATTTATCGGCAACTTCAGAATTTTTGCAATAGTCTGATACGGGAAAAAAGATTGAAATAAAAATTTCAATTCTTCTGAATATCGAAGCAAAAACAGGAAATTTTTATAGCTGCATCTTCCCCATTACTAATCGGTTGCAATTGCAACTGATTATGCTGTTTTTACCTTTGGCTTTGTAAAACACGTATCTAATCGAATTCCCCGGCTAATCGAAAGGAAAAAAATGGTAACTGCCGTAGCTTGGGGAAGTTTAGTGCAGTTTTTAAAGAACGTCGGGTTCTCGGAGTTACGTCTGAATAATTTTAAAAATGTCTTAATAACTTGTCGTCTAAAAGGGAATTTATGGGTTTCGAGATGAATGGCCGCGTCCACACTCATTCACAATTGGTTGCCTGTTGGGAATAAATCAAACTTCGATTTTATTGTCCCCGGAGCACATTTGGACAGTGCAATAGACGACAATTTTGATGCATGATCCCTCGGTGCAATTTTGGTGCATTTGTTCTTTGGGAGATTTTATTTTACGACATTATGGCGGCGGTTAGGTAATTTATTCCCTCTGTTTTGAGAGTCTCGGAGAAAGGCGCCGGGTTCTATGATGCATAAAGTGCGGAGTAAACTCCGGGCGCAGCAGGGCCTCGATTCAAGGAAAGGAATTTTTATTAGGTCGAGGCTGTTTTATATGCAAATTTGAAAGCCTAGTGCAGTGCATTTTTGGTCGTTCGTCTTTCCTGCGTTCGAGGGCCGAGGAAGTTGCAGGTGGGCTCGGGAATTACGGGCGCATTAAATACTCAAAGTGCATGCATTAAAATGATGTCATTTCACCAATAAATCTGAAAAAACCTGGCGGGGGGTGCACCTGAAACGGAAATTAACCAAGCAATTCACTTCCTTCGATATTTGCATATCGGTCTCAGCCATAGGAATGTGCAACGTCATAAACCGCGGGGAATCGCGAGAAATTGTGGTGGACGGGAGCGGATCTGTGGCTGCTTAATTGCAAGAATGTGCAAATGCGCCTGCGTGTGTTGCTCAGCTGGCGGCTGATAAGGAACTCGCGATTTTTCTCGCGGCGTCTAGCTCCCACACAAGTTTAATTGGCGGGAATAAAATAGGGCTCGCGTCGCCACTCTTTCAGACCCTGGGGGGGTTCTCTTCGGCACTCTTAAGATACGTCGCCGAAGTGCACTGCTTCTTTAGACCTTTAATACTCAAAACGGTACTCTCGCGGGAGAGCACCGCCATGGCCTACGTGACCAAGCGTGCGCCATCCATGCCTCCGTGTGCCCGTTATTACTCGTTTCATTTCTAGGTTGTTACTCGTTTGGTGTCAGCTTGCAAATCACAATAAAAAGACGTTGCAATTGGCAAATAGCGCGGTGGCCGAACTGCGGGACCAAAAACGGCAGCGCCAATAAAGTTATTAAGCCAGCGACTATCTGACCAGCGCTTAATCAGCCGCGAGTTCGACGGCCAGCCGAGCCACTGTCCGATAGTGCACCAGCGCATCATGCACTTAAGAACTGTCGCATTGTCGATTGTCGGTCTAGCGTCTCAAGATTTCGCTTTCCAATTACGACCGACAATCCGGCGAATGGAAGATTGCCGTGTCCCAGCTTGTTGCCATCCACGCGATCAACAGCGGCGTCAAGACTCAAGATTGACGAACCGAATTGGCATAGGTCCGGCAGTGTGTATAGGGGGCGTGTCACGAGAAAGTGCTTCGTTCGGTCATACCACAGAACACCTGAAGGCAATTTGTATGCTGATGAAATTCAGAGATAATTTCACCGGGCTTCATCAGTGGATTAATTGCGTGCTTCTGCAGGTAGCAACAGGTTGACACCCTGTGCCCAGCCGGCGTGTCTTTCTCACCTCAACTAATAGCCACGAACACAAAACTGAGGACATGTGTTGAATGAAATGCACAATTCTAGCTAATTAGCGGGAAGGTTCTTTATAAATAGACCGCCGTGCCGCACGCACATTCTGCAGTAGGTGCAATTTTAGATCTTTTCGCTGTTACATTTGCTTGCATAAATTACCGCATTCAGAGCAGTCGCGAACTCGCGCGGGATGCCACAGGGTGACTCGATAAGACGCCAGGGGGGCGGGTGAACAATGACACTTCACCGGAGAAAACACGGTCGTTGCACGAGATTTGTGAGGCTAATTTCTTGCGAACGTAAGGAGCTGCGGCTAGCCAATTTATGATAATTAATGCAACTTCGGAAATAATAATTAATTCCATGCGTGTTTGCCGGGCGGCATTACTTTACCGATCGTAAATGCTGTTTAACTGCTCTATTACATATTTAAGTGCTTGCTGCACAGTTTTAATTGGTCAGCCGCATTCATGATTTGTTCAAGCTTTTCTGCCTCATTTAATATTAAAATGCATACAAATCGCCCTTTCAAAACTTAAGCTTCTAAACAGACAAATTTACTCTCAATCTTTATCGTTCTAACAGGGAAAGAGTGGTACCTATATGAAAGAACTACTTTTATTTATTTTGAATTTTGAACACAAATTTGACGATAATTTAATACCGGTTGTTGTCTAAGTTATATTTACCATAAGCCGCCTTAAAAAATTTTCTTCAGTTGTAATTATACCAGTTCTCCAGTGGTTTCAAAAAGATCCCAAAAGTTTCCAACTATTTTGGAGGTGGAAGGTGCCTTATGTAAACCTTAATGCAGTTGAAGGAGAGTTTATTGTTGTATTGTTTCTTTAGATTCAATGTTAATTAATTAAAAACAAATGATGGCCCCAACATTTCTCTTGAACCATCTGTTCCTTTTTATACAAAGCCGAGAGTGAAGTTGATTCTGATGAAATTACGTTGTGCAAATAATTATAAACTTGAAGAGGATTAGAGAAATTTCATTTCCACAGTTGAACGCCTCCTACGCTCTATACTCAACCAGATCGCAAAGCCTTAAAGAGGCTCTTAGCAAAATACGTCTTACGTTCCCCTCAACGCTCCCCAGAAACCCCCATAATCTTAAAATAAAATAAAATGTTCCCTTTGTTTTACTTGCAGGTCTATGAGGCGCTCTTCAAGCCACTTCGGGTATCGCGGCTCCAGTTCAAAAAAGTTCTCAATTGCATGAAGCTGATAAGATCTCTCAAGTACCAGGAGGTGTATGCACAAGAAAAAGTCACAAAAGTCGATAGTTTGTCATTAGTTTTATCAGGAAAGTAAGTAATTGCTCAATTATTCGATTATCCATACTCAGAGTCCTTCGGAGCTCCTTTTTGTATTAAAATTTTCGCATTACAACCCACCTTAATCCGCGCGCATGGAAAAAAAATCATTAGTTCGATTAAATTCCGAGCAGTCCCTGGCTCCTAATTCTCTTGAAATAAACCCCAAATTCCACAAGACCAAAGTTTTCAAAGAAATGAAACAACAAAGGGATTTCGCTCCGGTCCTGAATGTCACGGTCTCAATTCTGAAACCTGCCCAACCATGACGAAGTGGATGCCAATGGAGATCACTAAATTAGTTATATTCCTCCCGGGAAATGCCGGAGTTTACTTATCCTATATTTGGGCTTTAAGAGCCGGGCCAGCGAATGGACGATGGGGGAGTTTCTAAAATATCTGCGATCTCTGGCCACAAACAATTCAAGGACGAGCCGGGTCTAATGAGACCTATAAATTCCCAATGAGATTACCAAGTGCTATCTCGGTGGAGGGAAAATTCGCACCATTCGAGTCCAGAGGCTCCGAGGGCTAAGAGTAATCAAATTTGACTTAGCACCTTAGTGTCAGTCCGGACTCGGGACCTTGATAATCGATTTTCCCTTTCCCTTTTCAGATTAGTCGTTTCCCAAAATCAAAGAGCTCTGCACATAGTTTTTCCTCATCAGTTCCTAGACTCTCCGGAATGGTTTGGAGTGTCAACGGATGACTACTTCCAGGTCAGTGCCGCTGGGAATGTCCTTCGATATTTTTACGAGTTTTCATCTGGACAGGTATCAATTATGGCCATGGAGGAATCCAGGGTACTCATATGGCACCGAGACAAGCTGAAACTTTCGATAATGGCCGAGCCATTTCTTCAAGCTGTTTTTGACCATATATTGGGCCGAGACGTCGTTAAAAAGTTAATGCAGGTCACACAGGTAAGTTTTTTATTCCCAGTTTTTTGCACAAATACATATAACTTTTTATAAATGATACATTTATATTTATTACGCTTTCAAAATTAAATTTGTGCAATTTTTAAGATTAAAAAGCATTTTTACTAAAAGCAACAAAAAAGTATCGAATTCTGATAACGATATTTTCCCTAAAGGGTAATGTGGATATTTACTTTTTATTCTACCTATTTCCTATTAAAATCCTCTGAAGAAATGTTCCCGACAAATTCTAAGTCATATTTAAAAAATATATACATATATTATAAGTCATTCATTTTTCACTTTCTAATAAAAGTATGAAATTATTTTTTTCGATAGTCTTGTTCATGGCTCTCGAAGAACTGAGAATTTTTATTATTTAAAAATTGTGTCTTTGTATGTAGGTATGTACATATGTATGTATGTCCATTGCATAGAAATTTATGTTTAAATTAAATGCAAGTATATGCTTACAAATTCTGGTAGATCATTCTTATCTAAAGAAATAGTTTTCTTCAATAAGTTTAAAGACTTGAGTGAAGAAAGAAGAATCTTGTTAATGTGGAAGGTAGTGTTGTCTTTTACTGAAATTATAGCTATTAGTATGTATGTATGTATGTATGATAGTATATATGTACATATACTGTATATCATTTTTTACACCATTAAGATAATTCGAAAAATAATTAATTAAAAACAAAAAGTCATAAATTATATATAAATAAATGTAGTTAATCGTTTCTCATTTTATATAGCAATTTTGTGATTACTAAATCTCGTTCCAAATGCATGAATGAGTAACTATCACCTGCCTCTTTGCTAAGCTCCCTTAGGTATAATGTGCCACCAATCTATCCGAATCCCGAAAAGCTTACAGGCGTAATTTTCATAAATATCTGAATATTAGCAAGGGCCGGGCCGCCGATTGTAATGGGTTTTGCCGGGTTGTTTTCATTTCTAATTGTCACGTTGCCGCAGGGAACATCAATCAATTCCATAATTATCTTTTGCTGTTTGGCTTTGCGCCTATTTGAATTAATTCATTTTAACCCGCCCCATGCCACCACTTATAATCTTTGCGGTCTCGTTAGCAAAGCAATTATTTAATGGGAACCCATTTGGCACCTTCCCTCTTAACGAGCATCGATTTATTAATTGACCATGTTTGATGAACTTATGGTCAAATGAGACTTTGGTTTCGTTTGATAGCCTATCAAATATTGGCTTTAATCCTTTTTTGTGGAAAACACATGGTCAAAAAAGTTATATTATACAGAATATGGAGTTATATCGTTCGAAATTGTTCTATTTCATACTATCGCTGCCCAATAGTGACCTTTTCAATTTAAAGGAAAAAACTGGTGTGACTAAAAAAAATGGCTGTGAAACACCAGTTGACACGAATGTCCTCTGCGGCGACAAAAAGTCAATCCGCGGAATAATGGAATTTTGATTGATGCCTGCCAGCGATGCCGCCAGAAAGTCATAATTGTAGTCATCGCCACTATTTGCCGACTTGATTGCTCTCGTGCACCTGGACACCAGTCCTCGGGGGACCAGTTCAGGTGATTTTATAAGCGGCCTGCAGCACAGGACACTTCTGGGCTGTGAAGATTTCTCATAAATTACCTGGAGCTGGCGGTGATGTGATCAGTGCACCTGTGATTCACACTTAAATCTCGAGGCCTGTAAGGGCGTCCGGTCTCAGCGCAAAGCACTTTTTTCGCCCGCCTGCAGTGTTAACAGTCATTAGAACTTCTAGCTCTGTTTTATTATGACAAATCACATATTCTTGCAATTCAAATAAATGAGAAAATTGCAATCAGCGGCAGATTAAGGAAAGAAGAGTCAGCCACTAGTCCCTTTGACACAATTTTATTACTTTCCTTTGTCTCCATTCTTTTATAAAATTTTTTCAGAATTATTAAATATCTAGAAAAAATTCCAGTATACTAAAATTTATACTCTTTAAAGGATATATGCAAATTTTGGATTAAATGGATTAATTTAATTTTATCTATTTTTAAAATCAAATTACCATTGCTTGATACTGATAAGAAAGTTCAAACATCGATTTGCATTATTAGTTTTCGGATTATTTAAAATAATACTGTTTGATATTAAATTTTATATAATTCTCATACCAAATGCTAAGCTAAAATAAAATTCAAGAAGAAAGATGTAATTTAGGTTTAACATTTCTTTCAAAACCTAAAATTTATTCGATCCAAATTTAATGGAATATCATACATACTATATGCATTATAAAAATAAGTGGGAACTGGGAACATGTTGTGATCAAAGTTAAACATTCCATAAACTGACTGACTCTTTTAAGGCAGTTCAATTCTTATCTGCTTTGATAAAGTACATAAGCTGTAGTATTCACGTACTGGAAAATATTTACGTATTACCATAGACTATTTGTCTATGGTATTACTTAAAAATAAAATATCTGAAATATAAGTAAAAAAGAGAGCTCCAAAAAAGTATGAAAATGTTTCGAACCTTCATCAACCATTGTCCAGATAGCAAGAAACAGCTTTAACTCTTATGTTAATAATAAAACTGTTTTGGATTTAAAAAAATGTTTTTCAAACAATCATTCCCAGGTTAACGAAACAATGGCCAGCAATGGTTTCCTTCCATCCGGCTACGATGACGCCGAGGATAAGCCCATGTTAATGATGAAGAAGGGAGAAGGCCACGGATTAACCGCGTTAATTAATCGACAGCTCCAAGGTAAGTCATTTGATTAACCATTTGAAATGTTGCATTTGTTCTCAATTCGTATTCTTTTTTAATGTTGCACGAAATTGTGTTCCAGCAACAGCATGTGTGATTGATTGCTTGTCCATATTCGTAAAATTAGTAGAAAAAAAATTGTACACTTTTGTACTTTATAATATCTTCATTCGACATCACTCCATATCATCACAAAAAATCCCTATACACTGATAGTTATAGTTTCTTTTTAGCACAAATTAACGATTCCATCTCAGCCTTTTTACTACATTAGGTATTTCATAACTTTTCGTAGTTTTATTAGTTTTATATAATTTGAGTAGATTCTACGACCAAATCTTTTATATGTATAATAAATGTAAATAATTTTATTTAACGTTCTTTAAATTGTACTCATAACAGTTTCATATAAAATTTATTATCATAGAATTTGAAAGTAATTCTTCTACAGAAGGCCTAGCCTGTAGATTGGCTAAGCTAGATGGTTTAGTTAGACCGCCCTCTTAAAGAAAATTTAACTGACTTCATGACTTCAGTGAATAAACCGCAACTTTGTTTACGGCTTCTATTCCACGTTAATCATACTTGCCATTCAGTTTGCTTGCCAGTAAGAGTTTGACGGTGTATAAGCGGTCTTAAAATATATGAAGAACGGTTTTGCAGTAATAAATTTCAACTATCGCACCGACAAAAGTTTTACTCACTAAACAATCATAATTAAACTTTGAAGCGTCATCTCTGAGACACTTTAATTGAGTTTTTCTATTATCAATACTTGGGATAATATAATATAAATTATAGTGGTCAATGTCAACTTTCCGACTGAACAAATCATTTCCCTAGCACTTTGTCTGTAGATTATAAATTCCCAAATGAAATTATTAAGTTCAAGATAAGTGTGACTAAAGGCAAAAATAAAATCGTAAATGTTCATTAATGTTGTGTTTTCGAAATAAGTCAAGTCGACCTAAGCTTGGCTATACTTTGGCTTAGAATTTAAAGACAAATTAATAAAAAACAACAGCTTCAGTTTTAAATATTACTTTAAATAAAATCTTTTCTTGTATTCTTGTCATTAAATTCTTACACGCTACTATTTTTTCCTTATTGATGGTAGTTGTCAATTAAATATGGATGGGAAAAAGATTTGATCCGCTGATTTTCGGTGATGTAAACGACATTCATAAAAGATAAATCATGAATCTAACTCCTGTAGGGAGCATTACTTATACAAAACATTTCACAATTTCGGCAGAACGCTTCTATCATGCTCTAAATTTATCTCAGTTTCCATCCAGAGCAGCTATAGATCCCGATCTTCACATTGTTTTTCCATTTTGATTGCATTTTGAACCCGCGGATGCCAGTCAATCACACAAGCTGTTCCTGTTGGCGCTTTCAAGCTGCCGTCGCCGGGAATATTTCCCTAATGGACATGACAGGGAAAAATACTTTTTCCAATTTGCCTCAAATTATTCGTAGAAAATCGTTTCTTCATTTTTGTTGAGAACATTTCTACGTAATAAACTTCATCGGATCTATTGAAATGTTCTCGCTTGAATGCATTTTTAACTGCTCGATGAATTCCGTGCGTTTTATTATTTTTTACACGTTCTTTTGTTTCTTGTTTATTTATAGAGGAGCATGTGCCCCTGCTTGGTCGTCAGCAACCAAAACGAACTCAATTGGTGTCCAGTTCGGCCTCCGCCGCCGCCACTCATAGAGCTTTACACGATTTAAATACATCATCCTGCTAGGACCTTTGTGTTTCACCCTTTTTAACCAATTTTAAGGCTAACGTGTAGTTTTGCGCTTCGTAATTTGTTGTTTTAGTTTTTAAGATGTTTGCGATAATCGAATTAATTTATGTACATGTAATCTATAGAGTCGAGTAGGCGTGTTCTACCCGAATACATGCAGTTTTCATGAATCATTTGTGTTTTATTCATTTATCAACAAACTATTTGGAAAGAGGAATTTTCTTGTAATTTTTTTTTGCCCTATTTTGTAGCTGTAGGACATCGAATAAGTACATACTATTTGGAAAATCTTGGTCCTCTGAAAACGTGCACAAAAGTATTTGTATTTGAAATTCATTAGACTAGTTAATAACCGTGTACTTATGTGACCATAAAGTCCAGGAACATTAAAATATATATCTTAAATTAAAATGATTTAGAAATCATGCAGATGTAATGATATTTATTAGATGTAGGTGTATTCTTTTTCTGTAAAAATTAAAAAACGTTTATATCTCTGAACAAGCAACTGAAAGAAATCCAAAATATTGTCCCGAAATATAACCCCTATAATTTATTAACAAATTAAATTATAAGATTAAGACCTCGAAAAGGGGTCACTTTTTATAAATCGAGAAAGTTGAAATTTAGGGTTTTTTGAAAATTATTTCATATCACATAATTTAAAATTTTATATATCTTATCCAGAGGTTGAGGTTTTTACAGCTTTTAGAACTGTTTAGAATATTCAATAATTCACAGTGATCAAGATTTAGAATTATTTGTTTAAAAAAATAGTACATCGGATTTCAAACAAACTTTAAAAATCAACTGAGAAACTTTATTTTTAAAAGTAGATACGAATACAGAATAAAATAGGTATGGGAGTATAGGAGACACATTACAATATTTTGATTACAAACTCAAATCTTGACACATTTTAACATTCTTCAACTTAACAAAATTTTATTATTACGGCTTAAAATCTATATCGATATATATATTTTTTTTTATCTGGCTGCCTTCATTAAGTCTTTTAATTCAATTCGATATTCCAATATTTCGTAAATTTTTTCTTTTAAAAATAAGGTTCGCTTTCGTGGATGGATTTGAAGAATTAAATTAAAAGAACACGGACTTTGATAAATTTATCAGCTGATGATTGGCAGGAAAAGCAAACCCTTCAACGCAATCGTAGATGCAGTCATAACTACAAAATTTTTTAATTTAACTGAATGTATGTATATACTTAATCAGAAAAATAAATTTTATCAAAACTTTTGGATTTTCTAATCCCATCAACTTCAAATCAGAAAATCGACAGGATCCCCCACAATTTGTTCTTGGATCGTCGGAATCGCGTTCTATTTTGCTTTAAATAAATCAATAGCCGCAAGAGCAATGTTAAGTTTGTAAAAAGTGTTTAAGAACAGAGCACCAATATCAGGCCTAGGATTTCGTAGATAGCTGAAGCATCTGCTGTATTTAACGTAATTCAGAATCATTAGGACATCGTATATCTCATGTATGTATTCCATTAAATCAACGTAAGTTCATGTCATCCAACGCTTGTGTGTTTTGTGTAAAACGTTCGTTCTCTGCTTTAGCCGTTCACTGTACACTGTTAAACATTCGACTATACTATTTATTGGACTCTGCAAATATCTTTCGAACTTTGCCACATCTCCCAGAGCCTCTTCCACACTTTGAACGTTTTTTGTTTGTGTTTCTCCATTTCATTTCTTTGTGTTATTTCATTTTTCTGGCAAACCATTAATTTCGGTCGTAATGATTTATGCAGCTAAACAGATTGTCCAAAATTTATTTTTTCTTTTACCTAGCCCTGCCTAGGATATCCAAATATTATTATTGCGGTAAGTTTTAGTTGGTAGTGTCCAGCTCCCAGGTTTGTGATTTTCGTTAAATACCTCCTTTAATTTTAAATAATTTTCCTTATTTTTGGTAAAATTAACGAACAAAATGAATCGTTACAATGATACAAGAATTGGTCGAATTCCTAATGATTAACTATTGAAAGTTAGTGACATTGTTGAAAATAGCAGTAGCATGCTAGTCGACTTGCTCATAGATTTTGCCATAATGCTCAGCACCAGGTTAAATTTCTAATTATTTCGTCTATTGTAGCAGGTGATCCAAATGCATGGCGACTGGGACGGATAGACGAGACAGACCACGAGACGGCGGTGTGAAGAAACCAGCTACCAATGAAAGCTGGATTTTGTTGTTGAGCTGACTAAGGATTATATTTTGTATAAAACTTAAAATTCTAAGACAATATTACGATAAAAATGTTTTAACTATTTTAATGCCTGATCATTTCCACTTTATTTCATTTTGTGGATTTATTTCTCTCTTTTGTGAACAGTAACTTGCAAGAGTTCCTGACGGCGATACCAAAGATAATCTTAAGAAGGAGGTCAAGTGTCTGCCTCGTCCGCAAGCAGTTTACGGAATAAATAAAATGATCGAGTGTCGAAAGCTGAGAGTAAGATTTGGTAACTGAAAATCCATTTCGTTATATAGTAATCATATGAATCCCTTTGTAAATTTTTGAGCCTTTGAAAACTGAATTGAAATATCGATCAGTTGCCCAAGAGAGCTAATAAAATAAATGTCTAGTTTAACTGGCGGACTTGCAAACAAATTGGGAAATTTAATACGCGCATGATATAATTTTGCCTCATTTGGTGAGTCATTTGATTACGATACCCTGCCACCGTTCGGAAGGGTTTTAATGAGCACATGCCGTGCACTGAATACCACGAAATGCTCTCGATTGAACTTAATGAACACTGTGAAATTTCGCTCCTTTATTTTGGGTGGGTATCACGTTCAATGTCGGTCTTATTGGCCTCTAATGGGACAATCTTATTGGCTTCAAGGAACAAAAATCTGCTATACTTTGGTTCTAATAATACCAGTGGGATTTCATTTTAAAGAAGATACTGAGAAATTCAATCCAGGTAAAGGCTATGAAATCGGAACAAATTAATTCCTTAATTAGTTTTAAATACTTCCAATGCTAGTTTAGCATTAGAATATAAAGATATTTACACTAAGCAAAAAGCGAGTTTCTTATTCTCTTATAACTATTAATTACAAGGTCGACTATAACAATAACGATGGAAAACCTGAATTGAGTTATTAAGATCATTCCATAAATCAAAAAAACAAAACATTATGATTATACATACCTAAATTCCAAAAGCAATATATTTTTAGTTTTCTTCAGAACAAAGCTATGTAGTTAAAAATTGCGTTTTTGAAACGAATGCTTCCTTTAAAAGTCTTTGCGACGAAAATTAAAGTTATTAAAAAAAAAGTAATGCTTTCGATAATTTTCTTTAACAAGTACATAAATATTGACTATGTTAGTTGTGTTGACGATTAGGATGAAATGCCCATTGTCGTTATTTCAGGACTTAATTAGTTACTATAGTTAATAATGGTTACAATTTTTTTATTTTGGAACAAATCTAAATTGTTATTCTTTTATAATTAATAAAAATAAAATACTTGCTTTTACATACATGGTCCTGATTGTCAGCAAAATTTATAACATCCACCTCTTCGTCATTGGACCTTAAAGAATATTTACTCACATTATAATACAATCGATTTTATGTAATTTAAGGTATTATAACGGGCATTGTCTCCACATGTTTGGCGGTTCAATGAAATCTTTAAATCAATAAATTCACATCATATATACAACAATTAGCCCTGAGCATTCTAAAGCAACAGAGCGCCCTCATCCCCTGAGTTCACAACGAACCACCATTGTGGTGGCATTCAATTTACCCGACAGCATGTAATTTTGTCCTAACTATTCCTTCCTTCATTAATTTTACTGGGAATTCAAAGGCACCAATTAATTTCTCGACCAGACGGCTAGAACACTCCTTCGAATTAAATTAATATAAATTTTGCTCAATGTGAGCTTGCCAAGTTTTTGTATGGGCCTAGAGACAGACCGCCACCAGGATGGAAAATCGATAGAAAGTCGCCGTTTCGCGGACATAAGACAAATCGGGCAGACACTCCGCACCTCAACAGGTAATTTGAATTGCAACGACCTCATTGGAAGCGCAGTGGTTGGCGCGTGAGTTCCTTAATTGCTTGAAATTCACGACCACCCGATCGCGACATAATTTCTACGTGCATGCATATGTTTATCCTTAGAGCACTTGAGTACCCTCGGAACCACAACATACTTTGTACCTAAGGTTAATTTTAAGGAGTCAGAAGTAAGAGTAAACGAAATTACACGTACCTTCTACGAGAGAATTTTGTCAATGAAATATTTTTACGGAGTTATATTTTTGGAGAGAGGAACGGTTATTTCTTGTGCAAAAACAGGTGTAAATATTTAGATAAATGTTAATTAACATAAACATGATAAATACCAAAAAAAGTATTAGCGCGGGGATTGTAAAAAGTGATGTAACCGACCGTAGTCCTAGATGAACCATACTAACAATAAGTAAGCAGGCAGTTAGCAGTGAGGCAGAGGATGGAGAGTGTAGCGGTCAAATACCAATGAGCCTTCTTATGAAACTAAAAAAAATAAAGCTACAAATAAGACAAAACGTGTAATTGAACTGTTTTTTACCCTTCTCATTAGTGTTGTTGCGTTAGGACATTTTCGTAGGACTAGGTAATGAGGTTTATGAAATTATTCTGTCTACAGACTTTGTACAAACTAAAATTAATGTTAATGGACCTTTTTTGTATGGACATTCGTTTACCTTTAAGTTTTCGTTTTGTATTCAACCGAGGACAGTCGGAGGAAATGGTGTAAATTGTTTAGTGATTCAAATGTTACAACAACAAAAAAACAAAAAAATGAACAAATGAATTAAAAAACGTTACATGAAGAACGCGTATTGAAAATAAAAATATGTTTCAAAACTGAAATGGGTCTACTCATTTTGGACACCCTCCCTCTTTTGAATGTTTCCTTCCCATGTATTTCGACCATTTTTATTTAAGTTTCGGAACATTATATAGAGATAGCTTGTATCTGTAGAGACAAGTTGATGAAAAAAACGACTTATTCTCTGAAATTCTGCGAGAATACATTTTTGAATAGCAAGGTAGAAGCAGCATTTAGCACGTCGTTTTATAAGAAGAAAAATTGTTTCCACGTACGAATGCAACAGAAGAATACCTGTCCAACTTACCAAATTGCATCTACACAATACCTTTTTTTAGATGAAGCTAGGTAAAAGGGGGATTTCGGAAAGTTAAGTAGATAATCATACAGCACTTGTCCTTTCCCCATAAAGAGCAAAAACATTTGAGATGAGGTAAGTTCCTTGGCAAATGCGAAATTAAGTTCAATCTTATTCTTACTTGGCCCTTGTATATACGGAAAAAGGAGGAAATGTGTTGAGGTAAAAGAACATTCAGACGACACTGCAAACTTTCGTAGCGCACCTGCTTTTTTCTGTTGCACTTAAAGTGAAACCGAGGGAAATTATTTCTACCAAGACGGTGCATCTTCATCTTGATTTTCTTTTTCAATTCTTTTTTGCAGCTCTATTTATATTATTTGAAATGTAGTGCAATTACAGGTGCTTGAAATTGAAATTCTTTTCGTTATTTCCTCATGACTTCAGCATTTCAAATTATGGGTAATTGTATTATCAATTATAATTGTTTTTCTTAAGTCTCAAAAGAACTCAAATATAATTGATAATGGGCCCTTTTGTTTAACAAAAACGGGGTCCCAAACGTAAATTTTAAGAAAACTCAGTGTTGCGCTGTAATTTCAATTCTTCTTTTTTATTAAATACAAACTTTAACTATACACTTATTCACACTAATCTAATGTTTATAAACCAGGTTTTTTTCTGCTTGCTTACATTTAATATGTACAATTAAATTTTCACTTGATTTTGAGCATACGCAAACGTGGTACGATCCTAAACCTAATAAAACTTGGTGCATATGAGGAGCTTCCACACCCTATGTTTAGCATGCTTACGATAATAAATGAATAAGTGCGTCTTCCTCGCTGTAACTTGGGTTTTATTAGGTAAATTCAATGACTAACTAGTGCCTCCTGCGTGCGTGGAGACGGAGGTCAAATTTTTAATAGTTTGTTAAAATCTTGATGATATATTGCTTAGAAAAAACTCAAATGGTGTATTCTTAACCTAAGTCCCATTATAAAACTTATAGAAGCCATAGGGCTCCGCCCGCGGACGCCCTACGGCCACGTAATTTTTTTTCTCTTCATGGGATTGCATCTAGCTGGTTCCTCTGGAGCGCAACGCTTTTGCTTCGTGCCGTTTACATTTACAGTCAGTGTAATCCGTGAAATTTTCGCAATGCATTCATTTTCTATGGGAGGTAGAATTCGTTTGTGTAGCGCCTTTTCTCCTGACTTCAAATCGCCTTGCCCACACACCTCGGGCGCGTTTCTTTCACATCTTCGTTGGCTTAAAGGAAGAGCAAATTTGTTGAATATTTGAAGAATTTCGGGTCTGCTAAAGGAGTCCATTTCGGGAATATCAATTTCCCTCTAAAAGAGTCGTTTATTTCAGTTTAAAATGCAGGAGGAAAGCAGAGTACTTACCTGGCGCAAAATCCGGAGAATTTCTTCTGTGGTCAAAAGGTGTGCGTGCAAATATTCCATTGTGAGTCGAAGACCATTTAAACACTATTACTCATAAGATAAATTGAACAAAACTACATCAAAACGACGGAAATAATCTAAGGCATTTGTTGCACTCGGTGACATTTCAAAAGAAATACACAATCCACTGAACCTGCCTCTGACGTCTAAACAAAAATCCATAAAGGCAAAGATTTTTCAGTGAAATTGTACCAGAAGGAGGGTCAAACGGACTATTCTAAAACCTACTTCAGATGAACGCTTGTTTGAAATAATTATTTTGGGGTGTTTTTTTCATTTTCCCATCTTATAACAGTATTTTGTTTGTATTTTATTAAAAACACTGCAACTAATGCAAAACAAAATTCATATAAATCGGGCTATCGAAATTGTGGAATATTAATTTTCAAAATTAATTAAACTCAGATTTGCAAAATTTTTAAAACCAAAAAAAAAAAAAAAATCACTTCAATATTTTCAACTCTATTACTTTTTGTTTGCCCACCCCTACATCTGTTCCAGCGATTTTGACGGATGGTTGTCATGTGTCAAAACTTCGCACGATACGCAGAGTTAACCGCATTGATATTTCGATCATTAAAAGACTGTATAACATAGAGTCATAATAATTGTAGGTAAAAACGAGTAAAATATGTTTAAGAAGTAAGTAACCTTTAAGAAAAATCAACTCCACCGAACATTCGCGCTTTTATGGACAAATGAAATTACTGTTTTGACGATTCACTGAAAATTTCACTTATTTCTGCAGATTCGATGAAAAGGAAAGTGTATCAGGAGTCCAACAGCTGAAATCTTCAGTCCAAAAAGGTATTCGCACAAAACTCCTAGACAACTACCCGCATCTAGAGAACTACATCGATGCGGTGCTCCCGAAGAAAGATGCTTTCCGTATAGTTAGATGGTAGGGTCTCACACCGGCAGCCCATTTATTTAAGCCTTTTTGACTAAATTAAAACTCCTTTCTGTCGCAGCCACGACCACATAGAGATCTTGGTCAACAGCAGTGGCGATCAACTTTTCTTTCGCCAAAGGGAAGGCCTCTGGATGCCAACTTTGCGGCTCCTGCACAAATATCCGTTCTTTTTGCCAATGGAGCAGGTCGACAAAGGTGCCATCCGATTTGTTCTAAGCGGTGCTAACATAATGTGCCCCGGTCTGACCTCGCCCGGTGCTTGTATGACTCCTGTGGAGAAGGGGACCGTAGTCGCTATTATGGCTGAAGGGAAGCAGCATGCGCTGGCCATCGGCGTCACATCGCTTTCCACGGAGGACATGTAAGGCAGTGGAACGAGATTTTAACTAATATCACTAAAATACTACGTTTTCTTGCAGAGCTAAGGTAAACAAGGGTGTGGGCATTGAGAACTGCCACTATCTCAACGACGGACTTTGGCAAATGAAACCTGTAAAGTAAGACTCGCTGGCTGTAAGCAGTTCCAAAACTTCATTTATGTCAACTTCGCTCTATTTTATATAATAAATCGATGCTACATACCTACGCCAAAAATTTTCTTATAGTGCCTCACCGATCCTTGCGTTCATTGACCTTGACCCAGTTAAGAGATATTTCCTTATTAAGTTTTTAATTATAACACAAGAAAATGATCTTGAGATAAGTCAACTGAACCGATTATTTTTAAAAGTACTAAATTTGTTGAACTTAAGCTAACGATTAAATGCTTTTGTCTATATAACTTCTAGCCAGTATGCACGTAACTGATAATAAAAGAGTGTGTATATCATGCGCCCGTTTCAAAATAAACGATTCAATTCCACCTATCTCGTTATTTGCATATTATCATCAAAGGGAGTTGAAAAATCTTGTAATTAAAATAATCAAAGTAACTTTTATGACTTCACGAACCCCTTTTTAAACCTATGCTTATTACATATCTATCAGAAATGAATTTCCAATTAAAAATGGTTTACAAGTGCTTCAAAATAAATCACAAAAATTTATTCTACTCATTGTCCCATGAAATGTTTGCTAAAGCAGTAGAAACTGACAGCTGCGTTCTATTTATTTTTAAATACCGTCACAATTCCAACTATTTGCTTATCGCGTACTTTAATAATTATATCGGCAGCTTCTGATATTATTAAAAACTTTTCCTGTAATTTTAGTAAATTAACCCTAACCAACCCAAATATATATCGATCTCCTTTTATTGAAATTTTTTACTTTTACTATCGTGCTTATTTTGGGAGAGTGTTTAGATTAGATTAGATTTTCCCTTCCTGTTCTCACATCGTCACTATCGAGTGGTGGATAATGCATCAACCTTAAGTCCTCTAAATGCAATCTGCGAAGGGCATAGAAGCGAAGTTATCCATTAAATATTACACACTTATGAATGTTGTTTATAACGAAATGAATTTATTCGTGCTAGATAGTTCAGCACCATTGAAGCATTATTATTAATGATACAAATTGCCATAGGATCATGGGTAAAATGGGTGTAACTAAAAAGAACAGTATTGCAAACTAAAATATTTTATTAAAAAGGTATTAACTATTACGTAATTTCTTATTTTGGCAACAAATACCTAAGTTATTGGACAACGACAGCAGGTACATACTGTATAGTATATATGAAAACAAAAAGAAATATGTACTCGTATCTTACTGAAAAATAAAATCTATATTTTACTTAAAGCGGGCAATTCACGATCGTAGACACCTCGTCCCTTCCCTCCTAGACTTCACTTTATAATGCCGTTATTTACTTATCTAGACACAAGACGCCAAAATTGCAGAACTTCAAAAAAAATCCCAAACAGGCTTGATTCTTATGGAAACCTTTAATTCGATGACTAAAGTACCTCCCAAAAGGTACTCTTCAGAACAGTACTTATTTCAGCGGTAAAAGTGGGTGGACTTTATTGCAAAAATCTTGATGAAAGTCACTGGATCGATATCATCTCTGATATCTTTATTATTTTATCTTTCTTTAGTTTCACTATTTAAATATAATTACCTACGGCAATCCCCGCATACTGAAAGAAGAGACAAGGTCAAATAAAAATAATTTAAAAAATTTGTTTTATTGCATAATTCTCGCGTCTATGCCGTAGTTAAATATTCATTCATTTTGAGAAAAACGCGGTTAAAGTTTAATAAGTAGTTTTCCAGTACTAACATATGCGTTAAATTCTTCGCTTCGAATGCTAAAGCTGCATGCATAAGATTCTATGTAAAATATTATTTCGAATATAGGAGCTTTTGCATACATATGTTTATGTAAACCTTAACAGTTTAAACCATTTTTTGAGAAAAAAAATGTTTCTTTTGAGCTTTTGATAAGCCCTTAAGAAAAATCCACAGAAGCCCTCTCGACATTTTATCCTTCAATTAACACTTGAGAGGTAAGTACACATGAGTTTTACTGCACTTGATAGAGAAAATTTCTTTAAATAAGAATTATAACGAATACGAAATATATCTGTACATATTATCTATAGTTTTTATATTTACAAAGAGCTTGATTTGTAGACTTTCAACTTTGTAAATTACGTATATAATTTTTTATTGACAATAGAAATTCTTAAGTGTACAAAAATAGATCTTTTTATGGGTTTTTGCTTGATTTTATATATCTCTAATTAAGTATATGTTATATTATTATTGTATGTTGCTTTAAGTGGTTAAACTTTTTAACTTTTTTTCTAGGATAGGTGAAATATGAATGTTTAGATGGTTTTACATACACATATACATACATATAGAAAAACAATATACTATTCTGGTTTGTAAGAAATATATTTCTTTTCTATCCTTTTCTTTCTCAAAGTCTCGTTATTGAGGTTATGTTTCTTACAAATGTATTGCGAGCTAAAAAAAGCCTAGGGGTATTATTAATAATTCTGCTTGGAAAGTGACTTTTAGTTAAGATGTCCTTGTTTCCTTTCAACAGAAGGTGCATCTTACGAATGGGTGTTACTTTGCACAAAGAGTGGGTGTTCTATTTACACTCGAGGATTATGAATAAATAAATTGGGCGCTCCACGGCAGCTTCCTACGACATATCGATCGAGTGAACGCAAATCGGAAAACACCCCTGAGGCGGTACTCGCCGCTGAAAAACCCACGCTGGTTGTGAATCGAGCAGCAGCTGCTACTACCCTCACATGTGGGGCCCCCGAAGAGTCCCTTAAGGGAAAATCGATTTACTACACCTACCTGTTGCCACCAAACCACAAGTAACGCACGTGGGGCCGGGCTCCAATTTGACTAGTGATGAATGAGTGCCACGTGGACACGCACGTGGTTGCGATTTTGTTGATCAACATAGACGCAACAGGTCGCCTCGGGGGATCGATACCACGTGCACGTGGGCTCACGTGGTTGGGTAAAGATGGCGCTCTGCGCAAATATTGATTTTTACCACGTCCTGCGCATAGGCCCTAGTCTTTTGAAAATTCTTGTTACAATATGGCCGTGACATTTGCTGGGGATCACTCTCTCTTAAAAGTTCGCAAAATGAGTTTGGTGCAGTGATTTTGTGGCTGATCTAGCAAAAAAACTTCAAATTTAAGGTTCAGTTAAATCAGTGCATAAAAGGTAGAACGGTTTGGAGGCACCGACGGTGAGTTCGATAGTTCCGGATGCCTCGGGGCAGTGCATTCATTGTTTCCGGAACTTGCGAAATTTTTCCTTGTATTGCATTTCATTATAGTTTTTGCACTTTCTGCGAAAACATTTGAAAGTTTCGCCGACATCACTTATTTTGATTGAATATCCCTCAAAGTCCTTAGAGGTTTTTAGTGAAATATTTTCGGGTGCCGCAGACAATGCGTCACTGTCTGTGATTTATACGGGAGTCCTGCATTTCTTGTTTATGGCGATATTGATTTGCAGTGGTGCACCCCAAAAGCCATAAATTACATGCATATTCAGTTGCTGTTCCCGGAGGGCTGCACTCAACCCGTGAACACGGGCATTTTCGCTGTGGGCCCAACAATGGCGCCCGACATATGGTGAGACTCCTCCTCAAAAGGCTGAAGCCCTGGCTCCGGCAATGGGGCTGTGTACGGTGGGATCAAAGAAAAAAAATGTGAAAACGACGGCAAAACGGGGTAGCAAGTAATACGTATGCGGAGAGATTCCTGCGGGGTACCAAAATGAATTTTAGTAATTCCGGGAAATGTATGCAAATTTCTTGCCGAGCTGCTCGTCCGCAGAAGGATCCCGGGCCATATAAACTTTATTGCTTTGTCCTAATACGACGCCCCGCTCCCATATGGTCGTCTTCTTTGATGGGCTCCCCTTTTTTAGTTTCTAGCTCCTTATTTAAAAAAACAGAGTGATAAACTCAACTTTTTATGGTCTGTAGGCTTCTTTGCTGCTCACTAACAGTTGTTAATACTAAAAATATAAAATACAAGTACGAGTCTAGTTTTTTTTTATATTTTTTATTTATATTTATATTTATATTTTTAAAGATTCAATTGATTTCCGAAAGTAACTAGACAAAATATGATATATCCTTTTCATTTAAACGACTGCAATTTCCGGCAAGCATTTTATTTGCCATTATAATGAACTAAGTAAGCTCAAGGGCAAACAAACAAATATGAATGTCAAGGTGGATATTTGAGGAAGAAATATTTTTTTATGGTGAAATATACATACATATCTGGGACTGTTGGTTGTAATATGGTGCGGCATTTAATGATTGAAATATTTTATAGAACACTTTATGAATTGCCATTTAAAATCTTAAAAAATTAATTTCTTGAAAGCAATAATAAAAGAAATTCGCGTGCACTGAATATATGTATGTATTATATGTATAACGAACAATTTTAACACTTTTTTTTTAATAAAGTATTATTTAAAAGTATGTTTACAAAAGGTAACGAGCTTTAAAAAATACTAAATTACAAATTACACAAATTCACAAAATAAAACCGCAAAGGCAAATTTTGTGATTTTTTATTACCGCGATTTTATGGTGAAATTAATGGAAAAGCAAAATCCGGTAATCTGCAATTACTAACTAACTGATGTACCTATGTATGTAGAAAAATGTACATTTTAAGAAATGTTGTTTGTATGTATTAGAAAAAAAGAAGTCGGTTGTATAATAAGAAAAGATGATGTTAAAATGGACAAAGAAGAAATGGTTATAAGAAGCGTCATTCAAATTTTACTAAAGAACACTTATGTATATTAAAATTTACTAAGGGTGCTTTTATATTTTTGAAAGTTAATTAAAATTCAGCGCACTTAGTATATGCATAATTAAATATCCTAAATGAAAATGAACCCAAAATAAAGTACATAGTTCAATATGTGGTACAATTTTTTATGAATCAGGAAGGAAGAAGAAGAAGACGTTTAAGAAAATCTGGAACGTTTTATGAATTGGTGAAAGGACCCCGCACAGATTGTATGGAAATCCGGTTTCCGTCAAATTGGCTGATTTTTCAGTATGTTGTGTATTTTAGCTCCCTAATCAAAAGTCTCTATGGCCGCTAAGTCCCAGAAGCCCAGGATTTTGAGATATAGGGTGTAACAAAAGTTCCGAAACGGTCGAATATTTCGGAAAGAACACATCGCAACGGAAAACAAAAAAATAGGGGTACAATATTTTTAAAAGAAGTATTCAATTCTACCAACCCTTACCACTACCCCCAGCCCTGAGGGCGGGGGTGGGGGTAACTTTTTTTTTCAACCCATTTTTTCTGCAGATTTGGTTTCTACATTAAAAAATTGGTAATTTTTGTCCAAAACATTTTTCCGCATTTGCTACACATAGCGTTGTTTGCGAAAAAATTAGAATTCGGGCAAAAAATATGGGTTGTCTTATTTCAAGAAAAAAGTTACATTCACCTCTCCTTCCGCTCACAGCGAGTGGAGGGGGTGAGGGGGTGAGTATTGATACAGTTGAATACTTCTTTGAAAAATATTCGACCCCAATTTTTTCGTTTTTCGGTGCGACATTTCCCATTCGAAGTATTCGAGCATATCAGGATTTTCTTCTTTTTTACGAATATACAGCGCCACCTACGCCGTATACAAAAACGTTTTTCGACAAAAATTACGTATTTTTTCATGAAGAAGAAAAAAAAGTTACCCCCCCCCCCCATCAGGGGTGGGGGTGGTGGTAAGGGTTGGTAGAATTGAATACTTCTTTTAAAAATATTGTACCCCTATTTTTTTGTTTTCCGTTGCGATGTGTTCTTTCCGAAATATTCGACCGTTTCGGAACTTTTGTTACACCCTGTATTTCAAAATCCTGGGCTTCTAGGACTTAGCGGCCATAGAGACTTCTGATTAGGGAGCTAAAATACACAACATACTGAAAAATCAGCCAATTTGACGGAAACCGGATTTCCATACAATCTGTGCGGGGTCCTTTGTTTAAATTCATTGAAAATTTAAAAGTTAGCCGAATAAAGCTGTTAATGTCAATTTTAAACCATACGACTGAACTCAAACATACATATTTTAATCTTTTCACCCTTCTTAAAAGTTAAATTTAATATTTACCCGACGCGACGGGAGAATGTAGTCTAAGACTTCCCAGTTTCGTAAATCTAAATACTTGCTCCGATACTTTTAATTTTTTTCAAAAGTATACATATAGGATACTTTTTATTGGAGTGCAATATAATTAAAGTTTCAACCAAAGCGGGCAGATCTAAGAAAATTTGAAAAGCTTTAAGGGGTTGCCAAGAAAATTGTTTCATAGGGTTTTTTGGATACTGGTTTTAAATCTTTTAGCGACATTTCGAATTTGAAAATGGCGGATGCAACATACACCTTAGGCCTTATTTATTTGTTTTCAGAACATCCAGATAAAATAAAAGAATTGTCTTAAATATGAGTGAAAAATAAAAGTGGTCAAAAATGGAGGATTTACTTTTACAACTCATCAAGGAAGCTGCAAGCTCCAAGCAGACAACTCTAAAGCAAGCAGCACAAATTGCATATGGTAATAATTTCATTAACATGATCTGTGAAAATTTTTACCCTGACTGAAAATAACAAATTTGCAGACAAACTTTACCGCCAGCATGGCATCCACAGGGATCCATCGCATGAGCTCCGTTCGGTCTGCCTCACAGCCCTTCAGATGGCGCTGGAAACTAAACGACCGAAGTTCATCACTATGGGGCTGAATGGGTTGCATGTACTTTTCGCACTATCGAATAGTTGATTTAAGCAATGTAAAACTGTTTTTAATAATATCTAGAGAATTATCCGGGATGAGCGGTTTTACATCGGACTGGAGCCCGAGGACGACTCCTTGTGGCTGCCGGCCCAGTTGTTGCGGGCCACGACCACAGTCCTGCCAAACATAAGCAACGAAGACACCGTGGTCAACGTGCTGCGCCTTTTCCTGGCGATGGCCTGCTCCCAGACGTGCACCTTGAACGGAAGACTGCTCATCGAGATTCTCTGCCGCTGCGGGGAGTGCTGGGAAAGCGGCTCAAGGGCGATTCGAGCCGCTTCCTTGGCGGCCGCGAGCCAGTGTCTGAGGACGTTTTGCGCGTTTCTGAAGGACGAGGCCGAAGAAGTCCAAAAAACGGCCCCAGCTGGACTCATAACCGCAGCACAGGCCTCGGCCGTGTATAACGAGGTCATCCCCGTGATGCAGTGGCTCTGCAGCCGCTTGGTTGAACCGCGAGTGGGCAGTCCCAAAAAACCAGACGCCTGTGGGTCGCTCTTCCTGGCTGAATGCATCTTAACTCTGGCAACGGCGCTTCCTCGAAATGTCCACACAAATCCGCATTTCACGTCGTTTTTGTGGCAAAAATTTTGTCCAACACTTGCAGCTGCTTTAGGTTCACCTGGCAGGGTTAATCTCGACAAAAAATTCACTTACAAGTAAATGAAATTTAAAAGAAAACATATTTGTGGAATTTAAATTGTTCTTTTCTTCAGGGATGCTTTACATATAATAGAAAACGAAGCAAGAGGATTCTTCACCTGCCCAGGGCTAGAGGGCCCCCAAGCACGATGCGTGTATCTTACAGCAATACAACTATTGAGGATTGCTGGCGCTCAAGGCTCGTTGAGGCCAATGCTGGAAGCCCTATTCCATAGAATGCTTCTGTTACCGTCTCCACCAAACAGAACCGAGCCGCTGAAGTGTGTCCGAGAAATATTTAGGAGTCCCGAAAGGCTCGTGGATCTGTCCGTCATTCTTTACTTGGATAAAAATTCAAGTCAAGGGTGCAGCGATGATATGGCAATGTTCCGATTGTAAGTTTTTTGAAAAGCCTAAAATATAAATAATGTAGATAGTTCGATTTAAATAACATTTTTTTCAATAAACATTTTTATTAGATTGGTTTTGCCTAATGATGATTATGACAATTTTTATATTGATCCTATTAGTAGAATATAATTTTTAAAAATTCCAAGATATTGTTTCGAAAGTTATTTTCGTTTTCATTAAAAAAGGCACAACAAAGATTTGTAAATATAAGTAATAATTTCGACTCTAAGTTTTAACCGATATCCAAAAAGGGAGCGTTTATCAAATTGAAAAGCTTTAATAACAACTTAAAAACTTTAAAAATCGCTAAAACTAGGAGTCTTATTTAACATTTATTTTTCAAATTATATAATTTCAGATTGATCGATGCAATGGAAGAGTGTGCTGTAGCTGCTCACTCAGGGAGTGGAATTGAGTCGTCACTCCAAGCCAGCGTTGAGTGCATTGTAGCACTTCTAGAGAGTTTGCAAACACTATGCTCTGGAGAAATCACTGAAAGTATTATAAACGACCAGGTGGGCGATTTTCAGTTCTTTTGGGTCTCAAAAAGCTTAAAGATTTTTCATAGATTGTAGAAGTAGTAAATGGTCGCTATCCGAATCTTCGTGATGCTGACTACACTGGGCCCTTGACTTATCAATCAATGGCTCGTCTTCCGGCTCCATATCGCGATGCCGTTGCAGAGTTGCGCCAAAACGGCTTTGAAACTTCCTCCGGGTCAGAAAGCGATGGAGAACAGGCACAAGAACCGGACATGGCGTCTAATGGTTCTGGTGACACTGAAGGCCCTGAAGATGAAATGCAATCGTCCAGTGATGAGGGATCGTCAAAAGTGGAAAACGTGTGGCCCTACTCGCACTTGGAAGCACCTGTGATGCCAACACGGACAGACACAGACAACGATCGTCATCACGCTAGAGAATTCGCTAGAGCCCTAAAAATGGAACTTGTCCCTAAACTTTTAAGACTGAGGTCCTGTGTGGAGGTCGACGAGGCGATGCAGGAATTTGCCTCGTCGGTGTGCCACGAGAACAGCATGAACTACTCAGATTTTGATTGCTATCTAACAGCGTTGAATGCTGATGGCATATATTTGGCCATCTACTCAGCTCTACTCTTGAGCCTGCAGCTGATGAGAGCTGGACACTATGAGGATCCAGAGAGGGCTGTTCTAGTTCCGATGTCTGAGCAGCAGTTTGTCACCTCAGTACAAAACACAGGTGTTCTAGTTTACTTATCCACTCCTTGGTTGTGTGAACTGTACCAGTCCATCATTGTATCCAACCCTCTAGAGCCCCTGTCGAAGGAAGATGTCGACTCAACAAGGTGCGCCCTCGTCGACATGCTGTGCGACGCAGGGGGCTTGGGCTCAACACAAATGTTGTCCGAATGGCAGAGACTTCAATCGGTTGTCCGTTTCAATGACCACCAAAATGAAAGGAGGGAAGCTGCTAAAAAATTGTGCAGACGTCTTTTGACCTGCTGCTGGGAATCGATGGTTACCGTGCTTAGCACAGGCTTGGGAGATTTCGCCAATTCCGGAACAAGTCGGCTAGTGGCTCTATCCAAGAGGACATTGAGAGTTAAAATTAAAAATAACAAGAACAGCGGCGAAGCACTCTATGCCATGTGCTTAGATGGGTTGCATTCAGTAAGTTTTTAAATAATTGTTTATATATGAAAATTAAAGCATAAGCATTATCCAAAACATTTGAAAAAGTTAGAGAGAGAGCTTGGGTACCATGTGGCTGGCAATTGATCAATTAAAAATTTGTATACCTCGTCTAACCAGTTACAGGAAAAACAAGCACAAATCTAGTCCCAGTAATTGGACAGCGATAGCAACTTTTTAAAGCTACATATGTAAAATTGAGTATTAATTTCATTTATTATATTCAACGTAAAGCGTTTTTAGGAGCTAGAACGGCTTTATTCCGTAGGACCTTAAACTATAATTAGCAGACCATTAAATCTAGCTTATATTTTTAAGTTGCAGATCCAGCACAGCATTATATTTTTGGGGGCTTAATTGGCCCATCTTAAAGAATGAATTTAAAAAAATTTAAATCTTACAGGCGGCTACACTTAGCAATTCATTGAATCTCCAACATTTGGCGGGAAAAATTTTGAATTTGCTTTCGACAAATGTTTGTCATACATCTGGACCTAGAATAACTGCAAGTCAAGCTATGTCGATGGATGTTGTACTAACAGGTGGCTTAAACTTGGGATCATACAGTCCCGACTGTTGGCACTCTGTCTTTTCTGTTTGTCGTCATGTGACGCAATTGGAGCATGACATTTTCAGTTTACAAAACCCATCAATGACCACGTCCCCGTCAACTAATCGTAGGGATCTAGAATCGGGCGACAAAATGAACCCATCTCCTGGTAAAAGTAACGACAAACTCAACTTATCGTCGATGCCAATTGACGACGATGAGACTTGGTAGGTGTACCTTTGTATGAAATAGAAGTTATTTTACGAAGTTTATATTTTTATGTGTAGCGTTGATGTCTACAGCTTCCTGCAGGCACCTTTACAGAGTCCAAATACGAATGTCTCTTCAATTTTAAAGGTTTACTCAGGAACTAATGAGACAGTCTTGTTGAGTCAAGCGGACACCTCAAAGGTTCTGTGCGCGCTGTCCCATCAGGCAGAAAATTTATTTAATGATGCAGCAGAACGATTAAGCTTGCCCTCTTTATGCCAGTTTTTAAAGAGTCTTTGCAGAGCTTCTCGGGAGCAACTTTATCGTAACACAGCGACCAGGAAAGGGGCTCGCATGTGGTGGCCAAGCAGAGGATGGAAAAAGGCCGACTCCCTTCCTTTGTCACTGTTGCTGCATAGAGTTGGAGACGTAACCCTGAGGGTTTTCCGAAGTTCTAGGCCACTCTTACATATTTTGAAAGTTTGGGCTATTACGGGTCCACATTTAATGGATGTATGAAAATCTTGCTTTTTGATTGGAATCAGAATTTATTTCTTGTTTTATCATCTTTTACAGGCAGCATGTCATAAGGATCGAGTTATATCTAAACGTGCTATAGAGTACATACACGACATTATTACAGCACTACTTGTAGAACAATCCGAGCTGCCCCACTTTCATTTTAATGAAGCTCTTTTGAAACCTTTCGAGAATCTACTGAGTATGGACTCCTGTGATATTGATGTCCAGGTAAATAATAAATAAATAAATTATTACAATATTACGAATAAAAATGCTTTTAGCTCCTACATATGAATTCTTAAATAAATATTTGCATTTTCCAAACAATGGTTATACAATATTATGCAGAATGTCCCATTTTTTAACCGACTTCAAAAAAGGAGGAGGTTATGAATTCGTCGGAATCTTTTTTTTATGTCTGTTACCTGATTTCTCCGTCAATTGTGGACCGATTTTAATAATTCTTTTTTTAATGGATAGGTTATGCCTCACAAGTGGTCCCATTTAAATTTCATTAAAATATTCCACTTCAAAGGGTGGAAAATTAGGGGATGACTGAATTTTATTGATTTTCATTCACTTCATCGCGCGATAATTTCAACAATTATGGATCGATTTTGAAGATTATTTTTCTGACAGGATATGTATCATTATAAGGGATTGACTAACAAATACTAAAAAACCAAAATGGCGGATTCTAAGATGGCCGCCTTTATAAACACCACTAAAAAGCAAAAAATAAAAATTATTTAAAAAAAAAAAAAAACCGCCTTCAAAAAACAGCTAGGAACTAAAAAGCAAAAAATAATTGGTAACATTTACATATACGATTTCCTACCTACCGATGTGTTTGAAGTCGGTGCCAAAGTCCAAAAATAACAATGAGCAATACTTATACTTAGTGACTTATAAAGAGTTGAATTAACAACGAAACGTATTTCACACATGTGTGTGCCCGTTTGGGTTGTATCGCTCAGCCTACCCACGCTCGCTCGAAAGTTCGTCGCACATGCGGGGTGTAGCGGGGGACCTATTTGGCTTGGCACCGAGTTCAAACACATCAGTAGGTAGGAAATCGTATATGTAAATGTTACCAATTATTTTTTGCTTTTTAGTTCCTAGCTGTTTTTTGAAGGCGGTTTTTTTTTTTTTTTAAATAATTTTTTTGTATAATAATATAATTAATACCAAATAGACGTTTCATAACATTAACAAATTAAAACTTTTATTTTTCAGGACCAAATCGTTGCATGCCTCTACGAAATTGTAGAAGCTCACCGCACAGAAATACGGTCTGGTTGGCGTCCATTGTTTGGAACTCTTCGGAACGCGAGAAGCAGAATGCTAAACATTAGCAATATAATTGATATATTTCGTGTGTTTCTTGACAGTGATAATACTTTGGTTTTCGCTAATGCAGGTCTTGACTGCATTCTATGTCTACTATCTTATTTAGAGATATCTGGTGGAAATTCCGCTGAAGATGAAAACAGTTTCCGGCCAATAGAATTTTTGCATGAGACGTTACGCTTCTTAGAGAGATGCTCATCAATTTTAAGTTTCATGTACAACATGCCCAAATGTCCAAATTTCCATTCGACTTACAAAATTAAGGGAATAACGTACACGCATATCATCGACGCAAATATTCCTAATTCAATGGAAAACTTTACATATTTTGGCAATGATTACTTGCAAAACAGAAACGAACAGCACATGATATCGTATCGATCCTTACATATTGACAAGGATACTATCACTAAGATTGACGAGATGGATAAGCCGAGTGGAGTTTTGAAGGTGTGGTTTTTGCTGCTAGATGGACTGACAAACTCTCTTATTGTCTGTCCGAACTCCCACCAGGCACCCATCCTACAAAGTATTTTTAAGCTTTTTAAAAATTTAGCTTCTAGCCCAGGAATTGACTTTGGATTTTACTGCATCAACCATTTGTTGATTCCGATGATTCAAGACTGGTTAAGGTACATTAATAAAACAGGCGCGAATTGGCTGGCTGTTGAGAAAAATTTTAAGCATTGCTGCTGCATGACTACAGATTTAGTAGTTGACTTCATCGAAAAGTCTCAGAAGAAGGCGAGCAGTGATGGAAAAAAGAATATCGGAATGAAACCCAAGTTAACTACAATAGTTAGGCCCGTAGACAACTTAAAATATTCGCGGATAAAATTAATTAATGGTACCTCCAATGGAGATGGTTTCGGCATTACTAGAAGCAATAACCCTAGCTCTATAGATAGTTCTTCAAGTGACGACAACTTTACCGAGTCACCGACTAAAATTCCGGCTGCGGCCACGCTCGCACTTAAGCAGCTTCTTCTCGTTCTCATAGAATGCTCAGCTCAAGCCCAAGAGACGATTGCTCGCGTTGGAGTGTCATGTTTAAAACACGTTGTGCTGTCCACAGGGCACCTTTTCAATGAATCGCAGTGGATGATAGTCTGCTCGGCCATCCACCGAGCCTGCACGGTCACAATAGCCCCCTTAAGGCAGTTGTCTTTTGCCTTTAATGAAAAATCGAACAGTTTTTACGGGGACTGTGCTAATGTTAAAGTGGCGGCAAGACGCGATAGTACGGTGGAGGAGCTCGCCAGGATAAATTCACTGGCTCAGCAAGTATTCTTGTTAGATGGACAGAAGGAGGCTAACTCAAAAAATGGAAATCATATTGATAACAAGCATCAAACTGATGATCGAAGCTACTCCTTTCTGCTCTACCCGCTTAATAACGGCTTCAGTTCAAACCTCGACAACTTCGTCATTCGTATTCCGTACAAAAACTTAGTTGTAGGTCTTTTGGCTAATCAAATGCTACTACAGCTGGTTGCCAAGCTACTCCTATCTCGGCTGAAGTGTGTCCCATCCATCGTCCATACTTGCATCTTCGACAGCAACACTCCGATAAACACATCTTCTGAGTACGAATTAGATTTCAGGTCTAAGGAAATTTTATTACGATGTGTAAAGCAATATTTAACTAGCTCATTGGAGTTCGACTCTAGACCTGGACTAAAATTTTTAATGCAGAAAGTGTCCAACATCGAATATGCTGCGAATTTGTATAAACAAATGACTTCATCTTGGATGATATACTTTATTGCATTAGTGGACTCTTATCTAAACGACATTGTTGTCTACAACCTCGGAACGGAGGATTTAAACTACATTTTGGAATCGTGCTCAAGACTGAATACTACAACGGTCAAAAAGAAGGAGAATTTTGTCAGATATCTATTCTGCTTACAAGACGCTTGGAATTTAGTTTGCGAATTATATTTAAATAACTCAGCTATGCATGACGTGGAGAATGGAAGTTTGAAGGAGGAAAAAAAGACCAAGCCAGCTCTCGCTGGTGCTAAGCCAGAAGAATCGAGCTCCGCAATGGAGCTAGACAAATCTGGGGGTAGTCAGAATGGAACAGCCCACAATTCACCATCTAAATCGGGCGAGGAGGAAAACATTACTATGACTACTCTAATAAGCGAGTTTCAGCCAAAATCTCGTACAAACCCTTTTGATACTAATCGCCCACAGAAACAAGAATCAGAGCAAATTTCGCCTGAAATAGAGCAGCAGAGGGCAACTAGCATCCTCAAGGATTCTAACTATAAAAGGGCAGCCTTAGCTCAGCTTGTGGTCGCTTCGATGGAGCTCCTGCGGTCCCTTCCCGAAGAAGCCGAGGAGAATCTCAGGCTTTTGATGACTCCTACCATCCGCGAGGCGTTCAGGCTGGTCCAGCTGCAGGGCAACGAGCTCAAAGTTAACCAATTCTAAGCAAAAGGCATTTGCATTACTCTCATACCTCGTTCCTCTTTCTTTTCTCGCTCCGAAATACTTGGATCTAACGTTAACAAATTTACCCGATTCGGCGCTGGCGGCCGGCGCACCGAAGAAAAAAAAGCTCACACTCTGGTAACACTTGTACTTTACTTATTATTATTACTGCGATAAAACTGACTATTTTTGATGGCGTGTTGTATTTGAAAGAAAGTTTAGTTTGAATCAGATATTTACTGCTTTAATTAAGTTTAAGTGAATTATTGCTACTTTGCGAGCAAATATATATTTGTGCTATATAAAAAAAAACACTTTTATTTATTAATCTTTACCTTCATGAAATGGACATTTTTTTCACTAAAGTTTCTTCGAATTTTTTTATTGAAAGTTTAACATGTTTTTCCTCTTGTTGGAATTTACAAAACGTTTTTGATTATAAATATTTGGAATATTCTGTCTATCATGTTGCAGATCCATCTAGGACCTAGGTTAATCTAATCGGTTTTATACTGAAATTGTCAACTGTATGTCGATCAGTCTCTCAAAAAATTAGAACTAAATTGTTTATTTTGGCTATATTTTTGGTATTTATAGGGGCATAGGGTATTGCAGGGTATTCTAATTCTACGTTCTTGACCCCGTCCTAAAATTATTCTTTCCCCTTTAAAATCGACTATTTTCTTTTTGGGAGGTGCGCCAATTTTTTTTCCATTTTTGATAAGTCAACTTTTATTTATTAAGTATTTTTAAAATTTAAAAATTAAACTATCTATAATTATTAAAATATTCTTACATACATATGTAAAATAAATCGCCTCAATGACATTATACATATATGAATCTTCGTGTCTGTGTCATTCGTTGTTCATAATCGCATCTTGCAAAATGCAAATATGAACCGGTGATTAACATTTTAATTAATTCTTATAAAATGTACAAAAGCGGACATTGCTGCATATGTTTTATTATCAGATTATACGAAATCAAATTGTTACCAAACAACATTATCTACTTTCAGACATTTATTTTTAAATAAAAGGAAGCAATAATATTCCCGGTAATTGAAAATATTGTAATTTTCTGTTTTATTTATAATGCACATAATAAATTATACAGACATATTACGTAATAAATCATATCATAAATAAGAGTTCCCTGCGGTAGTAAAATGTGAAAAATAGCTTGCCATCATATCTCGATTTAGATCACGAAAATCACCTACAAATTTAAAGGTTCTTCGTCCCTGGCTGGCTTAATAATGCAAAAATACAATTTCCTCCTAATGCATGCCATCAGTAGAAGGGGATCTCTGGCCACAAAGGGGCCCAGGAAAGGTTCTTATCTGCGTCCAAAAATAAGCGAGACGCGTACTCTGCACCTCGAGAGCAAATATTGTGCAGAAGCACCACCACCATCCGAAACTCAGAAGAGGGATGTTTGGGAATGCACTAATCTTTGGAGTATTGATTTCGAAGGCACCCCTTGGGCAAGTTTTACATCTTTTTAGCAGTGCCACTGCAGCGAAGTACAATACATGAATGTTGCATACTTTTGTTGGAGGGTTGAGTCTAGAACCCATCCATCTCTAGGAATTGAATTCGAGGGAGAATCCATCATACTATGAACATGTATGTAGTAGAGCACCCTGTAACAGGGTAGCACGCGCACTTTGGAGGAATGTTCACTTGAAGCAACGGAAAACGATTTGTTCGCCATTGCACGTGCCGTGAATGTTACCCCGTGACAAAACGCTCCCTCGCCGAGACGCACATAGTTCTTACCTCGATTGGGATATTTGCGGATTTACGACTCCACTTGCACTCCCCCTCTGGCCGTTGTAATTTATGTTCAGTGTCACAAATGATTCTTCTCGCTGGCATAAATATCTTGTTCTATCTCTATGATTTCATATTTAAGGTTTAAGGGAAACCACAGAAGCAGTTTTGAGAGGCTTCCTTGTTTTTTAATTCTTTCATTTTATGTTGCGGCTTTTTACCGGAGGATCGCTTACCAAAAAATTCTTTAAATTTTTGGCCGCCAGGGAGGAGGCTGTCGCACAAAAGATGCTTCTTCCTGGTTGTATTAAAAATTCTTTTCCTTTGTCGACTAATCAGCCTGAGGGCACCAAGGACTAGACGATGTTTGGGAGGAATTAAAATGCGTCCAGTCTCTTACCACGCAAAATATTTCCGTAGTTGGGAAATGTCCTGCCAGGAGTTGGATGCACTTGAACGTTTTGCTAGGGGCTATCAAGACATTATAAATATATCCATTAAATGTAGAAGTGGACGTAGAAGATGGCAGCGTTTGAAGTTCATCTTAAAATAATATTTTTTTATGAAATAGTTATAAAGATAAAGGTTGGAACAGAAAAGACATATTTTTAATAGATTTTCGAATTTATGAAGTCAAAAAAGCCAATATTAAGATACATATACAGTGGAATCTTCCATAACGCACACCTCATACAGAGGGATGTGTAGCTAAAATAAAAGTACATATTAAAATTTCATTTCGAAAATTAAAATTATAATTTCTTTTGGTAGATGATTTTTTTAGGATTTGGTGAAAAAAAATTATTGTTAAAAATTCAATTTACAAAGTTAAAAAATGTGAATTTTGCCGCAATTTTTACTTCTCAAGGAAATAGTAATATTTAAAATAAAAAATAAAAAAGTTGAAGCTTTACATTAGTTTTTTAAACGAAACTTTATGGAAATTTTTACATATTGGTCACTTTTGATCCCAAAAAGGTACATTTGTACAAAGTTTTATCAAAATCCATGAAGAGACCTGAAACTCAATCTGCTCCCCAGATTTTACTACAATAGATATTTTTGAGGACTGTGCGATAACTCGAATAATATAAAATTTAATGCCAGGAAATGACGACATGATGATAATACACCAATTTATTTGAAATATGCACGAACTCAGACTAAAATTTATATGCTTTACTTAACTTTTGGTCATTGACGTTGGAAAGTGACCAAATTTTAGTCGCAATCCGCACAAACGCTAAATACATACATAGGTATGTAATTCATTAATATGTCAAAATTTAAATTATTCAAACTATCCAAATGTGAGATCTGGGCAAAAAAAAATACTCTGAAGATTGGTATAAGAAAAGGTTGATATTTTTAATTTAGTAGAGTGCCGAGAGGACTGTAGCAATAATGATAAACATACAGTAGGTAGCGTGATTTAATAAGCCCGAGTTTTAATGTGCGTTGATTTCAAAATTCCCTCGCAATCGCATTTGGGAATAGGTCCCCTTTGTAAATAAGGATTAACTATGATTTATCTTAATTATCATTACTATTTTAATTAAAATTAATAAAGCTGTTCAAAGGCTTATACCCATTACGAAGGCTGCTGCGATAGCGTTATCGATAACCTCCCCAATCTGAAGCGAAACAGGACACCCCTACGAAGATCCCTTTTTTGCATATCATTCAAATCCCCTCTAATTCCACGAGAATTATGGTCATCCGGTGCAGCGTGTCGCTATCGAGCAAGTGCACGGCTTGCTCTTTAATCCGCCTAAATGAATTCTTTGCCGATGTGCACAGCAATTTCTTTCCATTTCCATCTCGTTACCATGCCCGAGGAGATTTTTTTCTCGTGTCCTTGGAGGGATCCGACGAGCACTTCAATTAAAGTTACTACTTCGTCCCGAGCCCTTCCGCAGGGCTGAGGGGGCTCCAATTTGAGTTTGTGTCAATTCAGAAACGCTCACTTACCCGACGTGGCGTTCGCTCCGGCAACTTGGGCCTTTCTTGTTCCCAGGAGCACTCCTTGATAAGATCCCATTTGCTAGTCGAAAACTCGAACTATTCCTGTATCCAGCCCAGATTGCGGCTGAACTTCCAGCGGCCTCATAAATTCCATAAACGGCTGGGTGCGTGCAAAGTGCAAAAGCCAGGAGATAAGACGGTAACTGAGTTAATTAAAATTATCTGTCGAAACTAATTCAATAAAATTTTGCTCGACGGCATTACGGCCGCCTCGAGTGTCTCAAGTGTCCTGAATGCCCTTCGTTGAGTTAGGTGAAAGGTAAACATACCTTCCTCAATATTTCTGCCTCCTTAATTTTCCGGCGACGAAATAATTATCCCCAGCGATTAACGAATATCTATACTCCCCAGCAGAGGATGCTGGCAGAGTAATGCGATTTGCTTCGAATTCGAATAATTTAATTCGCCAAGAACTTCGACTGCGTCGTTGCTCGCCTGGAGCTCGCTAAAATTACCCCTTTTGCGACAGGGCCCCATATGCTGAGCGTCGGGACGCGGTTAGTGCTTCGCAGTTAGCCGCACTCCTCATGAGGTTCCGATTCGACTCGTCGCAATTTTCCGGAATAGGATAATGAGGAGAGTCATCTAAAATTAGTCCACTGCTGAACTGCGAATTAGCTTAATCATTTGAAATAAATGACAGTGCTATTCCCGGCCCGGTGGGCTATTCCTGGTATCTCCATCGGGAGCCCATGTGCTCGCCACTTGCGGTCCGAAGGGAGAGTCTCGTTTTTGTTTTAAATTCCGTCTAAAATCGATCCAAGCCCTGGCCCCAGGTGGGTTTCAATGTTCTGCCAGAGTGAGGGTCTAATCGCTCCCTTGTCCGGTTTTTCTACGTGTTTTTTCTACCTTTTACAGGTTTTTGTTGGCTACTACGACTCGACAGGAATGGCGGGCGACTTCCTGGATTATTTGCATAGATAAAATTCCCTTTTATTGGAGACTGGTGGTGAAGTTGGATGTTTTGTAGGGATTACGATGGATGGGGTTGCAGTTGCGAAAGGATTATATTCGGCCATTTATCAAACTGTCTAGATTTATGGTTGTTTTAAAAATTCTTTGAATGCTTTTGCAATTAATCGAATGACTACTATTACTCGCTTAAGCTGTAGAATTTTAAATCATAAATCTCTCAAAATATAGTATGTATATAGTAAAGTTGTGTTTTACTTTATACATATATTGTGATACACTGCATTCACTCACACTCAGACAAATTTATCGTAATAACAAAGTAAAATCACAAGAAAAACTACAGGCTACAACACTAATTTTCCATGAAAACTATGCGTTTAAAGGTATGTAGAGAAACTATGAAATTTAGGAAATAAATAATATATTATAATACTAATGTAAAATGTATGTATGTAAAATATAATATATGCTGACCGGCATTACTCTTGAACAACTTATCTGAAATAAAAACCCAAGTAGATTTAAGTTAGTGTTATCAATTCAAATTCAAATCCAAAAAATTTATAACATTTTTGTCGAAAAATTCATTTTTCGAGGTGTTCAAGTTCCAATTTTTTTGCTAAATCAAAAACCCTTCTTCAAGCAGTGCTGTGATCTTTATGAAATGTGGTATTCTGGCTTTACAATGTCATCTCAAAAAATGTATGTATAAAGTATTTCGATGAAGCATATCTTGCTTTCCATATTTAGAGTATGACTACTAGTAGATAAAATCGTCATTTGATTGATCATTATTCATTAACTCGTAGTCCGAAAATGCCACACAGTACTTCTTTTGTCTTGTGATGCATTACATTTGCATTTTATAAGTCAATTTTTCGAAAAGGTTATTAAAAGTTATTAATTGGATGGGACTGAGAATATTTGAAATTAAGTATGCCACAAACTTGAATTAATCCCAGCTACTATCGCTGTGATTGTAATTAGGCAAAACATTCCCGTCTAAAAATATTCCGGGAGTACCTATAACAAGCCATCTGCTGCGCGCTGGAAACTGTCGCGTCTCATTTCGCGTGTACTTGAGACTTTCTTGATCGAAAAATTTGCATTGAAGACGTCATTGAGGGGAAACAAAAGCGAGGGAGGTGGTGGCATCGGGTTAAAACCCAGCAAACCTTTCGCCGATTTAGCACTTTTCGGTTGCCGCTGGCTCGTCGATTTCGCTGATGACACGCGCTTCGGTGTACACGAGCAACCGCGGCGAGCGAGCACATGGCAAAATTAGGGCTAACGCCAAATCTCCGAATCGGTTTTCCTGCATAGCAAGCTTTTTCGCTTTCGCTCCCCTTGCACAACGGCGTCATCGAAAGGCACCGCACCGCAAAAGGTTAAAGTGGGCCTCCTTAGCCGGGGGTTCCCTAGACGGAGGTCTAGTGGCCGCCGCCACCGCGCCCCCGGTGAATTCCGCGTAATTTTAAAGTCCAGCCACCTTTCAGCCGGCTCACCTGGTTCCCATGCACGGTGCTGTCCGCGGATTGCGGGCACATGGCAAAAACAATTGCGATTTGCGCGTTCGGGAATCGGTGCCGCTTCGCGTTTTTTTGCTAAAAGCCTCCGCACCGCGAAAGCCGGGCCATGCCGCTGATGCGCACAGAGAACGCGCAAATAAAATAAATGGTCCGCGGCCGGTTGCTGTGGTGACGCGGTGCGTGGAGACTCTCTGCTTTCTTCTCCGGAGACGAGATTGTGCGGCAGTTTCTTAAAGAAAGTTTGAGAATGCCCGATGATAGCACGAATTACACTTTCTTAATAAATCTTGCAATGAGATAAGAATTCATAAGAAAAGTGCCAGCGGAACAAAAACCGGCGAATGATGAATGTGTGTAGCGCAAGTCCGTCGTTTTTTGCAGAAAAATATAATTAAACTGTTTGCTGATGATACAGCTCTATCTAGACTTCTCCGGTGCTGAACCTACTAAGATTATAAAAAAATTGGATAAAATGTAAGTTCTTTACAATCATATTTATAAAAGTTGAAAATTAAGACTAATATGTAAATCACAAAAAGTAGCAATCATATTGCTACTTGACAGGCCCGTTAAATTTAATAAATCAAAAAATCGTCTGCACGGTTAGAGACTGATCTTGATAATCTGGAGTCTTGATGTGGAGTAAACGGTGTCGTGGTAAATATTTCTAAATATATACATACATAAATGAAATGAATAGATTTTAATAATTTTATTTCACGTGTAAAATTCAGAGGTCTTTAGACTCAAAATTAACTTTTTTGTTGTACATCAAGAGCTTTTAAAATGATTGGCTTCATTAAAAGAAACGCATCTGATTTTAATGACTTTTTTTATCATTAAGACTTTGCACATTTCTTTAGTTACATCGATTTTAGAGTATGCTCTTAATAGGTTAGATTCTGTCCAAAGTTCGTTTACCAGATTTATGACTAAGAAACCGAATCTTTAGAGTGATTGTCTTCCTTATAGAATTAAGTGCTTGTTATTTGAGCTTACCATCCTAGAAAGGAGACGTGATGTTACTTAAGTATAATGTTGTATTTCTTTTTATTCCATAAAATAAATGAACATACCAAATATTGTTTGATTTCGCTGACGAATCCAGTGTAGATAGAGTTCCATGATTTCATTTGAAATTCAATTGTTCATTACGGAATTGGAATTTTTAATGCTTTTCAACCGGTTTCCACTGTGTATGCATCAGACTTTAAATTTTTCTTTTTACTGTTACTAATCAAATCTTTAAATAGAACTTACTTTATCTGTGGGCAGAACCGAATTATAATTACGTAATTTAAGTTTAGATGTTATTCGAAAACCAAAGCTGAAAAATAATGAAGTACTTTGTAAAGTGATACGAGATCTCAATTATATAAGTACCTACTACAATTTGTAATGATATTTAAAAATAAAATTCAACTATATTATTACAAATATATAATACTGATATTTCACCTGCAACATTTTCAGTGTGGCCGTATAATGCTAAAGTAACAGTGGAAGTAATGATAAGTAGTACGAAGGAATTTGCCGAGTAATTGTATGGCGAAAAATGCTAAGTTAGTAAAAAGTGTTGCTTTGCTTAGGTATGGTGAAGTGCTAGTATTACTATCAATAATAATGGTTTTGGTAACTATTTTTCCGCATTTCCTGTAAATGTATTTTATTTTATAGTTAATTCGACCAAACCTACATAGGTCACTCTTTTTAAATTACTCATATAATATAAAAATAGAAACTGCTAAAATGCTAGTGAACATAGATATTTTATTGAGTCAAACTATGTCGATCATTAGCAAACTTAACTGATCGTCACTTTGGCAAATAGGTCAGGCATTTGTTGCGAAAAGCCGGCCGCATTTTCTTTTTACGTCCATTAGCGGCTCAGACTCTGCACATTTGCAAGTCTTTAAATAGCTTTGCGGAACTTTTGCGGCACTCGCGAGTGCTTCCGGATCCGCTAATAGCCGCGGATCGGCGAAGATCAGCGATCGCGAGTCACCCCCACGCGGACTAACGGTGAGGCGGCGGCTGCACCGCGGTGGGCCCCCAACGAGTTGCGAAACCGAAGAGGCTTTTTTGGGGGGCTTTCGCAAGAAAGCTCGACCGGCGCGGCCGGCGCATGCGAGCACCGCGTCCCAGAAAAAGAGCGAATCGGTTTTGTTCTGGCTGCTTGAACTAATCGATGACGAAATCGAGCAGCGAGGCGAAGCGCTCGGCGCCGTCTTGGAAGCAGTCGAGTTCTTCGCTTGCATCCGGTGAGGGTTGGCTAACTGTGCAGTCGCTGGACGGCCGCTCAAAGTGTTTTCTTGCAGCAAGTGGGCAACGAGTGATTTCCAGCGCCTCTGAGTTGGCTAGTTCCACTGATTAGCCGTACTTAGATTAAGCAGATTTTCCGCGACCCCGTGCAGCGCGATGTGAGCGAATTTTGTGCGGAATCGCTTAGTCGTCAATTGGCCTAAAATCGCGGAATTTGCCCTCGCTAGTTGCGGATGCCCCGGTGGTGGTGCAATCGCTGGTGCTCCGCTGTTCTCCGCTGAAAAATCGAATCCTGCGGTCACGGCGACGTGAGTACCTTCGTTTCTGTGACGTGCCGTGACGCTGGCGACGACGGAGTTTGTTTTGGACCTCTCTTCTTTTCTGGACACCCCGCGCCGCAAGTGCTGCTGACCAGATTTCTTCGGCGCTGAGCTGAGCTGAGATTGAGTTTCTTCCTTCGGTGGTGAATTTATCGGCGACGGCGTCTTCTGCGCGCCATTCAAGAAAATTTACTTTGTGAATGAGCAGTGCGATCCGCGTCTTGAGTGCATTTCTTCGCATCCATGCGAATTGAGTGAAATGAAGAAAGTGTGAAATTTCGCGAAAGTGCTTTACGGTAGCAGCGCTTCTTGCGCTCTACAATTGAATGTAAAATTAAATTGTTCTTGTAGGACGAAGTAAAACCTGAGCTGCTTTGGGAATAAGTTTAGGAATTGTGGATGAAAAGTAAGTTGTTATTTAATAAAAATGTATTATATATAAGTGGCAAACTGAAAACACTTGACAGAAAACAAGTCCGTTCAATTTTTATTCAATACTAGCAAATGCCCGCGTTTTCGTTTTTTTTTACACTTTGGGTTACATTATTGGAGTTTTAGTACCTAAGGACCTCCAATTTTTTTGAAAATATAATATAGCATATGTCACCGGGGGATAGTGTAGCTTCTCAACAGTGAAAGAATTTTTAATTTTTGAAATCGGTTCAGTAGTTTCGGAGCCTATTCAATGCAAACAAACAAACAAACAATCAAATCTTTTCTCTTTATAATATTGGTATAGATAATTCAAATGTGGAAATTTTATATACATGAATAAGAAAATATAAGATATTTCTATATAATACTCTTAATTCCAAAATACCTTCTTGAAAGAAATCCTTAGAGGGTTTTGGAAAGTCCATTTGAATCTTTTCCTTTTTTAAATTCTTCTGCTTTTATATGAAGAAACATATTTCCGGAGAATAACATAATATGAAAGAAAATGCTGGCGATAACATTAGTTATCTGTAATTTTAGTCTGCTTCTTTTATATTTGTAAACTTTCAAGGAATCCCGATCTTGAGAAATTGTGGCTATTTTTTAAAAATTCGCGCCACTTCAACGTTTATCATGCAAAAGATCTCCGCACGTCTACAAACATCGAGAAAACATATTTTGAGGAATTCGAAATATAGCAAAATTCAAGAAAAAAAGCAATTTAAATCATTTTCAAGACATTATAAATGTTAATCGCACATCCAAATGTTATGGAAAACTGCCGCCACGCTGAAAACTGATATTTTACTGAAAAAGAGACGGACAAGTGCGAGTACATAGGACTCGTCCTCTGAGAAATTAATGATTTTCTGTTAATTTCCGTTATTTGTGCTACGATTTTGTTTTTTTGTTTTTACTCGATTTTTTGATTTGATTTTGAATTAAACGATTTATGTATATATGCACTTTATTTTTATTGTTTTACTTTACTATGTTTAATCCAAGTCAAAATGGTTGGAAGAGAACAATTAAGCTGTTAAAAAACTAAAATGGTAACAAATCTGGAGTAAAAGTCTGGGGAGATTTTATCATAAAAGGCTGAAAATATGCGGATCCACAACTATCTTTGTTACAAAGATTCGTTAAAACAAAACATGAACACGCTTGGTGAGTAAAAATAAAAATAAAATGTTTCAATTACTTTTAAAAGTATCTGAATTAATTGTACCTACTACAATTAATAAGTACAGTCAATTTGAATTTATATCTTCTGAAGTTAATGTACTTATTAACAAAACCAGCTTTACGCTCTGGGCTCTACCGAAATCCAATCTTCATCTTCGTATCTATCATTTCGAAAATTTTGTTTGGCTTTTTTGGGCCTTCTTTGAGGGATATTGAAGCAGAAAAATATGCAAATTTTACAGCCGCCCTTATAGAACATTCCAGACAACTATGGGGCTGCAATTAAAGTAGGTCCACATCCGAATGATATATTTCTCCTGGGTCTGCCAGACGTCGGCGTTGTATATGTAAATGAAGGGTTTTGGGAATATCACTTGCATAATTGAATTTGTGGTTCCCTAAATTACCAGAATTTTCAGGACAATTCAATTGTTCCTGTAATCATCACATCAACTCAATTCACAATTCATGTCTGCATAACAAAAATTCGACTTTTGAATAAATTCTAGTCTTATAATTTGTTATTTGCAATTAAAAGTGAATTAGTATATTTTTTCAATTTAGTGACATATAGTATATTATGGTATTATTAAGATTTTATTTAAAGCATTTGTTGTCGTTGAACATCTTCGTTACATGAAGTACTTAAGTATTATAGTTTGGGTTTAAGGGCCACAAGCAATATTTTTGATTTTTTTTTTGTCAGAAATTCAATAATGCAGATCTATTGAGGTGGGCCTAATTAGAAATTTTCAAAATCGATTATTTTTATGGTACTTTTCATTTACGATTTTTTATGTCATTAAATAATAAGTACGTATTGTATATTCTACTACAGGCTAATTGTAAGAGTTACCAATAGTCTCACTTTTCTATTGCACTTTTTCATGTCCGTCTTATGAAGTTAAATGTTATAGCATTTGGAATGCTTTGTCTAAGAGAAGATTTATATAAAATATACGAATACGTATAGATATGTGGAACCCGAAAGCAAAAGACCATGTTAACTTGTAGAACTGTGCAGGATTTCACAAATATCAACGGAGCATATTAAGTAGAGACTCGCCTTTTCATATACTTAGATATCCCTGCAATGGTGTTAAATACCTTCTCAAGAGCATGATGTCTCATAACTTTTGATGAGTTCGTCACAGCCATAAAAAGATATCTATAAGCTTGCCTTAAAGATGCTGGATATAATAAAGCTTTATAAGCCAAAAGAAAATAAAATTTGATTTTTATAACTCGCATTCATGCTGAGTAGATCCACTAATTCAAAAGGGATTTATCTCAGACCCTATAAAGATTTAGAAAGACAACCTTATTTAGACACCTTGGAAGGAGTTTTCATCTATCCAATCGATGAAATACCATACATATAATGCAATGTGTCGGAAAGATGACCTCCTAAAAAACGTTTGCCTGTCTTGCATCACCATTTGCATCAAAATCTTAAAATAATATATCTATGAATAAAAAGTGTTTTGTGTAATTGTATCGGAGAAAAAAGGTGTGAATTGTGGATCGAATAATGGTAGAAAAACAGAGCGATTTCAAAAGTACCTACCTATTCAACTTATACCTCTTTTGGTATAGCACACTGAAAACAGCATTTAATTGTTACTACTGAAAAATAGCAAAGAGCTCATTACTGAACGTTTCAAAAAGATGTTCTATAGCTCTAACAAAAACCAATATATATATAAAATGCTAAAGTCTAAAGTCAAGAAGTTAAAAGGAAACGCTGAAACCAACACCAGCATTTATATTTTGTGTTAGCAGAACAACTCTATGACCCTTCATTCAACAAACGCGTCTGTTGTTGTCAGAAAAGTTTAAGTGTTTTACGGTCGGAAGGACTCAAATTTAGTAAAATTAGAGCAGTGGGTACAAATGGCTTGCAAGATCTGGGAAAAAAACCAGTAAATCTAAAGCAGGGAAACCCGAAAGTTCTGCTATGCAATGCAAACCGGTAAGGCGGAAAAAAAGCTGCCGGTTTAAGTTTATTAAAGCCTGAAAAAATTCATAAAATATTCCACGTTATACTCTTTTATGCATTTTCCCAAATTGCATTCATTTAAACGAGACTTCCTCAACGCTGCCGGGATTGCAGCAATTTTATTTACCAACTTCTAGTTCTAAAGTTTTCCCCCGAAAATTCAGAGCACTAGAGGAGGAGGCTATGGCAATTCGAAGTGCTATTTAGTGGAGTTGACTTTCCTAATTTCAGCTTTTTGTTTAATGTGCACAAAATGAAATAGCAATGTAATGCTCGACTGGATAAGTTTTAATGGGAAAATTTTATCACCGCCATCGTTATTATCATTTGTGGGATGTAGCCCATTGCTGTGTGGTTATTGGATTGTTGCGAAAGTTGAAATGACTCCCTGCATATTTTTCATATTGTCCTGATACATTTGGGATCTTAATTGGAAGTTGTTAATTATATCAACATTCCAACCCAACAAACCAAATTAACTGGTCAATAATATTTCCTTTGTTCCAAATAGTGCAAATCGATGGATTCTAATCTTTTCGGATGGAAGGATATGCACTAGATGGAAAAATAGAACCAATCTTCTAATCCTAAGAAATCAGTACAAATAATGCAATTAACTGTTACAATACTTATCGCCACCTACATGTGAGAGCTGAAACCAAAAAATAAATCTTGTAAAAAGATAATTAAATTTCTTTTCTAATTCGTATTATATTAAAATCGTGTAAAAACAGAATAGGGTATATGTATAAGTATTTTAAAAAAAGCAACACTCTTGCGACCCTACAATAAAAAAATTTATTAAATTTCTACAGAAAGTATGCTATTAAAGCAGACTATACTATATAACATATTTGCTTCGGTAGATTTTACAAAATAAAAATAGGTTTTTTATCCGGTTAAATCGGGCTCTGATGTGCGATGTAAACATTCTCCCTAGGGTAGAAAAGTCGGTGAGGCGCGCCGCGTTGGCACTAAAAAACAGCTCCATTCCGGGAAAAAAGGATAAATTCCCTGCTGTGACGTAAAGTGTTGCTTTTAAAATTCAACTGCACTTTTAATGTAATTACTGCGAACACCCGTGACACCCGTCAGGCTCCCTGCCCCGCCCCTAGGAGCTCACTTGTTAACGCATTAATCAAATTAAACATTTTCATGTTGGACCTACATCAAGCTCAATTAAGCTTAATTTACGTGAAATATCGGGGAGACGCTCTGGGGAAAAATTTGGTTAAAAGACGAAACTCTCCTAGTGCCGGAAATAAAAGTCAATTAGCCTTCACAGTTTAATTTATTGGCTCCGAGTGTCTAAAACCAAAAAACCTGAATGTTATAAATTTTGGGAGGAGTTTTTATCTCAAAAAGAAAAAAAAACTATTTAAATGCCGGCGCCAAAAAGCTTAAGGCGATAAAGACCGCGAAATGGTCGCGCTATTGAGGAGCAGAACCGCGAGACGACACTTGAATTTTCATAATTGTAGCCTAGTCGACGTTCAAGAGGAAAACTACAATTAGACTCAAGTGAGCAGCTTTAATGAGGGATCTGTCGCCTAAAAAGGTCCAGGAAGGCTCGGGCCCCAGGGCGCACGGGAAACAACGGCTGGGGCCAACTACGCCAAGAAGCGAATGGGGCTGCCCCGGCCGGGGGCGCACAAAGGAACCAAGCAGCCATAGAGCGTTTAACTCGGCTCGACTCAAATGGAATTCATGGAGCATCTCATGCCTTCTTCATCTTGGAGCCGGGAGTCCAACTCCAACGAGCTCCACTTTGGCCTGGAGCTGGATCCGGGACCCGGGGCTCCGGCCCAGCGATATCGATTTAATGTGAAATGTCTCATGCCGGGTAAAAATCACGTATATTCGAATTTGCTGCGGGGTGGGCCGGGCCCCACTATTGCGAGTAGATTCCACGATGGATTTCAGGAGGACAAACTTGGACCCGGCTCCGAGAAACGCCCCGGGAATGCAGCAGCGCCCTCTGTGATACGATTACTGCGGTCGGGTGACGGCGAAATATTTAATTTAAGGAATTCTTCTACTCTAAGGCCATCAGGGAGCCGGGGAACCCCCGAGTACAAATGCGAATTTATAACGAGGCACGCAGGCGGCCGGGGCGGGGCGGAACGAGCCCCGGTGCCTGGTAAATTAAGTGTGATAAATTCGGGGACTGACAACTGAAGGATTTTGTTGTGATAGGGAACTGAAAATGATGACGGATTACGATTTCGGTCACCGTGTTTTTACCTTCTGCGCCTTTACCCCCGAATTTATTCGTCCAAAAATTGTTAGTCTTTTCCCTCTGTCGCACTGGAAAACTTTCTAACAACTGCTTAAGGGTGGCAAAGTTATTTACAGTCGAGTTTCGTTAAAGTTAGAAAAGGCTTAAGTCCACTGATTTGATTATTAGACTAAGCATACTGAAGATCTGTGATTGCTTTATTTAGCGTAAAATATTATGTACTGAAAGAAATTTAATTATGAGGATATTTCATGTTATGTTTTACTTACTAAGACTGTCTACACTGCAATTAAAGGGCCGATCAACCAATTAGAACGCTTCACAGAATTTCAACGACTTGTTTTTTAAAGCGTCCGCTCATCGAATGTCGACAAATATAGGAAAAGCACTATTTAATCATTCCGAGAGAGAAGATCCCTGATGGACCTAGCGCATTTTTAATCGTGTTTATGTCATGGTGAAAAAAAGAAACTCTTATTTTAATATCAACCTTAAAAATATGACGGAAAAAAATAGCACTGCGGTTCATTAAGATAAAAAATAAAATTGAAAAATATGTGTATTGGAAACCTCTTTAAAACCTTCCGAAATTACCCTTTGCATGCCAAATTTAGTTTTTTTTCTATTTTACGTAGATAGTATGTCTATTTATATTTGTATAATAACAAATCTTTTATACTTTTTGAGAACTCCGAAACATTATAAAATGAATATGTAACTCAAGGTGGACGTCTAAATTGAAATTGCGAAGTTTTTCAACATGTTAGTTCTTACGGTTGCTACTTCATATGTGCAAATAACAAAAACTTTACAGGTTGCTTTAAAAACTGCGTTTTACATACTAATCAATAAACACTTGTATCTACTTACACCAACAGCTACCAAAGTCATTAATATTGCGAAGAAGGTCATATGCTAAGCATTGCAAAATATTTCCACAGAAATGAAGTAACAAGATAAAATAGGTATTAATGTTAATACGTTCCACGCAGGTCTATCTTTAAATGGCATACTTTCTAAAAATGTCTTAAATGACACAATCTTTTTATATTAAATAGGCCCTGGCATGTGTTTTTCAGCCGTAAGAAAAAAGTTTCAAGTTATCAATGGTACCTGGAATTCAATCGAATTAGTGGGTAGCAACAGATGATCTTTGTTACTGCTATTAGTTTCTGTAAAGAATAATGCTTCGAAAAGCTTTCAGTTCAATTTAGAAGCAGATTCATTAATTATTCATATCAACATTTCCGCACTAGATACTGTTAGACTAAATATTTTTATTTATTGTTTTTACAAATCCCAAAGGTCGAGTTTTTATTATATAATTTCAGATACATCCCCAATTAATTGATTGGTCTCCCGTCTGTCTGGAAGTTCTAATCCACGTTTTTCCAACCGGGGCTATCAGTGAACCCGGACAAGACTGTCTGCTTCCCTTTTTTAAAAGAGCCCCAATACCCGGAGACGGCCGGTTTTCTCGCATTGAAATGAAAACAAAAACTGAGACTGAAATCGACTGATGATAAGACCGCGAGGAGATACGCGAACGCCTCCTCTGCGTCAGACGTTCCTTAATCTTGTCGATTTCTTGACTTCTGAATCTAAGACGCGCGGAATACGAAGTCGCTGCCAGAGGTTAATCAAGCGCCAGTCGGAGATAAATCAGATTTGCTTAAACGGAACCGATAGTCAGGCCTTGACTTAACACCAAGATATGCTAATTCATTTTTCTTCAGTATTTTAAGAAAGCGAAAAGAAAATAACCAGCTCTGGTGCGGCCGTGGGGTTAATTCGCAGATGAGTTAGACTTGGATCTCCAGGTGTCAACAAATCGTTGTTTTTTGTATCTACATATCTTTAATTAATATTTTAAATTTGCATTTAAAAAGCTATATACCATTAGATCTTGGTCCAAGAATTTTGCGCCATCTGTTACAAAAATAAACTTGAAATTTGAGATAATTTGCCACCTCTAGGAGTACAGTACACCACAATTCTTTTAAAAAGTAGCATTGTCAGAAAATATTTAGACGATTTTTTAGTAATTATGTACGTATGTAGTATGCCTTTTTTTTTAATTTGGAATTCAGGAATATTTCGACATCTGGCGGCGTGAGCTGTGTTTAGAGGCTTTCATAAACAAACTATATTTAGATAAATTCCATAGAAAGTTTTGAATAGAATGAAATACCCGTCCCAACTAAAGACGATTGAATTAGTGTAATTAAGGAAATAACAACAAGCCGAGTTGTTATAATGAAAATATGAATTCATAAATAACCACATCGGATATTGAATTTTCAATGGTTTGAATTTCATCTATTCATTTGAATTGTGCGAATTGAACGGAAATCCGAATTTTCCGGATATTATAAAAGCGGCGTAATATTGTTTTCGTTCGTAATGTGGAACCTTATTTAGAAGATCGAAAATTTTTTCGATTTATTTTTCTTTGGTCTAATCTAAAGTAATAACATCAAAGAATATACTTTGTAAATTTCAATACAGAACTCCAAATATTTTTAAAACGCCGAAATACATATATATGTATATCTATTAGTTTTTTATTTAAGATTCAAAATATTATTTTTGTACTTTTAAGAACATAAAAAAAAAAAATGTAAAAAATTTAAATATATTAGACTTGATAGTATTAACGAAAAAGATATAATCGAAATTACCTATAGGTATTTCATTAAGAGATTGAATTTCGTTTTAATGTTTTAAAAAGGAGATAGAATGGAATGAGTAGCTTTAATTTCCAATTAAAAAGACGCATTTCACATTACCTACGATTTGTTTAATTAAAATTTTAATTAACTGGAGCCCACATTACCATAAACAAATTGTTAACAATCAGCACTAAACACTGTGGTTATCCATATAAAAGAAAAATCCTTCAGAAATGTAAAAAAATAAACATAATTAATAGAGCAATGGAATTTTTCAATTTTTAATATTTACATAAAGTAATGAATGAAATGTTCATATTTTTTAATTAAGAGTGGTTTCGTTGAATACACCAAAATTCTCTTACGCAAGAATTCGTAATGTTTATACAGCTGATTGATTTTGGCGACACCTCTTTCGTGGTGGCGCAATTAATTGCTCATTAGCGGAATTTCAATTCACAAAAACAATTAAATATATTGACCTGGCTAAATGAATTTTTTAATTAAAACGATAACTAAATAAAATGAAAAAATTATGGGACTTTTGATTGAGTTTAATAATGCCCCAGAATGGTTTTAAATGTTTTACGTATTAATAAAAATGTTTTTATCTCATTTAGATATTTGCTGGAGTTTTCTATAGTTTCATAAAAATAGCTGTTTAGTTCTTTCTAAAAACTCATCCTATGTATGGTTACATAACAATAAAATCGAATGAATATCCCATAATATAATTAACATTATTAATCTTAACCTATCCAGAAAAAAAAGAATTTTAGAAAATTTATGGCGTTTGTTATGGTATACAGAAAAAATGATGTCATAAATGTTTCCAGAAAAAGGAAATATGTAATAATTTTTTCAGATTTAATAAGATAAGATAAACTTAATCACTTTTATGATTCAGGACATGAAAATGTTTATGATACGCCACAGTAAAAATCTTCTTCCTTCGCGGAATCCATGGTTGGACTTGGACCGAAAATTAAATCCGATTAAACTATGACATTTTGTTGGTAATAAGTTTTTAACGTGCCACTAACTTTTACTGTGTCAAGCCCTTCAGACTTTTCGTTTAATAATGTTAGTAAACAAATTTATTGAGAAAGTATTTATATTTATGAATAGTTCAAATATGCAAATATTCAAACATTACTTATCCTAAACTATATGTCATCAAAAAACAAATTTTATTAAAGCAACATTTAGGTGGTGGTTTTAATTAAAATTTGCAATAAAGGCTTTTGTACGTTGTGAGTTTACACTTGTAGTTTCACCATTTTTTCGCTGCCATTGTCAAATTCCTATAATTATAAGAGGTAAGTCGGCTCGAAGTTGTCTTTTTGGAATTGAATGGGGACATTTTTGTTTGAGAGGTTTAGCGGCGAAAAAGAAAATACATTTATTATTCATAAAGAAAAGTATACAAATAATATTTTGAGGTACATACTTTAAAAGCAGCAATAAGAAAAAACAAAAGCTTACACTATTGTTCGGGATTTCGAGTTTCTATTTACCCATACCTGAAGATTGCAAAAATAGAATGCAGAATATTGAGAAAGGTTTAATGAGGATTGCGTAACGTACATGTGGTAGTTACCTATAAATTCAATAAATTTTCATTATAGGTAAGAGTGGTGTTTGTGATGCCAAAAGCTATTTTATGGTTGATAGAAATAGTATGTTACATTTATATTACGACCATATGAATTATGTTTAATAATACTATGTTTTTAATGTGTAGTATTAGGTACTTTGTGTTTAAATAGAAGAAAAAAATGCGTTTCTATTTCTAATAAATCTTAATTTTATAGCAAAAATCTTCTTTAGATAGTCCATCACAGCATCCATTACACTTTAATTATTGCACGAAGTAAGAGGAGGTTCTGCAACGGCAGCTACAGCTTATCCGCCGATCGATGATTTAATCCCCAGTTTTCAGATTTCCACAAGTAATATCAAATTTTATAAGCAGTAATCAACCTGAGAAGCCCTGCTAAGATTGCATTACAAAGTTAGGCAATCGCTCCTAATGCGAGCAATTCCGAGTGTTTGCCTGCAAAATTGGCTGCTCCACTCCACGGTTTTACCTTCCCTTCACCTTATTAAATCCACGGCACGTCGATAGAGATTGCAGCGAAACTCTGAAATTCCAGCAAAAACATAGAAAGGTTTTACCGAGGAGCGTCGCGGCGTTGCGCGCCGGCCCCATCAAGTTGCCCCACATTCAGCTCAGCAGCCCCGGATAAAATTCCCAGTGGACCGCTGCGGAGCAGAGCAACACAGGGCAGCTGGCAACAACAAAATTGTTGCATCGACAGCCCTTCCGGCGCGTAATTTTCAATTCATCTTATGCAGCGCTCCTGCGAATTAACCCTTTTCCGTTTTCACTTAGTGGCGCTGCAAAGTGAGCGGCGCTGGTGCGGCCGTGGTTTGAATTAACTTCCAAGCAAATACACTCGAAAAGCGCCCTCTTGCGGCGGTTCGATTCCTCGGGCGCTAGCATTCTAGTAAATAGGAACAGAGCTGCCAAAGGGATGAATAAAGTCATTATCGTGCCTATTTCCATAATTTTCAGCTTTATTTCAAAGACGACTTTTCAGACGCTGAGCAACACTGCTAATCCAGTTATAGCTGCAGGGACAATTGGAATTTTCTTTAACCCTGCAAAATATTAAAGGAGGAAAAAATAGGCGACCCATTTCAGTTTCAACTTCAACCCTTAAACAACTTTTTTATATTATATTCTTAAGCCGTCAAATATTAAAAATTGGTAGTTTTTCAAAAAATAATCATATTTTCAAATTTGAAATCCTTGAAAAGATGACGTTAATTTCAACTCCAAGTTGTTGTATGTATAACTCGGGTATCAATAAGACATAAAATCATATGAAATTAATTTTAATTAAAGAATTCGGATTTTTACAGTATAATACATATGTTAATTTATAAGATTTACATTTTAAATTATTACAACATTTTGAATTGCAACCAAAAAGATAATTTTACAAGTGTTGTTGTATATTTAACATAGAAGTCCAAGTAGGTAATTGCATACTGCGTTCTAATATGCATACTTAATTTATTTTCTTTCAAAATGTGATGCCATAGGAAGAAGAATATTTTGCATTATTGATCCGATCTAAGTAATTAACTTCCTTTTACAAGGGGAACGCAAGGCTTAGGAATTTTAGTTTTGGGAAAATCTGTATTGTAAAACCAAACCAGTTCCAAGAAAAACACCAAAAAGTTTTCCTAATATTAAGTAAACATTTTTCCGATATACCTACATATATCAAAATTAAGCAGTTTAATTTCATCTAATTTTCTAGCTTTCTCTAATGTATTTCTAAATATTAAAGTGATTTATCTTTATCGGAGGATCTGGACATTAGGTGAATTAATCTGTCCAATTTTGATTCATCGGTAGAATTTTGAAAAGATTTTGTAAGATATGTTTTTTCTGTTACAGTCCTGACCTGATTATAGTCGGGAAAACTAATACTAATCAGAAAATCCAGATAACTTCACTCTTTTAAAGGTCGGAATACATAATACTACTTTGGTTTTAAAAAAACCTATTTTTAGCGGTCAGGCTGGATATTGTATTTTGGTCTGTAGTTTTTCGAACCTAAATAGAAAAACTTTATGGTGCTGAGATTATAGGACCTGACTTGTTTTTGAGAAGGCATATATGTATGTACATTGATTGGCATGCTCTACAAACGCCTTATCAGATCCTGATATTTTCTTAAATTTTTTCTTAGTGAGTTCTAATAGAATACTTTGTATGTTCTAACTTAATTTTCAAACTTATTTCGAAGCTCTATCTAAACTCTAAAGGGACTAATACACCTTGTTAGAAAATAAGTTTTCTAGCTGTGCCATCTACTTCTAGCCGAAATGGGTACCTTGCTCATCGTATTTTATTAAATCAGAGTTAATTCGTTCGTTTCGCCTGAAAATCGATAACCTCGCTTGCGATCCTTCCTCGTTGTGCTTTCTTGCGCCCTCCTTGGCATCAAATCCTTCCTTGGGGCGGGCTGAAGAAAGAAATTGTCAGTGGCTGGTATTAAAATGTGCGACATGCGATTATACGAGCGGAGCAAGACACGTCCTGTCCTGGCCGGAATCTACATTCACGCGCGCAAAACCCGAGTCACGTACATCTGTACACGTCTCAATATTGAGCGACATCGGAGGGATTAGATCCGCCTTACGCGGGTGTGAGGCGGGTGCGTGGTGTGCGTGGCGTGCGTATGCAAGCACATCCTTGGCCCTGGCCCCTCCCGGCCCCGCCATCCTCTGCCAAGATTCCTCTCGTCCGCGGCAAAAAGTCTAAATTCAAGGAAACGCCAAGGAAATTTTTGGGGGCCCATTTGCGGGTGTAGGTGTTTGTGCCAAAGTGCCAGAACGGCACTGAATGGAAAAATGTTGAGCCGTAAATTTCATTTCGAAGGTAATACGCAATTTGGGGCCATAACAGCTGGAAGATCTTTTGTCCAATTACACCTCGCCCGCGCACTCTCGTGGCGACCAACGAGACGACCCGTAATCCTCCATTCGGAAACAACTTATTATTTCTTTTGACTCCTCTTTTGAAATTTGATGAAATTCCCTTCAATATCTGAAAATAGCCGTGGGAATTACATCAGCAGTTTTGGTATTGATTTAAAGCCATGCTGAGGGCAGTCTCAATGAGGTCGTTTTTATTTTCCCTTTCTCGTTTCCAAATAAGCATTTGGGGAACATTTTATTCAGCTAAATATTGGCGTTGGAATGCCTCGTTTCGTGGAGAAGAAACATAATTCTTCTACCCGCAGTTTCGAATAACCCAGAAGTTTGATTTTCGAAAAGGTAGGTATAAAGTTTTAAACTTTTCTAGAAACTTTTTAAATCTTGTTTATACGAATTCGATGGTTAGTCTACCACTGTTGGAGAAACGTTTTAAATTTATTAAATTGTCTAAAGTGTTTTATTATATATATTTTATGTATATATGTTGTTCTGCTTTTAATTAATTAAGTATATCAGTTTTTTTCTATTGCTTTTTAACTAATGCATATAAGAAAAAAAAAACATATAACACATTTTCCGTTAATTTCTCAACAAGTATTCACTTTTGTCTCTGATATTATGTCCAAAAGAATTGAATTAAATATGAAATTTGAAATAGGTAGGATGAAAATATCTTTCTGTCCTATTTTAATCCGTTGACAATATATAAGATTGGAATTACAAATGGATTTTATACTTTTAATCATGTTGCCATTTACTTGTCAGTAAGATAAGAAGAAGACATATGAAACTATAATTTTTCTTACACAATTATAGTAAAGTATTATTCAAAAATGAGGTGTAAATGCTCTTCCTTTTAAAATTTTGAGCATGCGTTTTAAACAAATAAATCGACAAAGCATTTTACATCGACCAGTGTTAATTAAGTTGATATTTCCGCAGCTGTACCTATATAAATTCACAACACTACATTTATATACAAAAATCTTATAAAATCCTCTGTAGAATTTATAATCGGATATTATTGCCTTTCCGTTTTAAAAACCTCACATTTTACTGCCAAAACATGAATTTCATATTTATTCCATCTCTCAGAGCAGATTGAATACATATAACGTGAACCGAATGAATAAAGAAGCAGAATGGTATTCTGAATTTTTCCATTTTTAAGGTGATCAACCCTAGGGCTCATGATCGATTTGGATTTTCGGTCTTAAGCAGAAACTAATCAACCAAACATTGTGATTTGATTGTAGATTTGTAAATGTGTCTTCTTTTGATGAAATAAAAAATCGAATAGTTACTAGAATATAGTACTGGTGGATTTACAAAAGGTGCATTTAATTTAACCCTTAGCTGCCACGCCACTCCCACAGTCACATAGCTGCCACGTTGAGGTCATCTGGTAACCCAGGTATAATCGCTTACTATGAAAACATTGTTGGGTATTCTTCAAGCAATGCTCTGTAAGTAGTACGATTTTTTTTGGAAAATATAGTTCTAAATAACTTTAAAGAATTAAAAATGTTCGTCAAAACACAAAAATGACTATTTTTGCTAAAGAAAATCATAAATAGATGTGACGTCTGGTACCCCGTTACCTTTTAACTATTTAGCTAGTAGGTACTTTTCATTTGAAGTTAAAGCCTTTTTTTCATGGAATATTTGAAATTAATACAATTTTGTTTTTTTACTCCTTGAAACTGTTTCAAACTCAAATAAAGATTTTTCATACAAGATGAAATCAACATAAATTTAAAATTCATTGTACATTGTTCATTACATTTTAAAACGGGTTCTTTCTCTGAATGTATGTTGTAACTAAAAAACCTTATTCCTTAGAGACATGTCTTATTTACTCTCTTTGCATTTACCTCATTTAGATGGCCATTGTTATATATTGTTATTTATATTATGTAATATATAAAAATAATCACAAAATCAAAAAAATCGTGAGGGCTTTCGTAGAGCAATTTCATTGAAAACACTTAAAAATCGTCGTAAAAAAGTCCTTTTAAAAAAATCGCGTAAAAATGTCTTGAAATTTTTCGAACCCCTCGTAAAAAATGTAGCAATCCGGCATCGAGCCGCAGATAATCTCGAAACGCTCAGCCGCTTGGGTGCCAGTTCAGGTTCTTGAGCCTCCGGCTGTACATCAAAATGCTCATTTTCCGAAATATAATACTTCCTGATTGTAAAAGTCACGGTGGGAGTTCCAGTAAAAGCGGGAGACAATTCGGGTGCTGGAGCACAGGACCCGAAACCCCACTGACCCCAATTTGGGGTCCATTCCCTTCGGGCGGAAGTTTTCTTTCACGTCTGCCTCACTTCCAAACAATTTTTCCCTTTCGGGGATGGAAAAAGGGCGCTAATAGACGTGGTCAGTTGCACTGTCGGTAGGCGGCGCCCCGCAGGGAGGGACAGGGCAGGTGAAGTAAATGCGGGCTTCATCACCCTGTAAAAGTGCTGTAAACCCTGTGAAATTGTGCAGGCTGTGCCGCCGAATAGCTCGCATGCCTCGTTGGGCTGCCTGTCGATGACGAGCGGCCCTCGGAGTTACGGGCCCTTTGGGATTAGTCGGCATGCACTCCGCCATAAACCGTGGGAATCGCGAGGCGTTATTTATCGCAGCGGCATGTCAATATTTTCCGCTTCTTAAATTATCTTCGGCGCGGAAGGGCGGCAAATTTAGGTCATGCCCACATGTGTGGGGGGTGGGGCCGCAGCCCTTCGCGGCGCCCCAACCTTACGAATGCCGACGCCTTTTATATCCCATCCGAGGAGGAAGTTCGAATGGGGCCCGAGTGCGTGACTGCTCGGAATGAATAATACTACAATAATTCGGATCGGGATCTATTTGTGGGGCGGAAGACGGCATGAAAAAGCGTTTATGCGGATGGCATGGCATTACTTATCGCTCAGCCCCTTCGCGGGATTTCATCGTTTGTTGGGATGTCTAATAAAGTGCTGTGACTATGCAGATTTCGACTTATCTGAATGCTCCTCTTTCCTTAGAGGGGGGTACTACTCTTTCGAGCGCAAGAAATCAATAAGATTATTATTCCATAATTTCAATCGTTGCCCTACATGGAGAAAAAGTTGATTAATTTCCCGCTTTCTTTTGAATTATTTCCTTTATAAGGGGAAAGCAAAAATTATAATAAAATCCTTAAAGGCGAAAAGACATTAGACGATCAAAAAAATATATTTTTTTATTGCATAAATTGTTAGTATTACTTTTGAAGATTATATCCCCCAAGTTTAAAAATAGAATTCAAATTGGTTCCAATACTATGAGTAAGAGACCTCTCTCAGTAAGGTGATCGAGTGGTAATTTGTTTTTCAAACGTTTTCTCGAAACAACTTTTTTTCGACTTAAAAAGTTACCGATCATTATAAAACAAAAATGAAATTGTACTTTATTTAAGTGCAAAATATTCAATTATCAACATTTTCAGTTGGAAGTAAGTTAATATTCCTAGAAAATATGTTATCTAATAATGTAAGAATTATTATGTAACGATTAATTTCATATCAGACTTGTAGAATTCGCGAGAAGTATACCAACTCTAACGACGAACTTCGATTGCCGATTGCCAAGTTCCATCGGAAACGGTTTGAAAAAAATATGAATTACATATAAAAGTATGTATTAATAAAATTATCACAAAGTTTAAAAAAAGGCTCTGAAGGCTTCCTTAAGTATGTGTTTTGACGATTTCTTATTCACATTCGTAAGGGAAACGCAAACAAAGGTGTAATTGCTTTTTCTTTCAGGGATATTCGGTTATTCATAAGCCTACACTTTAAAAAATGAGTATAGATATATATTATAGGTATCTAAAAATATATACATTTTTTTATGAAGGTAATGTCTTAATGAATTATAAGAGCCCTGCAATTTTTCGAAGCTCCGATTTCCTAAGTGGGAAAAGTTACCTGCCTTATCATGAGTAGCAAGAATAAAGTTGTTTACCTGTCTCAAGATTTTAGAGGCGTCCGTTCCTCAGTATCGTTTAACATCTACGTTGTCCCATTTTTGTAGTAGCCCCTTGAGATGACATTTGGAGGGAAGGGTTCTGGTCCTAAGAATCCTACTCCTCGTTCTCGCCTTGCCAAACCGTCTGCTATTTCGAGTCATGCATGGCCTTGATGTCTGGGACTATAAACTCAACTCTTGAAAGTAAAAACTTTCAAGTATCTTACATACACTGTCTGAAAATAAAATTATGAAAATAAGCTTGGTTACTTCCTTACATTAATGCTTTGCAATGAGTTTAAAAAATATATAACCTTTAATGTCTGGTGCGCTTTTTCTCGATTAAAATTTTATACATATTATTCAGCATTAAATTCAAATTTACTTATTACAATAATTGGTATAATTTTAATAGTATTTCGATTATTTCACTTTTCGTGAAGTCACAATTTTTTTAGTTCGATAACCTATTAAATAGAAAATTGAGAGGGGGGACTAAGCGAATGTGTAACTTTTTCTACCTGAAATACTCTACTAAAGAGTTAAAGTATGTATGTAATGTTGAAATAAATTCCAGATAATTTTCCCGGAAATCGTAATGATCAGAAACATTTCTTTGATTTTTGGATACGATCTTATTTAGCGCAATTTTTCACCAGGTAACCTAATATACTTTGAGAAATGGCTTTCATCAATATCAACCTCACTCAAAAAAAAAAATTGACTGCACAAGCAATTCAAATTTATTTCACGTCTCCTGAGCAAAATAAGGCCAACGTCAAAATCAATTTCTTCGCATATATCTTCCAATTAAATTGTTCATTGAACAATTATCGCAAATTTATTCTGCGCACTTACAATAGGTGAATATTTCCCTCCGATCGCACAACAATCGAGCAACAAAACAACCTAAAGAAGTCAAGGTAGCGCAAATAATTAAAAAGCAAAGCGTTTCTCTTCTACCCCAATAGCTCGACTCTTTGACTGAAAAATATCTTTGAAAAAGCGAAAATTTGAATATTCCCTTGTGCGGTGCGTTGTCTCGAGTCTCGAGATTTCAATAGAACATGTCGAATAAGGACTCGCGTGATTAGTTTGCTAATTAAAAGCACTTACCGCGAATTGGAATTTAGAAATAATTACGTAAACCGAGTAATTGAAGCACTCAACCATCCCCTGAGAAACTCAGTTGTATCGAATGCCTCACTGCTTGGCATTGTTTCCACATTTCTTTGTTCCGAGCATTGATTTTATGAATTTTCTTATGCGAACTGAGAAGAAACCTCCCAAGCTCTTAAGGGCATCAGGTGTAACGAAAGGTTTTCGTAAGTTTTTGGTCACACTTCAGCCGCTTGACAAATGTCTTTCACAAAGGTTAAACAAATCTCTGAAATATGACCTAAGGGAATTCCGAACGTGAGTCTGGTTTGTATTATTTTAGATTGCCTTTAGATGAGAAAATAGGGAAAAAATATGTGAGATTAATAACGTAATGAATAATAAAATCTCAATAAAATAGGATCGTATTTAATCTTTGTTTCAAAGTTGTAATAATGAAACATCATGAATTTATTATCACTACCATTACAAAGTAATGTGAATATAATTTTGGAATAATTACATCAACTTCTTTGAAATATGTCTGCTGGTTAGGTTATATGTATATTGAAAGGAACAAATTCGAAAATTGTAAACCTAATATTTGTACAGGAATTATAAATGTCGTATCCTGGGAATAACACAAATCGATCAAGTCAAACAAATTTATTTTTTCGCGATCATATAGAGAATTAATCGCTGGAAGAATAACTCAAGAAAATGATTACAATAAATCCTAATTGATTCATAACTTACTTTAAAATTACCCATTAAAGTCGATCGATATGACTTTAAAAAGTAAATTTTAAAAATTGTTATCTATGCCACTTTCAGTCAACAAAACTGACAAACCAGTCATTTCCTGTGTTAGTCATAAGTTTAAAAAATTGTACAAAGGTACTTCGCTTATGTATTGTAATTTTAAAACATCAAAATAATTATATTTTGCTTTTTTGCAGAAATGCAGCAAAGAGGCTCAGAATATGCTTCATATATCCGCTTATTCACCGTCTGCTGAATGAATATTCTAAGTGTTTATCTTTACGCAGAAAAGATAAGCGATATCGATTGACAAACCGAATATTCTGTTCTTTTACTCTTTATTTGAATTGTGCTGAACTAAAAAGCCAAAGCACGTATCTATCGTTTACTCAGATGTGCGCATGCAATTCGCATTTCTTAGACATTTTCAATGTATGAACATACATATCTGTGGCAAGTAGTTTATAAAATGGCATGATACAGCCATACATAGAAATGACACGCGATCATCTAAAATTTAAAATTGACGACGTGGTAGCGGAATAAAAACTTCTGTATCAGTCGAATGCCTCTTAATTTATTGTTCAAGATAATTTGTGTTTATGTTTCTAAAAGATAGTTGTAAAAGGTTATCATTTGCAATTGATGCGTCGCGCCGCTAGTAAAATACGTATCAATTACGTGCGATAACGATTAGCTTATCAGCAAAAGTTTACATATACAATAATAATTATTCATTCATGAAATGTTGCCATAAATCAATTGAAAGAGGAGGCTTAACTTGTGGTATGTATGATTAATGTCGCTGACTATAAAACTCCTTCCTGTTATAGCAACCCCTGCATAACATTTTTATACTGGTGAGTGGTTTATTACAAGTAAAGTAAGAAATTGCAACAACCATTCAAAAATATATACATATAAAAAAAGAAAAATTGATTCATTAAAATTTTGCGAAGATTATGTTTTGTTTAAAACCTTTAAAATTTTCAAAATACCTGCAAATCTTCTTAGATGATACTTAGGTACGCACGTAAGCTCTATAGAGATTTTGATTAATTATTTGTTGTTGATATATTCATATGGAGTCAGTATTTCTATATACATTACCCACCAATTAAAGTTCATATCCTAATAAAACAGTATTTGAAAAACATTGTAGGGTGATATTTTTATAATTCAAGGTGTAAATCTCTCTAATACGTGTCTGTTAGATATCGATAGAGATTAGTTAGCATGACTCTATTTCTTAATTTGCTGGCTCCCATTGACAAACACTATATAGTTTATGCAATATTTTTTCAAATAAACATTGTGTTTTTGTAAAATGTTGTCTAAAATGAATCAAACAGTTATTAAGCTTAGTAAGGGTTATTTCATTTTTGAGTTGAATTGCGAAATTAATGTTACTCACTCAACAACCCATAAGAAAACCATAAAAAGGCGAGTTCTCATTGGCGTGCGATGTGATCGCTCCTGATAAACAAACAAGCAAACATAAAAAAAATTGTAAATGTTGTTTGTTCACCAACCGAAAACTCCATCGTGGAGATTACAAGGGCCCGATTAGAGCGGGCACAGAAGCTGGCCAATTTTTTGCTCCTTTTATCTGAAGCTGTGTTGTCGCTAAATAAACTGAAATTCACGAAAATGAAAAATTTTTTTCTCTCAACGCTGCAAAAATGCTGATAAGGTCGGTATATGAGCCGTGAAACACATTGCCGATAAATTGTAAATGCGAAAATTTCGAGATGTTAGCAGTAAACACAGTTTGGAAATTTATAGTGTACCGAGTAAAAATGTAAATTTCGAAAAATCGATGATGGTAAATTGTTATTTCACCGTGAAAATTCCACCTCTTCAGTGCATTTGCAGCTTGGATATAGTGCCAAGGGATGTCGGAGTCAATAAAGCGGGCTTAAGTGACTCTAAAATGAACTTAGTGTGGCTCTGAAGTGCTTTGCACACATGGAACTAGATTTTAGAACTAGCAACGAAGAAGATAGTTCGCTAGTACCCACACTACGGAGGGTTAGTGTCGCTCGAATGATATGCGCCAGTGCCCGTCCGAAGTAATTAAGAAATTAATCCTCTTTCGGAGCTGTAACGAGGCGAACGACTGCCTTTTAAAGACTCGCAATCCATTAGGCTCGCACTTATTCGCCCACGGCTAGAATCTAGCTCCTCAAGGCTCTGTTGTTACCTACCAAGGAAAGAAACCAATCAGTCACCTTCGAATTTTTTTCCTTCTTAGCTTAGAAAAATTCCGCCCAGCCAGGAAACAAGACAGAGCCTTCGGTGAGGACGTCGATGCTGGTGAATAATGGCATCAAACATTGGAAGCATTCTCCGCCTTTCATCCGGCCCGCAATGAGCGTGGCCGGGAGCCCTAGGTGCGCCCCATCCCAAGCAATTAAGCCCTATCTGTTAGCAATAGGCAGCTAACACTCCTGCTGGGCATCCATGAAATCAGCATAAATCAACCCAGGAGATTTGCTCTCTTCCGCATTGACCAGGCCAAGTTATGGGCATAAATGAAAATAATTGAGATCATATGAAAGGCCGTTCGGCACAATTTCGAATTAGGAAAATGAGTTTTCATCGAATTTGGCGTTTCATTATGGCACTCCTCTGGAATTTAGGCAGACAGGAAATTGGATATACGGAGGAGCGCAATTAAGCTGGTGAAAGTGGGAGAACTGATTTAATTTCTCTTGGGAATTTTTAATCTAATATGATTAGTGAGTAAACAGACTTAGCTAAATTCCTTGATTGCGTTTTTGGAATGTCAAAACAAATTAAAGAGAATCTTTATTAGTTACATAATCATCAGAGTAATTTTACATAGATCAAGACATAAATCCAATCTTTTCGCAATTTCTTATTTACCCAGAGGAATTGCTTTCTTAATTATATGTGACTTTAAAAATAGGTGTAATAATTTAGTTTCCGTATATTTTATTATGATTTTTGCATACAATGATCTACATTCAGAACGGGCTATGAATATAATTGCGAAAATTTAAAATGGCGGCTTATTAATATTAAATTTTATGAAAATCATTAATAGAAGGCCAAAACGAGGCCTGTCGTACGCAGATCGGTATTTTCTGTTTTAAACTTAGCAACCACAAATGGAGAAAATTAGACTTTTCAGTTACATACTCGTATATGTTACGAAGTTATAAACAACCATTTGCCGGTATCCAATGGTGACCAAGGCAAAACACCTGACTTATTTTAATTAACGAGCTTTATAAACACGCTTTGTTTATATCCCTCCTAATATCAAACAGGATATAAAATATATTTCATAAAATGTGCAGTGTTTTAAATAAACTGACTTAAAGTAAAATCGAAGAACTTTCTTTGTAAGATTATATACGTTTTCAAAACTATAACTTCATGTCGGCATTTGTATTTATAAATCTCGTTAATTTGGTTTTACCAACAAACTCTCAATTAGTTTCGACCTAATATTAGGTAAAAATATCTTTACTCTAAAAATTAATAGAAACCAATAGAGCCATAGCGCTGTTAATTACAAAACTGGACAACGTCCTCTATTAAAGAAAATTTAAAGTTGAATGACTTTGTGAAATTGTTTATGTACAATAGAAATATTAAAGACTCCATAAATCCCATATTAGTCCTAAGGAAATAAAGGATGATTCCATTCATTATTAAACAACTACATATATGCAGTCTTTAAAAAATTTAATAGAAGGTTTTCTTACTCTTCAATACAAGCTCCTCTAATATAATCAATTATACCTAAAGTGCTTTAAATTCAATTAGTAAGATAAATAGATAACTAGAAATAGTATTTAAACTTCTGTGATTTGCAGTTCCCGATTTTTGATAAAGAAGCTTTTATAGATATACATTACATAGTTTATCAGTTAAATGTCGTATCTGCTAATTTTTATATAAATTTCAATAATGTCCAGTAAATTCAATCATTTAACACATCATAGAAATTAACCTTTCTTTCCTTTATTTTTATAACTTTCGCTAATTCTTTTTGCAACAGTTTACACTTGATCGAGCTAAATAAAATAAAATACCTGCTTTTACCTAATTACAGTGATGGTATTAAAGAGCTTTTCTAAGTTTCGGCGGATATTTCCACAAATTCACACCGTGTTGAAAGGTAATTTAAACCCAAAATAAATGGCTGGTTTTAACCAACAAAAGGTTTCTCGGAAACAATTCACTTTTAATCGTTACCTCTGATGGTTTATGAAGGTCGAAAAGTCTTGCAAAGTTTACGTTTAAAATTGTTAACCGGTTTGCGAAAATTAACCTGGACTATTCTGTGACTAATAAAATCGTCTTTTAGTTTGCTATTTATATTTTAATTTGAACACATTTATGACTAACACATTAAAGAAAGCAATAAGTTATAAAAGTTATTAATTTGATGTTAACCTTGAACTGAATTTTAGTTATGTAGCAATATTTTGCTAATTATTTAACTGAGAAAAGGAATCAAACCAGATCGAATAAATTTTTCTATTGGATACCGAAGGAAGAATAAAGTGGAGTAAATCAAAATATTGTCCATTATCCTAATATTACTTTTAATTATAAATTTGATAATTTGAAGTAAAAAAAGAGAGCTCAGTAGCTTGATACGTTTTATAACAAAAATATTACTCAAATAGGTTTTATTATAACGTTTTTATTAGTTCGGTTTCCGTCATGTTTGTCTGTCTGTCCGGGTAATGTTATATGGAAGTCGAACGCAGTTAAAAATAAGTAAATGCTTCTTATATTTTTCCTTTATTTATATTTCTTTTTTCGATTTACCGTCAATTTATCTCAGATCTTATAAATTTTCTTCTAGGAAATGAAAATTAAGCAGAATAAATCTGCCAATGATAATATATAACTTCAAAAAAGTGAACAATGTCCTTGAATCACCCTTGTTGCGAAGGAATCCCCATAAATTCCATTGCATAAGCGCCCAGCGGGTAAAAAACATCATAACATTTCATAAAAATATTACAGAAAAGACGATTCGAGGGGGAAAACCACAAAGCAACGACCCCGGGAAAATGGTATATAATTCAGTAAGGCTTTGAACTGAACAAAACATGTAAATGAATCATAGGAATAAATATGCAAATTGGCACAAAGAATTTCACTGCCAGGTCAAGAGACGAATCGCAGGCAACAACACTGAAAATGTGCCTAGATCTAAAAGATGGATTTACTCTGCGAGACCTTGGAGAAATACAATTCGGGGTAAATATCCCAAGAGGAATATTCGTATCAACTTAAATTTGTAAAATAAATGGAAACGAACTACATACTATTGAATTTCAGATACTCAAAATTAGATAAAATTTGTATACTATGCCTGAATAAGTTAAATGTTACATTTTTTAAAGTTTCTCGAGAGAAAAGGAAGTAAAATTGCTGTAATAATAATAATAATAATAATTGTTATCAAAAAACATCTCTCCAGTAGGCGCACTATCGGAGCTTTTTTCAAATTTACATACATATATCTTAAAATATAATGGATAACATTTTGCGATTTTTTGCTGAAGCATGTTGGGTCCTTCTTACCCTGGGGTCCTGTATAATTGTAACAACTGCTACATCGGTAGCTACGCCTCTGTAGGATAGCAGACAAGCCCCATGCCATGTACAAGGAACAAACAGATTTAAGTAATCTTCAGGTAAACCTTACTTAGAACGCCTCCTAAAGGTTAACAGAAAACACAGCAGAAATCACAACTAAATGGCTCTATGAGTTTAACTTGTAAAACATTTGTAATTAACACACATACAATTTTAGGTTCTGTGGATTCAATTCCCTCTATACTTTTCATCAATGATTGAAAATTGGTACTGTTTCTGAATCTAATTTCCGTAAATATAGAACAAAATGCACCTTACTAATTAATTGTTGATCTTATTAATTAAAAAAAAAACCTCACAACTTCTCTATCGAAAAAGCAAATTAACCAGAAAAAAAAAATATTTTAATGAATCACAATCACAAGCTTAGCTCGACCCGTGACTGGTCATAAGAAATTTCAGATTTGCCCAATTGCTAGAAATAATGGACTCTTAGAAAAACTTCATTACTCTGGGCGAATAAAGTGGTGAATAATTCCCTCATAAAATGAGAATCATTTGTAAGGTAAAACTTCCATTAAAAATCCTAATTTATTCAAATAAGCTTGAAGTGCCCAAGGATGCTTAAAGAAAAGATTTAATAAAAAGTGATAATTGAGGAAAGGTATGACAAACGCTTTTGTTTGGATTTCCTAGATTTATGCAAAGTACACTTTACAATAAATGCACATGTCCTGAAATAAACTAGAAAGTACATATAATTAATATACCACAAATTATGGCATCTCGGCACAACTAACTAAAAATCCAACACATAGGCAAAATCAAAGCAATGTCAAGGTAAGGGTTGGGGCAGGTACGTCGTGCTGGTAATTGATTCGGTTTATGTGTTTATTGATATAACGCTTGCCTCGAGTGGATCTTAACAAGCTGCTTTAATTTCATGTGCAAATACCGAGCTCCTAAAGCTATAAAATAAAAAAAGTGAAATCGATAAATCGCCAACCATCGAGAGGTTATAAACACGGACATCGATTTTCACCTCTGAAGGTGATGAGCTCAGTGCTACAGTCCATTGAAAAGTCAATTGGGAAAAGTGTTCCCATGACGGCTTTAAAACGAAAACAGGGAAGAGCAATTAAATTGGGTTTTCCCATACTCTTCTGTGGCTTGCATGCAAATTACCTTTCCTTATATTTGCCCAAAGCCTTGGTATTAAATAATATCAAACAGGGTTTTTTCTTATAAGAACATCCGCACTAGTTAATTATGTAGAATGTAGATAAATATTTTAATGAATTCGATTTAAAACCGAAACCAGTAATTAAAGGAACTTAATAAGCTGCTTAGTTTAAAAATAATTATCCATGGAAACTCTCTGATATCGTACACGAAAGTTTGAAATTTCTGTCTTCTCAAGAAAATAATTCTTTGGACGAAGTTTCAAGGATTGCTTGAACTCATTTTTCTTAAAGTATTACTGCAGTTTTCCACAAATAATCCTTGCATTCGTAATATACTTTTAATTAAGTAAAACTTTTTAAGACATTTAGAGTAAATACTTGTTTTGATGTTGATTTTGAACTTCTGTTGAAATCTTTGATGTATTTGCTTTCATAAATACATTTAAAATGATGTCAACAAGAGCTTATGGGAGGGATATTCATTCTTCGGTGTATTTTTGTTCAAATAGCAAATTTATAATTTTTGCTTATAAAAAAGAGTGAGAACCCTGCAGAAAAATATTTATTACTATACCTTTGTAAAAGTTTAATCAGCTGGTTAAATGAAATCAAAAATCGCAGTAGCCGAAGATAGAAAATTGTACAAGGGTGTAATATTTAAAAGCTAGAGACATCCCATATTGTTAATTTCTACATTTAATACATGTGTCACGTGCATTTTGCTTTTGCACGTTGTATTTTAGTACAACGTTGTGGGAATTTGCTATGATACAAGGCCAAATACAACGAAGAGTGAATACCCCTGGCATTTTATAAATGTAAGTGGATATGGGACAAACTTGTTATTACGCGCTTAATACTTCAGTCAAATAATTCAATCCACTTAATACTGTATGTAATACTTCAGTGGATTCGAACATCACATCACATCACTGTTTTGTTGAAATAAAATACAAATATACTTTTAATTTAAACAAAGAACTAATTTTCCAATTGTACGTTTTTTTTCAGTTAATCGAATTTTGCCAAGAAAGAAAAAAAGTTTGTTGTTTTCATAACAATTTAAACTTGGTCGTACTTCTTTCCGATTAATGACCAATAAAAAAGAAGATTGGTCAATTAAACATGAAATGCACTATATACAACTTACGAACAACAAAAATATTAATGTTTTACAACTCTATCCTTAAATATTGAGCATACAACCTTCCATAACTTAGCCTAATTTTAAATCTACACTCCTGTATACATTTATAACATTCTTTCATATTTTATTTAAATATCTGTCCTCTACTTTTGCTTCCTGGAAAACGCCTTACTCAATTTTCTCTAAAATAACAAAAATCCTTCAAGCATCAGCGGACTAATAAACTTATTTCCATTTCAGATGCCAGGACTCGTAGTCTTCCGTCGTCGCTGGTCGGTGGGATCTGACGACTTGGTGGTACCGGGAGCCTTCCTTCTCACAATACACTTAATATGGTAAGATCCAACAGATCCAAGATTGCGAACGTGTCCGAAGCATAGTTGTCCTCAGTGAGCGCATAATTTCCACATCCAACTTACCCCCTCGAGAGCTATTTTTATGAGATTTTCATAAATTGTTCAACAGAAGCTCGAGGGAAGAATGTGCGGTGGCACCGCACAAATACGCGAGAAGATTTATTGTTCCAAAAAATCTTTTTGTTTCCAACTTTCTTATTCTTATTTTGCAATTAAAGCCCAGCCCACAATGCACAGAAGCGGGCGGCTTTTATGCTGAAAATGTATGACTAAACGTATGCTCGGCTAATGACAATGAATGCACTGCGGAAAATTAAATTGCTTTAAGACATAAAGAATTAAACCAAGTTTCTTAAGTCCCATCTTTCGTTCATTGGGGTTACTTGAATTATTGAAGCCACCCCTCCCATCCCTTTCTTCTTCTTCTTGCCGTAAAGGAAACTCATTCCCCGGCCTATGAAAGACGTCGAGTGGTCTGAAACGTCGTATAACAACTGAAGGAGTCGCGCTGGTCAAAATATGAGGAAATAATGCACTCTGGGCTTTGTTTCGAGAAGGAGCCATTGTTGCGAGTCTCGCGTGAAAAGCTGAAGGTAACCCGTAAAAGCTACAAACAGGACCCGGGGGAGTGGAAAAAGTAAACGCTATGAAGAGGCCGGGTCCTTGGCTTCTTCTTTCCCGGAATCAAGGGCCTCTGCTGCTTACATCTATGACACTTCTGCAGGGGTTCAAGTGGTCTGCGGCACCGCACGAATGGCAATCCTGAGTTTTATTGGAAAAGTTTGATTTTATCTGACTTATAGTAGCGCATTCAAGTTGGTATTGCGGCGAAACACTCCACGGCGAAAATTGCTCAAAAACCCGTGTTTGATCAAAATACATGACATTCATTATTGAATTTCAAATCATTGTATACACTTACTTACTTTCCGCATGTTATCTTCTTTTTTTCGTAAAGAAAAAGTACAAAATCTCACCACGTATATATTTATTGATTTTGTATGTACAGTAGCTATGTAAAGTAAGAAGAGTAACCATAAAAATAGTCAAAAATTAGCATTAGATTAGATTAGAAAATATTAATTATATACTCTCAAAGAAGTTGAGCATCTAACTATTTCAATTTTGAGAAATTAATGTTGACTAAATAAAGTTTTGCCTCCCTATCATACCGTGTTCCATGTCCCAAAATGGTGTATATTTTCTATATACATAGGTAGGTTTTTTACAAATTCACAGACAGAAAAATGTTTGAGTAGAGAGATAAATTCGTTATAAAATAATGGATTCTTAAATGAATTCTACATTCTACATTTTTATACAATTTATGTATATTGAGTGAAAATCACAACTGGTGCATGCTTGTGAAAAATTTGAACCCTAATATGCTTGGCAAAGTAAGAGCTATAGAAGAGTATCTACATACATATGTAATGTAGACAAATATTAATTAATATTGAAGTTCTTTTATTTTTGTGTTTTTCTGAAAAATGCCTTTTCTAAATTCGCCTTTCGAAAAATTGGTTTATTCTGCAAATTAAAACTACGGCCCAATTGGGGTTCTAAGACGAAGTCAAAGGATTCCATGGCTCCTTTGTTGCCATTCCATCGGCTCAGTGGTCGGAATGAGGACGCCAATGCGACCAAATTGTTTGCTTAATGGGCTTTGAGGAGATCTAAACTTTTCACTTCTATTGTAAACGGTTTTTCTGAATTAACTGTGGAAAACTTCACCATCAAACGAACTCAATTATGCCAAAAAATTGGATTCCGCCCCAGCCGGGGAGGCCGGCAGGCGCACACCGTAAATTTGATGAAATTAGGAACGTGACTATGTGCGAAGAAAGTGCTCGACTTTTGCATTTAATATGCATAATGCCGGCCCCCATAAATGTTACATTAACTGGGAGCCCCGTAGTAATAAAATGGATGAAAGGATTCTGGCTGATGGCTCCCGTCATAACGCTGATAAACCCGCATGAACAGAGCTAAACCGGCGTAAAAAGGCAAATAAGCGAAATTACATTTTGACCTACATTCGGTGCACAGTCGGTTGTGAATGAGCCCCTTTTCTCCCACCCTGTTTTTTCTGCAATTTTGAGACCGTTTTCAACCAGATTTTCAAAAGCACCTTGTAAATGATTCAGGGCTGTGCGAAAAGGTGCCTTTTTCCAAAGGTGGACGTGAGCCGTAGCAATAAATTTCTAATGGCTCTGACGGTGGTTACTTTCGGCAGTAATTTTTGTAATTATTTCCTCTGGAGAATTTTTCGTGAATTACCTCCGACAATTTCACACTTCCAGACATACACGTGTGCATGTGAGGAAATGGGAAAATTAATTGCGCTCGTCGAGGTCAAAAAGGTGTTCAGACCTTAGCTGTTAAAGCCTCAAAGCATGGAATTTGTCAAAGCAAAATTATTAATTTATTCGAATAATTAGGTTTATGGAGTTAGAGTATTAAAGAGAATTCTGCTTGAGCTGTGGGTGTTCATATGTAACTAAGTCAAAGCGGTTAAATGTAAGAGGAACTTCGTTAGCAAGAGATTACCTGTCCTGGGTTTTTATTTTATTTTTATTTGAACAACACGAACTTTGAAAACATTGAATTGATGAATAAGTTCTTCATAGGCATTCGTTTTGATTTTGCAAAGTGATCAAAAAATTAAATTTGAATAATTCAAACCGTCATTTTATACGGTACGGAAAAAACGAAAATTTTTAAATTAACTTATAACGAATTTGGACCAAAATCAAAACTGATTGTTTTATATCGAAAAAGTACGTATAAATGCAAAAATAATATCAACTTTCGTTTTGCATTAAAATCAAATGCCATTATATCAAAAGGATTATATTTTAGCAGTCTATGTACATACTATGTATGCATGTATGTATAGTTCATTTATTCCTTCGTTGTTGCTAAATTCGACGGATTATGTTTAACAAACGATACCATTTGATGCCCGTCTAAATCCAATATCTTAGACGAATTTTATTTGTTTTTAGACTTTATACTATACTCTCATTAAAACAATTGAACAGAATTTTCGCGTTTTGATTTTCTTCCTGTCTGTTCTTTGATTATATGTATTTTAAGCAATTTTGGAATTGTTGCTTCGTATATCGTGAATCTCCGCTTCGGACAGAAAATAACTGATTATTTAGAATTTTTTTTCTTGAAATTTACAAACTCAATTGTTTTGCTAATGTTAGAACTAAAAATTCTATATTTAAAGAAAAATGTCACAAGGTTATAGTCAATGAAAGGGCCGAAGAGATATTTTATGCTCATGAGCCAAATAAAAAATCAAGTAAAAATGTTTGCAACAATAAATCAGCTAATATTTTAAGGACTTTTATCTTTATCCATTGAAAGTTCGTTTTTCGAAACTATGAACAGTCAATATGGCTAAATTTGTCGGAGATTCATGGTGCATTATCATATTAACAGACAAAGAAAATCAATTATCGATTACAAATCGAATGAAAATTCAAACTTAATCCAGTCCGTAGAAACATAGGGTACCTACCTACATGGTACCAATGCTGATTTCTGCTATGTAGATTAAATGCCATTCGATAAAAGTTGAGTGGATATAATGAATGAGCTATTAAATGAATAAAGTGCGTGTCATTCATATCGCACTTGTAAAATAGTTTTGCAATTAAATGGGTTCCCCAGCAATGTCAACTGCCAACATAAAACGTTTTTTAAATCCAATGTTAAACATTGAAATTAGGTTGCGCCGTGTTGCTTTAAATTAGCTATCATCCCTTACGGCAGATGTGTTTTTTGTTTTCCTATAGATACGGGAAGCAAAAGCATTAACTCTAAACCTAGCACATAGGCAGAGTACATGCCCCGTGCTCTGTGGCCTATATCAAACCCTGCCCTAAAACTAATACAAACAGAAGTGCAAATGCACATCACGATTGTTTTCATCTGCCGGTATTTTATTTTATTTTATAATTCCCACCCACTCAGAGTTACAATGCATTCAAGTCGTGATGCATGCTATTTGTCTGGATATCTCCGTAACGAGGAAATGCAAACACTTCCCATTTTTTACCACCAAAGTTTTAAATCCATGTATAATATTGAATGTCATTTTTATCCTTCCTTAGTAAATTATTAACCAGCAAAAATAGTTAGTTTTTGATGGGTTCAATTTTGGTTGAAAATGATAATACTCCTTATTTTCAGATATGATCCAGATTGTGACCCTACATGTCCATTCAAAGAATATCATCAGAACTAATCATCCAACTTTTGAAAAACAATTGTTAACATGCAAGTCCTTTTGGTACGACACTTCTCATATAGGTACCCCTATGTTAAGTTAAAAAAGCTTGTTAATTTTGAAATCCCTTCATGTCCAATTAAGTGTACGTACACACGGGAATGGTAAAGTTTTCTACTTGATTGAAGTACATGACATGAAGTAAGTTATTATGTTTCAAAAAAGCTTTCTCTGTTGTTATTCGAAAATGTTAGAATTGTTTGTGCTAAAACATTCTGTGGCTAAAAAGTCGTATGTAACGCGTTTATGTATATGTCTATAGAAATTGTAGCAGCAAAAATCGTTTACTCACCTAACTTTTGCGTGGAAATCTGAGAAATCTTTTCCTTTGCTATAAAGTATAAAACAAACTCTAAATTCCCATAGCACGTTTTTTCCGCCCAGGGATGTCATTTTTAATCTCATTACATATCCCCTTCAACTTAAAGGTGGGGCAGCTGTGGGCAGCAAAACTTCAAGGGTGGCTTAGTTACTTTGATTTTTTGAAATACGATACTTGAGAAAAATAGCACAAATTCCTTTAATAGCATTTAGATGTTAAGAACACCGTCATTGTTCTCCCCAATTTTAAATTTGACGTAAATCTAGCTTTTGAGGTAAGGGCACATCAGTCGCAAAATTTTGAAATTTTATTTAGATACAAATTAATTGAAAAGTCCGAATACAGCTCGACGCGAGCTGAATTAATTTCAGTGTTGTTTTTAATGTTAATTAAGTGTACTGTCTTCACAATTGAGAATCTCATTATTAACTTTGAAAAAAATGCAATCAGCTTGTTCATTTGTAATTTGATACTAGTTAAAATTTTATTGAAAATTGTTTATTCACAAAGGTTTGGAGGCCCATTAAATTAAGGTTTAATCCAAGTTTGACATCTGATCTTATTTAAATCCAACTAAGGTAAATCTTTAGCCAGCACTGAGATAGTCTGAGTATTTAAATAAGTTTTAGCTTTTAAGCAAGGCTTGAATATTTTATAATACTGCTTATACCGATATTCTTTCATATTTTCGAGATTGTTTAATAACATCCCTAATTCGTTTTGATATGAAGTTGACAGCCCTATCTACAGGTCGTCTTATTTAAAATATTTGAGAAACCATTGACAATAAAAAGGATCCCTTTTCCCAGACAATTTAGTGGAAAATCAATTTTCTATGTCTTTGCAAAATAATTTCTCTGGTTATGACAGAGGTAGTTTCAGCATCCAAAATAAATATGGGTCTGGCTGGGTTATTGTTTATTTAATATACATATATTTAATTCCCTTTCGGTATTTCGTGGTGAATTTCATTAGCTTATGGCAAATTTGGGGATCATGGTTTTTTCCAAAAGTCATAGTCAAAGTGAATCGCCCTCTGGGCACAATGCTTCTAAAGCAGAAGCTGGCTAAGGACTCAAAGTGCAAAACGACGGACATTTGGCCCTCAGTTTCATCCTGCGAACTGGACGTTAAAAGTGGAGAGTCATCTTAACTCATCAAAGAGCCGGCCTCAAATAGGATGTGGGTTCCCATAAGGGTAATTGCCTACAATATTTAAGGGCGTCCAAACCGACAAGTGAGTCTGTCAACGAACGGGTTAAGGCCCTGTCCTATAGGACCTAGGACCTAGAACCTAGGAAGTAACATGATCCAACGAGTGGTGGACGGTTACACGTGCCGCACGCTTTTAAATCAGTTCCGGCAGGAAAGCAAAACTTTATTTGCTGCAATGCCCCGAATGAGAGATAATTTAAAATTTCATGCAAATGGTTTGCTTCACATTGAAAAGGCTGTTCTCAGACAGAGCATGCATAATTAATGCTATGATGCACGAGGGCGGACGGGCGGAAGAATAGACCCATCTAGATTCATCCTATCGTAAGTGTTTCAAGAGCGGATAGATACACCCAGGTGAAAAGCGTTTTGTGTGCAATGAAAAGAGCAGTGGATTTTCTTTATTGCGCCTTTTATGCGAGGGCTTGAAGGTCTTTTTCCACAAAGTAAAGTGTTTACACGTTATGAAATAAATGGAGAGGAAAAGGTTGACAACCTCATGGATTATTTTAGTCCTGTGAGGTTGCCGACGGGTATAGCCTCTAGCCATATTAGTCGAGATGAATAGTTCTTTTTTAGTCGGTTCGAGGTATATTTACTCTTCTCTTTTGAAGGTAACTTTGTCAATAATAACTAGTTAACTAAGGGAAGTAAGGGTAAGGTCACAGTAGACTTTTTGTATTTCCTACAGTCTTCCCATTCATTGAATAAATTGAACAAATTTGTATAGATGAGCTTATTTCAGTGTGGTTGCTGCTTTTCACTTTTTATATTAAAAACTTGAGAAAAAACTTAAAGAAAATCCTTCATTACCCAATCCACCAAACCGCAAGAACATTCTTTATACCAGCTATTACTGATGCTCGAATGATAAATGTTGTTTGAGTAGCATCCTGAAGTTTTAAACAAAATTTAAGTACCTAAGCCTTAAAAAACATGAATGTTTATTAACGGTGGAAATTTCCCAATTTATCAATGATTTTAAGAAATCAATGTTCACGCTTATTGAATATTAAATACCACAAAAGCCATTACTCAAGGATATATCTTCTTCAAGAAATTTTTATTAATTTTTAGCACAAAAATGTGATAAATTATAACTTTCTTGATCGAAAGTTATTGTGTTTCATTTAAAAAAAATTAATATTAATTAATAGGTAATGAAAGCTTATCTATCTTTTTTCGAAAGACTTATTTTAATTATTTAATTAAAAGTTAATTGTTTATGATACTATGACTACATGGCAGAGTAATACTGTTGAGCAAAGAGTAATGCTAGTAATGATAAATAATGCTCATGTCAGTAAGCATTGCCGAAATACCAGTACTAGCAGCTATTATGATAGCTCGAATTGCCAAAGTAATTTGAACTGAATTACCATTACCAATTCCATATTCCATCAAAAGCTGTTCTTTGATGGATTGGAAAAAACGTATGTATACATATATGTTTAAATCAATGATATTTAAAGTGTGTTAGTCTTTCCTATCTTTCTTCGTCCACTTTGCCTTCTTTTTTTGTCCATCGCCTGAGAAAATCCACTGGTAAGATAAGTTAGGACAACTTTTCGAATAGAACACATACTGGAAACATAAATTTGTTATAGTTTCATTATTGGCACGAAACTGCCATCCAAAGTCGTAAAAGACGTCCCAACTGTGGGCAAAAAGAAGTCAAATTTCGTCCTTGCGCGACATTTCGGTGGTGCTCGTTTCGGGGCCATCCCTGCGGAAACGACGGAGTCACGACCGGCATAAACAGTTTTAAGGGATCCATGGAAATTGTCACGATGTCACATCGCCCCGGCGAGCATCGTCTACGTGATGATGGTTCCGGCGCTGCGACAGACAGCAGCCCTTCATCCCCTGGCTTTAATCAATCACGTCTGATGGCGAACGAGTGCTCGATTTTGACACGCTCCTGTTGTCGAATGCCACTGAGGCTCAGACCTTACGATTTGGCCCTGTTTCCTGCAATGGCCTCCATTAGCTTAATTCGTGGAGCGTTTTGATGCATAAAGTCAATCCATTTTCGCCAACTCGGGGGTTCCCCGAGCACTCCCATAAATTGTGGTAAAACGACCGACGTTGAATCAAAGCGTGCTCGTTATCGATTTGCTTTATCTTATTGGCCCTTGTTGGGTTGATTGGTTTTAATTAGTCGCTTTTTGCCAGCCCGACCTCGAGATTTTCACGGAAATTTCATCAAAATTATTGAGGTTTATTGCGAATGACTATTCACTTTATCAAGGATGGCGAGGCTATTTGCGGATTTTCAGAGGTTCTAGCACATTAACTGTTTTATGCGAAAACACAAAATGTTTGGATAATTAACCTGAGGAAATTGTTGGTCCTTGAAACACAAAACTTTCGGCGAAATGCCTTCTTAACGATTGAATTAGAAATATAGCCCTATAAACTGCGTAACCTTGAGACATTTCGATTTAGTTTTACAACTCAAACTCGCTATGTAGAAGGTTTGCTATATCCATTTCCACTTGGTGGGGTGTGTGCCGTGCAATTTACAAAAACCACAACTGAAATTGGGCTATATAAGTCAAAACTTTTGCGAAATATTTTAAAACGCCGAAGGAAACGAAGTTGATATACAGATGGTGAATTCTTGCGGTTGAAAGTCGGGTGCTTCAATTAACGTGTCTGTTAAATCGTGTTCCCACTTTCTCATTTCTGTTTGCCGAGGAGTTAAAAGCCATTTAGAAAAATTAGTTTAATTGAAGTTTTATCGGAGACATTTTCTTTTAAAAATGGTGTAAAAGAACTTTAAGAAGGAAAACGACTGTCTTTACAAAATATCAGATCTTGTGAATTTTTGTTCTGATTTCGTGAACAAAATTAGGATATATTATGAAATTCAAACAAGGTCAATAAAAATTATTGATCACAATGGATTTGAACCAATTTTCATATAATATTTTTTCACGATTTTTATATGTGTACATTTTTGCTTAAAAGTTGTTTAGTGACGGTTTGACCTACAGATACCCAAAAATTTATTTAAAATTATCTGACAATAGAAGCTTTTCCTCTTCTCCCTGTTACAAGAAAATGAATGGCTTGACGCTCTGTTTTAATTAACTTGCGCGAATTCTGACAGAACTCTGCGAAATAACTTCTGTCTCAACAAATTATAAGCCTAAAAAGTTCTACAAGCTAATTAGAATCTTGCGATCCATCAGAGGTGCTTTCTTGGGACTTAGCTATTACTCAGCGCCATTTATTATTAGCGGCATTTCGCTGAAAACCGATCTTTCTTTTCTTCAATTAGAGCCAAATAACAGTTGCTATTCAGGATAAATTCCCGGCAGCACTTACGCTCAAAATGATGTCGAAAGATGCACTTTTCCGGGTATGGATTACGAAAGAGTTGAAACTAGCTGGAGCAGTATTTTCTTGAAAAGTGTTTACCTACACATGTACCAGCGACCTGGGGTACTCCACGCTTCGTATAACTTAAATGAAAACTTTTTCAAGACATTTCCTGTAGATAAGAGCTCGCGAAACGGCTACAGTTCTAGGGTTGTTGAATGCGATCTCCTCATCCCTGTAAACTGTCGAACTTTCGCAATATCTACTTACAAATGGACATCACAGATGAATCTTGAACTATTTATCGTGAAAAGTTTCCACTGAATATTCATTCCTCCGTAAGAATTGAAGAAAATTATGTATCAGCTCTTAAAGTTCCCAATAAAGAGTTTCTTTTTAATGGAAAGTATTTGGGTTTGTTGTTTAACTTTTTTAATTTAGAAACATTCCTTCTTAGGGAATGAAACAGAGAAAGAACAAGAAAAAGTTTAAGACAGCAAATTTATAAGATTAATAAAAGTAATTTAAATAGGCTGTCATTCTCAAGAATTTGTAAATTAGCTTTGATGGTAAATGTTTTTATTATACATATTATATTTATAATATACACGCTTTTTCTTTACAATACGAATGTGGGACATAAATTCCTGTAAAATTTATTGATTGGTTGATCACATTGCAAAATTTTCATAAAAATGAGACATTAGCCTCGTACCCTTCTTACAAAAATTGGGCTTAAATTTGTTTACTAGTTCTATTAAAAACCCCTATTGATTTGGTAAAGCCATTTCGAGTATGGCTATACAAATTCGGAATTCAACTAAACCTTCCACATTAGAATATGTATATATAGCAATAAAATAAAAGAGGATATAGTGAGGCGAGGTTTAGATCATATATGAATTTTGTTCATTGACTAATACTTGGCTTTAAAATACATTTACGAAATGTACTTGAAGAAATACATGTAGTTTATAATTTTAACTGTTCGATTGTATGGTTAATATGACACAATTTTTCGGCTTTAAATGTTTAATATCAGGAATTTCGACTTTTGTTAAAATTTGAAATTTTATCAGTTAATATTATTGTATTGAAAAGTATAGGTACTACAATAGCTACAAATACCGATTATAGTTTTGTCTCCTCTATTTAACAAAATACCCCGAAAATTACCCCCTCACTAAGTATTTCCCAGATTTCAGATTTTATAATATTTTCGGATTATTTAACCAACATTTTCTTCTTATGGAAGTTTGACTGATTGTTATAAAAATACGAATTTAATTTAATGACCAATCTTTCTCAGGATGGACTTAGGTAGGTATATAAAACACAAAAACTGTTAGCCATTTAGCCAAAAATATTAAATCCCTGAAAATTATAAATTGAGTATCAAAAACCATCACAATATTTCAATTTATTGAACCAACCGCTAGCCACGACACTGGAGCTATATTTTCGACTAATCTCTAAAAAATTTTATATGTGAGAGCAGATAAATAGGCACATTATTTTTTAATGGAGGAAATGTGTATGGGGCAATCAATAATCCACAAATCCCTGTAGAGCTTGTTGCTGGAGCAGGACTGCTTAAAACACTCCAGCCTCCGCCAAGCCAAACCATCGAAAGCAAACATTCCAGCCGGCATGGGTGGATTGTTGGGAACACCAACATCAGAACAAGTTTACTGATTTGGGTTTCCTTGCTTACACTGCATATTTAGCCGCGCTGAATTGTATTTATCTGTGCAATTCAATTTGAATATCAAATTGAGGATAACAAGGTTTCGTTCGGTACAGTACACAATGAAGAGAACTAGAACAAGGGCAGTATAATAAAATCAAAAAATTTTTAAGATTTTAATTTACTTCTTTTGTATTCTAGTCAAATTGCGCATTACCCTCATAATCAGCTTGTTTATTTCTAAATAAACCGGTTTAATATATGTATAACTTTTGTCGATTTATCTTAAAGCGCCTGTTCAAGGAATGACCCAATAACCCTAAAACCCTTGAAATCAAACGAGCAGCCACAAGGCGACCGAACGAAAGTTTCGTTAAAACTGTCCCATGGGCACTCATTCCGTTATCGACTAATTTCCTTTCAATAAAATTGCCATACGTTCAGAGCTCCATCTTCTGCCAGACGAACAATAAAAGTCCCAACTGATTTAATATTTAATCCTTGGAAGGCTCCTTTATCCCATAACAGATAAACTCATACCGGAAGAAATATGCGGTAACCGCTCATTGGACGGAAATTACTTATAAAGGTGATTGATTTTCCCATATTCATATGGGACTAAATCAATACTCAAATTATCTGGTTTCCTCAAGCCCTGAGCTGTTCCTCCTTTGTGCATATAAAGGCAATAAATAGATGCGGTCGGTCGCTGTCACGTAATCCCTGGGGTATTTAATATGAATGAAAAGCAAAGTGATGCGACCCACTTCGTCAGGAATCTCATTAAATATTTAAGGTCCCGGGTGTTGTCGTTTTAAAAAAGTCTACAGAACCTAAAATAGCCTTAGTAGATGTCTGCAGAACCGCTTTTGTTATACTTGTGACATACATTCAAATTATTTTTGACTGATAGGACGCTTGTGCATCCGAAATTTAATAGATTTTACGATGTCTAACTTTTTGAGAGTTTAAATCGTTCCACTCAGAGTTTTGCATATCAGCTAAAAGTTAGACAGTTTGAACATTTATTGAAATCAATTATGCTAAGTCACCTAAGGCTTAAAATAAGCGCTCAAAAATGAGGGACCATACCTCTTGAATTAGGTACTCCTTTAAATAATTGATGAAGGTCTTGGGTTATATTCTTCATACATATACGAATATCATGAATTTAGCTAAAACCAAACAGACAACAAAATTGATTTATCTCTTCCATTTTTCATTTTTACTATGTACATAAATGGAATCACTGCGACGGGTTAAAAAAAGGCTCCTTTTTAACCATTCTTCTTATTTTTATTTTTATATTGACTAATTCTCTGCGGCAGAATATTTTGAAACACATTATTTGTGATGTTCATGGTAACCTCAGACAAGAGCTATAAATCACCTATAAACGTGTTATTCGATTTTTACCATAAAATCGTCACCACCTTAATTTCTCAGAGTTCAGATAAACAGACTGTAATGAAAGTTTGAAAATTCAAAATGGCACGCGAACAATTTTAAATTTCAAGCAATTACCATTAAAAATCTATTCTTCATATGTTTTTCAATGCCATTGATTTTGAATCTTCGAATTTATTTTATTTTGAAGAATTTGATGTCAGAATCTTAAAGAAATATGCATATTAAAAATAAGATATAATTTTCATCGACATGAGAGAGATAAGATTAAAAAAATGGCTTTTGAAATTATTAAAAACCAATCAATGATACATTTCCTTCATTTTATAACTAGTTATTTTTCTGAGGTTTCTCAAGTGTAAGTGTAATACTAATTTAAAAATATTCATTAACTACATATAGTGGATAGATAAAACGACGTTATTGAAAATTAAAAAACGCAACTAAGAAATAATAGTGCACAACTCATTATCCTAATTCCTGGCATGGATAATTTCGTCCTGTTCAGTATGAGGCTTCAGATGACTCTTTAGATTTAAACTTCTTGTAAAACTGCGCAGTTCCTTTTGTTTAAATATGCAAAAGTGGAAAGCGTAATTACTTCGAAAATGGGAGCCCGAAACTTATTGAAAACCAGTGTTTGAGTGGAAATGAGCCTTGCCTTAATTAAAAATCAATTCTAAATCAGATTTGAATAATCGAGAAGATTGAGCCTCACTCGGACTCCCGGACTGGACTCTGTGGAAAGTTCCTAATTACTTCCCGAGGACGTTGATTGTTCTTTTCTGAGGTTGAGGGAATTTAAGAAAATTTCGAAATTCACACGTATCCACCGCAGAAAATAAATTTTCCATCTCCTGCAAGTTGTACAAGCAAATTTCACGCACTTGCCAGCCAAATTTCGAGTTGCTCCGGAACCCTACTGCCCGAAAAAAAAACATTCACAACCTGCGGGACCCTCAAACTTGTTTTAATTAAAACGGGCGAGCAGGGGGCCGTAAGCGGCGAGCCTCATGAAGTATTCAAATGTGCACAGGGCTTAGGGTGTGATGTGAACCGAATCTCGTGCGAAATGCCAGAATTCACCTTTAATTTGTACCCTTTCAGAGCCCGTGAAATCCAGCCGAGGGTGGCTGGAAGTAGGCGTCCCGGCGGTTGGTAACTCATAATTTTGGCTGATTCGCCGGTGCCGGGACATCCCGCGTCGTTTTGTTTGCCGCCTACCGCCCTCGCTCAGCTGATCCATTTTTGTCGCCCGTTTTGTTGCGCTCAGTCTCGCGCTTCAATTTCCCGTCGAAATTCAGTAGGATTTTGTCGAATTTTCGAAATCCCACCGCGCTGCGTTGGGAAGCCGGCGACAAAATGGGATTAGGGAAAGCATTCGTCACCCGTTCACTCGGAGACCTTTTTGCATGGCTTGCCGGGGTTAACAACCCATTTCTAGTCGCGAAAATCAATACAAGGTCACGGCGCGCTCTTGCACGCCCGTAGGGTTTCATTTTCACCTAATTGTTTTTCGCGCTGACTTCTGTTTTTAACCGTAGATTTTCGCTGCAGACTATTGGCTTTTGGGGCGAAAAATCCTGGGGCCTGGTTAAGTACCCCCTGTCGTTGGAGCCGTTGGATGCAATTGCATTCTATTGCAGCACATGCAGACGTTTTTATTTCATACTTTTTAATATTCATTTTGCACAAAATTCTCTGATATGAACTGAACAGAGAGTTCTGCAATCTGTTCACACAAACAGGAAGTGTCATGGTTCAATGAAGCAAACAAAAAGTACCACGAAATTGAGAGTTCATATAGGGAAAGATAAAAATTTTACTGTTTGGCTTCTATGGAATATGCAAGAGCTTTTTGTGCAAATCGCAATTTTATACATCCATCAGATTTTTGGAGCACATAACATTTTTTATTACTTAATGCAAGTACATGTGCTGTTTCCGACTCTGCATATTTAATTTAGTCATCTGAAAATACCTCAAAAATATGGCATTCTTTAAAAATGAACCCTAGATTTTGTTATTGTGAAATTTAAATGTATGTAAAAGGGAATAAAAAGCATAAAATATTTTCGCGATTGTTAATTCGTTCTGAATTCCAACATATGGTAATACAGTTTGCTTCTAGCACTGCTGGTGTGTTAAATAAACTTCTCACAAATAAAAATTATCCACGGTTATTAACTCCAACAAAATACACTTTTATTGTGTGATAAAATTCGTAAATTATATAACCTATTAAAAGTAGAAACCTCTCCTTGCAAAAATATTTGTTGACGAGCCCATTTGTTTAATTTAAAGTTTTTATTTGATTTTTTTTTAAGTTGTAAAATAAACCTATCCGATTTACACTGAACATCAGTTCCTCAGAAAACGGCGTAAATTGAAATAAAGGATTTTTATACGTGAAGAACATAAAAATAACAGTCTATTCATAAAATGATAAATATGTAAAGGTATATCACTTTTATAGGTTCAAGAAAGATAAAATTTATTGTTTCTTCCTGATTGGTTTGATGACACTATTTTTTAAATCAGCTGTGTGCATTTTATTAATTTGTTTGTCTTGTTGTGCTTATAAAAAGTTTTTCCTATTATCATTTACTATATTCTTCACTTACGTAAGATTAAAGTGAAACACGATATCGAAAATTTATATAAGTTGCTACAAAAACGTATTCGCATTCCCAGAATCCCTTTTAAATATATGCACACATTTTTCCTAAAGGGAAAACAATTCTGTGAACTGAGGTGCTCCTCTTGTCAAACGAATGTCATGTCCACATTTCATCGGCATCCATTGGTCTTATCTTGCATTCAAATAGAAATCCCTGCTACAACAAATTTCTCTTTTTTTGTTAAGTATTTAAATTTATTTATTCTTGTCTGAGTTGTACCAGGTTGTACTTTCCATAAAAAAATTTGCTGAAGGTATTTTCAGAAAGAAGGAAAACTTTCCTAAGAGTTACGGATTTTTTTTTTATAATACATTTTCAATTTATTTCCTTTTCAGAAGTTTCTAAAGATATGAAACGACGTTTACAGGTGCATTGGTTGATTTGAATTTGGTCGGTCATCACGCATTCCATTTCTTGTATGTACTTTGAAAATTTTGAAAATGTAAAAGAAAAAGTAAATCAAACTACGATTTTTGTTTTATAAATAGTTTCGATGTTATTAAAATGCGTTCTCTGAAGTGGTTAGAGTATTAGTTACGATTGGTCTTACAGCGAATAATAATACCTACCTTAAAATCATAACATCAATCTTTACCAACAACAAAGTATGGTTGAAGGTTGTTTTTTTTTCGAATAATAATAAAGAGGTATTCTCTATGACGAAGAAAAACAATTTTTGGTTCGTCCGCTAATTTTTTTGATCGATGGTTTAATATCGACCAAATAATGTAGGTTAGGCGACCTTTGGAATGTTGTTATTAAATATATATATATTAGTTTCGAATACAAAATTTCTACAGTGTCTGCACTGCTTACTTTAGGAAAACTTTAATAAAACGCCGTACCTCATTCATTTATTTAGTAAACAAAAATTGTATACTCCGCGCTTGATGCGGAAGCTTATACCATTCATGGAAACAAATTCCCATAAGGGCAGGAAACGGAAGGTACATCTCATATTTTTCTAATTACGAAATAATCCAGGAAAAGTTGCTCTAACGAAATGTCAATAATGCGGACAAACAGGGCATTTCCTCAAAGTTTTCTTATAACGTCAGATTTTGATGGTGGTCCCCATATTAATTAGGGAGTGCCCGCTGAGGACGATGGCATAAAACGCCCCCGCGTACTCCTGAATAACTTTTATTACCTGGAAAGGAGGAGAGCACTCAGGACTCAGGATTCAGGACTCAGGACTAAGCAAACAGACGGACTGCGGGGCGCTCATTGAGGACACTGGGGCACTTTGAACTGTTTTCCGCCTTTATACAGCGAAATGTTAATGCTTCTTTAACGCTCTTTTCAGGCTTTTAGTCCTGTGCACGTCTCTGCTAGTCTTCGACTACGACAAGTCGGAGTTAAGTATAAAACTTCTGTGGTACTACAAAATAGGTTACATAGCAATTTTATTAGGTAATTCAAGTTCGACGCCCAGAATAACACTTTTACAGCCAATCTTTACTTCCAGTATCTATAGGAATAGAGTTAGCCATATGTGTGATTTCTATGCGGGGGAGTATTCTAGATACCAGTGTCCGGGCAACGATGAACTACTGGATATACCTTAAGAGCGGTAAGAGCAATTTTCTGGTATTTTATGTGGCTGTCTATTAATAAAGCAATTTTTTCCAGTTGTGATATTATTTGATATTTCCTGGCTTGTCCTGGGAGTCATCTGGCTGAGACGGTATTACTTCGATGCTCCTATTGCTCAAGCAAAGGAAATCGTTTTAGGTAAGGACATGATTTAAGAAAGTACAAAGCGCCTTCAGTTAGCAGAACGATTAATTTAGTATCAGGTACATCTAGGAACGTCACTTTTTGTTTTTTATTTTATTCGTAAGTGAAAACTATGAAAATTCAGCCCTAGCCATAATTTTAGAAAGTAAAGAAAAGAACGAAGCATACAAAATTAGTTTAAAAAGTTATAAAACAAAATTGTGTCGTTTCATGTTAATTTTTTTGACAATGTTTTTCACAGAGACAAAAATGATAGGCATACAGGATTGCCAAAAGCCGATTATTATCTTACAAAAACGAAAACACTATTGAATTTATTTTCTACAAGGTGCATTACCTAAAGAAATACGTTTTCTCCCTAATTGCGACAAAAGATATATTTCGCAATTTTAAAGTTATATATTTCGAGAAGTGAAAGTGATCGGCAAACGTTTATTCTGTAGCAGAAACGATAGGCAATAGTATATAGGAACGTTGCGTAAAAATTTTAGACAGATTGATTGTTTTTAAACTCTTCCACCAGGTTAAACAATTTGGTTTCAGAAAATCGCTTTCAAAGCTTCGGTGGCTTCTTTGTATATTATAACGTACCACTTGCATTCAAAACAATCAATATTCATTAACTGTTGGACATTTTGTAATAAAAAGCAGCATATTCTTAAAACTAAATTACATACCAACTCTTGCAGAATGAGTCCTTAAGTGAACATTCTTACTACTCGTTTTCATAAAAATCTCTAACGTTCTCTTTTTTTATTTAAAGCTTAGTTTTTTCAAAATATGATCTGGATCAGATTTGGCAGGTTTATCATTGAATATGCAAATACATAAAACATCAGTAATATCAATTTTCGGTTGTAAAATTAAAATCATTGCATATTTCAAAAGTTAAAGAACTTTCGAAGCCAGACGAGTTTCTGGGCATTGATCGGCAAGTAATCAAACCCCGCGACGTGACACAGAATTGTCGGAATCACGAAGTTATCAAGCGAAGATCTAATTGCCCAGGGTTGACCGGGCTGATTGCATCGACTGGGTTTTTATTTACGGGCAATTATTTATCGATTGAACAGAGGCTCCGCCGCCGGGCTGCCCGAGCTCCCCAAAGATTAGACTAAGCGAGTTCGCCCCGCAAATTAAGGGTTAATTGACGTTCTGCTGCAGAAGGCCCGGAGGTCGCCCGCTCGGTCTGACGAACGCCCACTGGGGCCCTTCTCGTTTCAGGTTTAGTTATTTGCAATTGGCTCCTTGTTTTGACTATTTTAATTACGATCTGGTGCTCGTTTGACGCCGCCGGGAGGTCCTGGGTCAAAATGAAGAAGTACCAGCGCTCGATGCGAGAGTCCGAGTCCCGCTTCAACTACAAGCGCAGCGGCAGCATGAACAGGAATTGGCGGCAGAGGTAATTGCATCGGTGCAGCTCCGGATGCAACTCCGACTCACGTGCGAATGCAATTCCAGGAAAGTGATGCGGGCGTACCAGGACAGCTGGGACCACAGGTGTCGGCTGCTCTTCTGCTGCATGGGTGCATCCGACCGAAATCGCAACTCGTTCACGGACATCGCCCGGCTGCTCAGCGATTTCTTCCGGGAGCTCGACGTCGTCCCGTCGGACGTCGTCGCCGGCCTCGTGCTGCTGCGAAAATTCCAGAAGCTCGAACGAGAGGCCATTGTTAGACAAGTGAGCCATTTTTATCTAGATTTTCCCGAGTTGACCTCATTCGGGTCACTTCTCCTTGATTTCAGCGCAAAAATGGAACCTACGAATTTTTAAGTGGTGTGCCCATAACCGAACGAACCCAGTTCCTAGCTTTAAACGACGCCAAAGACTATGATTTTTTTCAGACTGTTATACACTACATGTACTTTGCTCAAGGGGCCTACGGTTGGCCCATGTACCTCATGGTCAACCGGTCGGGGGTCTGTAAACTCTGCACAGAAATGAGGTAAGTCGCCATTTTCCAGAGCTTGTCTATCGTCTCGTGAATTCTTAAGAGTTACTTTTGCCGCGAACATTATCGCGATTTTCTGCATCTACATTTTTAAAGATTTCATCTTTCAATAATCCTCGATTCTCGATTATTACTTTATATATAACGACCAAGTTTTCTCCATTTCTTCGAGTTCACTATAACGAGGTTTTAATGTTCCTACATATGTATACCTATTATATATAAATATTTTTTGCTGACGCCCCTTTAAAAAGAGTTTCAAAGATTTCAAAGATTTATTTAAGGTGGACATTTTTTAATTACAAACCCAAAGGTGAAAATATTGAGCGATTTTATGTTAACAAATCCACAGTTCAAAAAGAATATGTATTTCAACACGATTGAAATTGTTCTGGCTGTGAGTAAATTTTTCGGTTAATCATATATTATCCCTACAGCTGAGGGTGCAAGCTTTCATTTGAATTTCATTTTGAGTTATTTCGAAGCATCGAAAGGTTTTGAAATAAATTTTCAAAAATGGTCGAAATTTTCACTTTTCACTTTTCAATTCCTTTAAACTTCTAAAATTCTCATAGATTCATTTGAGTAACCTTTGACTTAAATTAATTTTTGCTTTCAAAGTGTCAAAATAGTCCGATAGAAAAATCCAATCGAGTTATTTTGACGTTCAACCGACTTATTTTAACCACTTTGAACGAAAAAATTAATTGAAGCCAATAGTTACTCAAATGAATTTATTTGAGAATTTTGGAACTTTATTAAGAATTTTTTATTGAAAAAGGGCCTTTAGAAACGATTCGAACGTTTCTCATAATAGGGCCCCAGGAATTTGATCAATAATTTCGAATTATGGAAATTGATAGGTAAAGGAATTCATTTGATTAAAAATTAGTAGATCTGAAAGTCCTTATAGAAACATTTGGTCGTAGTATAGGAAATTTTGAACCAACAGTTGTTAATTGAGTGATTTATATATAATCAATAGATGTAGACAGAATTTTAAAAACTGTTCAGATTTAACATGAGTTTATTGTGCTCACCTTAAAGTTTCAAGGTTATTTTCAATTTAAGATTGACCACTTTGAACCCTCATACGAAATAACTCGTTCTGTCACTTACTAATGACCTCCTTTAGATGTTGCCTTTCGTGCTGTGGTCAGAAAATCACTGCAGACGTCATCAATGACAATTGTTGTTACTGTAATTATGCCGCCCTGAAGAAGACACTTAAAATTGGTGAAATTGAAGTGATTTATGCAACGTTCCACGTCGATGTGGGGGAGACGCCTTTTTTCGTGGCCATCGACTACACGCAAAAGAAAATTGTGGTCAGTATACGAGGAACCCTCAGCATGAAGGATGTCCTGACCGATTTAAATGCCGAAAGTGAGGTTCTGCCGATTGAGCCTCCGCGAGACGATTGGTTGGGGCACAAGGGGATGGTGCAAGCAGCGATTTACATAAAAAATAAATTAGAAGAAGAGAACCTCATACAGAAGGCTCTCACACAGAATCCTGCCAGAAATACACAAAATTTCGGATTAGTTTTAGTAGGACACTCATTGGGAGCTGGAACTGCGTCAATTCTCGCTATTTTACTTAAGCCGCAGTATCCATCCTTGCAATGTTTTAGCTATTCACCACCGGGTGGTCTTCTCAGGTAAAATATTTGTATTAATTATGTTACCAATATTTAGTTTGTCCTTTTTCAGCATGCCAGCTGCGGAATATTCTAAATCATTTATAACGTCAATAGTTGTAGGAAAAGATGTAGTGCCTAGAATTGGGCTTCATCAAATGGAAGCCTTAAGAGCCGACTTAATAAACGCCATTAAGAGAAGTGTGGATCCCAAAGTAAGTAGAGATGCTACATTTAAGAATAAATAAAAATTTCGGTTTCACAATATACGTTCCATAAGTTCCTTTTGTATAATTTCGCGTAATTATATATTTTTAAGTGGCTACTTTAAATTTTTGCAATTTCCCAGTCTTGTACTAAATGTACTAAATCGCGTTAATGCCTCCATGTCGGTCATTTTTTTTTATGAAGGTAAATATACCTATATACATACATATGTATATGCTTGTGTATTTTCTGATATTTTTTTAAAAACACATGTACGTATATATTTGTTAGAAAACTCGAGTAATCTCAAACTCTCGCAGAGTAGCATGCTCGACAACAAAACGATTTTATTTTTTGTACGTGGCTTTGAAATTTTTAATGGTTTGCTCCTGAATTTTAAATGAGCAAACAAATCGTGCCATTTGAGAACATTCCGTCCTGATTACTTCTGTAAAGGTTAAATAATTTAATTTGATCCGCACAGACTAAGCTTGCATAACAAAAATTGTATAATCAATGGTAATACTCTTGACAACAACAAAAATGTTTCACCTTAATGGATGGTAGCGCTTCCCCATTTTCAGCAATTACTTGAAAAAGCAACGACTTTGATCAGAGGCAGGATTCGAATCTGTGGCCTTTGAAATCAACCATCATACCATATCTTTTAATTTTTATAGTTAACGTTTTTAAAATTTCAGTAAATGTTAAATTTCATTTGATCGGCAAAACACTAAAATTTACTCAATTGCATTATCCCAATTTAGATAACCTGGTTTTTGACATTTTCCGACAATAGTTTGAGCTATCAAAGTCTAATAAATTTTAGCCGGAAAAAAAATTATTTCCAGCAAAAAACTGAAAAAGGACTGACATTTTTCAACTTTTGGACTAAGAGTTTTTGTCGTTATAGCACTTAGAATTTTTTTCAAATATATCATACAAATATAAAACTGAAAAAAGACCGAAAAATTCACCAATGAACTGGAATTTGTCGAAAAGATGTGGACTGAAATCAGGCGAAAAACGATAAATTAACAAAGTAAATTTTGTGATTACGTTAGACCATAAGATAACACCTGAGTGAAAAATTACCCAGATTTTGTTATCACCAAAAATCAAGCCCCAAATTTCCAAAGTTTTCTTGTTCGCTTCACAAGCCATAAGAAGTATTTTTCCTTCAACTTGAAGGAGGTCGTTATATAAAAGTGCTACCCCATTAATCTTCTTCACTTATTGCATCACAACACTTTTGCAGCGTATCTTCCTATGTATGTAAGATGCTTAAGTTTGGGAGTTTCATAACTAGATACCTATTTCCTAGCGTTTTAGGTTGAGTATTTTCTTAAGTTGAAGATAACATAGTTAGCTTCATTAATAATTTCTTGTAAAGCTCTCTAAAAATATGATAAAACAAGGCTGACTTATAGTCGAGGACCTTTTCGTTAGGAGCTCTTTATGCAAGCGATTATGCGGGTTACACTAAAAATTTTTTATAGAAAAGCGTAAAATGCGCGGTTTGTTCAGAATTTTCTGGTTTTCTAAAAACCTTTCGTCGTGAGGTGCACGTTTATTAATAGCAGGGTGCGCTGTATGGGAATAATTAAGCGCCGCTCGGAGGTTCCGACCACATCCTGCATACATGAGCTGGTGGAAAAGCAGCAACCTCCGACGGTGGGGCTATTTTATTTAATTTGATAAAATTGTAAAGCCTGAAGTAAATGCATTTTAAACTTTTTACTTTAACTCATTCCAGTGGAAAACCATAACGTGTTCTGTTATCTGCTGTGGCTGTGGACCGCAGCCAACGTCGGTGGTGGAGATGTCTAGCCAAGATACTCATATAAACCTGTATAAGGAGGTAGGCCTTATAAAAATTGAAATTTTCCGGGTACAGGAGGATTATCTCAAAAAATCTTTTGTCAACAGCAACGCAGCAACGCCCGAGCGACAAGTGTGCATCCCACGGATAGTTCAATAGCGCTCACGTTCCATCAGCCGCTGTACCCGCCGGGGAGGATCATCCACATAGTGCGGCACCACCCTAAGCCCGACGAGTAAGTTCCCTTTTATGGTTTGTGACTCTCTGGTGAAAGGAGCGTCTAGGGGCTTTCTGCTTCGCCGTGACACAAAACAGAAAAACACTATTCTTTGTGCAGTATGCATATTCAAAAGGCTCAAAGGTGGAGTATCACCTGAGCGGGGGCGGGCCGAGGGATCACAATTGTCCCTGTATCTTCCGCGAAAATAAAAAAAATAAAAAAATAAACTCTGGATTTGCATACATGCAGCCCACCCGGCGTCATGCAAATGACACTAATTCAGTTCTTTTTTGCAGACATAAGTACGAGCGGGGGTGGAGGTACGGTAGTCTGTGCATTTGATTATGGTGAAATTTCGATAATTTATCTGGTGGAATATGCATGTGAGCATGGCTTAATTGCACACTTACAAGTATCTGTCGAGGGAATTGGTGGTTTCTGGGTTAAAAAAAAAAAAAAAGCAAATATAAATTTTTTGTGGGTCGATTACACTTTTCCATACGTTGTGCGAATATCGTTTGTGCCTGCATATTTTGCCCCCATTTGTGTTGTCCCATTCTGTTGAACGTTGTGATTTGCATATAAGTGAAATTTTTAGAAGTATGTAGATAGAGTACCTGTGGATCGAGTTTTTTTAGATTCAGCAGTTACTAGTTATTGCGATTTGAAGTTGTGTTACATCATTCAAAACGCAATTATTCATTCTTTTTTCTGTCCATTTAAATCGAACAAGTTTAATAATAAAAAATAATGTTACAAAATAAAACTCATAAAACTAAAAGACGCAATCAGTTGTTGGATAATAAAAGCCACACTCATTAGGCCGATCTTGCCTACAAGAATCTTTTTCGTAAAAACTTAAAACGAAACTCCCTATGTTAAGTAAGGAAAGTTACACATTTACAATATAGCTCCTATGGAAGCAGATTTTTTTATGTTTTCACAGTTCACAAGAAATGTAAGTTATATTTTTTAACTCAGAAAATAAACTAAGAGATAAAACTATGTATTAAGAATAAAATTCCTAAAAATCAAAAATTATGTATTAGTATTAATATTTATCAAAAGAATAGAGCTACATATACAACTTTTAAAAACTAACGACTCATTTAATTAATAGTTTAGCAATAAATTTAATAACTACATATTTTACAATCGGAATGAAAATACCACTGCCATGAGATTTTAAAACTGGTAAAAACTAACTAGAGAAAATTTTGGCCAGTCATGCTCCTGTTCATATGCGCTACTCGCAGTATGAAAATTACCTTTAAAACTTTAAATCGACATTAGCATAGTATATGTATAAGTAAGTTTATACTCCCCTTCTAAGATATGTCGTAATTTAGATTCAATTCTGAATTCTTGGATTGTAATTACAATAATGATAAAAACCAAATAAACTAAATATGGACGATTTTTCTCATACCATTAGTTGTGGTTTTTAAGTAACAACAGCGTTTATTTAAAAAACAAAATTAAGGAAAAACTTTAAACGAATGAAAACAATAAATAAAGTAATTCAGTAGATGTACGTTTGCATGCAATTCTGATTTATATTGGTGTACTGTTGAAAATCGTATCCATTGGGCTTTAGTGTGGAAATAAGTAGAGCAGGTTACTTTAACGAATTCTTTTACAATTTTAGGCAAATGCTAAAGAAGCGTGAACCAGTCTATCAAGCGATTTGGGCGGAAACGACGGATTTCGATGAGGTCCTAATCTCGCCGGTGATGCTGCAGGACCACATGCCGGACAAAGTGCTCTCAGCCCTAAACAAGGTAATCTCATCGTACACCTCCTCTCAAGAAAACTCAAAGTTTTGAAAGTACACGAATATTCAACAATAACATTATTTTCACCTCATGCAGTTGTTAAGTTTTATTTTTGTTGCTGTTTCCTATTTATCTATGATTTACATAATTTGTACAGTTTGACTACAATCATGCAGTATTTGACCTGAGAGAATCTGGTATTGTTGAAAAAGTCCTTTATCATATAAATAGTCGAATACTTTTGTCTTCAATTGGTTTTAAATTGTTTAAATCCTTTTATTGAGTTTATTTTAAATTTTATTTCTTTGTTATAGTGCACTATTGTTTTTTTTTTTATTTTTGTATAACAGAAGGAGTAAATAAATGAATTGGCTTATTTGAAAGGTTTTTTGTGTTGTGTATTTGACATAGTTATGGAGGTTTTTTTCACTTTAAACTGGATTTTTAAAAACGCGTTTTATATAACATGTAATGTGTAGAATCGACCTTATTAAAGTGAAGGATACTTCATGGCATCAATTTTCCAATGTAGTAAATTAGAATAGGTTTAGATATTTTGACAAAAACTCAAATTGGCTTTAATTCTTGCTAGTTTTTTTTTGTGAAATTGTGTTGTAATTGTAAATTTTGCAATGCACTGAAAATTCGGTCCTCACTCATTTGGTAGTAATTGAAGAAATAAATGAAGTAAGTATGAAACTTTGTTACTATATGAATGTATACTTCAAATATCAAAACAGCACTTAAGAGCTCAAATTGTCTTAACATATTTTAAGCTGAACAAACACAAATCGCACAACTAGACTAATTTTAAAAAGTTATCTATTGAGAGTAAAAAATCAATTATGAATTTTTTTTAAATCCGAATAAAATTCGAAAGCGTTACACTATTAATACATATAGGAATTTTCTTTCTCCCTAAAATAAATAATCTAAGATTGAAACCTCAATTAACTCTGTGCTAGACTATTGTAAAATTGTAACTATTTATCTAGAAAATTTCAGATAATAACTAAATTATTACAAATTGAAGTAAATTGAATAAAAAGTGTATGACTTATCCCTCTCGATTGCCTCTACTGCTAATAGCCAATTTTAAAAATGCTGTTTTCAGAAAATGGTTTTGAAATGTTTGAATGGTTATTTTAAAGTACCTACTACTTGAAAACCGTAAAATGTACATATGTCAAATAAATTGATTTTTTGGCATTTTACAAGACTTCCGAAACTTAAAAATTCGTTAAATCACATTTTGAATTTAGTCATTTATTTTTAGGAATATAATTATCAATGGTATTGTATACCGTGAAATATATTAATTAATTTTGCAAGTCTCACGGGCATTGCGCTAGTGTTTAAAAAAAAAATAATTTTTTTTTAAATTTGTACAATGGGGTAGCACCATAAACGATCAAATATTTTCCTGTAATTTTATTCTTTTTTGGTCTGCAGAAGAATTAAAGCCAATTTGTGTTAATTTTAGAAGATCGGTATATTGTGTAGTTAGTATCATTGAAAGGTTCCATTTAGTAATTACTCCCTAGGAGTTATATTATAATTTACAGTTGAAAACAATGGTAAATATGTATGTTGTATTTAAATTACAAAATGTTTCCGTTTAAAATTTAGCTAATTAAAGAATATAGTCATTCCTCAAGTAATTTGTTCCTCGAAGTGGTATTACAAACTCCAATAAAACATTCCCTTTCTCCAAACATTACATATGAGTTTGTAAATAAACCCTTAAACTACAAAATAAATCTAGCTGTACAGATACGTACCTCAGTGTGTATTTATAAGAAATAACAACAACCAAACAACTTAATCATCAGAAATATATTTTCAAAATTGTTAATGATTGAATACTATCTTTATTTTTAAATTGAATAACACTAACAAAAAAAATCTACAGGTTATGCTAAATAGGGAACGACCTATAGATCACGTCAACCATAGTGAATCAAGAAGTCCTTTAGGTTCTATATCGAGAGTCATTAGTGACACCAGGTACTTGAATGATTTCAGTGAATTTCAACCGATAAAGCAGCATATAGTGTTTATTTGAATGATATGCCAAAAATCTAGCTTTTTGCATAACGATAAAAACTATATTTAAACAAAGGATGAACTTAAGATTATTTTAAATATTTAAATGAATATATAAAAATGTGGTGTGTCTTGAATGTTTCATTTTTGTATTGCTCTTTTCTTTGATGTAATTTAAAGGTGCAGGAAATGATTGGATTATTTAATTTATAATCACTTCTTTAAATATTTTTAATGTCGTCTCTATAGAACTGCGAAAATAGTTTTGTTCCTTTCTTGTACCTTTAAATTTTTTTTTATATGAAGCCAAACTGATTGACGGATTTAATCTTATAAAATATACCTACGACCGCAGACATTCGCTCAAAATTTTTATCATCCTAATATCGAGATTATAAATTGTTAGCATTCGATAAGGTTTGGTTTATTTTTTAATTTTATCTTAATAATTATTCTATTGCCTAACTTTTATACATTGTTCTAACCATAGCTACTTTTAAGATAATAAAGGAAGAAAAGTAGAGTCCTGAATTTCTGATAGGAATTGTAAGACCCATAAACCACCACAAACGTAAATTTTGAAGGAAACACGTTGAGAAATTAAATAAATAATAAATACATAAATAAATACTCTAAGCGAATTTTTTTAGTTTGAGGTATCTGCACGAAGTTTGATGAAACGTTGTAAAAACATTAATTTGGACTCAAATACATATTTGTCAGTAAACAAAATTAGTTTGATATGCAGGTGAAAAACATTCTAAAATGTCTTAATTACTTTCATCAGTTTGGCTTCTTGAAATCTTCTTAGGATACGAACCGTGTTTATTTACTATATGTTGACCATATATTTAAAAGCACAGCGACATCTTGGTCACATAATCCACATTTTAATTTTATCACAAAAGTAGCACCGGCACTGTGTTCTTGAATTATTAAATTGCAATTGCTCAGTTGCTCCAAATAAAAGCTTTGAAATTACCTACAATAGCAAAAAGGAAGACATAAAATAGACGTTAAAACAATTTGTTTACTAGAGTGAGTTCCCGCCAAAAAGGTAAGTCTTACCAATATTTTTGCTAAGCATGTTAACAGTTTGCATGTTTATTTTTTATTGATACCCATTCTAAATTGATTAAGTACGCTCTCTTATAAATTTTTATATGAAAATTTTAAAAATAATTACTATATTATTTAAATATAATCTTAAAATATAGTAAATATGTTTTTAATTCAAACGGGAAGTCGACTTTATAACGATAACAAAGCAAAATCAATTTTACTTCGTGCATAAGTAAGTACGGATTTTTGCTCAAGAACTTAATGTCATGAAAGATTTTCGTTTGAAAACTAACACTTCCGGCTTTAAGAAAAGATATTTTGCATAACATTCAATCGGTTGTAACTTTTCAAATATTTCAAATTTGGTTCTAAAGTTTTAATTGAATTTGTATTGTAATTCGAATCCGAACTCAAATAAAACTTGAAAAGTAAATCAGATTTTTAAAATATTAAATACGGGTAGCCCTTTTAGCAAGAGAATTCTTTCATTTATTTTTAGTAATACCAGGATTTGATTAAAGTATAGGATTTTATAAAAAATAATAATCATTTCCATAAGCTGTATACAGGGAAATTACAGGTGGTTACTGGTTTCAACAGGCTAAAACTGTTTTTACGAAAATTCTAATTTCGGATTCTAATCTTGAATTAGTGAAATTCTACTTATAAAAGTACGGTCATAAAGTCGACTTCGTTAAACCTAAATGAAGAGCCACATAATAAAAAATTATGAAATTTCAAAATTTCAGGTTGTAACTACAATTGGTCCACGAAAACCCCAGCGACAGCCTTCAAACGCATATGCTTCTTTGCCTAATGATATAGTGGACACGGCTAGCTTTCGAAATCAAGTGTGCAACCACAGCCTTAATCGAGCACAAAGTCCAATTTCGAATATAACAAACTCAATATCAACGCCGAATGCACCGCACAAAATTTGTCTAGAAACGTCTTTTACGAATTTACAAAGTCCTCAAGACGCTTTACCTTCAGTAGCAATTGCGTGCGGCCCAGGGTCCAGCAAGACATCCTCAATCGCCGGAAGCATCTTCGGGAGGAGCCAGCTGAGCTCGATCCAACAGTACGACATATCAAGTTTGACTGACGAAGCGGCCTGCAAGAGTCCTTCGGGACCCAGCGAGGCGACCACGGTGATCCTGGCGGACGGGTCAGGGCTGGAGGCGCCGAGGTCGAAGACTGTCGCCTTCGAAGCCGCGAACCATTCGCACGTGGACGTCCACGCGAGCATATCAAACGTGCAAAAGTCGGTGTCGCCGCAAGTGCCGCCAAAACTGAATCTGCAGAGGCAGCTTTCTGGTCCGCACGCGAAGAAGTCCCGAAATCTTCCGATCGCCGACCTGAAGAAGGGCTCCGAGGCGCACAAATCGGTTGATCTAATCCACGACGATTGGTTTGGATTAGCGCCCCTCGCCAGCCCAGAAACGCTGTCGGAGATCTCGAGTATATCATCAAGAACTAGCGTAGCCTTAAGTCTAGCAAATAGCATCGAGAGATACTTGCAGAAATTGTCGATTTCTGCGAACGGCAATCAGCAGCTGATCGGGGACATCTTCGAGTCTCAGCTGCACACGCCCCGGGTAATGCGAAGGGCCCCGAAATTTACAGAGAATTTGTCGAGCTGCGCGGACGACTGGAAATCCGTGGACCAGTACAAGCGGATGGGGCAGGTATTTGTGACGTGTCCTCGAGTGCCTTTCAATCACAGCGATTCGAGCGACCAGAGTTTCGAGTCGGCGTCCAGCCTGAGCCAGTCCAGGTGCTGTGAAAAGAGCGAAAACTCAAAGTCGGCTGACAACATAGACGAGGACACCATCATAGAAAACTTCAGCAAAAAGCTAACCTTCAGCGATAGTGCGATTCTGGGTGAGTGTCCCGGCAGCTGTCCAAACTGCCCATGCAAGCAGGTCGGAGCCGGAAACGAGTGTTGCCGGAAAGTCGACCACAGTTCCTGCCTCCTGACCACACCGAGGACGAACACCAGCTCGACGGACACCTACTATAGCGCCATGTCCTCGCTGGACCAGTTCTGCACGCCACAGAATTTCCCTATTCGCCTTAGTGGACAAATACCCGAGGAAAACGACGGTCGTCCAAAAAAAGGTGTTCTAGAATCGCACTTTCCGGTTTATGGTGAAAATCAAGAAACGTCCGACCGGCTTTCCCTGATTCCGGACAGTCCCAAACTTCTCTCACCGGGAAACACAAATTCGGCCCAGAGGCGATCGACTTTGCTGAGGAAACGAAATTCGAATGAAGAACGGATATTTTCGCGAAATGAGTCTCTTCCACTTCTAGCCCATCTAGCCGAAAAATCGTCATCGCCTAATTTTGTAAAGCGGAAAAGCTGCGTCTATCCGGTTAATTCGAATTCACAAAATTCATCGTCTAATAAAAGCGAGAGTAGTGTATAAGCAATAAGGTCTGCCTGTACCAGGGAAATTCATATTTTAAAAATTGTTGGCAAAGTAGAGGACGTGAACAGAAATTATTTCCAATGTACAATTTTTGGTACGCAAATTTACTACAGGTAATTGAAAAATTTTATTAAGATCCCTATCTTAAAATTAATTTCCGGTCCAGATGCTTCAGTTTTCGTCCTGTAATCGACTAATTTTCCTTCCTTTTTAAAGTAATCATTTTTAAATATGGTCTATCGAAATTTTACCAATCTTAATAAAAGATAATAGAACACACTCCAAGTTATGCCACTTTTTATATGAGTCACATAATAATTTTTTTTGCAATATACACGTTTGTTTTATCTTTAAATAAATTTAAAATGGATTAGTTTGGATAAAAAACAAATGAATTAATAATTTTAATACATACTTAATTCTTGTTAACTTTTAATAGTGCATTGGAATTAGTTTCTCGATAGTAACGAAAATTAATTTTTCTATTCCATAACCTAAATGGACCCTGTTAATATATGTAAATCTATTGCCATAACACAAAGGCACACACGGAAAGCGTTTTTAACTTATCATCCCAAGAGAAAATATGAAATTTGAAAACACTCATATTAAGATTCAATTCTTCTCTTCAGAAGAACTGAACTTATGACTTGATTTTTGATCACATATCTTATGTGATAAAAATGCATAGGCAGTTTTAGACGCTTTTTAACAATTTTTACAGCTTCGAGCCATAGGCAAAAACAATAATTGCAATAAGGGTCCAAAAATTTGATAAAATAATAGAGATCAAGAAAAAAAGATAACTAAGTAGCAATAGACTAACAAAGTAATGAGCAACGTCAACAAAAATACTCCTTTTTACGGTAGGCTGAACTTCAATTGTAAGTGCATAAAATACGTTCTTAATAATAATGTGCCAAAGCCATAGAATAAAAAGTCAATTGAGTACTGAAACGGCAGGTGAGAAAAATCGAGGTGGTAGCGTAAGGCGGTCCTCTCATTTATTTATCTACAAAACTGTCTAAGGTTAGCATAGGACGAACTTTGTTACTTTAAGTTCTATAGAGCAATTAGTTACTAAGATAAGTTATTTATTTATAATTGAAAATTCTCTCGAAAGATTTTTAAGAAAAGTTAAAAATTGTTACAGAGTACCGAAAGTATGTTTGTTTATGCATGAATTGTGAATAAAACTGGTGAGTCGATTGTGTTATAATTCTATTTGTTTTTATATATATATATGCATATATAATAATATATACTATATAATCGAAAGCGGTGAGTATACATCGATCTTCCTTTTTTTCCAGATGAAACCAACTCTGAATCGCTTCGAGCCGTTTAGTTGTCTATGATTATTAGGACATTTTTGTTCTATTCTGTCGACTTCATATATGTAAATGTAGTTCCTTAATTTTGTATATGATTCTTCTGCTATAGAAGGTAAAATAAGGTATGTATTTGAGTTTGCATGAAAATCCTTGAAGACAAATCAATAAAAATTGGTATATATTTGGCTTTTAAGTTAGAAATTAAATAAGACATACATATTTCAGGATTTTTAGAAGTTTGTGCCTTAAAGGAGTAAACTAGGGGACGAAAGTTTTTATGGGAATTTTGTTATTTTTGTATGGTGTTTTAACGTTATTTGAAAACCATTCCCTAAGGGTTAAAATAATAAAGGATGAAAGCTTAAGATTTTCGTAATTCCTAAAGTTAAACCATGAAAATCATATTGGTTAAGGATTAAGTGCTTAATTTCAAAGCAATAGTTTCAATGTACCACGTCTGTAACTTTTGAAATGACAAACTTCCATACAAACGTTTAAACACCATTTTAATTCTTCTTTAATTCTATTTATTTCGAGATCCACCCCGGTGAAGTCGGGGGCAGAAAGAGTATTTTATAATCCCTAAACGCAGTCCCTTTCATGTGTACCAAAAACGGTACACAAATGAAAGCGCTCTCTCAGTAAAATGCATATTTACGTGTCTCTCACAAAAGCTTTCTTTAAAATTCTGGCAGGGAACGTGTTTGATACTAAAACCGTTAAAAGCTCCCATTGCGTCATCTAGTGTCAGCTAGGATACCGTTAATCCAAACCACAAACCAACGACTGACTCCGAATTCTAGCTCTAGCCACGACAGCACGTTTTAAAACTTTGACATTCGTACACATGCACAGCTGAAATCAGAATCACAGCAACAGCAGCCGCAGTGAACGTTTGCTCCTCGCTTCGTGAGGTGCGGCCGGGCGTCAGTGTTGTCGGGCAGAAAAAAGCAGGCGGAAAATGTTCGTCGGGCGCGTGTTGACGCGCAGCGCCCTGCCGCCGGTCGGGAGAAGCCTCTCCGCGTTTAGCGCGGACACCCTGCTGAGTGCGACGAACCGCGCGAAGTGTCTCGCGTGCCTGAAGAAAGCGCCCGGGCTCCCCTTCAAGTCCGAAACCTCGAAAGCGTACGCGGCGGTGCTAATTCCAATTTGTGTTTCTCGGTCCGGGGACGTTGGACTTTTGTTCACCCGCCGTTCGGGCACGCTCAGTCGTCACGTGTGGCAAGTCTCCTTCCCCGGTAAGTTTGGTCAATAGTAATTCAAAAAATTCAAAATTGTACACTCTGCAAAAAAAGACGCGCCACTTTTTTTTTACGGAAAAAAGACAATGTTCGCATGCATGTAACTTTGGTGTACTTGGGCTCATTGGAAAGCTTAAAGGGTGGACTTTAATCTTTTTGATGCCACTGGTCCAATATCCTTTTGACCGGAAGTGTCGCCAGACGACCGGAAGTTCAGGGTCATTGGAATAAATAAAAAATGTCCAGTTTGAAATAATCTACCGCCCGTGTTGACCTTTCTATGTGCTTTTCTATGAGGGAATCTTAGAGCTTGAGTCGTTCACAATAATTTTTGGCCGGAACAGGTCTTGCGAAAAAATTATAGTTTTTTCAAAAAAAGAGCTATTTTTCCGTATTCCCAGGCATCAATTCCATGTTGACTGGCGCAACATTTTGAATTGAATTGAATGTACTAAATCTCCCATTTTTGAAGATGCAGAACACTACAAACCTGTTTGCTTCCACCCCTAACGACCGAAACCACCCCTAAACGGCCAAATAACCCTTATTCGTGCACCAAAAGAAAGTTGCTCAATCGGACAATATTTTAGCCTTAGAAGCCGAGCCGTTTGCAGCCAAGGAAAACCTTATTTAATTATAATTTGAAATAGTGGTCAATATCTCATGAACTAGACTCATAAAAATAATGTTTATTTAACAAAAACACTTCTTTTTTTTTACATGGCTCACAGAAAGGATTGTGAAAACAATAAAATTTCTAAAATAAAATATATATTTTTCATAGGTGGCATAAAGGATTCTACCGACAACTCATACGAAGATTGTGCTTTACGTGAGACTGAAGAAGAAATCGGTTTACCTCGGTCGAGAGTTCAAATTTGGGGAACTTCAGAGTTAATAAGAGTCCCGGGAAGTGCAGCCATAATGCCAGTTGTAGCTTCAATAGAAAACTTTTCAATCGACGAACTGAAGATCAACAAGGACGAGGTTGACGAGGCTTTTGTGCTAACCATCGAGACTTTGTGCTCACCAAATGTAAGAAAACACACGCAGTTCAAAAGATCAAGAATTCCTGGTTATAGTGCGCCCGTCTTTGTGGCCAGTCCTCAGACGCGAGTTTGGGGAATCACGGGATATATGACGAATTTATTTCTAAACTGCTTCGTTCCTAAAGAGGCTTTCAATTATAAAGTTGAGTATATTAAGCCAATCAAGTACAGCTGATGGATAACGTCAAGAACTTTTCTCGTCGAAAATTTTATATGTACAAATATATGTAATATACGCAATAATGAGGAAAATAACACAATAACACATGAAAACAAAACTGTGCTTTAGGGTTCGAGGAAAGATGATTAGATAATTTATAATAGTATAGATTGTATTAATTCATAAAACAAAGTGTTGTATAGAGAATTCTACAATAATAAATAAATAAAAATGTATAAAAAATCAGTGCCAAATGTGTTTTAATTCAATGCTTTTTTTCCAGGGACTAATGATTATGATCCAAAAAACGTAAATTAACGATTATCAAGTTATTTGTATTTTCCGATCGCTCGATAACGATTACGAAATGATTGTTATTTTTCGATTAGTTGATCCTTTTACTCACCATGCGCTTTGAAAAGGAAGTATTTTATTTTAAATCTAAAACAAAACAAAGTGCAATTTAACGCTATTTTTTTTATTTTAATGTATCAAATATTTTGTATAAAATTATATACACAAGTTTGTATATAAACGGTTAACCACTTTAATTGAACATTGAAATTTTCGTTTATTAAGCTAAAGCTCAACGCAATTCAAATTCGACGCGCCTTTTCCTAGAAAAATACAACAATTTGAACTGAAATTGTACAATGAAAATAAGGAAACTTTCGCTATCGAAAAATTAAAAAAAGAAAAATTACGCACAATCACTAGGCATAGGTCAAGCTTTTTGTATGCTTTAAATATCAAAACGTCGAATTATTCGACGGCGACCGCACATAGAGAGAGAGAATGTGAAAGAGAATTATGTCTTTAAAAAATAATATATTACTTTAATTCCTGGGAATTTGTTTTGTTAAAAAAAAGGAAAAGAACATAAAAATTCAACGGAATTTTTTTGTGGATGCGATTATTCCGAAATGTCTATCGGAATGGATGTGGTGAATGTTGGCGTTTCCAGCTCTTCATGCTTCTTCATTTTGAGCATCTGAAACAAATTATTTTTAATTAGCTTCTAAAGACCTATTTAAAACTAATCAATCACCAAAATCACAATAAAATATTCCAAACAATTCAATCAAAACCAATCAACAAAACAGCTATATCTACAGATTTTTGGAATAGATTTTACTGGTTTCAATATTTGACCTACACAAAAGGGTTAATTTTGAATTTTCGTTTTTTCGGATATGTACAAGGTAAAAGCGTTGAATCTTAAATGAAGAAAATATGAACTATGATACATATGTTACTTAGGTATGTATATGTAATAATTACATAGAGAGTTGAAGAGAATTTATTATGAATAGCAATGAACGGAATAGATACTCAACAAAAATTATATAATGCTGAACTTTGCAATAATGATTCTAAAATTCAATCCCGACACCGGAGTTCTTGTTTGCAAACTGCATTTCCGAAAATCTGCCACTAATCGGACACTGTGTCCAATATAAGCCATGAAGACATAAAAGACGTTTTTCAATCAATTCAATTAACAATTTATATGATACTGCTTGCTTTTTTTGAATGGCTACTAATACTGCTAAAAAGGATCGATTCGAAACGAATCAATGAAATATGTACCTCAGTTGAAAGCTGAAACTTAATTAGACAGAATGTTTCAATAATTGTTTTGTTAGCAATAAGTTTAATAGAATATTACAAACGGCCAGCCTTGCTAGCTACGTTTAGCTGCAAGCGACGCTTTCTTTATTTTAAAATATTTCAAAAATTCAATCAACTCATTATATCATTACAAAAAGGGTTACTAAATTGAGAAATACTGTAAAGGCGAACTATGAAAGCAAGCAGAAGCATATCTGCATAAAATAATATCCAATAACACAAATAAAGACAAAATGAAACAGTTAAATAAATGACTAAAACCACAAAAAATTGAGAATCCAATCTACAAACACGTTTACCATACTGTCTACTTTTTTTAGACATACCTTGATGTCGCCCTTAGCCTGTGAGTGAATGAAAAGTGAAATCATTAAACTAGGTGCATTGAAATGAAATAAGCGAAAAATTAAAACAATTTATTTTTTCCTAAGCATGGCAAATGAAATGATTCTGATGGCAGCGCAGAAGGACTCGCAAGAAAAACAATTTTTTTATAAGTTATTTGGTTATTTGTCATGTTATATGTTATGTTATTTGTCATTATATAATATTTTGTCATATTGAGATTAATATATTTATTGGCCATATCCTATCGTACGCAGTTTATCAATTATAGTATTTAAAATATTCAAGAATCATACTATTCACATTTTCACATAACTGCGGTTGATAAATAAAGCATAAAGCATACCTGTTGTAACTTGTAGTGATTAATAATATCCTGATCAGCAGGACAGGACTGTGTGAAGGCATCCAACTGGTACATGTGATACATGTAGCGCCATAAGGCCGTTAAGTGAGTCTGCAATGCGCAAAATTGAATCATTCCTTAAATATTAAATAAAAACTAAATACTTACAGGGATTTCAAAATCAACAAAATATTTTCCAGCGACTCGAATATGCTGCAGTCTTGGCATAAGTTCACAATCGAAACAGCACATTGTATCCCCTGTTAGGAATCTGGTCCCCCGATGCGCCAAATGATCGTTTATCTTTTTTAAGTGGGTTAGCAATGCGTTGTTCTTATTTTCGTCCTTTTTGACTAACATTAATTTTAGTTTAGAATATAAGTTTTCAATTAATGTTGCTACTTCCTTATCCTAGAAGCAGAAAAGATAAATCGACATAACAACCGAATTGCATTTATTACATTTTTAATTTGATTACCTGAACAAACAAATTGTATCCGCCTGGGATATTTTTCATGATGTGCCTTTCAATTTTGTCATTTTCAAGAATTGCTAAACCATTGTCAATCAAAATGGGTGGGTGTGTTGCTTCAAAATTGGTGCGGAAATCAGGTGGTGGTTTCTGCATATCCACTGTTGTGACCTAAATATAGAGGAAGGAAAAAAACAGCAAACAAAAATGAAAGGCTTATTGATTTAGCGGCTTTATTTTCAAAGGTTTTACAGTGTTAATCCTAAGTAGCAACGAAACCAGTTCAAAGTAATGTAAAACACCAAAGCCTGTCCCTGAGGGTAAAAGGTGATTCAATGTCATGACCAGGAAAAAAAACGATATTTGTATTAGTAAAAAACCTTTTATTGGATACCTTAGTTAGAGCATTAAATAGGTTGTATGCAATTAAGTAGCGAATTCTTAAAAGCTTGCTGGAACCTACTTCGAAGCAGGGTAGTTATGTATTAATCATAATAATAATTCACCACATACTTGCAACAGAAATCTGGTTAGACGGTTACGTAACCAACTTATGTCGGCAATTGACAACATTAGTCATTGAAATTTTCAAAGAATACTTCAGCTGTTTGCCTTATCGCAGCACAAATTTATTTGAAAGTAGTGAAGTGGACCTATTGTACATTTTGTCACTTTATTAAAAGTTTTCGAGAACGACTCTCTTATCTAAAGAGGCGATAAAATAGTTTTAATTTTATTCACAGATTCTCAGTAAAACCATCATTGCCTACCTGTAAGTTTAAAGTCCAAAATGCGCGATAAATATACGCACTATCTTTAATTCGCCTACAATTCTTTGATTTGATTTTATCTTAAAAAAACAAGATATTAAGTATACCAAGGATAATTAAAGCTTAGTGAAGTAATGAGAAAAATTGTTAGAAATAAAGCCAATATTAGGTGTAAAATCAGAAAAAATTTTTTTTTGGTTGAATAATAAATATTTACAATTATAATAAAAGAAGCTAAAAAAGTGCTTTCCAATTCTTGAAGCGATAGTCAGTGCCATGAAGTAAACTTATTTCTTATACATAAGCAAAGAAAAACAGGTATACTTCTTATTTTAAAGTTCATCGCACCGTCGCGTCGAATAAAACTGCACAACAGGAAGCAATAAAGACAAATTGGGGGTGGACATCCGAAATATATTTAGTTACCAGAAAGCAAAATGTGCTGGAGACAGAAAAACAGCACGGAGGTAAAAACAGGACCATAGAAATGCTCGTTTTAACTTCTATGAAAAGGTATAAGGGAAATAAACTTTTTCGACAGTGTCGTCACAGCAACACCCTATTTGGAATGAGTTAGCTCCTCAAATAGTAACTTCTTATTTAGAAAAGTTATTGCAGAACATTTCAGCAGAATTAAAATCGAAAATAATTGAAAGGTTTTGAATTTCCTTTTTTTGAATATGTATAACAGAATGTAATGCTATTTTGTCCTTAATCATTATATTAATTACAACTTTTAATATGAATTTCAAAGAAATCATATAAATTCTTAATTCGCACTAGTAAAAATAATCGCCCGTAAACTTCCACCTTACTGAAAGACACCTATTGTTAAAATATTACTTGCATAATTAAATTCTTGATGATATCATATGTAACTGCCCTATTTAAGGCATCTTTAAATTATTATGTCGTGAAATCCTACATTTATTGAAATCTTAACTACAATTTTCGATATAATACGAGCGTAACATAAGCGGCATTCGTAGTAATTGAGAAAGATTCAGAATAGGTTCAGTAAATATTTAAAATTTGGAGGGTATATCATTGAATAATAATTAAACTATGTTAATTTCGAAAATACTTTAAAAACATTAAGCTTCTTTATCTCGAAAAGCGTGACCTTTTTGTATAACAGCACATTGCGCTTGCACGTGGTTTCATTAATAAAATTTTGAAAAGTTTATGTTCCATTATCTTTAAATCCGTGACTTTTTGTATTAAAGCGCATTTTAAATTTATGCATTATTATAATAATTTACTATTTTTGGATAGCATCACCAAGAGAGCAAATTAGTTTTTGTTCTGGTGTTTTTATAAAGAAAATTTACAAATATTGATTATAAATAAATTATCCAACCAGTTAGATTTTGATGTTTGCAATTTTCCTGAGGACCAGTGGCGAAGCTAAGGATTTGCTCTTGGGTGTTCAGTTAATATTTTTTAACTCTATAATATATTAGTTTTAGTTCGACGTTTAAATGAATAAGGTAGGATACCCAAATAAGGCCCACCTTATTGTTATTGCTTAATAACTCAAAGGAATACAAAATAAAAAGATTTTAAATTTATTATAAAAATTCTTTATTAAATAACCTTCTGAAAATTCCTTAGTATAATAGCCTCTTTTAAAATATTAACTGTCTTTTTAACATTAAAAAAAACATGCCTTGGATCTTAATAAGGCCCCATACGTCTTAATAAGGCCCACATTAAATTTGAATCAAAATTAATTGTAAATACGCAAGTCATTTACCAAAATTCAACAAAAAATAATTACTGTCTAACAGAGCTAACAAAAAATTAACAAAATTAATGAACTTCATGTTTTTTAGTTGATTTTTATAAAATTTGACCGTAGGGGAGACTGGGTACGGTTGAAACAATTTAGCTTTTATTGTCCGTAGCATCGCTATTACCGAACCAAGCACCGATTGAGACATGTTAAATACAAGGGCGTGTTTCCATCTTCCAATTTGCAGTATTATTTGAGTGCCCGGTGTTTTGTAAATTGTATAAAATCAAATTTTAAAAAAAAAGTAAAATTGTTTCAACCGTCCCCATGCCAGGGGCGGTTGAAACAGTGGTTTGAATCAATTGAAACACATACAAATAATAAAAAATATTCTTCAGTCGTCTTAGACAATATGACTACTTAACAACTGCACCTAAAGTAGGTATCCGCTTATCGAAAACAATAAAAATTAACAGAATTTATTTGAAAACCGAATTTTAGCTCTTCGCATAGTGAAATTATTTGAAAATTGAATATTTCTATTAACAATGCTATTAATTTTTTTTTAATCGTCCTGCCAGGCGAAACCTTTCTTGCACGTACCCCCGGCATCTATAAAACAAGAAATTTAATTAAATAAAGCAAGAAATTTAAATAAATAAATTGTTTCAACCGTACCCACAAAAAGTGTTTCAACTGTCCCCAAGCCCCCATTTGATACAAAACAGTTTATAGTAATGGCAAAAATAATTTTACACAAATACTAATTACGCTGTCATGTTCTAAAAGCATTGATTCAAACACAACTATACCACTCTACACTGTCACTTTAATGAAAAGTGTAGTAATTGCAAAAAGTGTTGGTACATAAATATTTACTTTTGCTTATCAAATAACAATGGGGCCTCCTATAAACAACCACAACGCGTAGTGAGCGACGCGCCACTCAGATTTGTGTTCGGACTTGTCATCCGCTTCTTTCGTCCCTTACACCCCTCCCCCCACCACACACGGTTCGAGAGATATTAGCACTGTTTCAACCGTCCTGCGTTTCAACCGTACCCAGTCTCCCCTACATACAGTTTCGCTAACGTTTTATGAATGAATACACTGACAAGTTTACTTCTGAGCGAAGCTGAATAGGGCGAACATTTGAGATTTGTAGGCACTAAATTATAACACAGATTTGAGAAATTTCCGATTTCGTTTGGCGCGAAATTTGAAAGATGGGCCTTGTTAGGACTCGGGCCATATTTGGTTCTACTGTCTTGGATAAATAACTAAGTAGTATGATAATAAAAGAATAATCGTAATTTTTAACACACATTCTATATAATAATAATAATATATAACGACAACGTACAAAATAAAACCAAAAAGTATATATTTTTCCTCAAAAATAAATAAAAATACTTATATGTTTTGCAGTTGCTTTTTATAAAATTCGCCGTGCATGCACTTTCGCTGACGTTTTATGAATGCAAATTCTCACAAGTTTACTTTTGAGAAAAACTGATTAGGGTGAACGTTTGAGATTTGTAGGTACTAAAATATAACACAGACTTTTGGCACTTCCGAATTCGTTTGGCGCGAAATTTGAAAGATGGGCCTTGTTAGGGCCCGGGCCTTATTTGGTTCTCCTACCTTATATGTGCCTTTATATAATACATCTAGAAACTGTAAAGACGGATAGAATAAAGTCGATTTGTTTTAACATTTTGAGCAGTTAAAACAAATCGACTTCAGCCTGTTTGTATTTACATTGACCATGTAAAGCGAGGCCTTGTACCTACTCTCAAAAACCATACAGCATCAATGAAACGCTTTAAAATACTTTTCTGACAATATAGGATTTTTCATCAATTATTCACCTTAAAAAAGGATTAGTCAAAATTTCTTTAATAATGTAGGTCTTTTCTGCAAAAACAGAAAGTTCCATGACTACAGTATAGATTTCTTCAAGACAAAATATTAAATTTGAAAAAAGCAGAGTCGCAGCCAAATCCACTTAGAATTCTTATCAAGCTGAAAGTCAAGGCAAGGATGATCGCTCATTAACAGGAAAACATTGAGTCTAAAATTGTTAAATTATCAGCTTTTCTCCCTCTCTTTTCATACATTCAATAGTAAGCAAGCGCAAGGATTCCTTCGACCTCAATCGCTCAACGGTTTATAGTTGTATTGGAAGTGTTCAGTTTAAAAACTGAACGCCTATGCTCCATACAAAAATGAAAATTAAAGAGATTTTTTCTGTCAAGCCCATATGAATGTAAAAATCCCCGAATGTTCAACTTGAGATCTGAACACCTTCGAATCATTTCGCACACAAGAAATTAAGAGTGTTGTATTTTACTCCTGTTTTTTTCTACTGGGACTGGGACAGTGTGAAGAGTAATTAAATAAAATCTTCAGAATTTAAAATTCTCTTTCTTATCCGCATTTATGCGATACGAAGCGATGATACAAAGCTGTTCAAATCTCAAACTGAACATTCAGAGATTTTATATTCATATGAGCCGGACGGAAAAAGTCTCTTTACTCTTTAACTTTTCCGTATGGAGTATCGATGTTCAGTTTTCATTTTGAACAGCCAGTATATAATTTTAAATACTCCGAATTTAAAGTAAATACATTTCTATGGAGTTTTTCCAATAATAATTTTTTATTTTTAATGTTAATGCTAATATGAAATTTAGATTATTATTTGTCTACATATTTCATTCGTCACTTTTGTTCGGGTGTTCAGTGAACACCTTGAACACTACCACGCTTCGCCACTGCTGAGGACATTGCATAAAACATTGGCCTTGAAAATGTGCCTTAGTTTTTTAAATCGTTTGAAAGGCAACACTCTCAAAAGCCCTCATGTTTTTTTCCATACTCATGAACATTTTAGAAATTCGAAGAATTTTCTAGAAATTCGAAGAAGGCGCACTCAAATTTCAAAATTTAGGATTATGTTTTGTCCCTGACAAGTAAAGTTGGGAATCTACTCGGAAGTACTTTATACAGCAAAATGGAGCAGAGCTAATGTCTATTGTTATTTAACTCAAATAATAGGCATCAATGTAGGAGGTATTAAGTTAATTAATTTGAACATATTTTTATCATTTGTTTTTATTTGACTTACTTTTAAACTAATTGTTTTCAACTCTGCCAGCAGGTACAAGTCCATGAAATATTCTTGGCAAAAAAGGCAAGCTCCTTTTCGTCTTCCATCGATTGTGGACGCCTGTAAGAGAAAATTGGAATATGTAAATATTTATTGAAAACGTTTATCTAAATAAACAGAACGTCGTCGGGTCGCGGTACAAAGCCGCGATTCTAGGGCAGCTAATTCTCCACATGAATTACAGTTTTTGGCTCGGTCAATTTCCTTTCAAAGCATAAACTCTCACATAAATCATACCGTTATCAAGGTGTTCTCCTCTACGCCAATACTGACTATTACAACTCTTTTACATGCAGCCCAACATACTGCCATCTTGCCGAGGTTCAGCGCTCGCGTTCATTTTGTGAGCGTGCCTTTCTTGGCAGAGCTCGGCGCAAGGCAAGAAAATGCGGTGGACTTAAGTCGATTTCTTGCATTCAGAAAGACGCCGCTGAATGGAGGTGCTTTCGTTCGTTTGCGCGGCTGTCGATCGCACTCCGGCTGTCTTTCGAATTTCTCAAACGTAATGCCCTCGTACCGCGGCCACAATGGCATTTCGCGGCTTAATGGGTCACCAGTGTGAGGCAAATCGGAATGCATGTAAAATTATTCAGTCGCGCATTTGGAAATAAAATCCGAATAAATAAATTCAGTGATAAGAGAAAAGATGGCTTTTCGAAAATGGGTCACCTCGCACCGAGTTCGTAAAACAGCACAAGTGTGCACAGTTTCCCATTAGCGTTCATCTGGTTCTGTTTATTATTTTTCTTTAGTTTTTTCCTACAACAGCAAGACGCAAACTGTAAGGCTGGAAATTTTTCTTAAATATTGCGGCATTTGATATCGCCGCAACTACGTGACTCACCGGAGACTGTATTCAGCGACTTTTATGGACGCACGGAGCATAATTGAATCTATCATTTGAACAGTATTGGAGGTAATCCAGATTCGATTGACAGTCTCAGTTACTTTAACGGCTGATTGATGAGCCACGATCGAAGAAGAACTTCGATTAAAGGGTCAGTCAAACATTTTTTGTATCAGTCTAGTCTCCTTTGTGACCCAGTTGCAAAATGTTGGCCGAGCACAACATGCGGGCGAATCATAAGGTCAATCAGCGGATGACTAACTAAAATGCTGAAGGTTGTTTGCTTGAGGGCAGTCTTTGGGAATAGAAAGGAAGTTGCGCGCACACGCATTACTCTAAAGTAGAAAAAAAATTCTCACGCGTTTAAGACCTAACCACTAAGCCGTTGAAATGCCAGCGGTATGAATTTTAGAGACATGTATGTTCAGCAAGGTTTTTATTTGAATTAAATCAACCTACAAAATATAAGAATCAAAAAACCGACTACTACTATGCCTATCCTACCTACTGCATACATATGTACATATATCATAACTAATGAACAATCAAATACATACAATTTTGGAACACAATAATAACAAAAAAATATATAAATAGAATAAAAATATTGCAGTTTTCGTTATTTCTACACATTTCCATCAAAGAGTAAATTGAATAAGTTGATCATTGCTTTAAAGTAAGTTATTTTTAAAATTGTCCAACATCTAACATCAGGTCCAATGATCCAACACCTAAGCTTAAAGAAATCCTTTGACGACGATAAACCATAAGTATTTTTTGAAGAAAAATTACAATACAATTATATGTATGTACAACAAAGAAAAATCCTTTTATGTGATTTTTTTACGGTTTCTCATCATTAAAAAAACACTGATCAAAAGCGCATCGAATCACACATCTTCATCTTACCGTCGTCGTTCAATGTTGATACTTATTTTTACTACTTCAAGTGCGTCGATCGAAACCACACTAGTAATAAACGAATTTTCTCTAATTTTCAACTTTCGATTTTATTTGCAGCGATTTCTTAATTGCGTTCTAGTTTGATTCAACTGAAACTTATTCAATTCAATATATCAGCGTTCTTAAGAGTGTTTTTATACAGAGAAAATCTTGATTCCCTAAAGCGTAATATATATTTTTAATTTATGATAAGCCGGTTAATTGTTAACTTTCTTTAAATTAATCTGAAAAATTTACTACCTTTGATCTCATTAAACTTTTTTGTCTTAGAGTTCAATAACTCGTTCATATCCAACTGCTAAAACTTTAAAATGCAAAAAAAAAGCTGTGAAATCGTTTCGCCAAAAACTTTTACAGACATTTTCCCAACCACTCCCAGATATAACCGCCATAAAAGATAAACTCCATCTAAGAACGCAAATTTTTTCCCCAAAGCACATCCGATTGAAGTCGTGAATCATCCAAATCCAACAACATGCATACGTATATGTAAGTACTCATGTGACTCGCTTTAAAAATCTTGTTCCGCTCTATGACGCTATTTCTTTTCCGATGGGCAGAGATAGACTCAAGTTTCACATTTGAGCATTCTTTTACTTTTTTCTAGTTTAAATTCATTAAGTCGTTTGTTAGCTGGCTTCAACTTCAAGTTTGTGCTTTTTAGCTAACGTAACACAAAACATTCCCAAGTATTTTCGATAATTTCGCGGCACAATATCGTAACCGATGAGGTCATCATGGGACGAAAGTTAACTTATAAGTGGTGTTCTTACACGTCGTGGGATTTTTATAATCTTGACGCAAATTAATGGTTTCATCTGCTTTTTCATAGGTTTTGCATAGATGACTAGTATTGATATCTATCACATCTAACTATTAATTGTAGTTTAAAATCAGATATCATAAACTAAATACATCCGCACCAAGGAAAAACTTATTATTTACAAAAAATATAACTCTCATTCGTATTAACTTATTCTCTCACTCATGTGTTGTTGCAAGCTCTTTCGTTACTAACTTTTGAACATTAATGACTATCAGTTACGGGGTGCATGATAACTCAGCAACTTATTTGCACTTATATTTTTATGGTAAGATCTAAAAGATAATTCATTTTACCTTATAGAATTTGCCAACTTAGCTATTTTGCAACATCATGTATTCATAAACGAGTAAAATCTCATTAAATGATTAATTAAGAATAATTTGCAAGAAATTATAAATTCAAAAATTGGCGGTTGTTGAATGTAACATAATCTTTCAATATGAAAAGGTTGTTCGCTTTTGTTAAAAAATATTCATGCAAAACGTTTCTTATTAATTTTTTCTACTTACTTTAAGACATAATTATAATGTATGTAGATAATTGAAATTTACAAAAATTTAAATCATATATTAACATAAGTAGAAACATTCACATATAAGTAATTTATTTTCGTCAGTACCTACTTCACTTGAATGTAATCAGTATTTATATCAGGTTGATTTAAAGTCTTAACTTGCTTATCTTTCGTTCACATAGGGGTTACATTAAATTCTTTTATCGGGAATTTATTTAATTAATGGAAAGATGTATATTTTCGTCTATAATTGTCAAGAATTTTAAGCAAACTGAGCTAATTAGATTTATTTTCAGAATTTACTCAGTTACAAATTTCATTATTTCGGTATAATTGCATTAGAAACGCAATTGTCTTAAATTATTCTAAATATTATAGATACAGCATCTATTAATTAGGAACCAGCATATTGAATTTTGAATCATCAATTTTAGAAACACTCATGGAAACTTGAAATTTAACTGAAATTTAACTGAGAACTTGACCCAAAAATTAAAAATTTCCATGAGTCAGCTGGTACATGAGAGCAATGACCTTAAAATACACTACTTTTTGTGTATAAATAGAAATGATATTTTTGATGGAAATATATTTGCATAACCATGTTATATTTTACTCATAACAAAAGTGTGTATCTGTTCTTCCAATCTCAAAACGCAGAATACCTAAACTTTCTCCCTATAAGAATTAATAACACGATAATCCATAATACTTGTGAGTCACTCAAACTTATGGCCTGCATCATGCCCATAAAAGCAACACATTTCCACTCATGTAGCATAGGTGCTTATTTAAAAGCTAATAAACCTGACGTAATTCAGCACACTCTAGCCGCAACCACAATCCCAGAAGAGATTGTTCTTTTTCCTTACATGAAAAAAAGATGACAAAAATAAAATAAAAAAAATGTAGTCGCCGCCATATCCTCCTACAAAACACTGCAGTAGGCTTTGTTGCTTACTCGACCACATGTTAATTAAAGGTAGATTATAGGCCGTGTGAGTCTCAGTCGACTGATTCCGCAGGTAAACACATACCGAAAAAATCGGTTCAAAGTTCATCGACCTTCACTTTTTCCCACAATTTTTATTCCTCTCAACTAACCTAGATATGTTTGTTACAGTCGACACTAGCAAGCATGCAGTGTCGCTGACTTTAATTGACTGATAATTAAAAACCGGGCTATTATACACAACCTGCGGAGCGACATTTCATTAACAAGATTGCGTTTACATAAGTTCATCGACGAAATGACGTGAATCGACAGCCATCGAGACCTTTTCCGTCGATATTTCCGACTCCGACTCCGACTCCGATGCGTTGATGAGGTCAACTTAAAAGTTGTACGATGCCAAGAAGAGCAGCATTTTCATCTGGCATAATTTGTGAATAATTTCTCGATAAGACATTCATTTAATAACAATTATAATTAAAAAAACAATATTTTTAAATATTTAGAGATCTTCTGTACTGCGAAGCTTAACAAGCGAACTGTGTTAATAACATTGAAGAAATTTAAGCAAGTTATTATAATTAATTATCAGTGTGCGTTAGTCATCGTTTTAATGTGGAAATTATAAGCAAGTTTATGAGTTGCTGATTCAATTTACGATTTTTAATTAAGCGCCCCATTTGCAAATCGATCTAAATTGTTATTGGAGTTTGCTTCCATTTAATGTGTGCATGTTATCGGAATGCAAGAGCACCACTCAACCGATAAAGACGGTACCCAAGATTATTTCTTTCACTTTCAAGTGTTAAATATAGACTTTTATAATTACTTTTAGAGAAGCGTAGAAATATTTTTTTTAATTAATATTTACAAGCTTTAATCAATCATTTTTATCCCCAAACCATTCTACAATCAATTTTTATTTCTGGCTATACATCATTGTCGTATAAAACTCTTTCTTTTTATTCGCTTGTATAAGGAATATGCAATATGAAAATGTTGACAAAATGATACATAGTTTTAATAGAAAAGTTTTATAGCTGACGTGGTGAAAGAAAGCATACACATTTTAAGATAAAAAGGGTTTTACAATAAGTATATTAGATTATCTTACTGCCTTGAATTATTTATTACTCTGAAACTATTACATTACTAACTATGACATTACAAATATTAATGCTGCTTGCTTTTAGTTTAAGAGCTAATCCAAAAATTTCAAGCCAACTAAATTGTAAGTTTTATATATATCTTAACCAGAATGCCAGCAGCGATAAATATGAAATGTTCATGATTTCTCCATCTGTTTACTAATTAAACTAGACTACGAACAACACTTTACACAAAGGTTTTTCTAAATCAGATAACCACCAGTTCATTTTGCACATATTTACAGAAGTACGCATGTCTATTTCAAAATGATGAGTCGACTTATTTTCATGCAATGCCATTTTATGAAGGTGTGGCTTTCTGTAACTTACCTCACAATAAGTTTGCATCAACACTATATAAAAAGTGTTTGTTTTTGCAACAAAATTAAAAAATTTGAATTCGTTTACACCCTGAAAAGATTATTATTTCCTCGTAAACTCAGTTTTTAATTTACATCCAGATAAGATTACAAACTATTCAAAAATGTTACCTCATTCTCCTCTTTAAGTTTAGGAAGTGAACAGGGTCTTGCTCGCTAATTTCCCTAACGAACAAATTCAATTTGTAGAAGACATAAACGAATTTTCTATCAGACAGAAACGAGTCAGACGCATGCTCGGTTGCGTTAATATTCAAATACCAATTTTTGCACTAGCAGATTATTGCGAACAACAATCAGTGTCTTACGCAACTTGGTAATCACTCGTCTTGATAGGCGCGATAAACCGGAAAACCAACCCCTGCCTAATGCTCCGGAGTTACCTGAGACAGGTTTTCTTCAGTGAACTTTTCAATCCATTTTTAAAAGAGTGTAGCCGAGGACTTTGGACATTGGGGTAAAAATGCACACAAACCGTGCTGTTTATAAACACTCCGAAGAAAGTTTGCGTGAATGCCTTGAGCGTTAGGTAATTAAATTAACCAACGAGTGAAAATTAAGAGCAATAAGAAATCACATTCGTTGCCTCACAGAATCAGCGTGGGGCAAAACGATGAGTGGTTTGTGCACGTGAAACAATTGCACCGATTAGATCTCGAGAATTTCTTGTAAAATTATATCGAGCGGAAAAGAATTCATTAGGAAAGTAGAACAAATTGCCATGATCCACGCCGCTCAGGGACTTTTACTTTTTTTCTTTCTCTGCAAAGTTGCACATACTCAACGCTATTGCAGATTTGCTGTTCGGTTGCCCAGCAAAACTATGCGAAAGCAAAAGTCGTCGAACATCAGCAACCATTCGGAGTGAAAATATCTTCTTTAAATTTTCGCGATGCCACAGTACGTGAATGTTTGCATTTGCCTACCTACCCGCGACGGTGCAATGGTAGTTAAAACATTTTCTAGGTGATTTTCTTTTCATTTTTCCATTTTATTTTTGTAAATCATGTGTGACAAATTTTTCCATGGAGGACAGTTGATTGGCAGGAAAAAGTCAATTCCGGTATGAAACTCAACTCGTTGTTTTGCCTTTTGCCGGCCTTTTCCTGGAGCATGAAAATAGTTAACATTTCTCAGGTCATTAGCGAACTTTGTCGATCTTTTTCTTTTTACGTGCTTTTCGCGGAATTGACAATGGAAATAGAGGAAGTCAATTTCAGAAATATGTGCCGAACACCTTGTAAGCATTTTTCTTTAGAAATTATGTTGACTGAAATTCTGAATGTCATAAGCAATTAATACAAATTGCAGACAAATCCAAATACACTCAGTTCTGCTTTTACACGACTTTGGTTTTCGCGAATAAAAACTCTTTCCCTCTTTTTATTTAATTCAACGATATATCTATTTATTTTTCTATAGTACAAACGGATATCTAATGTAGCTTAAAAGTTCACAGAAATAATTTAATGTTGTCTAATTTTGGTATTATAAAAAAAAAATCAATGAAGAAACCTCAAAATCTATCTGTTCCAATTTTTTTTAAGAAGGGTAGCCAAACCTTCTAATAGAAACTGTTCATGAGCTCTAAATTATTAGAAATATAATTTCTTATAAATGCAGCGCTATTATTTTAAATTCTTATAAATATTAAAACTATCCTATTTTCCTTAATTACGATATTTTAAAATAGATGTTCTTAAAGTGAAACTGCTCCAAAGATCAGTAGTGGTCTTAAACTTTTACGCACAACTGTATGTTTGCTGATCCTAGACCTAGAAAACAAATCTTTTGTTCTAAACGGAATAATTGCACGGCCTTCCAAAATGTATAGACCTTTTCTTTGCTTATAATAATGACACAGAAATGATTCATTTAATATTCATATTAGTCAAAATAGATAATGGCATATATAAAAAATTGTTGCGTGCCATGCACAACTTTTTTGCAATATTTCAAGGATAATTATCACTTTTTAAAACCTCAAATACTACAGTGCAGCGTTACCCACTCCAAACCTATCAAATCTTACATGTAAAAGCAAGAAATGCTAATAGTCTGCCTTTCGTTGCGAATAAATACTAATTAGGCCGAATGTACACTCAATTTAACGCCGAACGCTACTCGCCCTAATCAGACAATCCAACTTGTCTGGAAAATTGAACACTTGGTGATAATAATTATTGCAATCTTTCGCCTTTGCAATGTTTTTTTTTCCCGCAGTATCACACTGAGATTATTCAGGTGGGCGATACCATTTGATAAGAATATTGTTTTTCTAAAATAAACGTAGCCTCGGGAGTCGCAATGTTCAAAGAATACGCAGAGACCATAAATCAAATAAAGTCCGAGTTTATGCTTGAACCAAGCGAGCAATAAGGCTTTATCTAAATCGCATCGACCCAAACTCCGGTTATGCAATAGAATTGTTATTTTCGCCGAAATGGAAGCTGAGGTAATTGTGTTCGAAGTAAAATTAGTTTTGACATAAAATAATAACGTACAAGTGAACCAGACAGAGTAAACTTCTTAAGCGCAATTTCGACTTCCTTTTCTATATTTCTCTGGAACCTGGTTAAATGCAGTACATCAAACAGACGCGCCGCGCCTTTTGCCAAAAATAAAAATTTAGAACACCCTGAAGGTGACTCTGGGACGTCGACGTGCGATTTTCATTTTGGTCTCGTTTCGACTCATTTTGTAGATTTATTTTTCTTGGCACATATTCATTTATCATTCACAGTGTGGGAGATTTAATTAAAGTTTGTTTGTTTATACTTTTCACGATGGATGCGTTCCAAGAGAAAGTGTGACATTATTTCAATAGGGGCAAGAATTTCGAGGCTGCTTAATGGGTGGTGGTTGATACGTGCTGGAATTAGAGTCTAGCTTCTCTCAAGGTTGGTTGCGAAACGCAGCCGACGATTGTGCAAACTAATAACATTTCCCAAGTTCAATGCTGATTGCAATTGATTTTTGTTAAAAATAGAATCGGAAATGTGGCAGTTGCGAGTTTAATGCACAATCGGCTTAAAATTTCTTAATAGCACGACATAAAGAAAGGTGAATCAGGAAATGAATAAGAAAATGTAGAACGCTTTATTAACTTTAGAAATGTAAACTCAAATTAAAATTATATTTAATTTTCTTGTTTTCGATAAACTTCACGAAAGTTATGCCGAATTTTTTTTTAGAAAGAAGCCTCGGAAGCCAAAGGAATAACTAATTTTTGTTATTTTCGTTTTACATTTCAAATGAAGACGAAAATAGAAAAAGAAACGCTTTTCGTTAAATCACGTTTTTTTTTAAACAAAAAACAAAATCTTCAAATCACAAAAAAGAATCACATTTTTATGAGAAAGTCCCCCCTAAGCTTGCAATCACGCGAAATTAAGTAGAGTAAGTAAAAATAACGTTTGAAGCATAATTTCGTGCAAATTTTATGATCAATGGTTCATATCACATTTTCTATGAACGATTGGGCACGAACGATGATTTTTCAAATTTCTCCACAAAATTTTATCCATTTTGTACAATTATTATATATTATATTACTAAATATGAGCAGTTCCGTAAAAAAAAACTTCATTACAATGTCAATATATTGATTTTCAAATATGTACATAATAAAATTTGCCGGTATCATATCTGTAATTTTCGCTAAGAAATTTACTGGAGCCTTTCTTTTCATTGATAATTAGAGGCTATTTAAAAATTAGAAGGATACGTAACAAAATATAAATTATGCTTTCACAATTTTTAAAACCACTCGGAATCCATACTATTTTATTTTATACGAAAATTTCAAAATAATATTCCTTTTTGTTTTAAGCAAAAATACTTACATTCATTCGATCTTACTGATTTATTCTGAATCGCTTTGTAGGGCTCACATGTATCCTAAGCAGCAGGCGATCAGTTTTCCGTATAACTAAATACATATAATATTAAGATTGAATGAGGTCATGCTATACGAGTTTAAACACTGGCCAAAAGAGTTAATAAAGCTTGACAGCAATAACAATTGATCGCGTATAGTGTTTAAAGCGTCAACAGATCAAATTTCTTTCCTCCCTCCTTGTAAAGAAGTAGCAGGTCGTGCCAATTAACACATTCTAAGGGCTTAGCGCCGATCATACGCTTCTTCGCTGCTTTCATTTCAGTAGTGAGTCAGCTTCTTGATTTCGTCAAATGTCTGGGGGAGTGAAGATAGTAAGATGGTAACATAAAACGAATGCTCAGATCAGCTTTAATTTGATCTTTGCTATCTTAGAGGCGGGTGTAGTCTCGGTGTTGCAGTTGCATTATGAGTAACATTTTTAATAAAATATTTAGATTTCAGGGCAACATATGGTGATGTGGCAGCCTCTCGGGCACACTTAGACCATCACTAGGTCCATTGTGATCAGGGCAACATAGGTCATCCCTACAGTCTTATGAATCTCTATATAGCTGATACATATTTACGCAGTAGTGTGTTTGGCTACGTAAACAGATAAAACACAAAAATAGTTTGGTCAGCATTTTTTACAATATCCTTGCCCTAGATACCGCCGGAATAGTTCGAATTTTTAACATAGTGATTGCCAGCGGCGGAGTTGCAAAATTTTAATCAGACAGCGACGTGAAATGAATGAAAACGCCAAAAATTAAAACAATGGATAATTCAAGTAAGTTTTCTGGAATGTATGATGTAAAATGTCAGACAAGTACTTTTTTTCTGAAAAAACGTCAACATTAAAAGATGGATAGAAGATCTTAGCACATTATTTTGGCGTAATAAAAATGGGAAAAGTTGTTGCGGAAAAATTCACTTTCCATCCCAAGTGAATGTCATGATGCCATAAAACAACCGCCGTGCTGCTTCATTTGGCATAAACGAGTTCATTTGCGTATTTTGCTTTGAAGCAATAGCCCACGATTCATGCCCGAGGCATGTGCGCCTGGGCCCCAACACCGTCGGAGCTCCCCTAGCTGTCTGAAATTCCAGATGGGAATGAATGAGCAATAATAACAAAAAGGCAAACATTTGGTGCTTTTATCGCGTTTCAGGAATATTTTGCTCGCGTCTGAATGTGGATTTTGTCGGAGGCTTTTCCTTTACATGCTCTGGCCAGTTGTTTTTGCCAGCATTAAGTGGAAATCTTAAAGAGCAGATGACTTGCTTTGTACTTGAGGATTCTTGTTCCGAACAATTGGAAAGGATAGACATTTTAATGTCGGAATTTTATCCTCTTTAAAATATCTAAATAGGAGCTGCCGAGACTATAACAGCTGGAATATATTAGCATTTCTGTAATTGTAGCTTTTTAAAATTATTGTCATTAATAAAAAATAAATGATTTATGATAATAAGGCTATACTAGATTAAAAAGCTCAATAAATATAAACCATAAGGTCTGGTGCACACAGACCTCAATTATTGAAGTTGTGGCGCCGCGCCGAGACGACAATTCGTTCAAGTAGAACAATAACAAGATGGGTATCGTTTCACATATTTTCAAATGTGCTGGCGTTATTTTTGGGCTAGTTTTATACAGTTGAAAAAGAAGAAATAAATGTGCATGTGCAATGATGTCTATCTTGCTGTTAGCTATAACTTTCAAAAATTGTAAATTCAGTGCCTTTCCAATTCTGTTCTCTAGAACTAAGAATTTGTTTATTAACGCTAAACACGCTACTGAATTTTGCTTTAACATTTGCTTTTACATAAAATATCCGTAAAGTTTTCATGTTATGACCAAAACGTAAGTGATTTTATAGCTATCCAGCTTTTATGTTTTTAAAATTCCACTTCTGCCGGCAATCTCTTTAACTATCAATAAGTAAAGATTGATAAAGGAAGACCGTAAAAGAAGTCAAAATGGAGTTTTATACATCTAGACTTAAGAAAAGGCTCGAAATAAATACTCGAATTCTTCTCTCCAAATCTGTGATGAAATCAAAGAACTACTTGGTTCTTCTTTAGTTAATTATGCCTTATGCTTCATTCCGGCCTTCCAGGATTGTTTTATAAGTATGTACAAATTATTGATGCCGGCTTAGTTCATTTCCTGACCCTAACTTCATCAACCTCGAATAGACCAATGGGTTTTTGAGCCCCACCGTACCCAGGTATAGCTTCCAGCAATCAAGCAAAGGGGTCGCCTGCTAACAAACTGGTGCTTCGTCTAGGTATCGAGGGGTCTGCTTTCAGAAAACGCAAAGGAAGCCACCGCTGTTTGGGCTGTCCACAGCTGAGCAGGTCGAGTTTGGGATGAGTTGGACTGGCTGGGGCCCGCTTGTGCCGTGTTTGCTTTTCCCAAGCAGTCAGCGGCGACAGACAACCACCTGTCAGGCAGCAGCACTGCTACGAACGTTTGTTTTTACGGGGAACAACTTTCCATCATTAATGCACCTTTCACAGTTAACCTCTGTGAAAAACCTGCGGAGCGCGGGGCCCAAATTAGTCACAAACACATCCACGGGAGCCGCCTTTGCTGCTGTTGTGCCCCGATGGTGCAACCGCCGCCACCGCGGCCACCGTCGTCATCACGCGGAACGTGCTCACAATTGAGCCAATCGCAGCCCATGAAATGGCGAAGCGCTAGCGCCTGCCTAGGGGCTTCGGTTGTCTTTCGCACACATATCACCCAAACAAAAAGTAAAGGCAGTCCGCAGAGTCCGAAAATGACGCATCAAGGCGCGATTTGCCTTACCACTGGAGCTCCCGATTTTCCCCCTCGGGCCTCGTCGAAGTCGAGCAGCCAAGCCTGGTGAGCCCGCTCGGGCTGTTGCCCGCTTAGCAGGCACCGCACCGAGTTCTCTTCGAGAAAAAAATACACAAAAAATTGCGTAACTTGGCGCAGCAGCGGCTCAGACTCCTGGTCCCCGTGATCTGAAAAGATTTGTGTGGGAGCCACTTGCGCACCCGTCTGCCGACCCGCGGCCAATTAGTCTCAATTTCTGCAGCAAATTAACGAAATTGCATTGGTCCAAGGTCGCCCCTGTAACGTGTCACAACTATCTCAAAACCTGGCGAACACCTCGTTCGTCTGCGGCTCGGCTTCTTACTTTTTTTTTCGTTTTTTGTACAGCAGACAATTCCCTACCTTGATGATGAGTTCGATTTCAGGAACATCGCCATTGGCTGTGCCGTTCTCTTGGTTATCCTCCGACATTCTCACTTTAGCTGCACGGATCCGTCTGGGTTTGGCCGAAGTCGAATTGATTTACTGGCTACAGGGAAAGCAACTTTGCGAATTCCAAATAGAACCGAAAAATCCACAGAAATCTCAATCGAAATGCACAAACGCAACCGACCGCCTTCACTGGTTACCTGGCAGACGACTTCAAGTAAACTGAAACTGGAGGACGGAACAGTCAGAAATGAAATTTCCGACTTGGGGAATCAAAAATGGCCGAATTGCCGTGGAGACTTTTTTAGTTCAATAGATTTTCTTACGACTGGAAATAGGCGCTAAATTCAAAAAGTACAACACTTTGTTAATAGAAAAATTAAAAATTAGTTCAATGCCAATCAATATAAATTCACCACTATGTCTATAAACAAATGTAAATTGATTATTTTTATTTGTTTAAATTTGAAATTAACGAGTACATTAGGCAGGTTCAAACCTTGACCTCTCCAGAAAACTATAGTCTCCGATTTACGAAAAAATTTAGGTAAATCCGAATTTGACCTTTTATAAAATTTTTTAAAGCGGAAATTATAGCTGTGCGAAAAAAAAAATAAACAAAAAAAGTTTCATAAAAACTCATTTGTTATCTTTTTAATTTTTTTGAATTTTGTTTAGGATGGCAAAATCAATTGTTTAGTAATGATGAGGAAACGAAAGTCCCCAGAATTTTCAAATTTTATCCAAAAAATCCTTTCTCAATTCGGTTAAATTTCCCCGGAAATGATGAAAAATTTCGACGGCGCTTCCTCTGCAGCCTTCCAGTCGTTCCAGTTGTTGCCCAGTAGCACTGCAGGAAGCTGGACCACTTCCAGCCGAAACCGCTGCAGCTGTCAGTGGGATCGCAGTGAAACGTCGCGAGTTGCTGCTTTTGTTCGTGCAATTTTCCCTGGCGTGCTGCGTGCGCCTGTCAAGCGATGCAGTGAATTTTAGCTAAAACTTCCGGCAGATTTTGTTCGAATCTTGGAAAACGACGATGGAGTACCGCATGATTAATTTTATCAAGGAGAACCGCTGTCTGTACGACAGATCGTCGCCGCGGTTCAAGTGCAGGTCCACGAGGGACTCCAAATGGGCAGAGCTGTCCCAGGAGCTGGGAGTCGGAGGTGCGTTTCTCAACCCAAGAGGGTGCTGTTTTAACGGATTTTTGCCCGAATCCAGTTGCCGTTAACCTACCCCCGAACTGAATATTATCGCTTAAAAATACCACAAAGGGACTCTTTAAACGCCCAATGTTCCCTTTTTCAGTTCCGGAACTCTAAAAACGTTGGCGAACGCTGAGGGACCGCTACAAGCGGGAGGATAAGAAACAGCAGCAAGTCGGGAGCCAAACAGTCCGGTGGAAGTACTTTAAGCTGCTGAGCTTCATCAAGGACTTCTGCGATGACAACACCGAGTGGGTGCAAGTGCAACTTCCCGTAAGGAACTCCTTGAAGTCCTTTTTAATCTTTCAGCACCGTGTTCTTCCCCAAGGATGAGCTCACTATCAGCACCACTGCCCAGAGCTATGACCATCAATACGCGGAAAGCGGGGTGGTCACGAAGACGGAGCTCGTCCTACAATCCCCAGTTCCCGCCCTGACGACGTGCAATGGCTACACCACGCAAATTCAGCTGCAGGCCGCCACCCCAGTCCCTGCGTCGGTCCCCGCCCCGGCCCCGGCGGCAACTGCTAGGAAAAAGCGAAAGCAACAGAGCCACGAGAGCGTCGTGGAGCACGCAGAGGTCATAGAGCAGATCAATTCACTCCTAGACAGGGCGAAAGGAGTCCTACAGCCCTCGAGCATGGTGAAGGCGTTCTTCCATAGCATGGCCATTCAGGTGGAGGAGGCTGACCTCAGCTTCGAGCGCTTCGCCTACGTGCAGCAGGAGGTGCTAAGGGTCGTCAACGAGCAGATCAGGCAGCAGAGGCAAGACCGGGGTACAGATTGCATTGTTTACGCAAACTAGGATTAAGTTAGATTAGAATTTTAGGCGTATTCATCATATTTAAAGGCCTTTATTTGCCATGTTAGTCCTAATATTATATTTTAAGCACCTATTGCCTGTAAATGGTAAATAAAAGAACATTCTGTCTGATGTTGTTATTCGAAATATCCTCTGACTTGTATTAGTACCTTAGTCGAATCGTTTATGTAAATATTTACTATGAAATTAATACCTTTTAGCTGGTTTCTATAAAAAAATTATGCGACTCCCAAATGAATGATTCATCTCATGGATTCTAGAATTCAAAAATACTCTCAACTCAACTAAAATGTTTATATAGGGAGTAATTGAGAAAAATCTGTTAAGGAAGTATAAAATTTCATACTCATAAGATTGATTTTTAAGGTTTGCACCAAAATTGGATTAGTTAAGTGGTAGAGGGCTGTACCCACTAAATAAATCGCTCCAATTCACAGATTCGTTATACATATATTTTCTTTTCTTGTATTCAATGTACATATTGCTTTTTTTCAATTGCATAAAACTTGTGATCCCAGCAATATATTTTGAGCATCATTCACAACATACGGAACAGTTATTTCTATATTATTATAATTTCAAAATTTCACACTGATTTGTGTTCAGACAAGATCGAAAATAACATAATAGCTGTTAATTTTTGAGTCCTGGAAGAGTCTTATATACCGTCTAAAAGTACAGTGTATAATTCTAATAGTAAGGCCAGTAGTGAAGTGAACAATTAAAAAAGGAGATGTAATAATTAATTTATTTATTTATTTCCAATTTTGGTACATTTTAGTATCCAAAATATGATGCTGAATAGGATACGCTGTAAACTCCCCTGGCTTCAACGACAATTGTGATGAATCGCTGACCGATTCCTCCTCTGACAACGTAAGCGTTGCCATTATTCGAGCTTTGGTTGACAATGATTTCAACGAAGGTAACTACATTTCCCACCCCCTGGCTTGGATATGTTAAAGTCAATTGTACATTTTGCAGAGTTGGGTAGTTGTAGTTGTTCCTGGCAGAAGCAATTAGTCGGTCACCTGAAGAATAAAAATTTATATATTATATTTTTTTACCAAATTGGGAATTTCCAGTGTTGCTTTACCTCCAATTCTTGATCCAAGAGTGTAACGAATTACTCCAAGATTGCTTTCTTGAGAAAGAGGAGTCACTTCAGCCGATGGATGTTGGGAGAGGTAGTCCCTTATATCTTCAACTACAATAACCTCCTCCTTAACGTTTTCGAGTGGCGAAGCACTTGCGGCAGCGGCGAGGACAACGCAGATTAGGAAAGTTGCAAAACGAGCCATCTTGGTCTTTTCGGTTTCGATTTAGTATGCCTAAAGCTGAGCCAGCGCCTCCAATTTATACGCCGCAGAACTTCGATAACTGACTGCAATAAATCCTCTATTCGATTAGATAACTTCAAATCGTTTAATCAAATGTTTTATTTCTAATTAAGGGATTATTGGATTTGTCCAATATATATTACGATAATAGAGATGGTGGTGATCGATTTATTTTTAAGGTGAGTCAATATTACCCAGAGTCCAGACATTAAGAGGTTTCTAAGAAGTTGTTCAAAATAATTCGTCTATAACTTATAAGAAGCTTCCTTGATTAAGTTTTTATAACGCTACTTCAGACTAACAATAACTTCAATATTTTATTTCTTCTATGAGTTAATGTCTCATAAAATGATTCATACAATCAGGAATAAATTTCAATTTTAAAAAGTACTATTTTAATTCAGCCCTACGAGCAAATTTTGTTGGGTATTTTTACCGTAGGATTTAGTACTAATGCAGAAATATAGATGTTAATACTACAGTACTGAGTGTTGTAAAATTAATGCATTTAAAAAGAATAAATAAAAGTTAACAAATCGAAAATTTCAATAATTAAAAAAAGACCTAGATTTGGTGTATTTCACACTTTTTACTAGACGTTTAAGTGTGATATTGGAATGTGTTTGGAGCCGTCTCTAGAATGCTCTTGAGGAATGCCTTAGAATTTATAAATCTTCCAAACGGCCCAGAAATTAGGAATCAATCCTTGCCATAGATTTAAAATATTCAACTGCTTGAATACTCCCAAACTCCAATGCATTTTAATTTAGCAGTGAAAACTTTACTCAAACACAGACCAAGACAAGCCCCTTTGAGTATTTGAATACTTCGATTTGAAATACTAAAAAACTCAATAATTCGAATATTAGAAGCTAATAGGAAAACAATTAAACTAAAAACAAATCATTTATTTATATGCTTACATCTACGTTAACCACTTAACAATGTATAAATTCTTTTTACCAACTCTTACTAAAGTTAGACCATTTTTTAGAATGTGGATCCCTGGCGAAATTATCTCCGATATATTCTGTGATCGCTTTTGATTTATGTAGAACCCGCCAGCGGTTATTATACGAATGGCATCACCTGAAATTCTATTAAATATAATTTCTGCAAAAAATTTATTATTGTTCTGCAAATTACTTTCTGTTGGGAAACATTTAGCTTTCATCGCTAGCTGCAAAACAGACATTCCTGCTTCAGGCAAAATCTCTCGCAGAGTTGCTCCTGATAAAGTTTGTCGTATTTCGTTGTAGCTGAGTTCACCAAGAGCCGTTACGCTCCCCTTGTATAAAGCGTCTGTTATGGTTTTTGCCTGCTTAAGTCCTGCTTCTAATGAGCATAAAATATTAAATGAAATTTTCAGATAGAACCACCCACTGAAATGGTGGGATTTATACGAAAAGGAACTACATATAACAAAGTTAGCCATTGAGAAACGAATTAAAATCAAGCCTCAAGGTTTCGCTTCCTAAATATCTTGCTTTGTACTAGTACTAGATAAGAAATATAAAAACAGTCTTAAAATTGTATCATGTAACGTTTTTGTAACATCCGGAAATTATTGTATTATTAATCTCAATTTAGCCCAGGAATTCAATCTCCTGTGATAAAAATAATTGAAGCTACATTTTGGCCAGGCTTTTGCCCAATATAAGTTATACATTTTCCTTGAAGTTTCCGCCCTGCCAAAAAGTGAGATTCACCCTTATTCCACACTCCGACGGAAATCAAATCCGATCGGAACGTAGGAGATTTGTAAGTCAACTGGAACATTTAAAAAGAATTGCATGAGTCGAGTTCTCTGACACTGCCAGCTTTCTTGTGAATCTCCTACATTCCGATCGGATTTGATTTCCATCGGAGTGTGAAATAAGGGTCATTTACGAAAACCTTTATGTGAAGAAAATTTATTTCCGTTTTTATTTTAATTTCTATAGGTCTAAATTAAGCACTTACCTCCATGAACGAGAAGTGTGACTTCCTCTGCCAAACGTGTTTGTGGTTGTCTGAGCTCAGGAACACCCCTGTGATCTTGCATTATCCCTTCTATTTCGGACAGTGGGAGAAATGTAAAGAGCTTGAGCAGCTTCTCCACTTCAGAATCCGGTATTCTTACGAAAAATTGATAGAAGCTGAAGGGTGACGTTCGTTCACTATCCAGCCAAATTGCATTCCCAGCAGACTTTCCAAACTTGTCGCCCTCCTCATTTGTTACAATGGGCAGCGTCATGCCATAGACACTTTTATTTTCTACGCGACTAATGAGCTCCTGGCCGGTCATAAGATTTCCCATTTGGTCGCTTCCACCAAGCTGAAATCGACAGTTGTGAATTTTATATAGATGCAGCCAGTCGTAAGCTTGGAAAATTTGGTAGGTGAATTCCGTAAAACTCATGCCAGCTTCGCTGGTGAGGCGAGATTGAACTGAAGACCTTGAAAGCATGGAACCCATTCTAAAGTGGCGCCCTATGTTCGCTACGAATTCGACCAAGTTGAGATTGGAATACCAATCGGCGTTGTTAACTATTCTAAGAAAAATTGAAAATTGTTTATTTATAATTGGGAATATTATATTATGAAACATATTTAATCTCTATAAAATTTTCTCTAAAGATTCAGTTTTCCTCAAGACGCTCCAGTTATTTTTTTTTACAGTGCTTCACTTTCTTACAAAAAGTGTACATAAATACTGTACATATATATTTACTTTACTGGTTTGAGTGCCCCTTTGTTTTCAGGTTCCCTCCAAAAGATTTCCTTATGATTTTCGAAGATTCTTTCAATTTGATGGTTTATTTTCAACAAATTTTGTTCAACAGTAGCTCCGACCATTTGGTTACGTTCCTTGCTGCGTCCACTGGGATCCCCAATTAGACCAGTTGCTCCTCCCAACTATGTGGTAAAATGTTTTCATATGTTTACAAATTAGTGATTTGGGAAAACTCACAAGGGCAATTGCTTGGTGCTCCGCTCGTTGGCAGTGAAGTAGGCCCATAATTACCAAAAGATTCCCAACATGCAGACTATCAGCAGTGGGGTCAAAACCGGCGTACATTGCTTGAGGGCTGCCGATGAGAATCTTCTTCATTGGTTCCCTAATTAATTTATAATGAAAATTTTAGATAACTTGTCTGAAAGCAGATGAAAATGTTTACCAAGCATTGTCTGGAAAAATATCATGAAAAAACCCTCGATCGGATAAAGTTAAAACATTCCGGTTTGTGTAGTTTCTCGTAGAGATTTTAAACAGAATTTTTGCTTTCCCTAATATCTTTTTAGATAACATATTTTACAAGAATCATGAAAATAATATCCAGAATTGACTATGATTTCCTCCGTAAAAATGCTGGCGAAATTGTACAATAGTACTAAAATTAGATATTGATAGAACGTGTGTTAGATTTTATTAATGATTTATTAACTGTTATTGTTAAGAACTTCGAGAAAATTAAAGATTATTTAACCGAATCTCCACCATGCTTTTTTAAATCTAACTCAGAAGGTTGTCAAAAATTTGACGGCTGAAAAGCTGAAAACAACAGAGTCAATTTCCTCTTGAGTGTACCCACTGACATATGTATATGTCAGTGAGTGTACTGTAAAAAATCTTTTTAAAATATTTAAAAGAATTAAATTTAAATCTCGCATAATAAGGAAATTTGGTAAAACTGCAATCGCTGTCGCTGTCTGAAGTTGGTAGCATTTCAAAATTGTTTCACGTGCAGACAAACACGCATTTGTGGAATAGATTTAAAACAAATACCTTTTTCATGCTAAGGCAAGCAACAACTTGTGTAGTATGTAAAAATCTTTAGTCAATAGGCAATTTGTAAAAGGAAAATTTTCAGTCAGAAGGCAGTTTGTAAGAATTGCCGCCAACTTCATGTCAGTCTGCGACAGCGATTGCAGTTGACCCGGAAATTTAATTAACAAATTATCCGTGAAGCAGTGATATTTTAACGTAAGGATATGCGAAACAAACGCCAATTGAAAAGGAACGAAATACAAAATTCTCCTTTAAGTTCCGTTCCGTTTGGAGAGCTGTCAAAGTTTGCCTTGACATTTGACAATTATTTGCAACGAACTCTGTCAGAATGGTATTTGTTTACCGGACACGTCGACAATAAAACTCCCGATTATTCAGGCAAATATCATTCTAATTTCGCGTTTATAGGCTTAAGTTTGTCGCTTTCCTTGTTTTTTACGTGTACAATGCGTGTGACGAACATACGACGCGGGAGGATCTTCCGCATCGCAATTTATGTCTGTGTCCTACTGCCGCTGCTCTACCTGCTCGCGACAAAATCTGGGGGCCACAAGAAGGTCCAGGACCTATACAAGTCGAAATTCGGTCCTAGGAAGGAGAGAGAAGCTCCCAAACTAATTGAAGGTAATTAAATTGCCCTACTTTGCGGGAACGGGCTTTGAATGGTTGCATGCCAGCTGGTCGATATCCGTAGTTCTGCTCTGGTTCAGAAGTTCTTTTCAGTTTTACCCTGACTGACTGCGATTGCAATTTACCAAATTGTACGAGACCTCTTGCAGTCGACCGAATCGAAACTCGACAATGCTCGTACACGTGTACACTATACAGTGAAAAATCTCGTTGTAGTGCTATTTGCCCTCTGTTCCGGTTTCTCGCCTTATGACCTACCAAGTAACAGGCAGATAGAACAATAGGTGATTCCACTTTAGGGTTCCTCTGCCAATTAGAGGTCCTCATATAGCTCCATTTGCATGCCAGCGTCACAGTTTCTGCAGTATTTACAGTTTTAGACTTATATACTCTGTAAAATATAGATAACTCCTTCATTTTAAAAGTTCAAAAATCGTCTATCTCGGTTTTTAATTTTGTTATGAAAAATCATATTTCATATTTTGATTTGTGTTATATGTGAGCCACTGGTGTGAGCCCTACGACTACACAGACTCGTAGATAAAAAAATAAATAAAAGTGCTCTCGGAATTTGTAGCTGATTTGTAGGATCTACGAGAATTAAAAAAGCTAAAAAAGCAATCAATTTCTTCATTCATCTACACTACATTTATTAGACAGATCATTCTTCTCGGGAATTATTTAATTTCTTAACATGTATATCAATATCGAGAAATAAAAAACAAAATAAAGAGAAATAATAAAAGTGTATTAAGAAACGAAGAAGAAAAATAATTTTACTCTGTGGTGAATTTTAAAGTTTACTCCTCCAAACCTCTAGCTCTATATAACAAACTTGAAAAGTACATTGACTTTAAGTAAGTTCTTTATTGACTTTAAATAAGTTCGTATGGGGCTGTTAATATTGATGGTTTGAACGAAGTGTCAAGAGTCTTACACGATAACTCACTTTGATTTCAACTTGTTTCGTCTAGTAAAATGGTTTTTCCAAGAAAAATTGAAGAGGCACTACATTTGTTAATAAATTAACATCTAATTCCAGCGCGGTTATCCACCCGATAAAGGTAAATTTTTCAATGGGGCTGCATTAACTTGGGTCTTGTTTGTAGAAAATATTGCTTTCTTATTAACACTTTGATTGCGATGCTAAAATATTATTTGTTATCTTTTACTGCGTTGCACAAACATCTTCAGCAATATGCCAACGTAATGAGATAGCTAGAAAAACCAATTTTTAAACTAAGGAAGCACCTGGATAATTACCAAAGTGCTGTTTATTTAAATCATTAGGAAAAGCCACTTAAATCTTTATTTCCATCTTCATAACTATGTTTTGCTTGCGTTTGAGTGGAACTAAAAAAAATAGGTAAAAATTTAAAATTTTATACGATTTTTAGTAAACTATTTATTACTCCTAATCCCTTCAGTTAGGTCTGTTTCTTTCTTCCGTAAATCTCGAATTGTAATTATTCTTTATTATTTTTCTAGGTCTAGGAAACTTCGAACCAAAACACCCTGAGAAGCGTACTGGACCTGGTGAACATGGTGAAGCTTATGTATTGCCGCCAGAAAAGAAAAACGAAGCAGATGCCTCTGAGATGGAGTATGGCATGAATATTGCCTGCTCGGATGAGATTTCTTTAGACCGTGCGATCAAAGATACTCGGCTGGAAGAGTGCAAACACTGGGATTATCCGTACGACCTGCCGAAAACAAGCATAATCATAGTATTTCATAATGAGGGTTGGTCCGTGCTTATGCGGACCGTCCACTCAGTGATCAACCGAACCCCGCCCCATATTCTGCACGAAATCCTTTTAGTGGATGATTATTCCGACAAAGAAGACTTAAAAGATAAATTAGAAAATTATATAGCTAAATTTAGTGGTAAAGTAAGACTGATTCGAAACGTAGAGAGAGAGGGATTGATCAGGACAAGATCTAGAGGAGCTAAAGAAGCAACTGGGGAAGTCATTGTGTTCTTGGATGCTCACTGCGAAGTTAACACCAATTGGCTTCCACCGTTGCTGGCTCCAATCTACCGGGATAGAACTGTAATGACTGTGCCGGTTATTGATGGAATTGACCACAAAGCATTTGAATATCGACCTGTCTACGCTGATGGCCATCACTACAGAGGTATTTTCGAATGGGGTATGCTCTACAAGGAGAATGAAGTTCCTAAAAGGGAACAAAAACGAAGAGCGCATAACAGCGAACCTTATAAAAGTCCTACTCATGCTGGAGGTCTATTTGCTATCAATCGAGAGTACTTCCTAGAGTTGGGGGCTTACGATCCTGGTCTTTTGGTTTGGGGCGGTGAGAACTTCGAGTTGAGCTTTAAAATTTGGCAATGTGGCGGGAGTATCGAATGGGTACCTTGCTCTCGAGTTGGCCACGTTTACAGGGGCTTCATGCCATACAACTTCGGCAAGCTCGGCGCTAAGAAGAAGGGTCCTTTGATCACTATTAACTATAAGAGAGTAATCGAAACATGGTTCGACGATAAGTATAAGGAGTATTTCTACACCAGAGAGCCTCTGGCCAGATTCCTCGATATGGGTGATATCACAGACCAACTGGCCCTAAAAGAGAAGCTACAGTGTAAGAGTTTTCAATGGTACATGGACAATGTGGCCTACGATGTTTTCGATAAATTCCCTTCATTACCTGCCAACCTTTACTGGGGCGAATTACGCTCTATTGCGACAGACTCTTGTCTGGACGCTATGGGTCATCAGCCTCCTTCAATAATGGGGCTGCAACACTGCCATGGATTTGGAAATAATCAGCTTATGCGGCTTAACGCCGCCGGTCAACTGGGAGTTGGAGAGCGATGTGTCGAGGCTGATCGCCAAGGTATAAAGTTGGCCTTCTGCCGGTTGGGCACAGTCGACGGCCCTTGGCAGTACAACGAAAAAACGAAGAATCTCCTGCACAGAGTTTACCAAAAATGCATGGCCCTCCATCCACAGACTCATCAGCTCTCGCTGTCTCCCTGCGACTCTAACAATGCGTACCAGCAATGGAAATTCAAACCTATCAAACCAAACTGGTAGAATTTGTGGGACTAAGTAGGGTAAGAGTTATTTGTAAAAGTTAGCATTAAATGTTCTGCTCTTCCAGGATCGTCAGTATTTTTGTTTTCTTTTGTGTTAATTTCATTGTGACCTACAGCAGGACATTTTTTGCTGTGGTTAGATTTTAAGATTAATTATATCGATATAATACAGAAATCTCCCGATTCTTGGTGGTGCTCCTTTTGAGACTTTTAGCCAAGGTGACTACTTTGCAAGACAAATCGAATTTAATTGTATTTTTGATGCCTTTTGCTGATTTTTTTACTTGGATATATAAAACGTTATATTTGTTGTTTGGATTGTGTTTTTGAGAAATTTAAGAAGGATTGGGTTTTTGATAGATTCTGCCAGCAGATTTTTTATTTTAATTAAGTAAAACTTGATACGTACTTAAATAAACTATTGAACAATAATTTTTACTAATAATTTGGGTCTAGGATTTATTTGAGTGGTACTACCTGATATTATGTAATAACTATTTTCCGAAAAGTTGTGCATGTGATGTGTGGATTTTAAGAAAGGTAGAGACAGAAAGTTTAGTCTTGTAGTAAGATGTATAACCGGTGTATTACCTAATTTGACAATCTAATTATTTTGAATTAAACTTGAAAGTTGTGAATTGTAAGCAGTATCAGTTTAACTTATTTTAATTTTTAATCTTTCTGTTAAAAATATCTAATAAAAAAAATCTATTCCAAGTACATATATACATATGTATGTAACCATTAATGGGTCACATATTAAAGGATTTGAAACAAAGCAATTAGATTTCGAGACAAACCAATATAAAAAAAAGGCGCTGTTGGAACCAAAACACGCTGCGCCGATACCAAGTAACATTTTTTCTTCAACTTGTGAGACACATTTTTACGTTATCAATTTTTTTTTTTTTTTTTTATATTTCGATTGAGATAACACCTTAATTTTCTACAAACAGTCAACTAGACGATGTTTGCCTTAAGCAAACGGTAACAGGTGCTAATACTTTAAACTGATGAATAATCAGTTAAATCGTTTTAGGCGAAGAGAAACTGTCGCTGTCGCCTTAAAATTTCATGCCTTGCTTTAACTTTCAAAAGATAAATTTCGGCTGAAAACAAATTCTCAAAAATTCGGAAACAATTATAGAAGTAGAAAATTTTTCTTGCATTACTCAGAATTCATTCTCTCACAATCATGTTTACCAAACTTCGTTTTAATTTTCTAAATTTCTTCTAGTTTCGTAAAACTCGTGAACCGATTTCGTTATTTCGTTTTTTTTGTTGGAAAACTTAGGTTTGCCTGAAGGCACAGTGATAAGTATATGAAAGCGCTTAAATCCGGCGACAAAATTAAGGTTTACTAAAATATCATAAAAGTCTTCTTTATGGCTCTGCATTTTAAATATTCAATGTTAACTCCAAGGTAGTGTTTTATTATATATATATATGTATATACATATACATACATAGATTCAGAATCATTCGAAAGCATTAAAAATATCAGAAGCTCTCAAGTACAAAATATATATCTGTTTGGAATTATCCGTAGCTATATAATATCCCAAGATTTTACCAGATATTTGTAGTTGGGAAGTTCATTGACAATCAATTTGGTTTTTGCGCTCACATTTAATAATTTAAAATGAAGAACTCACCGCGCACCAACGCTTAAAACTACACATTTCCCATCGCTTTCTTCTCGTCAACTTAAAATTCGTTTAAAGCTATAACCTTGCATTTTTACTTTAAGAGCCTTATTAGGTCCACTGTAATTTAAATTACATTTAAGTGTAGGTGAATTTTATTTTCTGTTTTTTGAATTAGTTTTTTATTATATATAGCCTATTAATTCCGAACACAACTTTCAAGCTTATCTTATTTTTGAATTTATTGAATATATTTTAAAATAATTTAGTTCTTGCCTTTTTGTTCCTTTGGAAAATATGTTATATACATACATATATCAGAAGCTCTACTTACTTTTTCCTCCCCTTCTCCTGCCTTTTCCTAGTGGCAAAACCGAACGGCACTAAAAGAAATTGTTATATTTCTTGAATTCTTCAATGAAATTACATACCCCATTTGTTAACATTGTGCAATAAACGTTAAATAACAAAACGGATATTTTAAAAGCAACATAGGAACCAACAACAATCATCTTAGGGCTAAAGCGAAACTTTTATACATGTAAAACAATGTAGGCCTGTAAATTGAACGTGTTTTTAATGTAAAATTGTGATAGAAAACACAATGAATGTTTAGAAAATTATTGTCAAACTAAGGCAAGTGTTACAAGCGTTATTTGAGCGTAAAAGTGCTCCGCACAAAATTTATGCATACCTGCATAAATTTTTTACTCTTTTTATTTAAAGACTTTACACAAAAGTATAAAACTATTGACAAAAGCAAAAACAAAGAAAAATTATTGTAAAATTTTACTGTTACTGTAGGTGTATGTTAATATAAGCATAAGGCGTTTTAAAGGACTTAAATGGTTGAACTACATGGAAAATAATTTTATTGTAGTGGAAAGATGAACAATACATTCCATTCGTAGGTTTAAGAACGTTATTTTTAAGTTTCTAGCTGCCTATTTTTTTTCTTTTAAAATCCGGGTTGTCGGACATCCATATCACAATTTTCATCATACGTATACCCTTGTCCTATCTTAGTTTTGAACGTACTTTTTGCAAGAAATAAAATCATGTTTTCGTTAAATTAAAATTTCAATATGGCCTTTGATTTTTTCAAAGATTTGATAATAATATATGATAGATATGTATTTTAAACATGCTAAGGTACTGAAATGTTTCTTAAACATCTTTGTAATGCAACTAAATTTGTGAAAAAAATTCTCAATAAAATAAATTATATTAATTTAATAATCCTTATACATTTTCAAGTGCTGCTACTGTAAGAGCCTATGGGTTAAAAAGTGCATAGATATTTGCTAGCAATCTTATTTTGTATATGATCAACTGCTCTCTTCTCTCTTCTAATCATGCTAGCTTATGTGGAAATCAACTTCAAACGCAATAATTCTCACAAAAATTTTGACACTACTGTGATTTAATATTTTTCGTAGAAGTTCCGATAGCATACATATACATATGTACATTTCATACTGTCATTTAAAGGCGGCATCAGTCCTACTAGGACTGGTAAATTTAAGTTTTACTGCACTTTTTTTTATGCATATATTCCAAAGTTCTTGCAGAAAGTACAACCTGTAGTGCAAAATAATTTAATCACAAAACGCAATAGCAATGCTATACCTTTAAGGCATTATGGCAACACCTGAACCATATATGTACGTATCTGTGCCTTTCTGTAACTGAAAACTTTCAGTAGAAGATAAGTCTTCTTAATGTAATATAATTTACAATAGTCGCATTTTATTTACTAATTGTACTAAAATAAATTGATAATTTTAGCCCGTAGACAAATAAAACATGTTTTATATATAAAATTAAGTGTTTTTAATTGTATTACCTTAATGTATATACATATTTCCCCGAACTTGAAAAATGCCTGGTGAATTAAGGCGTGAATTAAAAATGTATACACCAGTACTACCTACCACTCCTTGTTTCAGAATTTTATAGTTTAAAGTAATTAATCAGTGAGCAGCAAGCCTTTAATTCATCAATTTTTTGTGATTATGTTCTCAGTTTAATCCAGATATTTATTAAAAAAAAAAAACAATAGCTTCTTGTAATTGGGAACGTAGTAAAAATAGCCACTTTTGAGCAGTGTTTTCGCCAATTACGTTTAGGATAAGGGGTTACCAAAGATACTTATTTATAACTTTGATTCAATCACAATCAAATTGAAATAGGATTATACATTAAAGAGACATGGACATGTGGGACCTTACCACAGTGTTTACGACACCATAATTCCTGTTTTTGTTCTACAGATATGAAATTTAGTTTTGTATGCTGAATTAGGCATTCGTTTATTATATGTACCTAGGTTTATAAAATGTAATATTACACAAAAACTAAACGAGGGAAATTTCACACGTCCAAGATAATTTTAAATAGACTGTAAGATAAGAAACTGAAAATATAAGATAAAGTCATGATAAAATTTCCTTGCAGAAAATTTTGTAATATCTTTTAATGATGTTAAAATACTTTCATTTTTGTGCCTGTAGCATGGCGTTTTAAAGATATTATATAAGGTCTGAGATAGTAGCACAAATAATTAAAAACACTTTCCACACCATTTCGATTAATTAAAATTATTTAGTTAGGACAATCATAAATTATTTTTCATAAAAGACCATTTAGAGAATGAGATTTGCGAAAATAATAGTTGTGTTAGATATTTTAGATTGCTTATCAAAAACTGAATCAAATAAATACAGATTGAGATCATTGCATTATTCAGTGTTGCAAATTGGCAGTCGTAAATCACTGTGGTTATTATAAAAATGGCTCGTTGTATTGCTCTACTTTTCCTCGTTTTGGCGGTGGTCTGCGCTACCGTTCCTGAGTTCGATCAACTCGAAAGTTCGGTTGAAGTTATCGAGGACATGAACACTTACCTTGCCGAAAATCCTGATGCTCAGTTGATTGATCTTCAAGCGCAAAATATTCCTTTTGCAAAAACTCGCTACACTTTCGGCAAACGTGTTCCTGGTACGTTCGGATTTTAAGTCAATCTTTATATGATGTAGTAATAAATTTTTACGTATAGGTGACCGTCTTCTTGCTCAACGCAATGATAACTTCAACTACGCAAGAGTGCAAGATATTAGCATTAATTTGAACTACCCTCAAAATGGCGTTGGAGCTATTGTTAGCTACTTGGACGTTAATCTTGAGTACGACTCAAATATGGGAAAGCTTATCCTCATGGAAGGAGGTATTGGCCAGAGGAAAATAAAGATCGTTATTGAAGCTAAAGCCGTAACTCATTTCGCTGCTAATGTCACCCTTTGGGGTTATTAAACATTATAAATTGCAAATAAAATTTACTAAAAAAAATTATGAAATTTTGAAACAGTATTCCACAGTTCCTTATTTTGTTATTTCTATACTAAAAAAAAACGAATGATTTCAAAAATTGATAATTTCAAACTTATATACATACAATACATATACATGTGTATGTACATAAATTCTTCACAAGAAATTTGGCAGAACGTTTAGGACATTCAAAAATGGAATAATATTTTATTAAATACATAGGGTAAATTAAAAGCACCCCTTTTATCTAAAAAGTCCTAAAATTAGCTGTTTTTTACGTCATTCCAGTTGGTTACAAATTATCGTGTAATGGGTCACATCTTTTTATGTGCCAAGTTTTATATAATTTCATTTAATTTCAATGTTCTTTGCTGATCCTTTTCTGAGGCTACAATACAAACAAACACGTTAAATTTGTGCTTTGGTTATTAAAAAAATCGATTTTATAAATAAATAATAATAAAGTATGTGTGGTTTTGATTTCTCAAATTAGGATCCGATGGATTTCTTAGCAACATTTTTGAGTTTGGCTTTTTATATTATATACTTACATATGTACCTATCTTTTCAGTTCAGATCTTTATGATATACACATGGGCAGACAAAAGAGAAAAATTTATATGTATAATATTTTGAGATAAAATATCTTTTATTTCTCTTAGGTGTTTCTATACAATACAATGTAATTGGATAGTTGCTTCGCAAACATTGTCCCAAATATAGAACCTTTCTTCACAAATTAATTAAAGTTAATTGCGAACTACTTGAGATGAGCGTAAAATATTAATTTACATTAGACAATTGAGGTGAGTGTTCAAAATGTACGAGATATTGAGCATTGCATAAGATTCCATTATCAGTGATAGGATCAAATAAATAGAGCTCATGATCGCTGGTGCACGCAGTGTAGTTTCTTTGCAGTTGCCAATCACTGAATTTTCTAAAATGGCTCGTTTTATTGCTCTCGCTTGCCTTCTTTTGGCAGCAGCTTGTGCCGCTGCGCCTGAATTTGACCAGCTCGATGGATCGATTGAAGTTGTTCATGACATCAAGGACTACCTTGCTGCTAATCCCGATGCTGAGTTAATTGAGCTCCAAGCTCAAAACATGCCTTTCGCAAAAACTCGTTACACCTTTGGAAAACGTGTTCTTGGTATGTCTAACGTTAAGTCCAGATTATTAGATATGGTAACTAACTTATCCGTACGTATGTATAGGTGATCGCATCCTTGCTCAACGCAATGACAACTTCAACTACGGAAGGATGCAAGATGTTCGTCTTAATTTGAACTACCCTCAGTACGGAATCGGCGCAATCATTAGCTATCTTGAAGTTATTCTTGAGTACAACTCCAACATGGGAAAACTCTACATCGTCGATGGAGGCATCGGTCAGAGGACAATCAGACTCGTCATGGAAGCTAATGGAGTAACTCAATTCTCCGCTAGCTCAACTCTGTGGGGTTATTAAATGCATAAAGACCAACATTTAAGAATATCAAGAAAAAAAAATATACATATTATGTATATATAAATAGTTGTATTTATTTTGGGGTATTTGCATCAGCAATGCATCATGATTTTTACTTTATAGCTGTTTTACAATCAAATCTTGTATAGAATTTTCACCCACTTCCCGCTAATCTATTGAGTTGAAATTTTGCACACGTTTGTAAGTCCCAGGACAATGTAATATATAATATCTTTCTAAATTCAATATTTCTGACGCCTCCAAAATGGTCGATTACCTTTTGCTTCATAACCCCTTTGATATGAGTGCCTATCACCAATAATGAAGTTTGAATGAACGTTTACAACTGCACTCTCATTCTCATCAACGATTTGATATAAGATAAGATTAGATTCTCGCTTTAACATGGAAATGTGCAAAAAAATTTAAACTTAACTTATCCACGTTCAGAATTAAGATAAGAAATTCATAATAATGGTTTCAAAAGACTCTAGGTAGGAGCAGTAGTACTTTGTTTCTAACATGTGTATTGATTGAGAACCACAAAAAGTAATTTAAGGGTTGAAATGGCCCGAAAGATGGTTTCCTTTTCGTTTATTAAAAATTCTCGATCAATGGAGTTTGTAATTCTGGCTCATTCATTCATTTGATATAATAGTTTTTTTGCTTTAAAAATATAAAATGCTTTCTAAGGAAAGTTTAATTTCACAAAGTTATTCATTATTCTACCCTTAAAAACTGAAATGAGTATAATAACTAACAAAATAAAGTTGTACTGAACAAGGTCCAGATCTCATCAAACTCCCTTAATGATTTTTTAAGCACTTTTAAACAATTAAGAAAGGTGTATTAAATTTTATGGAAGACAGGAAATGCATACAAAATTTAAAATATTTACTTTTTAAGTATGAAAGTTGTATACCTGAACAATGGTTCAAAAATACGAACCAAAAATGGTTCAGAGCATTTCCTTATTTAGGTATAAGAAAATGATTCCAATATTTGTGATTGTAATTATTGACATTTAAATAATTAAATAAAAGGATGATGCCAGTAAATGTATGGACTCTGGTACCCGGTCCAATAGCTATGTGTAATACATCGTTGGATAGCTCTTTTTGAGCTGAATAGAAGTTACTATGGCGCCTAGTTCCAAATCCTTGTGTGTTCAGAGTTATACCGTATTATACATGTCAGTTTTAACAATAGCCAAATAACGTTTTTTCATAATTCACGGCCCTTTTTAGCTATGTGTAATACATCGTTGGATAGGTCTTTTTGAGCTGAATAGAAGTCACTATGGCGTCTAGTTCCAAATCCTTGTCCGTTCAGAGTTATACTGTACTATACATGTTCTTCAATACCATTTAATACGACGTAATAGTAGACGATGAATAAAAAATGTTTTATTTTAATGAATAAATAACAACTGAAAATACCTTATCATTTTGTCTTGTTTACATTTTATCATAATGAGCAACTATTAACAAAATCAAAATTCAAAGGAGCGTTGTAACGTAAAAAAATTCCTACTGCTTAAGGCTATATTACTCCGATCGGATAAGGAATCAAGACAAGCGCTAACGGAATTCTTGATTTAACCGCTGATACCTTTCTAATGATATATCATTATATATATCAAAAAATAGTCGCAAAATGGTAATGAGAAACATGTATAGCACAGTATAACTCTGAACGGACAAGGATTTGGAACTAGGCGCCATAGTGACTTCTATTCAGCTCAAAAAGACCTATCCAACGATATATTACACATAGCTAAAAAGGGCCGTGAATTATGAAAAAATGTTATTTGGCTATTGTTAAAACTGACATGTATAATACGGTATAACTCTGAACACACAAGGATTTGGAACTAGGCGCCATAGTAACTTCTATTCAGCTCAAAAAGAGCTATCCAACGATGTATTACACATAGCTATTGGAGGGGGGTACCAAAATTTGCATCATCCTTTGAAGATCGATTTGAAAAGTTACTGGTACGCACTAGTAATTAATTACTTATTTTATTCCAATCTTAATCATCGAATAAATTACTTAAAAATAGTTCGGTAAATGGGGTAAAAGAAATACGTAGGTCCCAAATCACTCTTGTTCCTTCGGAAAATGCAATTTTAGGTCCTCTATTCTTAGCTCGTAGAACTCTGAAGTCTTTCGTCAAAATTCGTATATCACGAATCTTAATTTGCAATTTTTTCATTTATTAATCTTTTGACACACTGAAAGTGTATTCGTGACTTCTTTTAAACTTAAATCTAAATGAAATAATGCAGTGTTTTTATATTATGACACAGACTAGGTTTATAACCGATATGTACAATGTACATATGTATAAAAGGAAAAATTTTATAAATAAACCTTTTTGGAAAAACTTAATAACTAGATCAGATTTGTCATTTATAGTATGTGTATATTTTGAAGTAGGGCCATTGATCAATCATATAGAGTCTGAGTGATTGTTATTATTTTCAAAATATACCTAGAATTCGTCAATTTGAAAGGAAGTACTTTCGAGATAGCAACGGGAGTACTATTTCCTATCTTTTCACCTGTGAGTTTCAAATCAATACAAAACTAATTAGTCAAAAAGTGTAGCTGGAAAATTGATAAACTCGATAAATCAAAAGAATTAGGAGCACTTGAGCGCAAGAGCTGTGAAACGGTCCGATTTCCGAGAATGGTCGAGATTTGTTATCAGATATCTGAAGCGATTCAATGAAATCATATACCCATTCTCCAGGTATAAATACAGATTGTGGGTATTGTTTTCTTCAGTGTAGTACAGTCTCAGCTGCAAATCACGAAACCGAATTAAATCAACTAAAAATGGCTCGCTTTAACATTGCCATCGCCTGCATCCTGTTGGCAGCTGTCTGCTCTGCCGCACCAGGCGTTGAGAAACTTCAAGCTTCTGTTGAATTTGTTGAAGACATCACCGCATACCGTGCCGAGTATCCTGAAGTTGATTTAGTTCCTCTTGAGGGAGAAGTGCAGCCTTTTGGACAAATCCGTTACACATTGGGACAACGTGTTGCTGGTAAGAAAAACCAAATTTATTTTTTTTAAATAATAGTGATATTACTTAGATATGTCGATATAAGTACATATGTTATTACGAATACTTTCTACATTTTTTATTATCACAAATAATTAATAAAAATTTAATTTTCCTTATTTAGGTGATCGTGTTGTTGCCCAAGGTAACAATAACTTCAACTATCCAACTCTCCAGGATGTCCGTCTCAACTTGAACTACCCACAAAGTGGAGTTGGTGCTGTTGTTTCATTTGTTGAAATCGTTGTTCAGCAGACCTCTAACGATGGAAACGCTTACATTTCCGCTGGTGGAATTGGCCAACGTAACATCCGGATTGTTGTTGAAGCCAGACGCACTCAAAGCTTCGCCTACAGAGCCGCTATCTTCGGCTATTAAACGTGATAACGAAAATGTAAATTGAAAGCTTGTGAAACAATCAATTGAAAAAAAAACATCTTTATTTCTTATCAATTTCATTTTGTTCAATTTTAAGCGATTACCTTAAACAATCTTAAATACAAAGTACGACGTTAAGTCGAATTATTTTTGTGAGAAACGCAATCCAATTGTTTTTAACTTTGATTATCATTATTCAGTTCGTTGTCCTTTTCGATTTTCTTTTTATGTATCTCATTGTCCAATATTCAAATTTATGATTGGAGCATTGTTAAGTTGATAACAAATAAAAACTTATCAAATTAACATTTTTACCATTTCAACAAATTTAATGAAACAAAAAAAATACAAAATCAAGTAAAAACGTACAAAATAGAGTAAAATCCATTTATTAGCAATTTAGAAAACTGACGACAAAGTTCAAAACATTGGGGCAAATGATGGTGTGGTATTCTTTGCGTAGTGTATTCTGTTCCAAAACACGTTCATACGATTTTCAGTAAAGTTAGTAAAATACACAAATGCTTAGTTATCTTACATAGAATATGTCTTTATTTGATAGTTAAGAGTTGAAAAAAAAGCGTAGCCAGAGTGGGATACATTTTAATTAATTATTTAAAAAAATTTAACTTTAGGGAATTTTTTATGAGTATCTATGATTACAAATCCTTCACAATTAGGTTTCAAATCGATTGAATAGAAGCTGAATAAATTAGAACAATAGAAAACTCAAAAACTTTTGAATTGACTGCACTGCATCGCCTAATTTTGCTAAGTCCAAAAAGTCTGTCTAAATTATCTATTTTTCTGATTTTTTCCGCATAAAATTTTCCATGAGTAAAAATAAGCACCCCATTAACCCTAAATCCGTAAAAAATCTGGAAAGTGATCCATCGAGTTATTTATTATTCATATTAACGAATGGATTGCAACTCGTCCCATTCCATTTGCTTCGACGATGTGCCTACAACTTCAATATTTTATCACAGCTAAGCAGACTGTTTGATGGGAAATCGCGAAGTTTTTCCGTGCTGTGTGAAAAATGATTTATGAGTAGACGGCTTAAAAGCCAAAAAGCGTTAGCTTATTTTACTATTATACGTTTATGGGTTCCATTTAATATTGAAATGGCACTCCCCTGCGAAAGATCACTTATAATACTAAGGTTGTAATTTTGGGAATAACCACCGAATGACAATAGATGAAAAATGGGCAATATGCAAATTTAACAACAAGTTTAAAGTTGTTTGAATTCCGACAGCTTTTTTGCACACATGATAGATAGATACCGTCTGTTTCGCAGTTATATTATTTTTCACTTATTGAGATGAAAGGTATAGAGTTAAAGATAAACCAAAATTAAATAATTCATAAGAAATGATATCTTTTGAAAAAGAAAAAGAAGAAAAATACTTACTTCTTTAGGTACTTACCAGATCGAGTGTAACATTTCACTTAATGTGGGTCTCAATATTTTTCTATTAAATGTTTACCTTCGCTTCAAAATTGTGTTGAAAAATAATTATGAGTAGAAATTGTTCAAAGAGCAAAACATTAAAACAATAAAAAGATATTAGAAAAAAGTAAAGTAACTAAAAAGGCGCTCGTTGCCTTATTTGCGTTGCGTTGTCATAAATTCATGGTATATAAATGGAAGAGGAAATGTAAACATATTTAATTTATTTTGTTATTTGAATTAATTGTACTTCGGGTGCGTGATTTTATTTTGTGAAATAAATAATAATAATAATTTAATCTCCAATGCAACAGCCAATCACGTTTAACTATTCTGCTCAAGACATGACAAAGAAAAAGAAAAAGGACACCCAACAGATGAATGAGTGATTTCATAAATGATCCAATTTTTTTTCTTTTGAGATATACATACCTTCATTACCCTAAATATTCATACATTCGAACATCTTAAAAGTTTTTCTAAAACTGGCTGAAATATTAATCATCCATCTATTAATAGCAAAGATAAATGGAAGGTGCAATAAAATTTCTTCTGGTCAAAATTCCAATACTGTTTCTAACCGGAAATAGCTAAGAATTGAATAACTTTTCTTTTCAAGGCTTAATTGTAAAGGAACGAATATGATATGATCGTGTAAAACCCATTTATTGGCGATTATAATACTCAAGGTACTTTCCGTGGGAAAATGACTATCCTCTCACATTTCTAATGCAAAGATAAAGCCACGCGTACAAACAAAGAGTTTAGAAAATTGAATTCTTATACACACAGTTTGATTACGTAAATTTTACAAAAGCAAACAATTTTCATTAAGCCTTACAACAATTTTTTTGAACAATTTAAAAAAAAGTCTGTAACGACAGAGCCCAAAATATTTGAACAAGAAGTGGCGCCGCGCCGCATTCTCTGCGTAGTATCTCATTTTATACAGCACATTTATAAAATTGTCAGTAATGTTTATGGAAGTGAAAGATAAGAAGAGAGTAAAGCAAAGCAATAAAGGATTCCAATATGACTAACAATAAGCGTAAAACATATGTTGAAGCTCTGTGGCATCAGTCGATTCGGTCAATTGCTGTAGTATAACCGACCAAAATAGAGGGCTATTAAATGGTTATCTTCTGTGAGTTAACATACCATTAGAGGCTTATCGAAACTGCACAGGTAGTTTCTTGATAAGATTTAAGATACTATAAAATTTCAGTACGTATTAAGAAATTTTGCAATTGGTTACAAAACGTATCAAGTCGACTGTCTTGCCCGGACGCTTTTTGTGATATCCTTCATTAGTATCTGATGAGCGCGCAGTTAACCTACTCGTCGTAAATAAACGCTTGTTGGTTAGAAAATCGATCTTTTTGTGACGTACCTAGATGACAACTGGTAATCATTTTAAGTCCATTATCAGCACGTGCTGTTATCAGCTATCAATTGATATAAAAGATCGGTATCTCGCCGTATATATGAAGACTCTATTTTTAGTGCGTATTCAGAGTTAATTGGAATAATTTTGAGAAATTTCGTTTGTCCACCCCCAATGGCTATGTATCGTACATTTTGTTTAGTTTTTGTGACGTTGGCGACAGTCTGCACCTTCGATCTTGATACCGTCCAGTTTCGTGCACAACTCCTCAATGGAGATATCGTGGTGGTGAATGATACGACTCGATTTCAGAGGAAATACCCAAATGTGACCTTGAGTGCAATGATGCTCAAAACGAAGCTCGTCAAGGGACAAATTAATTATCAACTCGGGAAAAGAGTACCTGGTACATAATTATTAATTGGATTAAGGTTTTGGTGTTAACACTCATTGTATGAATATTTTTGCAAACAGGTGATGAATTAGTGGCGGAGAAGGCTGATAAAAGAAGCTTTCCAGCGCCGGAAGATGTTCAAATTGTACTCAGATATCCGAAAGAAGGTGAAGGCGCTACCGTAACACACGTGAATATTGTGGTTGATCAGAGCTCTAACATTGGAGAAGGATATGTTACTGATGGTGGGATCGATCAAAAGTTTATCACCATCCTCCTTGAAGCCAACAATACTATGCACTTTTCGTTTTCAGCGTCCATTTTTGGATACTAATTTAAAAAAAGGATTAAAGTCCTGTGATTAGTGGAGTATCTTGTTTTATTGATAAACTACTCACCTTTTAAGGGAGTGTAATGCAATGAAGGGTGATATTTTATTTTAATATATTAATTTTAGTTAAAAAAAAAACAGTGTTATCTATTTCGAATAATTCATATAAAACTAATAACCTTTTCTGTTACAAAATGTTGTACACACTTATTGTTCAAGGTCATAAGGTCGAAGCTATTAAAGTAATTGAAAATTTGTCATTAACACAACATTAATTTATGTATAAAGACAAAGTACGAAGCTACTTTAAACAATTTCACAAAGCCCATTGTGAATGATTCCCTATTTAAGGGTGAATATATTATATTTTTGAAGATTTTAACTTAACTAAAGATGTTCTTTACATTATAATAGATATATTAACCGAAGATTTTTCTTATACATAGTTAGTTACACTCACCACCGACTGCATTATCTCAATAAAAAATTGATGCTTATATAAAATGCACAATTGGCCTTCGTTATCATTTGACTGGATTAATTTGAACTTACATAATATAAATGGACTGGCACGAATACACATATCTTGTATAATGGATTTACTTTTTAAAATGTTCCACAATGACAGTTTGAGAAATGGCAATAGAATCTAACTCGAAAGTCAGTAATCCTAATATTAAATCATATAGAGGTACATATCTACGATTTGACGTATATAAATTATGATTTATTGGTTTTATTAATTTACATATACATATGTACATTATTTCTATGCTTTGGGTCCGCTTTCTAACAAGTGCACTCAAGTACTAAAAAATGATATAAGTATATAAATAGAAGATGTATATGTATAACTATGTATAACATTACTACATTTCGTGAGTTAACAGTTTTTACTGTACTTATATATGTACTATTCTATATAAAAACTATTGACATAAAAATTAAAATCACAGGATAGCTCAAAAAATCTCTGATAGGATGGGCCTACTAATATAAAAGGGAATTTGAAAGTATGTATGTATGTACAATCATGACGTTTCGTTTTCATCGATATGCTGCGCTGACGTATTATCCTTCTTAGCATGGTAAGTGTCCAGTTTCTGGTCAAACAAAAAATTCATAAAAAAACAATAAAATGTAGGTAGGATTAAAAGCTGGCCAGTACTTTGCACCCAAAGAGCTATAGCGGAAGTTTAGTTCCTTATTTGAGAAGAGATTATAATTTAATTTAATTTAATAAGCGAGAAAAGATTTAGAGCATTCCTGCTCCTACCATTATAAATTTCGCAACATAAAAAAAGCAGCATTGAGACGAAATTCCTTAAATCTCTTGAAGATGTAATTAACTCTTTATTATCACTCTCTTGAGTCTATTTCAAACGAAATTCTCCTCATGCTTGCGTTGGTATTTAAGTTATTTTCCTCTTTGTGAAACACTATAAAATACTTCAGAAACACCATAAAAAGTAAAAGAGTTGCAAAAATGTTTGTTTAAGTTTGTTGCAAATAGCTTTGAGTAGATTGCTTGATTTACTGAATGGGTTTTTAACACTAGAACATCCAAGTGCGCAAGCTTGTAATTTTAACAATTTGTACACCGTGAAGGTAATAATTAAAACATATTTGATTAGAGAGCTTGAATTTGTTGCTTTTAAAAATATTAAATTAAGTAGAATTCAAATGTATGGGAGTGATTTCATTCCTCAGACACTTTCAGTCGATATGGCAGTTTTTGTTTTATTTTTAAAGTTGGAATGAAGCGAAAGACAGTATCTTGATTATCGAGTTAAGTTGAGTTGGGTTTATTTCCAACTCCTCATTGGGTTCTTTAAAGCTTTCCCATTTTACTGCACTTTCCGCTGGACCAAAGTTTTCTTTCAACTCGAATAATAATAATATTCAGTACAAAAGCTCTACATACCTACATATGCAAATAAATTGCTTCCTCATTATCAATTCATCAATGTGAGTATTACTTAATAATATATTAATGTAATGATGTCAGAATAATTGTATGTTGAATGATATAAATACATATTATATTTCTAGAAAATCAAGTAAATTTGTTGGTTTATTGACGGAAATTCAGAGGTCATGCCTCACCCATCAATATACTACTTATCATTTCCGCGAACGCTAGACGGAAAGCTGTTGATTGAATATGAAAATGTAACTACTCTTTAATAACTTCTGAAGTTAGGAGAGCTTTCTTGTTTTTGGCCCCTCGGATAGATTAGATTTAACCACGATACTTTTAATAAGTATAACTTTGAAGAAATGCTAAAAATAATGTTATTATAATTATAAATCTTGGCATTCCAAAGTAGATCGCAGTAGGATTTTTTTTTATTAAAAATGTAAAAACAAAGCGATAATAAATGTTTTCAACGCAGTTTGAATTTGTTGCTTACTTGTGGGGAAAATGTGTTGCGATAACCTTTCAAGCGCATTTGGAAAAAAAACGCACGTCTTCTTTCTATGTTTGTACGTGCTATACCGGGTTTTTGTTTTTTTAGTAATTTAGGAATCGCGGTCATATACGATAATAATTAGGTAATAATGGTGTAGAATCCATCTACTGGTTCCTATGTCTCAATGAAGAAACGGTTTCATTAAGGTAATTAGCTTGTGGGAATCCCCGTAGAAGATAATTGTTAGGTTCGAGTGCTCTTCCGATAGCAAACAGATAGAATATTTAGTGTAACAAATAATGCAATGAGGACGTCACTCGTTGCAAAGCTTGCAGCACAAAATTTTTTTTTTCGCGGTCATTAGCGGATCTTCCGCGTGGCGCGAGATTCTTCGCGTATCAATGAAACCAGTCTGGACTGTGGGGAGTAGACACAATTTTCCTTTTTTCATTTATCTGGCTGTCCCCGGGGCAAATATAAGCGATGATTGTTTAGCTGATAGCTTCTCGATTATAAATATCATGTTTTTCGTTTTTGATGGTTTACGGCGGGCTGGACCATATTGCTTTGTCCAGAATCGCTTAATAGCGACAGAAGATTCTCCGGACAGGCAGTGCAAAGATACACGCGAAAAGAGGTGGTTGGAGTCGCACTTCAAATAGCGACGGGCGACGACAAAAACGAAGACGGTAGCTTTTTTAGGACTCTGAGATCAATCAGGTCAAAGAGCAGATTTCTGAGCTTTATGATGCTCAATCGCAGTTCTGATTAGTAATCAATATCGCGAGTGGGAATATCTGAAACAAGTTTCGAGTTCGTAAGAACCACCAGATGACCAGATGACCATTTCGTGGAACGGGTTTTCGCGGATAAGGTTAAGATCACCAGTAGTGTTTAAATAAGAATAATACGCAAACTTTACTCCACGTGAAGGCTTAGTTTGTTTTTGTCTATATTCTAGACAAACTCAACGACACCAAGCCTCAATAGTTGATTGATTTGGAATGGAAGTTGCGTTCTTCTTCACGCTAAACTGGGGTGTTTATTGTTTTGAATCGTTGTGACGATATTCAAAAAAGAAAAAAATTATTGTCACTGAAAAGATAGTAGATAGTGCAACTTAGCTTATACTAATCAGGTGTGCATGCCGGGGTGTTTGCTTAAGTGATATTTTTTAACGATCGCAAGTTCCTCCATATAATTCAGTTAGGTGTTATTTAAAAAGTTAGTGGTTACTGCTTGTTTCGACCGCCAATATGGTGACCTTCTACCGGCTCGGTGCCAGTCAACTGATAGTCACGCAAATATTTGTTGTCGTCTTCTTCGGATTTCCTCATGGCCATGTCAACGGATATGACTTATACGGTGAGTTTATTCTGGCGAAATAAGAAAACTTTTATGCACATAAGGTTCACCGTCGGGACTTTAATGAAGCACGTGCACATTTGGCGGACCGACGTGTGAAATACCTGTTTGATGGCGCTTGCACGTACTTCAAGTAGATTATTTATGACGCATAGTCGCGAAACAATCAAATTTGGAGTGCACTTCGGGTTCATATATCTATCTATTGGAATTCAATTAATTTTCTGTCGTCACTATTTCCCTATGTTGTTTTGCCGCCATTGAATTTGTCCACTTAGGACTTTGAGTATTATGAAGGCTGTTGTTACGTGATTCGAAAATAAATTTTCATTTTCGATTATTTATTCTACAGTAATCCTGCTTTAATATTTTGTGACCTATATTTATATACATATGTATGTAAATAAAAAAGTGTTTAAATTATTGTACAGAGATCTTAATCGTTATTTAAAATTTTCAAATTGTCCTGAAATATTTCTTAAAGAGGAAAGTTCTAAACTAATTTGCGATACAAGACCTCATTGTAGTTGTTTATTTGTTGATAATTATGTAATTAGCAGCTGGGAGTTCCCGTGAACTAAAAGATAATATTGTTATAGTTCAATTTTCTGACTTCCTTTTTGTTAAGTTTGTTTATAGAACACTTCTTTAAACAATGAAAAGTTAATGATTTTTAGTAATATGTTCTATATTTACATTATTCCTAAATATTTGAAAAATCGTGTTGACATTTAGATAGCAAGGTTTATCTGTCGGGGAAGAAAACAAAAATTACATTAAATCATTAAATTAAGTGATTACATATTCTTCTTGCTGTAAGAAAACAGCAGTCTGTTTAGTGTACAATGTACATCCCATTAAAACTTAATTGCACGAATCTTGTGTTCTGTATTCTTTCAATTTAGACTCAATTCTTATCAGTCATATGTAATCTGAATAGGTCATGACATCGAACAATATATTCGAAATTAAAATATAAAAGAAGAGTTGAATCAGGATTACTTTCTTCTATAGACATCAATCAATCAATTTTAAACTTTTTGAGTAAGTTCTTTATACATATGTACATACGCATGTATAACAAAGTCATTATATTATTATACATATATCTAAGCCGAAATTACGAATTAATAATAATATAATAGTTTAAAAAACTAAATAACACGCTTGAGGTGTGAAATTAAATTTGCAAAATTAAAATAGATGACAGTTGTAGCGAAATCTACAGGAAATCAATTTACCCCTGAGTTTTTTCAAATAACATTGAACCTTTGAAATAAATTGTTGATCCTGGCGATCCTGTTAAGGATAATGGAGCAAACTTATTAAATTATTGTATTGTCATCCAAACTAAACGTGTATATGCAAAATTTTAGCTTAATCGGAAACCGTGAAAAGGGCCAAAAACTTCCAAGATTTTTTTACATAGTTAGTGATTTAGTTAATTAGTTAGTTGAAGGTGAAGTTAATTAAAGCATGTTAAAAAAAAACTACATATACATATATTTTCAAATTTTTATACTAAAAATTACAAATAAACATTTTTAGGGAAGGAAATTACCCTTCATACTAACCATGTATAAATTACCTATATTCCTATTAAAATTAAAACAGTTATTAAATGTTATTGTTAGTTGCTGGTTTAGACTATTAGTAGTATTAAAAATATTCTAAAAAAAAGGTGCCATTTTAAAGATTTCAAACATTACTTTGAATGTCTTTTCTCTTTTCATGATATTTAAAACATCTTTAAGTATTGTTTTCAGAAAAACAATTTTAGACAGTTTACCATCTTAGGCTACCTATGTGAGAATAAAAGCCTATCCGTGTAATTACAATATATAACCGTTTTATAACCGTTTTAGAATAACTTTCACTTTTACTGAAACTGCCACATTTGGTTAACAGCAGGCTTAAACAATTAATAATTCAGAAGTTTCGCTTTTTATTTTTTGTTCTTAGTTATATCCTCAAAAAACGTACGGAAAAGTAGGCAATTCTAGACGAATCCATATATTTTAATGGTAGTCTTCAAATTATAGGTGGGTTTTCTTACTTTTAAGTTTTTTGAATAAAAAACTAATAAAATATAAAACGCGATATTTTTGGTGAAGGACCTATTAATTTGCCGTGATGATAATTTTGGAATTTTATCTCTTGCTTTTCCCAAAATTTGAAGAATCAACTAGTAACAGTGCTTGTGTTTATTAATCAAAAGGAAAGAAAAACCCAACTGGGGAATAGTTTGATTGAAATAATACAAATATACATATTTGTTACCATTTTAACTTTTCACGATCGTATCAAGTAAGCACATCCGAAAAATATAAAAAATATTACAAAAATTCAAATTCAGTCATATGTTAGTAAACATTGAGTACTCCATGCATATAGGAATAACGTTTAATAAAACTGATTGACTGACTGGAAATCGTTTTATGTTTTTACTTTATCTTATAGCCTGATACTTAGTTAAAATATGACGTACCAACTGCTCGCTGTACCTACTCGTGCGTCATATTTTCTTAAAATTTTATTGCAAATTCAAATCAACTTGGAGGGTGTGGCGAACTTCGAATCATAAAAATTAAGACTGGTTTATTTATTACACTCATTTCTTTGGATTAAGCACTCTTATATCCATTTTTCACAGTTTCTTGTTTTCTTTTTCGACAAAGTGACCGGACTAAAGAATTGACCAATATATCATTCCGTTCAACGATTTTAAGAACCGTAAACAACCGACTAAAATCTAGATTGACTTCTTCTCAATAGTGTCTGAGAAACTAATGCAAGAACGAATGAAATGTCTTTTGGAAGCTATAAAGCTCTATCACGCCAGTCAGATCCATATCAATATCTTGATTACTAGAAAATATGCGCAATATCGTGCAAAATAAAAAATTAGCACGTGACTTATCTAATGAAGACTTTTTATTCTAACGTACATATTCCAAGATATTTTCGGCCGAGCGTCACAACAACGGCAGGAGTAAAAAGAGGCGAAGTTAGGTCTACTGCAGCTAAACTTGTGGCCAAAAGCGCGAAGAAGTCATCGTCCGATGCTGACAAAATGAGCTACGAATCTCGACCAAGATTGAGAAGACCAAGAGAGAAGGCAGACAAGTTTCCTTCAAGTAATAGTTATCAAGAAATTATTTTTCGAGGAATCAGTCTTGAGAAGAAGGGCATTAACCGCGAATTTATGTTAACTATTAGGCATAAAATTGGCAACATTAGCTGAATTTTTTCTATTCGAGTCCTGATATGCATCAGTGTCAAATGAAAAAAATTGTCCAGCTTATTCTCCGGGTTCAGAATTTATTTCATTTTATCTAGTTTAGATTGATGTACATACATACCTACATAGGTACTTGAAAAGACTTTTCTGTTTCTAAAGTGATTTTTCAAAATGAAATAAAAGAGGTGACAAGGCTTAAGGAATTGGTAATTTGTGGGTATTTTATTAGATAATTAAAAATATAGAAACTCGTCAGTCCCAAAAATATTTAAAATTGACTTGCTTTTTTTCAAGTTGGTTGTGCAATCTAAAGAATGGTCGCCTTTTATTTGAAAAACAACAAATTCAAATAGCTTCGAAATTGAGTTTCGAAATAAGCTTATTCCAGCCTACAAAACTAACAACAACTCGCTTCGGTTTTCGTTCACTTCTGCTGCCATTTTGTTCTTTTTGTTTTAATAACAATTATTAACCCTCACTGTTCGGGGCGCGATTATTGAGGCAATAAATTGCATAGTAATTTTATTTGCTAGAACTAACACCTCTAGACAAAACAAGAACAGTGGCCGCCGGCTGCTGAGGTTGTTATCTTGTCGTGAGACTGCGCGGTCATTAAATTTATGGTTAAATATTGAATATCTGATACGGTCCTGAACACTTCGTAGCTTCTGCATGCGGAAGATAGCAGCCGCTTTATCGGGGCAATTAGTTTGCAAAGTGCTCTAATGTTCGCAAATAGTACGAGCTGTGATGCAACTATGGTTATCTCCTGAGCTGTCACTATTTTTGATTACTTTGTTAGTGGATTGACTTTTGAGTTTGTGATTATTAATAGACATACGCGATATCTTTAGTTTATATCGCAAAAAGGACTAAGTTCGAAGAAATTCTCAGCGTGAAAAGAGGATAAAGCTTGGCAATTCATTACTAAAAACCCAAAAAAATCAATATTTTTTTTGAACATTTATTTACATATATACTATTCAAGAAAATAGTGAAATTTTAGTGCGTTACTTAATTTCACGTCCGATGTTTTGTGTGCGCGATTTTCTAGTTTACATGATTTAACATAGCCCATATATGGTTGGTCTAAAATAAGGAAGAAAAATGTTCATTAATTGGAGTGTAGTTTGTTTTATTTCTTACTTCTATATTTAAAAAAATTAAATAAAATTGTAGTTTTTTTCGCAAATTTCGGGCCTAAAATCCACATTATTATTATCAATATTAATTATATAACAAAACATATGTTACCAAAATTGTGTGTGCGCCTCAAAGTAAAATTCCTCATGTTCAGATCAAATTTTAAGTTGATTATGTATAAATTTCAAATTCCTATTTCATTTTGTATACATAGATTTCAGAAGATTTAACTGTAGCTGACCGCTATGGCAATTAACGGATTAAGATTTCTATTAAAGGTAGTATCAGTGTATCAGATTAAATCAGAGCTTTGAATTTATTAATTAAAAAACGCAAATACAACTTTCTATTAAAATTTATAAATTAAACTCAAAAAGGATACAAAAAGCTACAGAATATTTTAGTTAAGTTTTTTTCCCAAAAACGGTTAAATTATATTAACTACATGAACTACCTTTTCCCTATTAAGATCCTGTGCTCGAGACTAAACTGTTGAAAAATGTCGACAGAGCAGCCTACTTGCAGTCCACCAAATCGATTACAATAAATTAAAGATGGCAAACTCTAGTATAATTGTGGAATTCCATGTTAGAGTAATTTAATAAAAACTTCTTTGCGCAGATTACAAAATATAATTGGGAAAGTTTAGTTTTGTCAACTTTTTTAATTTTGTGCAGCTTATTTTACAGCGCATTGCATTTTTCATTGAGGACAATAATTCCTCAAAAGGTTTTGTTTTTTTATCTCGACCTAATTAGTTATTGTTTTTACAGCATTTAGTCGTATGTAAAAGTAAACATTCTGATTGACGCCTTATCTTATATTGTTTTGAAAGTCAAACAGTTCAGTTTCATTGGATACATCTTCACGCTTAATTAAAAAAAAAAGAAAGCGATAATTAAGATAGTACCCATCTTCATGAAGTTTGTTTTTTTATTCTAGAAGGAAGTCCATGCAAGCTGACCGATGGCTCGCCAGGAGTATGCACAATAATCGATCAATGCATGTCAGTATATCAGGGATTAGTCAGTAATACACTCCCATATGCAGAGGTAGCGAAAAATCGATGTGGTTTTGTTAAAGCTAAAGAAGTAGTATGTTGCAAAGATCGTCAACCAGATCCAACGATTGGGTAAGCCGTTTAAATCTAAATTACTTACAGTCTATCAGTAGCACTAATAAGGACACTCACAACATTTTAAAGCATACTAATTGCATGTCGAATTAACTTTTCTATCGCCTTTTTTGCTTATATGGCTTTACTATCTACAGCAGAACCACTCCAAGGGTTACTACACAAACTAGAAGTGAGTTTTCAGAACATATATTTTCTGGAAAAAGAGATTCTAGTGGTAATGATGAGTGGCCCTCTGTCAGAAGACCACAAGTAGATAACAATATATTGAATAGTAGAAAAGTTGAAAGTGTTCAAGATCAAAACTCTTCTTTGGGAGTGGAAGAAAATGGTGATAAAATATCTTCAAGATTTTTTCTTGGAAATTTGTTTTCGGGACAAAATAGAGAAAATATGTATCAGAACCCACACGCTCAACAACAACCGATGAATATACGATGTATCAATTATGAGCCAACAACTACAACACCGCCTCCTGTTCAAATTGGTCCAAGAATTTTTGGAATTTTGAATTTTAATAAACCCGCTAAAACAACACCTCGTCCTTCGGTCCTGTCACCAGTACTTGATGTTTTGAGACCCATAAAAGAGATTCCTTTAAATTTTATTTCGTCAATTGGTAATCGGAGGAATCGAATAAATGTACAAGGTCAATTGAACATAAATCCGAGCCAATCTGCCACTTTTGGAAATACTAACGATTTGTGTGTTGACAACAACAACGGACTTATTCAGGGCGGTCCAAATACAAATAATTTTGTAAGCTCAGATTCTGTGAATACATATCAGGTACAAAATCCAAACCAAAATCGAAATCAAAATCAAGGTATTTGGAGTAATCCAAGCTCATCTATGTCTGCACCGTTTTTACATGCAAATCAACCTGTGACGTCAGTTCAAAATTCTAACCGAAACCCAAATCATAATATTTGGAACAATCCAAGTCCGCCAGCATCTGCGCCTTCTATGCCTTCATTTTCTGTGAATGGAAACCAACCAGTGTTACCTGTGCAAAATCCAAACATGAGCCCAAATCAAAATATGTGGAACATTCCAAGTTCTCCCATGCCTTTCACACCATCAAATTCAATAAATGGAAACCAGGCAATAGAACCATTTCAGCCTGTCCCTATGAAAAATCCAAGCTTCAGTGGCAACCAAAGTCCAAATTTTCCTATGTCTGTACCTTTTACAGTTGATGATTTTCGCACAACTACTGTGAAAGCTCTTATTGAAAATAATAAAAATTGGCACACAAATGAAAATTATGCATTAGAACCATGGATGGTAGAAGATCTTAGAACAACAACTGTTGTAACAACAACTTCAACTATTCGGACGCCTAAGATAGACGTTTCTCAACTAGAAGCATCGAGTATCCAAGATGCTTGGAAAGATTCAAATAGCACAGTGTCAAATCAACCAGGTAATCGAAACCCAGAGCCATGGAAGGTTCGACCTGAGACTAAAAGTGAACCTCTTCAAATTCCATCGAGTTCTGATTTTGATCCTTGGATGCTTGAAGTTCTTAAAGAAGATTCTTCTTCAACACAAGCTCCAACTAATCCGGATCGGCCAAAAAAAGATTCACCAATTATACCTTTGTTGAACGAATCCGAAAATACCACTAGTTTTGGCGATTCTGCTTTAGATCCGTGGATGGAAGAAGCTCTTTTAAGCGACGTTAAGTCGATATTGACTACAACACTAAAACCAAAAGTTTATGGTTTTGACAACTCTTCATCCAATATTGAAAAAAATTTTGGCTTTGAACCATGGATGCTCGAAGCTTTAAAAGAAACAAATTTAACAAGTTCGTCTTCAGACGGTGTAAACCGATCAAGAAAAGATCTTCCAAATGTTGACTCACTACGAAATTTTGACATTGAAACTACAACGAAAAAATCAGTATTTGGTGACTCTATTTTGGATCCATGGATGAAGGAAGCACTGCTAAATACAAATCAATCGAAATCAATGGAAACTTCTACTCTAAGAACTATGGAAACATACGCATTAGAAGAACCTCCAATACCTACTTCTAGAGAAAGCAATAATGGAAATAATACCTTCGATACCTGGATGCTAGATGCACTTCAAGAAGTAACTTCAACAACACCTACAATTGGTTCTGTTACTGAAGTCACTTTGCACCGCCTAACTAACGATACCCATTTAGGTTCATTGAAGAGAGAACCTGTGGCAGGTGAAGGAAATTCTTCTGACAGAGGATCGGATACTGAAAATGCACAATCTTCAAAAAGAGCTGTAGATTCTTGGCAAAATCATTTTCATTACAATGGGACTCGTTTAAGAGATCCTGATAATTCGAAACCCTTTTCTAATAGCTCTAATGCCTCATTCGCCTTACCATCTGAAGAGGAATCGGTATGGGAACATAAAATTGTGGCTAATAACAATAACTCATCACAGACACATAATAAAACTACTGAAGATGATGTGAATTACTGGATGAGTGAGGCATTAAATCAAAAAACAGAGCCAATTAATTCTGTTAAACCATCTAAGAGTCCGCACATTCAACGTAATCAAAATTCCCAAAGTAATCAGTCAGGGCGTGGAAACCTTGGAGTTGGTGAAACAATACCTAAACTACAAAATGGCACAAACAGGTGGAGGTTTTACTTCTTTATAAATTTCTAATTGCTATTCTAACCATTTTCGCTTTTTTCTTCATTAATGTAGCATAAATTTTGATCTTTTTAATGAGATATTTGATATCCCGGAGATTAGACCCACAAAGCCAATTGGACCCAGAACTAGTCGAAGAGCTGATGATGGTAAGTTTTGAAGAAGAGGAGGTGGCCTTTTGATTTTTGTATAAACAAGTCGATTTTTAGCTTGCGCAAAATATAGGGACGATTTTGGTGCTAGTGTCACCTACCACATTCTTGGAGGTATTGCTGCGTCACTGGGAGAATTTCCACACATGGTAATGTTACATTTATACAAATTAGCAAAGGTATAATAGAATGAATTTTATAATTTTTATTTTAAGGCGGCTCTTGGCTACCCATCTACTGCTGCTAATAGAGAATATGATTGGAATTGCGGCGCATCACTTATTTCTGATCAATATTTGCTCACTTCCGCCCATTGCATTACGCGAGACGGACCTACCATAGCAAGACTTGGGAAAGTTTCAATCGATACAGACGAAGATACCGCTATTGCTGCAGATTATCTAATTGATGTATGTTGTTGCTTTAATTTATTTAGAGTCTAAAATTCAAAGTATACTTTCATATTCATTGATGACGTTATGTCTTTTAGAATTGGTATTTTCATATAACTAAGGGGTTTGTATCCCATACGTATTCAAAATCCATTTTTAAATTGATTTTAATTAATTTTATTACGTTTTAATTAATACTGTAGAAAAATATTGCTTTCTATAAATATTCCACTACCATAGGATTTAAGCAGTTGAGGCCTTTCAATTTTATATTTTCATAGGCATTGGCTTATATAGGTTTATAATAAAACATAGTTCTAAAAGATGTTTTAAGGCAATTTTTTTACCATTTTTTTATGAAGACATCAGATAAAAATGTGGACCTAATTTTTAATTAAATGTGAATTGTGCATAGTCCATAGATAGATGTAAATATGGACAGAAAGACAGTCAGATATAGGATTCAAATTTATAATACCCCTCTTGAGTCGAGTATTTAAAGCTGATTAGAATAGTTATGACTTATGAGCACAGCACAAACTTTTAAAAGCTGATAAATTTTGAGATTTTTATAATGGAGATTACTGATTTATTGTATACTTTCAGGAACCAATTAAACATCCGATTTACACGAATGCTAGACAATATCATGACATTGCTCTTGTTAGATTGAATCGAAAAGTCAGCTATACGGAGAACATTCGGCCGGCATGTTTAGACACAAACCAGACTCCTTTGCCTGCAAACACAAACGTCGTAGTGACCGGATGGGGCACGATTTCCCTGCGCAGTATGATTTGGAAAGCTTTTATGAAAGAATTGTATTAAGTATTTCTTCTTGCAGCCCGAAGCAGGTCAGACGCCCTTTTGAAGGCGAATTTAACAACTGTAACCTTGTCTAGCTGCAATCAGTCCCACGCGGATTACGAGCACAATCGGAAACTGCCCAACGGTTTGACGGAAGCGCAAATGTGCGCCTTTGATCCAGACCTAGTTAAGGATGCGTGCGAAGGTGATTCCGGGGGACCACTTCAAATAGTTGATGACAGTGGGATGTCAACTATTTACGGTGTGACTTCCTTCGGAGTAAGTTGTGCTTCGAAGATACCTGGCGTGTACGCACGGGTCTCCAATTACGTGGATTGGATTGAGTCAATAGTTTGGCCGTGATATACATATCTATATATAACTTCGATAAGAATTTTATAAGGAATATAAGCTCGCAACACAGTCACTGATATATACCATAATTAAAGGGAAATAATTTATTTTGATGAGTTTATTTTTTATAATACGTATGTAAACCTCCTACAACACTTCCTAGATCCATACATACCTTGGAGGGGCACATGGCATACAATTGTGGAGCAGGCGCCATTTGTAGGAAATGCGCTGACCATCACGTAGCCCACGACCGGGAAGGAAACCTTGATCCCCATGAGAAAATGTATGTATGTGAGACGTTCTTTTTTCCATCGAAAATGACTTGTTCCCACCAAAATTGTTATTCTTCAAAAATATTTATGTTTTCAATTTTTTTTTCACAAAAATTCTTTTGACAATACAACCATTATAAAAATTTTAAAATTCCGTTTTTACTATTATTGCTTTTAACAAAAGCATTGTAACATAGTGTTATGGAGGTGTTTTGTGACTGAGGTGTTTATTTTTTATAACCATTCCAACAAAACGTGAAATTAAAAAAAAATCAAGTGATACTTCGATGCATTATGTATATGTTTTTAAATTAACGATAGCTGGGCAATAATTTAAAATCATTATATTAACGAAAAACGATGTACTTTTTTGTTTAACGAATCTAAAAATTAATCACTCAGATTGTCGGTAGAAAATAAGAACGTTCCATATACTAGTTATATGCAATGCGGAGACATGTAAACATCTGAAATATGTTGTAACTTTTGTTTGTCCCACCTGCGGATACCTTTTAACAATCAAGTTTTAAGTAAGTATCGAACAAGTACATAGGTCTTAATAGATCACGCAGCTTGTTTTTCCTTTTTTAGTGTTTTATTATTTTATAGTAATAAATTATATAATGATATTTTACAAGCTTGGATTCTCCAGAGGATTTACAAATAATTTTTCTTTAAATATGTATTACACTACAATTTTAAACCAGAGAAAATTACGCGGTCTGATCTTTTCTTTTGATATACAAGATGAAATATATTTTTGTTTAACCGTTGTGTTTTTGTTAATGTTTTTATGCATTTTTAATAAACCTGTCAAGTTCATAAGGAAGAATGTATTATCCAATTCGGGGTGTAAATCTTGGGGATTTGTTGCTTTCAAAGTTCTGTCATTATATAATAAGCTATAATGTGAAACATCGCTGGTCGACTGTAAAGCCACGTTCCTGGCACTTAGGCATAAAATGGAGTTCGTCCATATGCTGAGGTTGCGACAGGACTTCTATGATTGCGAAGAGAAAGGAAGCGCACAAATTACCAAAAAATACATCTTTTTTTTTATTTGAATCAGATTCAGCTGAGAAAGAACTGTTCTACTAAAGTTCAGGTCTCAGCGATATTGAGTAATAACAAATTAGTTAATGTAGATGATTTTATGTACTCGCCCCTTAATTTACACCTTCATTGCTCGGTTGCAGATTTCTTTTGTTAATATTTTACATTGTTTCGGAAAGAATGGAATAGCGGTTTTACTTTTCTCTTGAATTCCACGTGTTGACATTCTCAAGTTTTATTGCTGTATACGCATATAATTGTTCTAATACTTGCAACAACAATAACAACTTTAGCAACAAAGCCTAATACAAGAAGGCTAAAACATGTGAATAAAAGTAAGAACACTTTAAGAAATATAAACCACATAAACAAATAAATAAACAAACATAAGGAATAAATCCAGATCACATTGAGCCGAAGAATTATAAGAATCAGGTCTAGAATCCCCGTATATACTTATTTTATTATAACGATCATTTAAGAAATTTGATAAACACATTTAACGCTGTACTTATGTTTTCTACTTTCCTAAGATTGAAGTTATTTATTATCGATATTAAAGAAAATATATGTTTTTAGTTCGATTAATATCAGCCACAGTGCCTACAGATACTTAATTGTCGATGTTTAAGATACATCTGTAAATCATTAGAGAAAGTACTAATTAAAAAGGAATTTTCCTTTGCCTGGCAACGCCAAGCTCTAACAAACCGCTAAGCCAAATACATAAGTAGGAACCGTACATTCATGTCGTCTTTATTTATTTATCTGTTCAATCTTAACACTTAAACGCCCGGCATTGCTTTAAAGAAATAATTACTTGATAATCGATAAACGCCCGGGATTATTTCTGAAATGATTCTTGATTATGGCTAAATTTTTGCAATCTGCAACATGAGTAATGAATGAGTGAATGAATTGTTTGCCAAAACATTGTACGATAAAAAATGGTACACTTAGACACATTTTTTAGGGGTCGCTGGTTATTTTCGGAATTGTTTACGCACAGCTGGAAAATAATAAGCCGGGCGTTTAAGTGTTTAGCGCCCAAAGAGACTATGCGCAGTGCCTGTTTGGGCCGCAGCCACATATTCATTTGTAGAGCTTATGATAAGTCTACACGCGCATGAGCACCTGTTACAAATTGAAACAATCCAGAGTAGCATGAGACATATTTAGAGTCATCTATTTTCTATTTAACACGTAAAAATAATAAAATTTAAAATTCACTAGCAAAACATACTCTAGGCGTGGTGAGTCAAGGTCAAATTGGTTCAAGGGGAAGGGGTCACGTGGAGGACTTGTTTTCCTCCTCAAACTTTCCTCAGTTTTCGTTTCATCAATTGTCATTTGATAAGGCATAATATACATAGATAGACGTATAAAGCCGGCTTACTTCCACATGAAAAATATACAATCATACACATTACCTCTTTGTCCAAATCGGTGTGCCCCGACTCACGACGCCTAGTCTTCACTGGACTCAGTCTCTCCAAACAGTTCTTTTATATCGCAGTTTAAAAATTGAAATAATTCCAGGAAAAATAAAGTGAATTTATCGACATAGTGCTCACTTGCGTTCTGGAAAATTTTCGTTAAAGTTATTTTTCCAGAGTATCTAATCTTCAGTGAATTGAATGTTCTTACAAATTCTAGTGGTAGTAAACTACTTACCTTAAAATACATATATGGGGTGAGTATTGTGAGTTCAAGTATGTCTAATAAATGCTTTTGTTTTTCCTTGATAACAGCTGTAGGCTGCCCACAACACTTTATTGGAAAATTTGCTCAACAAAGGCTGATTCCCTTCGACCAATTTTTAATTGTTTGAATGGACCATTTACATCAAGGTTTTTTAAGCATCGAAAGCATCGAATTCTTTCTTAGAACAAAGCCATTTTACTTCTTCCTAAATATAAGCTTCCCTCCATTGGTATTACTTTTGCTCCACATTAGTTTATCTTTTGCACAGCAGCAAAATTTAAAAGTTTGTTTTCGTCATTTCCTCTACCAATCGAAGTTTTATTCCTTTTACGCTTTAAACTGATGAGTGATCGGCATTACATTTCATATGTATGTTTATGGTATGGCCAGATACAAGAAATTCGTGATCACTTCTAAATCTTCTTTTGAATGAAAAGAAGTTATGACCGTCGTGGAAAAATAGGAATTTTTATTTTGTCCTGTCGCTGTAAAATATGAAATGTTTGCAATTGATACAGTAACTGATGCTTACACTTTGCGTGTGACGCTTTTGTGGGATTACTTAAAATTGTGTTTTCGGTCTATGTTAATTTGAGCTATGTTATTATTGATACAGTCGGTCTCCATGGCCAATATTTCGGAGTGTAAATGTGAAGTTGCTTTGTCACACTTTATCTTATTTTGTCTTCTAGAGTGGGGTCCTGATTGTTGCACTTCATATTTTTGGGGGCTTACAGTATTTGAGTATTTCTGGTGACAAGTTATCAATTAATCGTATCTTTTTGGTAAGAAGATCATCCTTTCTGGTTTTAGTTGATTCTCTAGTCTGTACATATCCAGATTTGTAATACAGCGATAAGTGTTTTTTTCGTTCTTTATCTTGTCGTGCACAAATATATCAGGTTTTTTCAATTGTATCTTGACATCTGTTTTTATTTTAGCATCGGACTGTATTTCACACTTATCTCCTGCATGGAGATAAGTGTGAAAGGCCTTTGTGAGGCCTTTCAGCCGTCTCCCAACCTTATTGTGTTTACGAGTATAGTCAAATGATAGAATCTGCTCATATTCAACCGGTTTTAGTTTATCTCTGCGGTGAGAGTACTGTGCCTTTTTATCCATAATCTACAATATAAAAAGCAAATAGTTGATTTTTCCTGAGCTCATTTTGCATTTTACGACGTTGAGCCCAAGTGAAACATACATATTTGCAAAAAACGCACATTATGGAAGAATGACAGAATTAATTTGTATATGTAATTAATTTATAAGTTTAGCGATTTGAGAGCGAGGAAAAAACGTATACATTTTTGTAAGACTCCAGGAAAACGTATTTTAAAAAATAACCGCCACTTAATTTTTCCTGAAATATGCGTAGGTCAACAGTAAACACGTTTTAGCATCTATAAAAGATTAAAATTAAATAAATAAATAAGTAAATAAATAAATAAAAAACATTTTATAAAAATTAAGAATATCTGACATCCATGTTATAGCAAAATGTAATAATTTCCGCAATGCTCCCACAGTTCTCAAAATGTTTTAGGTCTTTGTTTTATTCTGTTTATTTTTTCATTTTACATTCAAACTTATAAACAAAGCCCGAAAAGTTGGAGCAATACAGCGTATGTTTTTATTTTACTATTTTTAGATAGTAGTATCTTGTTTTTGTTCTTGGGGTATTTTATAGTGAAAAGTTATCATAACTTAGATTGGTTTGTTTCAATTAAAACAATTTTAATTCAAGAAATTATCTGGGTTCTGGAGTGACTTCTTTATGACCAAATAAGATCACATTTAGATGAACATAACCTATTATATAACCTCCAGGGTAGATTTAGACCTCAGCATAGCACTGTGACAACCCTTCTTTATCTTTTAGAAAGGAAAATGAAACGTACATTATTCATATGTACCTGTATCGCTGAGGAAATTATAGTGTCTTTTAATTTAACTTCATTTCTCTTTTATTACCAGAGCTCCTAATGTGATGACGACAAAAGCAAGCCAACTGATCCACGCGCTGGAGGAACTACAGGACGTAAATTACGAGCAACCCGCCGCCGCACGGAGACACAACGCCAACGCCGACACTGCCCTTCGGCTGATATTCCACATTGGACGAGAAGAAATCGAGTTTACTGAAGAAGAAAGAGCAGCGGTAGCCAAAAATCTTCCCGCAGCCTTAAGACATTTACAAATAAACATCGAAAATCACGGGTTTGAGTTTAGGAGAAGGCTGAACACTCTCATCTTGAAAAAGAGGTCCGCATTACAATTCCTAATTGACAGATACGGAAGTATCACCATCCCGTCCAAATCCCAGAAGTTGTCTGATATATTCGAGCAAAGGAACTTGAAGGAAACTATCGGGGTCCTGGACAAGATCATCGACGAATTTCGCAACGACTCTGACTCAGACGATTCAGACGATTCAGACGTTAGCACACATTCCAAGCGTGATTTTCCAGGAATACCGCGCTCACACTACTGGTGGTTTTAAAGATGTTTAATTTTCTAAACTCCGTTCCCGTTTTGGGACATGCAAAAGGTCTTTTCCATTACGCAACAGGAGACACAAAAGCGGGGAATAAAGCCATGAAGGAATCGACGCGGTCCTCTGTGGTGATGGGCGCTGGCGCCGTGGGTTTAGCTGCCGGACCTGTGGGCTCGGCCATGTTGGGAGCGTCCGCCGGCGTCGCCTGGGACACCGTCGAGAGCGTAACCACCAACAAAATGACTGGCATTATCAAAGGAATCGACAACATTGCCAACACTGCTTCCAAAGGTAAAGTGCCCGTAAATGAAATTTTGGTGACAACGGTAGGTGTTACCGTAGATGCTATTGGTGGAATGGGTGGAGGGAGTTTGGCAAGTACCGTTTCAAACGTAAGCGGACAAGCTGCTGCAAATACGGTCGGAAAATCCGTCGCTCAGTCGGTTGGTAAATCAATGGGCAAATCTGTTGGGAGATCGGCTGGTGAAAATATACTCAAATCGGCGAGCGTGCCTGTCGGGGAAACGTTCGGCAGAACTGTTGCCCAGTCTGTTGGGAAATCAATTGGCAAATCAGTCACGAAAACTGTGATCGTAGAAGAAGTAACACATGCGACGATAGATCAAACTGCATGTGCGCTTATGAAAACAACAGCAAACGTTCTACAAGACAAATTACAGCAAAATCAGCAAGGTTCCGGGGGTTTATGTAGAGGATACTCTTCAAACGGAACCGGCGCCTCTTCAACCGGAACCGGCGCCTCTTCAACCGGAACCGGCGTCTCTGGAGCCAGTGGGAATGGGCAGAAGCCGGCAAAAAAATGTTCAAACCAAACCACGTGTTCACAGGAGACACCAGAACCATGCATGAACAAAGTAGTCCATTATGTAACAGAAGGCACACAAGCGGGGAATATAGCTATGATGGAATCGACATTGTCGTCTCTGGGGATGGGCGCTGGAACAGTTGGTTTCGCTGTTGGAACTGTAGGCTCGGTCGCGCCTATAATCAAATTGGAGAGCGTACCTGCTTGGGGAACGTTTGGTAAAGCTGTTGCCCAATATGTTGGGAAATTAGTTGACAAATTAGTCTCGAAAAATGTGGTCGTAGAAGAAGTAACGCAAGCAACATTAGAAAAAACTCAAATACAGCAAGATCAGCAAAGTTCCGGGGATTCAAATTCAGGAAGCTCTTCAACCGGAACCGGAGGCGGCTCTTCAACCGGAACCGGAGGCGGCTCTTCAACCGGAACCGGAGGTGGCTCTTCAACCGGAACCGGAGGCGGCTCTTCAGGCACTGGGACCGGTGGAGGTGGGCAGAAGCCACCAGGGAAAAATCCAAACCAAACCACATGTTCACAGCAGACAAAATCATTCATGGACGAATTTCTAGAAGCATTCGAAAAAGCATTGAATGAAATTAATCAATCATTGGTTCAAAATATTCAATCATTGGATCAAATTTATATTCGGGATCAATACATTTTTAGACAATTGAAAAGCAGCCAAAAGAAATATCTTAAAAGAATGATAAGAGCATTAAGAGAGGAGTGTATCAGCCTCAAAAAAATTATAAAAACCATATTAAACATATTTGAAACTGTGGAATTAAAAGACGTTACATTTGCAACATTCATGAATCTTATGGAATTTATAATGCAGTATATTGCCGAAAGGATGGCTCGCAACAACCAGTTGGGCTGTTTTGAGTACACAGAGATTGTTGAAACAGTGTTCTCACGACATGACTACACTACTTTAGACATTTTTCGAGAAATACGAACTCAAATGGAGACTCGCACGTTACTTATCAACTTTAGAGATATATTTACTGCCGTTTATCACTACTTTAAACACAGATATGTGGGGTGGCGCGAGTTGAGCATAACCCAATATTACGATTTAATAGAGGAAAATTTACCTATAATTATGAATACACAGGAGTACAGCGATTTAATAACAAATGGGAGACCCGTAATTACGTTTGAAAGATATTACGGACAGTACTGGAGGTGGTTTATCATAGGAATAAGGGTAGATGTAAATGTTGTGGTTTTGAGTACATCACACTTTGTGGGCGATAGCTATGAAGGCGAGAAAGATGGGGATATGTATATAAATAATAGACGCCTACCATAGCGCCGAAAATCTTATAATTGCGGGTCTCTGCCATGAGACCAGTCGAAGCGGTACGTCACATGCCGGAGTATTCACGCTATAGCGTTCAGACACGCTTAAAATTGCATGCCGTTTACACACAACAGTTGTTGACATATGTATATTTTTGATTTATTTTTTTTCTGATTTCGGCTTAGCTTGTTTAGGTTCTGACTTTTAATGATATTAATTAATTTTTAAGATTCCGTAGTCAATCAAGTAACTTTATATACTCGCCATGTATATTTGTCTGTCAGTGTGTATGTCACAGCTTTTCTTTTTTGGAAATTAAAGGAGTTATAAAACTGGAATTTCGTACAGTCTTAGATATTATTAACGACTTTAAAGTATGTATTAAAAATGATAAAATATGTATTTTTCTTTCGGGGTGCCTCTCTTACATTTAAAGCAAAAGTTGACCTACATATTAAATGTGTATTTCGTTTTGTAAGGAAATAAAGAGATTGCGGAGATAATGTTAGGTTAAGGATCTATTAAATAAAATACTTAATTCAATTTAAAGCTAACGCTTTAAGAAATTCAAAATAATAAATAAGTCACCAAAAATACGCACTTCTACGCATAACTGATGATGACAAGAGTGCGCAAATTGTAACGGTTTAATTTTTATTTTTCCTTTGGAGAAAATGTTTAATTCTTTTGTTTAATATATGTGTGTAATATGCTTGTAATATTTTTTTTATTGCAAAATTGTTTTTAATTATCTCCTTAACTTCACCATTTAATCCCAAGGAGAAGACACATGTTTTCCTTTTTTCCGTCTTTTTCCGATGGGGTTTTACTTTCCTTTTGATCTTTGGTTACACCGACAAAGAATTGCTCATAACACGGCGACGAATATGTGAATTACGAAACCAACAAAAACAGCAAATATTCGAATTAAAATCCATGAAGAATTTCCCACATGAACCGACAGTTTGTTTTCGAAAATTCGCAAGATTTATTTTCATCTGTCGACATTTTGCAAATTCAGCGTTTGGACGCAAAACCAGATCGAGGCCAATCGAAGCAGCAATGAATTTTCCATCCAAAAAGCAGTTAATTCTTGGTCGGCTTTCGTCTCGTATAATTCTAAATTTCGATTTTCTCAAGTTAAATCGTTGTTATTTCCAATATCAAGTTTTGTTAATCAATTGTTTTTAAATTCCTAAATTTTCAAACTTTACTATTCATAAGTCCGTGTGGCAGCACTAAAGTTATCTGATGATAAGTTGACTTTTTTGTCCCGTTTTGTCTATCGTTTCAGGATTAAGGCGGTAACAAAAACGCACTTATTAAGGGTGGTCAAAATACAAATAATTTTGTTGATTCAATTTCTGTACCAAACAAGTACAAAGCTAAAATCAAGATATTTGGAGTAATTAATCTAAACTAATTTATGAACGTTTATCGACGTAAAATCTTAACAAACCAAAATCATAACATTAAGAAAAGAAACTGGTGGATTTGTACACTAGCGTCTGGACCTTTTATTCCTTTATATTCAATAAATAATAAAGCTATAAATAGAATTATACCTTTTGGAAACCCTTGCATATAAGTCTTAACAATTCAAACCATTTTTTGAGAAATTAACTTAACTCAAGCTGATATGTATGTCACGATATGTCCCACCTCCCGCAAAATTTGCGGGCAATATCACAACTAACAATTATTTCCCGATTTAAAACATCAGTTGGAGGTGAACACTGCGCAAGTCATAGTGAATTTGGTTGATGATTTCTCAATAGCCACGATACTTTTTTAGTAAGCTTTGTTATTCTACGATATAATCTTCGAAAATACTGCGAACGGAACGCTGGTAGCGAACCGGTTGCTTTGATAAATTAATTAAACCTGTTAAAAAATCAAAAGCTTCCAGCAACATCACTTGTTCAGTGGTTGTCTGAGATATGTACGTTTGAGATCACGATTAAATTCGCTTAAACGTGATAAAGTATTGTATTACGATAAAACATTAGACAAGATGCAAGTGCAACTGATCCAGTTCGCAAAATACACTTTTTCGTTGTTAGTGATCGCTGGCGTGGCATCAAGTGATCCTCCTCAAAGTCCATGCCCGGAACTATTCCAGTATAAATTCGACGGATCTGACTGGCTCGGTTTAATCGAATTAAACGACATTAAAAAGGACCAAACTGTTATTAACGTTATTGTGGTGTTTTCCTTACCAACGTTGCTGCCTTCAGTGAGAGTTCTATATTTTTTTATTAAGCAATAATTCACAATTAATTTTCACCCATTTGCCAAATTACAGCTTTATAAAGGTCGCCTTGACCTACTTGAAGACGAGCAGCAAGCAGTACAAGCTGTTCTTGAGAGCAAGCCACTGTTTTATAGGATCACTTTTCCATTAAAAAATCCTATTCCAAGAGTAACACAGATTTCCGTAGGAAACAACGTGCTATGCAGCGGACCGCCAGGTACTTATTTTAAAATGGCTACATATGATATAAAAATAAAACGGTGCAATTATATTACAACTTCGGTCTGACTGCCAAAAAATTCCTAGAATCAAAGATAAAAAATTTGTTGAATCTATCATGTAGAGGCTAGAGGTATATATATGTGCATTGTACATACATATAATCCAACCCGTATTAGATGGGATATCAAACAACATGTAAAACGCACACAAACGACTTGCCTCTTTCCCGTAGAGCGAAGCGAACTGCGTCCGCGCTCCACGAATTCATCTACGCGCAAGAGAGATACGCTTGTGCAGTGGATGGTGCTTTTGACTAAGAAAAGTGGGCTACAAAATCAAGACTCTTCGGAAAGCTCTGTCTGCTGATATAGCAGCCTGTCGTTGCTTCAGAAAAATATGATTTGCGCCGCTTGGAACGTCTTAATATACACGTTGGGCAATTTTAAATCTATGCATCTGAATATCTCGCCAAGAAATGCTCCGAATTAAAAAAAAAGTTGTCGAGTTTGGAGCGGGCCAATTAACAGTGACCTCTAGTTTGACCTAGATTTGACCTTGAAGATTACTTCAGGGTTAAGTTGAGTTTTTTAAATAAGAACACCTATTTTTGACCCCTGATGTTTTCTTTAATGACCTCTTGACGCCATCTTGAATTCCTAAATTCTGACAAATAATTTTTGGTGTATTTACTTAATTTTACGCAAGTAAAACGGACTTAGGCTCCAAAAATACTTCTGACAACAATTCAAACCCACAGCTGAATGCTACTTTAGCACCGCGCGCGCCCATTTTTCAAATCAAATAGCGTGCGCTTCCCCACTTCCTGTTCCACACTTCCGTCCCTTTTCACGAAATTACATACTCCCACATATTGCAGAAAAGCGAGAGGAAAGACATTACACATCAAGAATCGTAGGATATCATTTTAAAGAACTGAAAACACGTTAATGGTTTCGATTAATTTTTCTTAATATTTCAGTCAACATCTTTTGTATTCTGTTACATGTATATTCTAGCCTTTATTTCATTTTTTGTAAAATACAAAAGCTTTACCTACATATGTACATAGGTTCTTAATAATTAAAACAAATTAATAGTATTTCATATATAAATTATATTTTTAATTGCTTTATTTTCGCAGATCAAAGTTCGGAAATGACAATATTTCAACTGCACCACGTTTTTTATCCAAAACGGTCTCAGCATCCCAGTATCATCGAAGGAACATCCAATGGTAAGCATTTGTTATCACAATTGAATTGAAGGGTATAAATTTGGAATGCACTTATATCAAACTATATTTTTTTTTCATAATAAAATTGCCCCTGCATTAATTCAATCAATTGACTTATGATTTTTGACTTAGTAATTCTGTATAAATAGATTTTTTTAGATCCTGAACTACAGCTTTTTATCCCAAAACGACGATCATTTTTTGCAGGTGTATGAATCCATGTATGTAATACGGAAACATACCAACAACCTAAATATGTTGTTACTATTGCTTGTCGTTATTTTGTAAATAGCAATTGCGGTATTAACCTAACTATTTCATGAACTTTGGTTCTTATTCTAGATGGGAGTCCATGTGAGCTGACAGATGGCACTTCAGGAGTCTGCACAATAGTCAATAAATGCATGGAAATATATAAGGGATCAATTAAATATGAAGAACTCGTGAAAAATCGATGTGGTTTTATTAATGGTACGGATTTTGTATGTTGCAAAGATCCAGATCCGCCGACTGGGTAAGCAGTTCAAATCTAAATTACTTGGTCTATCATTGCTACTAATAAGGATATAATTCAGAACATCTTAAAGGTTGCTAATCCTATGACGAGTTTACTTTCCTATTGCCTATTTTGTTGTCACAAAGAAGGGGAAATACAAATAAAACGTTTAACAACAATCGATGAATTTGCTATGTATCAAGTATGTGCCACCAACTACAAAACCGCCTCCTGTTCAAATTGGTCCGAGAATTTTTGGAATATTGAATTTTAATAAACCCGCTAAAACAACACCTCGTCCTTCGGTCCTGTCACCAGTACTTGATGTTTTCAGACCCATAAAAGAGATTCCTTTAAATTTTATTTCGTCAATTGGCAATTGGAGGAATCGAATAAATGTACAAGGTCAATTGAATATAAATCCGAGCCAATCTGCCACTTTTGGAAATACTAACAAGTTATGTGTTGACAACAACAACGGACTTATTCAGGGTGATCCAAATACAAATAATTTTGTAAGCTCAGATTCTGCGAATACATATCAGGGACAAAATCCAAACCAAAATCAAAATCAAGGTATTTGGAGTAATCCAAGCTCATCTATTTCTGCACCGTTTTTACATGCAAATCAACTTGTGACTTGACAGTACAAAATTCTAAACGAAACCCAAATCATAATATTTGGAACATTCCAAGTCCGCCAGCATCTGCGCCTTCTATGCCTTCATTTTCTGTAAATGGAAACCAACCAGTGTTACCTATGCAAAATCTAAACATGAACCCAAATCTAAATATGTGGAACATTCCGAATTCTGCTATGCCTTTCGCACCTTCAAATTCAATAAATGGAAACCAGACAATAGAACCATTTCAGCCTGTCCCTGTCCAAGCTTCAGTGGCAACCAAAGTCCAAATTTGCATATGTCTGTACCTTTTACAGTTAATGATTTTCACACAACTACTGTGAAAGCTCTTATTGAAAATAATCAAAATTTGCACAGAAATGAAAACTATGCATTAGAGCCATGGTAGAAGATCTTAGAACAACAACTGTTATAACAAAAACTTCAACTATTCGGACGCCTAAGATAGACGTTTCTCAACTAGAAGCATCGAGTATCCAAGATGCTTGGAAAGATTCAAATAGCACAGTGTCAAATCAACCAGGTAATCGAAACCCAGAGCCATGGAAGGTTCGACCTGAGACTAAAAGTGAATCTCTTCAAATTCCATCGAGTTCTGATTTTGATCCTTGGATGCTTGAAGTTCTTAAAGAAGATTCTTCTTCAACACAAGCTCCAACTAATCCGGATCGGCCAAAAAAAGATTCACCAATTATACCTTTGTTGAACGAATCCGAAAATACCACTAGTTTTGGCGATTCTGCTTTAGATCCGTGGATGAAAGAAGCTCTTTTAAGCGACGTTAAGTCGATATTGACTACAACACTAAAACCAAAAGTTAATGGTTTCGACAACTCTTCATCCAATATTGAAAAAAATTTTGGCTTTGAACCATGGATGCTCGAAGCTTTAAAAGAAACAAATTTAACAAGTTCGTCTTCAGACGGTGTAAACCGATCAAGAAAAGATCTTCCAAATGTTGACTCACTACGAAATTTTGACATTGAAACTACAACGAAAAAATCAGTATTTGGTGACTCTATTTTGGATCCATGGATGAAGGAAGCACTGCTAAATACAAATCAATCGAAATCAATGGAAACTTCTACTCTAAGAACTATGGAAACATACGCATTAGAAGAACCTCCAATACCTACTTCTAGAGAAAGCAATAATGGAAATAATACCTTCGATACCTGGATGCTAGATGCACTTCAAGGAGTAACTTCAACAACACCTACAATTGGTTCTGTTACTGAAGCCACTTTGCACCGCCTAACTAACGATACCCACTTAGGTTCATTGAAGAGAGAACCTGTGGCAGGTGAAGAAAATTCTTCTGACAGAGGATCTGAACATGCACAATCTTCAAAAAGAGCTGTAGATTCTTGGCAAAATCATTTTCATTACAATAGGACTCGTTTAAGAGATCCTGATAATTCGAAACCCTTTTCTAATAGCTCTAATGCCTCATTCGCCTTACCATCTGAAGAGGAATCGGTATGGGAACATAAAATTGTGGCTAATAACAATAACTCATCACAGACATATAATAAAACTACTGAAGATGATGTGAATTACTGGATGAGTGAGGCATTAAATCAAAAAACAGAGCCAATTAATTCAGTTAAACCATCTAAGAGGCCGCACATTCAACGTAATCAAAATTCCCAAAGTAATCAGTCAGGGCGTGGAAACCTTGGAGTTGGTGAAACAACACCTGACCTACGAAATGGCACAGACAGGTGGAGGTTTTACTTCTTTATAAATTTCTAATTGCTATTCTAACCATTTTCGCTTTCTTCTTCATGAATGTAGCATAAATTTTGACCCTTTTAATGAGATATTTGATATCCCGGAGAATAGGCCCACAAAGCCAATTGGCCCCAAAATCAGTCGAAGAGCTGATGATGGTAAGTTTTGAAGAAGAGAAGGTGGCCTTTTGATTTTTGTATAAACAAGTCGGTTTTTAGCTTGCGCAAAATATAAGGAAGATTTTGGTGTTTCTCTCAGCTTCCTCATTCTTGGAGGTACTACTGCGTCACTCGGAGAATTTCCACACATGGTAAACTTGCATTTACATTAGCATATGTAAGTATAACGGAATGAATTTTATAATTTTTCTTTTAAGGCGGCTCTTCGCTACCCATCTACTGGCGCTAAAGGAGAATATGATTGGAATTGCGGCGCATCACTTATTTCTGATCAATATTTGCTCACTTCCGCCAAATGCATTACGCGAGACGGACCTACCATAGCAAGACTTGGAAAAGTTTCAATCGATACAGACGAAGATGGCGCCATGGCTGCAGATTATCTAATTGATGTATGTCGTTGCTTTAATTTATTCAGAGTCTAATATTCAAAGTATACATATCTTTTAGAATTGGTATTTTCATATAACTAAGCGGTTTGTATAATGTATATTACCCAAACCAATTCCAAATCCATTTTTAAATCGATTTTAATCAATGTTATTACGTTTTAATGAATACTGCAAATTATCGATCTAAGAATTATTTTAAGTAAATGAAATATAGAAAAATATTTCCTTATATACGTATTCCACCACCTTTGAACTTACATAAAAGCAGTAGAAGCCTTTCAATTTTATATTTTCATAGGAATTATCTAATATAATGAAACATAGTTCTAAAAGATGTTTTAAAGCAATTTTGTTTTTGCCATTTTTGTATGGAGACATCAGATAAAAATGTGGACCCAATTTCTAATTAAATGTGAATTTTGCATAGTCCATAGATATGTAGATATACATATGGACAGAAAGACAGCCAGATATCGGATCCAAACTTATGACACCTCTCTTGCGTCGAGTATTTAGAGCTGATTAAATATATACAGTGTGTCCCAAAAGTCCCGGAACGGTCAAATATCTCCGAAAGTATGCATCGTATCGGAAAACAAAAAAATAGGGGTAAAATATTTTTAAAAGAAGTATTAAACTCTACCAACCCTCACCCCCACCCCCACTCTTGAGGGCGGGGATGGGGGTACATTTTTTTTTCAAATGGGACCACCCATTTTTTTTTTTGCAGATTCGGATTCTTTATGAAAAAATAAATTACTTTTGTCTGAACATTTTTTTCTATTCGGTACAGGGAGTGCGGGGGAGGGTGTGTATTGTGTAAAACAGGTTCCGGAAAGGTCAAATATCTCACGATCCACACATGGGATCGAAAAAAGAAAAAACACGTGTCAAATATTTTTTGAAAAGCTATCCAGTTGAGCGTAGCCAGAAGTACTTGGGAGTATTTTACACAGCCCAATGGAACACAGCTAATATAAACTGATAAATTTTGAGAGTTTTATAATGGAGATTACTGATTTATTGTATACTTTCAGGAAAAAATTAAACATCCGCTTTACACGAATGCCAGACATTATCATGATATTGCTCTTGTTAGATTGAATCGAAAAGTCAGCTATACGGAGAACATTCGGCCGGCATGTTTAGATACAAACCAGACTCCATTGCCCGCAAACACCAACGTCGTAGTGACCGGATGGGGCACGATTTCCCTGCGCAGTATGACTAGGAAAGCTTTTATGAAAGAATTGAATAAGTATTTCTGCTTGCAGCCCGAACTAGGTCAAACGTTCTTCTGAAAGCGATTTTAACAACTGTAACCTTGTCTAGCTGCAATCAGTCCCATGCGGATTACGAGCACAATCGGAAACTGCCCAACGGTTTGACGGAAGCGCAAATGTGCGCCTTTGATCCAGAGCTAGTTAAGGATGCGTGCGAAGGTGATTCCGGGGGACCACTTCAAATAGTTGATGACAGTGGGATGTCAACTATTTACGGTGTGACTTCCTTCGGAGTAAGTTGTGCTTCGAAGATACCTGGCGTGTACGCACGGGTCTCCAATTACGTGGAATGGATTGAATCAATAGTTTGGCCGTGATAATAATCTATATATATACTAGTGATCGCCCTCTGGTCGAAATTCGACTTACTGGGATTACTACAAAAAATACCACTGTACACAGCCTACTATGTGTTTGAAATTGGCACTGTCAATAATAAAATTAAGACAGTTTGACCACAGACTACTATGTGTTTAAAATTGATAGTATGAACGTAAATAATGAATTTATTTAATTTAATTTAACAAATACATTATGTAACATATTATTATAAATAAATTTTAGCTTTCTGCACTTCTTCTGTATATAAACTTTAACTATGCCAAATCTCACACTCCTCCGTCCGTGCAATATGCTTAAAAAGGGGTACAAAGTTTTCTCTTCACGTATTAATATAGGTATAGATAAATTTGATTGATTTTATAAGGAATATAAGCTCGCAACACAGCCACTGATATATACTATAAATAAAGGGAAATAATTTTTCTTTATGAGTTTCTTTTTTATAATACGAATGTAAACCTCCTACAACACGTTACCTAGATCCAGGGCATGTATGAGGGCACGTGATGTGGCATACAATTGTGGAGCAAGTGGTATTTGTAGGAAATGCACTGACCATCACCTAGCCTAAGACCGGGAAGGAAACCTTGATCCCCAAGAGAAATGTACATATGTATTTGAGACATTCTTTTTTTCCATCGAAAATGACTTGTTCCCACCAAAATTGTTATTCTTCAAAAATATTCAGGTTTTCATTTTTTTTTTTTTCACAAAAATTCTTTTGACAATACAACCATTATAATAATTTTAACATTTTTACTATTATTGCTTTTAACAAAAGCATTGTGACATAGTATTCAACAAGTGTTACGGAGGTGTTTATTTTTTGTAACCATTCCAACAAAACGTGAAATTAAAAAAAAATTCAAGTAATACTTCGATGCATTATATGTTTTTAAATCTACGATAGCTGGGCAATAATTTAAAAGACATTTTATTAACGAAAAGCTATGTACTTTTCTGTTTAACGAATTTAAAAATTAATCACTCAGATTGTCGGTAGAAAATAAGAACGTTCCATATACTAGTTATATGCAATGCGGAGACATGTAAACATCTGAAATATGTTGTAACTTTTGTTTGTCCCACCTGCGGATACCTTTTAACAATCAAGTTTTAAGTATAGGATAGGTATCGAGTAAGTAGGCCTTAATAGATCATGCAGTTTGTTTTTCCCTTTTTAGTGTTTTATTATTTTAAAGTAATAAATTATACATATAATGATATTTTACAAGCTTGGTTTCTCCAGAGGACGTACAAATAATTTTTCTTTAAATATGTATTACACTACAATTTTAAACCAGAGAAAATTGTGCGTGCTGATCTTTTCTTTTGATATATAAGATGAAATATATTTTTGTTTGTCCGTTGTGTTTTTGTTAATGTTTTTATGCATTTTTAATAAACCTGTCAAGTTCATAAGGAAGAATGTATTATCCAATTCGAAGTGTAAATCTTGGGGATTTGTTGTTCCTCAAAGTTCTGTCATTGTTTATATAATAAGCTAATAATGTGAAACATCACTAGTCGACTGTAGAGCCATGTCATGTTCCTGGCACTTAGCCATAAAATGGAGTTCGTCCATATGCTGAGGTTGCGACAGGACCTCTATAATTGCGAAGAGAAAAGAAGCGCAAAATTACCAAAAAATACATCTTTTTCTTTTATTTGAATCAGATTCAGCCGGGAAAGAACTGTTCTACTAAAGTTCAGGTCTCAGCAATACTGAGTAATAACAAATTTGTTAATATAGATGAGTTTATGTACTCGCCCCTTATTTACAGCTTCATTGCTCAGTTGCGGATTTCTATTATTAATATTTTACATTGTCTTGGAAAGAATGGAACAGCGTTTTTACCTTTCTCTTCAATTCCACGTGTTCACATTCTCAAGTTTTATTGCTGTATACGCATATAATTGTTCTAACACTTGCAACAACAATAACAACTTTAGCTAAAAAGCCTAATACAAGAAGGCTAAAACATGTGAATAAAAGTAAGAACAATTTAATAAATGTAAGCCACATAAACAAGTAAATAAACGAACATAAGGAAAAAATTCAGATCACATTGAGCCGAGGAATTGTAAGAATCAGGTCTAGAATCCACGTATATACTTATTGATATGTAATATCTTTACTCTCAGTTTTGGGTATGATTTCGTGAAAAGAGACGGAAGTGTGTAACAGGAAATTCAAAATGGTGCACTGTATAATTATAAAATTAATGCGATTTGCACGAAACTTGGAACTTGTGGGTTTTCGGGGTCGCTTATCTCAAATAACTGTCAGAATTTACGAATTCCAGATGGCGGACTGTCAAATTTTAAAGTTAATGCGATTTGTACCAAACTTGGAACTTGTGGGTTTTCGGAGTGGTTTATTTCAAATCAACTGTCAGAATTTACGAATTCAAAATGGCGGAATATGAAATTTTAAAGCTAATGCGATTTGAACCGAACTCGGTACTTGGGGGTTTTCGGAGTCGTTTATTTCAAATTAACTGTCAGAATTTCCGAATTCAAGATGGCGGACTGTCAAATTTTAAAGTTAATGCGATTTGCACCAAACTTGGTACTTGGGGGATTTCGGAGTCGTTTGTTTTAAATCAACTGTCAGAATTTACGAATTCAAAATGGCGAACTGTCAAATTTTAAAGTTAATGCGATTTGAATCAAACTCGTTATTTGGGGGTTTTCGGAGTCGCTTGTTTCAAATCAACTGTCAGAATTTACGAATTCAAAATGGCGGAATATCAAATTTTAAAGTTAATGCGATATGCACCAAACTCGGTTCTTGGGGGTTTTCGGAGTCGTTTGTTTCAAATCAACTGTCAGAATTTACGAATTCAAAATGGCAGACTGTCAAATTTTAAAGTAAATGCGATTTGCAGATGAGATGTCAGATGCTACATATCATATGCGAATACTGTAAGGCTCGCTCGTTCTTTTTTTATTATAACGATCATTTAAGAAATTTGATAAACACATTAAACGCTATATACTTATGTTTTCTGCTTTCCTAAGATTGAAGTTATTTATCATCGATATCAAAGAGAATTGATGTTTTTAGTTCGATTAATATCAGCCACAAATACTTAATGCCTGGCAACGCCAATCTTTAACAAACCGCTAAGCCAAATGCATATGCGAGTAGGACGCGTACATACATTCATGTCGTCTTTATTTATTTATCTGTTCAATCTTAACACTTAAACGTCTGGGATTTTTTTCTGAAATGTTTTTTGATTATGGCTTAACGAATTTTTGCAGTATCTAACATGAGTAATGCCGTCTTTATATTTATTACCTGAATTGTTTGCCAAAACATTGTATGATAAAAGAGGTACACTTAGACAAATTCTTAGAATTCGCTGGCTATTTTCGGATATGTTTACGCACAGCTGGAAAATAATAAGCCGGGCGTTTAAGTGTTTCGCGTCCAAAGAGACTATGCGCAGTGTCTGCTTGGGCCACAGCCACACATTCATTTGTAGAGCTTACAATAAGTCTACACGCGCATGAACACCTGGTACAAATTGAAACAATCCAGAGTAGCATAAGACATATTTAGAGTCATCTATTTTCTATTTAACACGTAAGAATAATAAAATTTAAAATTCAGTGCAAAACGTACACTAGGCGTGGTGAGTCAAGGTCCAATTGGCTCAAGGGGAAGGGGTCACGCGGAGCGGCGGAGTACTTGTTTTCCTCCTCAAACTTTCCTCAGAATTTCGTTTCATCAATTGTCATTTGATAAGGCATAAAATACATAGATTGACATACATATAAAGCCGGCTTACTTCCACATGAAAAATTTACAATCATACACATTACCTCTTAGTCCAAATCGGTGTGCCCCGACTCACGACGCCTAGTGTTCACTGGACTCAGTCTCTCCAAAGAGCTCCTTTATATCGCAGTTAAAAAATAGAAGTAATTCCAAGAAAAATAAGGTGAATACAGCTAAATAATATGCTATATTATTAGAGGAAATGCAGTTCTATTTACCGATGTAGTGCTTTCTTATTTAAGCCTTGCGTTCTGGAAAATTTTCGTTAAAGTTATTTTTCCAGAGTTGAGTTCAGAAGTATCTAATCTTCAGTGAATTGGGTGTTCTTACAAATTATAGAGATAGTACTAGGTGTTATTAAGATATTTGGTATAATTTTCACTCAACAATTTTTAATTGTGAAAGTTTCTTTAAATGTTACTTAAAATAATACAAAGAAAACGTTTAATAATTCATTTACTTGGGAAACAATTAACATTCTAAGCACAGAAATACAAATCTTCTTTTTGTATTATTTTAATGTTCATCGTTAGGCTCAGTATTATACATACATATGTGCATTGGGTCAACCAAGTCAAGCATGTCTAAACAATGCTTTTGCTTTTCTTTAATAATAAATAATACAGCCTACAGTTAGCTGCCCATAACACTTTATTGGAAAATTTGCTTAACAAAGGCTGGTTCCGTTCGACCATTGTTTAATTGTTTGTTTACAACAAATTCTTTTATAGAAAACGATATCGAATTCTTTCCTAAAACGAAGCCACAACATTTCTTCCTAAATAAACTTTCCTCCATTAGTATTACTTTTTCTCCACATTAGTTTATCTTTTGCACAGCAGCAAAATTTAAAAGTTTGTTTTCGTCATTTCCTCTACCGGTCGAAGTTTTATTCTTTTTACGTTTTAAACTGATGAGTGATCGGCATTACATTTCATATGTATGTGTACATATGGTATGGCCAGGTACAAGAAATTCATGATCACTTCTTAATCTGAATGAAAGAAAGTTTTGAACGTTGTGGAAAAATAGGAATTTTTATTTTGTCCTGTTTATCAGTCGATGTAAAATTTTAATCAAATGTTTTCAATTAATGAGATGAATTACTTTTAGTTGTGTTTTCGGTCTATGTTAATTTGAGCTGTGTTATTATTGGTGGTCGGTCTCCGTACTACCGAGCTATTTAAACATGAATTTTAATTTCATTTTTAAGAGCTGTCGTTCGGTATTGTTTACGGATCAAAGGTCAAGTCCCGGGCCCATAGAATCCATCAACTTGACTTCGACGATAAGCTTAAAGCTTTCAAAGTGTTTGAAGTCGGTAACGGAGAGGAGCGGCCCATAGAATCCGTCATCTTGACTTTGACCACCAAGTTGACGGATTCTATGGGTCCGGGGCTTCGATGTACGTTTTCCCGGTCCCGACGACAGTCATTAAAGTGAGCTCGTAGCAAATAGCCTAAATAAAGCAGTAGTGCACTTTTTGAGTTTTCTCTTCAATTAGTGAATCCTGCACAGAACATTTATCATCTCAGCAGTGATCTGGTTTTTTTAAAATCTGAATATAATTAAATCTGCCAATAACGTCATAAATTAAACTTACCAAATAATTGTAAATAAAAGTTTTATATTTTATTTCAATAAGTAAGTTGTAGATGTTTGTTATCGTTTCAAAGTGTAAATATACATGACTTTATGATGTTGTAGTTGATGTTGGTTGTTGGTTATAATGTTATTGACTTCTGTTATGGGTCAACATTTTAAATATATAATATACATGAATTTGTGAGGTTGTAATTAATGTTGTATGTACATACAAAGTAGTATTTTTTATTCAGCATTTCGTTGTTATTACCAATATTTCGAAGTGTAAATGTGAATACCGAGTTGCTTTACCACGCTTTATCTTATCTTGTCTTCTAGAGTGGGGTCCTGATGGTAGGCACTTCGTCTCTTGGGACGTGTTAAGACTGTAGTATTTCTTTACCTTATCATACACAAACATGTCAGGTTTGTTCAATTGAATCTTGACATCTGTGTTTATTTAATATCGATCTGTATTTCACACTTATCTCCTGTATGGAGTGCTTTCTTATTTTTTTTGAGGCCTTTGAGCCGCCTCACACTTTATTGTGTTTACGAGTTTAGTCGAATGATAGAATCTGCTCATATTTTGTATCTAATTGCTCAACCGTTTTTAATGTGTCTCTGTAGTGGATGGAGACACTGTGGCTTTTAATCCATAATCTATAATAAGCAAAAAGCTGATTTTTCCTGAGCTGTCGTGTTACCTCTCATTGACCACAACGTACGACTGTATACATTTTCATGTTTTTTTTTTAAGTTCGTTACATGTATAGGAAAGCAAGTAATGTGTGTTTCGTTAATTTATATAAATTTGAATATACATAGCTGTCAGCATAGTATATTTTTTTCGTTTTTTTAAGACTTCCACAATATGTTTCACAATATTCGCAAAAGGTGACGGCTTTTTTCTCCTTTTTCTTTAATTTAATAAGAGATTTTAACAACTTGAAAGAACGTAGCAACGTCTGACATGTTTTAAGGTTTGCGAGCTATTAAATGTTAACTTGATTGTCAACTTTGTCCTCTCATACTTTAGAGGTTCGCACAGCCTCATCTATATTTTTTGACTTCAAGGTTTTGAGGTTAGATGTAAGAGTTTATTTGATTCCAGTATTTAGCATATCTGGCATATTTTAGGGGATATCTTCGCCTGGCTGACTTGGTGCTGAGTTAGTACTGAATTTATCTGTTGTCTTTTTTATCTGTTTTTATGATGGTTATACATAAGTGTTTTTGTTTCTTTCCAGAAACCTTTACTCTTCATGAGCAGAATCAATAAGTTTATTTAGTCGCACATATCTCTTCGAGCGAAACGATGATAACATACCGACTGTCAACTGGGTATTAACATAAAAAGTGAATTATTTTGGTATTTATTTGTATATTATACTTATATTATTTCTTTATTATATTTATATTACTTACCTCTTCAGGGACAAATTTTCTTAAGTTATTTAACCAAGCAAAAAAGTAATCACATGCAAACAGTTTTAAATGGACTATTATATTTTGGATATTGTGGGCCTTGGGGCTTTCACACAGATAACTAAATAAATAAGACGAATTATTTTATAAATTTTGTAAAACTTAGGGATATTTAACATCCACGTTGTAGCAGAATGTAATAATTTCCGCCAAGATCCCACAATTCTCAAAATGATATATATATATATATATATGTACGTTTATGTCTTAATCTGTTTCTTTTTTTAATTTTACATTCAAACTTATAAAGAAAGTCAGGAAAGTTGGACAAATACTGCTTATGTTTTTTTTTTAATTATTTTTAGGTAGTAGTATCTTGTTTTTGTTGTTGAGGTATTTTATAGTGAATAGTTATCCAACCTAGATTGGTTTATTTCACTTAAAATAATTTCAATTCAAGGGAAACACAACATACATTATGTATCAGTATCGCTGAGGAAATTATAGTGTCCTTAATAATTTTAACTTCATTTCGCTTTTATTAACAGAGCTCCTACTGTGATGACGACAAAAGTAAGCCAACTGATCCACGCGCTGGAGCAACTGCAGGACGTAACTTACGAGCAACCCGCCGCCGCACGGAGACACAACGCCAACGCCGACACTGCCCTTCGGCTGATATTCCACATTGGACGAGAAGAAATCGAGTTCACCGCAGAACAAAGAGCAGCGGTGGCCAAAAATCTTCCCGCAGCCTTAAGACATTTACAAATAAACATCGAAAATCACGGGTTTGAGTTTAGGAGAAGGCTGAATACTCTCATCTTGAAAAAGAGGTCCGCATTACAATTCCTAATTGACAAATACGGAAGTATCACCATCCCGTCCAAATCCCAGAAGTTGTCTGATATATTCGAGCAAAGGAACTTGAAGGAAACTATCGGGGTCCTGAACAAGATCATCGACGAATTTCGCAACGACTCTGATTCAGACGATTCAGACGTTAGCACACATTCCAAGCGTGATTTTCCAGGAATACCGCGCTCACACTACTGGTGGTTTTAAAGATGTTAAATTTTCTCAACTCCGTCCCCATTTTGGGACATGCAAAAGGTCTAGTCCATTACGCAGCAGGAGACACAGAAGCGGGGAATAGAGCCATGAAGGAATCGACGCGGTCCTCTGTGGTGATGGGCGCTGGCGCCGTGGGTTTCGTTGCCGGACCTGTGGGCTCGGCAGCGCTAGGCGCGAGCGCCGGCGCCATTTGGGACACCGTCGAGAGCGCAGCCACCGGCGAGGCGACTGGCATTATTAAAGGGATCGACAACATTGCCGAAACTGCTTCCAAAGGTAAAGTGCCCATAGCTGAAATTTTGGTTACAACGGTAGGTGTTACCGGAGATGTTATTGGCGGGTTGGGTGGAGGAAGTTTGGCAAGTACTGTTTCAAACGTAACCGGACAAGTTGCCGCAAATACGGTCGGAAAATCTGTCGGCCAATCGGTTGGGAAATCAGTGGGCAAATCTGTTGGGAAATCGGCTGGTGAAAATATACTCAAATCGGCGAGCGTGCCTGCCGGAGAAACGTTCGGTAAAGCTGTTGCCCAGTCTGTTGGGAAATCAGTTGGAAAATCAGTTGGCAAATCAGTTGCGAAAACTGTGATTGTAGAAGAAGTAGCGAGTACAATAATCGAACAAACTGCATGTGGGGTTATGAAAGAAACAGCAAACGTTCTACAAGAACAAAATGAAATATTTCAGCAAGGTTCTAGGGGTTCAGGCTCAGGAAGCTGTTCAACCGGAACCGGACGCGGCTCTTCAACCGGAACCGGAGGTGGCTCTTCAACCGGAACCGGAGGTGGCTCTTCAACCGGAACCGGAGGCGGCTCTTCAGGCACTGGGACCGGTGGAGGTGGGCAGAAGCCACCAGGGAAAAATCCAAACCAAACCACATGTTCACAGCAGACAAAATCATTCATGGACGAATTTCTAGAAGCATTCGAAAAAGCATTGAATGAAATTAATCAATCATTGGCTCAAAATATTCAATCATTGGATCAAATTAATATTCGGGGTCAATACATTTTTAGACAATTGAAAAGCAGCCAAAAGAAATATCTTAAAAGAATGATAAGAGCATTAAGAGACAAGTGTATCAGCCTCAAAAGAATTATAAAAACCATATTGAACATATTTGAAACTGTGCAATTAGAAGACGTTACGTTTGAAACATTCATGAACCTTATGGAATTTATAATGCAGTATATAGCCGAACGGATGGCTCGCAACAACCAGTTGGGCCGTAGATGTGATGAGGCCATAGAAATTGTTGGTAGAGTGTTCCAACCATATGACTACACTATTGTAGAAATTTTTCGAGAAATACGAACTCAAATGGAGCGTCGCACGTTACTTATCAATTTTAGAGATATATTTACTGCCGTTTATCACTACTTTAAACACAGAATTGTGGGCGGCACACACGAGTTGAGCATAACTCAATATTATAATTTAACAGAGGAAAATTTACGTATAATCATGCGTACACAGGAGTATAGCGATTTAATAACAAATGGGAGACCCACAATAACGTTTGAAAGATATTACGAACGATACGGAAAGAGGTTGATCATAGGAATAAGCGTAGATGCAAATGGTGGGATTTTGTCTACAGCCTACTTTGAAGACGATAGCTATGAAGGCGACAGAGACGGAGATATGTATATAAATAATAGACGCCTACCATAGTGCCGAAAATTTTAGTTGCGGGCGAAGCGAAGCGATGGGCCGACGTGCTCGGCTGATGAGCTTGGAGTTACATGTCTTTTATATACATACAACAATTGTTTTTGGCATATATTTTTGATTTATATTTTTTCTTATTTGGGCTCTGCTTCTTTAGATTCTGGCTTTTAATGTTGTTAAATAATTTTAAGGATTCCGTAAAGTTATGTATTGAAGATGATAAAATATTTTTCTTTCGGGGACCTCCTTTACGTTTAAAGCAAAAGCTTAAAAAATGTTGACCTACATGTTAAAATGAGGAGGTAGTTTTATAAGTTTTAGAAAATACAGAGGGATATGTTATTAACAGTTTTTAGATTAAATGTTCAGTTGAAGAAATATTAGGAAAGATCTATTTTTTTAAAACATCTATCACTTAAACCATAACTTCCAAAAAACTAAAAATCTACGCGCGTGGCAACTGACTGGTCGTCCGGGTCGGCCAGTAAGAAACTCAAAATGGGTTATTACAAGTCGATGACAAGTCGTGTAGAGTGGGGCAGGAGTGCGTTCTTTCTAAGAAAATAGAGAGATTGTGGAGATGATTCTTAACATGATTTATAGTCTGAGGTTAACCAGCTATTAAATAAAATACATAATTTAATTTATAATTTTCAATTTATATAAATAAACCGCCAAAAAATGCAGTCGAGTGTGCTGATGAGGACCAAAGTACGCAATTTGTAACGGTTTTATTTTTAAATTGCCTGTAGAAAAAAATTGTTAATCCGTTTGTCTAATCAATATGTAATATCAAAATGTTTCTATTATTTTCAATGCTAAAATTCTTTTCAATTATCCGCTGCACTCCACCATTTAATCCCCTTCCTTCTTTTTCCGTTGAGATTTTTTCTTTTTCTTCCGTTTTCATCGTTGGTTACACCGACCAAGCTTTGCTCATAACAAGACGATGAATACTTGAATTACGAAACCAACAAAAACAGTAAAATTCGACTTAAATTACATCAAGAATTTCACACACGAACAGATAGTTTGTTTTCCAAAATTCACAAGATTAATTTTCATCTGTCCAAATTTTGCAAATTCAGCGTTTGGACAAAAAGTCTGATCGAGACCAATCAAGGCAGCAATAAATTTTCCATCAAAAAAACAGTTAATTCTTGGTCGGCTTTCGTCTCGTATAATTCTAAGTTTCGATTTTCTCAAGTTAAATGTTTGTTATTTCCAATATAAAGTTTTGTTTTGTTAATCAATTGTTTGTAAAATGCTAAATTTTCAAACTTTACTATTTTTAAGTCCGTGTGGCAGCACTAAAGTTATTTGATGATAAGTTGACTGTTTTGTCCCGTTTTGTCTATCGGTTCAGGAGTAAGGCGGTAACAAAAACGCACTTATTAAGGGTGGTCAAAATACAAATAATTTTGTTGATTCAAATTCTGTACGAATCAAGTACAAAATCAAATCCAAGCTAAAATCAAGATATTTGGAGTAATTAATCTAAACTAATTTATGAACGTTTATCGACGTAAAATCTTAACAAACCAAAATCATAACATTTAGAAAAGAAACTGGTGGATTTGTACACTAGTATCTGGATCTTTTATTCCTTTATATTCAATAAATAATAAAGCCATAAATAGAATTATACCTTTCGGAAAATTTTGCATATAAGTCTTAATATTTCAAAGCATTTTTTGAGAAATTAACTTAACTCAAGCTGATATGTCACAATGCATCCCACTTCCCACAAAATTTGCGGGCAATAACACAACTAACAATTATTTTACGATTTTAAACATCAGTTGGAGGTGAACACTGCGCAAGTCATAGTGAATTTGGTTGATGATTCCTCAATAGCTACGACACTTTTTTGCAAGCTTTGTTATTCTACGATATAATCTTCGAAAATACTGCGAACGGAACGCTGGTAGCGAACCGGTTGATTTGATAATTAATTAAACCTGTTAAAAAATCAAAAGCTTCCACTTCCAGCCACATCACTTATTCTGTAGTTGTCTGAGATACGTTTGAGATCACAATTAAATTCGCTTAAGAGTGATAAAGTGTTACGGTAAAACATTAGACATGATGCAAGTGCAACTGATCCAGTTCGCAAAATTCACCTTTTCGTTATTAATGATCGCTGGAGTGGCATCGAGCGACCCTCCTGACAGTCCATGCCCAGACCTATTCCAATATAAATTCGACGGATCTGATTGGATCGGTTTAATCGAATTAAACAAAATTAAAGTCGACCAAATTGTTATTAACGTTATTGTGGAGCTTTCCTTGCCAACGTCACTGCCTTCAGTAAGTGTTCTATAATATATTTTTTTGTTAAGCAAAAATTTACAATTAATTTTCCCTCTGCGAAACTATAGCCTTATAAAGGTCGTCTTGATCTTCTTGAAGAAAAGCAGCAAGCATCTCAAGCTGTTTTTGACAGCAAGCCACTGTTTTATAGGATCAATTTTCCACTGAAAAATCCTATTCCAAGAGTAACACTGATTGCCGTAGATAACAATGTACTATGCAGCGGACCTCCAGGTACTTATTTTGAAATGGCTATAATATAAAAGGGTGCAATTATATTACAATTCCGTTTAGAATGAAAATCCAAATTATTTTGCCAATTAAATCATTTCACTACTTAAATAGTAATAGTTCGAGTAAATTTTGTACTGTAGAAGTAAAGAACTAATTAAATAATTTTACCTCACTAGCTAAATACAATATTTTGCCGCAAAAAAATTTAGTGCTTTCCATATAAATTATTACCTGTTTAATATGAGTGTGTGGATGCTGAAAACCGTGTTGCAATAAATATTTTCGTCGTTGAAAAATAAATAACGTAGAATTCCACTTTAAAAAATTTAAAACACGTTCAACAACACAGTCAAAATCGTTATGATATTCAGTTGTATATGTTAGCTTTTATTTCATTTTTTGGATAATATAAAATCTTTACATATATGAAGGTATTTAATAATTAAAACAAATTAATAGTATTTCAGTCGTGTTATATTTTATAATTGCTTTATTTTCACAGGCCAAAGTCCGCAGATGACAATATTTAAACTACACCACGTTTTTTATCCAAAAAAGTCCAATATTACCGAAAGAACGTCCAATGGTAAGTGTTTTTTATCATAATTTAAGGGATTGGAATGCATTTACATAACATATGTTTTTTTACTATAAAATTGCCCCTGCACTAATTAAATAAATTGAGTTATGGTTTGTGACTTAGTAATAAATCTGTATAGATAGATTTCTTCGGATCCTGAACTATACCTTTTTATCCCCAAAATGAGGGTAATTTTTTCCAGGTGTATCACAGAAAAAACTTCTGGCAATTATTTCTGTATTTTCTGATGGATTTTAGAATAGTGCATTGATTTTGGTAATATTTGTAGTTTTTAAGGAGATCTGCTGCTTTTTCAATATATGTTGTGGATTTTATGGCAAAATTTGTTGGAACTATTTTATTATCCCAATTTTTTTTTCCGTGATGAATCTATGTTTGTAATATGGAGACATACTAACAACAAAAATATGTTGTAACTTTTGTTTGTCGTTATTTTATAAACGCCAATTGCGGTATTACCCTAACTACTTTATGAAATTTGGTTTTTATTCTAGACGGGAGTCCATGTGAACTGGCAGATGGCACTGCAGGAGTATGCACAATAATCAATAAATGCGCGGAAATATATAAGAGATTAATTAGATATGAAGAGTTGGCAAAAATTCGATGTGGTTTTGTTGATGGTACGGATGTTGTTTGTTGCAAAGATCCGGATCCGCCCACTGGGTAAGCAGTTTAAATCTAAATGACTTATAATCTATCATTGGCATAACAAGCGTTATATCCTCAGAACATCTTAAAGCTTACTAATCCTATTACAAGTTTACTTTCCTATTATCTAGCTTGCTTATACAGTAGTAGTCCTCTATTAGAAGAAGACCATAAGTGGAGAATAATATATTGAATAAAAGAAGTATTGAAAATATTCAAAATCGAAAGCCATACTGCCTTTCGGAAAGGTCTCCAGCAGCCTCGACGGCTGCTTGGAGGCGAGGCTTCAGCAGCTTCTCCAGGAGCTTGCCGCCCGTGTCAAGCATACACAGTGGTCTGTACGACCCGGAGGACCCTGCTGGTCCCTTGCTCTTGCTGATAAGCACAAGCCTAGCTGCTTTCCAGCGAGAGGGAAACAGTCCCGCTTTCAGGCAGGCATTGTAAATATCAAGCAAGAGCCCTGGATGGCTCGCCTTTATTCTTGGATAGTAGAATAACAACAATGGATGCAATAACTTCAATTATCCAAATGCCTGAAATAGACGTTTCTCAATGATGCTCGATGCTTACAAAGATTCAAAAAGTAGGGTATAAAATCAACCAGATGATTGAACCTCAAAGTCATGGACGAATTACGCCCGATATCTTGAATTAAGAATATTTTGTTAATATTGACTCAATATAAGAATCTTTAAGTGTAAAAAATAAAACCAAATTCTTGCAACTGTCCACGAGTAAACGCTGGCGTTTTTTTAACGACTACCACTAATGAGCTTTTTCGCAATTTCTATGTCACTTTTTTTCTAGTTTTGGTTTTGGCGATTTTGTTCTATATTCATCGATATGCGAAGCTACTTTTCTAATAGCTCTAATGCTTCATTCACTTTACCATCTGAAGAAGAATGAGTATGGGACCATCAAATTATGACTGTCCACAATAACACATCATAGACTTCGAAGAAAACTAATGACGTTTTTGTGAATTGGCGGATGGGTCATTGAAATGGGAAAGAAATAATACCTTCAACTTAACTCCAATTCCTAAAATAACCGCTGAAAGAAAACAAAAAGGACACTCATCAGATGGAGGTTTAACTTCTTTAACAGTTTTTATAAATTTCATTTATTCATTAATACAGTATTACATTGGACTTTTTAATGAAATATTTTATTTCTTCTCAAACCTAACCAATTGGTCGAAAAACAGTCGAAGAGCTAAAGATGGTAAGTTTTGAAAAAGAGAAGTTGGCAGAAATTAATTTTTGTATAATTAAAAAAATACTTTTAGATAGATTTATTCGATTGTAGAAAACAATTACAAATTGTTAAAGGAAAATCGAGTAATTTTTAAAATGATTCTAGATGACTTGCGAGAATATATCTATAAACAATAAGTATTTTCAAACATTTCTTTTGAATGAGCAAGGCAGTTAGAGTTTTAGAATATAATGTTATTTATTTATTGAATAGATAAACGATTCCGGAGAAAATTTTGGAAATACATATTATCTAATCTAGGTACATATCTATCTTTTTCGTCGAGTCAATTTCGTTCGCTTTAAGAAACTTTGTATATTAGACATGATCTGGACGCAACAAAGCAATTCTAGTATTTTTCCTTTCGGCAAGTCAACAAGTTGTTAAAACTTTTATTATTATTAAAAGTAAATTATTTCTGCTAATTTTGATATTGAAGTGATGTAATGCTTAAACTGATTTTAATTAAACAACTCTATTATATTTTTAGCTTGTGCTAAACATACTCCTTTAGGACAATTCCGATATATGGTAAGTGTGACCTGACTTCTCTCCAGTAACTATTGGATATTGCTAAAAGTTCTTTTAGCTTTTATAAAACGTATCGTATAGAATTATATTTATTTAACGTATGTTTCGTTGGTGCTGAAACTAAATGTCTCATTTCACATGCGGCGACCTCCCAATTACGAACTAACCAAAAGGCCCAATCTCATTGCTCTTTCTTGTCCGCTCGCGTTTTAGTCAATCTGAATAACTTTTTCATAAACAAGAGGAAGCTTCATCAATTTAGCCAACATTTGTACTAAAATAAGTATCAGCTCTGAAGCTGTCCCAACAGTTGTGAAAACATCATTTCACTAATCTAGGAAGGGAGGGAAAGGTTGTTGAGCAATGACGGTTTTGTTGAGTCACGCAAAAAGTGCTTATACGACTTGAGACTACATTTTATTTTTGCTTAACTGTCAATGAATTTAAGAATTCTATCAATAAAATGATTGCTTTCAAGTCCATACCATTCGACGCTATCCTGTTTTCGAAGATAAAGTATGTATGTAGTTGAAATGGTTACATTTTATTGAAATTTACACACGGTCTTAGATTCGCCAAATTAGAGATATTGTGGTCGTCGGGCAATGCCGGACAAGGATCAACTACATAGGTATGTGTAATAAACCACATAAAATGTATTCGGCACTATTAAAAGCAAAGCTGAACAATTTTCCGCCGCAAAAACATTTCCCTATTAAATATATGTCAGAGGAAGTTTTAGAAATGGTGAGAACAACTATACAGGCAAGGATTTTTATTTCAAACTTTTGATTCTGTAAATTCAACAAATTGGATGGTTGGTTTGTGATTTGCTGGTCTCCGCATTAGAAATCCGGTATAAAGGTTTTCTTTTGATGCTACGCGTAATAGGGCCACATAATAGTTTGACGTGGTAAAAAACACTCTGTATTGGGATCTATTACAGTCACAGTTCACAATGGTGAAACACGGTAATTTAAAAAGATGAACGTGAAGTTACGTGAACACCTCGATTAGGATTTACACAGAATTGCGCAAAATAGCCCAATCATCACAAAATTTTGGAAAATTACGATAACTCAGCCACCATGGAGTTATATCTGCATCAAAAAATCGTTCTAGAAAATAATGAATCACCTCGGTAGTTGTATTTTTTATGAACATACAGCAAAACAGTTGCGAACGAGATATTTTATAATGTGTATTGTTGATGACGATTATAATTGAAGGGTTGTAAGTCTAAAGGATCTAAGTGTCACTTTTATTATTTAGAGATATAAGAAATACATAATAAAATAAACAATTCAATGAAATAATTATTTAGTTTTACTTAAATCAATTAAATAAGATATATTGAACTACAGGAAGTCGTAAACATTTAAAAAAATAGAAATCCAAGGAAGTAATACAAAATAAAAATTCATTATTTTCTCAGGTTACATTTTCTCTGAATGTTTTGATCATTCGCGTAATTTAGTCAACTAACCGCTCAAAAAGTACAATTTTAAAAGAAATCCATTTGGATATTATTAGGCTTGGCATTTAAATCGTATTTTCGTAAAAATATTGATTTTTGTAGATCCTTTAGACTTACAACCCTTTAATTATAACGGAATAAATTATCTGACTTTTCTTTTAAGGCGATGCTTGGTTACATATCAGATCTTCCTAGTCAAAAAGGAGAAGAAATGTGGAAGTGCCCCGCGGCACTTATTTCAGATCAATTTTTGCTCGCTTCTGGCCACTGCCTTTCAGAATATCGTAATCGTATTACTTTAGCAAGACTTGGGCAAGTCAAAATTGTTCCAAACAAAAGCACTGAAGCTTCATACGATTATTTAATTGATGTAAGTAATTGTTTTTTGGTAGAATTGGTAAATTACTTTTATAGTTCTAAGTGATTTGTACATCCAATTCATTGTATATAACTCAGCCCCATTTCAAAACAATCTTTTAAATTGCAATTAATTAATTCGACTACCTTTTAATTAGAAACGCGAATTAGGTACGAATTATGTATATTTCACCCAAACTGGAAATAAACTCAACGGTAATTAAAAGAACATTATTCAAAAAAAGTTGATTGTCTATAAAGTCGGTTTACGATCGATGTTTACGTGACAACGTCTTATTTGTTGTGTAAGTTTATTAAAACAAAGGATTAAAATGATTTTTCTCAGTGCGGTATCTAACTGAACAAGTTTAAACATGCATTTCTTAAGAGGGGATCTTACAATTTTCGTTTAATTAACAAGAACATCTTATTGAAAGGAATAAGAAGTCTTTTTAATTTCAAATAGGTTTCTTATTAAATTTCTAATTTATTAGATAGGCTAATTGTTTCGTTGATGTAAGAGGAAATTCTTCTAGTTCCCACTCCTTAGAATTTATAATGAATTTTCATATTGAAATGAAACGTTGTCTTTTTAATTTCTAATAAGATTTCCTCATAATCCTGCTCACGTTACCGGCTCGGCGTTACTTCAGTTTTCGTAAATGACTCTCGGGTCGACCTATTTATAAGACGTTATCACGTCAAAAGTACTGGACTCCTTATTGAAGGCGTTAATTAAGAAGTGGAATCGTTTTCTGTATGTATAAGAAGTTTTAATTTTGTATCTTATTAATTTGATTACTAATTAAGTTGAAATGATATCGAAAAGCCATAGTTCCAAGAAATGTTAAGAAACCGAAAACATATATATAGACAGAATGACAGATAATTCATCAAATGGTTAATCTTGGGAAAGAACGTAAAAAAAAGGATATTTTTATACATACATATATTTTGTGAGTGGACTTGTTTCGGTCCAAAATAAAGTAAGGCAAAAGAAGCATATACAGATTATTTTTTTAGTAAGCACTTATATCACAGCCAACATAATTTAGCTAAAACAGTATTATAAAACGTTTATAAACATTACTGATTAATTCCGGACAATAATCAATCTCAGCCTTTTTGTATTTATTTAAAAATTTAGAAAACAATTATCACGGTCATTTTGAATTTACTTTATTTAACACTAGATTGCTCAAAGAAGTCATTTTGGCTGCTTTTTAATTTCAATTAGTAAAAAAATTATATTTATAATGATACAATTTTTTACGATTTTGAGACTTTTTATAAAAAGAAGAAGAAGAAGAGGAAGAAGAAGAAGAAGAAGAGGAAGAAGAAGAGGAAGAAGAAGAAGAAAAAGAAGAAATTGTATCATTATAAATATAGTTTTTTTACTAATTGAAAATAAAAAACCGCCAAAATGATTTCTTTGCGGGCAATCTAATGTTAATAGCCGATTACAAATTTCACTTAAAACATTACTGTGTTATTTAATCCGGGTATTTCCATTAACGTAGAATTAAACGACTGTATAGCAGCGAATGAAAGTTGATTCTAAAAATCATCCTATTGCAGGGTTTTGGGGGCTACGAAACTCATTCGCTTAAAAAATTAAGGACGGTGAATTTTTTTCTTTAACGAAGACTCATTCAAAATTATACATATGTACTTGATTCCTTTGTTTCGATGTTAGGGCATGGTAAACATGAATATATTAGAAAGTTTTTACCTGTAATAATGTAAATTAGCTACAATGAGAGATGAAGAAATGGCTGCACTGAATTTTTTCAAACATGGCTAAGTAGTCTTGATTGAAATCAATTCATACCAAAGAAAACTCAGTTTTTTTGATCATGAGAAACTATTTTTCATTTTAAATGATCCAGCCTGTTAAAGCTAAATGATTTTGGTTTGTTTATGTTGTTATATGTTGGGTTGTACATTTCAGTTTTTGATTTATTTTAAATATTCTTTCAGGAAAAGATTCAACATCCAAATTACAAGCATAGCTATCGATATCATGACATTGCTCTAGTTAAATTAAAAACAAAAGTCGACTTCACGAAAAACATTCGACCGGTGTGTTTAAACACAAACCAGGCTCGTTTACCTCCAAAAACAAGCGTCATATTTCAACAATATTACAATACCCGTATGTTCGACAAAACTTTTATAAAATATATGAATACCAAAGTTTTTTGCAGGTGAATTATACCTCCTGACAAATTCTATAGAAAGTGCTGAGTTTTCTAGCTGCAATCAGTCCCACGCTAACATCCAGAGTCTGCCGAACGGTCTTGCGGAAGACCATATGTGTGCTTTTGGTATATATCGAAATGAAGGATGTGAGCAACAGCCCGATGGATTCCTTCAAATATTTGATGATAGCGGGAAAATAACTCTTTACGGCTGGACTACCTTTAAAGCAGGTTGCAATTTCCCGTTACCTATCGTGTTCACAAGGGTCTCCAATTATATTGAATGGATTGAATCAATAGTTTGGCCGTATATGTCTACGTGAATTTGATTTGAATTTTATAAGGAATTGTTTAAAGTTAAAATTTGAATTTACATAGTCAGTCAGCTTGAAAATAAAAAAGTATAATGCTCTATACTACAATACATGTTGTTGCTATTTATTTCGTGTCGTGAAGTCAACATTACTCATCTTGTGCTGTAATGTGGATTGTGTGTATTTTGCTTCCTTCCACTGAAGGACATTTTTGTTTTAGGGAGCTTCAGAATTGATATATTTTGTAATCAACACAGTATCAATGCGGAATGAATCACGCAGCGAACAGATTACCATACGTGGGCGCAATTGTCTTACCCTGCCGATTAAACTAAAACCGCACCTCAGCGAGCCCAATGCACGCCTACGCATCGAACGAATACCAATAGCCGGCCGAAAATTTTATACACGACCCATATGGTCTGTACGAACCAAAAACAAATAAAATGCTCATTAATTTCAATGTAGTTTTTATCGGCTCAACGAACAATTTTATTTTTTGTAAAATTTTAAAAAACATAAAGCAAAAACAAAATTGTTTACAATTTTTGGCTTTAAAATACGCTTTATTTTTATCGATATTAATTAAACAAAAAGAGACTTGAACATAAACAAGTGTACCAAATTTAAAGTCGATTTATCAAAAATCGTGCACACCGTTCTGGAAAATACAGCTTCGAGAGATACGAAGAGATAAGTGTTAACACACTAAGCTTTTGAATACTTGAAAATGAAATTCTTACTTCGCCCGAAATTCTTGAAGTGGAATTATAAGTATGTACTTCGAATATTTATATTCGACCTTTTGCATATAAATCTTAACAGTTCAAATTATTTTTGAAAAAACAAAAAAAAAAAAGAACGAGCGAGCCTTACAGTAGTCGCATATGATATGTAGCATCTGACATATCATCTGCAAATCGCATTAACTTTAAAATTTGACATTCCGCCATCTTGAATTCGTAAGTTCTGACAGTTGATTTGAAATAAGCGACCCCGAAAACCTGCTAGTACCAAGTTTGGTGCAAATCGCATTAACTTTAAAATTTGACAGTCCGCCATCTCGAATTCGGAAATTCTGACAGTTGATTTGAAATAAGCGGCTCCGAAAACCCACAAGTTCCAAGTTCGCATTAACTTTACAATTTGACAGTGCGCCATTTTGAATTTCCTGTTACACACTTCCGTCCCTTTTTACGAAATCACTCCTACAGATTGCAGGAAAGCGAGAAAAAATTCAAATCAAATAGCGCGCGCGCTTCTTCACTTCCTGTTACGCTACTTCCGTCCCTTTTCACAAAATCATACCCAAAACCGAGAGTAAAGATATTACATATCAAAAATATTTTTGTTGTTAATTAACTTAACTCAAGCTGATACAGCACAATACATCCCAACTATCGCAAAGTTTATGGCCAATATAACAACCAATGATTGTTTCGCGATAGGTTTCGTTTGAGGTAGGTAAACATATGTAGCGCAAAGCAAAGCGAATTTCAGAAAAGTCACAGCTGTTTTATAATACTTGAAGAGCCTTTTTTTGGTTGATGATTCCTCATAAGCCATGACACTTCTTTAAAAGCTTTGTTATTCTACGATATATATTAAATCTTCGAAAATAATTCGCGGAAACGCTGGTAGAGAACCGGTTGATTTGATTAATTAATTAAACCTGTTTAAAAATCAAAAGCTTGCAGCAATATCACTTATTCAGTAGCTGTCTGAGATACGTTTGATCACGGTTAAATTCGCTTAAGCGTGATAAAGTGTTACGATATAATCATGAGCACAATGCAAGTGCAGCTGATCCAGTTCGCAAAATTCACCTTTTCGTTGTTAGTGATCGCTGAAGTGGCATCAAGTGATCCTCCTGACAGTCCATGCCCGAAACTATTCCAGTATAAATTCGACGGATCTGATTGGCTCGGTTTAATCGAATTAAACAACATTAAAGTCGACCAAACTGTTATTAACATTATTGTGGAGTTTTCCTTGCCAACGTCACTGCCTTCAGTAAGTGTTCTATATTTTTTTGTTAAGCAAAAATTCACAATTAATTTTCACTCTGCTAAACTATAGCCTTATAAAGGTCGTCTTGATCTTCTTGAAGAAAAGCAGCAAGCATCTCAAGCTGTTTTTGACAGCAAGCCACTATTTTATAGGATAAATTTTCCACTGAAAAATCCGATTCCAAGAGTAACACTGATTACCGTAGATAACGATGTACTATGCAGCGGACCGCCAGGTACTTATTTTGAAATGGCTATAATATAAAAGGGCGCAATTATATTACAATTCCGGTTAGAATGAAAATCCAAATTATTTTGCCAATTAAATCATTTCACTACTTAAATAGTAATAATAAATCGAGTAAATTTTGTACTGTAGAAGTAAAGAACTAATCAAATAATTTTATCTCACTGTTGAAAAAATATTTCGTTTAAAAATTATAACTAAAAGGGGATGTTTTAAATTTACGTATTTCTTTTTTAAGTAGTTTGATCATTCCGTTGTCGTAATAGTATTGAACGTTATCTTGAGCAAACGCGTACATTTTTAAGATTCCGTACATTCATTTATTATATATGGCGATCCTTCTCCACAGGAATCCATTTGTTGAAAAACAAAAAGATCGCGGAATTTCAATTTAAAGGTCTTAAAACAGGTTAATGAATTTGATTCATTTTCTTAATATTTCAGTCAAGTTATATGCTGTATACATATATGTAGATATAACTTGAATGTTATATATACATATATGTAGCTTTTATTTCATTTCTTGTAAAATATAAAACCTTTACATATGCAGGCACTTATTGATTGAAGCAAATTCATAGTAATTCATATGTAAGTTATATTCTTAATTGCTTTATTTTAACAGATCAAAGTCCGCAGATGACAAGATTTCAGCTACACCACGTTTTTTACCCAAAAACGTCTGGGCATCCCAGTATCATCAAAGGAATATCCTGTGGTAAATATTTTTTTTTATGAGAATTGAAGGGCATAAATTTGGAATGCACTTGTATCAAACTATTGTATATTTTCTTTTGATTATAAAATTAAATTACCCCTGCATTAATTCAATCAATTGACTTATGGTTTTGGACTTAGTAATTCTGTATATACATAGATAGATTTTTTTGGATCCTGAACTATAGCCTTTTATCCCCAAAACGAGGGTCATTTTTTTCAGGTGTATGAATGTACATATGTAGTAAGATATACCAACAACCAAAATATGTTGTAACTTTTGTTTGTCGTTATTTTATAAACGCCAATTGCGGTATTACCCTAACTACTTTATGAAATTTGGTTTTTATTCTAGACGGGAGTCCATGTGAGTTGGCAGATGGCACTGCAGGAGTGTGCACAATAATCAATAAATGCGCGGAAATATATAAGAGATTAATTAGATATGAAGAGGTGGCAAAAAATCGATGTGGTTTTATTAATGGTACGGATTTTGTATGTTGCAAACACCCAGACCCGCCGACTGGGTAAGCAGTTCAAATCTAAAGTACTTATTGTCTATATCATTAGCACTAACAAGGGTATAATTCAGAACATCTTAAAGCTTACTAATCCTATTACGAGTTTACTTTCCTATTTTCTATCTTGTTTATATAGTAGTAGTCCTCTATATTATTTCAATTTTAGTGTTAAAACTGTTTAAAAACTGTTCCCTTTTTTATTCCTCCGCTGTCCAGTTAACCACGCTTATGATTATGACAAAAGGAGCTTGATTTAAATAACCAAATATTTATTTCGCCATTACCAAACAAGCATTTGTTTGCTACAAAGAAACGCTTTTCTCAGTGTATGTAGGGTTTAAACCTTATTTTGTCAATTGGGAATCGGAGAAATAGACTAAAAATCCAAGGCCAAACATAACTTTGGGTCACTCTGTCACTTTGAAGATACTAACGAATTGCGAGCTAATAAAAACAACGGAGTGTGCAGAAGATACAAATTATTTTATAGATTCAAATTCAGTGAATTGATATGAAAGACGAAATTCAAGTCAAAGTTGTACAATATAAGCTTATTTTTATTATAAGTGCACCGTTTTTACATGCGAATGAACCGGTGACATCGGCGTAAAACTCTAACTTAAGCCAAAATCACACATACATTATTTGGAATAGAAATAGAAACCTTTTAAGACTTTATATTTTATGAATGAAAGCCAGTGACACTTATGCAAAATCCAAACTGGAATTCAAATTTAATGGATGAAAACCAGCCAGACCCAAGTCCCCGCGAAAACAAAAATCCAAATTCGGCTATGTTTGTAACAGACAGACAATTAAGTTTTAATATGTAATCAAAATTGGGCATAAATGAAAACTATTCACGTTATTCTTGGATAGTAGTTTTTAGAATAACAACAATGGATGCAATAACTTCAATTATCCAAATGACTGAAATAGACGTTTCTCAACTAGAACCTTGGATGCTCGATGCTTGCAAAGATTTAAAGAGTAGAGAATAAAATCAACCAGATAATTGAACCTCAAAGTCATGGACGGACTACGCCCAATATTTTGAATTAAGAATATTTTGTTAATACTGACTCATCATAAGCATATTTAAATTTAAAAAATAAAACCAAATTCTTACAACTGCCGACGAGTAAACGCTGGCGTTTTTTTAACGACTACCACTAACATAATGAGCTTTTTCGCAATTTCTCTGTCACTTTTTTTTTAGTTTTGGTTTTGGCGATTTTGTTCTATATCCATTCATATGCGAAGCTACTTTTATAATACCTCTAATGCTTCATTCACTTTACCATCTGAAGAAGAATGAGTATGGGACAATTAAATTATGACTGTCCACAATAACACATCATAGACTTCGAAGAAAACTAATGACGATTTTGTGAATTGGCGGAGGGGTCATTGAAATGGGAAATAAATAATACCTTCAACTTAACCCCAATTCCTAAAATAACCGCTGAAAGAAAACAAAAAGGAAACTCATCAGATGGAGGTTTAACTTCTTTAACAGTTTTTATAAATTTCATTTATTCATTAATAAACAGCATTAGACTTGACTTTTTAATGAAATATTTTATCTGTTCTCAAATGTAACCAATTGGGTCCAAAAATAGTCGAAGAGCTAAAGATGGTAAGTTTTGAAAAAGAGAAGTTGGCAGAAATAAATTTTTGTATAATTAAATAAATAGTTTTATTTAGTGATAGATTTATTCGATTGTAGAAACCAACTAAAAATTGTTAAAGGAAAATCGAGTATTTTTTTTAAATGATTCTAGATGACTAGCGAGAATGTAGATAAATCTATAGACAATATATGTATGTATTTTCAAACATTTTTCTTGAACCTTTTATCTATGTATATATTTACGAGGGACAGTTCAAGGAAAATAAGCAAGACTCTTAGAAATTTAGAATATAATGTTTTTTATTTATTAAATAGATAAACGATTCCGGAGAAAATGTTGGAAATACATATTGTCTACATATCAATTTTTTTCGTCGAGGCAATTTCGTTCGCTTTAAGAAACTTTGTATATTAGACATGATCTGGACGCAACAAAGCAATTCTAGACTTTTCAGTTCCTTTCGGCAAGTCAACAAGTTATTAAAACTTTTATTATTAAAACTAAATTATTTCTGTTAGCTTTGATATTGAAATTATGTAATGTTTAAATTGATTTTAATTAAACAACTCTATTTTATTTTTAGTTTGTGCGAATTCAGATGGAGTAGATTACAGAATCATTCGCAAAAATTATCCTCCATTTTTAGGGGATTTCCCATATATGGTAAATATGCATTTAGTATATACTAACACCTAACATGACCTGACTTCTCTCCAGTGACTATTGGATATTGCTAAAAGTAGTTTTAGCTTTTATAAAACGAATCGTATAGAATTATATTTAACGTATGTTTTATTGGTGCTGAAAAGAAATGTCTGAATTCATATGTGGCGACCAACTAATTAAGAACTAACCAAAATGCCCAATCTCATTGCTCTATCTTGTCCGCTCGCGTTTTAGTCAACCAAGAGGAAGTTTCATCAATTTAGCCACCATTTGTACTAAAATATGTAAGTATCAGTTCTGAAGCTGTCCCAACAGTTGTGAAAACATTGGCTCTTATGCATAAAAACTGAGCCATTATTTCGCTAATCTATTTTTCTATGTATATACTTTGTCTTTTTTAGGAAAAGTTTGTTTGTTTATTTATAAGTCTTTCACGCAAAAAGTAGATACTAACTGGATTGAGATGAAATTTTGCACGTACCTATGTTGCGCATGAGCTCCAGAGTGACCGAGGCTTTATGTTGTAATTGGAAAGTGGCGGGTGAGGAAGGGAGGGAAAGATTGTTGACAGTGACATTTTGTTGAGTCACGCAAAAAGTACCTACTTATACGCTTTGCGACTAAATTTTACATTTGCTGAACTGTCAATGGATTTAAGAATTCTATCAATAAAATGATTGCTTTCAAGTTCATATCATTTCGACCTTATCCTGTTTTCGAAGATAAAGTATTTAGTTGAACTGATTTCATTTTATTGAAATTGACACGCCTTAGATTCGCCGAATTAGAAAAATTATAGTCGCCAGGGCAATGCCAGATAAGGATCAGCTAGCTATATAATAAACCACATAAAATGTGTTCGGCACTATTAAAAACAAAGTTGAGCAATTTTCCGCCGCAAAAACATTTCCCTATTAAATATTTGTCAGAGAAAGTTTTGGAAACGGTGAGAACAACTACAGACATGGATTTGAATTTCAGTTCAGACTTGATTCCGTAAATTTAACAAATTGGTTCGTTGGATTGTGATTTGTTGGTCTCCGCATTAGAAATCAGGCATAAAGGTTTTCTTTTAATGTTACGCGTGATAGGACCACATGATAGGTAGACGTGGGAAAAAACACTCTGTATTGAGATCTATTACAGTCACAGTTCACAATGGTGAAACCTGTAATTTTAAAAAGATGAATGTGAAGTCACTTGAACACTCCAATTAGGATTTATACAGAATTGCGGAAAATAGCCATAAGTGACTTTTTATGATCATCCGTTTCACCATCATAATCCTTTTTGTTTTTGGAAAATAACGATAACTCAGCCACCATGGAGTTTATATGTACCTACATCAAAAAATCGTTCCAGAAAATATTTAATAATCTCGGTTGTTCTTGTATTTTTTACGAACATACAGCAAAACAGTTTCGAACGAGATATGTTATAACATGTATCAATGATGACGATTATAATTATAACGGAATAAATTATTTGACTTTTCTTTTAAGGCGATGCTTGGTTACCCGTCTATTAATATTGGAGAATATGAATGGAAGTGCCCTGCGGCACTTATTTCTGATCAATATTTGCTCGCTTCCGCTCATTGCGTTTGGCAATATCATCTATCTTTAGCAAGACTTGGGCATGTCAAAATTGTTCCAAACAAAAGCGCTGAAATTGAAGCTTCATACGATTATTTAATTGATGTAAGTAATTGTTTTTTGGTAGAATTGGTAAATTAATTTTATAGTTCTAAGTGATTTGTATATCCAATTCATTGTATATAACACAGCCCCATTTCTAAACAATTTTCTAAATTGCAATTAATTAATTCGATTACCTTTTAATTAGAAACGCGAATTACGGATCTAAGTATTATTATCAAATAATGGCTCGCATGTATATTTCACCCAAATTGGAAATAAACTGAACGGCAATTAAAAAAAAATATCCAGAAATTTACTGGACTCCTTATTGAGGACTTTAATTTATTTAAGAAGTGGAACCGCTTTTTTTTATATAAGAATTTTTAATTTTGATCTTATTAATTAAAATGATAATTTGAATACTAATTCAGTTGAAATTATATCAAAAAGCCGTACTTCCAAAAAATGCTAAGAAAACACAAACATACATATAGACAAAACGACAGACATGCTAACTCATCAAACGGGTTAAGCCACACATTTTTTGGTTTCGGTTAATCTTGGGAAAGAACGTAAAAAAAAATTATCTTTATACTTTTCATATATCTTGTGAGCGGATTAGTTTCGGTCCAAAATGTAGCAAGGCGAAAAAAGTACATAGATCGAAACCGTTTAAATTGAGTACCGTGAAAATCGAGGGTACTATTATAGTAGTAGTATTATAAAACATTTATAAACATTATTGATTATCGTTGGACTATAATCAATCTCAGCCTTTTGGTATTAATTCAAAAATTTAGAAAAAAATTATCACCGCCACCGGTCATTTTGAATTTATTTTATTTAATAGTCGATGTTTAACAATTTCAATTAAAACATTATTGTGTTATTTAATCCGGCTGTTTCCATTAATGGATGTAGAATTGAACTACTGTAGGAGCGAATGAAAGTTTTATTAAAAAATAAAGAATAGTGAATTTTTTCCTTTACTGAAGACTTATTAAAAATTATATATAATGTACATACTTGATTTCTTTGTTTCGATCTTAGGGCATGGTAAACATGAATTATATCAGAATTCTAAATTTTTACCTGTAATAATGAACGTTAACTACAATGAGAGCTGTAGATTTTGGAAACGACTGCACTAAATTTCTTCAAACATTGGCTTGATTAAATGCTAGATTTCAAGAACAAAAAATATTGAAATAAGGTCATACCAAAAAAAAATCAGTTTTTTCTTGATCATGAGAAACCATTTAAATTTTAAATTATCCTATTAGTCTTTCAAAGCTAAATAATTTCGGGTTTTTTATGTTTTTTTATGTTGTATTGTACATTTTAGCTTTTGAATTATTTCATACATTACTTTCAGGAAGTGATTAAACATCCAAAATACATGTATGACAGATTATATTATGACATTGCTCTAGTTAAATTAAAATCAAAAGTCAACTTCACGGTAAACATTCGACCGGCGTGTTTAGACACAAACCAATCTCGTTTACCTCCTGGAACATCCGTCATATTTATCAAATGGCAACCAGATAACTATCTCGGTATGTTCGCCATAATGTTTATAAGATATTATATATATATGAATACCAATGTTTTTTGCAGCTGAAAGATTACAGCTCCAGAATGAATCTTTAAAAACTGCCGAGTTTTCTAGTTGCAACCAGTCCCACGCAAACATCCGGAAACTGCCGAACGGTCTGACAGAAGACCATATGTGTGCTTTTGATCCCCTGCTAAAGGAAGGATGTGAGCAAGAGCCTGATGGATTCCTTCAAGTATTTGATGATAGTCGGAAATTAACTCTTTACGGCGCGACTACCTTTATAGGAGGTTGCTCTTTCCCGTTACCTGGCGTGTACACACGGTTCTCCAGTTATATTGAATGGATTGAATCAATAGTTTGGCCGTATATATCTACGTGAATTTGATTTGAATTTGATAAAGAATTGTTTGAAGTTAAAATTTGAATTTACATAGTCAGTCAGCTTGAAAATAAAAAAAGTATACTACAATACATGTTGTTGCTATTTATTTCGTGTCGTGAAGTCAACATTACTCATCTTGTGCTGTAATGTGGATTGTGTGCATTTTGTTTCCATCCACCGAAGGTAATTTTTTTGTGAGGGGGCTTGAGGATTGGCATATTTTGTAATCAACACATTGTCAATGTGGAATGAATCACGCAGCGAACAGAATACCATACTTGGGTGCAATTGTCTTACCCTGTCGATTAAAACAAAACCGCACCTCAGCGAGCCTATTGCGCGCCTACGCATCGAACGAATACCAATAGCCGGCCGAAAATTTTCTTGGAAGCGGTCGGTCGATATAGGTACACGATTTGCCACATATCCCATATGGTCCGTACGAACCAAAAATAAACTCATTTATTTCAATGTAGTTTTTATCGGTTCACGAACAATCTTATTTTTTACAAAATTTTTAAAAATATAAAACATAAACGAAATTGTTCACAATTTTTGGCTCTAAAATACGCATTATTTTTATCGATGTTAATTTAACAAAAAGAGACTTTATAAAAATCGTTCATCAGTCGAAAAGAACAGGAACAAGTATACCAAATTTCAAGTCGATTTATCAATAATTACAGCCTGAAAATTCGTGCACACCGTTCTGGAAAATACAGCTTCGAGAGAAACGCGATTAAAGTTTTAACACTAGGCTTTTGAATACATGAAAATGATATTCTTACTTCGCTCGAAATGCTTTAAGTGGATATAAAACTTAACAGTTCAAATTATTTTTGAAAAAACAAAAAAATTTTGTTTGTTGTTAATTAACTTAACTCAAGCTGATGCAGCACAATACATCCCAACTCTCGCAAAAATTATGGTCAATATCACAACCAATGATTATTTTGCGATTTAAAGGTTTCGTTTGAGGTAAACATATGTAGTGCAAAGCAACGCGTATTTCAGAAAAGTCACAGCTGTTTTATAATACTTGAAGAGCCTTTTTTTGGTTGACGATTTCTCATAAACCATGACACTTCTTTAAAAGCTTTGTTATTCTGCGATATAGGTATATTAAATCTTCGAAAATAATTCACGGAAACGCTGGTAGAAAACCGGTTAATGTAGAGATCTACTGTAGTTTAAAATAACACTCAGCCAAAACAAAACGCGTCAGTTTGTTTTACGAAAAATATGACAATATTCGGCTGTACGTAACTTTGTTGTACTTGGTCCTTTTGGACTCTGTCAGGGTTCATTTGAAAGCTTAAGGTGTGCTTGAAGATGCCGCTGGTCCAATATCCTTTCGACCGGAAGTCTTGCCGGAGCAGCCGAAAGATCTAGGTCATTGAAAAAAATAAAAAAAGCACCATGTTTGAAATTATCTACAGCCCGTGTTGAGCTTTATACGTGCTTTTCCATGTAACTCCTGTAAGCTTAAAGCTTTTGATGTCCGGAAAGCAGATGTACGCCCATAGAATCCGGAATCAATACGGCAAGCTTTATAATCTCTCAAAGACAAATTAAAATTGAAAAAAGGAGAAGACGAAATTTTTATTGAAAAGAGAACGATGGATGTTTGGCTTTATTAGAGAGAAGAGAAAGCGCCGCTTTTTGGTGCGACCCATTGTACCAGGTCAGGTCACTGACATATGTAGATACTGGACTGCTAGCGAATGTAAATCATATAAATTAAAATGCTCAAAATCTCGCACAATTATATGTATTTAAACACATCTAAACAACAAATAATTAAATTGTCACGAAACGAACCGATTTCTGTTATATCTCGGGACCAGTAGACCAGTAGACCAGTGTTTAATATTTTAAAAAGTTTTCAAAGCTTGGAAACTCTTGCTGACGAAGCTTTGATGCTTTCGTTGCCGAATGTAGTAAAGATCAAAAGTTAAGAAATGTTCAACTTTTCAATCGGGTCCCGACTGTGACAATGCGGTTTTATGGGTGCAGCCCCACAAGAAAACATACATACATATACTTCAATTCACGTTTTCCGGAGTCGGATCAATTCCGGACTTTATTAGATTCTTTCGCAATAATGTTTGTCTGAGGTAGGACTTGATCCGATGAGAGGGAAAGAAATTCTGGTTGTTCGAAAAAAGGGCTATTTTCTCTTAATTCCCGGGCATGAATCCCATGTTGACTACCGCAACATTTTTAACTCGTGTTGAATTTACTCAATCCCCCCGTTTTTGAAGATGCTGAACACTACAAAGCTGTCCGCTTCCACCGACGACGCCCGAAACCACTCTTAGACGATCAAATAAGGGTTAGTGCACCAATTAGTGTCGTTTTTGCAGTCGCTATCATAACCGATTTTTTGTTAAATGATTTAACGGCATGACTGAGGTTGGCGTAACTTAGAAATTTAATTAGTTAATTTTTATTGCAGATTGCAGTTGAAACAACTACAATACGAATTGTCAGCAATCGCCTATTTTCTTCAGGGTAGGTAAAAATCACTAATTTTTTTCGGGTCTGGCAGGACTACTTTACCATTTTGTTTACTGAAAATTGAGGGGAAACCGGGAAAGCTTCGTTCAAGCTTACGAGGAAATTCCTGGCTATTTGTAAAGCTCCCGCGTTCAGGACGTCCAACAGGCTAATCGTGTTTTGAATCGGGCACAGTGAAAAGATATCCAGGAGTCGGCTGGATCTGGATACCGCTGGCTGTTTTACTTTGCGGGCGTGCCGTGACTCGTGAGCGTTCAGTTGTTTATCGCGATTTGAGCCAGCAGGTCGTGAGCGATATACCTATTCATATCAGTGATATACCTATCTCAAAATTTGTCTCTTTGTGCAATTTGAAACGATTTCCCGAGGTGGCTGTGGGTTTGTGAAGTGTTGAGTGCTAACTAAAAGGAAAAGGGTTACTGTGTGATTTAACAATGGGTTGAATTCTCGTCTGGAGCTGCTTTCACTTTGGATTTCCAATAGGAGTACATACAAAAGTCAATAGGTGAATTATCATGAAAAACTGAAAATTTGATAAGATGTTATCACGAGAAGCCCCAATTAGCTGGTGGCATTAGCTTTGGCCGAGGCAGGGCTGATAATCATTTGATAAACACTCATGAGAACGCCACCCATGTAGACCATATGTTGCTGTGTAGTCGAGGAGGATCCTTCATAATAAATAGTGGACGAAATATCGATTGAAGCGGACTGATAAGAGACCCTTCCCGCACTTCAAACGTAATATAATATTGGTCGGAATGGGAGTTTCTGAATGCCCGGCCGATGGGACCGCAAATCACTTTTATTGACATGCCCATCAGCCTGACAATGGGTAATAATGCTCTTGTCACGTTGATGTGGTTCAAGTCAAGCAACACTTTAAATTACAATTGCTGAGCGACCGATTTTAAGGAGCTTCTCAATTTGGAATTTGAATATACTAACAGGGAAATAAAACCTTACTACCATGCAAACGTGACGCCTTCTATTTAAGAATGCGATGCACGACTCTTTTCCGAACATCTTGTACAATAATTGCACAGGCATGTCCTAGAATTTAGCAAGAGACAAAGAAGTTGAAATTTCTTATGTGCTTTTATAGAAGGAACGAGCAGTGCACACCTCGTCATTGGACACTTTACAGGACACTTAGAAAGAAAAGAAGTAGTTTATATTTTTCAGTAAGCCTTTCCCATAGATTCCTTAGAAGTCTATCAGGCGTGCATACCTAAGAGTAACAATGGAAGGTTACATATAAGATCACATATTGCTTTCAAATCTTCTTAGAAGTACAAAGTTTTCACATTTCAGTTACATATTTTCATCTTGGTATAAATTATGTATATTAACTACAGCAATAAAGATCAACGGGTAGCATTGTTGTTACTTTTCCAAATACATACGTGAATTCTACATACATTGAATACTATACCTAGCGAGAAAAAAGTAAAAGGTTACTACAACTATTTTCGTCAGTGAAAACTGAAGTGCATAGTTCCATTAATTTATCTATTACATATTTTGATAAAATTTAGTATAAAAAGAAACAAACATTTTGTTGGAATACTGAAGAATAGTTTACTTCGTTATGAAAAAAAGTCAATCAAACAATAACAAATATGTATTGTTAACATTCTTATGCGATACCTTTAACTAATTTATAACTAACCCCAACAATATTTAGTCAAATAAACTTTGTTATTTGAAATCTATGTCTATTGTTTTAAAATTGGTATAAATATAGTTCAAGTTCGGGGATTGTGTGGACATTACAAAACACGAATGTTGTCTTCTAAAGAACTTTTTGTATGATGTTTGAAGCTTATTTTAAACTACAAAATCATAGGGCAAGGCCAGAAAAATAATCCGGACCGTGACAGAATCACTACCCATGCTTGGTCGAAACCAATTGAGCATTTCCATATCAAAAGAAAATAAATTGAACTTGTTTTCATCGCAATAAAACGACTCTTCTATTCTCTGTCCAATCTAAATGATTTTAAGCGAATTTCTATTTATGTATTTCAATTCAATTCAATTCAATTCAAATATTTAAACCGATGCTTTAGTAATTAAATAGAAGATGGATGAAACGAGCATGAAAAAACTTCGTTAAGATATTCCTTAAAAAATTCCATTAATTCAATTTTACGAAACGTTAACCTGGAAGTATTATTTACTTATATTCCGGTATTCAATCAAGTCAGGAAAAGATGAAATCCAGAACATTTTGCAAAAAATTAAATAGGACAGTAGTTAATACTAAGTCGAACAATTACAAATTTACATTCTACAGGAAAGTTTAAATGAGGTACCTTCTAATGTCGTTACGTAATTTTTACATATGTATGACTGTCATTCGAATTATCAGACTTAACACATAATGTTCGCTTAGTGGCTAAAATTGTTATTTATTTAATTTAATTTTCTGTGTGAAAGGAACCAGTGTGTCCTGTTGAAATTAAAGGATCGAATTAAATTTGGATAAAGATAAAAAATTTGTGTCGTGTCATCGCTGAAATTAATGATGTATTTTTTTCTCAATTTTAAGGAACGAGGCATTCCTAATTGAGTTAAGTGCCTAACGAAATTATAAATATTCGTCAATGGTATAAGTGGATTGTTTGTGCTTCAGAGATGTAAAATTTCAGTGAAATCGCATTTTTACGCTGAAATATTTGGTAGGAGATGATTAATTTTATGGACCTGAATTTTTAAATTCTTCTCTTAAATTAGATTAATTCCGTCCTAAATATCTTTTTCATAAAATAACTTTCCGTTCTACAACATAATAATAAATCACTTAAAATCATCAGTGATATTAAATAATTCCGAAAAATACAGGTTGAAAAATTCTCGTTCAGCACCTAAATAAACTTCTAAACTTCATAAAGGTATCTAACATTATGATTAAATAGCAAAAAAACAAAAAAACTCAATAAAATTTATACGGGGCTTGTAGAATATTAAACCCATAACATTGTAAATTATAGAGGAAAATTCGCATAGCTTTCATCTCATATAATACCTAACCAAAAACAAAAGCAAAATAGTAAATCCTTTCCTTCGCCGGCATGCATGCCTACTTATAGTTTTGAAGTGTGAACCAAGAAAATTAATGCCGAAACGAGGAAAAAATAATTATTAATTAATCTAAGAACATCAATTGGTCTCTTACGTACCTTTCCTCCAAAGATATGCTATTACGAGGAAAAACGCTGTAAATCTTTTTGTGTTGAGAATTATTTCGTCCCCAGCTGTGTTATGTTATGTCAATATGAACATAATAATGGTTTGTAGAGAACAATAGTGGGAAATGCTTTTAGAGGCGAACAAATTACGATAAATGATTGATTTTAGGGTTTTCGTCTGTAATTAACCAAAATTATCCTGTTACTATGTGGCCTTTCCTTGTACGCAGCCTTCAGGCAATCAAAATGAAGGGAATGGTTTGAACGTAGTGAGAATCAACATTAAAACACCATTGTCGATAAAATTATTTGGTTAAAATGCTTTTCCGAGGTGAACATATTTGCACATAATTACTTTTGAAATTTGTTTTTCGAGCTGGGGTTTTAATGGATAGCTGATTAGGTATAATTAATTTATTTCATTATGAGTTAAGGGGTTATTACACCCTGGCGCACGAAAAAATAGGTATACACTCAGAAAAAAAGGGTAAATGCTTTTAAAGAAAAGCTATTGTATCTACTACTATGTCATAATTTGGCTCTAATGAAATTGAAATGCATTAAAACCATGAAATCGATGCTTCGATGTTTTTTTTTTAATTAATATCAAAATATTTAAAAAGTATAAACAAAAATTATAGGCAAAAAAAAAATTGTATTGATTTATGTTTATTTTTCTAAATTGTAGGCTTTTATTTGATGGACAACATTAAGGAAAAAATCGGAGTGCTGGGGGTTAAATCAAACTTAAATATCCGCTCACTAGCACAGAGCAAAATAGTAATTGTAAGGAGGACTTTTTTTTCGATTTTGTTAAATTGTTGCCAAAATAGTGTGGAAGTAGTCGAAAAATTGCATGTGGAAAATTATATTTTTCGAAATTTTAAAATGAAAGCCGACCTACATAAATTGTGTGCATATTTATTACTTTTGGACTCAAATTAATATTGCTGCAAAGTTTTATTAAAATATGTGTGAGACCTCAAAGTTTAAACTTAATTTATGAATGCTCTTTATTTATTCAAGTTTTCCGTTCCATTAGCCCACATGCATTTAGCAATAATTGACGTTACCGCAGTTTAATTGCGCAATTGAAGCTATATAAAATTTAAATAGGACTTTCCCAAACTTTTAAAATGTATTTAAAAGTAAAATCCAAAGGACTCCAGCTCAAACATCAAAACTTTAATACAGAGATGAAAACAAATTGCAGACCCATGGAGATTTGTGCTGGCACTGGCTCATAGATTTTCTGCTCTGTCCCTTTATCGTGAAGTAAAAAGACCTTAATAATAAATTAGGAAAGCAACAATTGTTGATGCTTGCAAAAAGGGTTTCGAAAAGGGTCGTTCTCGTATCGTTTCAACAATTTTAGATGTCAATAAAAATTGCTCAATATACTTTATTCAGGCTCTATCTGCGACGCCATTTGTTTTTGACGCTATACAATTTAACAACAAATGAATAATCAAAAAGAGAAAATGAAATTGAAATTGGGAAATACATCCAAGAGAGGAATTCTATATTTTTTATTATCAATAAATTTTCGTGTTTACTTTTATTTTGATTACATTCTCCTCAGTCGAAAAGTATTATTTTTCTGTCGTAAAAACTTCTTATTCCTTTTCTTCTTCTTTCCCTATATTGAGGCGAATCCAAATTTCCTTTAGATTTGTTAATAATCACGTGACAACGATTTAAGAGTAGCTTTTCTTTCGTGTAGAAATTTAATCCGATTCTAAATGGCCAACTTAATTTGAATCAGATCATGAAACGTAAATTACAACTAAAATGTTATCATATCAAATTGTACCAAAATCTTGAAAGGTGTTTAGAAACATTTCTAAATTGCTCATGCTCAACTGTTTTCAAATCAATTAAGCTTCAGTCTCACTAAAGACGAGCTCCTTTGTTAGCTAGAAGTTAAGGGAAACAGAAAAAAATTGAAATGTGAAGGTCAAGGAAGCTACTCTGATTTGGAGATGAAATCGAGTTCTAAAAAGGTTTGATACAAGACAAGAGACCCGAGATGTATTCGTACCTTTCAGATACCAAAGTATTTTACGAAAAGAAATTAATTTTCATGGTAATTTTCCAGAGGTTATTTCCAAATGGCCACCTGTAAAGGTGATGATGTGATTATAATTTTCTTTGAAACAACGGTCAACCCGTAGAAGACGTAGGTACCTATGTAGATATTTCCCTAAATTCGATAATTTAATAAAAAGCTACTCTAATCACTGTGAAGGACTTTAAGATAAATTGAGTTTTCGGTACAATTATGATCTTTTTACCTTTTTTTACAAAATTAGATACCTACTTAAAATTTTACTGGACCAGTAAGACCAGAAATCAGTTTTTACCAACCAAAAATCAGAGACCATGGCTAGATAGCAAAGTTTACAGAAACTTTGAAACAGTGGAAGTTTTTTATGTTTTCCTAAAAGATTACTTTATCAGCTTTCTGGTAGTCTTGCAGTTATACTTGAGTTTAATTAGTTCTACGGAGTTATAAGTAGCCAAGCCAGACGTTAGACCCTTTTTCTCTCTAGTCGTACATTAAATATGAATAGACAACCGAGGACTCGTTTTGCGGTTAAAAGGGTAAGAGAGTCCCTTGTGCAAAGATAACTTAATTTATAAGACATAAAATGCTAAGTACGCCTAAAAGCAATATTTTATCTATTACTGCTAGATAGGTCAACCCCATTCCAAAAGTGTCAGTTTAGTTCTTTTTGGCAGCAATATTTCAAATTTCATTAAACTAACTTTGGCCTCTAAAACTAAATTTAGAATATTTTGTAGTATAATTTATGATCTTATTACAATATGACGTATGTATATAATATAAACAAAACCCTTCGATTTTACAATACAGTTATAAACTTGTCAACTATTAAGATATATTTGATCAATTAATCAAGTATAGGACAACACTTGAAAACAAGTTTTGCATTATTAACGTATACGTTTCACCGACTTGATGTTAGGCATTTATTTTAAGGTTTATTTTTCGGTTAAATTTTTAATAAAATGTGAATTGTGAACCAAACTTAAATTGTTTTAATTTCCCTAATTAAGAGATTAAGTCCCAATATATTAAAATTTAAAATGTTGGTTTTGGTTCACTATTATTGCAAGTATACGAAGTATGGTAAAATTGTCTTCAAATGTGGCTTTCTCGTAGATTAACAGAATTAATGTGTTTCAAAAAATAACTATTTTAAAAAAGAAGCTCCTCCTTAAACATTACAAAAAAACATTTGTTGACGTAGAAATGAACAGGATGACATTTATAATTTCTTTTCCGAAGTTATGTTTAGGTACTTGTATTTTTTTTAGGTTCCGTACCAAAATGGCAAAAAGAAGACATTCTTGTGCTACTCGTCCGTCTGTCGGTCTGTCTGTCCGTCTGTCACAACTGGTTAGTTCATCGACTTGAAATTTGGATTAGTTTTAAACAATGCTTGCCCACTTTTATTGCAAATGACAGAATTTAAAAAAAATATTTCTATTTTCATTGCTGAAATCGGAGGGTCCAAATTTTGAAGTGGGGTTACCAGGTCAAATTGGGTATCATATGAAGGGACTTTATTTGTACACTCTAAATCAGGTAAATTTACTTTTAACCTGCACAGTGTTCGACTTATGATGAAAAATATTTCAAACATTTCGCTATTTTCATATAAAAAATTCCAATGATACAACTATGTACATAATCTAAATTCGATACAAGTATTATACTTGATTTAATTTATTATTTATTATTATTATATATTGATAACTGTTTTACATCGTATATGAATAACCATCTTATTATTGATTAACTAAAATATTTTGCTGAATTGCTTGACAAACCAAGGGATGGATAAAACAATAAAACTGCAAATTAGTGATCCAAACGAAATCCTAACAAAAAGCAGCTTCCTTTCAGATATTTTTAGTATGCGCATTGAAATGGGCGTAGTTACGACCTTTTGTCATCTCGGAAATTATCGATACTTCTTCCTCAGACACAAAACAACCAATACCGATAAACAAAAAAAAAAAAAAAATATATAAAAAAAAATCGATGATTTCAAGCTATCAGAGCAGAATTCGTATTTTTATTAAAGAATTTTTGAATTTAGTCATAATTTCAGACTAATCTCTACCAACTTGGCCCGAAATATTCCCTTAATTGAACTTCCTTTTTTTGGATAATGCCTAATGCTTCTTCAACAATTGATTTATTGATCCAAAGAAAAAGGACACAGAAATAAAGCGAAGATTTTCATTTCCGGAGAGACAGTTTGCATGAAATCTGTCCATCCTCCGCTTTTGAGATATTTTCTTAATATATACATTTGTATACGTGTACGCGCGATAGTGTATGTACAATTGCAGAGATGCGCCTGTTCAGAAACCCGCTCGACCCGACAAGTTTTAGTTTCTAGCGAAATTTAGGAGCCATTGTCATTTGTCGCTATTATTCTCAGGCTGCTGACAACAGATGCCGCTGTCAATTGATATAAAAAAAGAGACGTTTTCTCCAATTGCTGTGAAGTCCTCATTTTTTAAGGAAATTCGTTTGGATGAATGGGCGTTTATGTTGGGTTGCTATGCTATGCTCCAGCTGTTGACACACTGATTTGGGTCATGTTGAACATATGTTGAATAGACTACATGTAATGATGAAATACATTAAACAGCTTTGAATTTATTGAATTTATATTTTGGACGCGAATAACTAATGAATTTGCTCCGTCTTTAAGCTATTCTTTTCCCAAAGCTTCGGATCTTTATCGCAACATGACGTGGGAATTCTTCATAAACGATATATTTATGAACTTCTCACTTGAAAATACTTAAGGGACAATCATCTAAATTCAGTTAAGCATAGTTATTGATGGCGTTTAACAAATATCTCGATATGATCTTCTGTTTAACATAATCCCATCAAAAACATTTCATGTTAAAAAAGGCAAGACTCACTTTAACATTAAATGTTTTGGATGGACTCTCAATTCTTTTTAAAGTGTTCATAGCCAGCAGTAGGGACTACAATTTAAGGACCTTCGTTACTTGACTCTTTTATATAAATAGTAATCCTATCATCATAAAATCAAATTTAAAACAAACAATTTCACGTGTATTCGGTAAATAGGGCTGTGAAACAATCGAGTTTTTATAGGCGAGGTATATATAAGAAGAAATATTTTCACTTCTAACATATTCTTGTCAACCATCAAAATTTCATCTAATAATGGTATCCGGCTTTAATTTCAACTACGGGAGTTATCTTGCCCGACAGACTAATTTTACCAATTGTTTGCATTTCTAAACTCTACTGAGAATATAATATTTTGTGGTTTTAAATAAAATATATAATCTAATCAATGGTAAAAATAGTAGGGAGTAGAAATCAACCTTTTTTTTTGCAACTACACTTCTTAGTTTTGCATATTTATTTTATATAATATATATTATAATATTTTACAAACTGTATTGCCAAAGGAAGCTTTACAAATAATTTTTAGATAAATATAAGGAATATATGCGTCTCCAGATATCTTTGTTTGATGACAAATTTTGTATGTTTATGTTTCTATGGACTATTCCAAAAAGCTGTCAACTTAGATAGGAAGAATGTATTATCCTGCTCTGGGTGTATATTTTGGATCTCTTCGGTTTAAATCTTGGTAATCCAAAGCGCTGTTACACTGCTCGACTGTATAGCCTCGTTTATGGCACTCCTGAATAAATTGGGAGTTATCCATATACTCAGATTGTGGCTGGGCTATCAGTAAGGTGAAAAGAAATGTAAGCGCGAATAATACCAAAAAATATTTCATTTTTGTTGTTAGCCAGGGATCTTTCAAGTAAAGTTCACACTTCAAAGATATTGAGTAATATAAGCAAACAATTTTTTGTAGAGGAGCCTATATAATCACATCTTATTTACACTTCAATTTACGAGAAATGTTTGCTCAGATGCGAATTTCTTTTGTCATTATTTACATAGTATTGAAAACAATGGAAGAACACATTTTCTTTTCTTTTCAATTTGATCACGAAAACACGTGTTACAGTTTTTTTAGAATAATGACCTTGATAGATGTTCAAACTACATGCGCATAAGATTTAACCATCATTTGGTTCTCATTAGTAACAAAACCATGCAAACATGCCAAAACGTGTACTGAAACAAAAGTAAAATATATTAAAATGGATATTGTATAAACCATATTAACAAATAAATAAACGTGTATGACAAAAACAATTCAGATGGGAATGAATCAAGGCAGTTTTAATTAATTTCTATCTATTTGGGTTCGCATATACCTATATATATTTTAAGTTCATTTGTTTAAAGACAAGTTGATTATCAGTTATTTATCATAAATAACTAATTAAACAAGAATCAAAAAATTTTTAATCTACTACCATGAAAAATAATTATCACTGTGTGAACTAAATCTGACCTAAACTGACGAAATTTATCCGTCAAAATGAATATCTAAATTTTCATAAAAATAGTTCGAAACTTGAAAACATCTCAATCACAAAAAATCAGCTAAGATCGAGTCGGACTCGCGCAGCAAGGGTTTCGTGTCTTGGAAGGAAATGTATTAAAAAGTTATTTAGTTATTCATCGACCGCCTCAAAAACAATAAGACCTACGATTAATGTTGTAGTTTTGCTATAAGCTTTCAATTAACCTCTAGTCAAATTTAAATTATTAAGACGAAAATTCCTATTTTAATTTTTCAATACTAAACAAAGTGTTATTTTAAAATATACTTCATTTGTGAGATTCTTTTATTTAAAGTGAATAGAAACAGTTTCATTTTACGTAGGAGTCTTACATCATTTGGCCTACACATTTTATGACTGAAAAATGGTTATTTAAGGTGGGAAAATAATGAGAATAAATTGCTTAAGTGCATCTACATATGTACATATGTAGGCGTGATAAAACTAAACCCCCACGCTCACGTTAGGAAAGCTCAACTACTTTTACAGTGTTCGTTTTCCCAAATTACTTAACCTACAGCGGCAAATTAGAGTTTAGTAGTCAATTAAATTAGACTTTATTGCTGGACATTAAATATTTCTTTTAACCTAGATACATACGGAGCAATGGGAACTGTATTAAGCATCTCGTTTGTGGGCTTTGCGAAGATCCTATGTTTAATAGGTACATTGGAATTTGGAAGATTATGCCACTGAGTGTACGATTCTTATTTGGGGTTGATATCAAGGATAAACCTACTATTAACACAGAGGTATTAGATCAAAAAAATTATCTGCTTTAACTTAAGCAATTATGTGTGTCATTTTTGAGTTAAACTCTTAAATTCAGATAAATCTAATCTCCTACAACGCATGTTCGCTTCAATGCTGTTAGAAAAATGCTACAGGCACGGAACTTTCACAACAAGGTTTAGGAAATAATTAAATATTCTTTAAGGGAATGATCCTCTGCCTAGAAAGCGGAAATATTTAAAATATATCTTCAAAATTGCTTATAGTGGAACCTTATAAAGATTTGCAAAGCAAGAGCAAACAATCTCTAACAACCGATTTTTTACAAACCAGACCAGAAGTGTGGTCGATAAATCAAGCTCAGATTATAACAAGACCGCCAAATGATCTCGAACAGCAAGTGACGAGGAATTTGGTATCATAAGATAAGGTTTCTCTTTAAATTTTAATCTTACATAATTTTTAAAATCAGTAATTAATACAATGCTATAATTAATTAATTTCAAACCGATAGAACACATAGATGAAAATTGTTTAGATATTTTAATTTTGAAGCTTTTCATCTTCTTAAATTTAATGGAGGATAAATATTCCCGTAGAAAGCATTCTCCTTTGGACCTTTTGCGGTAGGCGTAGATAAATCAAAATAAATTAGATAATAATCTCTATTATTAAGGCGGCGTGTGCTAATCTGTTTAAATATTTCCAGCTCACTGAAGGCCTTCCTTAATCCTTCATAATGCGCGCATTTTATGCAGGTAATCTGAATGTGCCCTAACTGGCTAACCTAAATAACAATTATGCGAACTTTGCCGACACTAGAGATTTCGGTTACCACGCTAACCAAGCTGCGGATATTATAATAATATAATAATAAGCTTAAGGACTGTTTAGCGGCAGACGAATTAATTTGTAGTTTCTTCTTGTTGTGAGGGTGTGCCGCTTTTTCAGGGCACTTTGAATGATCAAACAGAATCGAGCTTTTAGACATTAATACCATGTTTAATAAGATCCCTCAATTATTATTAATAATCGGCATTACAAAACAACATATTATTTTTAAACCTACAGTATTATTGAAAGTGTGACAGATTTTTACAAAATGTTGTAATTCAAGAAGAAGAATGTTGGTCTATCATTACTTTAAGTCAAAAGGCCCTTTTCAGTATATAGGTAGAAACTTTGCATGCATGGGCACTCCTTCTTTTCTTATTATCTGCGTTTTTGGGTCGCGGTAATACATATTATAGTGTGAATTTCAAGTTCCTTTCTCATTTCGCTTAGAAGATAGAGGGCTTTGACAGACAGACAGACATCGTTGGCACATCAATATGGTTCGTTTCTGGTACGGAAAATTGTTTTTAGTACAGTCAGTATAATGATAAAAATATAAACATAACATAAACATACGACAAACCCAAATCTAAAAGATTCTGCTGCAGAAAAGATTTAAACCGCTTACTTTGCCCTAATTTTAACTACTTTGAAATATTATTGGAATTATACTATATAGTTACATATGTTTACATTTTTGAAGAATAAAATCTTTAAAATACTCGTACATAGGTATACACCAACAATGTGCGAAATTCCTAAAAGAGAGTGAAAGTTACTTAATTATTTATTTAAGTAAAAGCTTAATTTTTACAATTTTTTAAAAACTATTTTATTTTATATTTTCAGTCGAATTGAGAACTGGAAAGGAAGAATCATTTTCGGTGACAATGGGTTCAGATGGGACAACCAAAATGAAAGACATTCCCGATAAATATTTCATGGTAATAGCTCATATGATAGCAGGCCGAATAAATGAGACCGAGAACTTTGAAAGCCTGAACGAGCCCATCCTAAAGCCGAGCATTAAATCGATTTATTGGCTTTTCATTATACAGTATGCCGTCCTAGCACTATTGGGAATAGTATCTAATGTAGCGATTATCGCATACACCATGTATCACAAACTTTACAAGGACATCACGCACGCATTCATCGTTAATCTAGCGCTGTGCCACTTTATCCAGTGCTCAATAGTGCTGCCAATTACTCTGATGGTTATGCTCATCCAGAACTGGATTTTCGGACAGTTCCTGTGCTTCTTTCTGCCGCTTCTACAGGTAGGTCAAGTTTAAATTTATTTTCCCGTCCAAAGTGTACTCTCAAAGCTTGAAGGTGTTGTTTTTAAGAAACGAAATTTTCAGAGGTAAATTTTGTTCAAGTAGTCCCGAGAAATGGCACTTCTTGGGCAAGCACTTTTCTTAATTGCTAGATTATGGTTTTGGTATTTTCGACTAAGGCCAAAGTAAGCAATCCTCTCCTGGAAGCCTCATAATTATGTTAGATTAAAAGTTGCTCACAGTGCGGTAGCCATGAACAATATCAACTTTGAAGTTTGTATACTTTTTGATGATGAGCTTGGGAGTGTTTATTCGCGTTAATGAAGCTTTGAGATGTTTATTTTCATTTATCTGCCTTCAACGAGACTTACGAAATATGTTGAATCTTTGAAATAATTTTTTTAAAGCGATTTGCTCTTAAAATGAGCATATTATTTATTCAAAAAAGAAATAAATGCATTTCGCGAAACAGATGAGTATACCTTACCGATAGTATTTGCTACTCAGATAACTGAACTTATTATGATAAATTTAAGATATTTAACTTTCGTGTGATACACGAGTTCTGGTTAGAGCAGAACATATTATTTATATCATTTATCTTGGATTTTATTGAAATTCCATTGAATCTACTGAAAAGATGTCTGGGAAATTCTGTCATATTCAGTAATCCATCATGGGACTTTGCTATCCAAAAAATAGTTGGCGGAGTTGATTTATCATAATGCTTTCAACATCAAAGAATGATTTACTGGAAGGTCAAATTGCCCTCGAAATTTTGGCCGACAAATTCCTTTTACAAATACATATGATACATAAATCTTTGATGATTTACTATTATAATTCATATAGGGAAATCAATGACATAATCTAATAAATCAGCAGATATATGTAAATATGAAGGAAACAAAAACCATATGTTTCGCTTCTAGGCCGCTTGATTTGATTCAATCACTGTTTTTAGGGTTCCGTACTAAGACTCCGCTGTCCGTCCGTCCGTCTGTCTGTCTGTCTGTCTGTCCGTCTGTCACCAGGCTGTATGTCATGAACCGTGATAGTTAGACAGTTGAAATTTTCACAGATGATGTATTTCTGTTGCCGCTATAACAACAAATACTAAAAAACAGAATAAAATAAATATAATTTAACCCCTTAACCTACGATTTAATTTCCAACAGCGCGGACCAAACTCAACACTTCGGTTGAGCGTAACCACTTCTTAAATAAATAATTCATTACTATAAGAAATTCCTACATTTTAAATTTTTTTTTCAAACGAGAAAGGACAAGCATTGCGTGGAAAACGTTTACAATATAGAACATTAATTTAAAATGCAATAATAAATCCTAAAACTAAAACATGAAACATGAAGTAAAAATGAAAAACTCTTTAAGTTTAAGCAGTATTGAAAGAAAACAGTTCTTTTCTGTTCTTCTGACGTAGGAGTTTTGTTTTAAAATTGAATTATAATTTCTTGGAGTTTTGCAGAAAAGATTGAAGAAGTTTTGCGTCTTGAAAGGCTGTCGGAATCAGTTAAGTCTTTAAAGGTTTTTATTTTATTTTTTAATTTTGCTTTTTTATACTTTACTTTTTTATTTCACGTTTCATCTTTTAATTCAAAAAAAAAAAAAAATCTTCAAGAATCTTTGAAAAGAAGGAATTAAAGGTAAACTAATATCTTTAGAAAATTTTTAAATTACGATATTTCAAAATCCGTGAGGACTCCATTTATTCGAATAAAAATATTAATAACCTTAAAGTTTATCTTGAGTCCGCTTAGCCAAATTATAAATACATTCCTGCATTGTGTGGTTTAATATTCAAATGAATTAAATGAGTATATACTTTTATTTGATTTAGACATTGAAATTGCTAAATTGAGCCATGTAGTATCTGTATGTTTAAAAAAGTTAGTCAGCAAAACTTTATTTCTGTAGGCGCTTATTACAGAAAAACATGGAGAAACTGAAAATATCCTGATATAAAATTCCACTCAGATGAGACGCTATGTCACTGGGCAATAAAAGTATAATAATAAATTCTCTTTAGGTTGCTTCTTCCGTGCGTAAATCCACCCTAGAAGCAAATATTTGTGATCACTCACTAAACAAGAGAAAATAACAAGCTACAAGCTCTTATAAGATTGCCGCATAACTAGATATGAATATTTTAGTCGAAAACCACACAAATTACCCGCAGAACTTCCCAAGACGTAATGTCCTTGGGCATAAAGTTGTTTTGAAAAGGCCGTGTGAGAAACTGTTGTAAGGAAGCATCAGCTTATGCAGGCGTGCGAAATGAATGTGAATTAGGCAGGGGCGAAGAAAATCTCATTAACTCAGCACTAAGATTAAATATGTGCACACTATGGGTTGGATGCTCAATTAAAGAGTGATGAGTGAAAATAGGAGGTAAAATGAAACTTTTTCCAAGAAGGCTTCATGGCTCGGAAAACTTTCTCCCACTTATATCACGTGCTCAAAGAAAGATGTCTTAGTTTAGATTGTAATTTAATATCGAAGGAATAAAGACATAGAATCTTTTAAAACTTTAGAACCCTATCAGCTAAAAATATAAATTAACTGTTAAAAATTTTCACCAAAGGATTGACTTTCATTTCTAGGAAAACCAATATCTTTTTAATCGAAAATATAACCTTCCGTTATGAAACCTTTTAGGGTTTTCTCAATTATTTTTTTTATTATTTTCATGAAAAATACTACCAAAACAACAAAAGACTGACTAAATCTATTTATATGTATTATGTTTAGGGAATATAATTGAATTATTAGAAAGATTATATTTACTATGAAATTAATAGCAATTTAAAATTACTAGTTTAAACTTTAACATAAACATTAGAAAACATATAAAAAGATAGATTGTATTTTTAAATGAATAGTTTGGTGAGTTCTTACCTTAATACGAAGTAAGTATTGACTGAATATTTTACTTTCTTTTCAAAATTGCAACCTTATGTTACTAAAACTATTGGTATTATTTTACTTAAATTTTTAATACACACCTTTATTTTCGTAAAACTGCACAATTGTTTTATTAGAATTTACAATGCGAGAACTACATATAACATATGTAAGTGAAAATGTGCAAATTAAAAAAAAGTGCAATTTAAAGGCGAGGATGGAAAAGGATCAGCGTCAAGATCCAAAAAACGTAATTTCTTTTAAAGGTGGGAAATTACCTGTCTTGCTGAGCAGTGTACTAGGCCACTAGGGTTTTCAATATAGCTGCTTAAAGTGGCAGTTAATGCACTAACCATATAAATTTAAAAAAAGAAATATTTCATATTTAATATACAAATTATTTGTTACTTTTTTTCCCATATATTTGGAGCTTTAAAATTAGTTAAAATCGTGTGGTGTACTAGATGAAAAAGTAAAATTGCTGGAAAACTTAGTCTCTACCATTAACATGTTTGTTTTCTTATTTTCATCCGTTGATTACAAGTATAATATTGTTTATTAAACGTGCAGCAAAAACTTTAAATCAAGCTTTTTTTTAGTTTTGAAGAAAAGTAGTACTCTTCAATAGTTAAGCTTATTTCATTATAGATTTTTTAGCTGAAAAATGAAAATACCTCTTGAAATTTACCTTCTGAAATTTCTGATTTCTTCATTTAAATAGATTTAAACATTATCCTATAAATAGAATACTAGGGGAGAGTAGGGTAATTACGAACACTAAAATTTGAAGTCATGCTTATACAATTGCAAAAAGTCGAATTCTAATTAATTAAATACTTACTTTGATTACCTGGCTATCATGTAAATACAAAATTGTTTTGCAATAGCATGCCATGGTGTAATATTTTTGAAAAAAAACGAAATTGGCAAGCGGTTGGTAATTACGGATTATGAGGGGTAATGACGGACAGACATAGTATTAGCTAGTTAAAACTGAGCAGCTTTAATAACTATATATTTATTACTTAACTATTTCAAATGCAGCCAAAATATAAAAGTAATAATAAAGTGTTTTTGAAAATAGCTCTATAATTTATAATTATATCCGTAATTAACCCATATTGATTCAAATAGAAAATGCACTGTCTGCAATTACCCCTCAAGCACATAAGCAAGAAGATTTAACATAAAATCTGTTATAATGATCCCATTCCCAAGTTAACTGGTCTGTTTTGTCCAGTGAAATACTGTTAACAAAACTCGATAGGGACCTGATATTGGTTGATTCAAATAATACTAGTAACAGGTCAAAATAATTCATCGAATGGTTATAAGAAAGACTGAAAATTAGATAAATGTAAATTTGCCAAGAAATGAGTAATGCTTTGGTAATAAAAATATCAGAAATTAATGTGTTGCAAGAAATCAATTACAATCGAACGATTTTATGAAATAATTTCGTGATATTAACACCAAAACGTTACTATCTGTAATTACCCGCTATCCGTGTTTACCCCAATCTCCCCTACACAACATTTCCAATAAAACATCTATAAGAATTCGCAGGCATTTTATTCGTTCAATATATCGAATTCTGTATGATTGTCATAAAGGAATATTTTTAGCAATTGAATTGCTCGGAAACCGTGTTTTTACATATATTTAATATTAAAATTTTTGTTTCCCTTGGGGGAATCGGTTTAACTTAGCTCATCTTGCGAAATATTGACAGCCGCTCTCTTGAGGATTAGTATTGTGCATGCCTATCACACATCGTACATTAGGCAAATATTAAAATTCATTTTATTTGCTCGTTTCATGTGGATTCATGTACCAAAGGACATCCCGCTGCACGTTGCCATGATTTCCCACCTTCTAATTGCGTGGGATCGGATGCGATGGCTCGGAGACCCGCTTCGGGGCCGGCTGCCTGCCTTCGTCTGCTGCTGTGCGACGTGGCTCACCGGCATGGTGATTGCTCTGCCGTACCCCATCTACACTACCTACCTGGACCTCGGGGTGAGTACAATCTTGGTTAGAATTTTTAGTTTTTTATTCTTTTTTTCTATAAAACCTTGGAGACTTCTCACAGATTTGCATACATGTGCCGGAAGTCTTTTTGCTTTAAGTGCGTTTAGAAAAAAAATATTTCCAGTAGAAGCTCTTCTATTCCATCAGCCATAACATCTACATTTCGGGCCTTTAAGGTACAGAAATAAAACAATTTGAAAAACACCACATTGTCTATCTTGGTTTGCCACAAATGGAATAAAATGAAATGGGTGTGGCGATACAAATAGCCTTAACATTTCTGTCTCGTCAGATGAATGTCTTGAGGGATATTTCGGTTAAAAAAGGAATGGCCTACGTGATATTCTGAACCAACTTTATACTTATTGATGAAGAAGACACCCATTTACAGTGTGGTCGGTCATCTATTTTTTGTATATGTAGGTACTTAATTCTTAATAAAAAATATTTCATCCAATTTTCTCCGCAAAAATATATTAGCATCGTTAGTGTTAATGGTAAAGTAAATAAAAAAGTATAAAAAGTGTCAGGTTGTCACCTTTTATAGCTCAGGTGGATTTACGACTATGACACTAAATGGGTCACATATCCCGAGGAAATTTATGCGGATATCTCGGTTGCCTTTATCGAATGATGGATTTCCCATCTTTTTTCATGTTAGCAAATGGTGTTGGGAAAACATCCATCCACTTTAGATCAACGTTAGGCCAAAGTAGCTATCGTTTCACCGGGAGTGATTCTGCTCCAGTGTTTCCTGGCAAACATTGCATCCCTTATCAAGTGTCATCATTCCGGTTTTATATCCTCTCCCCTCCCGTTCCATAAAAATCCTCTTTCCACTTTGAAAACCATTACCTACCAGAAACAAACTCTCTGAGGTATATTTTTGTAACAAGGTCTATATGTTTCCATCTGAAAATGGATAGTCAACTTTGTTAAGGGCCAGGAACCCGATCGTTAATTTTTATGAATTTTTGATATCACACTACCATACGGTGATTAATAATTTACTGGGGACCGATGAAATTGATTCCCATTCGCTTGTTCTACAATGATAAAACAGCAGACCCTTCACAGTTGGTTTTCTATCCATTCGCCTGGTCATTCGATACGGATTTAATATCCAGAAGTAATGAAACACTAATCATACTTTCATTGGGAAGCAACACTTTTTCACTTGATTATATGTACAATATACTAGAGTTTTACTGTATTACCAATTTGCTATAAATTTCTACTTCAATTGCTCTTCGGTATGTTATTGCATATAGAGTTGCATTTATTTTCCCCGAATGAGACTTTAATTAAAATTTATGGAACGCGGTGTGCATGTTAGAGGTGCACTTAATTATTTAAATCTTACCATTAAATCAGCAGTTTCAGCGGCAGTGCTTTAAATAATATGTAAGTTTGATATGCAAATGAGTTGCGTAATTCATAGTGCTTTCTGAGTCATATGAAGTTTAGTTAGTGGTGTTCGAATACTTATTGGGTATAGTTCAGATTAACAATATTGCCCATGATTATAAATCTAACTTTGAAGCCTCAGAATATGTGCATATGTAATTTAGCTGACAGTTTTTTGGTCGCCGACTGGTGAGATAATACGGATAATTAAAATTATTTAAAGTTTTGCCTATTTTCAAATAATATTTTAGATAATAAGAGAATAAGAAGCAACATTGCATTACTTTCAAGTGTAGTTCGACGCCAATGCTTTAAAATTAATAATTTCCTCGACTAATCAAACTAACATAACATTTTTAAACAACCCTGTAAATGTTTTATATTTCAATTTCAGTTATGTGTATTATTGAATTAAAAGTGTTTACATTTTGAAACGAGAACAACTCATTAATCTTCTAGTGATGCTTTCGATTCAATATTTATTTGGTTCCGTTTTAATGAACTCCATTTTTAATTTGATTATGAATTATGGTTAGCACAGAAATCGCAGACTCAAGATAATCGATTATTTAACTTGATGGCGGCGTGTAGGCAACTGAATTCTCCAAATTGCCGCTCGATTCAGAAGTATGTCCTACTTCTTTGTGTGTGTGTGTTAAAGATATTTATTGGTTAGATATAAAAGACGAAATGCACTCGCAGATTTTTATTACACAATATTTCGCCATTCAACTAACAAATAGGTGTGCACTAAAAGCTTAAAAGGAAATTGTGTCGCTCTGAAACCAATTCTTTTATTCGTCTTTCATACAGAAGCACAATTCAAGAAGTTCAAAATGAAAGCAGTTTAGCCACTACGAGTAGTTTTGATAAATAGCGTGTGTCGGAGGTACTTGGAAACGATCAATAAAAAGAAAACTGCGGATGCAGCTGACAATTTCTGACTCGTATTGGCGGATAGAAATTTTATTCCTTCCCGTTGGGCTGAGGATAATGCTGAATTTATGTAGCGCAAAAGAACTCAGTGTTGCCTCAATGAATACGGATGAGTATGCACTTGTGGCTGGGTATGAACTTCAAAATCGCATTTTGGTTTAAATTTATGGTGCTATGATTTTCCTTACTGATTTCGCTTTAATTTTAGTGCGAATTTACGAGGATGAAGCACACATATTCTGTAAAGAATGTTGCAATAATATATAGTATGTAAAATTTTAAACTACACTTTCAGAAGAAAATTTGACAGCATTATATTAAAAATCATAGACTAGAATCGGTTTTAGTCACAATCTCTAAAAAACAAATTTTTTTATAGAAATACATATATATACATAATGAAATTGAGAGAAATAGTGCGGAAAAATAGGTTTTCATATAGACTCTATATTATAGAGTAATGAAGGGTATTATGAATCACAAGTTCACGTTATTTGACTTTGACATAATCCAGTTTCGAAATAATTGATTAATTACATTAATTAATATTATTCAAAATTCATCAGCAAAAGTTAGTGTATTATGAATACGTGCTTTTAATAAAAATGTCAGTAATTTTACCAACACGTAATGAGAGCAGTGTGGACTGCAACCACGATTTTAGAAAAAAGAAAGGCGTATATTGATTTTAATTTCATAAAAAGAGATTCATATATGATTCGAGAATCATAGTGGCGTAAGTTGATTTTTATAGTTGATATGGTACTTATCAGAGTGATGAGTAGGTAAGTGATTTGATTTTAGTCTTAATTCAGTTCTTGAAATTTTTTGGCTTACGCCAGTATGATTCTCAATGGCTCATATGTACCTCCTTTACTCTATTATAATCAATGAATAACAATTTCGATGCCAGATTTACATTTTAGTCGGTCTTTAGATAGCGTCAGTTGAGCAAAGCTTACACCAGAAGTGAACCATGCTTAAGTTTAAATCAAGCTTAATGAATGTGTTTTTCAGTTTACCTTAAACCAAGCTTGAGCAAGGCAAACACTTAATATAGGCTTAAGGGAAATGTTCACACAATTTTGGGAAAGTTCTATTAATTACCAACTGATTTCGTCTTTCCATCACAATCACGTTAATTTTATTTTCCTAAGTTGAATGAAATGACTTAATTTTATTACAATCTTGAATCCAAATCATGAACTGGGTACGTAACTTCTTTGTTTTGGCTGGCGCATGTTTGATTTAATTCAATTTATATGCTGCCAAGTTAAAATTGTTGGTTGGTTATTCATATAAATTATATAGGGCCTTACAAGAATGGTACGTGTTGAGGAATTAAATCTACTTAAAGCTCAAAGTCTTAAATTGACGTGTCTATCTAACCTTTGCAGCTGTTTTATAATTTATAAATTTTAAGATGAATGTGACTATTCAATTACATTTCAAGTACATTTCTCACATTTCGTTTTAAATAAACTGTATAGGAACTTTACACACTTTTTTGTTATTGTGCGACAGAAAAAGTCATATTTTTTTTGTCGAAATTTACACAAAAATATTGCACATACTCGTACCTAACATATAACTTTTATTCGAAAAAGTACTGTGATGATTATGTTTTCTTGGAAATTCCAATAGAGAGAAAGAAAATACGATTGTACAGTCCAGTCTGGTTTATTGTGCGTCTTATAAAAATAACTAAACTATTAGCAGTAGTAAGCAGTCAGTTTTTGTTTCGCAGTAAGGAATGCGGTAGCATTCTTTAGAAACCTAAAATGGCTTCCTCGATGTATGCCATTCCATTTTGTTTTTACCATTGCATGTACTTAGGCGGAAGTAAAACCAAAGCTTATATTCCCTCGTATTTCCTGGAGATCTCTTTAGAGTTTAGATGATATTACCAAATGCATACCTCGAATTTGTTTGGAAAAATTTCTCAAACGATTCAGTAAGCTATTTGGAAAATGTTGTTAAGAGGAAAGGAAGGGTTCCAGGATTAGGTTTGCGCGAAAAGAAAACAATAACATTAATATTATATATTGTATAAGAAAAAAAAAACATAAACAAATTAGGAATAAAAAATTAACATAACAAGTTCATTTCATGTTTCTTAGAAGCGAAATTATCATCAACAAATTGTGTTATAAGTCTTGTTTCCTATATAATTCTTATAAAATGTGTATAATGTAAATATATGTAAGTACATATATTCAATTTAAATATATATACCATATGTAAAGATAATTTAGTTAGTAAATGTAATATGAAGCTATATTGAACACATTAAAATAGCACTTTTGATTTATTAATTAAATTCACCTCTCCCAACATCGAAAAGGTATTTTCAGGCTTATAAATTATTTTGATCGGCTTTCGAAAATAGCTCAACTCAATTACGTATGTATTTTTGCAGTACTAACTAAGCTTTGCTTATGCTTATTAATTAATTTGAAAACTCCTAACGTAACATTCTCCTCGTTTTGAAAATCCTATTTTCAACTTATTAACTTCTCCAATTACTGAAACATCATGTGCCAATTAATAAAATTGAAAGGAAATATATACCTATTAATTATATACGACGATATGAAACAATCTGCTTCCTACAAACTTTTAATAAGTTAAAAAAATCAGAACAGCATGGATACCATCACTGAAAAGCCGTCGATGGAATGGATGTGCGCATCCATGGCGATGACTTTTTAAAATATCAAAAGTCAAACATTAATGCAAAAAAATTCTTCAAGGGTATTTAAAAATAAATGGGCATTCAAATTTTCACAACTATGGTAAACAAAAATTTAGTGCCGCCCCCGCGGTATCAATGTAATAGATTTAAATACTCAAAAGGTATAAAAGGTACATTACGGAGGCGGAAGGGAGGGTCGAATTCAATTACGTGCAAGAGGACATTTTACCGTCCATCATACCTACCTTAAGCAATCAAATTTCAAAGGTTTCCTGTTTCTAACTGCTCAAGAATTTGTACTCTTTGCTAATTTTGTTAGCTTATTTGAAACAATGCCGCGAAAGAATATTCTTCTTGTAATAAAGCTCTCACCCAATTAATCTCGAGGCATTCTCCTTGACATTGAACCTTCTTAAAGTGACTACAATCGCGCAAGGGTACATTCTACCCTTTCTTTTTGTTTCATCAACATTCGTATTTTATCTATCCCTCAGGAAGTCGTTTGAAGGCACGAAATTGTAAGTCGACCCCGCTAATTATTTCGCTGAATATTCAAAATATTATTATTATATTGTCTTGGGTAGAGTATTTGCTTCAACACTGTCCTCAAATGTACTTAGGACTACCCGTGAAACAAAACGAAAATTTTTGTAAGAATAAATTGAGTTAGAAGACGGCAAAAATGATCTCATCAGAGCAGTTTTTTTCCTAGGCACCCGGAAACCTATCGTCGCGTATCATCTTAAATTTATCCTGTTCACAGCTGGGGCGTGCTTAGACCTAGACTCCTAGAAATGTTTATTTTTGCCCGTTTTGCAAACACCAAGAGCTTGAAACTCAACACCTTACCCTCGACCCGCAGAAAGAGTATTTTTTATCCCTGCGGCACTCTATTTATATTCATAGGGTTGCATTCGACTGAGCCCGATCTTCCCAGAATCTTGAAAATTTGGTTTTATAAATGTTTTCATATTCTGCTTGCAGGACTACATCCCCAGATTAAGCGGCGTTGGGCTGTGCTTTGTAAATTTGGTCGATGATATGCACGAGTACATGCGAGGACTGTTCGTTATTATGTAAGTATGCCAGAATTATTTCAATATCTCAAAATGTTGAGGTAAGTGGTATTTCCCTTGGATATGAGTAGAATTTTCTAAAAACAGACTATTATCAACTTAGAGTTTCAATTCTCAAAAAAACTTTGTCCAAACATTATTATTTTAAGCAATTATGTATGGATCGAAGGTAATCTTGACTAAAATATTCTCGAAGATCTGTCCAAAAATAATTTCTTTCATTGGCTTATAAAATTTTTTTTTCTCAATAAATTGCATATTTAAATCTGCACACCCGGTAGAGCGTTTTTGTCTGCATCAGCCCAAGAATAGAATATTCGAAATTTTAGAGAGACATTTTAAGTTTTTCTATCCAACTTAGTGTTGAAATATACGACCTTAAAAAACATAATAATTAAAATTGTCTTTGTTTTACTACAAAATTATTAAAATAAATATCAGAATAAATTTATAATATAGTTTATATACCCAAATATAATAAAAACGGTTTAGCTGAGAGCTGTGATTATTATTAATGGGTATACCTATACATAATTACATATAATAATTACTTTTAGGTATTTAAGTATAATTAATATGTAGTAGATTTGACGTGCGTATTAAATTTTATTCTATTTTAACTATAACTATAAAGTTAAAATTTAAACATTGCACTTTGCAATTAAAAAAGGGCTGGAAACTTGAAATACACAAAATGTAAATCTTTTTACAGAACTCATTTATTTATCTGCTGAGTATTGAATCAGTGCATAGTGTTCATAAAGCGTTCACTGTAAACTGCCTCGCCCCTCGGGTGTTATTCAAAAGAACATCGCGTTTATGTCGAGAAACTTAAATTGCTTCCATAAAATAAACGCTGATGGCATGAAAAACACTACAAAACTTTGCAGATTTATTGAAAGGTATAGGGGCAGCGCGACTTTGCGCTTCCAAAGAAATGAATGTTAAAATGTGACAAACGATATTCTCAACTGAAACTTGGGTGACATTTTCGAGAATTGCCAAGAGCAGGTGAATAAAACCCTTAAAAGTTTTAAATGTTGAAGAATTTACACCTCTCCTAACTGAAGTGGACCTTTCAGTAATTGCGTTTGGCATTTATAAAGCTTTAATCTCCGAATTTGTCAAAACTTTCAAAAGGGTGCGTTTCGGAGTTTGAGGGTTGCTTGCAATGACACAACTCAATAAAAGTTATGCATCAGTTTGTTGGGAAAGTTATTTCTTTTTGGGATGATTTCCCTATTTAAGTTAAACTTTATTATTTTTCTAGATGATAGTTACCCGTTAGTAGAGGGTTTGAATTTTCGTTATATGTATACTTAAATTATCAAGTCCAATTTAATTTTTTATGAAATAAAGTATTGTTATATTAAGCTTTCTATTATTTGAACCTGCTACATAAAATTTTACAAGTAATGAGTAAGTACAATGAAATGTAGCCAAGAAATTGTTTTCTGAAAAATAATTATTTCCCTTAAACTTTTCAACATTTGATTTCTTTATAATACATACAATTGAAGAGATGCTTTAAAATTATTTCAGGCGAAAACTTCAAGTGATGGTGAACCGCCTATTTTTTATTTTTGGATTATTAGTTTACAATGAACCTTTTTCGATGAATATTTCGAATCATTTTTATAGAGTTTTGCCTACGGATTATGAATTCGAGAACAATTTATAATAAGTCAAATTTTGAAAGATGTTTTCTGCGTGACCTTTTTTGATTTGACTTGACTTAGTTTAAACACCTATTAATTAATTATTATTAAATATTTTGTAGGTTCAAAACAATCAAGAAGTTTTATGGAGCTCACAAGACGCAGATCAATCATAAGCTGTTTTACAATTTAATCAACTTTTACTTATTATACTATTTAGAGTGGCATATTTCAATAACATAAACTTTCATAAAATCACATGAGTGAGAAGGTTTTAGCGTTACATAAAATAAATGAAATTACCTTGTAGGTAATATTGCCTTACACAGCGAAATAAAATTTGATTGGGTGAATCAATTCACTTGAAAGGTTTTCTCATATGTTCTGAAAAGGAGTTATTTCTCAAGTACATCTTCAGAAGGATTTTCTCAGGCTTGTGAAGAGGCTCTTAAGTAGGGATTAATTTCAGGCAAGCCAGAAGGCAAAGGATATTGCCCTGATACTTTGCAAATTCACGTGCAATGAAATAAATTTAGCGCCAGTCTCCCTGAGGCGAGATTTTGAGTAAACAATGTCTGCGTTGGGACTCGTGAAAACAGAAAGTGGGCGAATTTTCATTATAGAAGTATTCATTTTCATTTTGACTTGTATCATGGGTGTAGAAAAACTCTCCCTTAAATGGGAACGGTAGCTAAGCTGGTTGACGGCTAAAAGGTTAATTTTGTGCAAGCTGTGATTTCGACGTTGATAAATAGCTGCTCTGTGACTTTTTCAACTTTCTCATATTTTATGTTTTTCCAGGTACTGCGGCCCGACGATTCTGCTGGTGTACCTCTACGTCCGAACAGCGCGGGAGCTGCGACCCCCCGATGGACCCTTTGCCGTTATGATGTTCGAACACCGAGCAGACATCCGCAACCGACAAAGGTGGGTCGACCTGCACCGACGACATTACTTTTTTAGATAGACTAACCTTGTAAGACTGGAGGCGGCCTAAGCTGCTTCATGGCGAACAGCACTCAGGAGCATATTTTTTCTCATTTCTGAAACTGAACATTCTTTGTTTCATTTAAAAAGGAAATTTTAAAGAAGGCATATTTAGACATGCTTGACTTGGCATCCGTGATTCAAACGTAATAAGCTCGCATCAAAGGGACTTCTTCTGTTCAAAAGGTTTTTGCTCTTCGGCCTTTTCAGGAGATGTTTTTCACCAAACCTCAGAGACAATTGGATGATTGGAGGATATTAGACTTCGAAATTTCCTTTAAAGGAGCATGGCATAAGTAATTTATAAGGCATTCAAAAATGATTTCTGAAGGAGATTAATGTGTTTGTTGGAATACATTCTTGAAAATTGATTTTTATTTTTCGATTTCCGAATTTTTGAAAAGATTAATTTGTTTATGTGATTGGTTCTCCTAAAATTTAAATTTGCCTGTCTTCATTGGAAAAAAGAACAGATATTGGAACAAAGCTCGTTATAATAATATATACGTACCTACATATATTAAAAAAGAAAGTTTAATTAGCATATTATCACGGCTGCACTTTTTATTCATAGTTATTATTTTGCAATGGAACAAATTGATCCTCAGGGATATTGAGAAGAGCTTGTGGAAACATTAATTTTGTCAGGAAGTGAGACAATTTTTTACGAATTTTTATAAATTCCTTAACTTCCAAATATGTATGTTCACTTTTTCATTAAATTAAATAATCAGTCTATACTTAAAACTCATAGCAAAATAATTTAATTGACGGAAAATCTCTTAACTTGTGTTTAATTTAATAAGTTACTTGAAGAAAAATAAGAACCGTTTTTAAAATCAAGTAAAGGTATACTTATATTTATATATGTATGTTGTATAAAATATTAAGGCTATACTGAATAATGCCCTCCGAATACTCTTTGGATACCGGAATTTTTTTTTATAAATCAAAGTTTATAAGAAGTTAAATTTAAATCTAATTTTATTCGGGCAAATATATTGTCAAGGACCTTGCAAATATCTTCCACTTGTTTCTCTATTCAATCGAAAATATCTATTTCTTCCTATTTTCGGAGGCATGCAATAAAAGAGATTTTACCAAATCAAAAGTCACGAATCAAATTCACATTTGACACTCTTAAATCTGAGTTAAGTCCCAGTCTTTCCCGTTGAGACACATAAAGCCTAAATCTCCTCCTGGTATTGTGTGAAAGCTTCATCCGTCTGCTGCGTTCCGGCATATCTCAGTTTTACCGGTGATAGCGAATCCGTACAAAAATTCGTGTTATTTAGCTACCATGCCAAACCGCGATGTTAGTCGCGGCATAAAGGTCGACAGTAATTAGACGGGAAGGTATCAATGTTGGTTGTCATGAAAACACTAATTAATCCGAAATATAAATGGGTAATTAAAATATCCCCCAGGTAAAATCCAATTTGCAGCAACTCGAAGCTTTGTTTGTACGTACTTTTGGCGTAGAGGCAATGCCTTAATTTGAATGGAGGTTTCTACTTTCTTGGATCAAAAAAACAATTGATTAATTACTTCTTTTTTACATTCTATGTAAATACACACTTAAAGAATATGGACATTTTTAAGTTGAATTACAAAATTGAAATTCAGGTTGAGTATAAACACTTTAAAAGTTTTAAGTAAATATCCCTCTAAATTCCTTTTCCTGAACTGGTAAAAGTAATCAGCACCTATAATAATATAATAGTTTCATGCATTGTACTATGAAAATACATTAAAAGTTTGTTTTAGATAGATAATACGAAAAGATGGATAATTTATGTAGACACCAGTAGTCTATGTATTTGTACTTTGTGCTAATATTTACTGTTTTTTAAACTGATTAAAGTCTTTTAAACAAATTATTTTAAAAGTACTCACTCGTAATATCGGCCGTATCTGTATTTAGTCATCTCTCCTAAGCTTATGTAGTTTGTTTCAAAATAAAAAAAAAACTTTTCGCTAACAAATTGCTAAACAAAATGAAATTATAGATAGCATTGAAAAAAAAGTTGAAAGGTTGAAGTCGCCACACTATTTTTCGGTATTAGCGCTAAAAGTCTCCAGTTTCTAACCAATGAAACTCAAATAAAAATGCAATCACCAAAAATAACAAATTTAGTAGAAAACACGAAAGTGATAAACAATAATTATATTACGCTTGAAATACTCATAGCACTTTACTCTCATCAATATGGAACACAAAAGGAAGTAATAATAAAGCAGTAGCAATAAAATGAAACATGTCCACGACATTATTCTACGAAATTCCAGAACTTTTATTTCCCCTTTCGAGTGACAAACGAAGACAGTTTCGTGCTTCCTGCCACTTTCATGGCCATTCTCCAGGAATTACGGGTACCATCACCAAAATTGTCTTTTTACGCGATGCTAACTGGGCGCCGACTTAATTGGCGGTGAGCAGCACATGCCGTGAACAATTAAATTTATAAGTTGTCAACTGCCGTTGGCCCCTCAAAACAATTTGCAATACGTCTGCTCGGCGTTCCGCCAGAGAGGAAGTAAATTTTGTGGAACGTTTTCATTAACCTCACCGATTAATTTAGCTTCTCCTACAAAATGCCGGTCTTTTTTGCCCTCTGGAAAGTTTCCTTCTTCGGTGAGCTCATTTTCCTACTCATTTAGTAAGTAAGAGGAATTGCAAACAGTGCACTTTCCTATTAGCCTACTGATAGCTTGTTTTTGAAAAAGTTTCCTTTGGAAAAACGAATTTCAATAAGGGACTCTTCTGGGCGCACCTGGTCCATCGCCTCGAAAAGTTTTGATTAACGAGAATTCTCCCGTGTTAAATAAATTACGACTCCGCCATGGACAGACGGCGGATTTGCAGCTGGATTAGTCTTTCTGGGGAAATATCAATGGTTTTTCTTTTTGAATGAAAGTTAAGAATGACTTTTTTCGTGTTAAGAAGAATAATAAACAAAGCTGGTTTGGTCCTCTACAGATTTAAACTAATGACCGTACAATGTTGTAAGCAGATGCTTTATATTGAGATCTATCTGAATTTGTAGTGAGTTTTAAGATACAAAAAGAATTCCTGTCAAATCAAGGTTCCGTTTAAAAATTATCTTGTTTGGACCCAATTTTGCGAATTATAAGGTTGTACATATTTTCTTCCAAGCTCACAAATATTCATCATCATAGAGATCGGTTAATTTACACAAAATATTCATCAAATATACAATTAAACCTGCTCTGTAAATCAATCATCTAATCGTCAAAACCAAAAAACCAACTATGTATATAGTTGTAAGTAAAAATGCATAATCATAGAATTCGGTCGACGTTATAAATTTTCAAAATCCAAAAGAAATTTTTTTTAAGAAATTATTTTTCGAGTGTCTGTTTGAATTATAAACTTGTCCGCAATCGGAAGATTTAATATCTTGTTTAAAATTTAATATAGTTTTTTTTGACTAAACGTACCCGTAACGTAAAATTGTAAAAACGTAGCAATAATTAAAGTGTAGTTCAAGGAACTTTTCCTGCTTACTGACTGATAACCTTTTTCGAGGTCTGCCTGAAAAAGCCCCAAACTCGAAGTCGATTGAAATTTTCCAAATTGTAACGCATGTATGGTAGAAAATAACAAGGCTCAGTAAAGAAAACAACCACAAAACGTGTTGCGAATTGGTAGCTCTGGAAACAGGACGAGCAAAGGAAATCAGAGGGATCAAAGCGATGGAAATTCCTTAAAAAAGTATTACTTGATGAAATCTGCCTTTCAGTTCGTTCTATTTGGAAACGACATACTTAGTCAGTTTTATGCAGGGACGATTCAAATCAATCATGTAAAATTAAAAAAAAAGGGTTATGAGCTCCATTTTTTAACACTCTCGAGAGTTTGATGTTGTCGCTTTATGTAACTTCTTTTACCTAGAAAGACCTTTGAAGATGATTCAGAGGGGATTTAGTAAATTGGGAAAAATTGGCAATTTGCTAAAGGAGCTGTAAGGTGACCCTTTCAGAAATGGATTAACTCGGAAAGTAAAACGGTTTGATCCATCATTTTGTCATCGAGATAAGAAAGGAAAAAAGGAGTGTAACTCAGGGGTTATGCTGTTGTACACTTTATAATGAATATTGAGTGGAAGAGAGTGACTTCACGCAGTGATGATGATGATGTTGATAATTAGGTCAGGCTTGACTTGACAGCATTCTTAATACATTCGAGAAAAGGGTCATAAATTACTCATCGAGGTGGTAAAGCTCTTTGACAAAAGCCTCGGCGAACAGATTTAATAAAATTGCTCAATCAATACCCTTCTGAGGTTCTTCTGTTGTCATGCCGCCGGTCAGGAAGACGAGGAGCAATCTTTGTAACAAAGTTATTTTAAAATCAAATCACGTCATCATCTGCGGAACAAAGATTTCTCCCACAAAGTTAACTGGCCCACCGTTTCAATAATAAAATTTTACGCCCGGCTGGGCACGTTTCAATAAGAGGCAACACCGCCACGACCTCCTCCGGAGAAGTGACTTTACCACGTTAAAGGAAAATCGTGATGGAATTAGGGTGAAACCTTTACACCGGCGTATTTCCAGGTCAATTACCTTTCCTCCTCCTCGTCCCCGGCCGTTGGTAACAGTCGAAGAAACCCTCTGCAGCGACTCACCGGCTTATTGAATTAACTGAGCGAAAACGGGATGACGAGTGGTTGATTGTTCCTGTTCAACAGGTCAAGTAGTCGACGGAGCTACTTAGTACCACTTTCGGGAGTTAGGGCTTCTACAGAACACAACGCACTCCATAATTCTGGCAATTTTCGGGTGCTTTTATTTCTTAAGTTGAACAGAATTCAAAAGGAAAAGGCTAAAAGCCTACATGGCCGCAGCTGTGACTTTCTACCTCTAACTACTCTTAATATTTGTAAGAAAAATTTCTCACTTTGAGAAGAAAGTTGCTTTCAAGCTAATTAGGTAGTTGCTGCCAACTCACATTTTTGGCAAACATTTCAAGTTTGTGCAAATAACCCTTCAACCGTTTCCGAATTGATAGACAGATCCTTAGAGTGTCGTGGAAATTAAGAACAGGTATATCTTACTATCACTGGGAAATTTGACTTCTTGCTGCTTCCACAGCAATTTGTAATAACCATTAGTTTACTCAAAGTTTATTTGTATATGTACACTGAGAGAAATTATAGCTGCCAGGCTAATTTTTTATGTACATCGGCTCTCACAATTATAAGCGAAAAGGTGACAGCCATAGTTTGTGGCGCTGGGGCTTATGAAGCAATGAGCCATAAACAACTCCTATATTTATAAGAACTCTGGTTATTAAGCATAGCAGTAACAGCTATACAATGTATAGGCAGAAATGCTTTAAAATTTTAGAGTTTTACATATCTGTTATAAGCTTCAAAGGTATAAATTATTAGCAGATATGTCACTTTGTATAGCTCCTAGTCAAATAAATATACGCATTGCGCTCATAGAAAATAGCTCCTAGTCAAATAAATATACACAATGCGCTCATAGTAAATAAGTCCTAGGCAAATAAATATGCGTACAGCGCTTATAGAAAATAGCTCCTAGGCAAATAATTATACGTGTTGCGCTTATAGAAAATAGCTCCTAGGGAAATAATTATACGTGTTGCGCTTATAGAAAATAGCTCCTAGGCAAATAAATATGCGCAATGCGCTCATAGAAAACACCTCCAAAATCTAAAATATATACATACAGTGAAGAGCAAAACTGAACCAATAATGGTACATGAGAGTCTTGCAAGTGGTTCATTAACTGTAACAGATATCGCAAAATTACTGTAGAAGGTGAAATTAACTATAGAAATCTGATATACCTTTTTATGACCGACTGATCAGGTTTGAGTTATTTAGGAAAGAAACTTTCAAATATTTTGAGTTATTTGCGAGAATAAAAGTAGTGAAATTTGGAAGTTTTTTTCCTAAATAACTCAAAAATGATCAGTCGGACATCAAAATGTATATGAGATTTCTATAGACAATTTTACCTTCTACAGTAATTTTGCGATATCTGTTACAGTTAATGAGCCACTTGCAAGACCCTCATGTACCATCATTGGTTCAGTTTTGCTCTTCACTGTATATATTTTAGATTTTGGAGGTGTTTTCTATGAGCGCACCACGTATTATTATTTGCCTATAGGAGTTATTTTCTATATGAGGGCTGCATGAACCACTTGCAAGACCCTCAAGTACCATCATTGTTCTTGTTGCTCTGGTTTTGCCCTTCACTCTAACTGAAACTACAAATAGTAAAACGCAAATTCTATTAAATTTATAAGCTTGGGTGTAACATTTCATAACTGCATATTTCATATTATCTTATTCGCTATGGGAAATTCATTCATTTATATCATAACCAATAGAACAATATGTTACAAAACTTGAAAATTTGGAACACAACACAGTACAAACAACCTTTCCTGACGAGATCACTTTGCTGACTGTGACTGGAACACTGTTGTGTGCTCCCCACCCCAATATAAAAAGGCACGATGAATGCACACGTAAAATAAGCCGCAGGCTCACGCGTGTAGGACCCTTTCTTATTTTGCATAAGAATGGGTAACATTCACATTGCTGCTGCTCTTATAAATATAGCAAATGCAGCCACACTCAAATATCTTATAGTTTATAAGAAGACGTCGCCGTCGTATACTCCATGAGCCGGGAGCCTTTCGATTTTAGGCAATGCAGTTATGAAAATAGCATTTGCACTTATAAATCGGTCCTTATAGTCAATAGCGCTCTATGTTATTAGGATTTTTTCAGTGTGAGGGCTCAGCTTATAAATATAGCAAATACAGCCACACTCAAATATCTTATAGTTTATAAGAAAACGTCGTATACTCCATGAGCCGGGAGCCTTTCGATTTTAGGCAATGCAGTTATGAAAATAGCATTTCCACTTATAAATCGGTGATTGTAGTCTATAGCGTTCTGTGTTATTAGGATTTTTTTCAGTGTACAGTAGAAAAATAAACATTAATTTATTTCCAATTACTGATAGTGTCGTCGACATTGCAATTTGCATGAGTCGTTGTAGCAGTAGATAGATTTATCGTGACGTCATGTATTTATAATTTATGTATCTAGATACCTATTTTTAGTTATTAAGGGAGACTGTTAGAACATTTTAGATTATATTATTTCGAACAAAATAAATCTGCATTAAATTTTTTTGAATATACATATGATTATATCTTACTTTTCCATAAAAAGAAGAGAAAGCTCAATTTTTTACTTCATTTGTACGACTTAAATGATATAAAAACAAGGCTGGATCGTTCCACGAAAACTAGTTACAAATCCAGGAAATTATTATTTAGTCAAGTTTCTACAAAGTTAAAATAAATATCATCTCTCATTACTCACTCTTTCATAATTTTATTTTAAATATATGTATATAAGAATCAAAATTTATTGAAACCATGCTCAATTACTCAATACAATATTTTCCGATTCAAAGTCAAAGACAAAGTTTTTGAACATTTTTACCTTTTACCTGAAGTTAGTCTTAATTGTACCAGGACAGAAACAAAAATATATATCTTCCTATAAACAATTATGGTTTGCAATAGTTTCCAAAATTTACTGGCAAGTGAAGGTAAATAAGCAAAAAACCAAGCTGTGTTGACGCCACAAGGATTAATTCAAACGACAAAGGTGCAACCGTTTGTAATGCTACAAAACGCCTGGACTGTTTTTAAAATTTAAAAATAACGACTTTGGTACCTAAATATCTAAAATTGTGGGTGACGGCCGACAGGACCTTCGGCACGTGAACATTGTTCACACTTGGGCGTACTTTATTAAATTATTTTCAATTCTGTTTTTTACAGAAACTCCTCGACGTCATCGGCGGACCGTCCAGGCAGAACAAATTCGACGAGGTCGTATGACCTCTACAGCGCCGAGATGGACGTGTCCCACGAGAAAAGGACCCAGAAAAACTTGGGTTCAATGGCTGTTGCTCAAGTGTTGTGTGTTTGTCCTCTTATGATTTTACGTCTTGCAAGAATGGTGATGGTCGAGACGTACGAGAACTCCATGCATTTCGATTTGACATATTTGATGTTCGTGTGGATCGCATTTCTGCCTACGCTAATCTTTCCATGTATCTACGCTTCGGAGATTCTGCCAAGGTAAGAACTTAATCAGATTTAATTATTACACTCCATCTGGCGGAAATTAAGTCCATCAGGGAGCGAAAATATTCAAAATATTCAAACACAAAACATAGTGACAATTTTTATGTCCCTGTAATTTCCGTGAGCCGCAAATCAACATACATATGTGGAACAAAAGTTACATGACAGATTTCTGCAAAAATTGAGTTCCTTTTGCTGAAACGGAAATTCAAACACTTTCTATGAAGAGTTCACGGGTAACGTTGACGCTTTCAACAGTACAAAAACCTTTACGCTAATTTTTAGAGTAGCTATAAAAGATTCATACACATAAATAGAAAAGGTCATGAATTTTATGAATTATTTTCAGTTTTTCCACTTTAGAATATTTTACTTATTTTACAATATTATTTATTTATAATAAGCATTATTCCATATTGACGGTATGCCATGTGCTGAACAAAAAGCGATGAAAAATCAAAAGAAGACTCAATGTCATACTTTTAATTATTTATGTATTTGTATTTTTTATATCTAGATCTAACCTCTTGGAATTATTTCGCTTACAAATTATCTAAATTAACACACCATTTTCTTCATTTTCGATTTTCCATCAAAAAGAGTGTTGTCATAGCATTTTATTGAAATTTACACAAAATTAGAATTTTGCATTGCATTGTAAAAAATAATCTTAAAGTTTTTATCAGCGATACAAATGTAGGTATTCATACCCACAACCTGCATCGAGAGAATACTTTAATTTCCTCATTCATCTATTCTACTATGATTTTAAATATAAGAAAAACTTCGTACTTTAAGATAGCAGACTAAAAAACACAATCAGAAATCAAATGTCGGAAGAAATGTTTTTCACAAAAGCTGACTACCTCTTAGTTAATCCTATCCATGATATGGGTTTTGCTGTCTAGCTGGAAAACATGAAAGCCTTCTTGATATATGTATGTACATAGATATTTATATTTTCAGCTAGAAAATGTTGATTTGTCAGAAAATAACATAAGAAAGATATCTATTTTTGAACTCCTGAACTGATGATATTTTTTTACAATCTTTTTTCGATAAAATAAATTTAGAACTATTCTAACTCGACGGAATTTTTATCAAATAAAACAATTTCTCATATTAAAATAATTTAATGGCACCTAAATATCGCATTGTTGAATACAATTTCAATATTGAATTGATGAAATACTATGTATATGGCACATGGCTCCTACTTTTATTAACTTAACATTTCATTTCATAGAGCAGAAGTTTGATCATATTTATATTTATGATCATACCTGCTTTGTTTTTTTTAACAGATGTATGCAAATATTTCGCGTTGGTGGCAAGCAGTTCTGAATAAGCTGCAAAATAAAGAGGTTTACTTAACAAAAATTAAAAGTTCTTTGTTTGAAAATTGTACTGAGTTTTAATAATTGTTTCTGTGGCAACCGATTTCTTTTATAATGATGCAAGATATTGTACCTACAAGACATTGTGAATACCTCTATTATAAAATGTTAAAGAATTTTATTAAAAGGAAAACCTTGTTTCATCCTGTCCTTTGCTCAATCAAAAATTAATTTATTTCCTCTTCGCAGGACTGAAAAAGAACGATTGCGTGGGTATTTCCGGCTGTCGTCACGTTTAAAAAAATCGCAAAATTCGCAAGAGGAGTCGATTGAGCAGGACAACACCTCGTCAACGGTGGCTAAAGACGCGACGCCCTTGGAGCCGTCCGAGGATGAAAAAGCAAAAATTACCATAATCAGTGATGCCCAGAAGGTGTCAACAAATCGGGGTAAGTCGGCTCACAGAACCGCCTCAAGGAAGGTCTCGGAGTCGGTCAACAACTCGTGCTCGAACATCACGTCCAGCACCTACTGCAACAACGGGACGGAGCGGGGGAGCGTCGACTACGAGCGCGGCTCCGTCATGAGCGTCGACAAGGAGTCCTTCTTCGAGAAAAAGTGGGTGAATTCGGCGCTGCGGCACAAGGACACGACCTTCTCCGACTGCAGCTCGTTCACGCGGAACGACTCCTCGAGCACGCTGGAGCGTGACCTCGAGATCATAGACATGCTCGAGCGGGAGCGCAGCATGGACATCCAGGACATGATGGAGCGCGAAAGACGCGGCGAAATCGTCAGGAACACGAGCATCGAGCGCCGCAAACTCCCCGATTTAGGGAAGATATGCAAATCGCCGAAACCAGATCCTTACATGTTTGACGGCGGCCTGGAAAACTACGCCCCGTACATCCTCCAGAAGAGGCTCAGCCAGCGGAGCGCCCACAGCACGTCCAGCCGGGCTAAGCACGATAATTTGCACGCGAGCGACGAGGTCGGGGTCTTCGGGGACCGGGAGCCTAGCAAAATGTCTGTGATAGAGGGTAGAATTAGGCGCAACACGAAGGGGAGCATCTCCTCCGGGCGCAGCTCCGTCAAGTCCCGGGAGTACATCTCCCCGCACCCCGAGCTCGACTTCAGGGAGGAGGCGTTCGCTAACTTGTAAATCTGGCGCTAAGCCGCTTAGCTGCAGCTGGACTTGCAGCCGCGTTGACATTTGTACAAAACTTTTTCCGAGCCCCCCTCCGCGCTGAATGTCAGTGGGCCGGTGGGTCGAACCATTGGAATTGTTGTAAGCGACCATTGTTCTTGGTAGTTTTAAGAAAAAAATAATATTTTTATGAAACAGAGAAGAAGTAGAAAATTATTTTTACTGTGCCAATTTGCGATGTTGTCCTGTTAGCTCTTAAAACCAGTTTATTAAACTCTAATCGTTGTTAAACTTAAGCCAACTTAAAAACACTTTGAAACGAAAAAATTGGTGAAATTCTTACGAGCCCCAAGAATTGCAACATACACACAACAGAATTAGAAAATTTAATTGTAAATAGGATAAATTAGACAATTTTCTATTAAGCTTAACCCTAAGAGTATAATATTTGTTCGTACGACATAATTGATAAGCGCCAAGTAAAAGAAATGTAAACTTTTTCATGCCTAGTATTTTTGGGAAAATTTGAAATTTTCGAAGAATTGCATTATAAAATTAAAATACAGGTGTAATGTCACTCTTGGAGGTTTTGAACTCTAAAGAGAGTTTAGTTTTTTACATAACGGAAATTATCTTAACAAGAATCCTTTGAACTGTTCCATTAATAAAGTGGCATTTTTCTTGCTAAACCACTGTTTTATTGCTTTTAAGTTTTACAAATATCTCAACACTTTTTAAGGTTACATTTCTATATTTTTGGAAAAATACTATCCTGATAGCAAAACGTTTTATTATTTTAGCCAACAGAAAAGAATTGAAAATAATTTCGATTAGTCAATGGTAAGTAAAAACATAAACAGAATTTTTGTAATATTTTTTACCTATATTTTAGAAATAATAACATTTTGTTCCTCCTTAGAATGCTATAAAATGTCATTTAACTCAAGAAGATGTGGCGATTTGTCGGTTCTCCAGTGCAAAGTCTTCATCCCACAACAGTGTTTTAGTGATTAGGGCTCGTGTTTGCTGTTGAGATGGATTTAAACGAAAATTTAATGTATTAATTTTTTCTAGGAATTTAAGCTTAGAAAATTTCGTTTCATATTTATATCGCCATATGACCTAATGTATATAGTTTATTTGTAAATTCTTCTTTTATATCGATACTCCTTGCATAACACTTATAAGAAGATCACGATGATACGAAATCATAGAAAATTAATGGAAATTCGTTTACTCTACCTAAAGAACCAGACTACTAGTCCATTTGCTATAATTTATAATAGATCATTTTTTCTTAAAGGAACCAGATTTACAAAATGAGTGTACTCTTTATTAAATCTATTTTTAAACAGGTTTTAAGAAAAAAGGTAAAAGGTACATTCCAGAGTTTGAACTACATCCCACCGAAATCTCATGAATAATTAATTGAATATTTCCCGACGTAATTCTTACATCCTTAGGGCAAGCCAGACATCCCGTAGCCATCGGGCATTTGGTATATAAAACTGTTCAGAAAAATGAATTTTGAGGTTTCCTGTTTTATTTCATTAATATGGTGAAACTTTATGACAACGTTCTTTCACATAAACATTTTTTTTTTTTTTTTTTTTTACATAATTCTCAGTTATCAGTAGGAGAAATTAAGGTCCATCATTATTTCCTTTATGACATCTGTTGGTGTCTGATGAATGGGGGAAGATTTAATACCCGATGGCCCTTTTGAAACCTATACATAAACTGGGTATTTTATAGTCCTATTTGGAGTGTTTTACAACATTGCGAGCTCTTTTGTTTGTTTAACGTGGAGCAATTATAAACAATAAGGAAGCTGTTCTAATAGGACTCCATTTGAAACATGTTAATATTTTATTCATAGAAGAAGCAAACTTCATTCCCAAATTCGCTAAGAATTTGTGTATAATAAGCAAAGTGCACGAAACTTTACAGGAGACGAGAGCTGAATATTTAAGTTATTTCATTCTTACTTCGGGAAAAATGATAGGTTGCCTTTTTATGACACATGTTTTCATCACCACCAAATGAGACTTAATTTTCCTTTATATTTTTTCAAAGCTTCAAGAGCTAAAATAGTCATCAACCAGCTTTGTCGTAACGTAGAGAGTCAGCCCGTTTCCCTGCTTACGAACATATTCAATCCACTATGGCGAGGAAGGCCCACTATCGTGCATTAGGGAAGAAATTAATTAATTAATGTAACACTTTTCACAGGCGAGGATGTCCCCGCTTGAAATAGCGTCTAAAGTGTATGTTCTAATTACAAGGAAACTTCTACATAGTAAGTAGGTGGCATCATAGGGCTCTGCACAACACCTGGTTGCTGCCACACCTCAGCTTTTTTCAGCAAAAGTTATAGTCAAAGTGTTTCCATTAAAACGGCTATTAATAGTATATTGTGCAACAAGGGCGTAAAGTAGCCGTTTGCGCACGCTGGCAGCAATAAACGCACGAGCGAAGCGAGTGTGTTTAGCTGCCAGCGTAAGCAATCGGCTACGCCCCGCCTGAATTGCACATTTTATTTTTCCCCGCTAGTGAGGGAAAAGTGCCACTAAAACGCACGCCTTTCCGGTTGGACAGTGGCTTATTATCCACTCGTGCTTTATATTGTGCAACAAGGGCGGTGCGTAGCCGAATGCGCACGCGGGCAGCAATAAACGCACGAGCGAAGCGAGTTTGTTTAGCTGCCAGCGTAAGCAATCGGCTACGCACCGCCCGAGTTGCACAATAAAGCACTAGTGGATAATAAGCCACTTTACAACCGGAAAGGCGTGCGTTTTAGTGCCACTTTTCCCTCACGCGTGTGGAAAAAAATATAAAAATTGCCTGAACAGCTCAAACTATTATCTGTGCTATTATATTACGGACGGTACGTTGTTGTCGTTATGAATTCAAAGTTAAATGGGTAGTGGGTGACTCCAATCTCCTTTCATTTATTTAAAAAAACCTAAAATGCTTCGAATTCGATTTATAATCAGTCAAATTAATTTTTAAAGGGTAGAGGATTTAAGAAACATACTTTTATAAAGAGTTGTAGATTTTAGCGTTATGATCACATTACGAAAATATTATTCGTCTGCCATTTTGAACAGCTACCGTTTCTCTCTAAATTGGAAGCAATCAATCAAAATATAAAATACAAAACATTTTTGAGTTTATACCCTTCTCAATATAGAAATAATTTAAAATATTCCTTTTGAATATTTTAACTATGGCATATTATAAATAATAAAACACACATATGTATGATGGAGACAAGTCTTGGATTACATGAAAAATGGAAAATAAAGATAATTAATTTACAAGCTAAATTATTAAGTTTCCAAGGATACAAAATGATTAAAACAGTAATAAGTAATATTTAGTAAATATCTACGACAAGAGACGTCATGAACCAAAATAAGAGGCAAACTCGCAAAATTTGGCAATAAATCATCCTTTTTAATTACTAAGTCCCTCGAAAGTCATTTAGCTAAATTATTCATGGTGGAACATATTTAATTATAACATACCCTAGTGAAGCTGTTATTATATATCACTTCCATGATTCATTATGTAGTATTCTAGTATTTTTATGTATTCAGTAGTTTTAATTAGTTAAAAGATTTTATTTTCTTTTAGCATTTTGCTAAAAACGAAAATATTTTCAATTTTTCAACAGCTTGTATGAAGGTGATCTGGTCTATTCGGATGGGGATAAACCCAAAATACAAACACGTGCTTCTTCTAATAAGTTTTCAATTTAAACTTTTCCAATACGCAGCAATATTTACATGCATATGCTTCCATGAAGACTTGAAGTAAATATCCTCAAGTTTAAAATTTTATTTCTTTTGCATTTCTGCGGTGACAAAAAGTTTGCTTGCCGTGTATTTGCCGCACCCTCTGCATGATAAAACTTCAGCCTGAAAATTCCGTGAAATTTTCACAAAATATTTTGATGACTGGTACAAAGTTCTCTTAATTCCTTCGGGGTTTTAATTTCAGCCAATTTCTGCTTCGTATTTTACAGCCAATGAAATTCTTTAAAGGTTTTGCAAGCGGCCCTGAGGATGATCAAGGAATAAACGGGATTACATACATATGATGTGAATTTTATTTCGGTTCATAATTTTTGGGACGTTTTTCACCCAAAAAATATTATTGGAATGAGGTAGAGGTAAAGTTACACAAAACGTTTAACTTTTTCAAAATTATAAAATTGCCTCTTAAAATATTATTTATTGTATTGCCCATTTTGTATACGTGTCTTTCTTTTCTGTTTAATATAAAATAATGGTTTTTTTGTGTAGAATATATTGTAAATTACAAACAAAACGTTCTTTACTCTTCATATTATCTGAAAATAAAAATACTAAATCTCATTTATGGAAAAAATCAACTAAAATAAAAACGATGAAACAAAATAATATTTTTGTCTGAAAGCATAGCTTGAAATTCTGAATTTAGATGTAATATGTTTATAGTATATTTTTTGTCAGTTTTCAGTGCAAATAATAATTTCCGATTGGATTGAATTTTAGACTCAATTTTCAGTATGTTTTCTTTACTTTGCTAGTCTTATGAGCAATACATATAAAAGAATTATTAAATATTTAATCCTACATACTTATTAGAGCAGTATTTGCAAATTAATAATTTTCGAGTTTTAATTATTTTGCACTATGAATATACAGTAAAGGAACGGACATAAATCGCTAAAAGTGAAGCATCTCACGAATACCAGTCTGAGCTTACTACTACATAGAAAATTGATCAGTGCAGTTGAAAAATTGAGTGAAAATAAAAAGGCGTTTTTCACGTACTTGATTTAATAAATATTTGGGTGCCCATTTATATCACCATTTAAAAATATTTAGCGACTTCTCTGTGTCAGGGCTCGTCGAAATTGCGCATGACTGTCGTGGACTGACATACACCAAAATATTTTTAAAACTTGAAAATTTAGCTTAAAATGAAATAACATGTTTAATGCATCAAGAACAATAAAAACCACAGGTATCTATCAATCAAATCGGCAAAAAGATTTCAAATTCCGGCTTACCGGTAAAAAGAAATTCGTTAATTTAGTCGCCGCTTCTTCTCGCCGCAATTCTTTATCACACACATCACTATCTTTCACTAAATACACACCAAATAAAAGCCAGTATCATACACACTATTTTTAACCACATTTCACCTTCTGTCTTTGCATTTTTAATTAAAAAAAATAGTTAGAAAGGCTGCGATCCCTTGAAATCACAATTTTTTTAAGTTGCCAAAGTATCTTCTTCTTACTCAAGGCTCACTTCCCCTGAAATTTTGCCCGCTGGAGATGCTTCATTCACACAGACTACACGTACTGTATATTCAAAGATTTTGCAATATTTTTAGTGGAATTTTATTTTTTTTTATCATAAAGTCTACGGGAATAGTCGACTATGATTTCACACAAGAATATTTCCTTATTTCTTCGTTTCCAATTACATATATTATTACAACTTTTTTTTTATTTTGCTAGTACCAAGATATATGTAGGTGTAGGTGGATAAAGAAAATCAAAGCATATGACCGGAAGAGTTTCAAAATTTTATTAGGAGAATTTCACGAATAAGAATAAAAAGCATATTCGTCAGATTCACTTTCTAGTTTGCAGCGAAGAAAATCTCCGATTTATTTAATTAGCTCTAGAAGTTGTAGGCAAGTCCTCCGCTGGAGAATTTCACGTGTGACACCTGATTCGAGGGCGAGTAGGCGACGCCCAGAAGATTGCTGCTCTGCCGAAGGGCCTCAGGTGAGGCGCTCAGGGACGCCGCTGCCTGCGGCTGCTGCCCGGCAGCGAACTGCGTCTGCTGGTACTGGTGCTGCGCCTGGGCGGCCTGCGCCGCCTGCGTCTGCTGCAGGTACGCCGCGTACTCCTGGGCCGAAAGATACTGGGCCTGTGCCTGGGCCTGTGCCTGAGCCTGGGACTGATCCTGCTGCTGCAGCGCGGCGTAGGCGCTCTGGAGCGCCTGCTGGGTGGGCTGGTAAGAGGCTGACGCCACCTATCAAAGCAGATACAAAAGTGTCATTAAGGAAATCGCTCTTAATCATAATCACCTCGTTCGCTTAAATCGAGAGTGAAAAATAAAAACGACGATGAAGCCGGAAATTGCTATAATCCAGCTAATACCACCCTGCTGGGCCATAAGTCAAACTATGATAAATTGCGTTCAGAGGTGTAATTTATTGGAGCAATGTGCTTTAACGAAAAATTTTAGGAAATCGATATATCAAAATTCAAAGCTTTTCCGAGAAAGTGCTCTAGAGTATGAAATTAGTCTGTTTTTAGAAGCCTTTAATGAAAATCCTATCCGGCTCGAGTGATACATCAATCCGTATTAATTTAATGAAAGGGCCTAAGAAGTAATTTCACTCACTCTTCGTCTGAAGTAGTTTCAGGCACTTATTTAGGAGCTAAGAGCTCTTCTAACGTACCTAAATTATTTTGGGTCCCGTACGACAGGGAAAATACATTAACCGAAAATATTTGACTAACCGAGAAACTAACTTACAACGGCAAGGATCAGAATGGAAATGGTCGATTATTATGACTCCTTTTGGTCAACTAACATAACTACGCTTTAATTGTTGTAATAATTACATGTTATGAACTGCTTTAATCTTTAAAGTCGCTACATATACATATTTGTACGCTATTGCTGAGAAGGGCAAACTTATCAAAAGAATTTCCTTCTTAAGGTTCAGAAGCCCAACACACAACAGGCTATTTGATAAGTTCCATGCATTAATTATATTTAACATTTTTATCCAGTTTTATTTAGGTACCTACACATACACATTTTATAAATAAATTCCAAGAGTATTATATACCTACGCTGGCAAAGAGAACTGAAAATCAAGTTTACTTCCTAAATATTTGGCAAAAATTTTACGTAAACAACAAAATTAGAATACCTTTCAATCAGTCTTATTAGGCTCTGACCAAAAAAATAGTTCTGTGGCCATTGGTCAATTTAGAAACAACTCCAAAATTAAATTGTTCATTATAGATATTAAAACTTCAATTGTTACGCACATACTTACAATTGCGTTTAAAAGCTAACTTGTTATGCAACGAAAACAATTTGATTAGTTTTATATAAATATTGTGGAATTATTACTAATTTTATTGCGAGTGTGACAAAACGAAATGGTCCAAAATCATTTTAATAAAACACCATCTTCAATTTTGGAGCTATGATCTGTTGACCAATAGCCACAGAATTAATTTTCAGTTTCAGTTCATCCAATTTATTTATAAATCCACATTTAATTTTAAATTAGTTGGGTTTATGGGGATTCATTTCTTTTCCTTATTTAATTTAAACCATTACTTGCTTTGATATTTGATACATATATAGATGAATATATAGTATGTACATTATGTATGTGTGTGTATACATACTTAAAATATCACAAAATATAGTTAAAAGGCTATGAAAGAAATTTACGATTTTGTGCGTACTCAATTTAAAACATATCATCTTTGAATTTCTGAAATTCTTTTTTAAAATTCCGTCAGGCAAAAACTTTTTTCGTGCTGAAAGACGGGATCATTATACATATACCAAACGATTCTAAGAAGTTTCGTGATCATATAATTTCGACAACCCCTCATAGCCAAGTCTTAAAGTTATTCAGATAATCTCTAAAGCAACTGAGACCAAATTAAGCCGTTTGTCGAGTAATAGAATAATATAGTTAAATAAATAAAAGTGGTTTTCTAGCATTTATAGTAGGTAATTAGTTTAACAAATTCATTGGGCATTTCTTTTATTAATTTCCACCAACATTAATATGTTAGATAAGCTTTTATCTTTTAAAATGAAATGTTTTTGGATAATAAAAATTCCTTAGCTTAAATGAGGATAATTGAAATTATAAGCCCAATTTCAAGTGTCTTAAAAAAGAACAAAGATACAACTTTTACAAACAAGACGATATAAAATATAAGAAAAAATCAAATATTTAGGTTTTCGGATACGACCGCCTTGAAGATGTTAATTCTACTTATTGACAGCAAGAAAAATTCTCACAGAGCGTCTGTTCCTAACTGAAATGTTTTATGTACCTCCCGCTGTTAATTTTGATTACTCCTCTTACCAAGGCTTAATTTCTTTTCCATCAATTTGATTAAATCGCAGATGCCTTAGAGCGCTAGAACATGGTGTAAGATACGAAACTGATTGAAGCAGTTCTGACTGCACAAAACTCAATTGCAATTTCGCCATAAGTATAGAAGTTGATCCTGAAAAATGATTTTCTTTAAGGACTTGTGGACACTAAAGATTAGTCGAACTATCGCTTCAAGGATGTCCCGACAGATGCTGTGTGATGTGTTTTTATCAGGACAGCACAGCGTCAGGACGAGGATGACTTTATTCGTGGGATGGAAAATATTTTTGCAGATAAAATGAATTTAGGTTTCGTCCGGGTGTGTATGATATCTTTGGTCTTTGGAACATGGTTGAGCTCAATTGAACTGAAGGTCAAGGATTTTAGAATTATATCTACTTTGATTGCTCAGCTTGATATTAAATTTCATTCTCAAGCGTTAACACAGAAGAAATATTAAATAAGTAGTAAGAGTTATCTCAATTATAAAACAAGTGAATTAAAAGGAATTTAATTTTCACCAATTCCATTATTGGGATTTCAAAGGACTTAGGACCGTTTAAGGGAGTCCATATTTTTCAGAGGGCAAAATAAAGGCATTTTTTAAATTTTTTTTAAAGACAGTTTTATATATGCAAAGAGGTTAAATTATCAAAGAACAAAATCAAATTTTTTAGTATAGGGAACAAACCAATGGCGGCAGGGTCTCACAGTTTACCGCAGCATCCGTTTTTAAGCATAAATAATCTAGTAGTAGAACAAAATTTCCTTAATAAAATTCTCAAAATTTTAATAAATTAATTTCAGTTACTTTTGCATATTTAAAAATATTAATGATAAAAATTTTAATATTTAGCCGCCAAATGAACACAATACCGGGCTTTAGACGTTAGCTGTTCATATGTAACTCATTTAAAATTTTCGTAAAACATAAAGTATTGGTGTATTTTTCGAATCTGTGTAAACGATTTTGGAATGGTGATAGACCCCGTGACCTCCTCTCGGACCACGACTAGGTTGGAAACTTTGAAGGTATACTTCTAGGGTCTTAAGAAACACTTGTACCAAAAGACAAAATTACATTATTTATTTTAAGGTTGATTTTAACTGCTCCTGTCTTATTTTTTTACCAATCAACCATAAAACAATGACAATGATGAAGCAATATACAACATGCTTATTATTATTAATTTTCAATTCACTCCTATCGCGTAGGTATACACTTTGTAAGTGCCAATTTAAAATTAATTACGCATATATGTACATATGAATGTAAATTTCAAAGTGAAGCTTTTGTAATGTAATAATGATAAATTTAATTAATCTTAAAGGAGTAATTGCGAAGAGCTCAACACACATTGTTAAGTAATTTAACTGCTTAAAATAATAGCAGCCTCAAATGAAAAAGGATTATTCAAATTAACTGGCACCCTTAAGTAAACTCGTGCGGATATCAATTAAAAATAAGAGCATAAGCCGCTCCTTAGGCATCTAATAATTAAGGTGAACAAAATATGATTTATGCTCTGCGGCGATAAACACTGCCACGTGGAGTAGAAGAACAAATCTCTGTCCACCGCCACAAAACATTTTATCGCATTTATCTCATCTGACGATAAGGACACTACCCGCAGGGATTTTAGGCCAGCGCAGCGCCCCGACAGAGTTGAGAAAGCAAAGCGTGCTTTTTTTTAATTATTTATTTCCGCTAAAAAAGTAAGCAAAGCCCGCGAATGAGGTACTTTTTAAAAATTTGTTTAAACATAGAATTTGAAATCATAAAATGGTTTTACCCACAATAAGCGCAGATTGTACTCAGCAACCAATGGAACAAAATAAATTTCCTGGGTATCGGGGAACCAACCCAGAGCTATTGAAGCCACAAAGAGAAAACTTTGCCCGTCGACCGTAAAAGTAAAATCATGGGTCTGGTTAAACACATACCATCCCATGGCCACAAGGTGACCAGCTGGTGGGAATATTTTTGCCCACAAATTTTAAATTAAATATTTTGTAATTAGTGTCAAACCCGGTGTATAAAATAATTGTAAATTCAGGTTTTTATTTTCTCAATATCGCTATATATCGTATTTTTACCTAGGTATGCAATTATGGTAAAACTAAAAAACGACGATTATTATTCATATGTGAACCATTCGAACTTCGAATACTCCACCAAATTTTTGAAGTTTGATCGATAGTACCTATAATAAAAAAAATTTGTTTTGAAATAATTTTAATTTTTTATGGTTCTCCTAAGAGGTCATTCTGTTTTGAATATATGTACATATGTGTTCAAAATTTTAGTGCAATCGATGGATAATTTTTTGAGTTATCATTTGTTTTGGAAGTAACAAACATAGCTGCACCATTTTTGATTACTTAAAAAATAAAAAAAATATATATATATGTATATATATATATATATATATTTTTTTTTTTTTTTTTTTGACACTGAAATTTACAATTAAAAAATGTACGAGACTTCAACAAAACTTGCTAATTAATTCTATGCGAAAAAACGGCTTTAAAAAAATAAAATTTGATTTCTATTTAGGATAATCCCTTTAGATAATGTCTAATTCCCAGTTCAGCGGTTAAATAAAAAGGGTAAAGCTCGCTCGCTAAAATGCGTATACAATACATATATCAAGTTCATTATATACAAGTATTATTTAACACTGACATTTTCAAAAATGTTTTTCCACCTTGCTCTATTTCTTAGAACAAAATTCGCCACTACGACCCTATTTAATATTAACATACGTCATACATACTATACATATGTACCTAAACCGTTGAACACACAAAACAAAACCACACAAATATGACTAATTTTTGTCACTTTCACTTATCAAGGGGTCTGTGTTTACACAATTTAATCATTCGCTGCTCTAATTCAGGGCAGTGAGACGTGGCCTTAATAAGGAACCCGATGGTATTAGATTCGAGTCCTGATTGAGCACTGAACCACATTTCCGGACTAATTGTAAGTCCACAGACACACTTTTGGCACTGGGACCACTCCCAGTGGGCGATGGGAGCACAATGGCGAATTTGACCAACCTGCTGCTTTTGTTGGGAGGACTGCGCCTGGAGGAGGCCTCCCTGCTGACCTCCGAAGTACCTCGTGAAGGTCTGCTGCACCCCCGGGGCCTTTAAAGTGAACGAGTTTGTGTTGGTGTCCGTGTGGAAGGCCAACTGGGCCTCAGATGTCGATGCCACAGAACAAACAATGAGGCAGACGAGCGCTATAAATGTGATTGATTTACCCATTCTGCGGGACCGAATTAGCGTTATCTACCGGAAATAAACTCTATAGCGACGTTAATAGCGCGCGATTTAAACCAAACTTTGTGTCCGGCCTCGCGCCATCGTCTGTTTTATACCATTTTTATGAAATCTAGAAATGGGGATGATGTTCGCTTCCACCAAGCTCTTGGCCACCCACCCACCACCAGGCAGTCCAACACTTGCCAAATCCCTCCACCGCGCCAACCTGCTCCAATTTCCAAGCAAAAGCGTCTGAGTTTAACGTCGGTGCCGAGGTCTTCGCCGCCTGAATTTCTATTATTCCTCAGCGGCACTCGGCACATGCCTCAGTCACGCACGAGGTTGAATTTTTATGAGCAGGCTGCCGTCGCTTCTCTTAACCGCGCTTTTATGATCCATTCCGGGCAGTGCAGGAAGCACGTTCTCTCGAAATCGACGACAATTAAAAGCAGACTTCACCCAAAAGACGAACCAGGTTCGGTCACTTACACCTTGGATTTTGGATTGGAATCTTGTTAGTCTCCCTACGGATCAATCAGGAGGAAGCAGGTCTTGGTCATTGCACCGCAGCAGGTTCATCCGATCCGCCTCCTGTTACACGCCATTCCAGTTTAGACTCAAAATGACTTTTATTTTTAGAAAGCACTATAAGCAGAAAGATAGACCGCTCCTTTTAAGGAGAACTATCAGAAGAACCAATAAAAATACCGCATTTTTAACTTTTTAAGTACTTACTATTTAAAAACATACTACAGAGCAGACTGTGAATATCTTATAACAGATTTGAAAGTACTTCATCATAATGTATTTGTGCCAACCAGAAGATAAACTTAAAAATATAGCAATTTAGTTAAAATTTTTTTTAAATGTACCTTAGATATGTCAATTACTTGTGTTTTAAAAACATTTTTTTAAACTAGTGGATAAATCAATAGACATATTTTTCTTCTTAAGGGGGCATTCGCTTTCAGAATTGAGGAAAAACACACTTTTTCGGGATTTTTTTTTTAAAAGGCTACTGTATATATTAAGGGTAGGGGAGACCGGGTACAAAAGTAACATTTTTTACTTTTGTCTTGATTTCTGGTTAGGTGTTATTATTTTGATGAAATTAATATAGCCATATAAAAATTCCGTTCATGTTCTTTACATTAGTATCTTGATTTACCTGATTATTGTGTATTTTGTATGAATCACAGAGACTTTAAAAAAATTCGTCCGTTGTTACTTTCGACCACGTTGGCAGGTCGAAAGTAACAGGTCAAAATGTTTGTAATAATTATGATATTACATATTAAATAAACAAATTATTTATTAGCAATCTTTTTTATTAATAACACAAATAAACACTTTCATTTTAAATGCTAAAAAAATATATATTTTACGAAAAAAAAATCAATATTATTAACTCTTCCTTAGAAACTGTGTTTAGTAATTAATGACATAAATTATTGTATGATAATAATTTTTTCTAATCACACTATTCAGTATCAGTCTTCTATTCAGACTCGCAATCAGTAAATCAATCCGAAGACAAAAGTAATATGTTACTTGTCTACCAATAGGGCTATGTTACTTTTGTACCCTACCAAATTTTTGTTAAAACATGGACGATAACCTGAAAACGGAACGTGCTAGACAAAAATGAATTAAAACACTGTGTAATAAATCTAATCTAGAATTTATATGCAAATTTTCAGATCAATATCGTCCTTAGTAGTATTAGTAAACATAAAATAAGTGAACGTCAAAAAACTTAGTTTTGACTTGTGAAATCACTTATTGTCCTCTCACAAAACCTAGCAGCGCGTGGCGCGCGCGGCTACTGAATGCAAGAGAGGGGGGCGCCACCGGCCATCACCTGATGGCAGCGAAGCGGTATTTTGACTATTGGATAGACCTACAGAGCCTTTGTTACTTTCGACCCGCCGTTACTTTTGTACCCGGTCTCCCCTATTCATGCAAACGCGTATTGACCTCGTATTCGCGTAAACCGCGTAAGTTTACCAGCCTCCTAATTGAAATTTCAAAATTTGTATGGAAAATCGAATACACCAACCTCATAACTTTACGTGGCAATTTCAGTGTGTAAACGATCTGATAAACTTACACAAACGTCAGAGAATAGAAAAATTTCCAGGGTAAGTCGATTTAAAAAATGTGCCTTCATGAAATGCTGCGCGTAAATATAAGCAAATACGCGATGTATAAACTTATCTAGTTCCATGAATACCCTTATTGAAAAAATTATTTATAGACATTACTCTATAGGTATTGAAGAATACAAAAAGACTTTTTTTTTTAAATTTTTAGTTATGTTTAGCGGCGGCAGAAGGCGTCTTGTAAAAGTCCCTTTTTGGCTGGTACACATAATTGTGGTCTTCCTGGACAACATAAAGAAAAAATTCAAAATGGATTCTGTCCTTTAGACTTTTTTCTAGAGCTTATACCTAAAAAAAAAAAAAAAAATTTTAATTGTTTTACGACTCCTTTTCTGAAAATCTCAAAAATCTGCCTTTTTTTTGGAAAAAGTACGTGCATAAAAAAGAACAAGGGGTACTTATATGCATTTTTTTAGGTATAAGCACTAGTATTTATGTTAACGAATCGAATGCGTTTTGATTTTTTAAAATCTATCGAGTAGAACTTGAGATATTATGTGTACCAGTTGAAAAAAAGTAGTTTTGAGAAAAACGCGTTTAAAGTTTTTGTGCAATAATTTTTACTTGTAAAACGAAGTACCTTCCGTTACATATATAGCTATAACTTTTGTTTTGTTTTGAATTTCGCAAAATGGTTTTAGGACAGTATTGCTATGATGTTAAGGAACACTTTTAAAAAAAAATAGATTTTTTTCTCATTTAGAAAGCGAATGCCCCCTTAAAGCCAGTTCAAATGAAAATTAACACCTATAAAGATATAGTTCAATAGGAAATCAACAGCCTCACGGTTTTTTTTCTTAAATTTAAATGAAAATTAATATTGAGACGTTCCCAACTGAGGGGATTTGTACCTACTTTATTTCAATATGTGACAGCTGTTCAACAAAGTTTAGCTTAGTTAAAAAAATAAATATACTGTGTCATAATTCTGCATTGTATTGATAAATGTTCGAAAGCAAAACTTTAATCTGAAAACCAAGGCAAAAGTAATATTACGATGTTATGTATATAAGTAAAATCCTGCGTGTAAAATAAAAATCACTGTTTTTATCGGTCTTACTAAACAAAATTATTTATGATAAAATATTTGGTAGCGGACAATTTTTCTTGGAATTTCCAGGCAGTTCCTTAATTCATGACAAACCCTAACCACTCATATTGCTAATGAATTTTCTGTGTAAGCGCGATGAAATGATAAACTCAGGAGAAACCACAAAACTCTGGGGCAATGGACACATAAATACTCATATTCTCATTAGAGGGCATTCACATGCCGGTATTGGTTTCCCTTTAGGGCTTATCAAGTTATTATACCCAAAAGGCTCCTATTAATACCCGTAATAAAGGTCAAATTATGTCACAACAACTGGGAAAGAGCCCAAGCCATATGATTCGTGGCTAACTTGACATATGAGAACTGGCGCCCAAAATTGGTCTGACCCACATGAGTGGCCACCGCCGAGGACTCCACTCCTAAGGGAGTGTTCTGATGGAATCCTGATAAAAGGCACTCAAGGGTGCAACATTACCGAAGTGCTTTAGAATTTTCAAATTTCTTCAAACTGTTGGAATTTCGTAAAGTAAATTACCGCCATTGTGGAGAAAATCTCATTTCATTTCGTAATTAGTCCGATGATATTGCGGTAAGTTAATGAAGAGAAAAATTTTCAGAAGGCATCCAAAATACCTATCTTTTCTAATCCACCAAGGAGCTCAAATCCTCCGGATTATGCAAGCAAACAAGGAACGAACTGTCAACAAAGACCCAAAATCCTCTAATATCTCTTCTTAATGCAAACGTCTCTGTTGAGTACGTTTGACGACTCAAGACAGTGGGCGTTAATTATTTTTGCGATTTTCAGGCACTTACCACCCTTGATTCTAGAATTGCGGACTGGTGAGTGAAGGACAGTTTTTGGTTGATTCAGAAAATTGACAAAAGATTATGCAAATGTGCGTTCTTGCGGGAGATATTGGTTCAGACGGCTCCAATACGACGCACGTCGCGCGTTTATTTACGTTGAATTATTACAAAAACGTGACAACATTTTTGCATTAATTTCCGGTGGGCAGTAGATAAAAGTTATGTAATTTAAAACGGAACGAATGACACCGATGCTTTTATTACTTAAAATTCAAATTCTGAATACTCTTTTCCTTTCTTGTGTCGAAAATAATACAAACACTCTTAATTCCAAAAGTGTAATCAGATTACTAAAATAAAGGGCATAAAAACAACCAAAATCAAATGAAAGTAATAATTTACTGTCCGTATAATTTAAGAAATCAAACTCAAACAACATTTCCTCTTTGAATTTTTATGATGCTTTCAGGAAAATTAACATTGCCATGCCATCCCTTTTTTTTTCTTCAAATTCGACCTTCGCGAACAAAATTTCCTGATTTTAAAGACAATAAAACCGATGTAAAGTTATGTATTTTTACCTTTTTTTAATTTCATTAAATTAAGCTTAATCTATTTCGTAAATATCTCATTGCTGAATGCTACATATAATCGGATGAAATTTGGTTGGACATTAACATATGTACATATGTATGTATATACAAAAAAATATACAAAAAAGCTGAATCATTAAAACAAAACATATTTTCTTCGTATCTAACAGAATAGTAGCTTTGTCTTTTAATTCTTATAAGTATAGTGTTTACATATCGATGTTTCAATCTAATGAAAATCTAAGAAATTTATTTTCCATATCAACAAATTTCATTTCATTCTTACAGCTCAGAAAATTCAATGAAGACAAAATTTAAAATCACTTATAAAGAGCTAAAAGGATAAAAGCTATTAAAGAGGTATTGACTTTGAGATCTCACGGATTTTGCTGACATATTGTAGTGCTTATAGGAATGTTTATTTTGTGCAGTATTTAATTACAATTAATTACATTAGCCCAAAACGTTTGCAATTATCACATATTTTTAAATAATTTTGAGAAGATATCCAATAATTTAATGAAATACATATATCAAGATGTATACAATACATCCATGTTACCACTTCAAGCACATCATTAAAAAATTGTGTACTTAAACGAATTCCTACGCACGTCCTTCACATGTGCTAATGCATAAATGGGGCTCACACATGCCAATCGAATACAAAATTTGAATCCCCACGCAGTAATAAATACTGAAATGGCTTAAAGGCGAAAACCATTTGGGAAATTTAAAACTTTTGGGAAACAATTAATGGCAACGCCGCGATCAGAAAATACTGGATAATTAATTATTTGCCCAAATACAAATTGAACACACACCCTGATTGCCGAGAACTTTAAAAGATCAAGAGACTTCAGCATTTTCCGAGCGAGGAATAAATTGAAAATGCAAAATTGAATAGGATTAAGTGTTTCAATTACTTGATTAGAAATTTCCGGAAGGATTTCTTTGTGCTTACAATTAAATTTGATACCTTTCAATTCAATACTAAGTTCTCTAAAAATTAATTTTTCATGCGCACTTTCTGGTGATTAATGGGGAAGAATTTAATTTCGTGTTATTGCAGTTGGCCGTAATGTAAAGGTTTTAGCATTTTGTAAGGAATTTATTAGTTAACATTCTTAAATAATTATGAGTCGCCCAATGAGTCTACCTTAAACATTTGTTCGCTTTTATAACTTCTTTACATTAAGTACGACAATACACACTATCCTATCCGTCTACTTATGTAAAACTACAAAAGTGATCGGATTTTTCGTAGTGGGATGTACTTTTATACGGGAAATAATATTTAAAATCCTGATAATATCCTGAGGGACTTTGCATCATTGAGTGATGGAAATTAATGAACTTTTAATGGAACACAAATAAGTACAAATTGTTTAAAAGAAATATAACAAAAATACCACAGAGGGAATTTTAAAAATAAAATTCAAACAAAAGGCTCAAACATTACCTATTTAATCACCATCTTATTTGAGTAGAACAAAACAACCCTCAATAAAGAAAGCTTTGTCATACCTTTCTGGATTTTAGAACCCGGGGCGATGAACGACAAGAAAATCTGCAGCGAATTCCTTTGGTTCTGTTGTTGCCACAAGTATCGTCTTTCCGCATAAATATCGGGGTAACGATAAGAAGGATAAAGTACCTACCGTTGAACTCCTTATTTTGATATGTTTTCATTTAAGCAGCGAAAACATTTTTTTTTCCTCAGGCATCACTCATATTTCAATGGCATATTTGATCCATATCTTTAGAGGTATTTGGGGAAGTCCTTTCACAATGCGGGCTTTAACACGACGGCGGTATGGCAGTGTGAGTTTGAGAGAGTTTGTTCAGAGTTACAAGGTTTTTACAGCAAAGATATTCTAAACAAAATATTTGTACATTAGAAAGGCGGAAAAGGTTTATTACAAGCAATCAGCAGTAAAGATGGAGGAGTGCGTTCTAAATAACCATTCTCAAACTCATCTATTAAAGTGTGCATTATTAACAATTCCGATTTTAGGCGAACTAAATATTTACTCTGCGAGATTACGCGACTTTATTATGCAAAGAATAAGTTACATTACAATACAATGTCATTACATTTCTCCAGTAGTCTCCCTTAAATTTATACCAATTTCTGGCATACAAGCTACAATTGCAACCTCCTGAATTATTGATGATCACACCGCTTTTAGCTGAGATAGCAGATGGAAATCTTTGAATTTATATTTGGGAGATTCTTTGAGATTTTAGGTATCGCATACAATTTCCATATTCGACGAATTCATTTGCATTTTAATTGCGTCCAAATAACTCCGTAAATTACATTACCAGATAAAACTCTGAATGATACAAAGAGAATTTTCTGCACGCGCAGAGGAATTGTGAAACTTATCTAAAGTAGATTGGAAAGACTTATATGCGCTGGAATGGGCGGGACGTGGTGGTTTAGGTCTCTCCAGTGAAGAGGATAGCCCCGTACTTGAATTCCACGTGGCCACTCTTCCACTGAAAGGAAAATCAATAGCAATACATTTTCTTATTCGGCTGCTGAAGACACTGTAAAAGCGCAACTTGCAACGTTCAAAGGCGGACTTTAAAAAAGGCAGTCTGACTTTTAAACGAAGCGATGACTTATCAGTTGAACTAAAACTTTAAATTGAATAGTTTTTGGGAGGAGGGTGTGAGAAATGCACTATTCACTTTCAGCAGAAATACTGCATTACATGGTCTGAAAGTACATATATATATATGCATGTATATATGAGTGTACTAAATATAATGACCGAGAAATGTTGAGTAATACTTACTCTTGCAACTTACTCACAGCACAAAATATCACTTATTTTTAAGCTGATTTTCACCTTAAGCTCTTTACTAAGAATAGAATTAAATAATATAAAATAATGTGCCTCTTTAATGTCTGAGAATCTCACATCTCTGAGTAGAACTTCTTTACGTCATAAGGGCAAATTAAAAAAAAATAACACAGATACAGGAGAAATAAATAAGACTTTAAATACGTTTCCTTCTTGGAAAATATGTCCAAAGAGCATAAAAATACGACCACTAGCTGGCCTTTATTAATCTATATTAATATAATTGAAATATATTTCTGTGATTTCAAAATAATTATCATTTTATAAAGCTTATATGGTTATTTGCATAATATGAAAAAAAAAATCAATCATTTTTACAATTTTTGTCTGTCAATATTTTCCTAGATACATATATAGTAACCTTTTCAAAATGAATTGCTTCACTGGCTGTCTTTTACTTAAACTCATTACACCCCGCATTTTTAGTATAATATTTGTTATGATACTTGAAAACTATCTTATTGAAGTTAAATAGGAGGTAGCCCAGGCAACGTCGAAAGCGGGTAAGCTGGAACATAGATTTTAAAATAATAAACGTTCCTACTTTAAATTAATTGCCTTGTTGAAACTACGATGAAATATTGATTATCTCAAATAAGTACTCTGTCTTATCTTTCAACCCCCAGAGGAAGTTCGACACATTGGATGCGCATTTTCCTGGCATTATAATTTAAAGCCTCTCCAAGTTATGTTTGAGAGCTTCAAAACTTAATATCTGAACAAAGTAGTTATAAAGTTTGTAGAGTAGCAAACCCGAGTATACCTGAGAATTTGCTGCAAGAGCTCAGGTAAAAATCAAAGCACTTCAAACTATTATTCCGGTTGAAATTTAAATGAACTTCCTTAATATAAAGCGCTTGTCAATGCCTTTTAGAAAACTTAAATTTATTCGCCTTAGTATCGCCGACATGAATTTGGTTTTATGTTCACACAAAAATTAATTGGAAAAACATTTGTCTTTGCAACTCATATATATTTTTGTTACCTAAAGTTGGTTTTTGGAAAAATTTGGTTCTACAAAATTACTATCGCCGACTTCGCGAAATTTGTCGGGATTGTTGGTATATAGAGTACAAAGTAAACTAACTCTTCAAGAGCTGTCGAAAGATTGATTATTACCGACAGAAAAATCTCTTGGGAAGGAGTGAAGATAATTAGTATTAGACTAATTAGACATTTCTTAGAAAGATGATCATAAAGGTGCGAATATTGAGAGGGAACAAAGATTAAAATAGAATCTGGTATTCGACTCTCTTTTGGCAATGTAGACTTTATTACTCTACCTTACATTATCATCATAGTTGAACTTGCATCATAAAAATACATATCAAAATAAGAATTCCCAGAAACATTATCAAGGTTTAAATTTTTAAATTAAAGCATATCAGAGAATTCAAGCCGTGCTGAGTGAGCTATGGCATGCCTAAAAGATTGCAAACATTCATAGTAGTAATTAATTTTCCGTCCAGCATAAATCCTCTCTCCTTAAACCAATAAGAATTTATTGGTATCGTTCAGGATTGCTCCACATTCCCGTACCCAAAAGTGTTGGTGACACGTAGTGCACCCTTGGTGCTAATGTACCCAGTAGTCACAATTTACGTGCCCGGACTCCGAATGGACTCTGGTAATTTCTTGTGTTTCGTAATAAAACACTTGTGAAAGGCAGACAGCACAATCACCAAGAATTCTGCGTAATCGTGCGCTAATTGGTACGCAAAACGCGTATGCGGCGCGGGTGGGTTCAAGAGATTTCGAGGTTTTTTGGTCAACAAACGTTGGTTGCGTCTACAAAAATAGATTGGAGTGTGACAAGGAAAAAAAGCTAAACAAAAGCGGAAGAAATGATTTATGCAATCGAAAGGGGAAATGGGAACATTTTGCAGAGCGCCTCCACGTAAGCAAATAATATTCAAGCGAGTGCGAATTGCATCAACAAAAGCATGCGGAATCGAAAGAAAAAGTATTGCGATCGTCTCGGAAATCGGGAAATTGCAAAAACATTATCTGTTCGGAAGTTTCTTTACAATAATTTCATTTTGCTGCTGCACCACAAAAGCCCGATTATATTTCTAAGAAACAATATAATTTCGTATTTTACTAATCTGGATATAACCTCATAGAACGAAATATGTTTATGTAGGAATCATTTTGCAAAGGAGACCATTCACGTTTCATACAAAGCTGTGCCCAAAATCGAAAGTGCCGGCCAGTAAAAAAAAAGGTCTTAATCTTTTTGGGACATCATTCTAAGCATTTTGTTCTATGGCACCAAAACTGTGGAGCCATTATTGTAGCCGCTATACAGAGTGTAACAAAATTCCCGGAGCGGTGAAATATTTCGGAAAGAACACATCGCATCGGAAAACAAAAAAATAGGGGTAAAATATTTTTAAAGGAAGTATTTAACTCTACCAACTCTTACCCCCCACCCCCACTCCTGAGGGCGGGGGTGGGGGTAACTTTGTTTTTTTCCAAATGGGACCACCCATTTTTTTGCAGATTCGGATTCTTCATGAAAGAATACGTAAATTTTGTCTGAAAAATTTTTTTCAATTCGGTACAGGGAGTGCGGGGGAGGATTTGAATTCTGCAAGAATATTAATTTTGTAGGCAACTTGTAGGTACACTTTTACAAAATATGGGAGTCATCAACTTCTATCTAATTTTTATTATCGTTTTTAATATACATACATATGTATGACTTCGATGAAGAAATTCTTAAAATACAGACTTTTGGACTTTATAACCCTATTTTTCTCGAAGAGCTGCATAAATAAAACATGAAAGTTTCAACCGCGATAATTTATTAATTTTTTTTCTTTATAAAACACACATGTACAGTAACATATTTAAATTCGTTGTCTTTAATAAGCATAGTGAGCACCGTGTCCCACAAATGATGTATGGACCAAAGGAGCAGCAGCAACAGCAGTTCTAAATAAAAATAAATTACTCGACTGAAATGACAAACTTAAGAAACTTAAGAAACTTACTTTATGGCGAGAGGGGCGGGGGCGATACCGTGTCCATAGACAGCGGGGCCGTATGCAGCGTGGCCGTATGCAGCATGACCGAATGCACCGTGACCGTATGCACCGAGTCCGTAGAGAGGACCTCCTAAATCAGAAAGAAAAACTCTATAAAATGCATAATAAAATTTCTCATAGTACACAATGCCGGCTACCAGGACTTATCCTTAATAAGAAAAATTGAACAATGTTAACTGCCGGTGCAACGAAATCCTTCCGGTCCGATGAATCAAAATTTAAATCATAAACCCTGTGCAATTTTGTATACAAATCTTTGTGCTACAGTGGTAACTTTTGTTATTTTTGAACTCCGCAACGATGTTCTCGTTCTGTTGAAGGACAAAAGTTCATGCATGTGCACTGCAAGTGACCCCAATTAATATTTTCCACGAGGATATATCATTGAAAAAATGCATAACTGAATTCATTAATCAAAACTTCCTAGAAAAGACAAAAAAGTTTGATCGCACGTCGAAACGGATGTTTTGATATCAGGAAATATGAACTTTTTAATCCCCTAGAGAGGAAATTGTAAAATATCAGGTTTAATCCGCATTCTGCTTTAATTTTAACTTCTGGACTGTTTTTTAATCGATCTCTTTTATTTTTAAAAGTTTAAAATCCTTTCCGTTTTAAACTAAACCACAACCGTAAAAGGAAAAGTTTTAAAATAAATGCTTAAACTTTTTAATTGAATTTCACATATCAAAATAAATCTGTGAATTTAACAGAAAAGTTTTTCTGTTAGTCATTCAATCAATATGTATTTAAATTTTATTAAACCTGAAATTTTAAACTCTAACTTTTTTAATATATTATCGTGGTAGTGGAACTTGCGTTTATACGTACACATATATGTAAGTATCTCACTAAACAACAATTTGATTGAACGAATTTATTAACATTGTTTTTTAGAATTTAAAATATAGACCGGATTGTCCTTTTGATTGCCACTTTAAATAGGATTAATTTAATGATCTGGAAAGCACAAATATAGAAGAAGTATCGGATTCGACTTATAATTTTGTTTTCCGAATTATATAACAATTCAAATTACCTATGATATATTAAAATGAATACGAAAAACTCGTGATTCATGCATTTTGTTTTGAAGTGTTCTTATATAAAACTCTTCGATGCACATATAAAAATCCAATTATATTGGACGTATTGTACTTCTTGAGGAAATCGCGAAATCAATATTCTAACAATCGGATATAAATTGTAATGTCAACCTTAACTTGCGATATTTTAATCCAAAACCTTCTCTGACTATGCAAATTCGGATATTTCGTGCTAATTGGTAAAAGACTCCAGAGAGAATCGTTAACATATAGTAATATACGTATACCTACTAGTCAATTAACATTGTTATATATTTTTTAAGAAAATTCTAAATCTTTTTTAAAAATCTGTAGACAGTAACTACCTTGATGTTACATGTAAAAGAATAATTGAAAAATGCACCTGTGTTAATTTACTAATTTCTTTGGCAGTAGGTAAAGTCGCAAAAACGCGATTGCGACAAATCAATACCGCGTAAAACCCTCTTTAACGGAGATAAATTGCGACCGTAATTTATTTTCAGTTCGATTAACAGTTTTTGCTCAGATGAAATCCGGACAAATGCGATAATTATCGACCTGTAACGCTTGAACGGGTTTCACATCCTTTTAAAAAACTTGACAAATTGACAGTGGAATTCTTAGACCAATTATAGCCAACTGCGATTTGTGTAAGATTGCTCTTAAAAAATTCCTACTTTTGGTCTTTATTAAATCGTTAAAAAGATTGGTTTGTTTTTAAGGTTTTAAAGCGGCCCCTGCATAGGCGAATCCGCCGTGTTACCGATCTCTTTAAGGTGTGCGCAAATTTTACGGTGTCTTGAACAACGTGTGCGAAATGTGTCTAAGAATTATCGCTATCCACTTAACGCGGATTAAAGTCGCGCTTACCATGAGCAATTGAAAGCGCTGGAGCGGCCGCCACTTTAATCGCGGGCGCGGCGATTGCGGCACCTGCCAAGTGGGTTCCGTACGCGGCTCCGTATCCGTAGCCAAAGCCGGGTGCGGCGTACCCGTGACCGAACGCCGGGGCGGCAATTGCGGGGGCGGCTACTTTAATTGCGGCAGCTGGACGCAAGAGGGCCGGAGCAGCCGCGTATCCATGGGCGAGAGCTGGCGCCGCGGCGTATCCATGAGCAAAAGCTGGAGCGGCGGCGTATCCATGGGCGAAGGCGGGAGCAGCGATGGCGGGAGCGGCGTATTTAACGGCCGGAGCAGCTATGGCATGACCTGCAAATGGTAGAATCATTAAATTTTGGAAATGCACTTAAAACTAATGCCCTCGAGTACCTGCATAGCCCGGTGCATACCCCAGCACATCGTTGCTCGCCCTGGAGCTCGAAACCCGCACTGACGAATGGGCTGAGTCGACGGCTTTAGAATATTGCGAAAGGGAATTTTGCCCGTACAAACCCTGCAGTTTTGGTTATTATAGCATTATATTTACGTCCTGATTACAAGGAATTAATTGTAGCCCTACCTTTACTGTGTGCTCATGGGAGCTCCCGACATAGGCACCGTCGATGCTAGGAGCAGAAATTGTATAAGCAGCCGGTCCTCCAGCGTACGCACTGGCCACTAACGCGGCGAGGAGGATGAACTGAAAAATTTTATATATGAGGTTATTTGCAGTAAATTACATTTTGACGTAGAACTACGTCTTTTCCGGCGATATATGCGGTTAAATGGTGCAACGAAAATTTACACAATATTAAAGCTTATATCTTCTGCAATAAAAAGGCGTAGAATAATGAATCAAATGCTGGTAGAAAGTTCTTGTAGTAAGATGTATTATAAAACTAGTTTCAACCCTTTAATGCAGCATCATAAAGACCAAAAAAGTAGACGAAATTTATCATAATTCTGTCTGAATGTATAGAAAAGTCGCGTTGAATGTTGATTTTTTTTCTAATTCCTTAATTTTGAAGTTATTATTTATAAAATAGGTATGTCAAGCTCAACATATCATCCATATAACAAAATATGTATAATAAAAATAAACAATCACGCGATAAATTCAATAATTTAAATTGCATATATTGATTTGTTAAAATGTGTTTTTATATGACCACTTATTATGATAACTCAATAACCTTCTTCCTGTAAGTCGGTAATACTTTGTGAGTGTCAAGAAAAGTTTTGACCCTATCATTCAGAGCTTCTTATCGATACCTACCTTCTACTGAAAGGCTTTGGGGTATGGTTACTTGAATTTTTTGTGCGATTCGCTTCAATTTTCGCCGTCCATCTACATCATGTATCAAGAGTAAAAAAGCATAAAATCTCCCAAATTTATGATAAGGAATCGACAGCAGCATAATTGCTTCCATACAAATAAATGCCTCCATAGCTCGGCGCCTAGTGCACGGCTTTTATATCGTGCGGATGATAAATCAATTTTCCCCACCTTCGGAGCAAAGTCATCCAACGGATCTAGGACAGAGGAGCCCTCAGAGAATCTGTTCAGCAATTTCACGGAGTTTGCTAGTCGTATTGATTGGGAGTGAATAATTGATTTCCTAATTAACCAGACCCGGTTTCGCGGAACTTGCCTTTTTCTTATCGTTTGTTATTCTCGAGGCTTTTCGTGCTCGCCAAATGGAAATTGCTCTGCTTAGGATACAACAAAACGTGCTTCTAATGGCTCGTGTCTCGTAAAAACGATATGTTTTACTGAATACAAAAGTATGTCCTCAATTTCGAAAAGAAATCTAAAACACTTTCGGTATTCGTATTTGAGACTTTATCAACTCAGAAGTTTATTTGACTTACTCTCGGTTTTAAATTAAAGTGTCAATGCACGAAAAAGGTCAGATTATTAATCGAACATATTCTCTTTTTTATTACTAAGATTTTATTTTCTATCGTTTTTCCTCAAATCTTAGGAAAACCTTTTCCCGGGTTACTTAATATAATTCTCTTAAACTCTTTAACTAAATCAGGCGCAAAGAAACAATTCATGTTGAAAAACTCTCTTTATACATATTCAACCAAACAAAATTTCTTTATTTTTGGAAAAGAGGATAAAATCAAATGATTCCATGAACTTTTCCATTCTGAGAAATCAAATAATGATTTTAACAAAGTTCTCCAGTATAGCCTTTTACCTCTTGGTAATCATGTTGGAAATAAATTACAATGTTCTGCATTAAAAGGATCCTTTTAAATTTCAATTTCTATCTATGAGCTTAAATTTGCAATTCCAAACTTTAGCTCATTGCCAGACAAACTATTTTATTTCAATCCTCATTGGTTCTACAAACATTGTTACAACACTTCAAACAGATAAAGTGTGTTTCCAATTGTAAGGCACTGCAGAAATACAGAAGACAATTTAAATAGATAAATGCGTAAAGTTTGCTAATATAACAAGCCTTCATTTATAATCTTGTTCTGGGATTTGAGTATGGTTTAAAGGGATATTACTCTACATTTTTTGTCACTGGAATGCAGAGAATTTCAACCAGAGTCGCTTTCCTATAGCTATGCTGCTCAAAATCATTAGAATTTTATTGCAATTATTTCCTCAATTTATATTTTAGTTCAGTGGTTCTCTGGGAAATATAACAAAAAAGACAGGAAAGCTTTTACTTGCTTTACCAGGAAGGTTTATCTGGAACCTAGAAAAATTTATTGAAGTTATCTAGTGCCAAATTCTGGTTTGTTTCGCTAGAAATTCAATAAATTTTGCCAGAAATACATACAGTATATTGCATAACTGCAGTAACTTTTAAGTGGATACTAAGAATTCTTTAAAATGAAGGCAGTTTTAAGCAGCGTTAAAAAGAGTATGTTAAGTGGGTCAACTAAACATGACGGATGTTCCCATCCCGCTCAGACGCCCAACTTAATGTGCCCATATGAGAGCGCCGCTTTATTTGAAGAATCCTTTTATACACTTAGATAAAGCCATTACTACAATTGTCAATCGCCACATTTATCTGAAATAATGTTTCAAATTCTCTTAGAATTTAAAATAGTAAAAAGGAAAACTTTGACCATGGTAAATAAAACAGCATTACGGCTAATATTTTAAGTATAAAATAATTCTACGAACATTGTATGAAGCGATACCTATAATACAGATACTTATAATGTAAAATCAAACTAAAATATACAATCTTAATGTTGCACGTCTAACCAAATTCCAATGACGAATGAACACTTTACAAATTATTGGACTATATTAAACGATTTAGTTAGAATAAATGTATTTTAATTCGTCTGACAATTAGAAATCAATGCCACTCAAATGAATTTCTAAGAAAACTTCGACCTAATCTCGTCAATTAGCGAAAACTCTCAATGAATCAAAACCCAAAAATCAGTAAATCTTTTAGCTTTAAATTATCCCAACTTAAATTCTAGAGTTCAGGGGTTAAGCAGGGCTGCGTCTTTCGTGTTTCTTCCGTCGCCGACTTGAATTATTCGAAGCGATTATTTCGTTGTCATGTAAACAGGTGAATCCGACGGATAGTAAGAATTTTTATTCCTTAATTAATGACCGTAGTCATATGATACAATCACCTTCTAAAAGATTATTTCTGGTAATTACTGAAATGAATTAAGTGTGTAGGTGAACTGGTCATTGAACCCGAATCTACTTCTTATTTAAGTCTACATAAAGTATACATACATATATAGTACTTATCTTTTATTGTTTAAGTGCACATATGCAAACCACTAACTAGCTCTTTGAATGGTTGATAGGTGCGTTTGCTCCAGTGGGTACGAAACTACTTGGCAATAGCAAATTTAATTGCCTATCTCTAGTTTGTGAATGAATATTTCATCAAAATGTCATTACCATCCCATTAGCTTACACTCGACTCGAGACAACAATAGCAAGGACATTGAAAACTCGTTTCATGAATTATTACCGCAAAGATTTCCACACCCAGACGTCTTGGGAAAATGAACAAATTTTCACAGACATTGAGCGATGACTCCGAGCTATCAAAGTTGTATCTTCGGGCGATGGATATGACACCATTGCAAATTAATAAGGTCTTCGCTCCCACACTTGCCTTGTTAATCGAAATATGCAAATTTTTACATATTGTATATGAGTTTAAAGTTGCATGCAATAGAGTAGCTAAATGGTTTTACTAATTTCTTGATATCAAAAACAAATGAACTGCAGTCAGTTTACAAGGTAGATGATTTATGCATTGAGCTGAGAAGAGGATTGCGTGATTGTGTATGTGTTTATACACTTTATAAAATTAAATGTGTTTAATACTTAAAATAATAAAATATAATAAGTAAAAGTAGATGATATAAATCAAAAGATACGATTAAAAATGAAAAACAACAACCTAAAGAAAAACTAAGTTTATATGTATATATCATTTTAAAATGAAAAGAAATATCTTCAGTGTTGTAAAATCCTGCTTTCTTACTATAAAATAATTTTGTTGTGCATTTTGCATCAACGATATATTATTTTGGTTTGGTCAAGTCGTTTAACTTATCTAAAGCCTTCTCATGCCTTTAAGCGAACAACGAAAAATAGGAAAGTTTACAATTTCTGTTGAAGTTAACATGAATTTCAAAATATCTTGTACAAGGTTTATTTATTTTCTCAGAATACAACTTAGAAACATTAAATTCCTGCTACTTTGAGGTTTCGCGGTGGAAGATAAAAATTTGATTAAATTTATGAAGGTACTGAAAACAACCTTGAATAAATCGATGGTAGTCAGTCATGCCTTCAGGTGTAGAGCCTATGAGTTTATTCGTAAACTTCCAAATATTCAAGGATTCAAAGGAAAACGAATTTGTCTGTATGAAACACAAGTAATTGATTATGAGGAGCACAAGAAATTTATGATAACCGTCTACTTTGAGTAATTAATGTAATCAATTCATTATTGCCCTTTTATGGAGTTTGCCATTCATGCCTATTGAGCTGCATATACCCAAGATATAGTTATACAAGGTGTTCAATTTTATTTTATTTGTACTTAAGAAAAGAGATATTGCTTTACTTGTCCTATTTGCTACCACATTCACAAATTTAATTCACTTAAAAATAAAAACATTTTATAAAATTATAATCCATTTTAAATAAACACTTACCACTTACCACTCGTCATTCACCTCACTACTGACTAAGCTGACTCTACATACCTTTAGTGAAATATTTTGGAAAGAATATTTTACTTGAATGACAGGATGTTTAGCAAAAGTTGAAATGAATCAGCTGAAGTGAGCTGACTATCAAAATAAGGGCCTTATGACTGACAAACTCAAGAATTTAAATTAAGTCTTCTTTAGAAAATTGTTTACAATAGCACAATAAGTTAATCATAATTCATAAATTCATACTAGACAGTTCGACTACAAAGTCGTAGTCATTTTGTTGGAGTCGTTGCCAGATTGTATACTAAGAAATAAGACATTAAGTCCCCAGTCAAATAATTAGTTTTGATTCAAATTCTGCAACGCAGAAGACCCATTAGGTCGTTGGTTTCTGCTGCAGTAGTTCATAGTTCCGACTCAACTAGATAAATACCAAATCCGGAGCAATTACCAGGGGGTCGGAAAAGGTGTTATTTGACACCCGGCAGGGTTAAGTTCCCAACTTGGAACACTTCCCTTGGTCCGGAACACAAGAACTTTGGCATGTAATTCGCATCCACACTTATCTTCCTTATGAATTTCTTGGGGTGGCTTAACAACCAAGGAAATTAGTTCGGCAGACAGGAGAGCCTTTGGTGGAGCACAGAACTCTAGCCCCGTCACGCCATTTCCTTGACAGGAAAAGGGTTCAACGATGTGCCTGATGGCTCTGGAAATTATTCCCTCGTGCTTGGAACGCTGCCAGGATTGATTCCTAAATTGCCCGGAGATGGGTACTCTCCGGCTGCAATTTAAAGTCCACCAAACGAACAGACAAACAGTCCACCACAAAATTTTCATTTCATTGCACCTCTGAGATAACTTAATTGGTTACAAGGTACCTTTGATGCCATTCTTTCGGTTAACTGGTTATTGCACTTCTTAAAGTCACGACAAATCGACAGCTCAGCACTGCATAAAGGCACGAAACTAAGCTGCAACTTTTGATAATCTCGGCTTTTATAGAGAATTTTAGTGAACCCGAAGACAAGAGGCTGGAGCCCAATGGTGGTACAGATCTTCTAAAAATCTCTCACTCCCTAGCTCGGTGCAGCAGGAGGTGATTTAAGAAGTTGATGACTGCGGCCAGCTGATTATCGGTAGTGTCGTGACGCTATTAAAGTGCATGTCGATCAGATCCAGTCGAAGTCAACTTGTTTGTTTACAGGATTGTTTATAGTTCCCAGTGGCATTTATTGCCCTAGAGAGGATGTGATTCATTTCTATTAGTTCTAAGCGAAAATTTGAATTTATTGATCCGCTCTAATTCGATTTATTTCTACTATTATCTCTGTTTTATTATAGTATAATAATAAAGTTACTATTAGCATTTACTATGGAAAAGGATCATTTAAATTCGATTCCGGACAATTTATAATGATCGATTCTGACAAAAAAGGTGTAAAACCTTTATTATAGTTTGCGGTTTAGTTTACAAAACTTTTGAGAGAACGTAAGGAAGTATATTTATGTGTCGAATGCCTTCACAGGTTAATTGAAATAAAAATATAATAAACGACAACCACGATATTCTTGTAAAAACCAACTGAGCTTGGCTCTGGACCTGACCTGTAAATTTCATCAAAATAATTTAATTTTAAAAATCCAAACTTACCTACATTGATTGAGTTGAGAAATATCAGAGTACCTATACAATCGCAAAATATTCAAATCCAATAAAGTAAACTTGACGATAAAAAATTTAATGAAATCTGAAACTAATATTAATTTCAAAGAAAATTGACGCGAGTAAAATATATGCCCTATCAAGTTATATAAGTTTTTAAAGGAGAAGTTGAGAAAGCGATTGTTTTATGTTTTGTATATTCAAGTACGTTGCTAAATTTATTTGTGTAATGACATAATTATGAGAAATTTTCTAAGATATTTCCAAACTATTGTACATATATCGAAATTGCAAGCCAATCATTTCATAACATTTGAAGACGTATTTTATATAAAACTAGTAAAATTTTTAAATATCTTTTAAGTATGTTATGTTGTTTTTAGAGGATATAATTGTATTCACAGTATTGTTTTAAATTATTATAAAACTTTTTAATATTCACTCACTAAATATTAGGCTTCCATTTTCAGCTTCGTCACTTAATTCGCTAATCAAAAGTATAGCAAATATGAAAACCGCTTGATTCAGGGCCAAAGCACCCCGAATTATTTGCATTTTACCCTAAATATATAAAAATTAGTTGGTTTGTTTTAATTTAATCTTAAGTTTCAATTTATTCCTGCGGGATATTTTATTTAGTATTTGTTAATAACAAATGTTGATTGCACAGAACACATACCTACAGCAGGAAATAAACGAATTATATTTGGGAACTGATGCCTAACAAGTACCTTCGCTGCGGAAAATTTACATACGACAAACGTTACAGAGCGCAATTTTCATTTAAAGCCCTCCTCTTACAAAAGAGACTAACGCCATCGGGCGCTGGTGCTGCCTAAAATGTATCCGAACAAAGCAAATTAGCTAAAATGTCGGAAAATTCAAATATCCTCTTCTAAGTAAAAGACCCTGGCTTAATTAGGCTTCCTGAGTAAATTCGGTGACGATATTTACATGTTTTCAGGTTTCCCATGCAATTCCGCGCTTTGTGCTTACTTTTCGCTGCTAAAGGTACGCCCCGTAGAGAAATCCTACTTTTTACACGAGAAAGCATTGCAAATTCAACTGAAAAATATTAAATTTCCAACTGATTAACTAGTTCACATGGAGGTGAGCACCGGAATGCGGTTTGCCACAAATATGATGAAAAACTGAAATCATATTCGATGACATCAACGGAAAATGTTGCGCTCTTCTTTGCGTTTTAGATATGACAAAATTGTCTCGGGATTAATTTTGTTGTCTATATAACGAAAAGATTTGATTCCCTTTGACTCGCAGAGCTGCATCGTGACATGTTGAAAACTATTTCTTGTCTATTCTTAAAGTACATATAGTACATAAGTATCACTTGTAACAGCCTAATAAAAAATTAGATATTAATTATGGCATGGTTAAACTAGTCAAGTATTTCCCAACAAGACAATTTTAGAAAAATTTACAACATTATGGGTAAGTAAACGTTTTCTGAAGTTTCAACCTGTTTGTCCAATCAACTTCAATTAAAGATAATTTTACCTTTGCGATTTTAAACTCTTTTTTTTTTCTTCATCGTGTCGGAATTCGTAAAAGTGAAATGAATGTGAATATGTTATAGGATTTTAAAAAATTAAGTATAAACATAGACGCATTAATTCAAAACTTGTACAACTTAAGTTATGTTTCGTTTCGAAATAATAATTAATTTTTAGTATTTAAAATTGTTTTCTTCTTTTTCTATTGTTAATCAATCATTTTAATAGTTTGAATTATGCTGTTACTACGGAAAGGCAGGCAAAAGAATATTTTCCTTAGAGATAGCAACTTAAAAAGAAACAAAAAACAAAATTGAGTCATTTACAAAAATATAATTACAGTAACTCCTCAATGGTCAAACGTTCGAAATCGTATATAGGTATCATTTTTAATGCTAAATAAAAAATTTCTTAGTCCCACTAAAAGTATTTATTAATCTTACATAAACTTTAATACGATTCCTCTCCGCAAAGCGGATGGCTTTTGTTCTTCCTAAATTTTCCAAACAATAATTTGGGACTGCACGAATCTCCCATTAACCTCATTTCAGGTCATGTGTCAGCATCAAACGACTTAAGTTAAAATATTCATACAATCCCCAAAGCTTTAGAATTTGTTGAGAGACTTTTTTCCGACTATGAGCCGGCAGACTCAAGATCCAGCTTAACAAAGGCTCTTCTCCACAAATTTATTTACTGGATACAGTAGCAGCGAATTTTGGTTATAAATTTTACGCCCCGTTTGCATACTAAAGTATCATTTGCAAGGTATTTTATAAAAAGCTACATCCAATTTTCTCTGTAGCGTAAGGCTGGTGTGCAGATGGAGGGAAATTACCAAAGGGCTATAATTTTCAATGTGTGCTCAGACTGTTTAACAGCTCTGGGTACATTTTAATGTGATAAGTGAATTCAACAGCTTTTTTGAATTTTTGTTTATTTGTTTAAATGATTTGTTTATAGAAGATTACCAACCGCTTCTTTTTGCTTAAATCTAGTTTTGTGTTCATCTTTATATAGCGACATAGTAAAAACATATTAACATTCAGCCAACACTAATTAAGACAAAATTGAACTTAAAATTCAGAATTAAGTTGCACGTTGAAAAAAACATTTCAAAGTTCAATTCGATTCTCTTGAGAGCGTAAAATTAAATTTTCAATGTAAACTTCAAATCTCCTAATTAAACCGCAGAAATCCATTTGTGGTTTTCACCATGTGAAAAAGTAAAATATCAAATTAATCTGAAAAAAAATAAAGGTTAAATTTGGACACATTTCGTCTACCTACAAATTACAAATGTTACAATTCACTGACAGACAGAATATAAAATGCCTTCTCCGTTCCGTCATGGCCTAATGGGTAAAAAATGAAATGAAAATAAAATATTTAAATCGTACTTTTCCTAATATGCAAAAAAAAATGAATACATAAATAAAATAAGGGATCTGGAAAACTCTTATCCAAAATTCATAGCACTTACATAAATAAGTCAAAGTAAAAAGGAATTTACCAGTTAATCGTTTCACTGATATTATCATAAATCTTCCATACGGTCGTAAGAAATGTTAGCCTCAAAATAAGATTACGTTAATTGCAAAAGAATATGTTTCGTCTCTGCTCGTATTCAACCGCCACTGTTTCTAAGCATATCCCATTCGTGGAAAAAATGTTCATATAATTTTCATCAGTGGATGCACGTGTATACACGTATTTCTGAATTGATTTGAAGCTCACATGAACACTTTCGCTGGCATCATGCTGCTTCATATGAGTGTAATTTGTTCCTAATAGATTTCATTTTTTATCAACATATGAGGGCGGATACAAAAAATCTATCTTCCCCAATATTCCTTTCCCAATACTTTCGGACGTGAGATGGGTCTGATATTGAGTAATGTCTCGAACGAGATAATATTAGGTAATATTTCGTTGCTGCTAGGACACTCATTAAATTACTCTTTCGCAAAGTGGGATACCCAAAAGTACTTTCCACCTTATGAAGTTAGCTTTTTTGAAAGGGAGTGTTGATTGGTCTTACTCACCCATTTCAATTCAGCAATTTTTGTGGCAGAATCGCGAAATTGGCTCTAATCCAAAGAAATATAGTGTCCATTAGGGGTACCCTAACTTTAATGTTAGTCGCCTTTCGCCCAACAAAGGCGGTGATTATAAACTTATTTGGAATTTTTTAGCCTACATTCAATCCTCGTTTGGGACGTAATCAGATTTGGAAATCTCCCAAGTCCCACTGTTGCCAATAAATCACATAAATAATTCATACCAAGTAACCTCTTGTTTTCATCTCGAGCACCGTCTTAGACTATTTCATATTTCTGTTTCTGTTACATCGTCGAAGGCTGGAAAATTGCGCGCCTACGGCGATATGGAGCACTAAGAACGAGGCATTTAGCCGCGTAGTGTAACCTTTAAACCTCTGCAGTAATCGCGAGGCCTACGGAATCAATCAGCACGCCGCCGCGCCGCCGCCGCCGCCGCCGCCGTCGACGAGGTGCATGCAGCCCAGTCCCAGTCCTAGGGGGGTATGCAATGCAAAATGCACTTTTGCACCTATGATATAATTCGGTCGGGCGGCGCGCCTCGCACCGGAATGCACCGAGCTCTTTCGGAGGGCCAGCGGGGCAGGGATCAAATTGGGACTTCAATTAATTTCCAGTTCACTTATTATTCGAGCGCCGCCATGAAAACTCGTTCCCCAAACGAAAAGTGAGTCCATTTCGGACTCGAAGACGGCGTTCCCAAGGCTGGTCGCTGAGTATTTGAATATCTGCAAACTGCAGCTGATTGTGACTCAGACTACGCCCATCCGCTCGTTTAAATTGGCTAATCCACTCTAGCAAATTCGGCAGACTAAGATCAGTTCGTGGTTTTCTCAAGACATCGCCGTGTGGAGCGGTTTTGATTACGGCTTAGACGCCGTAAGTCGTGTCGAGCAATTAAGACCTAGAAGACTTTCATGATTGCGCGGACGAAAGTAACTGGTCATTAAATGTCATATCACCGCGCTTTCCGTATGTGCTTTTTCAGACTTCAGTAACCGCCTAACCCGAGGGCAATTAGAAACAGTGACGGGATGAATAACTGCCCCAAAAAATAGAGGATTTGCATTTGGTACCGGTTAGTCCGGTTAATTTGAATATGTATTTAAAACTCTGCACTCGTTACACAATTACCAACTTTAAACTCTTTTAAACGCTTTAAAACTATGAACAGAAGTTAAACTTAATTTAAAACTTTTTAAAACTGATTTTTTTCTTGGATGAATGCACTAAATTTTGTGAGCTGCAGCAACTTTAGATTTCTTCAAGCGATTCTAAAGGTAAAGATGGAAAATTTTAGAGTTACTTCTTGAAACGGAAATAGGACGAAAGGAATCACACATTTTCTCAGTTATAGGAACGAAAAGAAAGGAAAACTTTATTTAAATCTCTTTACAAAGCTGCTGGTTTAAGAAATACACGAAACAAAATATGTTCATTCTTAAACTTAATATGGAAATAAATAAAAGCAACCCTATGTGACCGGAACGGAAGTAATGGAAAGAAATTTAGTTGAGTTAAATAGTTTAGAATAAACACACTATGAGTATAGTACGACATAAACTCTTTTGTCAAAATCTGAGTATTATAAGTTTATCAGTTCAAGGAAATCATCTACAATTTAAAATTTTAATCCGACTTTTCACTTTTTTTTCGTTTTGTTGATAATGATTTAAAATTATTATTGTGAACACTTCAGTGGAAATAGATGAATATTAAGGTTAACTCTTCTAAACCCAAAAGTTCAATTGATTTGGAATATTGATCTATTTGTCATTCCAACTGTTGTTTTTATTTTATCATAGGCCTCTAATTCAATTTGTAATATATGTGATACCATTATTAACTCTCACTTTAAAAATTTGTAAATCAGTTTTTTAAAGTGTAATTGTACAAGCACTCTTATTTAAAATTCGGTACTCATTTCTAAAAATACAGCGCCTTAATCCTTAATTTCATTTATTGAGTCGAATTTTAAATATTAAATATCTGCCATTTTATATTAATTCTAAATAAAATAAAATAAAATTAATCACATCGTCTTTTAAATTACCATTATTAATTTTGAACAATTTCGTTCTAAAACCAAATAAACCATTTTTTTAGAAGATCCTATAATGTTATTTAGAGCTACATGTTTCAAGAACTTCCAGCTTTTAGAAGAGACTTTGGAAGGAATAATGTTTTTAGAAATGAATTGAAATATTTCCAATAGTAAATATTTAGTTTTATGTTTTTGTTTTCATTTCAATCACTATTTTGATATTTTAATATTTTCATATTTTTATTATCAGTTCATTTCCTTCTGTTAACAAAGTCGAAAATTTCGATTTGGTCCATTGCATCTTTGTTCCACAGAGGGTCAGATACATAAATGGAAATTGTAAAATTTAAAATTATATTTGACTATTCACGAGTAAATTGTTCAGTACTACGTACATACCTACGTAATGGCATCAAAAAGCCAGCTTCGGCATATTAAATTTAAAGTTTTATTCAGTTCCCCGAGTCTACATATATTGATTACGTTCATTTTAATTAGTTTATCAGAACCACAACCACAGCCAAGAGGCCCCCTGACTGTACTACATAATGTGACCACAAATTTAACGGCGCCAAAATCGATATCGTGGACCTATCTGGAATTTTAATTGCAAAGCCCATAAAGCTGTGAACAATCAGAAATTTCACAACTCTCAGAAGATGCCCCCAAGAAGACAATCTGCACTGAAAAAGGTCAATACTCGGCAGAACAGCTCGGCAATTCCTTGACCTTTTGGGGCAAATGTCTCACGCAGGACTTACGAATTAGAGGGTCGTCTTATTATTAAAGGGACTATTACTTCGATTTTCAATGATTCGTTTCCAGCTCACGAAACATTGCCAAGTCTCTTGGGGCAGTCGCAGAGCGATAAATTGTTACCATGCGGCGGCATTCAGTGCACCGATTTCTACTAATTAATGTGAGAACCATGCGCTCGATCGATAATCAATTTGTGAACGCATTTCTGCATGCTTTGAATTCAAAATTGAACTAGACGCCAAAGAGCGATTTTACTTTCAGCTTTCGTTTTGACTTATGCTCACACGTGCAGATTTCCTCATTCTTACACTAAGATGGATTTCTCTTCATCTCACAAACCTTCCAACCCTTTATACATATGTACATATAACCTGTGGCTAAATAAAAAAAAACCATTTCTTCGTTTTCATATCTTGCAATAAATTTCCCGAAAAAGAGTCGTTTCAGTGGAAACGCGTCTGCCAGAGAACTAAGTAAAATTTACTTGGAGGATAGATCTTTCTTGGGCCCATTGCGTGTAAGAAACTTAGGATAGGAAGAAGTAATTTTCCTATTTATTTAGGACTGGCTGATTCGGTAAACAAGGATTTGAAAAGAAAGAAAAGTGAATCCCAAATGGTCTAGACAAAATATCGTTTAATTCCGGAAATACAAAAACTAACACGAATTGACTCCCGTTCCTCCCCTCCCACTTTTGTGGATTGACCTTCTATTTGAGTTTATCAAACAAAACTGCAAGCATGTAGGTTAAGTAGTAAAACTGCTTTCTCATTCCGCTTCAAATAATACTCATTTTTGAGCAAACATCATTATTTTGAAAGGAAAAGAACACTATTGGGCTATACAACATTATCAAGTAATATTAGCAACTAAAATTCTCCATAAAAGGGCTTAAATGCAATAAGTAAGAAAAGTAACCTACCTATTATCTCAATTTTAATTTCTTGGGGTGTTCACAGTAATTCAAGTCTGGATTATCTAAAATCAAAATACCAACGGGATTTGTTAGGATACTATAATATAATTCCCTTAGTACTGAATGGATACATTCATAAAATTTTGATTTCTTTTAAAAAAAGTCTAAAAATTTCGCTAAAAACTCTTATTTTTGGGTTATTAAAAACAAATATGCATAAAAATCGAATATGTTTTCATTCAGTACTTCGAGAAAAAGGCGTTTAAAGTTTAAAGAGTTTGGAGCAAATTCACTTAAAATCGTATATTTCCATAAACAATGAACTTTTAGAAAACAACATTAATTCAAAATCGATGATTTGAGGATTTTTAAAGATATATACCTCGTTAATAGATGGCTAATAACACAACACACTCTCTCTCTCTCTCGCCGTAGTCGGGTAAAAATTAGCCCTTAGGATAAGAAATTTTTTAGTCGAATTATTTATGGTTTAAATTGTTCGTTTTAGGTTATTTTTGGTTTTGAAATATTGAACAATTAAAAATTGTAAAAGTTTGCTTATAAACAAGAAATGCCAATTTAAGCTTTTTAACATAATGTAGTTTAGAGCTTAAAGATTTTCAGACGAATGATAGGAGAAAAAATTTAATTCTTATTTAGTTGTTCCATACTATTAAAGGATTTGTTTGAGTTGATTTCGTTTTAAATTACAGATGATACGTGATGTTGCTGGTAAAGTTCAGCTTTGTTATTTCCAAAAAACCTTAAATCAACCAACGAATTGGACAGTCATTTTAATTTAATTCAATTTACCTACCAGTAAATTTTATTGACCGTTAATTTTTATGCTACTCTCCATCATAAAAATAAATCAAATCACTGAGGCGCGTTTCCGGAATAAATCCCAGATGCTTCCCACCTTTGACATCCTCGCATTTTGGAAAACTTTACTGACTTGCGATAACGTCCCATTTAAGAGGTATTTAATTAACCCTTCCAGCCCCGGCCATTTTAGCAAAACACGGAAAGGATCTTACTGCCATTAACCGGGTGGGAGCCTACCGAGCGAATTTAAACGTCGGCCCATAACAACACGGCAGCTCCTGGGCACTGGTTTCATTACAGGGGAATTATGTTTCTAAAAAAGAAAGAAGTTATGAGAGTAAAAAAATGTAATCCCCCTTTAGATTGCGAATATTTACTTTTATGCTTTCGGACTTTATCCGAAACCCTCGAGGTCAGCTCCACACGCACAATGGGCAGCGTTACTTTCTGGATCAACTGCTCTACATCCAGAATTTATGCTCCTGTTCGAGTTTTGCGGGACAGGTTTATCCCAGATTACTGCGTGTGTCCTTTTAAACCACCCTATGTAGTCGTTTTGTTCACCTAAATCCAGCGAAGACAGTTTGGCGCAAGAAATTTTCCTTCGCTCAATCTTCGTACAAAAGAAGTTTCATGGGGCTTGTTGCCGCGGTAAATTTTTCAGGAACTTTGCAAAATTTATATCCCGAAGGATTCATTCAACGCTTTGTAAGGCGAAGACAAGTTAACAAGTACCAAACATAAATAAATTCAAGCATAGCTTAAAAATTAAATTTATGCGAATTTTGCATCACATCTTATTTTACCAAATGCAAAACAACAGATAAAATTGTAAAAGTTTTCAGTTGAGAAGAACAATTAACGTTTTCTAGGGTAAGCCTGCATTTTATTTTTTATTTTTATTTTTATGTTATCTTCTTTTTATGAGCTGGATCTAAAGTTTTAAAAATATTCAACAATTATCAAAAATACTTAGAATGTAATAAATTATTCACTTGAAAATATGCGCAATTCCTTTAGACTCATTGTCGTTTATTTCATGGACGCACCTTATCCAGTTTCACAGAAAATCCTTCTGAGCTGGTACAAGTCAGCAAACTATTTTCAAGTTGTAAACTATGTAATTAAAATATTCTCCTTGATATTCCACTGGCCGCAGAAAATCTCGAGAGATAATCCTTTGTAGGTGCAACTTTTTAATGAGATAAGAAAGTTCGTGCGGAAGCTCAAGACTCAGAATGATCCCAACAAGGCTTGGAATTGAACGAGATTGTTGATATTAGTAAAAAAAGGTAATGTGAAACTGAAAGGGTCAACAGCACAGCTTCAATTAATTCTCAAAGGTACCTATGTATAAAGTAATCATGAAAGTTGCTCGTTCTGTTCGAAATTTTTATAAAAGCAATTCATGTATTCATAAAATAGAAGCAAAGCAGATAATGTTTATTTATAATTTTATTTCAATTAATGTAAAACTTACAAAAGTTAGTATTTTTAAGTTTTTGTTTTGAAGGATTTAAAATTTTATTTGAAATCGCAGTTCACGAAGGAACCATTTTTAAATTTGAGAATAATAAAATATTATTTCTTTGATACTACTCCTTGCACGTGCTAGAGTATTTTACTTTTATTTATTCACAAATATCACCTCTATGGTGATTGTTAAGAAAATCGAAAACAATTTCAACTTATAAGATCAGACAAATACTTTCTAAAGTGTTAGGACACCTTCTAAACATGAGGAATTAAAATAGAGCTAATTATAAAATTAATAGTCATAACCCATATTAACGACTTTCACATCGTACCTACTTTAATAACGAAATAAATGTAAATGGCCATAGAAAAATGTGAAGACTTTTATTAACTCATATACTTACACAGATTTGCATTTGTCGAAGAATCAACAAGAATATTTTACTTAGTCGAGTTTTAATTTATGTATGTAGGTATAATATCTACAAATAATGTTAGTCTATTTCAATTTATTGTGATATTCATGAATGCTTCTACTTATTATTAATGTTCGCATTATTATTGTGCTACAAACCTATCTCTTATGTAAAATAGTATAAAATACTAGTAACGAGTACCTCAGTTTAAATTACATTACAGCAGGTTTTTAGCCACTCATGGCCTCACAACAATCCCAACAAGACAACATTACTGCTTCACACAAAAATGTCATTTTCGTAACACAAAATATGTGTGATAGGAACATGTTCCAGATTAAATCCTTTTATGCGCTTCTTGCACCGATATACATAAGTGCTTTTGTTGTCGGAAAAGATTCTCCAGTTTCGTTACCTGCCAAAGCATGTTTGCTTCCTGCAAAATATGGGACATTTTCTCAAAATTTGTGTAACAGTATCATTTTAAAACCCTGCACTTCTCCTTTACAAAGAAAATCCATATATGTGCATATAAGAAAGGAAAATGCACTCTCTTTAGAGCAGATACCACTTTCTGGTTTAATACCTATCTAGAGTTTAGGCACCAGTTCGGGCTGTCCCCACCATCCTCGAATTTAGAATGGATTTTACGACAACCGAAATCAAAGTTATTTATCCGCTCGGCGTTGGGCGCCAACTTGGGTGATTCTGAGCACCCGGATCTTGTCCTGCCCCAGCTCCATAAAATCCAATTTACTGGCTTTTGTAACCCAGCTGGCTAGCCGCGCTGTGTGTGATATGAATAATTCACTTGCATTACCCGATTATGTAACTCCGCTGTATGCTTTTATGCTCCATGTGGGCACCTTCGTAAGTTTGTGGTCTTGGTTCTATCAGTCTAGGCGCAAATTTGGACCATATGGGGGAATGCTTCATTCTTTGTAACACCCCTGGAATTGCAGACTGAAAACCACTCCTATTCCGGTTTACGGCCGAAGGAAAGGTGTTTTTAATCACAGCCAGCTTTAATGGCCCATTTGGCGGGCACTCCTCCTGCTCTCCAATCGCAGCATAATCGCTACAGATTCACATCGCTCGCGGATAAAATGCAAAACTGGCTCAACAAGCTGACTCCCGCGGAGATTTGATGTGATTGAATTTCGCAACCGCAATGAACTTGTCGCATCTGTGATGCAACTAACTGCAGTCCGGGGAGTCTTGAAGTCTTGTTTCAGAAAGACCAATGCCAGGCGTGAGCCTCGGTGGCTCCGTCGATCAGGATGGAAAGTGAAATGAACGCGATTCCATTCCTCGATAGCCACGATTCCCTTAATGGCATCGGTAACCTTTAAGACGATGGTGCAAGTGCCCCAAATGGCCAGGCGACCCGCATCTTTCGTCTTCAGATTCCGAAAGTAGATCGCCTAAGCGGAAATATCTCCTTTTTTGTTGGAAACCAAAATTGCGTGCAAATTCTTCTTCCCCGCGCCGCCACTTAAATTCCAGGGACTGTACTTGGAAGACAACTATTCAAAAACACGTAACGAATCACCTCGGCTTGCCTTAGAAGTCCTAGCTTCTTGCAAAATTTAGTCTGGAATGTATTTAATTAATGATTTCCTGTTTAGATTAACGTTCATTGCACCAAATGTTCATATAGTGCAATTTTTTACAGAATTTACGACAAACTGCGTAAAGTAATCTGGAAAATTTCAATCGTTTTTGTCCATTTTCGCTACTGCCTTGGTATGCGACCTTCTGAAGCTTGGCAGGGATAATTAAGTTCAATTATCGCGCTATGGAATTTACTTTTAAAAGTTTGCTAATTACAAATTAAAATTTTTATTAATAATCAGAAATACATACTTAAGATTTGCTTAATCAACTCCTGCTTTTACGAAACTCAGCAAGTAGAAGGAATCAAATATTAATTGTTAGGTACTTACATAATGTTGTCTTGTAATAGGCCAAAGTAATTTGCAATTATAATTTTAAAAAATGTTTATATATTCAACACTTTGTTATATAAAAATTCAAAAATAGTTACATTTTTCAATACTGTTTAAAGAGAAAAATTTCATAAATTAAATAATTCCACATTTACTATAATATGGCATTTTATAAAAACCATTTAATTAAGTTATTAATTCTACAAAGAAATATCTACAGTAACATTTTTAAAGAATTACATATACAAGGACAAATATAACAATCCATTTCATCATACAATTGAATTATAAATAACTTTATTTAATATCAGAAGCACGCAAAATTTTCGATTGATATAAAATATTTTGTTATTAAATTACAATATAATGTGATTACAAAATTTATATGGAAATATTAACAATTATTGGCAGGCAACGAATGATAGACATCGCTCCTCGTAATGAAAATTTTCGGAATATTTAATATTATTTAATAAATTCGCAACGGAGGCTACGACATATATGATATTCGGGAAGGAGATTTTGGAATTTTTTTTTAACAAATTGTATTCACAGCACTGACAGCGCATATGGATTTTATATAAGAATTGTTCGCATTTGTCAGTCGTATTTTTCTTATATTGCATATGTTGTCTGTATATACATACATATGTAAATTTTCCATGCTTTTAGATTTATGTTGACAAACATATATCTTTTTTCGCTTTTTCCATCCGGTCATGGAGCCCCTACTTCTTTTATCAGGATTTTCAATATATGATATTATAACTTTAAATTTTCAAATGTAATGCATGGGTTGTTCTCATCCCGAACAGAAATAATATTCTTTCATGGGTGCGGTTCGAGCTCAATATCTTTTAGTATGAAAACAGCCCCGCACCACGAACAGCTTAGCAGTGGCCTCAGCACATTAATCTTTGCTGACTTGACATAAACCTGGGACTCGAATTAAACCTACATACGGTGTTGCTTGGTTATTTTGCGATAACGAGGCAATTCGAGGAAAATTTTACAATTTCGGTTGTTAACATTTTGAATGTGTATAGGTTTTGCGACTTCACAAATTTTGTCTTAATTTTCCTCCACAAAATTCGCAAGTATACGCATCTTTGTTGTAGCATTGTAAATTTGTTTATTGAACACTTTCCAGCGTTGGATAATGGCGGCAATATAGACTTAATACACCCGCCGGGACTTGCGGCGTAACCTGGTTACTATTTACGGCTTCCCTTGAAAGCTTTTAATTAAGTTTCAAATTTTGACGAGGACAAGAAGAAATAAATGGAAGTGTTCCGTGGGTGTCTCCAACGCTTTAATAAACTTTTTGACTGTTCATGTGATCATTAAATTGAAATTAAAGATAAATCCAAGAAATTTTTAGCGAATGTCGACCCTGTTTCCAAAGCTGCATGACTCCGTAAGAAAATCCGAGAATTATAGAAGAACTTAAAGAAAATCGATCGATCTATGTATGTCTTCCTAAGAATTCAGAATTCCGATCTATTCGGACTTGTTCACATTTATTAATTTGACTAGATTTCTTAATTATTTACTTTTACTCCCCAATCGTTTCTAGAGATCCGTACCAAAAATAAATAAAAAAAAACCGGACAAGTGCAAGTCTCGACCGTGTTATTTCGCTTTTAAAGAATCCCTATTTAGGATCAATAAAATAAAAATATTCATAATTAACATATTTTAATTGCGATGGATGTGGGTTAAGTAAATTCTATAACTCGTATCATTTGACTAATTTTGCTCATGCTCCAAAACGCTCAATTCCCGCAGCTTACTGAAATTCTTCGACCAAAAATTTTGAAACTATTTTACGCGGCATAATTGTGAAATTAATTTCGCAGAAAAGCATTAATCGTTTGTAAAAACAAAGGTTACATTATCGGACGAACATCCTTTGTATAACAACACTTTTTAATTTGTACAAAGGAAATTGAAATGCTGATTAATTCTAGAACGAAGTTTATTCCAGAACACGACGTAAACGAATTTTTCATTTTCTCTTACGTTGATTGCATTCTGCTATTTCTAAGTTCTTAAAACGCAGGAATTCCAGCTGCAATGCAGTGCTTCCTGTGCTAATTAATTAAAAATAAGTGCAAGTGAATATTCATGTCGCATGCTATTCCAACATTCAGGAAAAGCAATAAATTTTGTATTCTCAGAAATTCTGTTAGTATCTTTCAGCAAAATTGAAAATTTATAAATTAAACTCAAGGCGTTGTGATGCTACTTCCGGGAACGGAAATAATCCTGCATAAAGTAGGAAAACTCCCTTAAAGTGTCGTGGTGTTGCCGTCACGTCAAGTGTATGTAATCTGAATAATCCACTCTGTATGTTGCAAAATTGCTAAAACACACTTTCATCTTGCTTTCTTAGTCAAATTCAAATTAGGTAAATGATCCGTCTTAAATCTAGGCGTGTGTTAGTTTTCCACGCCGCCAAATTTCTGACTTGTAGCTCCTTAACGCGGCGCTTCCGTGATTTATAGTCAATTCGTTTTTATGTTAAAACCCGCTCCCCAGCTCATGCAGATCTGCAGGTGAATGCTTTCTCACAACGCACGTGTCGGCATCCGCTGAGAATATTTTGCCATTATCGTATTAATATCTTCCGGGGGGCTCCACTTCCAATTTGATTTTGCGGAAGACTCTGAAAACGCGAAGAATTAAAACCATTCGGAAGGAAGTGCTATTTGATGCTTCAGCAGGCACGGCACGACTCCTCATAAGTATGCTACTTATGTATTATTTATATTCATATCGCTTTAATATCGCAGATTCAATATTTCTGGCGATTAACAGATGTTACGAAACATAAGACACCAGATTTAATCACTTCCAGTAGCATTCGCCTATTGTAAAAAATTTGTACAGAAAATATCTTACCAGAAGGAAAAGATAAAATAGTCGATGTTTCGATTTTGTGTATATCAGAGCAATCCTAATAAATTTAAAATTGTATCTCATAATCCAATAATTAATGCAGAATTTAAAACATCAAGGGTGAAAGAATGTCAGACAATATTACCCTTCAGCTGGAATAGAAAATTACAAATTCACCACGCGGAAAAATTATAAAATTTACAGTTCAGGAACGAATACACTTCTAACGCAATGTGACGTGTTACAAATATTACAAATATCTACTATGTATGTTAAATATCTTAAAGCATGAACGTACGCTACTAATAATGATAAAAGTAAAAATAGATGTACTAGAGAACTTATAAAAATCCAGATTATATATCATTTTTCCATGTATGAAGTTAAATGATAGTTGGTCACCAAAAAATTATAAATTGAGATAAATATGATATTCTATACCGCCACGGTACGGCTAGAAACGAAAGCGGTACGATCGTCGTACGGCCAATAATGCCATAAAAAAGAGAAGTAAGATAATTCTAACACCAAAATAATTGTGAAACGAATATGGTACAACCTTTTTTAAGACACAATACATATATTTATTACATTTAACTGTACGACTGTACCGCCATCGTGTAGTCAAAATACTACTGTTTTGCGAAACCAACACCAAATATTAAGTATATAAATTACTTGGGATTAGCAATTCTACTCTATTCATAGATATCATAAATTATTAACGATTATATATTATTTATTGATACATAGGGCCATTTTCGTGGTCTATTTAATTGTATTGCTTATATTCAACACTTTTCTGACAATTATCATTCTAAAGGTAAAAACGTATTTGCATTCTTACGTTAATTTAGAATAAATTGTGTAATACTAATTCTACGAATTATGAACTCCCAAACGAAAAAATAATTTCGCATCACGTCTTCTTAAAATATAGGATGAAAAATACAAAATATAATTCAAAAACAAACAACTGCGAAAGGAGCTTATAACTTGGATCTTTCGCTATTATTCGAAGATACGTGAAACTTTGTTGGCCGAAATATTTCTCTACAAACAGTGCAGTGCTGTTTTTCTTTGATATATTTTAAGGCAATAGTAAGTGCGCGAAAATGCTTTTGCCGAAAATCTTGAACACATTTTGAATTAAGAAAGATGCTCGTTAATTTTCAAATTTGGCGGCAATCTTCACTCTCAAGCAGCGCCAAAAATCTCAAGAAACCGACAACGCAGTAGTGCCAACCGCATGATTGGAAACTCCCATTAAATGCCGCATCGTGTGAGTACAGCCATCTGTCAATTGGTGTCGGTCTGAGATCATTTCGCGATTTACATTTTTTCAAATAAAAGCTAAAACCGCAAGTATTTTGTTAAACTAAACTCGCAGGATTTGTTGTAGTGTTCACGTGGAGTAATTCCAAACCTCTGATGCTTGTGCTTTTCCCCGCGTTTCTCGCTTAACTTCCCCTTTCGAATTTTTTGAAGTGCCGAGAAGTTTTCACGAGTTTTGCGGTGTGCTCGCACCTGAGTGCTGCTATTAAAAGAACCTTGGTGTTGCTGATGTGATTCCGTTATCTTTCCGGCTAAAATTAACTCCAGAAAGTGATTTTTTCCATTTGTCGCCGCACACCATCGTATGCGGATTTTTGTTTACTTCGTGTTTAATGGCGCCTCATAAATGTTTGATCAGCTGATTTTTGTTTGGAGCACAGGGTGTTTCTGTTTCATACCATTTCAGAATTTCCGCTTTTTTCTTTTCACGACTTTTTATATTGTTGGCTAATTGGGAGCGATGTACTTTGTGTTATGAGATTAATAAATACATAATTTTCTCATTACTGCTGTCTACAGTGAAAAAAGAAATCAATCTTGCCTCTTGTAATACCGGCATATTTTAATAACTTTAATCCTGGAATAATTGCACCAACAATTAGAAAATATTTAATTTGTTATACATTTTATGTCCTGTGAACGAAAATTTAACATGTAACTAATTATCCCACTTAACCAGTACATTTGAATTTCGTACAATTTCTTAAATTTTTGCCGTAATTGTTGGTATTAAATTATAGGAATTATTTGCTAAGCATCTCATAATAGAAAATCTTATTTTATGTCTTATTTCCCTACGTAAATGACCTGAAAAGTAAAGAAGGTATAATGAGGCGACTGAAATTGTATTGTTTTGTAATTACAACCTTTTATTATGGCTAATATTAAATGCGAGTTAAACCAAAAACTCATACCTTATCTTATTAATTACCTCTGCTTACTTCTTAAAATTGCGATGAGAGAGTGGGATGAGAATATTTCAAAATATATTGTTCATTGCTCTTATAAAAAATAATTACATCAATTTGCCTCATAGGTGGGGCAGTAATAATAATATAATTTTCATTTTTGCAGCTGTTCATTAGACTTTGACGTAGAAAATTTAAAAAACATTTGTTTAAAAAAACATTCGATTTAATATCTTTGACTTTGTAGCTTTTGAAAAGGGTTAAAAAATCGTGCAGATTTAGAACCTTTTTGTTTCTCTGCGTGGAGAGAAATAAGAAAAGAAAATTTTAAAACGAATCTATGTAACAAATTTATTCATAATCCCTACTTTTTCTTTAGCTATTGTATTTTTCCATACTTTTATATAAATTATCTTGTGCCAAGGTTCATTACTAATTACAAATGCTAAGATATCTATTTGAAGTCGATCCAAATTTTTTATTATTTTGCTTCAAACCCAGTTTTTACTACGACCACTGAAGCTTAAAATATTGGTAACCTAAAAAGTCAACAAATTGTATGATAGTATATACATATATCATAAAAAATAATCCAATATTTTATTTCCAGTTTATTTTTGTGCTAAACTCATATTCATTCCGCGGTGTATATACACAAATATTCAAATTTGAATGCTTAAAGCACTTCACATCATATTTCTTTTGTCTCTAACTGTGCTAGAATCAATGTATTTTGTGTAAAAGAAGAACGTAAATAACTTAATATAAATAAAACAAAATCTCTCCCGAGTTGTGCTAATATGTCGAAAGCTCGCTTTTTTGCTGAGTGCCCATCCGTAAGTATGAACATCCATTTTCCTTTTTTAATTTATTATGTATGCATATGCATGTAATGTGAAACTTCTTTTTAACGATTCCCTCTTTAAGTTACACGTGTTATAAATCGATTATTCGCCAATGGCAAAACTTATCAAGTTTTCCCGTAGGAGGATGGATAAGGATTAGGGGATTTCTCGTGAACCTTTTTCGCAAACTTATCCTATACAAGTTATTCATTAGAACATATAAAAGTGTAAGCATTAACATTCATTCTTTTCTAAATAGTTAGGGGTCTATGACTTCTAAAGTTATAATTAATGTTTTGCTAATGATATTTTTTTAAATAAAGCATTAAAGAAAACTTTACCACTAATACTTTAGAAAAAGGTATATAAACTATATGCATTAGAAGTGGGTGCATAAAAAATATATAAAAAGCGTTTCAAGATTGTTTCTTCATTATATTAAAAATTAGTAACTTCACAAAATATAATATATTGGTAAAGCAATTACTAACTCGTTGTTAAGAAGTGTCACTGTATTTCTCTTATCTCATTTTAACAAAACAACTTCTTTTAATCCTGTAGTTTTTAATATACATATTTCGTAAACTTGTGTAATAGAATGAAATTTCATAAATGAAAACAAATAAACCAGTCGCAAAAAATTTGTATAATTACATTACTCAAAATTTTTCTTCCTTTACCTCAATAAGAATTGGTGGTTCTAAATCTTAATTTTTAAAACAACCTTCCTTGTATTACATCATATTTTCTTTTAAAATCATCGTTTTTTCAGCTGCTTTCATCAATTAGTTTTAAAGTTACAGGCGTGGAAATGTCGTCGTCGAAATTGGCATAATTTCTACCACGTTTTACGGGTAAATAATATTTGACGACTTAATTTGTATTTACTTTATTTAAGCAAGCTCAACATGATATCAACCTGAAACATACATACTTATTCATATAAAAAAGAAACATTTTTTTTTTACATAATATATACATCTCAAATATAAATTGAATTGTAAAAAATCTCAACAATTTATAACAAAATTGCTACATTGGGAATTTCAAAGTCTCTGATACCAGATTCTAAGAATTCGAAATGGGGAATCCAAAATGGCGGCTTCTCAATATGTACTAAGTTTAATTTAAATCTGACAAATATGGCCTCATGTGGGGGATTTACAAGCGTTTTCTATAACTGCAAAGTGTTGAATTAAACGACGTTCAGTATAGTTTAAAATAATTTTCACTTTGTAAATCGGCGTGAAAGCTTGACTGCCATAAATTCCATACAACCAACCAAACTCCGATAATAAAACGACCGCATTCTAAATACATATCAATAATCAAAAGTGCTGTAAAAGCTCAATTTCCATCAAAGAACAGTTTTTTATTTAATTAATTTAATATCATTTAGAGAATGAACTCAATTTTATTAGAGCATCACTAACCGGATTTATTAGTTAATCAAATTTTATAATAAACAAATTGATTTGCACGTTATGGGAATTGGAGTGCCTTGTTTTTTAACAGATGTAAAATATTTATTGGTTGAAAATTGACCAAAAATTATGTTTTAGTACAATTACAGCATGGAAAATTCGGCATTTGATACCGGTGCACCGACGTCTCCAGTGTCGGTAACTACCCCCGGTGAGGGTCCCGTACGAAAATACTACAGGAAAACGACTCATAGGTAAGTTCTTTCAAATTGTTTACTGTTGAAAGTTCTTTCATGTTCACCTGTATCTCAATTTTTTATTTTAAATAAAATTGGGCAAAACTACATACATATGTTTAGTATGACAACTATCGCTTTAATAAATAAAAAAAATACATGAAAGTCATTAAATAAGAAATAATACAGTAACACAACACGAAATTGTAAAAGAAAAAAATTTCTTTGGATACTCAAAATAAGTTTGTTAATTATAAGAATCTTCTCAAAATCATATTATAGACAAACTTTGCCCTTAATTATCTTCATTTCTAAAAGCTTTGTTAAAGTCGCAAATATTTTTCTAAATTAAGCTAATCTTTAAAGACCCCAAATAATTCTACATTATGTATACTTCTTTTTTATAAATGTCGCAATTGCTTCACCTTTTTACGGCACTACGAAAACACGTCTGTAACGATTCTCCCCGATGATCTTTTAAATATGAAGATAATAAGAAATAAAAGCGATGTGCAATATCTGCAAAATGCTTTATATCAGTGTTAATTCGCGTTGAAAACAAATAATTTTGTCTACAAGCAGTCGCTTGACCAGTCACGTGTATTTATCTATTTTAATACGCAAATCAACATCTTCTGACTGACCCCCGTTGACCTCTTATCGCTCGCGAAATATTTGCAGAACTCTTCGAAAACATGACGAAATTTCACTGATGAGCGTTAATCATTTATGGGGTCATTACTTTCTCGCGAATCAATTTCATCTAATGGCTTGAAGAATTGATTTAAAAAAAATTGGTTATAATACATACAGGGCAAAATACGTCATAGGTGCTTCGCGTGCTAATTACGAAAAAATATATATTTACTATAATATAATATACAATACTTCTATCTCCTAAATATCTTGAAGACATTTTGCTATCAGTAGATTTGACGAATTTTTTAGACTTATTATAGTGCTCAGTTGTTGGGGCGGCAAATAGTTATCGCAAAAATGGGGTCAGACGGTGTAATTTGGCGATTATATTTGCATTTTTCTTTGGTTTTTCATAATTCAGGTTGACCAAGTAAATATATACAACGACTTATATTTTTTAACTTGATTTATTAAAAAAAATGAAATCGTTAAATCGAACTATTTTTTTGGAGATCAGCATAGTTTGGAATAATAATCGTTGTGCATTACAGTTTACATTCTAGATAAAGTTCCATCATTCACTCAAAAAGAACGTCCTTTATCGATTTCAACCAACCTACGTAATTTGTTAGATTAAGATAGGTCAAGCATAAAAAAGGCAATGGACAATTTCTAACAAATTTCTGCATGCTTAGCATAATGTAAGTATAAGCCATGTATGAATTATTTCGGCTGACTTAACGGTTTACATCGTCTGAAAAGACCCATGGACTGATGCTCCTGTCAAACTGTGAAACGTTCACAAGAGGCGACAGTTTATTTACTAGCAATTACGAGCTGTGCGAATTAAATTCCTTCTAAAGATAGAAGCCCGAGCCAAAACAGCACGTGTCTGATATCTACCTACATTCGTTTGGCATTCGACCAGGAATGTCGAGGGGTTATAGGCGCTTGTTTTCCAATGAATGGGTCGCAATCGTGTTAATTGATTCACCTTCGGCAAATCACCATCATGCTCATGTCAGAGGTATCAAAATGAATGTATTGGATTCGGCATAGCAAAATTTAATTTCATGTTTACAGTCGGTTATTTAGTCCATGATGCGTATTTCGGAAATCTCAATAGTGAAAGACGGGTGGGTAATACTATCGCATCGAAGTTGGATTCGAAGTATATGATGCTATGTATGTATATGAGAATTACTCGAAAAGCACCGACTTCTTTTACCAGTAGCAAAACTCGAACACGTGGCGACTTGCCACCGATGATTTTCGAGTAATTCTAAATTCCTATGAGAACTGAGATCGACATATTCTACATGTGCATATATGTTCAAATGTATGTATTGCTAACTAGGGACATACGATTATGTTCGGATAGATGCGCTCAGCATTTCGATTCGACTAAGGGCATGTGCCAATTCTAGTGAAATGATTATCACTTTAATCATTTTGGTTTCAAAAACAAGATAGCTACGACAATGATGCATTTGAAAGCAATCATGGAACAGATTGAGTTTGATAAAACTTTGTAGAAGTGTGGAGTCAATATGCAAAAAAAAAATTTTTTCAGTCACTTGTACTTCCTGAGATGTTTATCTTTCGAAAATTGGCATTTTGTCAAACGTACCTTTTTTCGCTTATCAAAAATTTCCTGAGCTCATTTCAGACTACATCTTGTCTTATATGTATATTTAATACGAATGGGTACTAACCAATATATTTCAAGCATAATTCAAAATCTTAAGCTGAAGCGTTTCTTTCTTTGTATTTCATCTTTCAGATATGTAATTGAATGCAACCAGGGCATACCACCAAAAATCGTTAACTCTGTTTTACTTTTTATAGATTTGCGTAATATGCCGATTCTATCATCATATTCCATACAAAACCATTTTACGACAAATCGTCCACAAATGTCTGAATAAAATACTTTTGTCCTCCGTGCGGAAGGAATTTCCTCAAGAAGGCTTAGTTAATCTGCGAGGTATGAGACGACATTTCACATGCTGTCTGTTCACTTATGTTTGATACCGATTCCGTCATACATTCATATTTTTTTCACGATTCTGTTACTTTTCTGCAAAGTTCGCCCACACGAATGTATTATGGATGCTTCGAAAAGGGAAAACTTTTCCAACGAAATTATATGTCATGCAATATAAATGCAAAAGATATCTGCTTTGTATCAAAGGTTTATAAGAGAACAGACACTTGTTATGTTTTGCAAGATTTCTATTTTTGTCATGTTACTTTGAAAGAAGAAAGGTGAAAAAAGTTAAAAAAAAGTGTCTAAGGTTTTTTTCTTATAGCAAAGAATCCTTATCCTTAGACCTCAAGATTGCGGGAGGTCAAGGCCATCGATTGATTTTCATCGAGGCGTTTGATAAATTGAATTTATTCTTCTTATTATGGGAGTCTCGTATGAATAGCATAAGGCTTGATAATAAAGAACCTTGGACACAATGATGTAGTGACGCACTGTCTGCAGTAACGATATTGCCGATAAATTTAGAATATGTGTGATTTTTATAAAAAATGTGAACTAGATACTTTGCAGATTTTCTTACATCAAATCATCTGCCAATGTTTCAATAAACACGGACTTGACTTTTGGACGAATTTTTTGTTAGAGTAAATATTCTGATCCATTGTGCCTTAAATACAATAAATTGAATGATACCAGGAGAACCATCCCCATTAAGCAATGCTCCCGCAGATTCTAAAATGGATGGCAATTTTAGTTGATAACGACGACGGATTGAGTCGTGAGAGGTATTCTTAGAATGCTTAAAAACTGGGCTTTCAATTGCGATTTAAGTGGTAAAGGACCGATTTTAGGAGAGTTGTCCGAACAAACTATGATCAGGAGAATTGTAGAATTAATCTGTATACCCCACATCACACCTTTGAGCAACACCCTATATTATATTGCCAAAAATATATGGAATGATTATATTCATTATTTTAAAAAGAACGAAACTAAAGTTTTAAAGACTTTATAGTGGAAAACTTCAAAAACAGGTCATACATTAAGAAAAATTCATAAACTTAGATTTAGCACGTTCATCTTTGAAGTGAACTAGACGTAAAAAATCTTTTTATGAACGAGCCACTTTCACGCACTCATTGCGCGGATGAAAGACAAAGCGCACGCAGGAATTTTCCGGGCCAGACTGGGCTAACCGCGCTTCGATCACTTTGAAATAAGCCAGATGTGATCGCACTGATTATCGGTCAACTGGTTTCGCGCAATAAACACTGGAATTCCTCGAAAAGCCCCAGAGTAAAATCGTCGAGAGCCGACTTGCAAGAAAGCCGCGACGATAAAGAAAGTCGTCAGCCGTTCAGTAATTATTTCTGAATGAGCCAATTGGAGCGACTTGCTCTCCGCTGAATCTGCTTTTTCTGCTCCTTGAGTTCGGTCTTACAGCCGCTAATCTACATACAGCAGAGGCGCGCTACGATTGTTTGCAGCGCGATTATGAGATCGCCTCGCTTAGAAAGATGTTATCAACGGCAGGTCAATCGTCAGCAGATCGCCAATACTGCGTTTTGACACTGGTAACGCAGAGCCAAGCTCTTTCGACTCAGTACGATACAAAACTCCGTCTTGTTCACGTTAATTATAGTCGCGGCTACTCCAAGACTCTGAGTCACTCGCAGCTGCACTCAGCGACTCATTCTGTAAGCGCGAATCGCAACTTCTCGCCTCTCAGTGGCGTAAAAATTTCTCAAGAAAGTGACCCAAGGAGGCAAATCTGTCTTTATATTTGGCGCACCGGGAGATATGTAACTTATCTTTAATTGCGGAAAATAAATTTGTGAACAAGCGTAGAAACATTTGTAAGCGTTAGTAAAAATGCCAGAAGTATCTCAAGATGCCTTTGAGGCTCTGAACCCCGGCACCCCTCCAGCTACCGCACAGGAGCTCCGGGCAAGGGCGAATTCAAGTGGAAGCAAATGCAATGGAAATGGACACCAGATTGAGACAGTGAGACGCAACAAGCCCGGAAAATGTCCCATTGAGGTTCAAATCACAGACACCACGCAGGCCAAAGTATCCCTGGATAAGGGTCTCGGCTACAAAAGGGAACTGGGTCATAGGTGAGTCTTTCAAGAAATTATTTTGTTTAATGAACGTGTGTGCCGCAACGACACCCGGAATTACACTCGTTACCAAATGTAGTTCAGATCGTCACGTTCACAGCTTTGGGTTATGAATGAAAGCGGAAAACATTAAAAACTCCCGGCCGGATGGTTGTACGGCGTTGCTCCAAGGTAGAGCTGCCGGAATTACTCGTGGATTTAGCTTTTCTTAGTGAAAATCGTGCTTCCTGACGTGTGCGTTCCGAATTTTTTTTTTTTGTAAGTCTTTGTTTAATTTAACGCTCTTTGTTTTTGCATCAATAATGGAATTTTGCACTACTCCAAATCGGAAATTTAAATATGCAGTAGCAGTTGTTAAATAAGACACCCTTAGAAAGTGTATTATATTTATATCTACTAAATTTCTTATGCTTGTTGACTTTGAACTATTTGCTCATTTAAAATCTTACATCTAAATCAGTGTAAGAAGACTGTTCGTCATTGCTTAATTCACAATATCGATTCACAAAGCAGTGTGTGTCCTTAAATTTATATATTTATATTAGCAATGAATTTGACGGTATTACTCGCTTAGCTATAATAATATGGAATAATAGAATGTTAGGCCAAGTGCCCTTTTTTATTTAATTGTATTTCACCAGAGAATGCAATTTATAAATTGAGCTATGTAGTTTATTAGTTTCGTGTCATTTATACTTTTGAACAGGATGAGATTTGCATTTTGTAGATTGGGTAATATGTAATATTTTTTCCTAGTACCATATGTCGTTGAATTGTTTTATCAGCGCAATAACGATACTAGGTCAAATTGTATAAAAAACTATTTTCGTGGTTTCCTATCTAATCTTCGTTGATAGCTCGTTATAACATTATCTCTTGTTAATAAAAAATATGAAACTAATATTTTGTACTTCAACACAATACATATTTTAAATTATATGGAGGTATTGGTTATTTTTTGAAACATTTCTAATCAAATGCAAAAACTTATTCGTCAGTCACTTGTACGTTCCGGAATATTTAAATTTTAAAATGTCGAAAATTGGTATTTTTCCACGCCGATTTTTCATATGCCCAACAATTTTCGCTTTAAACGTTAAGTTGAAATAAAACTCCCAAGTTTTTATTGTAAAAAACTGTGAATTAAAACGGAAAATATCGTATTCGACCTGACGACCCGATGACAAGTTCACAATTATGTGAAATGATAAATGAGAGCTTTAACACTTTTTTTGTAGAAATTTCTAATTTAAAGTTTTCCCATAATGTTTGCATAAAATTTCTGGGAATATGTAGAAAATCCGGGTGGAAAATATCACATATACTTAGATATCATCACAATTTGTGAAACAGTTTGAAGTTTGAATTAAATGTTAAGCAATCACAATACTTTTTAAATAGAATCACTCAATAGTAACAATATTGGTTGTCTTTTTAAACATATTCATTTTCTAAATGGAAAGTAGTCAAGACTTGAAGAAGGGCGAAAAGGCAAATTTCCGGAGATAATATACTTGATAATTTTTTTTTTATCCACATAAACATACCTAAATTACTCAAATTTAAACACATTACCAAAGCTAATATACATACAATATCTTAAACTTACATACAATTCTGATTTCTTTGGTTTCGGAAAAATTTTGTATAAAAATAATTATTTAAAATATCCCAGATCCTTCTCAACATTCTTCTCGTTTCATAATTTTTATTTTCTCCGAAATTCTAAAGAATTGAGTTCGTGGCTTTTTGTCTACTACAAAGGCTTTTTCCTCGATGAAAAGACATCATCTGTATAACTCCCCTAGCAAACGCCTTGCTTTTATCCCTTTTTACTTCAACTTTATAAAAAGAGGAATCATCGCATCGAAATTTCCGATCTTATAAAAGAAAATTTTTCACTTACGTGAAATTGGAGCAGGAAACTCCTTAAAACATCGAATCGCGGTTTATCCTCTGCTCGTAAATTTCCAGTATTTGCCTGTTTTTTTACACCGTTCCCTGTTGTTAAAAACATAATTCATCTTAGTCTTCCCTACATATTTATATTTCCGGACTGTGTGCATGAAAATAATGCAAAATTTCCATGCTTATAACACTGCTTTTGGCGTTAAATCGAAAAATACGAGGGAGCATATATACGTGGAATGAAACTGACATGTTTAATGTGGTAATTTTGCTCTTGTAAAATAACATCCTCCAGAACGCTTCGAAAAAATAACATAAGAAACATATCATAAAAACTACTGCATATGTTTTACGTAGGTAGATAAAACTTTTTTCTACTTCTTCCTCTAGAAACTAATAACAACACGTTGGTTTAGAAAAACTTTTACTTATATCATTATGTTTTTGTCCTAAAAAATGTGCTAATCTGTTTTTACATTTTAAGATTTCATTAAAAATTAAAAGTCGACATGCTTGTCGTATTCATTATTCATTTTGAAGTGGTTATAAAACAGAAAAAATGATTTATCCGTCGGTATTTCTTCTCTTTTTTACTAAGTGAGAAAATAAAGCGAAATTGATAAATGTTGTCCCTGGTTAACTTAAAACGTAATTTGCGGGAAACTAAGTAAAATAACAAATGGAAATTCGAATCCCCTGAGACATAAAAGCCATAAAAGCGATCCAACTTTGCTTTGTATTTTGAGACCAAAAGTGTCAATCCCCAATAGAAGTATTTATTTTCATCTCCAGAAAGATACATCTTTGCGAAAAATTCAAGTGGCCACCACTCTTACCTAACTCAGACGTTACGAAACCAAATGTAAACTTTAAGTGAATTTTCTTGCAATCACTTGCCGCTCTTATCTTAAAGCTAATCTCACAAATTGCTTACGTTTTCTGATTTCGCCTAGTATAGTCATTGAAATTAAAACAAAAATATGTACATTGATATGGAGCCACTTAAATTCCATGAAATTCGACCTAATTTTAATCAATCAATTGACGTTGAGAAAAAGCCCTTTTCTTTAAAGGCTGTTTTATTTTTGCTCCACTGAGATGAATATTGATTACTCCGCGGGTGACGTTGGGGATTCCGGAAGTGGCCTTGCGGGTTATTTTGGTTTCGACTAACTTAGCAATTCTAATTTTAACAATTTTTTTTTGTTAGAATTAATAAGTTTTTTATGCAAAGCCAGCCAATGACGCGAAGTGTGACAGAGCTAACTTGACATTGTATAAAACGCATCATTAAAACCAGCAAATTGTGTGTATTTACAATAAGAAATTTGGCAAAACTTTTAGACTTTACTTGAAAACTATGAACGCAAGAATCACTCCTGTGCTAATTTCGCTAAACGAGAACAATTATGATGCCAATTAATGTGCTATAAATAGAATCACAGATAAATAGGACAATCCATAATGTTATTACAGTCGCACTAAGCAATGCTATTAAGCTTTTCGCAACAGTCATTTTTGGGCTTCAAATTGAATTACAGAAATTACTCGAATTGGGCATAATTTTGCATGATCGGTAGTCGTGATGAAATTAATTGAGTAAGTGTTACGTGCCCTTAGTCAGAAGCACTATTCAAACTAGAGATAAAGAGACAATTCTTAAGAATTCTCGAAAATTCGTCAGATAGACGCTTTAACAAGAAAAATAGCCGCTAGCAATCCTTCTCACCAAAGGCTTCACTAAGCTGATAACACCACCAACAACAGCAGGTCAAAGTATATCGCATCTCAAACTTAATTGATAAGAATCGGTTGATAGGTTTAAAGTACTTCACAGCACTGCGGTTTCGAATATTTCGCATATTGTTAAGTGAGTTTTCTCAATACTATGCAAAATTTATAATACAATGACTGAGAAAGTTGTTAATACAATTTCAGATATTCTTGCAAAAGTAAAAAAAAATCATTTCAGAATACTGTGCAATTTTATCAGTTTGAAATTATTTTGTTGACCTTTCGATAAGGTGACCACCAGCAAACACATAAATGCGTCTAGGGTATATTTCCACAAAGCCTCATCAAGCCTATTTATCAGTAAGCCATGTATTAATAGAATTTTTAGAAAATATGGCAAGGCTCTGCATTTGTTGACAAGAGGAAAAATTTTATTTACGGTCCTGTGTAAGGTCTAGATAATTGGTATAAGATCATGTTTTGTTTTTTTCTCTGCATCAGAGCTAAAATAACAATTCTGGAAAATGGTTTAAATTATTGTCCTTTGAAAACTTGGGAAGGGAGGTTAATTTTAAAAATGTTTCCACATTTCCATTTCCATTTATATTTTTTTAACTAGACTTTCAAATTACATCGTAATAATTATAAATAATAACGTTTTCACTCAAATACATCTTTTTGGTTGTGGGGACTGTTCTGAAACTCCTCTACTAGGGGGTAGATGTACCTTTACATCTAAAATTAAAACAAGAAAATTCTGTTTATTAAATGGGTCTACGAGCGCAAAAGTGGTGTAACGCCAAATAGGAACAATGACCATAATGTGGTGGATACAACACTAATAAATATTAATTCTGTTTTAAATTGGTAAGGCAAAAGCGTATATTAGCAGCGAAATCCATATTCTGTGAAAACAAGACTCTTAAAACTTTTTGTCTAATAAACATCGTCAATGTGTAATAAAAATAAAATGTGGTTGCCAAAGTTTGTGTTATTAAAATATGCATTTTGGTTTTTCTATTTCGTAAATAAAATATCATTAACTCTTTTTTTTTCGCATGCAATGGAATGCTTCTTAAAATCATTTATATTACAGACCACGTTCTTTCGCAGTGACGAAACGTGCAATTATTTTTCAATTACTCCTAAGTGGTAGATAACCAATGGCAAATACGTCACTAATCAATCATGAATAATAATTTTAGAACTTATATTGTCGCTATTTATTTCGAAGAAATCCAATCACTAGCTAAGCTACTGTGTAGTATGAATATGAATTTTGGAACTGAAAACATTACTTGTTGCGAAACAGTAAACCTCAAATAAGTTAAAACTCTAAGTTAGTTAGTTATTATTATTATTTACCTGGAAGAGGTTTTTTACGCCTACAGGACTTCACTTAATTGAATGGTTGAAAACCAACTCTCGGAATCCGAGACCAGTTCATTTATATTCCAAGCTCGTCGTTTTGCGGAGGAAATAATTTATGGGAAGGATATTGCATTTGCTCTAAAATCCATTGCCCTCCTACACTGTGCTTGGGCTATTTACATCACTTAATATAGATCTAAGCTGTCAGCATTCCTTCCCAATATTTCATTTTCTACGTGCAAGGTTTGCACCATCATTTTGCCATAAAACAGTAGGTATGGCATATCCTCTCTGAACAGTGCAGTTTATTGGACTTTATGTGATTTGAATTGCATTACCTTATTAAAGGCCGAACGCGGAAATTTATGAAAATTTTCTTGAGCTTCAAAATCTACGAGTATATATAAAGGCTTCTCTATAGTAGCAAAATATCTCTAAAACAATCTGATAGGTATGCATATTGAGACTCTATTTAATTTTTAATTTTTGATGATAAATCACATTATATAAAAATATACATCCTATAGGTAATATTTTTATTAATATTTCGGGAAATTGGTATTTGGTTGAATCCTGAGCTTAAATTTCCTTTGAGAACGACACCAGTCACAGAAGATTTAGAAAATTTACATCTCATATGGATGCATTATGATTTTAAGGTTAATTGCCTATTCGGGAAGGAGAAAATGAAAACCCAAAATTCATTGTTATGCACATAGCAATTTTGTTATCATTTGGACATCCAACAAGGCTCCCAAAATTAAATTTGTTATTTCTGTTTACTAAAATTTTGTAGAAGGCAAAACACAAATGTATGATACGAGTTGGTGAAACTACCTAGTTCATGAACTATTAATGTTATAACTATATAATTTTGTAGACTATTAGCATAATAACATCCCACATTTTGCCATCATCAAGTAATTTATTTATGGTCGAATATTCGTAGACATAAAGCAGAATTTATTTTATAGGTGGACAGACACGTGCATGAGACTATATTTACTTTTTATATTAGTTGCCTTTAAGGCGCATAAGCAAGTAAAAGCACATCTAACTTAATTGTTATAGTCTAAAAGAATTTATGGAAGGGAAGTGAACATAAAAGTTCGTATAGGCCGAAAATGAACTTCAACGAAGCGATGTTCAATTAAACGGAAGAAGCCTGATTGCCCTTATACAAACAAAAAAGCAGTTTCTAGAAAAGACAAATTCTTATTCGCGTTTATCGGATTAAACTATGCCTTGCAGACTTAATTTGGGCAGCTTAATTGTATTTGCTCTTTATTATTCAGATGTTCGCTTACTAGAAAGATAGCACCAACCTGCGCTAAATACTTCCTCTACATAAAATCCTACCGCATAAAATTGCTTGTACTTAGGATCTTTACTTACCTTGTAATGAATAAATTAAGCAACGCAATTAGATGATGCCAACCCTCCCGGAAAGCGTTCCATAATGGGAAAACTACTTGAGTTCATGGAGGAGTTAATAAAACTCTCATCTCTGAGATGCAACTAAGGCGAGTTTTAATTGCGAACTAGTTAAGAATTTCGCGCCAGAACGGAACTGCGGTAAACATTTGCAATTTGAGATTAAAGCACAGGTCTAGTTTCAAAACGCACTTTAACTAATGACGATTTATTTTGTTGAAACGTTTTGCGTTGTTCTATATTCCGGAGAAAATGAATGAAAGCTTATTTTCTTGTGTTGCGCAATATATTAAGAAGGACTATAAATAGTAAATTGCATATCCATTCGTTAAGTATTTTCATGAAAGAAGCAGTTTTGATCTTTAATATGTATTTCAAAAAAAAACGGTAGCACAAAATAATATAGCATTTAAATGTGAAATATAAACTAAAGCTACATGCTCTTAGGAATTTTAAAGAACGATTTATCTCAAAAATAATGACATTGTTAAAAAGGTCAACTTTAGTTATTCTTATCAGTCATAAGCTGGAAACAACACCCACAAGATTATCTTAAGTTTTTGGAATACCCTGTGATTTTGAAATACAATATAATTTTCCTATACCTACTTTTATCAAAAAATGAAAAATAGAAATTATAATATGTATACTTAGAAACGAATTAAATTATTTTACACACTAAAAAAAAATTTATATTTTTACCATACAGCTCCCCGTAGCGCAGACCAATTAATCAATCAAAGCACGTTTCTCAAAATTTGGCGAAAATACATGCATACTTCAATTCCATGAGATATTTCGTATTTTTCTAGAATTTTGAATAATCTTTCGACAACCACTCTCCTCAGTCCTCACGATAATCATTTGATCATTAAATTTTCAAAATAATTTACGCACGTTCTATTTATAGTATCGAGTTTCTTTGCAAGTGGCACGCGTTGCGGAAAATATCGGAATAATATTATTTGGGTTGTTATGATATTTTTGCATATATTTAATAAGGTGCTCATTGTAGATAAGAAGCAGTTCATAATTGTTTCTATATTATAACGCTTATGTCAATTAGCCAAGGGCAGTTCCCGCTTTTTCATCGATAGAAGCTAGGAACCTGAAGAAGTTTTTTTTGGAGCAACATCTGAAATAGAATTAAACAATTTATCATTTTATGAAATAAATTCAAAGTCTTTTTTAATGTGGTGAAATTAGCTCACCCGCCACTTTGAATTTCCAAATTTTAATAGTAAATGTTCGCTAAGTCATCTCATAACAATTTATTAGTATTAATTGAAATTTGTTGAATTCGAAAATGTTGGTTACTGTATTGAATCCACCATCATGAATTTTTAACTTTGGAAAGCGCATTCACAAACGACATTTCCAAAATCGCCAAATACCAATTTCCCCTATAATACCTACGCAATCTTAAGTCTGCCATTTTAAAACATGATGCATTATTTGAATAAAAAGTAATATTGATGTTATGTATGACGCATAGTGATGAAATTTTGATAATTTTAGTCTTTATTGATTCATGAAATTCTCAGAATTATGTATATTGACCTCAATGTGCGCTGGTGTAATTACCAGACGGAAATTGAGTCATCCTAACAATTAATTTTGTAGGGCCTCTAAACACGTTTTTATACCTCGAAATTTTAAAGAAAACTTTTCCGCTCTTGTATACAGCTTCAATAAGAAAGTGAAATGATGAAATGGTTCTAATAAACTGTCTTAGTATAATCTCTATGTAAATTCTTAAATAGAACATTAAGTTACATTTTAGCTTATGACGGTTTATATGTATACAACAATTAAATTAGTTTTTATTTTCGCATTGTAACAACGATAATTTGTAATGTATTTCATTTAGTTATGACATAGCTAATCAATGCTAAATATCCGATAAAAACTTCATAAAACTGGTTCTTATCGTGATAAATTACTCCCCAAATAATGAAGATAATAATTCAGACACTCGTGTATTTTGCGAGAACTAATCATTTGTTTACCAGAATTCCAAAAACCATCAAATTTATATTAACATAGGTATACACCTTTGATATTTTCGTGTACCACGAGAACTCGTTTTATTAAATTCAACTGCTCGTTATTTTGGTAATGGGCAGAAATTCGCCGTAAATCTCGTTGCTAGAAGGTTTGCCTGCTATCTGCAAGAGACACCCACTGATAATAAATCTAATAAAAATTCACAAAGTCGTAGGCTAAATGGAATGTCGACTAGTCTGTATTTTTTCACTTTCCCAACGTGTGCCCTGGAGCAAGCACACTTCACCGAGGTGGCACAAGTCATGTACTCGTATTTCGTGAATACGTGAACACGAATTATGGCCAGTGGCTATTTTGAAGCCCACCAGTGGAACAAGTCTTCACGTCCCCACACTTTGACCAAATTTGGACCTAGTCCAATTCAAGTGATTTTTATTCATTTGTCATGTCAATCAAGGCGGCCAGACATGTCGACTTAATTCGCTTTTTTATGCCTATTTTTACCTTGTTTGCATATGTTTCACATGCGGTCCACAATTGCCCCCATAAATAAGTAAGCACGTCTCGCTAGCTACCTGTCATTTCTTCTTTTGATAGTCGGTATTTTGAAAAGTTCTCGCGAGCGGTAGCAGAGCTACTTCGAAGGCTCTCAATTTCTTGCAGACAATTCGGTTGCATTTTCTTAGCGCGTTTGTTTACTTAATAAAAAGCTACCTACTCTTTAAGCTTAGCTTCAGCCGGATTCGCTGACGTCGATATTCAGCATAGTCGCAAAACATTTCGAGCTTCGCGCGCTACAGTACAATTTCGCTTGAAGACGCGCGCGGTTCAAAATTTCAATTTATCGAGAAGTTGAAAGTTAAATCGCGAATATTTCAAAGTCACGCATAGGTTAGCCAACTGTTCGATTTTGGCAGCTATTGTTTCATTTCAGAAATTCTCTGATTAAGTCCAGATTGCGAAATATGATAAAAAGTGAGAAAAAGTGAAATATGTAAAGCAAGTGCGTCAAAAGGTTAATGTAGTTACCATTGAGATTTAGCGCGCTTATTTTGGTCCATTGTTTTCCAATTTTATATGATTTTATCTACTTACTTCGGTCCGCTGAATTTGAATGGATTTTATTACCCAATTGCGGGTGCGCATTCAGAAGCAACTTTTGCTGCGCGGCCGCCGGCCGTGCCGTGTTGTCGTCAATATTTCGTGTCTTGTAGGACTGTTGCGTCACTAGCCACTGACTCAATTTGTTTTATAATTTAATTTACTCATATCGGGAATTAGATAATGCACCGAGAATTAGTCTTATCTCCAGGCTTAAGCGTATTTACTTTGTAGTCTCATTGTCTGAATATCATTTAAATGCTCACAACTAGAATGATTCAAAAATCAATAGCTGAATGCGGGTTATGAAGTTTTATCGATTACCGCACGGCCTTGCGTTACAAATTTTATTCGCGAAGAGAAGACGATTCCTTTTAAGTCTTATCGCGAGGGTCAAGAGTGTTGTGTTACAAAAGTTTTAATTGTTTATTTTTTTTTCGCAAAATTCGGCAAGGGGTCAGAAATGTAGGTTAAATGGTAGTGTATTATCAGTTTTCTTTTTATCATTGCTCGCGAAACTGCCAATATTTTGGAAAAACTTAATATTTTAACGTTTTATATTAAAAAAAACACAACTGATTCAAAAAATATGTTTTTGAGAAAGGCTGCATTCGTGTAGATAATATATAATGATAAAAACAAGAAAATCAATAAGAATAATAAAACTATCTATCACCATCCGTTCTCGATATACATATAAATAAATATTTATTTGTGACTGATTTTTTTTTATTTACTTATTGACTAAAGAATTCCCTTCTTTTCAAATAATCGAATGACCTTGACATAGTGATATCTTGAGACTGTCTTCACATGTTATATGCATATGCATGCACATAAACATACAAATGATAGCAAAGCGGTACCATAATAAATCAAACCGCATTATGATATTGGTACCATACAAAAAGATAGCTATAATTAGTGAGTTGGTTAAAAAGCGGAGCAAACGGCTGAGATTTCAGGCAAATTGAACAGAAATATGGATGGATAAAATCAAAAGGAACAGACAGTTCTTCATAAGTACCTTTTTTCAAAAGAAATAAAGCTTACTTCTTGCACATCAAAAGTCAATTAAAACGAAGAAAATCTATCTGCTCTTAACAAAGCCACTGTAAAGTCGATATACACTATAAAAGCTCTATTCTGTCAATCCTTGGCAAATAGAAAATGGAGATGAATAAAGAAATAAGATTTTCAAATTAAGTACTTTCAAAGTAGGAAGGATTATATTTCTGTTCAATTAAAGATTTTCTGTACATTTCCATTCTTTTTCTTACAAATTTATTATATTAAAAACTCCATTTTACTGTTGAAATAATATATTAGGAATTGTTCAGAAAGAAGTCATCAAACGCAACTTAAGTACTGCTTGGATACAATTATAATTATTTAACTTCCATTTTCTAATCCGGCTTCCTTGTATTCAATTAGTGAAGTCGAATCGAGACTGTTCCATAAGTATGTATATATACATACATATATAAAATTTTGTGTTTCTGCATATAGCAGCGTTTTCATAATAAATTTAAATCAGAGTAGTTTGTACTAATGCAGCAGAGAAATCCGACTATTTCAAAAATAATTACCGGATGAAACAAAATATAAGTATCAAACTTCTTCATTGATTGGCTCAATCAAATCCTGTCTTAAAAATTTCCCATCAACGACTTCAATTGCTCCTTTTGATACTTCAAAAGGTCGTTAAAATGTGATAGACGCTCAGAGAGGAATTCCTACATACCCTTGTTAAGAAAGTTTTCCTATAAGTTCGGTAATTGAATTTTTAGTGAAAGGCATAGTGGTTCCCTTGCGTGATCTCAGGTATGAAAGACACTTAGCACTAGTGCAAAACTGGCAATTCAAAAACTTATTCATTTACTCCTGAAATTCCCATAAAAGACATGCGAGGACGCGGAAAATTGCGGTGACAAGAATTCAAGTTGAGACCCAACACGAACCAACCTTGAGTAAATTTTTTTTCCATTTTCCTATTTTGCTCCTTTATTGAAATACTCCGAAAATTTGGTATCTTGAATGTTTGAGAATATCAGAAGCAATAAGTTCGAGTTTTTGTACAAAAAGGAGCATTCGCTTCAATGCCAATTGAAAAAGTTTTCATTCTGTTGTTGTAGCCACTTGCACGTTTTTCCCAATGCGGAGGTTGACATCAATTACAGGAAAGCTTCAGCACGTGCGACGCAGCTCTAGAGAATTTTTAATTTGAATGTTCGCTAAAAGTTTGCACGATTTAATACTTGTTTATTAATTCCTATGTGAATAAAAGGAAAACTTATTCTTTTTTACATCACCATAAAAGCCAATCAAATAGAATGTTGTGCCTCAACGACGGAGTATGTAATCTTTACAGAAAATATAGTTCTTTTCAGTAGGCGCTAATTCAAACTTCTGCTACTCACTTGGTAGAAGTTGATAGTGACTATCAAATAGCAATCCCAAACAATTGTTGGAATTTTTGTAAGAGTGATGACTTACATATATTAGTCTTCAAATTTCAAGCTGTAGATAAAGGAAAAAAAATTATTTTTGTTGAAAAGATGCACTGCCGCAAAGTGCTTTCATGTCGCAATAATATCCTCATTTTTTTGGCTAGCTAAAATGTTAACATAATCATTACTGTTTTTAGGGGTTATCTGTATTAAAAATATTTCACAATTATATTTTTCATTTTTATCAAATTTTCAGCTCAGCTAATTAGCTGATAAATAACATAACTCAACACCAGTTTTTACCCCGTACAAATGATATACCTTCTCTCTAATATTTTTTTTCAAAATACGTATTAATAAACAAAAGTTTGTCTATACCACACGTCTTCAGAAAAATAGGATAAGAGTGTATACAAAATCTAGTGTTTTGGTAAATTCAATCAAAATAAAATAAAAACAATATATTTTGAAAGCCAAAACACAATACGTAATAATTCAATCACAGTATCCATTGGCATGTACGGGAGATGAGTATTGTAATATCTCTGCAAATTTGTATATTGTAATAAAATTTGTTGTATTGTATATTATTTATTTCTTATGTAACGAACCATTTAGCATTTGTAATCATTCGCACTCTATGTAAACCTCTATTATGTACATCAATTACAAATTGCGCGTCAAATCGTCGTCGGCATTTTCCGCGATTGTACTCAACGACGATATATCCCAATAAGTTTAATAAAAATGTTTGAAACACGTAAAATTGTGTAACACAATTGCTGTAGGAGTTTACAATTAACTTTTCATTTATCACCAATGAGTTGTTTATTTTGGTTTCTTACAAATTCTTATTATATGTACATCAATTATATTGAATATGAAGGTATTCACATGTTTGGTTTTTGTGACATGTTACAAAACTGATTACTTTAAAATTAGTGAAATGGTTTACGTGATACGTTTAAATTTATTTATTTATTTTATACAATATTTTCTGAAAGAGACAACATTTAATTTATAAAATTTCGGCGACCCAAAAATGTCCTTGGCTACTGTGATCCACCAGGTGCGGATAGCAATTGCTCACTGCAGAACACTCATGGCTCTGATAAATTTAGCACTAAATAAATTACGACAATTGGCCCTAAATTTGCATATGCCCTGCCGTGTGCACGTGCTCCACCGCCATAAAAACTCCAACTAGGCGTAATGAGGTGGAGCAAATTAAGCCTACTGAACGACGCCATATCGGGGCTCCGGAACGGAAGCTTACACCGTTCGAGTTTTAATGTAATGTTAACGCCTTTCGCGAGTGGCTCATCGATTTTCGCTCAATTTATATTCCCAACCCTCGTGGAACGAGCTCGCATTTTCTAGTTTCCAATTTGGAGTTGTTCAGAGCTCTGCATCGTTTGTGGAGGACTCCGAACAAACTCACCGTCATTAGCAGCTATCGCCGATCGGCACAACTAATGGCTAAATTAACTCGAACTTTAGCCATCGCCGCAGATAGTAAATAAATAGTCCGAAATGTTGGCGTTTTGTATGTTCAAAGAGGTCGTGTCGTGCTCTAGAAACCTCAACTCAACCACCGAAGACGGTTTGCTTGCCTCCTCCCGAATTTCGAATATGTTGGACACGGAAGGAAAGCAAATAATTACAGAAACTTTTCGTTGTATTTTAGAGAACATGCGATTGAGGAAATTTAAATGTTTTCAGAAAAATTTTCGACGTAGATCATTTTATATCTCTATAATTAGTTTATAAGGTATATATATAGGTACCAGTGACACATAGAAAGCGATTGAATTCTATGAGCAACAATCATATCAAACAATTTTTATTTCTTGAAAAAAAAAATCAAATTGCCTGGATCTATACCAACTCATGCGTCAAAAATTTGATCCAAAAATTTATCTGGTTCAAGCTTTGAAGTTTGAATAGGTAAATATCATGGCAATTTGATGCGACTTTCGCAAATTTTAAAATCTTTATGTACGTGATGCTTTTTAAAATTTCAATTCAAACCAAAATTTCCTGCAAAACCCGGAACTGGATCCGATGTGAAAAGAACACGGCTAATATGTAGTCTATACAGACTATCAGTGTTTCGAATGCTTTCTTTGACTAAAAATTCGAAAGTTTTTGTTATCAGTTAATGACGCATATTCATTGTCAAAAATCATGATGTAGTGAAAAGGGCATCAAAAAATTAATATGAAGAGTTCGATTCGCTCTCAACATAATTCAACATTTTATTTCCAAAACTACACGGCTGTAATTAAGCCACCAATATCTTTATGCCAAATTTCAATTTTCTGTGTTAAATATTATAGTTAAGTGTGCTGTAATGGAAAAACGGGCACCGAAATGATTCTTTTTTATCAATTTTGGTATTCCTTTTTTATCAATTTTGGTACGTTAAAAAGGAGGATTTTTAATTAAAGCCAAGTTGTTTTTAATTTATGATCAATGTATAGTGCATTTTTAAAGGCCAAAAATGAGTATTTTCGTTTTCATGAAAAGCAAAGCAAATTCGTTTGGTTAAAAATTCTGCAGAAAATATATTTTCATAACTCGTCACCTTCATAATTATATCCCGAAGCCCGCAATCTTTATAGACCGTCATAAATTCGGAATTGTAGGCAAGAACTTATCTTATGATGGATTGCTGGCTTACTTTTTCGAATTCTTGCGGCGAACTGTGTGCGGTGACCCAGCCCAGCTGTGACCTTGCCTTAAGGTCTATGGACGACGGGCATAATAAAGGATAGGTAGGGCCATCCCTCAAAATGATTAAGGTGTGTTCATTAGTACATTTCACTTTCTACAATGTATGATAAATTTTGGTCCAGTACCATAATACTTCATTACTTCGCGTGACGGCTACTTTGATTTATTTTTTCTCCTTTGACACAAATAGTGTAGGAAGATTATTGTGCGAGAAATCATCGCTAAAAGCAGTGCAAAACGTGAAATAGGTAAAAAGCACTCCGCCTTGAATACTCAAGTTTGCGTAAATTTAATGCATATTCTTTTGCAATTGTCCTTAGAAATCCGTTCCAGTCGCTTACCCAAAACAGGAGCAGTAATTGTGTGTGGTATTTTATAACTATGATAAAAAGAGTCTCTTTTCAATTTTAAAATGGTCCTTATCTCGGGAGTTTCAATGACATTGCCACTCCAATTCCACCCTTATCCTTGAGATTTGCATTTTAACTGCTCTTCTAGCCAATCTTTAGTTTTGCCCTTTCGTTTCGAGGAGTGTCGTGCGGAATAAAAGAACGGGCCCTAACCGGGCGGAAACTGACTTTGTTATTTCCCACAACTTTAATATTGTATTTAGCAACTTCTTTCAACGGACGGAAACTTTACAAAACGAGTAAACGATAATACCGCCCTGGTCCCATGGTGGTTCACGAATTATTGGACATGGAGAGAACCGAACAAACTTCGCCGTCATGCTTGGTGGGGAGGGTTCAGAAGTTTGTTCCCACCCCCTGTTTTCGAGTTTTTGATAGCCAAGAATTCCCGACGGAAAGCAGCATATCTTTAAACTGGTCAAGGTGCTGAGTAAAGTCTTGACTAGCCAAATAGTCGTGCATTAGGAAAATGAGTTTTCATGGCGAAAATTATTGGTTTGTTTGGAAGTCAAATGATGTTCGACAATAATCACAAATTAAACTCATACATTTTGTTCAGAAATTCTCGGAATTCATTTCACTTTGGTTCGAAGAAAGTTTTCTTTGTATTCAGACCTTCGTTTTAAATACACATTTGTCCTTGGTATAGTGACCAATGAATGATATTACAAAACAAAGCACGTTTTCAGACAGACGATATTAAGACCTTGTATAGCATATTTAACATGTATGGAATAACTTTTAACTTCATACCATGAATATTGTAGAACAGTGCACATATTTGATAATCAGTCATTCTTGGGATTACATTAAAACATTTGCAGGCTTAAAAAACTGTCTTCACCTACTAGGTAAAAAATACCTAACTGCAAATTTATTCATCTGCCCTAAAAATATAATATCAGGGCATTTTTATTAACTATCTCAAATGAAAAAAAAATTTAAAAAATAGGCTTGGCAGACAAATTCTAGATGTTACCATTTCATCTCTCACAGTTTAAAATGTTTATGCGTTGAACTTCAAGAAGTTCAATAATTCATAAAAAAGGGTCAGTAGAGTGTAATTAAGAACATGTAGGACATTTTAAACTAAAGAATGAAGCTTATCATAAATATGTTTATTAGAATATATGATAAACATTTAAATATTTTTCCACGTGGGAACTTGACAAGGTTCCTTACATGAAAGTTTTTGATGTAATTTGGTGAGATCAAATTGACTGAATACATATCCGTCTCTATTAATTATGATAGATAGGGTTGGAGTGATTAATTACTTAATTCCTTGCACGGAAACTCATTTAGGGAAATGAATGAGTATATTTCTCGTCTCGATATTGCATATGCGAACAACCTGAGGGGAGTACATAACTTAGTGATACATTTAAGCTAAATATACCAAACCTTGACAACTTAATCTCAATTAAACTTGATTGAGGTTTCGGAAACATTTTCCCTCTAATCTCTTTTTGAAAATGTTGAAGCTTTTACTTAAAGGTAAAGAATAATTGAATCTATCTCTGTTTAAGTTATTAAAAATATATGTTACTTTTATCTGAAACGTGTGCTCCAAATAAATTAAATATTGCTATTTTTATGCACGGTGAATTTGACCAAGACCTGTATAAACTTTCTAGCGAATTATTGTTTTCATTATTCAGAATCTCATATTTAAAACTAAATCTTCTTTTTGTACGATGTTTTTATAATACAAGTTATAATCTTTTAGTTGGTCTCATAACTATTCGTGAATAAATAAATCAAACAATTAAATAAAACATGTTTCCCGAACAAGTGGATAATTTAAAAAGAGTGCAACCTCATACTTCGAGTGATAGTGAGGATAATCTAGTGCAAAATATGAGTGATGCAAATAGAAATGTAGTGGATGAATTCAGAGACATGTACCATCAAACGGAAAGACATTCGACCTATAAACATTACGATAGTCTTGTGGATACGATTAGCTTAGAAGGTGACCCTGCTGAAGACGAATGCTCAGACACTCTTTCCGACACTGGGCAAAAATCTGAAGGTGCAGCACATTCATCAAGCTTTGAAGAGGACTGCTTTTTGTTTCAGTCTGAACGATCTATAAATGAGTAAGTTTTTGTAATCCTAGTAAAAAACAAATCTGTTGTTTAATGTATTTATCAGACTGCAAGATTTAAATGTTTAAAAAAAACTAAATGTAAATATCTTAAAAGCCGCATCCAATTAAGTAAGTTATGTAATAAATTAATATTGACCTTGATCTTGAAGTCGAAGGCCCATAAATTTATCTATATAAATTTAAAATACATAATTAAATTTTAATATGTAATAAGCTGACCTCCCATCGTTTGGCAATGAAATAACAAATTCTTACGCTAAAGCTAAAGAGACAATTTAAGTAAAACAAAAACTTCATATAACTTATTTTTAATTATATTATACATATGTATATGTATACTGAAAAGTTATTCAAAACCTCAACCTTCACTAAAAATATTAGAAAATAATTACTTTTTGACTAAAATGTTAATAGTACCTATACCTAATAAAAATAATGAGAATACAGTTTAATAAATACAAATTATATTTTTGTTTTTCATGCAGTTATATTCTTCTTTTCGTGAGTAAAATCATAAAGTTAAAGAATTTCTGAAGGATCTTATATACAATTTTATCTTAAAATCATATCGTTTGTAACTACAATGTCTGTAGATGCTGCCAAAAATATTCATTAAAGTCATCTGTCTATTTTTACTTGGCGCACCCCTGACAATGAACCTAAGCTAAATGTTTGTACACAAAACATTAGTCACTCCCAAGGCCCAGAAAAATTTCATTCAAAGAAATTTATGATCTTCGCCATTTAGCTGGGGCAAGACAACAACAAGAAGTGCATTTTCTTAGAATGTTTTCCTTCTCAAGATCTGTTAAGTATCTTTAAAATTTTTCACCTTTATGAACTGCGTCAGTTTCAAATCTATTATTAGGATTCGTCTATTTTGAGAGAAAGGCAAGTATTCTTAATCTTCTTAATCATTTCGCAGCTGCATGCAAACTCATGTTGTTATGATCTGAACAATTTGCGTCCTGACATTACTTTTTCTCGTCCCTCATGGGACAGTATAATTGGTAAATTAAATTATTGATCTTTTCAAAATAAAATTGGTATAAATATAAATTTTGAAATAAGAAGTAATTTTCTCCGCAGCTTGGGTCTGTTTATGATGGGACGCAGTTGTGAGGAAATTTTTTTTTAGAATAGCTCAATCGGAAATCAACAAAGTTTTAAATTACGACATGTCGAAATGGCTGCCTATTTCGACTAAATTTTAATAATTGGAAAATATCATATTTTTGGAAATTTAAATTTATTTCCTCTCCTATCGTACACGTGTATCGACGCACATTCGCAATTGTATACTAAAAATATATCAAATACGTGCAAATCTAGTGCGCTTTCCTCGTTCCGAGCAACTTTTGGGATATACTTTTTCGATTATTATTTCGCAGCAAAATGTGCATGAGTAAAACTAAAACTTTTTCGCTGCAATCAATACCCTATACGTTAAACGCATCCTTTTTGTTGAGATTTTTAGGAATTAATTATTTATTTGCACTGTACTTTCCGTAAATGGCGATTTGCATGAATTCAATTTATAAATATTCATTTGGTAATTCCGCATAAATATTTTTGTGTTAATATGTTTTTTAATCTTCTTTTCGTTGTTTCATGAATATTATGAATCTAATTATGAATTCAAAAGGGAAATTCAGATTTATCCTGCTCTTATTCCTGGGGTATCTTTATTTACCCCTACGAATAATCGTTTTGCTCTAGATTGAAACACTAAAATCTGGACAGAACATTCGTGATTCGGTGAGTTTTATTCTCATCTAATATATAAATGATGATAAATTTTTATGAAAACATTCGCATTTACTTAGATCATAACAAAAATGTGGTCAAGTACATATACAAAATTAAAAATAGGCAAAAAGTGTAAAATTTAATTAGCTACAGGTGATATGTTATCCGAAAAAAGTTCAATATTTTAGAAAAACCAGAAAATAAAGTAAAAAGTGAATTAATAAAAAAAAAGCAAGATATACACATAATAAAAATTTATATTATTAGAAATAATTTAGGGTAAATTTAAGGAGACACCAACCTAATTATAATATTCTGGAATATAAATTTTGCTACACTTTTGTTTAAATCAAATTCAAATGTAAACAAGGTACTTAGTATCATATTGGGCGCGTGTATTGTATTAAAAAAATTTGTGTAAACCGAATTGAAATTGAACGAAATAATCCGCAATAAAAGCAAGTGGCCATAGTCGATATAGCCGCAAACAACTTTTCCCTCTAATCTCTGACAAGAGCAGTCAACAATCTTTACAAATAACTGAAAAGCAATTACGAAAAGACTAAAAGTCGAAAAATGCTATTTAATAGTCGATAGACAAATTATATTTCTAAATGATCTACCATATTCCATGTCCGCAATCTCCGGAAATCTTTTAATTACGCGGAATAAAAAAAAGGACTTTTTTCCAAACATTTACACGAACCGCTCAGAGCGATTTCGGGCCTGCTAGGGGGATAATCAGCAGTCATTTAAATTGCCAAATATTTACCAAAACAATCAAAATCTAAATGTAATTAGCGGAGAGGCACGTGCCAGTGGAACTCGATAATTAGTAAATCTCTAGGACTAACAAGATTATATTTCTTCGATGAAATGGTTTTTGCCGTTTTATTAGCTAAAGCCTAGATAGATTCTACCGCAAAATAATTAGTCTTAAATTTTCTTTTTACCAAAAACGGATATTTCTTAAATTTAGTATATGGTGTCGATAAAATATTTGTGGTACCTCACGCAAACATTCAGATTCATGTTAAAGGCTCGGAAAGAAAGTAAAACGAGTGTTTCCCATATAATAGAAAAATAATAAATTCGGAGATCAAAGCCTTCCGCCGACGCTGTGATTAACCTTAAACCTGGGAGGCAGCTGGAGCACTCGCTAAGATAAAATTTTGCTTCTGTTCCTAAGGCTTGGATAAAATTTCCATGTACTTTGAGTGATGTCGATAAAAATTGGAGTCCCCTGTTCGGATGATAAAGAGGCAATCGGTGGCGGTAAAGTTCGTTTTTATGGCTCCACGTAGGAAGGGTGCGATGTCTTCTCTGAATAAAGCTGGAGTCACATGCACCAAATATGTGATGGAATTTTGAAACAAATTGTAGCTGTGAGCGTTGAAGGGCTCAATATTTCGTTATTAATGGTGTTTTTATGTACCGGCAGCTTTGGTAAGAATTTTCCCATCAATAAAAATGTATTACGAAGCCCAGTTGCCTTTTTACTCGTTTGCAATCATTAGCCGCAAGAAAATTGGTGGTAGGATAGTATACTCAATTGGGTGTATAGTTCCGAATAAAAAAAGCGCTCTGTAATGTAAAAATTACGTAAAAATTATTTTACAAAAGACCGTCTAGTCGCAGTGCCCACCATATAGGTAGCCCCTTGTTTAATAATAATAATAAACGTAAAAATTGAGCAGAAGCCCTAACAATCATGTACAAAACGTAAAGCTGAATCAAACGTGTCTGTATATTTTTGAAGTTTTTTAAAGCGATAACTCAAAAAATATTTACTTATATGTATTAATTTAATATCAAAATTCTAAAACTCCATATAATCATAAAGAAAATTTCCACTATTGCTCATGAAAATGGCAGACTTTTTGTGCATTAAATAAGAAATTAAAGATATCGAAAATTGGGGTATCCAGTCTTAAATTTATTAGCAGATGTTTTACAAAATGTTGAACTAATTAGAAGATGCAGTGTAGAAAAGTAAATTCTTGCAATAGGTAAATTATTTTGTATCTTTCACCTCCGGTTTGTGAATTCATTTTTTTTTCTTTGTTATTGCCTATAAACGATTATATATACATTTTAAGTAAAGAACCCTAAAACTTAGCATTTTACCCTATTATATATATATATATATATATATATATATATATATATATATTTTACCCTATTATATTATTATTATACTATCGGAATCTCGATTTTCAAAACTTAATATGTAGTAATAGTTCCTTTTACATCGATGCCCTTAGAAACCAACCCTTTTTATTTTCATGAAAGCATACTAATTACACCTTCGCATCATTCTGCGACATTACCATAGTATAAAAACTACTATGAAAAAAGTTATTTCTAAAAAGCTTTTGAGGCAAAAAGTTTGTCAAGGACCTTAAATAGTAATTTGAAAAAACGACATCTCATAAGTCATGATCTGACAAAACCCTTTTAGGCTCGTTAGAAATGACCAAAATGACATTAACCATGGCAATGAAACAAGAAAGCGTCAACTCGATTACGTGTGATGTGTCAGAGCCCAGGGTGGGTGCATATGCGCATACTTTAGGACAGATCTCCTCAAGCCAAGGAGGAAAATTTGTCCACCAAATTTATTTCAGCTCGCGAAGATTTTTTAGAAGAAAACTTCTGAAATGATACGCAATACAACTTTCGTTTTTGTTTTGTCGATAAACAGCCTTGAAACTGAGGACCACATTAATAAAATGTGGATTCTGTTTATTTCAGGACTCAGACTAGCTGACCTCATTTATCAAATTAGCACAAATGGTAAATGGCACTCATCACAATCAGCTTAAGTCGAGCTAAAAGCTTTGTCAGTATCAATTTTAGGATGAAAAGGGTTTATTCAAATTTTCAACGAAAGGTAGTACACCCTGAAAAAGCAGGTGTCACTAGATTGTTCCAAACTTCATTTAAGTCTTTCTGCGAATCGTTATGTACAACTTTGGACATGAATCACACCGTAAAGGCATTCAAAAAAATGCGTATTAAATGCAATAATTTTAAAACACTTACATAGATCAATTAAAAGAAAAATATTCGTAGCAGTTATTCCTAATTGCTCTTATCACTGACATTTCCGAATGACTGCAACTCCACTCAAGTTGCACATGCTTCTCTATTAATTCAATCTATCATTAACTATTTATCGTTTCAGCAACGTAAGCGATTTTGATTTGTTCATAAATAAAAACTTCAGTTTGAATCCAATGTCATCGCAGGACAGATAATACGAACTTATTATTCAATTTCCAATAATGGAAAAATCCTTTGGTGTGTTAGCTAATTCTAAGTGGGATTGCAATTTTTTTCAATTCTTCCTTTCACGTGCTTTGAAATTGTTTCACTGTTCTAAATCGCAGGTGCTTAAATCATCCAATTCACAATATAGAAGACAATCGATAAAAAGGTAGGTAGAATTATTCAAAGGCTTCAAAGCAAGTACTTTTTTACTCTGACAGAACTAATAAATTAAACCCTGAAACGAGCAAAAGAAAATTTCTAAAAACTATTATAAAAGGTGGTCCCTAATCTTAATCCAAAATAAACTATAATTACATAATAAATAAGGATGATAACAGACTTTCAACCATTTTAATTAAAATACGTAATTGAAATAAATTAAAATAGGTACCCTTTTATTTTTAATAACAATTGAATAATAACTGCGATATAATGATAAATCCTAAGCTATTACAAATATGTATTTTAAGTATTTTTTTTTTTTGTCATAGCTGTAGTTTTCTGGATCAAAACTCCAACATTTATTTATTTCATTACAAACTGATATCTTTTTTCTCTTCTTCTTAAATTTCGAAGAACCGCAGAAAGTATAAGTATATCAAATGAAAAGATTCATCTTCTTAAATAATTTTATCGTTCATTTCTATATAACAATCGATACTAGTAATTTCAATTGATTCTATCTTACTACTTACTCAATCATCCTTGAACATTGAAATTTATTATAAATTATTTTGCGATCAATAAATTTATGATCACGTAGATATTAGTTTGGCTAATTACAAAATTCTTTAGACAATATTTCGCGAACGATTTAAATATCGTTTCAGTAGACAATCAAGTAGGTGGACAAAAATACTTCAATTTATATTTATCGCGATACATTTATCATCGCTTGTAATTACAATGAGGCGTTAATTTATTCTCCGCTTATCATTATTGATCACAAGCATACATTTCATTAACTACAGTAATCTTCGTGTAGTAAAGCACTTAGCACAGCATAAATATCCCTGTATTCTGTATTAAAATAGGGCTAAATGTTGAACACCCACAATACGCAAAATTCCCATTAAAATTCGACTGTTTCTTCGCCACATGTCTTTGCGAAAGGGCGAAAACAAAATTCTGCACCACGTCCTTGTGGCTGCGGGAGTTCAAATTGAGCAGAGAACGACATTCGCGGTAATTTGTTTGTGACTTGCTATAAAAGGGCACATGTCTTCCTAAAAGCAATTGTCGAGCAGCTCCCTCGGGTTAATAGAAAAAAGGCTTCGCTAGACCCATTACTCCCAATCATTGAAAGTATTATAATGGCTTTGTCGATTTAAGTTGGTTCGAAGTAAGCTATTTTGGTGCCTTCGATTTATTGAGAAAATTGTGAGTCTTCTAGCTAGCGCAAAGATATTGTGTGGTTAGTTATTTCGTTTTCTAAAATTTCTGATTTACACTTGCTTATTTTCTGACGTAAATATAAAGCAATATTGTTAGTTATGTTGCTTTTTATACCTTTGTTGTTTCAGTCCATAGTAAATTGTTTTCTGGTCTGGACTTATGGAATAGGGTACAGCAAGCAACTCCAATATTGAGATCGAGCAAAGATACTCAACGGATAGAAAAGGCGCCATGGTGATTTGAAACAAGCAAATATGAAATATAATGAAATATCTAAAGTTAAAAATGAAATAAACAGATTCAGCACCAGTTATTCAAAGACTTTGTAACCATAGAAATGTTCCAGCCATTTATCTTCCTGGCGAAAGTAACAAGACTAAATGACTTAAAAAACGCCATTTAGAAAATGAAATTGTACATTTTAATGCTTTTGTGATAATAAAATAACAAATTGTAGACCAAGTTAAAAATGCCCAAAAATATCCACGTATGTGCTCGTTGATGCTCAATTAATTAGGTTAAGATACATTAATAACTCATAGAATTTGCTTAATGCTGAAAAATAAATTACAAAGTATTACATTACAAAAACATATTTTTTTATAGTAAATAAACTCTCTACCTATTTTTTAAACTGAGATTTCACAAATCTTCTACCGACCGTTTGAGTGATCAGTTCTCGGTTAAACAAGTCAATTTGAAAAAATGCTTTAATTATGACTTTATTGTTTATATTTCAGAATATTTGTGAACCGGTCCCTGCACTTAGAAAACATTAAATTCTATGGCTTTGACATGGACTATACACTGGCGGGTATGTACTAATTATTAACCCAAATAAGAAAAAAATATAAGCCAAAATTTACTTTCAGAGTACAAATCTCCCCAATACGAGCAACTAGGTTTTAATTTAGTCAAAGAAAGAATGGTTTGCATGGGCTACCCAAAGGAAATACTCCAGTTTGAATATGACCCATCATTTCCAGTCAGAGGTCTGTGGTTCGACACTTTGTACGGCAACTTATTGAAAGTGGATGCCTACGGCAACATTCTCGTCTGTGTCCATGGCTTCGAATTTCTAAAGCAGTAAAGCATTAGATGACAAAATATTAAGACAGTAATTTATTCGTAAACTTTCTTTTTAGTTCCCAAGTCTATGAACTTTATCCCAATAAATTTCTGAAGTTGGACGAATCTCGTGTGTACGTATTGAACACCCTTTTCAATCTGCCTGAAACATATCTACTGGCGTGTCTTGTGGATTTCTTTACAAATAGTCAAGAATATACAAGGTAAGTATCACAATTTACGTGGGATTCCGCCACACGACATAAATTCTTACGACGAATTTTCTTAAAAGCTTTTCTGACAACCACATTGGGGGTCTTTTATTGAGCACATTTACAATATTTATCCTGTTAGAGGGCAGTTAAAGTTTCTTGTACATATCCCCCCTAACTTTCTGGTCGCATAATTTATTGAATTAATTTTTCGCTCCCTTTTTAATCAATTGATTTTTCAAATCTTAGACGATTGGAATTTAATTTTCAGCAAAAATTTCTATTTAATGAGAAAAAAAGTCCTTGATTAGTTAGAAAAATGGAAAATAATTTATGTATATCGTTTGAATGTCTTAACCTCTTCAGAAACAAATAAAATTATTTCTGCTATTAGATTACGATACAAGAAATAAAATTTGACTTTGAATTGGTAGCTGCTATGGAAATGGAACAATTACAAAAAATTATTATAAAGCTTAACTACAAAAATATGTTATCTTCTCGTTATGTCCTCAGTTTCCAAACAAAAGTCGTTAAGACGTTCCCCGAAAATGTTCGCTAGTTCTTTGCTCGCTCTTAAGCCAGCGGCTGCATATAATCGCTTTTGGGCGGTAATTTCAAAATGTTTGCGTTGAGATTATTTAATTAACTCCTTTCCATATGAAGGCCAGCGTAGTCGGTGCCAAACTTTCGGGTTCTGTGTCAAGAGTAACGTAAAAGTTTGCAGAAGCCGATGCCCGAAAGGTCCACGGGCCAACTCTTTTCCATGGTCCGTGATCTGTCGATGAAGGGAACGTCTGACCCTCTCCAGAATTTATTAACGGCTTTGCCAAATCTCGCGGGCGGCTCTTAAACGGCCCTGGATACGGTGAGAAGGACTCAAACCCGGCGGCTGGTGTGCGCCAGTTTCCCCTGGAAATACTAAAATCAACTCGATTAAAGCACACACGTGTAGCCAATTAGGGCATTATCTAGACGCTGGAAAGTAGTTACTTCCCTACGATTTCCTCGACTTTGCTCGAGGAGACGTCGAAAAAGTAACTCGAAAGCAATTGCAGTTCATTTCCTAGGCCACAGATCCCCTGTTTAGTCGAAGGGCGTTTAAAGTGCTTTCGTTTTGTTAATGAATTTAGTTAATTGATTTTATTTTTCTTTCAACGGGTCGGGCATCAACAGAGAAAAGACGGGAGTTAAATGCGGCGAGCTGTTCATGTCGTTCAAATCGATTTTCCAGGATGTTCGACGGGCTGTCGATTGGGTTCATATTCAGGGCGACCTTAAGGCGAAAACAATTGAGGTGAGTTGGCACGTTTTTGCGAGCATTTAAATATTCATGAGATTAGCGATCTAATTCGCGGAATCTTTCAACAGAATCTCGATGAGTACGTTAAGAAGGATGAACGCCTTCCGATGGTTTTATCGCGAATCCGTGAATCCGGGGCAAAGGTGTTTTTGCTCACGAATAGCGATTACAATTTCACAGATAAAATTATGACTTATCTGTTTGATTTCCCGCACGGTGCCAAACCGGAGGAGCCCCACCGCAATTGGAAGACTTATTTCGATGTCATCGTCGTAGACGCACGAAAGCCCCTTTTCTTCGGGGAAGGTACCATATTGAGGCAGGTCGACACCACGACCGGAGCGCTCAGGATTGGCACCCACGTGGGCCCGCTCCAGGCAGGACAGGTAAGTGCTGTTGCGAAACCACTTAATTCTTAACCCGAAGGATGTCTGTCTTCAGGTTTACTCCGGGGGCTCTTGCGACGTTTTCACGTCCTTGATAAACGCTAAGGGGAAGGACGTACTTTACATCGGGGACCACATTTTTGGTGACATCTTGAAAAGCAAGAAAATTAGAGGATGGCGCACATTTCTAATTGTTCCAGAGCTTGTTCAGGAGCTGCACGTTTGGACTGATAAATGCCAATTGTTCGCAGAACTCCAACAATTGGATGTTATGTTGGGAGAAATGTACAAGTAAGTACCGCCAAACCGTCTTTGACGAGGGTGAGATATAATTAGCCAATTTCCTTCTCAATTTTCACCAGAAATCTTGACTCGAGCACCAAAGAAAAACCGGATATATCTAAATTGCGAACATCTATTAGAGACGTTACACACAAAATGGACTTGTCGTATGGTATGATGGGCTCATTATTCCGCTCAGGATCCCGGCAGACGTTCTTTTCCAGTCAAGTTGTTCGATATGCGGACTTATATGCGGCAACTTTCTTAAATCTAATCTACTATCCATTCTCGTACATGTTTCGGGCTCCAGCAATGCTCCTCCCACACGAATCGACAGTGACACACGAGCAGAGATTTATTATGGACACGCCCATGATATCACGAACCCGCTCGAAGGATGTCCATGCCGCGGCCCAAGAAAATGATCTTAAAGTTGTCGAAAAAACGAAGTCTCAGGTAGGTCATGCAAGTTATTAAAATCGTCAACAGCAGTTTGCGGAAAAAGCAGAACTATTATGAGACCACACTTGCTTCCTCCGTCCGTCTGTCTGTTACAGACGTTCTTCTCGAAAACGACGTGAAGAAGAATTTCAAATTTGTCGGAATTTTAGGTCTTTGCGATGATGCGCACATATTTCGAAAATCAGACATTATCTAATATCTTTTTACAAGCTTTTATTTAGTTTCACCTGGCCCGGTGTCTGTAATGAAATCTTGCAAGTTAAATTTGACCCACTTCCCGGTTTCCAATTGAGCTGAAATTTTGCATGCATATGTACATATATCGCGTGACAATGCAATATTATGATGACGTGGAGCATCAAAAGCTTGTTTTTAAAAAGTTTTTTTTTATGATATTTCTTGTTTCAATATTTAATGGGAGCAAATTGGGCCTCTTAGCAATCGTTTAGGATATCTTTCAATGAGTAAGTCGAGTAAAAATGCTACTTTGAAGAAGTCCAAAAAAATTGTTGACCTGATTATAAAGGAATAACCCGAAATGTGCGAAAAAGCAGCATCGCTCCTACATATGTATGTACGTACATATATGTATCTTCTAGGCTTGGGCTTTGCAAAATATGTCTTCCATTTTAACATAACACATCTTCTTCTTCTTTTAATCAAAATGTTAACAAAAGTTATTTCATACTGCATTACTGGTTACTTACTTTTCTCTAGATTGTTAGACGCTTATTGTGAATATCGTTTTACAGTCGAATCGCGCCTGCAGAAGTAAGCGCAGTTTATCAATTATTGACATGGGGAAAAAACACTTGTGTGCTATTCTTATCTCGTTGTTCGGTATCTATTTTTACCAAAACAGCTCTATAAATTAATAAATCCATTCGTTCCCTGTTCTTTGGCAAAGAAGTGCAAATTTTAAACTAGTTGGTCGAAACTGAAATAATCAATATGTTTCGTGTGTTTGTCTTTTTATCGATTATGGAGGCAGCTATTAGCACATCCCCTGTACTTATAGAAGTAATAAACGTAAACAATGCATCAAAATTGAACTTTCCAGTAGAAGGAATACAACCACTTAATATAACTTCCAGTGATAGTACTGCTATACTACCACCTTTCCAAGTCTTCTTTTTTGGAAGCCACTGCAAAGGTATTAATATTAAAGTTGCTACTATGCAAGTCCTAATTTTAACAATTCTTGTAAATAGGCGAGAAATATGTGGGTCAGTCTTTCCAGAATATACATTGGTCAACCAAGCAAAAAGTTTATTTGGACTTCAGTTTCACGTGCAAAAATAGTAACGATATAATAACTTTTGTTCAAATCTTGACTTGGCTAGACAATTACGACGTTAAAGTTCTGATTGTGGCGGGAGGAATTGGGCAAAGGAACATTCAATTTACAATAATAGCAAACGACACCACAAAGCTGGGCTATCATGCCTTGATTTCTGGAATAAAAAAAACGAAATATGGATATTGAGTACCTCTTCGAATTTAACTTACCACCGCCAATGTCACATTTCCTGCAAAAACAATAAAAACTTAAAAACAACACCGCCCATGACTTTTTAGTACCCTTATAGTTTAATTAGGTGATAGGTATATCCTTAAAAAATTACCTATTTTTACACTAATGTGTTTATTTGTTTCTAGAAAAATTGCTAAATATCGACCAGTTAATTATAAGATAGGTCGCGACACATTTTTAAGAAAAAATTAATTATATAAAAAAAAATGCATATATACATATTTCTTCTTTTTATTTAAGTCGTGCAAAATAAGTGCTGATGTAATGAAAACGAAAATTGAATTATGCTACATTTCAATAAAAGTTTAATTATAAATTAATTACAATGAAGTAGTTAACTCTAGATTACTATAACAATTAGCATTTCCGTAATGGTAATAAAAATCTGTTTCGATTACTCGTTAATCATTCTGAAAGTAATTAAATACATACTGTAAAGGTCTGGAGAATTTCAAAGTGAACGTTATTTCATACTCTTTTGGGGCTTCTGATTTGAATGTTTTGTAATAATTTGTACTTAAATATTGCCTTTTAAACGCATTTCAGAACTTACCGAAGCCATGCGTGCCACACACTCGTCCAGAAACTCCGCGGTCCGTGACTCACACGCACGACGAGGACTACTCGGACGAGGAGAGTGACCCGAACAACAAGCCCGACGAGAACGAGACTGACGAAAACTAGAGAGGGAGAGATAGAGAACGACAGACTACTACTTCCATTGCCGGCGAATTGGAGTTTCAAACTGAAAGTCTACCAACCTAACCAAAAAATCGAGAAAGCAAGCGTTGCGTTTCGATTCGTAGTCCATTAAATGCTTTTAATTAGATTGTAAACTAGAAGTACAGAATCGAATCTTGCAATCGTTCGCGTCGTATTCTTCCACTTCCCCGAAAACGCGCTGCTCTTGTTCCAGTTCCAGTTCTTCTTCTTCTTCGGCAGTTGCCTCGTTACTGCGTTTAATACTATTACTATCCAATATTAGTTATGACGTATGCGGAGCCTTTTGCGTCACGCGGTCTGCACACGTTAGGCATAAGTTTGGTTCTACAACTAGTTGCCGTACAAATCTTCAATTTCATATTAGAGCTTGATCGAGATTAGTGATCAATTTAACGAATTTATTTATAAATTGTGTGTTCTGCATAAATCCTCGAGAATCTGATTTTTTTAGCGTCCGCATATCTTGTATCGTTGGACTTGTTGCTTTCTTAAGTTTAATCCGAAATATATTTTTATTCACTTTACACAATTCTTTGAATATTCTGTTTATAGGATTCAGTTGAAGTACGAAATAAAATGTAATCGATTGTCAAACTTTCTTTGTTTTTATTACACATATTTAAGCATATATGTATGTATTATTTATTTAAATTTCATATTTTTATTCTTTTAAGAAGTATTTCCTTAATATTGCTTAAAATTGAGCATTTTTACTAAAAAAGACACAGATTTTATAGACGCCAACTGTGCCATAAACTTCAACATCTGACAACAAATCTGGTATTGTGTTTGAAGAGAAAAGTAATTGTCAATTTGCAGAGTCTCCATAATCTTAGTAAGTGTTGATTCTTAATTATTAATTCATAAATTCAATTCAATAAAATATCTTAAAGTTACTATTTAATTTACATAGTTCTGTATGTGGGAGGCAATCGTACATCTAATCGTGTAACTCGGTAACTGACCAACAGCAGCTCAGTTCGTTGAGGTATCAAATCGCAAATTCAAAGGTCGCAATATTGATTCCTATCAATGGTTAAGCCTTTGCTTTTCGTGAATGTTTCCATTTATGTATTTTTTAAACAATCTTCCTTTCAAGGCGATAAGCCATTGTAATGATCGACAGGTTGAAAAAGGTGTGATTAAAAGATTTTTATTTTGTTATACAAAGATAGCAACGAAAGCAAAATCAACCGGGAAACAACTTTTTAAAACGAAACTAAATTGTAGACTCGGACTTAAATAAATATGTAAGTTTCTCTCATTGCAAACTTTATTAAGAATTTTATTCGCCGATTGTGACAGGGAAAAGAGTCTGATTTAATGTAGTGTTTACCTAAAACAGAATACTATCAGTAGAGTATATAGTGGGTAGAGTTCAAGAGTCTTATTTAATTAGTACTGCTTTAGTTGTAAGCAAAACTAATATATAAATTTAAAGCTAGTGTTAGTTTTGTAAAAATTAAAATAGTTATATTCAAGATACCTATGCATATTAACTTTACCCCTTTACTTTGATAAATCACATTGAGTTTTCTTTTTTTATCTTATTATTGTTACAAAATGTGTCGTGTACAATTTTGAGAAAGATTGATGCAGTTGTTTTTTCTAATCATCAATTCTAACAAAAGTCACAAAGTGTAACCAATCGCTAAGACAATTTATTTAGTTCATATCAATAATGATTTACTATAAAATAAATTCGACAATTATGTAGATCAACCGTAACTGATTTGTCCCTCTAATAATTAGTTAATTTAGAATAATTGCAGTTAAAAAAGAAAGACATTTTCGCATAATACTTGAACTTTCGATAATTTGTACAATGAAAGGAGCATAACTTCATAACTCTTACATTTTACATCATCCTCAAAAAAATATCAGAATACAGAAGTTCAAGAGTCGGTGGGCGTGAATAATTCCACTTAAAACAAAAAACATTTTCCACGGTTTTTTTTTTAATTCAACTTCAGGATCAGCCGAAAAATGTTTTTATATGCGCTTGATTAAGATAACACCTGATAAGCGGTTGTAGGACTTTTGAGGAAATCTCCACTCACACTATATCTGTAAATAGCTCCTCAAGTGCATTACTAGATTTAATAAAAGATTAGAAATTATTTTGGTTTTGTGTTTATTTCCGATTCCAACTGTATCCTGTATGAAAAACTTAACCAAAACGCAATTTTAGTTTAGAACGTTCTGCAAAATATACGAGATGTAGATATTTTTAAGTTTCAAAAATAATATAAAATTTATAGTAGAAATTCCTTTCAATAAAGTAGAAACTCCTTTCAATAAATACTCGCATTTGACGAAATTAAAAAAAGAGTTCGCGCTTATTCGAATTATGTATAAATATGGAAAAATTATCTTATGTTTGAGATCGTTTACAGTACACTATAGTACCTATATTTAAAAATGTTAGCGGAAATGAAACCTCACAGTCACTTTGAATGATTAGCCTTACTCTCTGTACCTTTTGTATAATTTCGAGTGAAAAACCTAAAAATAAAACAAATATAAGCGCTATACTTTACAAAATGAATTTTATTAAAAAGTTCAGTAGTATTTTAGTTTAAGCTATAGTATATAAATATTTAAAGAAAATTGGTTGGTCAGAAAATCAGATATAATGTTCAAGTGTTGATTTCCTTAGACATTCTTACAATCAGCTTATCGGGAGCTTTAATCGAGTACGACCTATAAAAGCGCTTTTATTTCCACTGCCAAATCAGTCCGAACCTGAAGTTTAAGTTGAATAAACAAAAGACCGGGAAAATGTTTCGCTTTTTAGTACTACTCACGATCATCGGTGCAGCATGGTCCGTTGAACCCCTGGACGTTGATATCTTCGTCACGAATGACGTCACACTGTTGGATATCCCAGAGGGAGAATTTCTACTACCTTTGGAGAGAACTTTCGATTCAAAAGGTCTCATCGAATATACCCTTGGAAATCGTGTAAACGGTTAGTTGAACTATTTGATTTTTGTATCAGTGAGAGGTGTAATAACAAAAATCATTTATACGAAAAGGTGATAGACTCGTAGCTCAAGGAAGTGATAGTCGCACTTGGCCAAACCAGCAAAACATCCAACTGACTCTAAGGTATCCTCCTCAAGGAAGTGGAGCAACTGTGACCGCTGTGAAAATTAATGTCAATCAGAACAGCAACCTTGGCCGAGCCTACGTGGTTCAAGGAGGAATCGGACAGAAATCCATCGTAATCATAGTTGAAGCCCAATCTGTAACCTCCTTTTCTTACACCGCTTCTATTTGGGGACTATAAAAACATTTTTTAAACTAAATATGACCTATATTGTTTCCAATTTTGTTTTTATAAAAGTTATTTTGTTTTCATAAGTTGATTGTAGCCTATTTTATGTTTTTTCGAAGAAATCTTCATAGAATGGTCTTCCTGCATAGGGATTTTTTTCCCGAAAATTTGCCTCCTTTTCCTTTAGTCTTAACGAAATCTTCAAGTTATTTTATAATGTTTTTTATAACTATCTAGTCGCGGTTAGAAATAAGGCAGCTAGGCATAATAAATTAAAAACCTAAGGAAGAGTCATCCATGGAATCAAAAGTAATCTCTGATTGAGTTAGCGATTTTACTAATGACATATAGTACATATACCTCTGAAACTCTGTTATTTTTTCAAAAAAATTATTTTGAGTTACACAATTTTTGAAGTTAAATTTAAAAATATTAAACTACTTTTTACAATACATTCAAGAAAAAGCAAATATTCTTTCAACAACATTTATTGAAGAATTTGTTTAAATTTAATTACAATGTAAATCAGCGAATGTTTTCTCATCAACTCCATTCACTGGTTTGAACTCAGTCACGAATTCTACAGTCTCATCCTGCAAAGAGATAAATAAAATAAACAACAACAAACGAGTTAAAGAACACTTACATTAAAGAGGACGTTGGCGTATCCTTGCTTGAATTGCCCGAACAATTCGAAGACATCCTCGATTGGTCCGTGAGGTCTAAACTTGGCCGACAGGGAGGTGAAGGCGTGAATCAGGTTGTCCTTCTCTTGGTCAGTTATGCCCTCTCTAACGAAGATTGCATTTGGCAACGTCGCCTCAACGTTGCAACTCTTGAACTCAGACACCGGCTTCGTCTTCAAATCCAAGCAAACCAACTGCTTATTGTTGTACTTGCTCAAATCCTTCGAGTTTACAATTTCAATGTCTCCTCCCTCAGAATTTTCGGCGCAGGTTGCCTTTCCACGCTTCAAATTCAAAACGTATGCTGCATATCGAGCACGTCTGTTGTCCTTGTCATATTTCCTGCAATTACATTTTTATTTACCAAATTAGCGGATTAAGAAATATAGAAAGATTGCTTGAAATTACAATGGTGATTTCGCTAGAAGCTCCTCATTGGCGTTTGAATCAGCAATTGCAACGTAAACGTTTTCTTCTCCAAAAGATTCGTAAATAAGGGGCTTCAGTTGGCTATCGCGTCCTTTTTTGTACTCCTCGCCAGATAGAACGACAACATCAGCCTTGCTTTCTTTGATTTCTTTGATGCATTCTTCCTTTGAATGCATAATGCACTGGAATTCTGGACGAATGTCACGGGAGTAAGAAGCTTCACGCATTGTATTGCATTTTTCCAACTCAATTTCGCTTGTGACACAGAGACTGAAAAATAATTATAAAGTTTAATTAAGTTTTTATGAATTGCAAACAAACCGTTTATTTTAATCAGACCTATGACACCATAACATTACAATTTATACATCTGTAATTGAACTATATTTATATAAGCACTATTTGACATTACTTGGTTTTACTTGGCCGTTACTTTAAAATTATTTAGGCATTACTTGGCCATATATCATTTTAAATCATTAAGTAATTTAATATTAGGATGAGAATTTTGAAAAGTAATTTTTTTAATAATCTTTGCACATTCAATTTTTTAGTTAATATTACTAATTCTGGTTTTATATTGAAAATTAAAAAAAAAAATTAACACTTACCGAACCTTCTCAGTCATACTTCCATCTCTTTCAATTACATCTTTGTAGCCAGCCCGTTCCAAATATTCTTTAGGCATAATTGTTTCTGTTTTCTCGTGCAAAACAAGGTCAGGCTTAATCAAGAGATGTTCAGCGACGGTTTTATCAGCAGTAAGACCATTGTGGAAGAATTTGTCAAGACGATCTTGGAGATTTTTCAGACTCGCTGGACCCTTCGCAGTGTCTGCGTTCGTCATGTACCCCTGCCAAGGTCGCTGAGCCCATGAGCAAACGGGTCCATTGATTGGACGACGTGTTCCATCTTCGCATAAATACTCGAAATCTTCTGGTTTCGTACTTTCAGGAGCATTGCCCGTCAGCTGAAATTTACTTTTTAAGTAAAACAATTTAAATACCCAATTTGTTGATACTTACACCGAAATATTTTTTGACAAAACTCGTCTTAGTGAAAGCAACTTCTCCTTGACCCTGATCTAAGCATCTGATGGCACCATCGTAACCCGCAAATTTGTCTGGGTAGTTACATTGCTCCGGCTTTTCACAGAGTTCACACAAGTTTGAATATCTTTTTTCTAGAATTTAGAAATTAGTTGGAGATTTATATAACATTCTAAAAACGATCTTAATACGCCACGTCGAGATAATGAAACAATGTTTGTTAACAGGTAATTTTTTTCTAAAACTTTTTAACTTGTAAAATTGATTTAAGGGCATTTTAGCCCTTTAAATTCAATTCTGTCAGTCAAAATATATCTTTTTATTTTCATGATAACTTACTCAAGACTTTGTCAACATCTGGATTTGGTGAATATTTTCCAACTAAGCAGGATTTCGAGAAGAATTGTGAAAGGGCTTTTAGTTCTCTTTCAGTGGGTGCTAGTTGAGGATCGAGTTCAACCTTCAATACTCCGGAATTCTTCAACTTGGTGATCGGGATCTACAAGAATTAATTAAAAAATTAAAAATATAATTGCTGTAAGAACGAACTATTTAACTCCCATTCAAAACAGAAATTAAGAGATTACAATTCGATTTTTTTTTTTTTTTACACTTTGCAAATTTATGGGCATCGCCCGATATCTGAAATAATGAACTAAACAAACTTTAATTACGATTATCTACACTGGTTTTTCCAGTGGTCACGATAACTCGAAAGATGTTAAAACGATCGATTTCAAATCTTGTGTGATTCGTTAGAATAAAAAGAAGGGCCTGAACGAAAATACTAAAAGTAATTAAAATTGCATTGTACTTACATTCTCCAAAAATTTAAATTTGTGGACAGTTTACTCATCGCGAAAAATTATTGAATGAATTGAATGAATAGAAGCTCATTTGAAAGCATACATTTTCTGATTTTCGAATCAAAATTTTTTATCAGCAGGTATAATCAAAATTAAGTATTATTTGTTTTTCATCGACCCTTACAAAAAACATTATTAAAATACTGTATGTCTACTCACTTTGTAGCCGACGTTTCTTCCAAAACCAGTATGGCACGATTTCATACCCCTAAGATCTGCCAGACTTTTAGCCGGAGAAGATTTCTTCACAAGAATGATGCCCTCATATCTAAATTCAGCTGCAAGCCAGAGAAGCTTCAGAACTTCTATAATATAATTTTAAAAAGCTCAAAATCTTACCGTCTTTTTCCACTTCTGTGCGAATTTCAGAAATAACCTGGAAATCCTGGTTATTCATGTGATAGGCGACGTACATATCCTCGGGATCAACGGCAATAACATCGGCTTCACGTTTGTTCACCTTTTCGAGACACTCCATGCTATTGCGACCACAATGAAAATTTAATTTAAATTAAAATCAACTTGATCACGAAATATTTTCACTTTACCGATCACGGCCAGGCACACACTCCATCAAGATTCCAGCATTGGAGGGTTCCTGCAGGATCTTAAGGCAGTCATTGTAGTAAATATGAGGAATGCACATTTTATCTTTAAAAAATCAAAAAAACAATTAATAAGCACAACAATCGACGAAGATCTCCACAATTTGCACATCTTACAGATCTTCTGGGTTTCATCGGCAGCCGCCAGCCCCAAGAGGAACAGAAACGCTAAAACTTTCACTGATCGAAACATCTTCCCCACAGAACTGCTGGTCTATCTTAACTCCAACAACTCTCAATTTACAATGATCTGGATGCTAACCGGCTTTTTCTTTTATAGTCTTGAGCAACTGCTAAGAATCACAATTTTCTTGAGAGCAAATAAATGAATTTTTGCACTAAGCAGATAAGGAGAAGCGATGTCAGCCGCTAACAGCGAACACACCGAGTGATTTTTAATGGCCCTGTGCATAGCAGCTTTTGCCCTGGGTTTCCATTGATAGCGAAACATGCATTTTGAATTTTGTTTTCAATTCCCATGAAAATGAAGCTATTTTAATTAATAGTTGCTTTTCAAAGAATTCACTCGCGACATCGAAGCTTTTCTACTTCTTAAGAAATTTATTTTCTTTTTTTTTCTACATGTGGATTCTTATTTCAATAATGCAATTGTGTAAAGTAACAAAAGTAAGTTTCTTATTTTCATAGATCAAAATATATGGATAAATATTGTACACCTATTTTACACACCTCTGTTCTATTTTAACCTCATCTACCAGTTTTACCGGTTTTTAAAACATTAAAATGCTGCTTCATCCGTTAAACAATTTCTTCAAATTTGACAATATTAATATATTTTTTTTTTATTACTATTCCTTTTATTTGGCTTGTTATTTTCAGAATTTTGTTTCTATAACGATACATACATTTTAATTATAATGAATAATGCTGATCGAAGATCAAGAAAGGATACCTAATTGTTGATAAAAATTAACTAGAATTTTTCCCCCTGAAAAACAAAGTATTTTTCAAATATCCAGATGTCAATGACCCCTGTGTATTCGATTTAAATACTTACCTAACTGCTGGTAAACATATATTTTCATAAACAACACATATTATATAAGTATGTATTTTAATTTCTTGACGTTATGTGCATTGAAATGTCTTAGGTGTTGTTGCTGCGAATGATGAGATATTTTTTAACAAGTTTAATGATAATGTATTTTCAACTAATATATTTGCGTATTTCTTTCTTTTGAATCTGTAATCGTCCGAAAGTAAGATTGTTTTTGAAAAAAAATATTCGATTAATCGTTGGTAAGTTAAAATAATTACAATAGCAAAAAAGTACCAGGTAGGAGAATAATTGATCATATGAGTGCAACAAAGACAGATTTTCCCATCTAGGTACTTGGGTTATGATCGAATGCATTTACCCTACTCTGATTTCTTATTTGTACAATACCATTTTAGTGTCTCTATTATTTGCTTATACTATTCCTGAGTGTTTTTATCAATAGAGTCAGGTTGGGTTTCAAGACGTACCTTTAGAATTGATATTATATGCCTTTCTAGAGGCTTACACTTTGGTCCAAAAATTAAATTATTACAAATGGAAAACATCGCGTCTGATTTGGCGGTTACCCTGTCAATGTATTCATGGCATGAAAGCCTCATTATCATCTATTAGCAGAGCTGAGCAGTGAGCAGCCACCGCCTTAAAGACGCTCGTTGCCTCCAACCGCGTTTGAGGGAACCCCCTCGTAAATTTCCTTCCATGTTCTTCCACCACCAAGTTCAAGACGGTTGGTGCGCGCCAGTCATGCGAATTAAGCCTGTGTGTCATTCATCATTCATTTCTTAGGCTGGGGACAGAGCTGCAATTAACCTTAACCGAAGTCACGAGCGACAAGTAGCACTTTAAATCCCCGGCTAGCCCCTCTAGCCGCTGATAAACTTTGCTAGATCCAACACACTCCGTTGAGCGTTATCGCACTCCGCGGAAGAAACCACCTAAATAAAATGCAAAGCTGTACGTCCACCTTTCTTTCGGCATTTGCGATAATGAATCGAAATCGGGATTTACATAATTTCCAATTTGTTTGTTTATTTTGTCTTCAAATCTATTTGTAAACAAAGTTTGTAAAGGCTGGTCAGGTGAGCCGAGCTTAATTCCCAGAACCGGTGAAAGACACCGTGCGCCTCAACAATTTGATTTGATTCAATCCACGTACGCCGATAGAGAGAGACTTTTGTGTTTCAAATGATTTTTATTTGAATTTATTTTATTTTATTTTTTTCCAATTCATTTTCACTATCTCTAAGATAGAAATGTTTTTGAAACGAAGGAATAAATCAAGAGGTTTCTGCTCAGCTGTTCGGTGTTGATATCGAGCGTATCACCTCAAATCAAATGAAAAAACACCCGACCACTAAAACACGTTTGGTTTAATCTCTTCTGCTTCGACTTTGCTCACCTTTGCCTTTTATTGCAAAAAGATATTTAGATTAGTTCGATCTCTTTGAATTTTGATATCCAGGACTGTAAAATATCAAAAATATTGGCCTCACTTCCATAAATCCTATGTTTTTCTTGAATTCTGTCTCGCCAAACACGGTTTATATCGTCTCACCAAGTTTTACTGGCAGAATTTAATGATCTTGAATATCAGGTTCGGTCAGACCATACAGGTAAATATACATAGTTAACGCAATATCTATATCAGCCCTTGGACTTGCGTTCTCTGGAAACTAAAATTAGGCTAAACATTTCCACATGATGATTAAAAGTCGCAATCAAATGAGACAATAACTAGAATAGAACAAAACCTTAGGCGCAAGGATAGTTCTGTGGCAAAAGAGATTCAACCCTGTTTCCAATAATACGTAATAATAAATGAAAATCCCCATTCCTACAAACGTATCATCTATTGTACATAACTTAGATTTAAGAAATTCCAAAACCAACGATTTTTATTATTATAAAGTTAATATTTATAACAAAAAATGTATTTGTATATTTTAAGACAAAACCAAACTTTGATAAGGTTCTAGTCGTCAAATACATACAAAAAATCATAAAACAACTTATGGTCGCTAATCTACGAACCTCTTTTAAAAATATTACTTACAATACTTACTTTTTTGGTATTATATGAAAATAGTTTAATGCTCAAGATTTTATTTGAGCCACATTATGTTTTTGGGTTTTTTACGCAACAACGCTCTGAAAAATTTTACTATGTGGATTTATTTTTTATTTCCCTGTAGGGTCTTCTTATATCCCTGAAATTAATTTAACAATTGCAAATCTCTATAACCAAAAAGCAAGAATCGTACAAAGGGTAAAAAACACCATAAATAAATATTTTTCACTTTTTCCCTATATACCCCAATTATAATAAATCAACCAGATAAACACATTTTCAAAAAACTCCTAAATTTTCTATTGATTTCTGGTGGCATTATTTTAACGCTATAAAATAATCGTTTAATATTTAATTACAAATATGCACAATGGATATACGTTTAATGGATGCACACGACTGCACAATGATAGCTATAATACGAACGATTAAATTTAATTAAGCTTATTTGGCGTGAACTTCAATTGCAGACAGAATTTTCATTATTCACTTTGTGTTAAAGTCAAGTAGGAAAGGAACATAAATTATCCTCTTTTATTGTGTGACCCATATCATTTTATGTAAAACAGTAACGAGAATTTCCTAATTTCATTTAAACTTATGATAGTTTTAACAAGTTTATGAGTATGGCAAAAAGTTGAGACTATAAATAATTTTTCTTCCGATTTTTCATCGATGAGTGTTGTAATTTAAAACAATTGTATTTTAATAATATTGACTATACATATGTAATTGTATTAAATCGCTATAAGTCTTCGTTTATAAACCTCGAACTATAGTTGTTACTTGTCTTTGAATTCATATGACACCACCTCTAAAGTGATCGTAAAACTTTTTAAAAAAATATATCAACGAAAGACATTACGTAACTTACGAATAAATCACCATATCCAGACGTTAAGATAAACGTGACCAGCAACAGGTGAGTCACTTTTTATCAGAATAACCTTATTGTTCTAGTCTGTTCTCCTGATTGTGGAGTCAAGACTGGTTAATAATGAGGCTCTATTGCAAAACTTAATTGAAATGTTTTGTAGAGCCTAAGTTTTGCAGGTAACTTGTAATGGGAAGTAACTGCCATGAATACGAATTCGGATTGAACCTTTTATGTTTATACGCTTGAGTTATATCGTTAAAAAATTTACAACTTTTGGAAAAACTTATTTTGAATTTTGACTAAACCGAATGCGGTACACGTAAACATAATATTTCTTCATTTCGGTTTACGGTAGAAAGAAATGATATTTATGAATTCCCCGTGAATTATTGTAAAACATATTTATTAGAAAATATTCCATCTCTTTTAGACAACGATACAAAAATATAATTCACATATATTAGAAAGGGATTATCAAAATTAAACAGATCCGCGTTATCACACTAATCAAGTGAACCATATGGTCTTGGAAAAATGTCCTTAAGTGCGACATGACGACATGTATTACCTAAGAAATTTTGCTCAGCAAATGGAACGACTTAATCATATTACATATGTGCATACATGCATGTATCTGCAGCTATAATAATGTTCTGAAAAAATTGACTTGTGTCCTTTTAAAAAGAAATGATTCAATTAGCAGCTCTATCTATTAAATATACATAACTTTTAGTAGGTAAAAATATCCTTCTGCTGTATTTGAAAAAAGGCCGATCAAATATACATAATAAAACGTCCATCAAATTAATTAACGTTTTGGTTTTTAAAATTTTAAAGAAGAAAACTTGTTTTCTTTTCTTGTTTAATCTCCGATCTTCCACGGTTGAAAATGCTAATTTAAAGACGGACCCCATATAAACCATTTCTTTCGCTTCTTCAATGTTGATCGTTAATCCATCTTATTTTATTATAAGTAGCATTTATTATAATTAAAGTAGTTGTATTTTAATAATTTCTCAATTTTCTCAATATACATAGTTGAGAGTTGAGTAGATAATACAAATGTTTCAAGAATTTAAACAGATATTCGTCTTCTTTTTTATTGTAATTGTTATTTATACAGTTTTTTACGAGAACGACTCCCGAGCTTCTTCTGTTGATAGCTCGCATAATACATAATGGTTTCGGCCTGATAAATAACTAAATTGATTCCCCGAATTTACTTCTTTGAGATACAAATGAAGGAAAACTTTAATTTACGGAGAATTCCCCTAATTGGGTCAGTTTTAATGATGTTAAAAATGCTAACATGAGACCCAGGAATCCCCTCGATGGGGAAATTTGTGCCATGTCCGATAACCAACGACCCGACTATCGCACCCGCGTAATTTAATGTGATCACCTTCTGCCAAGATTAAACAGAATGTTCAGTAAAGAAAGTCTCAAAATAAGACAATGCTTCGGAAAAAATCATGCAGTAATTATTATCATATTATAAAATATGTTTGAGATTAAAATGTCTAAGAATTAATTATGTAAACGTTTTCATCTCTATGCAATAGAAATTGATCACATTCAGTAATCGTAAACGTTATTTTGAATGGGAATTCCCTCAAAATTTATAGTTTTCAATTCAATATACAATATATTAATTTTCTATCGTAGATAAATAGCATTATTTCGACTTCTCTGTTATTCTCGAAATTAAAAAATTTTACATATTTTATTTAAAGTTTTAATTGTTCGAAATGTTGTTACATTATAACGGCCACACTGTTTCCTTCCGAGAAAATAATTATGTGTTGTTGTCCTCGCTTAGAACATAGCAATTTTTCTACTTCTTCTTAATGACCAGAAGATGGCGCTGAACTCAAATCGAGTGCCCAATTGTTCAAATAGGAAATTTTCTGTGGGACATTTCCGTTAGAACGCTTCCCCTGTTCCTTCCGGTTTAATGAAATTTCTGTGGGAATAAATATTTTATAGGTTATGGCAGCACTACCCTCGCTTGCAGTGGGGCCTGGCGCTCAATTGAATATTCTCCTTTTACTTTGCCAGTGGCGGCGAAAGTGCGTCAATCCGGATTAGAAAACTTCCAAAATTCGTTTAGGCTTCAAACGAAATAAAATATAAAATATTGTATTTATTTATTTCAGCCATATCAAGTAATTGTTATATTTTGATCGCTTGATAATTATTAAAAATTAATATTAATCTTTGATTATTCGAACTATTTCATTATTTCCCTTTTTTAAATCGGTTAAAAATCGTTTCTTATAATTATTTATAAAACTTAATTAATTGATCGTCATAATCGTGACGAGTGATTGAATTTTATGTTTTTGAAAAATCTAAGTAAGACTATAAATGCAATAATTGAGTTTAGTTTGATATAAAAAGCCATGATTTCCTTATTTTATATTTAAAAAAAATCATTATTTTTATGATAACACTGAATTTTTTTGATTTTGACCTTGAATAACATTTATAGCAAAAAGTGGGATCGATCTATTTAAAAGTTATATTCAAACTATTCTGAACTTTGTTTTGCCCATTTTAACTTAACGAAAAGTTTTTAAAAGGCAGTCAGGGCAGGGCAGTCACAAAAATTCAGATGAGAACTCAAACGACGTAAAGCAGCCGTGCGCCACTGTCAGTTGGCTACCTGCATTTGTGCATCCGCCGCTCCACTGGCCCCAAGTGGCGGGCGGAGGCTCGGCCACTCGGCCGCACACAGCCGCCGCCATCGTTGTGTTGGCAACACAGCCGCACTTGCCGCCGGCCGTACGTGGCGAGCGGCACACACCGACTCCGCGGAGCGCGTCACGTACACCGGCGCCGCCACTGCCACAGCCGCGATCTCGTCCGGCGGCGCGCGTGTGAGTGCGAATCGCGTGCGCGAGGTGCCGGCCGAGGAGCGAGGAGAGCGAGAGAGCCGAACTCGTCCGGCGGCGGCGGCGGGCCCGTGTGTGGTCGCGCTCGGTCGGTGTAGTAGAAGTAGAGTGGAAGTCGTCGCCGACAGCGGAAAGTGAAAACAAAAATTGTAGAAAGCCGAGCGTTGTGGGATTCCAACAGAAAAGGTTTTTACGGTCGTTTCTTATGATAAATCTAAGAACCTTTTCGCTGTAAGACCGCCAAGCCAGCAGTCGTTTCTTTTGTTTTTTTCCGTCGATATTTCGCGGACTTGAGCGGCATCGGGCCGGAGTTTTACTGTTTTTTTCGGGAAGGAGAGGGAAAAACGGATTTTTTGGTAGAACTGTGACAACTAAACGCAGGAGGAGTACCTTCGGCCGACCGCAGAAAATCCTAGAAAACCCCGAATTTCATCGTATTTTTCTTCCCCGTGGCTAATAGTTTTATTCTACGGAAAACAGGACAATTTGTGCGGATTTTCGCAAATACGCAGTTTGTGGCGAAGAAATTTTAGAACATTTCGTGTTAGTGGATTTGTGTTTGAACACTTTGGAAAGGAGACGGAAGGGCTGAACGGTATGTATGGGAAAGAGATAGTCGCTTTGTTTTCCTCACACATTAACACCGGAGCCAGATAGCGGCGGCGCTTGCTGTCCCATTGGCTGGAGGGAGACCGAGATACCGGCGCGTCGATTTTTCCAGAGTGTTTTGTCTTGTCCAGGAACCGGGCCGGGCCCCAGAGGACAAGCGGACCGAAATTAAAATTAGCCAGAGCGGAGCTTCGTTCTGTGGTCAAAAAGTTAAATTTCGCTCCGCTCTTCTGTCAAATTTTGGACGCAGGTATAGAAAAAGAAAAGGTACCAAGGGACCACTCCGAGGTCACCTTTTGCTTTTGGACAATCTTTCTGCCCGAAACAGGCTTGGGGAGAATGGTGAGGGAACAGTGGAGTCCGGAGGGGGCTCCCCGCCGCTCGCATAATCATTACGCCACCGTAAACAAGAACCCCGGGCCCCGCTGACGCTGCGTGTAGTCAAGATTCGAGCCGCACTGCGCGGTAATAAAACAACTACGCCGCGGCCGCATCCCGGCTGAACTGGTCGAATGGTGGCCGTTTGCGCGGGGAGCGGTCCCCACGATTTCCCAGCTGCAGCGCCGGCAGTGGCAGACAGCGAGACACGTCTGCAATTCTCTGCACCGGCAGCCAGAAACGGGACGGGGGGCCGGAGCGCAAAAACAACTTCGAGCCGAACTAGAAAGTTCCACTGGGGAGCCCAGCCGGTTGTGTGCATTTTTACGTGACTTCGATCCAATTGGCCTGTTATCTAACACCAGCCAAAACAAATCTTCTGTCCAACTACCCGTCGGACGGCACGATATCGCTATTCGCTACCCAGCGGAGCTGCAGAGTGGTGAGTCTAAATATATTCGGATTCGGCCACAAAAAGGCAGTCGTAGTGGAGCGCCCCGTTCAGCTGCGAGGATGTGGGTGTTGGCCCACCACTCCCCCGGCCTCAGCTGGCAACGGGACGGGGTGTGTTTCGTTCTGATAAGACGCAATTTGGCTCGCTCCCTGCTCTTTTAAATGATCTCTGGGTATAATCTTCGTAATATTCTTAACCTGAAACTACTTCCAGGTAAATACAAATCAGAAGCAGTTGGCTTTGTGCTTGAGCTCGATCCAAGAGGTGCAAAATTTTGCTAATAAAGGATTTGATTGTTTATTTTACCTCAACGTCAGCCACAAAACAACCTTCTGCGATTTTTATTGGAATCAACAACTTTTAATAAATTTCCCGCTGAAACCTGAAATTCTGCTGATGATAACGAAATGCGAAGCACGTGCCCACTTGCGCTATTTTGGCGGGGCGATATCGAAGATTACACAGAGCACTTCGACTTCCTGCTTTTGCCGGTTTAATATTTCAGAAAAGTCTCGCAGGGAATCAAGGAATTATTTTATTATGCGAATAGATATCTCGCTGGAATGGTGTGGGAGTGATGAAATTTCTCCCCATCAAAAATACATGGGGGCGCAAGACGGCCTGAGCAGTTCTATTGATTATTTGGATTGCCCTTGAAAAATGCACGTGTTTTGGAATTAAACTGCCCACACAAAGTGATGACAGACACTTTGTCAGAAGATTCTTTCGTGTTTATTGGGAGCAATAGGAATGCTATTTACTATGATGGATTTATTCTAGTGCGTACCTTTGGCCCCGGCTAATTAGTCAAAAATTAATTCACCTTGAGTAGGATTTCGAAAATTGCTCATATTTTGAAGCACTTTCATCAATCTGGGTACAAATTAAAAATTTTGATCCCTCTTGAATTAATGTTTTAATCTAGAAGCTTTTTAAGATATTCGAATGCCTATACTATATATTGAAGTGTTAACGCTTTAATTACTACCATCCTATAAACGATAACAAAAAGGTGTTGATTCCTCTAAAAATAATTGTGTTGTGAAAATGCAGAATTTACAATTAAACGGCTGCTGTTTGGATAGCAATATTTTTTATAATGGGATATAAATGAACAATTAAATAAAAAAAATTCTAGTCATTGATAATTTTGAAAATTTCAAAATATTTAGGTATTTATTAAGTTGGTACTGAATCGTTGAACTGTTTTTCTAGTTCCGATTCCTAATTGTTTCCTCAGAGTCAACAATTGTTCCAACTAAAAAATGTATATTTAATAAAATATTATGAAATAAAAATAAAAAATGTTTTTCCTTTGTATGTATGTATGTATTTATAATAAAATTTTAAGAGAATAGATTCAGTACTTCTCGAGGAATTAGTTATCACACCAAATACTGGCTTTTAAATAACAAATGACGTCATCAATATAGCGGCACCCAAAAACTAATTTTCCGTACAAAAGCATAGTAAAGATATTTGCCTTTAATTCAAATATACAACTGTAATATAAAGCATTTTGGTGAAGAAGATATAATTTTTCAAAAATGTGTTTTCCAAATGTTAAATTGCAACGGAAAGTAAAATAGAGGTATAGAGTTGCATCTCTAATTTACAGAACTTCTTATCACTGCATACTTGAAAGTGATCGATCTTTGCATATTATAGTAGTAATTAGATTATGCCTCTATCTTAAACACTTGACTCAAATGTAGCGGCATGAAGGTCATAGTTTAACTTGAGGGTCATCTAGTTGTCTAAATGCCACATATCTCGAGGGCTTTTGAAAGCAATTAATTTGAAAAATTCTCAACAGGGAATTTACATAAACTAAGCACTGCTCGCTCGGTGGTGCAACATGATTATGTCGAAAATAATGAAATTGTTGAATAATTTGCATTTATGTGACTTCAGTGCTGCCAAGTTTTTAAAAGTTCAATAAACCGGCCTTCACGTAATTTGCTTGAAAACTTCGGATATTACTACTAAGAAATTAGAATTTAATTTTATTCAGACGAAGCGGCAAGGTAGCATGTTTGGGATGGGGATACAGCTTAAGCATCGTAAATTATGCAGCGCAGGGAATTATTTTTGTATTTTCTTACTTTACAGCGTTTGATTCCGTCATCACAAGGTTCGGCAGAGCGTAGCGCAGATTAACCGAACGTGAATTCAATTTCTTTTGCGTGCACGCGTGTCATTGCTTAGAAGTCACCCCAGACCGATAAGAAGGCCAACATGGACGTTGAAGCTGTGTCTAAAGAAGTTGAATCCCGGGACAGTTCGGTTGAGCGTGAGCTCAATGGAATATCTTCGGAAGGCATCAAGAAGCCTCTCCCACCGAACGAATCTTGTGATCGGATCAAAAAGCGGGCAAAACGATTAATCAAGCAGAATAGCCGAGATGGTGTTGTTCATATGAACGGTGTCACAAACTATGTTGTACCTCAGCGCAGATGGAAGAACAGTCGAAGATCTCGTAATGGCTACGGCAGGGGTCTGCCTAAGAAGGGTGGCGCCGGTGGAAAGGGCGTCTGGGGTCTACCCGGGTCTGAATTGCTTGAGGAGAGCTACGAAGATCAAAATGACCCCAACTACGACAGTGAATGCAACGATAAGAACATTGAGCTTAAGGAGGTCATCCCGGAGTTGACGCCAGAGGAGTTCTTCAAACTGGCGGAGCCCATCATTTTAGAGTTTTACGAGCACGGAGACACACACGAGGTGGCAGCGAGTTTGGATGAAATCCTCACCGGCATGCTGCGACCCTATGTGACCAGCGTGGCAGTGGAGATCTCCATGGACCACAAAGACTCCCAGAGAGAGATGACTTCGCTGCTCATATCAGACCTCTACGGTCGTGTGATAACAGGCAAGGACATCTGCAAGGGCTTCGACATCCTCTTGGATAACTTACCTGACTTAATTCTGGACACTCCGGAAGCGCCAACTATTTTGGGTAATTGCCACAATAGCATAAGCGCATATTATAGTCAAAACAGCCGGATTTTTCTTCCTATAGCGCTAGTGGAATAGAAAGATCCGACTTTCTAAAGACTGTCTTGTCCGTAATGTGCGCTAAACCTTAATTTAAGAAAAAGGTGTTGAAGATGCGACTGAATACTTCGTATCTTTTATAGGAAATTTCCTTGCCCGAGCCGTTGCAGACGATTGTATTCCACCGAAATTTGTTACTAAACCTGATGACCTAGAGTCGTTGAATGAGTACGCACTAGCGGCCATCAAACGGGCAGACACACTGCTTTCCTTGAAGCCAGGTTGGGCTCAACTGGATAACGTTTGGGGCCATGGTGGTCCTCTCAGGCCTGTGAAATTCATTACTAAGCAGATGACTCTTTTGCTTAAAGAATATTTCTCTTCGAGGGATTTGCAGGAGGCTCATCGCTGCATTCGTGAGCTTGAAGTACCTCATTTCCATCATGAGCTAGTTTATGAAGTAATTAGCAAGTTCACGGAATTTCGTGGCTGGTTGCTAATAAAAATTGTATTTTTTTTCTTCTTTCGCACTTTCTAGGCAATAGTTATGACTCTGGAGTCCCTGAGTCAGACTACAGAGGAAGCAACATGCGAATTGTTGAAGTCCTTGGATCAAGCGTGCATGGTGTCTCCAGCTATGATGGAGCAAGTGAGTGACTTTGCCGTAGATTGCGTTTTCCTAAATTCTTTTATTTATTTTATGTCTGATAACTAATGTTTTTGTTATGTTATTCCTCCTTAATAGGGTTTCCAGAGGGTATATGATGATATGGCTGATATTGTTTTGGATGTTCCGCTTGCTTACATAATACTTGACCGTTTTGTAGAGCGTTGCAACCGTGCAGGTTTCCTATCTGATAAGACAGTGAGGAATATGCCCTCAAGGTAAGTTTTATATATGCAGCAAATAAAATTTTCCACTTCTATCAGACCGACAATATTTATGACTTGTGGTGCGCCTCATTTTTACTCGAGTGAATGTTCTTGCCTATCTAAAAATAAAATCTCGCTTAACACAAAAGGAAACGAAAATTCTTGGATAAATGTGCACCACTCTCTTGTAGTAAACCCAACTAGAAAACCGCAGTTTGTTATCGTTTTATCTTGCTACTAAAGAATTCCTCGAGTCGAGCCATGTTTTCTTCTGCTCTGCTCATGTGTATAAACATTTCATTTTTAATTACTTCGCATCAGTTGTAATTGCGTCTTAACGTTCCGAAAGCGCCATACAATTGAGTAATATCTGATGTGTTTGCGGGAACCTTGGGCGAAATGTCTTGATGAAATTTATATATGTATGTTGTGGATTTTTACCAAACCACCGAAGTGAGCTTTTTCGTATCTTTATCTAAAGTAATGTCGAATGCAGGGTAAAAATAGACAAGCAGTTTAGTGATAACGCGCAAATAAATAAATAAATACACACTTTTTAAGTGTATTTTAAATAACTGATATTTGGCAATTTGTCGCTTTGAAGATTTTATCAAGATATCATGGTATCTTGTGAAAGGTAAATCAATTCAATTCACATAATTCAACGCTCCTTTTAAATTATTTGTACAGCTTTCGGCCACATATGAAAAACATTTGTTGGGGAAAAACAACAATTCATTATTGCCTTCTTTTTGCTAACCAGGACTGTATATCCCGTAAATTTATAATATTTTTTGAAAAATGCTTCATATTTTTTTCGATTTTCTTAATAATTTTTTAGTTTTCGTTTTATTTCTATCAATATATATGTATATATAAGAGAAAGAGAGAAAACTTTGTATTCCTTTTTAAGCATATTGGACGGACGGAGGAGTGTGAGATTTGGCATAGTTAATGTTTATATAGAGAAGAAGTGCAGAAAGCTAAAATTTATATATAATATGTGTTACAAATAGATTATATTAAATAAAAGTAATTTTCCGAGTGCGGCCTGTGCGACAGTGTTTACTACTTGCCCCATTTAGATGAAGCATTTGTTATATACTGTTCAAATTAAGTGTTTGTTAATTTGATAAGCCTTCTTTCACAAAATCGGGAAAATGCTTGAATTATTTTAAGATAGTGCTACATTGTATTCGTATATTGTATTGAAAATATTCTCATGCGTTTGTTTAAAGTAGCAAACTATATCGCTCTTATCGGCTTATGAAGTGATGATTATATTATTGATAAGTATAATTAAAATCTATACATACTTTATAGAAAGTAATATTTATTTGTTGGAAGCAGTGATAATAAAAGCTTTCACCATTATCAAGCAGGTTTAAATTTCTTATCAATAAAATAATCTTTAACCTATTAAATTGTTTGTTTCAATTTGTATTACCAAATTTGTCTAAATTATTGTTTTGAATCCTTAAAAATATAAATGTTTTTCTTAAGCCGATAATGTTTCTAGTTTATAAGCTGCATTATTTCGAAATTTGGACTAATACAGTGCATTATAAATAACTTATATGAATATTTTAATGACATGTTTTTGATTCTTGCATACACTTTAACCATAGAAGACAAAAGCATACGGTTTCGCCAATAAGGCCTACTTATGCAGTTGCTGAAATAAACTGGCTTTTCAAAATTCGTTCGCTTATAAATAGATATTTATTAACAAAAGACATAACAGAGTTTGAATATTATGGAGATCAACTTATTATTTTGCTCGAGAACCTCATAAATTTTACATTCCTCTTTAATAAGCTCAACTCCATTTAATGATCCTAATTGTGCAATAACGCATCCACTCGGGGGCGTATTGAAACATTGTCCCAGAATGAAGGGCTATAAAATAAATTGGTAAATTATCTCAGCAAGAGTATGGAACTGTTGTGCAATTGAGATCTCGTTTTAAGTAAACAATTGCACTTGAATTTCTCTGCGGCCGTACAAATGTGCGCATATGCAGGAGCGCGTGAACAGAATTTTATTGATTTATAAAAAGGTTCAATAAACTTTGAATTAGTTCAAGATCGTTCGCTTTGCAGCGAATCGAATTCGCCAACACTGCCGTCGGGGCCGCTGTTGTCGCTGTCGGAAAGATAGGAGTTAAAAACCGACGACGAGCGCGATAGTCCGCCAGTGCGCGGCTTGCAAAAAGTGCACTGTTTGCCTCCGCAGCTATGCTGCACAGATTCGAGAATAATGCACGTATCAATTACGGTTGGAAAATGGCTTTTTATCTATCGGTGAGACCTCAAGCTTGCGCCGCAGAGCGTCCGTCTATCTAGTCTGCCATGGAAAGTGAAAGTCGAACACGAAAATAATAAAACACGCTAAAGTTGCATAGAACTGCAGCAAAAGGTCAATGGGTGATTGACCCATCTTGCATTTGTTTACACCGAAACCGTGCGCACTCAAACAGTGCAGCGTCGCAGCCAGTCCCATGGTGCTCGACTCGACGAAGTAGGTGTATATATTGCCACCACCTCATCCAAACGCAGCGGTCGTTTGGTGCATTTTTTATTCTTTAAATAAAAATAGCCAAACACCACCCAGGGTAAACAAATTAAAGTTTCAACATATTTATGAGTCTATTTTTACTGCATGGCGGCAGGTCAGTTGAGGGAAATGAGAAAAATCTTGCTTTTTCGCCCGACACTCTGGTGTCGCTGTTTTGACACGCCGCTGATAAGTTAAAAATAAGATCAGTTTAAGCAAAATAAGAAAAATATGAAGATATTGTATAAGTTTAGAGAAGCTGACTACGTGGCGACTGCTGCTTTAGTCGCCGCATAAACAGGTGCAATGACTTCTGAATATGAAGAGAAGCTACATCTTACAGGTTTTACGTCATTTTAAACTTTTCTTTTGCGCCGCAATACTAGAGGAGTTAAATGGAAGCAGCTATTCTAATCATTCCTATGATAAGAAAAAGTATAATGAAGTAGTAGTAAATGCATTGCAACGCTTTGCATTAGAAATTAACATTTGCATACAATGTTGACGTTTCATTAATCAACTTTTAATTCAGGGCAAAATAATACGTTCACTGGAAAGATGCAAACAACCTTCAGTAAAATACATGCCAAATGAGAATGCATGTTTCGAATGAATTTAGCTATCTTTGTAAGTTTATTTTTGTTTGATAGGACTTTATGGGGCATATGTATTTTTTTATGAACATCCCGTAAAGGGACGGAGTTTAATAATAGTAATTAAGGACTTACAAGATCATCATGATTAATTTTTCGAGAACTCTCTCGATACATTTCCTAGGCTGATATCTCAGAAAGTCGACTGAAAAACCAGAGTCTAAATTGTTTCTATCCCCAAAATTTTACCTGCCAGAGTAAAAATAACAAGTTATTAAATTATAAATTGCATTAATATTTCGAATTGCGCAAAAACACGTTCATAAATAATTCTTGAAATCTTATTTCTTAAATAAAGTTATAAATAAAGTTATATTAACAACTTAATACTTATAAGGTTAGGCCGTTTGCAGTAATGCTACAGAAACAAAACTGATAATAACGCTCTTAATTAGGTATTAATGTTTTGTTTAGAAAAGCCTCGCTATACAAACACATTAACTTGCATCCTTTTGAGAGTAATGAAAAGCTACAGAACTGAAAACAAATGGTCTTAATAATTGATTACATTTTAAATACGTTGTACTTAAACGAGTGTCTAGAAATCAATTTAGGTAAACATTCAAGAAATGCGCGGCGTAAATGTCAAAAATAAGTTAATTACGAAAGGTGCGGTATTAATTATATTCTTAGATGGAAAGGAAAGTAAAATCACCTGTAAAGTGCTGGGTGAAACCTTTCTCAGAAAGTGAAGGCCACTTTTGAAATAAACAACTTGAGTAGCTCATAAAATCTGTGGCAAAAAGAAGGAAAAACTGAGGAACTGCTGTTACGAGCCTAAGTCAAAATCGATCTGCTTTGGTAAAAGTCCAAACAGACCTGTTCGTTTAGTGAGTTATTGGTTGTTTTATTTTATATCAATAGATAGGCAATTACATACGCACCGGCAGGAAAATGTACATAATTCAGCATTTAAATAATTTCTCCTTTTACTTAGTCATGTGGTAATTGCTTAGGCTATTTAAAGTTAGAAGACTATTATTCTTTTATTGGTTAAGCTTTATTAATCCCGCCTTTTAGATAATTGGAAGGGAGTTTGACGTAGTTATTTTAGATGAGACTTAACAGACAGTTTTACTAAGATTTCACTATTTATTAGGCTTGATTTCTTCTTAACTATTTTTAAGGCTTGGTTTCTTCTTCTATGTGTCTGTGTGATTCTTTGAATATAGTTTTTTTATTCATTGGTTTTCTTGAATTTTTTTATCAGTGCTGTGTTTTTTAAATTACTTTAATATTTTTTTCTTCTTTTTCAGGGGACGTAAAAGATTTGTCTCCGAAGGAGACGGTGGCCACATTAAGCCTCCTACTATTCCACAATTACGTGACTAAAAATAAAGCATTTGTTTGATATGTTTCGGCACTCCATGAAAAGCAGATTGTCCGCGGTAATGACGAAAATTTATAAATGGATAAGTGACACTCATGGAATGGTTTTTTTTTCTACGTAAAATAAAATGGTATGTGCTAAGACGTGATTTTCTGGAAGCAGTTTTGCATACTGCTGGAACTCATGGAGTGCTAACTAAAAACATTTTGATGAAAAGCGAAAATATTATTTTCGTTTACAATTTCCCCTTTTTTACACTTTGAAAATGAATTGTAAACCTTTAGGTGAAAACAATGTTTTACTCAATTTAATTAAAACTTTCCTTTTCCTCCTCGTTTAAATGAATAACACGTTTTAAATTACTACTACCTTTTCTTCATTTTTAGATGAATGGAACGCAGAAGTAATGTACACTACTTCTTGTGCGTCGTAGTTCTGAAATATTTTCTTTTTAGCGTGTATTTCAGATCTGTTCTGTAATGTAATTATAGCATCCAGAAAAAAGTTCTTGACTATATTATGATTCCCTTCATCTAACTACATAACTCCTCTGCTACTACTTTATACTATATGTATATGTACGTTAAGAATTAAAAAGATTTATTGATGAAGCATTTGAAGTTGCGGCGTATTATTATTATCCCGTTTTTATTTTAACAATGTTATGAAAAGAGGTAAGCGTTATCTCCTTAGTTTTTCCAAATATACACTTTTTTTTTTAGTAATTCTCAGAAAATAATCTAGGCGCTAAATTGATGTATAAGTGGCAAATATTCTTAATATAATTCTCTTCACAAAATGGAAGTCTTCGTGTTCCCTCTCCAACTGCGTAAAAGTATTTTCTCGGTTTACTTTTAAACTATTCTTCAGATATATCTTACACACAAATTAATGAGATAATACAAATTAGCACATAAAAAATTGAAATGATGTTCAGAAAACTTAGTAATCATCTTGGTTTTTCAGTTGAGGTACAAATCAAAATCAATAATATTGAAATATTAAACTCAATTTAGAAGTGTGCGCAAAATTAAATGATTGAAAATCGCCTTAGAATAAGCCTTTCAGGAGGTGTACTACTGAAAAGTAGAAAAACTAGTATACAAAATGAAAAAAAAAAGTTTATTCCTTAGCATCATAGAGCTTATAACAAATTATAAAACAGAAACAAAAAAGTCTATTGCAGCCTTATATTATGTAGCATGGTTGCCACTATCACCAGATCATCAATAATCTTGAAAAACTCGTACCTCAGAGGCACTTCAGAGTTGGCGAGGATCTTGAAAAATTTAATATCGTCCAATGCTTTCATCACGTTCATTTTGTAGCATATGCTTGCATCGATTTTTACATCTATCCGCTTCCATTTCAGAATATCCAAGTCGACCTTTCCAAACCCGTCTCCAATAACATGAACGGCGGGTGGTTTGGTAAACTTAACAAAATGGAACAGAGCATCGGAGCTGCTGTATTTTGAATTTCCGTCGAATCCCTTAGATACGAAATTTACAAAACCTTCGTGAGTGCAAGATATGAGGTAGTAGAGGTCGACCCTGACGCTGTACCTGGAGATCTCTTCTGGATGATCATTCATGTAGTTAGGCTTTCGCACCGAAATCTTCATCCGAGTTAATGCACAATCGGTTGGAGACCTTTTCGAGGCCACTTTCATTGCCTTCCTGAAGAGCATAGCCATCTTGGGGATTATGTCGATGATGGTCGTTACCACTTCTTCAAGAGGCATTTCAAAAACATCCGACAAAATCTCAACAGATTCATTCTGTCTCATTTTTCTAAAGATTACGTATATCTGCTTCTTTTGAATCTGAAGGCATCTGGCGAGGAAGCTGAGAATGCAAAGTTCCTCTTTGCCAACACCCAGATACATGACTGGATTGTCCTCGATATCCTTAATAATTTTATGCAACTTATTCACTTTAACACCATCCGTCAGAACCTCTGGCGTGAACTGTGAGTGCACAGCAGCAATTTTGGGTATAATTGATGGAGGTGTCGTGACCACCGGAGTTGCTATGGGTGATGTTGGGACAATTGTGGACAGTTGCTGCAATTGAAGTCCAGAAGCTGATATGCCGCCATGGAAGTGGTAGAGAGGTTCGGATGTTATTAAATTTTTATTCTCTTCCTGCAGTTTCGAATCCACCGATGATATGTTTATGCCTTTTTTGTTTAGCACATCTAGAAAATAAATTAAATCTTTTAGTATATACATAATATATATATTCTCAGCATATCTCATGGTTCGTCACATAACTATTGAAAAACTACATACTGGAAACTTTAATTATACAATTGTTCCAAAATCCCATTATAGCCCTGCTAACCTAAATCTTGCCTGACCAGAATAACTAAACTTGACCCTAGTAAAAATTTTATGTCATGCCAAAAAAAAAAAAAATTCCAAAAATTTTCTGTTATCTGATACGATTACTTTACTTAGAAAATATTTTTGAATATAAGTATGTATAAAATTTAATGAAGAATCCAAATCTGACATTATTTTTCGAATAGTCCAAGAGCGGAAAATTAAGATATTGTTTTTAAACCTCAACATCTCAATAACTTTAATTTCGGTCTGAAAGTTTCCTTTAATTCTAATACTTTCAAATACAATCTCCTACCTTACTTACTTTGAATTGTTGTCATAGGAATGTTCCTTACAGACAAAGTCGATTCTGAAATTTTTGTAGGAGTAAGAAAAACATATTTCAATTTATATTTAACTTACTTATATCTTCTGGTTGAGGTGGATACGATATTGTCGGTGTAGCAGTTCCTTGTGTTTTTATTTTCTTACCTATAGAAGAAAAATCATTTAATATCCAAAGTATTTGAAAACACAAAATATAGGAAAACATCGACTTGTTGTATTTTCTATTGTATCTTTGTACAATAAAATTGTGGCATTTTCGTAGTTTTGTGTATGGCAATCAATTTTTCTAGACCCTTTGCAACGATACAATAGTAAATATAATGAATCGTGAGTCCCTTTTTTGTGTTACTTGTAGTACGTGTAATTATCAGAATATAATTTTTAGGATATACCAATAATCTTAACACTTAAGCTCACCTAAATTGGGTGCTGCGGGTATAACACCCTTCCCCAGTAATGTTTCGTGTACCTCTGGTGGCACTGCTGCTGCCAATATTTTTAGTCCTAGTTCAAGTGAAGAGTTTACTAAAAAAGGAATATATATATATATATTTTTAATTTGCCTAGATTACTTTTTAAGTTTAATCAAAACATTTTACGTTCGATTACAAGTTATCGCTTAAATCCAAGCTTTAAGCATTAAACATTAAAAAGTTGCCACGGATTTTTTGAAAAAACTTACGTGGATCTTGTTTTTGGGGAGCGACTGGAATGTTTCGTATGCGTCTGTACACCCCAACTTGCTCTCCTTGTTTATTAACTATTGCTTCTCCGTCAGGTTTTTCGGCTTTTCGTTTTCCTGAAACACAGATAAATGCATTTTGAAAGATATTATTGATTTAAAAGTACAAAAAATGGTACTTCTATGTAGATTATATTACTTTTATTGTACCATAATTCCTTATACTTCAAAGAATTCAAAACTATTTATTTGGAGTTAAGTTATTTGGCTTCTGACCACTTTATAGTAGATATCGGTCAAAGTGTTATCTGACTGTAATCTTTTGAAATTGCTTTGAAAAATACTTTAAGCCTTCAGACACAACAATAAATTAAATCAAAGCAATAGTTTTCTACTATGAGTTTTGAAATTAGTTGTGAAATGTTGATCGACAAATAGTCGCACAAAACAAATCTAAAAACTGTTGGTTTCTTGAATTACATATATAAAATTTTTTACATATTCACGGATCTCTATCTAGTTATGGGGATATAGGTAACAAAGCAAAAACGTTTTTCTTACTTTTATATCCACGGCTGCGATGAAACTGAGGATTGAGAATTACAGGAGGACAAACTCCCTCCGATGAGTTTTGAATTGTTGGAGGATTGATCTGCATTGAGATTTGTGGTTGTAGTGGATTATATGCGTTTTGACCAAGAATCTGCACTAAATTTGGTGATCCAGAGATTTGTAATGGTTTAGAAATTGCAACTTTCGAAGATCCAATTGAATCGGGTAATATCGTATTAAATTCATCATTGCTGTCGTCATCGATGACGTACACTTCGGACTCGGCAGCGATTTTCTCCATTTCTATAAAGAAATATTTTAATTTGTAAATATGCACAATAAAAACTTGGATATTATAAAGGATCCTATTATGGAATTTGTGGACATTTACAATTATTTTATGTCTTAAACGGATTGAGTGTACAAATGATTTATGTTTTCTTTATTTATTCTCACTATTTAAAATAAAAATAAATTTGAAATTTTCGATAGCATGGTTTTTTTCTTAAAGTTAACGTCATCAATTTCTTTCATGCTAAGCCAACAATTATTTTAAGTAGTCAACATTGTTATCTAAAAAATGCGATTACAATCAAATTTTAAAGCTCTAACCGCTTTGTTCCCACTTAATCTATAAGTGAGGAAAAATAAAAATCAATTCATTTTAAATTCCATGATAGAGGCTCTTAATTTATAATGATCTCTTTTTTACCCACATATTTAGTAGGAAAACTTTACTAAAATTAAATTGGATATTACTCAGTTTAAAGTGGAAAAACAGAGATTTGCTCGTATTTAATAGTAAATTTTAGTTTTATATTAGTAAATTTTTGCTTACGGTATTGACTTAAGATCTTGAACACTATTCTCGATGTAAACTGAAGTTTTTTTGCTATTGAATCGACGGTCAAACCCCGCTCATGTAACTCTATAATGTTTTTCTTGCGAGTATTGTAGTCCATTTCTGAAAACAACACGTTTGTATTTCTGTTGATGCTGGTAACTTGTCCATGTTTAATGAAGATATTCGTTATTTTAAGTTATAATTTTTACACTACTGTCGGGACGCTGGTATTTTGACGTATTCTTTGTCTATTTTGTCTGACGGAAAGATTGCAGTAATAAGTTTCATTCAATATCCATATCTTCTTTTTCATTAGACTTGGTAAGAAGGTAGTTGGAACAAATTTTGGAATTTGTTCTGGGATTAAAATAATTCGTTGATATCCGCCGAAGTAATTATTTTCGCATTCTTTTTTCAGTTGGAAATGAAAAGACGTAGGCCTTGATTTGTTGACGTGTTCTTCTTTTATTAAACATACGCTATGCTTTGTCGGAATTATCTTGTTTTATAGGAATTCAATTAATGTAACCTGTATTTGAGTGATTGTATTCGGATTTATTGAAAATGTCTTTTAAGTCCCCAAATATATTTAATTATGTATATAACTAAACAAACAGCATTTTTACAAAAGAACTGCGATAGTATATAAAAAATTGTCATGACAGCGCTATTTACAAGCCAATTATTTTATAAGAGAATATAACTAACGATGAATTAACACCACATTTAGAAGATTTTCTACAAGAACAACTCAGATAATATAACTTATGTGTCTAACTAAATATAGAGCCTTATATAATATAGGATGGAAGATACTTTCGAAAAATTCATAATTTTTAGATACTATTATACCAAATACCTTTTTCTATTTTGGTGTTAAATTTTCGTACAATCCTTCTTCATGAATCTTAAAATTAGATTAGTGCGAAATTAATTGTAAAGGATAACTTTACGAAATATTAAAAAATATATCAAGGTCTACGATAAAATTTAGATAATTTTCTTTCTATAATGTGGTGTTCTGTAAATTAACTTGAATTTGTTGTAGTACGTAAATGCAAGAAAAGGGATAGCATAAAACATTAAAAATGAAGTAGAAGAACTTGGTGAATAAGTTAATTTTCATATTTTGCAATACATGCCTCTTCAAAGAAATATTTTACTTCAACTTATAATCATTATTACTATTTCCCTAGTTTTTTCTGCTGAATAGAATCTGTTGACTTAATTAAACCCATAGAGGATAAAGAAGGAATTGATTCAGCCAGCTCTTGCAAATTAATGTTGCGTATATTGAATTAAGAAAAGTCAGTAGGCTTTTTTCCTATTTCATTTCCATCTGCTCCTTGCGATATTCTCTCTTTTCACAATATAAGACAGTCCTCGGGTCCATTGGTGTGACGCTTTTTAAATTTAACGCTTTTTTCTTCGTTTTACTTCTGATTTAAAAAGAAATCAGAGAATATCCTCAACGATCTGCATAACGAATTTAATCGGACATACCTTGGAGACATTTAATAGGTTGCGTGGCGATCGCGTTCCTTTCTTGCTGGGCACGATCATATTTTTGTGCCTGTCGTTTCCGCCGCATTCGATCTCTGTGGTATGCGTTTCTTTTCATTCTCTGCTCCGGAGTTTCCATAGCCCGAAGCATACTTGCTCTGGCGGCACCCCTCTCTAGCCTCGCCTGTCTTTCTAGAAATGTTTCTTTACTACGGACTTCTCGCATTTTTCTTGCTGAATAACTCAATCTGGAAAAACTACACTTTTCTTTAGCTTAATTGAATCTCATACAAATTAGCTTACTTCGTTGAATTCCGTTTTCTTCTTCTCTTCGGCTTACACTTCTCTCTGTAAGAATAAAAGTTTTCCTGTTTTCCAGAGTTGATTTCATAAGAGAAAAACTTCTTACATTCCGGACGTTTCGAGTTCCTCAGCGATATTTTGCATAGGTTCAAGAAGAACTTCATTGCTTTGTTCGTCTGTTCGAACATCTCCTTTTTCGGTTTCAAACTCTGCAGTGGAAGCTTGTGGTGACGACATCCTTTTACGTTTTGATCTAATTTACTTTCTGACTAGCAGAAATTTTGTTTTGTAGCGAGGTTAAAATCACAGATTCCAATTAAATCTATTTTACGAAGCGACCAAAAATTTGTTGTTATACAAATATGTTAAAACGTAATTATATGTATATTTGATGAAATTTCTTGTTAATTAGTCCAGCTATTATCGAGCAAATTGTCTCAAATGTACAGTACATATTAAGACGGCCGTTACTTAAATTGTCAACTTTTGATTTGTTTTCCTTGACAATGTTTTTGATTTAAATTAACACTTTTCCTTAAAATCATGGTTTTAGACATATTTTGTTACCAGGTCTATCACAAAACGGCTTTACGTGGGAAACTTGTAAGTTATGTACAATATCACTCATGCAACAAATACTAAAAATATTTTGTTATATAATAGCAAAAAGTTGTAAATAATTTACTAATGTATTCAAAATTGCCTTTCAAAATAAAGAATTGCAATTTTATAACATCGATCGCAGTTGAGACAATTTCTGTGATATTAACTTCTTATGATATTGTTTTAAGAGTATTCCATAGTATAGCATTTTATAAATTTTGTTTTTCTACCTACATATGTATTTAGAAAATGTTTAAATCAAAAGTTTGCAAATTAACGACCACCCTAATACATATCCACATGCTAATAAGTCAAAATAGAGAATCTTCTCTTTTTTAAGTCGGTTAAAAAACGTGTCAAAATTCAAACTCGTACGACTTTAAACATCCACTAAAAAGCTTTCTAAATTGATATACTACATAATATGGGCATATAATGTTTTGTAATCTATTTTTGCAAAGTTGATCTAAAGTTCCAAACCAAGCAAGTTAGCTAAAATCGTATCATCTAGCCTACACGGCTCGTAAGAACAAAAGAAAATAACGTTGCAGCATAAGATTTTGTATTTCTATATGGACTTTTATGCCTCATCAAAAGCACTTCAATCTCCTGTGCTCATCGACTAAAAACTCGCTCCAAGTTTTGTTCCGCGGCGCAACAAAACAACTTTATTTATGTATTGGCTCCGATCTTCACAAGCTTTTTCTGTGCCACTTTGTTGTTAGGAATTTTGCAATTATTTCCATTTCTCAGTTTCCTGCACATAAATAACCAAATCAAAGTCGCCAATATTACTTCACCACATAACTCTTTCAAATCGCTTTTTAATTTCACGCCGTACAAATCACAATAAATCGCCTCAAACTTAAAGCTTAATGTCCTCGCACAGTCACCCACTACGCTCCAAGCAGACGAATCCGAAGTGGTGCCGCAGTTGTGCCAATACCCTCAACTAGTAGAAAGTTTATTGTTACCGCTCCCTCCCTACGCAACCGAGGCAACACCGACCGTTTGTTTGTTACGCTTTAGCAACTTTAGACTTTAGGGATTGGTAGTGGTAAAATAAAAATGTCATGCCTTTTTGTGTGCGTTCACACTCTCAGCATGTCTTTAATGAGAAATATTTATTCTGCTATAAAATTCCCTCCCCATTAAGGTAAGCCTTATTTCTTCTTAATCTATTAAATTTAAAGTTTTAGATAGCTCACCTACTAATTGTTTTCAGGGTAAAATTATTTAATCCTTCTTAAAATCTTTAAAATGTTCACCTTAAATGACTGCTTACATCACTCTCGCAAAAAGCAAATTGGAACTGAATTGAGAAGCGTTTTGAGAAAGGAATAATAACAAGAGAGCGGCCTAATTGCGTCGCTGAATCTCGTCTCTCAATGAATTGAAAATATACAAACACAGATGCCGCTGGTGGTGTTCCCTTGTAGTGCGAAAGAGATAATAATTCCCACGGTATGTACAAAACATACATAATTATGTTCACAGAGAGTATTTTTAGAGAGAAATTATATTCGATCTAGAAATTTATTTCTTTAATTAATTAGTATTGGAATATTAGATCGACGAAATGCGTACCTAGACATATCCTAAAAAGGGAAAAGATGTCGACCATTACTAGGGCATAGAAATTTTTAGATGTTAAATCCTATTGAGGTCTGAGAAATCTAGATAAATACAATTAATACAATTATGAGCATGTTTTCCTGGTGTCTCAAGTTTTCTGCTTCATTTTTCTCAAGCAGTGCATTGCACCGACGAACGATGTAGGCACCTCTAGGAAAATTTTCACACACTCTCACTTGGCCTGAAAGCTCAACACACAAAAGCAGCGCCGCTCGTAAGCACGCAGTTGTTGTAATGACGATAAAGAAAATGAATGGCACACGAAGAGCATGGAGCGTGTGCCGTTTGAATGAATTTGATTTTTTCTGATCTCTGAACACTGTGGTCTTTGGCTTTTGCGTAATTTGCGCTCTCAGATTCATCAGCAATTTTAGCTCGCGGAGAGCGCAACGGACACTTCAAAGCTTAGTTTTCACATATAGTGAACTCGCTGTGGCGCTGCCATGGCTCGGTGTGTTGTCGACATGCCTCGCAGAATTTTTTGGTATTGGCTTCGGCCTCATATCGAAATAAAAAGACGCACATGGCGTGGAAACGCGAGCGATTTGTTTTGGATTCTAGCAGCTTTTAGCCAGAAATTCGTTCCAATTCCAAGGGCAAGCATGCATCGATGTCCTTTCCGATAGAACCAAATATTGCAGCAGGTAAAAATTTTTAACTGAAATTCGTTTGCAACTCTAATCACAACTACTTGTAAATTTCAATGAGAGAATCACAAATTTCGAGATCTATTACACTACAAGAAAGCTTGTGTTGTTCGACAGCAATAACAAGCACTGCTCTAGTGTTCATATCGCAATTCTAAATTATGTGAGGTTCATTGCTAGATATACCTTTACTTTATGTCTGAGTAATATAGCAAAGACTTGAAAGTAAAGTTATATGTGCATACTCTCTTACTAAACCGTTTCAGTATGTACACAATCGTTAGTGTTCTTATAATTCTTTGTAACATATTCTTTAGCCTTTACATATGTAATATATGCATTTTCGCAGAGTATCTACAGGTGATTTAAATCGTTAGTACCACCTGGAACTCAATAAAACAAGTTTATTTTAGCTTGCCTTTTGATTAAAGTAGATTTCCGTACAGATTGAAATAACTTGATTTCCATGCGAGGGATCTCATAGGGATAGATTACTGGAAAATAATTAAATTTTAAATCGTTATAAATAATACTTGCCCACCTTTATTGCATTGTACATTGTAAAATATATTTAAATTTTCTTTGATGCCGCATATTCTGCGACTTATGATGAAACATGTCTAAAATAAATATTTTATTTGAGATTTTCCGTCGATACACAAATTTCATCCAATATACATAACTACGAATGGGAAAATGGGAGGGCTGTTACATACGTACATGCAGAGGTTCTAGAGTATCTCTAAAAAAGTGGACTTATAGAGTACCGCAGCGATAGATTCCATTTTTTGTTGAAGAAGAATGAGAAATAAGGTCCTTATCATACCAACAAATATTAACAAAAACCATCTGAAATTTTATATGTTAGAAATTCTCATTATATTTTCTTTTATTATTATATGTAAAAAAAAAGTCGCGCAAACACAAGCTTTATTATTTAAGTTGGTTTTGGTATCGTTTGGGTATGGAAATGGGGGAAAAACATGTTAAGGTTTAAGTAATTGTTTTAAGAGAATCAAGAAGAATTAAACCGCTACATATTCTCACAGTACAAATTATTATAAAAATGTTGTTTTCTGTATTAAGCATCGTAAAAATAAATAATATCGTTTATCTTGAAATAAAAAAAAAACTAAAGAACTCTTAACCTTATCAAGATAAAATTGTTTGCCTCTAAAGACCTCTAAACTTATAGAAATAATTTCAACCAATTGACATCGGTGCAGTTCATATCCACCAGTTTAACTCTGATTCAACTCCAATGTTACGAGTCGAATCGAAATAACTCCGCACATAATTTGTCCACCCCGGCGAGACAGGAAACAATTTTGCTAAATCTTTCGCATAAATTTATCTAGCCGACAGCAAAGCGGCTGTACGCCCCGAACAATCTATCTATTGTCGATAAGCAGTCTGAGATTAGCCGCCGCTAGAATTTGCTGTTTCACTGATTTCGCGAGCTACATTTCTTTTTTTTTCAAAATGGAAGGTGAATCTTCAAGTGATAAAGCAGGTGTACTGGCACCTGAAGCGGTCTCGTTGAAGCACTACAACCGTCTGATCACGGAGTTGAGATGTCCAGGATGTGCGTACCCCATGAAGGCACCCATCCTGCAGTGCTTCACGGGGCACAGCATTTGCGAAACCTGCACAAAAATCTTGGAAATGTGCCCCCTGTGCCAAGTGTGTGATAAGATTTTTGTTTCTGAGAAAGGTGTATTAATTCAGCTCTATGTTTTAGAAAGGGTTCAGCAGCACACGATCGCTGACACTGGAGGCCCTATGCGCCAAGGCCCATTTCAACTGCTCGAACTCTAGTAACGGCTGTAGGGTTCGACTTCCCATAAAACTGCTCGAGTGGCACGAGAACCAGTGCGCCTATAAAGTGATGAAGTGCTTCATGGGCAAGGTTTGGGACAACTGCAATTTTACGTGCCGTGAAATAGACTGGAAGGAGCACGTCGAGGAAAAGCACAGAGACAAGCTTTACACAGCAGTTCCTGTGGAACTAACTTGGGACATCAACGAGCGATGCAAGGCTCTAGCCGGTTACTATGTCATACAGCATCTTGCGGAGATGTTCTACCTGTATCACATTTACGATAAAACCAATTCTCAAGTTCTGTGGACGATGACTCACATTCCAACAACGCAGGATAAACCATTGAAATTCGCATTTGAAGTGGAATTGTACTGTCCAACCGATGGATCGAAAATCATTTGCCAACGATTTCCTTGCCATTCTGAGAGCGATAAAGACATACTACAAGATGGAACCTGTGTTTCGGTCACTATGGCCGATGTTATGAGATTTACTAATCCAGACAAGGTAAGTGCTAATTTTCTTTACATCTTTCAGTTATAAGAATTTGCGTGCACAAAAAGCCGACTGACCTAAGTTAAACTAAACTAATTAAAGTTGATGCAAATTCAAGTAAGCAGCACACGCTTGAGACAAATTAAAGATTAGTCAACTTATTTAGATCTGCTTAGTATGCGCACTTTCAAATGTCGAGTGCTTTCAAGATTTCCGAGTAGGTCTTATTTGCGAAATGCAATGGTTTGGGAAGTATTGTTTCAAAGCTACATAACGAATGAGTTAAAAGAGTAAAAATTTAATTTACATATAGTAATATGTATTACGTAAAATAATATTAATATTTATTATGAGTTAAAAATTAGAATGTAATAAAGTTTGCCGTATCAGATAACCTACTTTTTTTAATATCATACGAATAGATCTATCTAATAGATAGATTACAAACGCTCATAATCAGGAAATAGTATAAAAAAACTAAATTTAAAATAAATGTGGATTCGGTTGGCACTCTTACGACCACGATAACTCAGTTGTAAGAGCATCGGAGCGCTATTTCGAACCTCTAGTTTTTAATGGGTTAATTTGCTAGATTAAAAAGAAAACTAAGAGTTTTAGACCGAACTTTAAATTGTTGGTCTTTAAAGGAAACATTATTTTTTCTTTATTTTGTTTAAAGGTTTATAACAAGGTTTGTACCTAACAGAGAATAAACTAATTAAAAACATTACCTTGCAGGTCTTGCACTATCGGGTAAACATTCATGAAGTTAAAATAGCACCAACGTCAAAGCAACCTCCTAACAAACGGGACTCAAAGAAAACTCTTCCTAGAGATTATCAGTTTACCACAATTGAAGGAGTTAATCACAAATTGGTTCCTAATGATATGATTTTAACCAGAACGACTTCCGAGGACGACGGAATGGATGCAGATAAAAAACTAAATGATGGAGACAACTCTGACACTGATCCCGAGCTGGAAATGTACGTGAACCAGTTGCTTAGCTCAACCCCTAAACTCAATTTTAACCGTCGATTTTTCAATGAGGTCTCGTCGAACGTAGATATGTCAGAAAATTCGTACGGGGTCCAAGGAGAAAGGAGTGCTCTGCTGAAATATGGAAGCGTTAGTGATTTTAGTTCACAGAAAAAGGCGAATCCCTTCGGGAGAATTGCCAAATCTTTTATGAACTTGAAAGAGAAAGTTGAGATGCCAGACTTCAAAGCACTGGGGAAAGGCCGCAGCTCCAGAAAGAGTTTGCAGTGATATTTTATGCTGTAAGTTTTATGCAATTGTACCAGCAGGGGTCAATAAAACTTGCATGAGTCGCTCTATTTTTTGCTGGTTTTTTTTAAAAAGTAGTCTAGTCCTTGGGATAAAAATTCATAGTCCATTCGACAAGTGCACTTTTAATATAATATAGATGAATTTAAAAAGATAGTGTTCTAGTTTTTTTCGTAATGTTTGTTTGTGATCTGATTTCATATAGTTTTAGGACATCATTTAATATGATTCAGTTAATTGAATATACAAATATTCACTTCAGAACTTTAACTAAGTTCTCAAGTACTTGTCGCCTGAGAGAAATTTGTACAACATGCACAAAAATATAATTGAATCAGTACAAACGATTTTTATTAGCTTTTCATTAAAAAGGCTTAATTGGGATAATTCACCTTTTGCTAACGAAACCTGTTGTAAGTTATTGGCTTAGAGTTCCCCGTGAAATATTAATGTAGAAAATCAATTATCCAGAGTTACTTTCGTTACTCGCGCTTTGAAAGTTTTGTCTTGCATGGAACATGTTCTTTCACGGTAGTCGGGACTATTACGATTTCATGAAATTTGTTTAACATTTAATGTATTACTTTTGACTTTTGCTCTTCTATATGTAGATTGTCATTCAAAATAACCTTATGGCTATTATCTTTTACGTATCTAATTATAATTGCTTTTAGAAATTTTTGTAGTATTGTTAGGTTTAAGCCCATACATACATATATAAAATAATAACAATATGAAAAATATGTGATAATTTAATAGAACAAAATTCAGCTTTATGAAAGCAATTGATTACTATTACTTTCAATATTACAAGGATCTTTTAAAATTCAAAAGACGAAGTCAATAAAATTGTAAAAATCTTCCTTTATAAAAAATGCTTTATTCCTCACAGTTCATAATCGTCTGGATGATAAAGTTCACTAAGAAGCCTATAGACATACGAAGGCGCATGACCACCCCTGTAAGAGAAAATAATGTTAATAAGCGTGTATTCTTATCTGAATGAAAAGGTTTTCATTACATGTTAGAAATGAAAAGTGTGACGAGTTCTGGTGGTACGTAGTCGAAGATCGGGCTGTATGCCTTTGCAAATTTAGCAGCTAGCGAGTCGTAGGGTATGACACCTTCCGCGGACCCGACCATGTTGAATGCATCCTGCTCAAACTTGCACAAGTGCATAGGCGATAGTTTGTACATCGGAGCGAGAACTATGACTGGAACTGAGTAGTGCTTAGCGGCAAGTGCGACAGTGTAGGCCCCACAGGCAGCTCTGAGGCCACCATTAGCTAGAACGCTGTGAGTTCCAATGATGACTTTATTTACACGTGACATCATTGCGAAGATCGCCGAATCCGGAATGATAATGATTTCCACATTCGCTGATGCTAAATTTGTTGCTAAATTGTGGCCCTACTCTCGAAAAACTGTCAGACCTTTTAATAGAATACTTTGATATAATGTTTTCTTACCCGACACTCTGGGGCGCATTCTGCTACAATTATAGTAAGATACTGGCGCTTCTTGATGGCTCGCTTCAGGAAATTTTCAACGCTTCGTGAGTGCCCTAAAGTAAGAATTACCTCGGAGGAGTGGATGTGCTCCTCTGCTTGTGCCGAGATGTTTTCAGAGCTTGTCTCCAACTCCGATTCAATATCCTGCAAGTGATTAAGAAGTTCTTCGCGGAGCCCTTCTTGAGGTTTTGAGTAATCTCGATTCATTTCACTTTCACTCGTTTGAGTGACCAATTTATGCAAAGAGAGGGACGCTTGTGAATCGTCTGCCACTTGGTGAACCTGAAATAGGATTGTTCTGGCATTCGAAACTTCTGATCGAGAATTGAAATACCTTTTCTTGCAGAGAATCAAATTGTTCTCTTATTAGTTTTAGTATACTCTTGGTCATATTTGCAGTTACAGCTTCGGTTGGTAAAGCTGCTACCAAGGCTCTGCCCTGTCCGCGGACGATTTGCATCAGTTCCCTTTTTGGATGAAATCATTCAGTTCGATTTTTTTTTTTTTTTTTTTTTTTTAATTACTCTGCATTTTTCCAGTTTGAGGAGTTTATGATCCGTTTGAAAAGTCCCAACGTCTTCAGGGTTATGTTGTAGGAGCCCTCCAATTTGCTATAGAATAGTTTCACATAGAAAAATAAGATGGATTTATTTACCGGCTACATACCCGATTTTAATGTCGTGTATAAGCTCACACGCTTCCTTCAGTGGAACTTCAAGGTAATGCGCAGGCATTTTTTAGCCAAAAACTCAGAAGATTTACAAAATCAACTAAAATTGCGTGCAAAATGCCACTCCGGTCTTTTTTCTCCGAGCAAAGCGCTTCAAGTTGTCATCAAAACAGCTGATTTTGAAGAAGAGTTTCATTACAGAGGTTTTTCGCATTAAGCAAGAAAAGTGCAACTAAAAGGCGGAAAATTTAAAATTTGTACTTTTATTTTTTAATATATTTTACAGGCTTTTAAATTAAATTTCCCTAAACGTGGCATCGAATCTCGAATGATTTAAAAAAATTCCTTAAAATAAAAATGTGAGGTAAAGGAAAACATGATCGATATGACCCTTTAATTTTTTTAGGAACTTTATTAATTCCGTAAACAAACAAATAGGTTCTGTGTGTACATCTTTAAGTAAAAAAAGAGTTTGATACAACTAAAAATTGTTTAAGTAACATAGAATTAGAATTATGGATAAGACCGTAGTAAATCTATGCTTTACTTCCCTCCTGCTCGACGACCGACTCAGAACTACGAGAATTAATAAATATATAAAATAAACCCTTATAACCTAACTAATTATAGTTTTTGGTAGCTGAAAATCAACGATAAAAATTACTTAATTTTAAACTATTCCGACCGTTTTGAAGAGTTTCGCATTCGTAATTGGCATGCGTCGAGACGCGTTGCTCGATTCGGTTCCATGTGATGTATACTGTGGCCGCTGCAACGAAACTCGAGCCAGTTCGTCGGGGGCTGCATCAAGCCGAACCGGGCCGCTATCAATCGTTTGACGCTGTCTGTAGTTGATGAAAACAAAGTGGGCACGTCGGGTGTCTGGTGCGCGAAGAATCGATTGGTCCGCGACACAAAAAGGCTCATCCGGAACCGGAAAAGACCATGCGAGCGGTGCAGGGCACCGAACACGAAATTGCGTAAAGTGATGTGTGATTAAAGGCTAGTGGCTCTCGCACGTAACAAAGGTATGAGCTAAAGTCCTCCCCAGTGCAGAGCGCAAGAAGTGTCGACGGCGATGTCGCTGCCAAATTGACTCCTTTTATTGATTTTTTCCCAAAACATCATTTTATTCGAAGAGCTTTCATTAAAAACGAACACAGATTGGTCCTAATTTATTGTTTTTTGTCCAAATCTCATTAGGAAAAGTCACAAAACATTCGATCCAACAAATAAAAAAATTGAAAAATGCTCAACGAAAACAATTTTTCGCAGAACGTAAGTAGAAAAGTGCTTTTTTTCCATTGTTTTGTTGGTGAACCGTTTGATTATAGTGTTTCAGTGAGTTCTTGCTTTGCTCTAACCTCTGTGTGCTCCGCCGGCGTCTGCGATAGGTTGCGTCCACCCCAGCCCCAGGGGCGCCCCTCCTGTCCCGGGCTGCGGGGCCCGCTGATAAGCGTGCAATGCAGATAAAAGATAAGGGCCGTGCGGCCTTCCCGAATCTCTGCAAAAAGAAGAAATTCCTGGCTCAGAACGGGGCTGAGGCCAGCGGCAGCCCCAAATACGTCGAATGGCTCAGGCCGCTGACGTTGGTGCTAATTTCCATTTAATTTTTGCCAGTTTTGGTTCGCGGGCCAGTCTTTCTATTTTCGCAGCATTTGCGCTAGTTAACAGTTTAAGAAGTGTCCGCAAAAGCGCTTCTCACGCTCGCCTCGTAACTGTACATGGCCCTGACGACGGACAGAATCTGTCCTGAAACGTCCCCTCAGCTGGAGCCTCGATTCATTCCATTCTCGAAATTCTCTTTGCCGGAGGTGGAAGTGCATGTGCTGTGCCTGTGGCCCCCACGAATATTAATAGCATCCAAAAGCTGCCAGCCGTGGAACTTTTGCTGCTTCTCAGACTCCCCACGGCAACGGGGCCGCGGTGCGCCCGTGCGTCGACGAGCTATTCACCAGGAATCTGTCACGGACTTTTCGTCTTTACGCAAAATTTCAAAGTTTTCTGCTTTATGCGAATGCGAGCCAAGGAGTACGCTCTGCAGCTTTACGGCACGGGGCCAAGGCGAGCCAAGCCAATTCAATTTGCCACACACGGCCATAAAACTGCTCTGTCTCCCGAGGAATCGGCGCACGTTTTTATCACCTGCCTGAAAATGGGTGCTTCGTTACATCAGGGCGATATCCATCGGCACTCATTTATCCTTCCTTTCGTGGCTTCCCGAAGCGGCGCTCCATCATCCAGCGATAAGGGGCTTTGTCGCGGATTGCATTCATGCCAAGAATTAATTGGTTCCTCCCGTAGACAGTGGCCCACTTTTTACCTTGTTTATTTTATGCCCCTCGAGGAAGTCTCTCGATTTTTGTTATAATTTTTCGAATTTCCTCTTCCCTGACGACGTAGTAGTAAAATTTAAACAACCTAATTAGAATTTTATTTTGATTGATTTACTTGACTAATAGAGTAATTATATTGTAGATATGTAAATGAGTAGATCTCACAAAGTTTAGTTAGATGCTACATATAAAACCTTCGCTAAAACACACTACGAAAGTCGTCTGTTTCTCTCCAAAAATTTTTAGCAGAAATATAATCCAATATAATTGTGCAACATGTCGATTATATCTGATCAATGAATTAGCTTAACTAAAAAATTAAATTAACTCCCAGACGTATATAATACGTTGCATAAAAAAAGAAAGTAGTGACAGTGTAGTTTAGTATATAAAAATTCAAGGAACAACCACTGGTACAGTGGTGGAAATTTTCATAAAAACACCAAAGAATAATTTTGTTAAGTTATTTTGACTTATTTCAGCACCATATTATTATAATGTATTGGTGCTTATTTCCCAAGTATTTTTGTAGTAATATCAGGTATTGTGAGTTTAAATGGGTTCATTTGGATATTTTAAATATAAATTCCTATAAAAGCACTCAGGTTTTCTGGCAGAAAGTAATAAAAATTTTTTTTTTCAAATTCTACTTAAAGTTTTCAAGAGTACGTATATGTATATAGTAAATCCTCGTCACTTGTTTAGTTTTACTTTAGTATAATTTAATGTTGCATGGCAAACTACTTACAAAACAAGAGAAGATAAAGATGCGATTTATATACATATATAGTGTTTTGTAACTTAAGGCGATTGGGGAAGATCTAGAACCTTCATTAATAATTTTATTAATTTGGACGAAAATTATGCTCAAATCGAGCTGTCAGTATGTCCAAAACGTGTTAGGGCAATTGCGCACAGTGATGGCATTTTTACCTGCGCATTTAAACTTTTGTATATTTTACAAAGCAATTCTTGGACTTGACTCTGCAATGGAATAAATTTCTTTTAAGTAATGAAATTTAAAAAAAAACGACTCAGATGGGTATGGTGTAATTAACATGATTTCCGTAAGAAAATTTAAAAACTCTTTGCCACCTTTTACATATGTAAAAAATTCGTTTCGTATATTGGCAACGCCTATTGAATATTTAGCTATTAATGTTTCCAAAACATACCGTGCTTTTATGGGAATTTCCACAATTGTCCTATACATTCCACTTCAGCGCACAAAGATGTGCTTTTCTTGGAGCATTTTCCAGAAGTGGCTCTAGTTTTCGAAGATTGGTCAAGAGCTTCTAAATAATGCACCACCTCATACTAATCCAGATCAATAGTCTGCTTAAATCACGCCATCTTCCAATTTATGGAATGTACAATGTTTTATTTTACCTATTAGCAAGACTGGATTGTTTTCCTTTATTATTTTGGCGGAACATAAAAAGTATCTCCCGCCTCGCCTGACTTAACACAATTTTCAGTGGGTTTGTTTGTAAACTCTCTCACTATTCACAAAAATTATATACCTTGAAATAACGCATAAAGCAATGAGTTAGTTACATATATCTATTACTTTTTTCATGTTGTTATGTCGTAGATATTTGATATTAAGAATTTGTGTTTATGAAATGCGAGCTTAAGTGACTCGGGGGAAAAATGCTGATAATTGCTGAGGCTTTGGTTTCGCGAAAGATAATAATTGTATTAGGGCAATATCGTGACATTAGTTAATAGTTTGCGGTTGTAAGGGGTGTAAACAACATGGTTTGACAAAATACGGGTAGTGTCACGTAGCTTCACTTTACTTAAGCATATCGATCTTTTAGGGTTTTATGGTTTCAATAAGATGGCTCAAAGAAGTAAGGCAATTTTGAACCGATATACGTAAACATCACCATAAATTTTTGATGATTTCACATTTTGTAATTTCCACAAAATTATGCTAACAGAAAAAAAGTTAAGCAAACAATTCAAAAAATATAAAATTAAAATAACTTTGTAAACATCAATAATCAGAAAACTGTATTTCGACTGGAAATGCCCTAGAGCTACACTTTTAGATTATGATTTTAAACTTCTAAATAATTTTGGGAATATTACAAATGTGCAGGATTTAAACTAAAGAGTGATTTGAATTTAGGCTTCATATGAAAAAATATATAAAGTGAAATTAAACAATTGAATGAAAATAACGATACATTTTACTTGGTATTTAGTTCAATAATATTACATATTTATTAAAAATTATATTGTAATTGTCGCTGTGGCTACTCTCGAACTGCTGCTTTTGGTGATAGATATTTATAACAAGAAAACGCATTCTTAAAAGCTGCTGCTTGCACTAAGGCGTAAGTACTTAAGTCTGAAGGTGTTGAAGAAAACTTTGTTGCACAATTTGAGCCAGCACAACTTCCAAACGAAGCATGATTAAACTTCTGACTACCAGAAACGCAAAAAATTCTAGGCCGTATCATTTCACTATAAGGCAATACCAATTTTCTGTCAAGGTCATGCGATTTATTTTAAATCGATTTTTTCCGGCGTTCTTGAATTTCAACATAAAATAACATATAAGCAGTTGTTATTGGTGTCGCATCATGATGTATGTAAGTAACAAAAAAAATATTAAAAGGGTTCTTCGCCATGTCATAAGAGAGGCCGATCAAATAATATACCTGTTCTTGCTTGTAATAAATAGTATTGAGTTGAACTAAGATAAATCCCAAATTCAGTCACTCTTCAGTTAAGTTTCTCTCAAGTTAAAAAATGTTCCGTGTATACATTCAGCTCCATTATTTATATTATTCAAGGGTGGATTGAAAAGCTCGTGGCCTTATAAGGGAAACAAAAACAGATTTCAATGAAAGTATTTTTATTTTTCAACATAATCACCAGCAGTTCTTCTCTCTTGTAGCTAAAGTCATTATAGCACTTTTTAAAAGTTTTCCTCGAGACCTTCAAATAGGCATGACCGTAATTTTAATCACTTCATTAGACGAAAACTTCTGTCATCCTAGTTATTCTTTTTTTTAAATTAGGAAAGAGATGAAAATCGTACGGAGCCAAATCAGGAGAATAAGAAGGATGCGGAAATAATTCAAACCTACATTTTACGCCCAATATTTCACCTACAAAACAATGTCTACTTCAAGTTTTGCAAACAGAAGTATAAAGCTGTTTTCAAAAAAATCTTTAATTTCAAAATATATGTAGAATTTAATGTAACAATTCACTGGGCAACAATATTTAACATTTTTTGTGATTTTTCAAACAAGCGGCAGATTATTTCTATTGGATTGTTTCCGTAGATTATGAATTGATAAATAAATATGCTCAAACAGTTCGCGTTTTCGAGATAAAATAGGGTTTCAAAATACAAAAGATCTCATTTCTTAAAGTTTCGAATTCGTAATGTACGGAAAAAATCTTATAGACATTATTTTCCAATTGTTCAGTAAAGAGTTAGTGTTGGCCAGTTATAAATTGTTTTACAATCTTTCGTTCGCAATGAGCAACCAAATGGTGCCACGGCCTTATAACATTTTTTTAAAGAATAAAATTTGTTCTAATTTTTTTTCATTTTACAGAATAATTTTCAGTGTCTCCTTCATTAGAGATATTAAGATAAATCGATAGTTTGGGTGCAGGTTTTGGGCTGAAACAAATACAGGAAAGGATGTTTCACGAGGATATGTATATTCATTGTTCAGTAAAGGAAAAGAGTTATGCAAAAACTTATATCTGCCACCTGGCTGACCTACATTTTCCGTACCTACAGAGAATACAGTAGAAATGCTTATGTTTATGTTCATTAAATGTAAAAAGCGTATTTATTTTGTTTAATTTTTCAACATTTATTATTTTCATTGTTCACAGGTAGTTGTAGTTGTAGTAAAGTAATAAAATAAAGTAGCTAATTTAGTGTTTTTTGATTTTCCTCAAACACCCGCTTATCCTGATTTCGTTTCAACATTGCGACGCAATCTATCACAAGACGGTGAATCCGAACGGGTAAAAATTTTCTTGCAAACAACTTGGTAGCATACATAAACTTAATGGGCTGCGAATTGTTGTCCAAAATAAACAAATTCTTAGTTGACTCCCACCTAGACAATTTGACAGTGCAAGCACATTATAATTATGCTAGAAATTAACAATTAACAGCTTTTTGCTAAGAATGATTGTAGGAGTTTTGCTTTGAATGGATAACAATTTAGAACAGATCCTTTCAGTTTTGTTGCTCTAATTAATTTCGGTACACTGCTACACACTCACGTCTTCTCTAATTACTATATCTTTCGATGTGCGTTAACTTTTTCGACCCAGCTATTCTTAATTGCAGAACAACTGACCAAAATACACCGGGAGATTTTCAATGGTTCGGGCATCGCTGAAAGTACGACAAAATTATTAAATTATTGCCCGATGGGATTTATTTGTGGCTATTTTTAAGATTTATACACAATTTGCAATCGCACGGACGCCTCATGCGAACAGATTAATTAAATATTGTTAGCACTTAAGGGACCTGCTCTAATCGCTATAAATTGTCATCGCCAGTCGAGCGGTGAAGCAGGCCGTGTCCACCGCTTGCCGAAAAGCATAATGTTCGCTGACCAAGTTTACGACACGGCATTATTTTTATTGGAAGTATTTATATCTGGTTCTCGGGAAGGGACGGAAGCCACCCGGGTTTCTGCTTACGTCGAGGACACCTTTCACTTGTGAATAAAATGCCACGAGTGCGAAAGTGCAGAAAAAAGTTCTAACTCTAGAGTAGACAGAAAATAATTTCGGAAAAGTGCGTATCTTAAAGAGTCCTGCGCCTGGAAAAATTTTTTCGGCTTGCTTCAGGACATCCCATATCTCAACATTTTTTACTTGCGTCGCTGTACTGTTACTGGGCAGAGACATACGTTTGTTAACTTACAATTGCTCTTCCAAAGTCATCACATCATTGTACAGGTCGAAGTTTTTATTTTTCGTGATTCTTCCTATTTCAGCTCTGTACTCGTTTTTCCAGGTAAACTAGTCTCTTCAAATATGTAGCTTCAAAGAAAAAAATCCGGACGAGTTAGTCTTATGATCTCAAAATCGATCTATCGTTTCGTGGGACAGAAATTTTGTACGCATTAGTGCGATTTTTATTGCAGCTGGTAGCATTATCTTGTTTAAACTAGAGCTTTTCGATAACCATATCCAATTTTTATATACATCATTTTATCAACGATACATCATCATTTTGTATTTATAATATACAATTTGTATTTATATTATACAAGCCTGCTGCTTCTCGTAAAATCATACTAATTTCGACTGCTGATTTGTTATAAAAAAATTTTGCATCACTGTAGCATACACTAAATTGCATTTATGGAAATTTTGTTTTTTACATCAAATTTAAATATGTAATAAGTAAAGTAGGCAAATAACGTTTAAAGTAGAATAAAAGTGAATCTGATAAAAGTTTTAACAACTTTTAATGGAATACAAAATAGAATTAAGAAGAAACCAGAAACTATTTTAAAATGGCATTCTGATTCATATAAAACAAACATTGAAAATAAAGAACTTGATGAAAATATAATATATGTATGTACATACATATATGTATATACATATATGTACATATTTATAATTTGAATGTTTCCATTTACATTTACGAAGACTTGCTTTTTATAATAAAAAGATTGCTTCAAACAAATAAATTTTAAATGGTTGAAAAATACTAAAGGAAAAGTCTTCCAATTTAAGAAAATATTTTTTTTATTTCTATTTTCTACTTTCCTAATATATTCACGTTTAGAAATATGCAACCAAATTTGGCGATCGAATATGGGTTTACAGGGTTCTAGTCCAACCCCTTCATTCAGTCACAAAGATCTTTAATTTTATTAATGACGTGATGATTCTCTACTAACAAATTTGAACTTCACTGATTCTTGATAAAAAGTGTGTTCTATTTAAAATATTTTCTTCAATAAAAGAATATGTTATTTTAAGAGGACAATCAAGTCAAGTCAAAAAATAAATAAAAATGAAATTGCACAATATGTAAAGGGTTTCTTTTTATACATTTGTTTTTTTCTAGATTAATGTTTTGGAAAATTCTCGTTTTCAAATTCGGAATCTACGGAGAAATAATATAGAATTGTTCCAAATAAAAAAAAAAACTTTAAATGTGGTCCCTTGTTTTATAATATGTCTCTTCGGTAGTTGCTGATTGCTTTGGACTCTTGATGCAATCAATGTCTAAGTGATAAGATTTTCACAGAAGAGCAAAGTCTTGGCTCAAGACTTTTCCGGAATTGCCCAGGTGATATTTGTTTTGACTTGGATTGGCTCTTGTTTAGTCCCCACTCGTTTTATTCAACTCATAAATTAGAAAGATGACAACCCCACTTGTGAAAGCTTTTTGATATTTCAGAATACGCAATGGACAGACGTGTTGTCGTTATTTTTTCTTTATATTTTAATTAGCAACAGTTCTTAAGTTATTTGTTCATTCGAACGCCTCGGAAATAAATGTGCCCGCAGGAGAATTATTGCCATTTATTTTTATATATATATGAAAATTAGCAGAGTTGTTGTTTTTTTTTTTTTGGCATAGTTTGACGCTGAGTGGAATGCTTTAAGTGTCGTTTGTGACATAAATTTCTAACTCTTGGAAGATTGTGAAATATATAAATAAAGTATTCTCAACCTGCAACCCCACACGTCTTCTCACTTAAGTATACAGTGCCCTCTTTACTATTCTTCCCTCCATTATTAATTTTGCCGCATTTAATCCATTTTTAAATATATCCCCGAGCGAGTAACATTGATAGAGCACCGTAGAAGCCACTTGCAATTCCATTCTCCTCGCTGTTGCACATAAAAGCCACTTCTTCGGAAGTCTCAAAAGAAAGTGCTCGAAGCATGATTTTATCGAAAGTATTTACAGAAACCCAAAAAGAAACGTTAAAAGAATGCGAAATTGTGCAGTTTTTAAATTTCTGTTAAGGTGCTCAATGCACGGATAATGCTGTAGTAAATTCCCATCACAGCAAAAGTTTATCCAAGAGATGTTTTTGAAATTTCACAATGGATCTTAGACTAGTTCCAAGACTATTTCGAATAGACATTCTTGTGGAAAATATTAAATTGAGGTATTTGGTTGTTATCAAGTGGTATATTACTGCTATGGATGTACAAGAAGTGGGAAAGATTTTCCTTTTTAATAGAAAAATTTGAAAAATACGATTCCAAAACATTTTTCATTTTGGCTGGGAGTTCTTGAGAATTTTTTTCACATGTACATTTAAAAATGAAGAACTTAACTCTCTAATTTGTGAGCTTACCTTTTATTTTGTGAGAAGTTATACTCGTTTGAAAAAAGAAACTTAAAATTAACTAAAATTCATAGTTAATTAACTTTTTAACTATAGTACTTATATGAAAGCAAATGTAAATGGGTATACTATAAATTGGAAAAATTGCGCCCCAAATAAAAAGGCAAAAATCAAGGAGGTCAATTTAGTATGGAAAACCTCATATATTTATTTATGTGGATTTGATATTCGGAGTTATTTAAAAAAAGGTTTTAACTCATAAAATATGTACCTATTAAAGCAAAGTTAATCAAATATGTACGAGACAAAATGTCCAGGCAATTCGATTTTTGAATGGAGCAATTTATCGTTATACATATACTCGTAGCTATAAATAGTTATTAAATATCGATTTTTGGATTTTTCGTTTCTAAATATTATTTGTATTATTTGTCTTACCAATGAATAAATGCTGAAACTCGAAAAAACACACGTCGTAAGAGCTAAAACATTTCGCCGATAATCCCTCTAGTCTTAGAGAAATATTGATTGTTTTACAACTTTAAAGCGGTCTTTGTTCCCAAATATGTACTTTGTGTTTTGAAACGATTGGTTTTATTGCTTCACACCAGAGTTACTAAGTTGGCTTAGGCCAAATCTTATAATACAATTTTCACATACTTACCTCTTTTTCAATTGGCTTGAAATTTGACAGGCAACATAGGTTCCAATGACAATATAATTTAATGGTACCATTGACATCGAGCTGATCTGATGATGGATTCCAAAGGTAGGCTTTTTTACCTTTAAGCGATTATTGATTGTAGTTAAATAAAATTTTTCATAACGTTTTGTAGTACATATACTTTCTTAGAATGTAACTTTGATAGACCTTTCGTGCAGAAATTCCCTTAAACTTCTTAAGAGAAAATTCAGTCATATTTTTAGGAATTTTATTGAAAAATACTAATAGTTTATATTTACAAAGGCCTAAATGAATATTTGACTGTTTAATAAGTTTCGTTTCATTCATTGTTTGAAATTTAAAGCGGGCAGTGATATTTTGATTGGAGAAACTTACAAAATATTTTCAATTTAAGAAAATAAATCGTTAGAAAGAAATGATGACGAATCTTACCCTCAAAATTCTTTTTGTAGTTATTGCGTCAAAAAAAGTATAACTAATTTTTTTCCCAACGTTTCATGATTCAATTTCAATATATCTGAAAAACTGGGAACATCGAGAAAATTTACGGAAATTTGGTCTTGAGAAAATGTGGCCACCACCCTGTAATTTCAGTTCGATGAAACCATTAATTGATGATATTTATAAGTAGAAGCTAATGTGTTTTAATTTTTGATCCACAAAGTGAATGCAATAATATATTTGACCCACTTTAAGACAAATTTATATTTTTTATATGTATGTACATAGTTACGTAAGTCTTCGGCAGAATTTGTGTAATTAATGGGTGCAACTTGAAGAAAAACCGATCATAAATATTCTTTATTACACGCCTGATTTTGTCTTGGAAACGTCGCAACACACAAGCTATCAGAAGGTTTAACGAAGCAAATTATATCGAATTTGTTTGAATCATTTGCCTTTATGGCAGGTGAAATTGAATGAATTTAATAATTAAGAAAAGTCACGTTTGTAGGAATTACCACTTCTGCTTCTGCCTTCTTAAAATAGTCACCGTATTGTATAAAAGATAATAAGCTTCTTATTTGCCACCTCACGGTAAATTTTTCGATAAAACTTAATTGTTAAAGGTTTTATGAGTTTATGGTACTGAAATGCAAGCAATTAGGTATAATATAATTATATATAATTATAATATAATTATACCTACTGATTCTTATATATGTACCTCAATAAATAATATATAAATAAATAGAAGTTAAGGAATAATTTTGATCCTCAGTTTTTTGTAGCTACTTATTATTCTTTAAGTAAAAAATCGCCTTTTTTTGTGACCATAATCACTTTTAGCTAGATATTCTAATTTTTAGTTTAGTTTAAATTCAGCGATATTCTAAGTTTCCTTAAGGCAATTTTATGAGCAAATGTTTAAACCGGTTATTATGACCAGTGGTATCTGGTTCTAATAAATCACAAATTAATCACAAAATTACCGGCCTGTTAACAAAAATGCTTTTTTAAAGGGCTTAAAATAAAAGTTTTCGTTTTCCATCTACTTTTTGGAAAATATAAAAATGTAGGTATTTAATATTAAAAGTGATTACGATTTGTTTGGCATTCTAATCGTGGATATTCCGTCTTTTCAAAACTTCCGCATCGCATGCACGTATTGGAAGATTGGTTTTTTTTTCAAAAATTTTAATTTCTAAAAGCATACCTACATAAATATAATTTATTCGTGTACAACCAAGAGTTTTGCGAACTCAATTTATTTATGACAGCAAATTAATATTTCTTTTATAAAACATTAATCAATACGATAGAACTTGAAGCCACACGTACAAAATATTAATAGTATAAAAAGCGAGGACACATCAATTCTCAGTTTTATCTGTTCCAGTGCAATACAACAATTTATTATTAATCGCCGAGAAGCTTTGGAAATATTAATGGAAGATATTGGGATTTTTCGATTTAAGAAATTAGTGAGGACTCTAATATGTTTTCCAAGTTCCCCTTGGATGTTTAGTTTGTTGGAACAGAAGTATATGCTTAGTTGATTTGCAATCAGAGCAAAACAGTGTTGTAGAAAATATTGAAAATTGAATCGATTAAGAATTATTGTCACGTAAAATAGCCACAAAAGATCCTTTTAATCTTAAATAGTCCGAAATTGTTTACGCTGTCGAAATGAAATTTAGCGAGAAATATTCAATAAAAATTTGTTGGCACCATTTCAGAATTTCTATAGCTGGGCCGATAAAGTGAATCTATTTCTATGTACCTTTTGAAAGAAAAGTTAAATCAATACCGTGCAATTTCACCGACCGAATCTTTCTTTAATATAGCAGTTGACTCCTCCGGTGACTCCACCAGTGGCAGACATGAATGGGTATAGAAAAATGCCAGCCAAAAGGCGATATGAAGGAACTAAATTTGGAGGTAAGTAAATGAAATCTATAAAAAATCACCCTGATGGTAAAAATGGTAAAATTTTATTGTATCCAGTATCACCAAAAAAGAAATCTCGCCCGAGCAAAGAGCGAATCCCTCAACCAAAGAATACAGTGGCAATGTTAAATGAACTTCGGCACGGACTTGTCTATAAACTGGAGTCTCAAACGGGGCCCGTACATGCACCGCTCTTCACCATTTCAGTGGAGGTAAGTACTCAATTTTATATTAGTTATTTGAATTGTTACCTTCGGCCTATTGATTTCCACCACCGAGAAATCCGCGGCGGCGGCGTCTTTGACGCTAGCGCTGGCCATCGAGCCGGAGGCACTTTCTGATCTATTTCCAGCGTCTAATTTGAATAAAAACGCTTTTTGTATCGATTCACCTTTTATATAAATTTCGGGGCGGATTTCCTGCGCTCCTCCACCTTGCACTCGGCGCAGCCACACCATGCATTATGGAATTCGCAACTGATTGCTTCCGGAAATGGAACCATTTCGAAAGTTTTTGTACTCGCTGCGATTATAAACGAAGTATGCTTTAGGTCAGTCCACAGGACGATTGCTGGTGGAAGTCGTTCTCAAAGTCAATGAAAAGGACGAGATTCTGTTGCCAAAGGCGAGTTCTGGCAAACCACTGTTGTGGTTAAGGTCACATCGGCCCTTGCTTTCGAACTCTGAGTGCTCCGGACAGTGGTTACAGGGTGTTTCATTAACTTTTCCAGTTTTCAGCGGTAAATAGCTTAATATAGGACTTGGCGGCAAAAGATCGTTTTTTATTTATGAAGCGACAGTCACGAAACCACCCTACTCAATTAAGGGAATATTCAGGACGCCCAAAAATTGAAGAGGAAAATTTCAAAACTTCCTAAAGGACAATTTCGTGTTTACAGCAATTTTCGAATAAGGTGCCAAAGGAGGCGTTACTTTAAATTGAAGTTACTTTCAAGTAGCTTCCAATAAAAGTGTGTAAAATTTATGCTCAGGCACCAAAATGAATGCCTCTTGAGGAACTTTTTTTGAATGAAATAAAGCAGGGAACAGGCGTTTTTTCCACGACGAACTCTTCACTGGATTGAAACATTGACGGAAGATGGGGAACCGAAATATTAAAGATTGCATATTACATAGTCAATTTTTTTTCAAATTTCTTTTTTCATTAAATCTGCAATAAAAAACTCATTATTGGACGCTCGACAAAATCTCCTTTTTTTTCACGAAAACTCATATTCATATTCTCATTTAAAAATAATCCTTGCTGCCCGTATAATGAGGCTTTTTTTTACAACAGCAGCCTTCTAGCGATTTAGGTCAAGATAAGTATTTTCACTTTTTATAGACGTCTAATGGCTTTTCGATGAATAAATATAAATATAACAATAATAAAAGTTTCGCGCATTATTAGGATCAATAAACCACAGTATGTGGCCATTGAGCTTGGCACATGCTTGTATTATTTTTAAAAGATTTTGTTTCCTGCTTTAGTTATTTATTAAGAACATATGCAATATGTCGTTATTATTACTACTAATTCTCTCAACTTTGGTCACTTTGGTTTACGTCCGATACAAGCCAAGTTTTGTGAAAGAAGAACTTGGTTTGAGTGGTATTTGCCTACGTCTAATTATCAAACTACTAATTAACATAAAGTGTTGTTTTTCTTTTCAGACCCATCAGTGTAACATGAAAGTAATTTTTATACAGAGTTTCCCACGGGGAATTGATGAAACTAATTAGTTGTTATATTGTTACGCATACAGGTATAACAAATAGTAAAATTGGTTTTTGGCTCCTATTCAATTTTTCTATGAAAATTCCATAAAATTGGAAAACAGATATAACAAATGGAAACATTTTGATCATGGATATGACATATAAATTTCTTATGATTTTTCAGTGCACTTAAGGGGACTTAGCACCTTCAAATTTTCAAAAAATTGTTTTTTTCAAAGGTTAATTTTGAATTGAATAAAATTACATATCTTAATGAAACTATGTACATATACTTAATTCTTTTCGAACTACACGAAAATATTTTTTAAATTTTTTTTGTGGCCCACTGTCGTCTGCTACAAATTTATTAAAAAAAACATCAAAAAACCGCGGCGTGCATGATAACTGCCCTCAGAGAAGTCCGAAAAAAAAACAAAAAACGGGGTTTTAATCAGCATCAAAGCGGCCTTGGAATGAACTAAAAGAAAAAAATTTGGTTGGAAAATAACAAAATGGCGGCGTTTTTTCGAAAATCGATCTATTTTTTCCCCGAAAATCGGTTATAACTCAAAAACTTTAATGCCGATTTTTTCATCCGTAGTTCATTCTGAGCAGTAAAATGTGTAGATTAACGTGTTAACATTTCAGAACGATTGGATAAATACTTTTTTCTTAATCATGCACGCCAACTTTAAACACATTGTTTCGAGTAAATTGCGTTTTACGTTAAAATTCAATATTTTTTTGTAATAAATCTTACCGAAATGCAATTTGCGATGCCTGGACCATACAATGCACCTACCTTTTTTTGTTTTCAAAAGGTTCATTCTAACAAATTTGATCAAAAAACAAAGATGGATTTTTTGAAAATTTGAAGGTGCTAAGTCCCCTTAAGTAAAAATCAATAACCGATGAAATATTTAATTGGCATAGTGAAATTCGCTTATTTTTTTCATATGATCTTATTAAACAATTAAGCCAAAAATCTTTGGACGGTGCTTGCTGCTTTCTTCCACATTCAATCAGTTTGTGATATCGGTCTGTCTATACTCTATATCAAAACAAAATTTTGTACTGAATTGGAATTTGTTCAATAAAACTTAATCTTTGTGGAAAGTACCCACATCAAATCTCAAGTCGTTTTTGCATAAGGTTAATTAATCACATCAAAATAACAATACATACATATACAGGGGGAAAAATGTAGGCAATTTATGTTTACAATACCACACCAAACTGCGCGATGACAAACATTTTCCTATAAATATTTCATTTTATCCTGTTTGAGCTTATTACAAACAAATCGTTTAATGAATGTGAAAAGAACAACATTTATTATTTCACATGATGCGCATTTGGCATTAATATTCATTACTTAAATATCATACCAAATAATGTGATTTGCCTTTGAAATTAGGAAAGCAATGATTTTAAGATATTTATAAATATTTCCCTTTGAAACCCGAACAGTACGTGATAATAATTAACAGCCTTTGCCAGTGTTTAATTAATGAGCACGCACTGGTCTATCTAATTATATAACGAAAGGTGCAACTGAAGACGAAATATTTTCAGTAATCCGGTGTTATGAAGTCACTACTTGGGCATTGAGGAGGACATAAGCTTTGGCGTATTTATTGATTTTTTGAGCGCGTGATATTATATGTACATATGTATATAATCCTATCTTGGCACCTGACAAACTTTGAATTAAAACAGCCTGCACATTCAGGTGTTTATGTTTAGCCGCATTGGCTACGCGTATGGATTAAAATTAATATTCGGTTTTGAGCTTTCAGAGTGTTATTCAAAACATCTCATCCTTTTTACTTTTTATTTATTATTTGAAATAGGAACAATAGAATAGAAAGTAAGGTATTATAAAGAATTTATAGAGGCCAAATTCATAAAATTTTCTTATATTGCTATTTCTTATCTGCAAGCAAAAACCAAAAATTGGCTTAAGCCTCTTTCAATATATTTTGCAGAACGCAGAATTCATTTTTAATATTATATTCTACTTTACATAGGTACAAGAGATATGTAGTTTTCTTTTCATACGATTTGAAACACAATATTTTTTGTTCAGGTTAGTGGGGTAGTGATAAAAGAGGTAATTTTTCCAAATTTATTGTAAGGTTATCTACCCGCTTCAGGCGTCGTTCACGATACCAATTATTTATTTTACGCAACGCATGCGAAGTTTGGCTTATCGAAGATTGCTTTTTTATCCAACCTCACCGATATTCATTATCGTGGGTCAATTAATTTACACAAAGAATTCATCAATTATACATCTAAACTTTCCCCGTTTATTTATATAATCGTGAAAACCGGAGCCTCGGATTTCACAAAAAAATGCAAAATTTCTTGAAGAACTTATGTACAAAGGACTTTTGGATTCGTCTCCTTCAAAATTCTGATTCCGATTTGCATACACCATCCAGGCCTTTGTGCAACATCCTACATGAAAGGTGTGTAATTTCATAATTTAAATTATAATTACATCGTTAAATACATTGTTAAGCGAAATATTAATTATCTGATTTATTTTCCTCCGATTTACGCTCAAGTTTAAAGTGCAATCTTGAAAACGAATATCTGGAAATCCTAATCATCCCAATGAAAATGTTTACATATTCGATTAGACGACACGATATGGCAACACGGACTAAAATTTGGAGTATATGCGCCAAAAAGCTTTTCGCTATACAAACATGCGCACTTACATACATATGTAGCCTCTATAGGACCTTGAGGATCTCATATGCAGGTTCTAAAATGTCTGCGCATGCCTACAAAACAAAACTTAAATTCGGTTTAAGTTTCGCGCACCCTATGGCTTATTTCTTTAGCAACGCTACACGGTGAATGGCGACGTTTTATTCCCTGTAATCTGCAAAATGTTTTCAGAAGTTGGACTGCCTCAATTTTTCAGGAACCAGGAATTAATTCTGAGAAAAGGCAGGACAACATTATTAAATGGAGCATAAGTAGGATTGCATATATGTAAATATATATTTTCTACTGCGGCTACGCGGCGCGGCGATATGTAAATAAAGTTCGACCGAATTTAATTAAAAGGAAAACCCGTTATTTTATCCCCACTTTAACATTACTAGGAGCACATCTAAATATAGCATAATAACATAGTCATAGTTCATAGACCGGGGCCTGTGGGCAGAAGTTAGATTTCCTTGATCACTTTCGTGGCAGGTTCCATAGGGAGCGTTTCGATTTGGTTTTTAGTGCAGTGAGTGGCTGTTTGTTGTAAAAAATTACAAAATGACTCCTTTTTTGATGCGGTTACAGCAAAGAGAACTCTTTTTCAATGCCCAAATGCATCGATCGGAGAATTTGACAGAATGGCTTCTTCGAATTAGCAAACTTGCAGCATTATGCGAGTTTGGTGAAAAAAGTAATGAACTTTTGCGCGACAAATTCATGTTGGGCGTTACAAAGCCTGAAATTAAAGCGAAGCTGATCGGCATGGGCGAGTTGACCTTAGAGGAGATTACTTTAAAAATTATACATTTTGAAATGATAAAAGGTAGAAGGAGAATTTTCAAAGCACCACTTCCAAGAAAACGCAAACCGTCGAACGAGGTAAGAATAATTTAATTTTTATTAGGTACTGAGTTGCATTTAAAAAGTTTAATAATTTATTATCAAGTGAACCACATATTTATATATTTTATAAGACTTAATAACTGCTAAAAATGTTTAATTTTCTGATATATTTTTTTTTTTGGAACTAGCAAAGAAATTGTGGATACTTATTTGTGCTTTTGACGTTTCAAACGAGATTTTGGGAATGGGCTGAAAGCTACGATGGGGAAATTTTTCTAAATTTGAAAGTTAAATATCTCTAGAAGTGAGAGTGGTTGACAATTTCTTCTTCTTCTTTTTTTGACATATTTGTCACTAAGTTCTCTGTTAGCATAGCAATTTAACATGAATATTATGGCAAATCCTATTAATAAAAAGGACCCCGCACAGATTGTATGGAAATCCGGTTTCCGTCAAATTGGCTGATTTTTCAGTATGTTGTGTATTTTAGCTCCCCAATCAAAAGTCTCTATGGCCGCTAAGTCCTGGAAGCCCAGGATTTTGAGATACAGGGTGTAACAAAAGTTCCGAAACGATCAAATATTTCGGAAAGAACACATCGCAACGGAAAACAAAAAAATAGGGGTACAATATCTTTAAAAGAAGTATTCAATTCTACCAACCCTTACCACCACCCCCACCCCTGAGGGCGGTGGTGGGGGTAACTTTTTATTTGAACCCATTTTTTTTGCAGATTCGGATTCTTCATGAAAAAATACGTAATTTTTGTCTGAAACACTTTTTTGTATTCGGCGTAGGTGGCGCTGTATATTCGTAAAAAAGAAGAAAATCCTGATATGCTCGAATATTTCGAATGGGAAATGTCGCACCGAAAAACGAAAAAATAGGGGTCGAATATTTTTCAAAGAAGTATTCAACTGTATCAATACTCACCCCCTCACCCCCTCCACTCGCTGTGAGCGGAAGGAGAGGTGAATGTGAATGTGAGGTGAACTTTTTTCTTGAAATAAGACAACCCATATTTTTTGCCCGAATTCTAATTTTTTCGCAAACAACGCCATGTATAGCAAAAGCGGAAAAATGTTTTGGACAAAAATATCCAATTTCTTAATGTAGAAACCAAATCTGCAGAAAAAATGGGTTGAAAAAAAAAGTTACCTCCACTCCCGCCCTCAGGGGTGGGGGTGGAGGTAAGGGTTAGTAGATTTGAATAAGTATACTTCTTTTAAAAATATTGTACCCCTATTTTTTGTTTTCCGTTGCGATGTGTTCTTTCCAAAATCTTCGACCGTTTCGGAACTTTTGTTACACCCTGTATCTCAAATTCCTGGGCTTCTAGGACTTAGCGGCCATAGAGACTTTTGATTAGGGAGCTAAAATACACAACATACTGAAAAATCAGCCAATTTGACGGAAACCGGATTTCCATACAATCTGTGCGGGGTCCTTTGTCACCTTTTAAATTTAAGGTTCTTAAAGTTGAAAATTTTGCAGAATTTAAATAATATGGGAATATTAACAATTAATTATTAATAGAGACTGCAACTATTGTTATATATGCTTCAATAAATTTTTTTAATTTTACACGTCCCTGCAATTTAACTTTTTAAATTTTTAAATGTCAGTTATAATAACAAAATTTACCTATTGCAATTAAATCTATCGCAGCCTTTTTTCCTTGAGCTTCTCGAAATAATTTTCTATCTGTAATTCTTTAACTACTTTTTTGCAGTGAAAGGGTTTCTTCTTGTCAAAAAAAATGAAGTCGTAGAAGTTCAAGATTTAGCCGTTTAGCAAAAGAAGAAGAAGCATTAGCAAGCTCGAAAATTTACTAAATGGAAATGTACTAGAATTAGCCAGCATTTAGCCGGTTTGGCACACAGCCTAAATATCTATAGATAAAATGTTCAAACTTTAAAATAGAAAGCCCCTACAAATATGTGTTGCAAATTTCAAAACTTACTAACTTTATAATCCGTGGGAACTAGTTATTATCTCTAATATGATAATTTTTATATCAAAAGTTTATTATTATCTCCCATTTTAATGTTATTAATTACACTAAACGACACTGTATTTAATCAAATCTTAGGAAACAAATTGCTTCGAATGTTCTTTAATTATTAGAAAGAAAATAGCTGCTGGCTTAAAGAGGTATAAAAGCAAAAGTACAACATCCCAAAAAATTCCGGAAAGCTCCGTATCCGCATAGTATACATATGAGCAATTAATTTGTTGGGTGCTTTTGTAGCACCCAAAAGCTATTTCAGATTATACCACGAATATCTTTAATAAAATCTTTGTTCGTGCCCATGTAACCACTGCAGTCCTAACCAAGAAAAGCTCCACATTCAGAGCTAAAGCTACGGTTTCCTACGAAGCGGTACCGTCATTTAGCGGCCGTATTATTACGGTGAGTGACGTCACAAAATATTGTTCTATGGAACAGCGCGGTAATGGTTTCTAAGATAGCGGTGATACAGACCGTCACGTAAGGTAGCGCTGCCGTCACATTTGTAGCGGTAGCTGCTTACGGTGGAGAACTCTTTGCCAACGTTTTTTGAAGTCGATAGTGACCGTAGCGGTGCAGACGTATTTAATTTTTATGCATGTTTAGGAACAAATAAAAAAGGTTTGTGTTATCTTGTACAATGTTTTGCATAAAAATATATTTTCTGTAATTTATTGATATTTATAGTGCGCCAATGTGTTCGAAAAATCAAATATTATAGGCATTTTTTGTTCGACTTTTAAAAAATATTCAAATTAACTCCGAATTCTAACTTTACAACTACTGTCATCGTCATTGTGGCCGTATTTTTCTATACCGTTTTCCTTACGTCACTCACCGTAATAATACGGCCGCTATATGACGGTACCGCTTCGTAGGAAACCGTAGCTTAAGATTTAAATTCAAGATTCCTGAACAGGCTTTAATCTCTTGTCTGTAATTTAGGATTTTTTTTGTTTATTTTAACCAGAACGGGCCTCTGAATTCCTTACAAGAAATTAAATGTGGTAACATTTACAAAAGATTATTTTGGGGTGTTTGGGAATAAAAGCTTCTCAGGGTCAACATCTTACGGATGTACCACTTTATCTCGAGATTAAGATGAATCTTTCCAAGCTATTTCCATATATTATATATCTAATTAAACATAGATGCAAGTGCCGTACCACTTGGCTCATATGTGCACATTCCGGGTGGCGTCGCCTGAAAGCCTTCATCTTCACTTTGGCTTATAGGCACGGCCGGGGAAGTTGTTATTTTCAAGATAAAAATTTCATTGAAAACCGAGCTCCCGGGGGGAAAAACGTGCGAGTTTTGAAGAAATATGTTGTATACTAGATTTCAATCCTTTTCAAAGTTCTTACACTTTTCACTTCTTTAGTGCATGCTCTCAAGAAAGGAGAATGGAATAAGTTTTTCATGCTTGATGAGTGGATTTTTGTTCTTTATACCTTCCCTTACCTGAATCGATTTTTTTACAGTAGGTACATACGTATATTACAATGTAAAATAGTTTCAAGCCAACTTGGTGCGCCCTATTACTTTAGCGAGAAATGAGAAAGAATTGAATTTCAATACCGAACCAACTGCATTTCTTGGCCCGTTTCTGTGAACAGGTTAAGTAGTCTTACAGCTTGCGGCTATTTTGTCTGAATGGAGTACAAAAGATGTAGAAATATTAAAAGGATGCTATTTCAAATAATCTTACTCAAAAGGATCAGCTTAGAGCCATTTTAAATTGTCGCTATTGATTAATCCAAAAATTTTTAACCATTCGATGTTTGCTTTACATCGTAAAATATTATCTGTTTCTCATTAGAGATATGTAATTAGTTTTTGAAATATCACACTTTTTATAACCGCAGCTTGGGGATCTAAAAATGCTTACCTTTTCAATTTCAAGTTATATACATTATCAAAGAAATCAATCATGCGTTTGTCTGCCTATCCAAATGAACGTACATATGTATATGTAAGATAAGAACCTAAACATATCTCTGTTATTTTAAGAGTTTATCAATAACTATACCAAGAATTTGCCGTCAGTGCGATTTTTAAACAATAAACCCAGTTGTGAATATGATTGTTCTTGCGCTCCGTGCGTTAAATAAATATCCCCACTCCCATATTTCTCTGGTCAGTAGTCTTTTTTAATCCAAGCATAAAACGGAGGCCAGTAGTCTTCTTTTGGTTTTAAACCAATCAGTTTAAATTTCTAAGTAAAATTTCTTTAAATTACAAGATGAATTATTTTCCTCCTTACACTTTGCGGATGGTACATAGAGATTTATTCTATGCGGCTTTAAAAAATAAATTGGAAAGAGTTGTTGATTGGTGGATTCGTGTAATGGATTTGGTGGCTAATTGTGATTTTCGTGAAAATGTAGAAGAAATTATACGTGACAAGTTCATTTGTGGTATAGAACCCCAATTTATAAAATCAGAATTATTAGCTTTGGGTGAAATGTCTCTTCAGGAAACCGTTCAAGCAGCTTGTCAAATAGAAAGATGTTATTATCAGCGTAATTCAATGATTGGAAACGGAATGAAGATGAATAGAAGAAGGATGAATTATTTTCCTTCTCACAATTCTTTACGGATGATACAAAGGGACATATTCTACTCGGCTGTGAAATATAAATGTGAAAGTGTTGTTGATTGGTTAAATCGTGTGGCAGTTTTGGCGGTTGGATGTGATTTTGGATGCAATGCGGAAGAAATATTGCGAGATAAATTCATATTTGGTATAGGTTCTCATTCCATTAAGCTGGGACTACTAGCTTTTGGCGGTAAAATGTCCTTCTGGGAAACAGTTCATGTGGCTAACTGGCTAGAATATAGGGAAATGCAGGTAACAAAAAATATATCGGGTATACATATGTATATAGTACAGTAGCAAAAGGAATAATAGGTACAAGTGAAAAATAAACCCTTACAAATTTATAAGTACATATTTTAATTTTTGTTGGTATACAAGTTAGTATAACGTATAAAAATTTATTTATTTCAAATCGTTTATTGAAGGGATTTTACCAGACCACATTTTGAATTTTTAGCTTATGTTCCTATTATTTTATTTTCTGCACCACTGTATAACAAATTTATTTTTATAATACTCTTATTCAAATAATAAAATTTATTTTATTGTCCTTCTTTGCTTTGTTTCGATCTATTGGAATATCCATAAAACTGTTTGAATTTAGTAAAACATTTCCGATTCTAAAAAAATTAATGTTGCGAATAAAACAATGAACATGTGCATCGATGTATAAACTAAAATTAACGAGCAAGTGGGTCTTTTATATTGAAATACTAAGGAATGTTACATAATATATTACTTCTGCAAGCTTTGTTTAAACCACATGAGCAGAAGGAGCTCAAAGTAAAAATTCTGCAAAGACAAACAGCAAACAAGGACCGGAGATATAGAAGCAAATGCAAGGTAAAAACAGAGTTTCCGCAGTAAATGAGGAGAAAGTAACCCTCATAATGCACTTCTAGAATATGTATTAATATTGCTCAGTTGAAAATTTAAAATGAGGTAGCACTAAGTCTCCTCGCCTTGCTCAAGGCAATTGGCTTACCTACTTGTAATTAAGAGGAAGACTCATTCAAATGCTCAACGTTCTATTCAGAAACACGTTATTCTAATTATGCCAAGTCAATAGAAAACTTTTTCATTTCAGGAAAATATTTTTCTAGAGTAAATATTAATCTTTATGTAAAAACATTTTAAATATTTTCGTTCTTTTAGGTGGATGGTCAAAAATATGTTGGCCAGGGACGTAGTAAGAAAATCGCACGAATTGAAGCAGCAGCAACAGCCCTTAGGAGTTTTATACAATTTAAGGATGGAGCCGTTTTAACGCCCCTAAAGCCAACATTTAATGTTGATTTTACTAGTGATGAGCATCTCGAAAACGGTATTGATGGGAATGATAAATTAATTGAAGCCTTAGACAGATATTTAAAGCATGCTAGGCAAGCTTGTAAAAAAAGTTGGGGTTATCGCGTAGAAAGCAAGTATTTCATTTTATTTTTCATTTACCTAGTCTTACTACTTATTACTTACTTTATTTATTTATTTATCAATTCATTTGTTTGTCCAATGATATAACACCGGAGAAGAAAAGGTTTATAAAACAAAAATAATTAAAATTTAATGCCTTAATTGGTAGAAGAGTGAGTTTATTTTGTTTGAGACGAGTTGATTTTTTTTGCAGTGAGTTTTTAATCATTAGAATTCTAACATATTTTTGAAAGAATAATTTTCACAAAATCACAAAAAGGGCTGAAATTTCATGAATCTACATATTTAGCCCAAGACGAATCAAACAAACGTTCCATTCATTTCTTCATAACACTCGCCTCGTAGAATGATTTTGTTTCTTAATATTATCAAAATATCTCTCACCTAAAATGCTTTATAGTATTCACAATACACTACAGGGGAATCCCGAATTATTTATGGGTTAGCACGGTCTTAAATAGTCTATTCTCTAGACTCTATGTTTGTATTGTTTGATGTGCTGTTTAAATTATATGAGTTTGTGAGTTGATTTAGGGTTAATAATTTCAACAAGTATGTAGCTCAAAAGTATTATGCTCGTTATTATGTAGAGATCGTTCAAAAAAATTTCCACTATAAACGATGTTAAAATCCGCCACAATATGTTTTTAGGTAAACACAAAAATTACATTGAATTGTGTCGTGTGTTATTACTAGTGCCACATTTTGCAAGTGGACAAAATGACAATCAGATTGAATACATTTTGCGACCTTCCCAATTTGATATTATATTTGACCAGTTTTATCGTTAACCTTTTCATAACAGAATAAAAATGGGTCTTGGTGTTTACGCAAATACATATAGGTATATGTTGCATTTTTGTGAAGATTTATTTTTGTTCTATTAGAAATTAATCTATAAGTAGCAAAAAGTATTTTATAATTTTTAAGAAAAGAGCAGCAAAAACATTTGCGACGTCCTTTATTTTATGTTGAGTTTTTTGTTATTTACAAAGTTGGTTTCATATAAACTAAGTTATCAATTCTTAAGTTTCATATTCATGATATGCGAACATTACGGAAGTATAAAAGGAAATCAATAATAACATTTATGTTTTATCTTTCTTCTATTTACGCGAAATCTTATTAGCTGCTTTAGCATTCAAGAATAAAAACATTCACATAACTAGCGGTATGTAAGAACGTATGAAGCATTATCAAGTAAAATTTACTTACAAAACGACCATAATGAGAGTAATCAATATTTTAAATTTTAGAATTTATTTACATATAAAATAAAAACAATTTTTTTCTCAAATAAAATGTCATATCTTCATAATTTGAGGTGAATAATATACATAATCATATTTTCTCTCGAAGATAGATATGTGTATTTAACTTCCACCTTCTCACATATTTAAAGAATTGTAAACATACAGATACACAAGAACAGATTTGCTAGAACTTATAGAAAATTGTTTACGATAGGGGTAAAATTATCGGCTATTGAATTGCCAGTCTTTATAAAACGAAATGTGGTCGTGGTCGAATGTAAAAAAATCGGGGGATTTGTTTTATGGGGTAGTAGCGTAATGAATTTAAAAAGCTTTAACATAAATTTATGCATGCAGTAAACATTCCGCCATGATTTATAGAGTCAGACAAAACAAGGAAAAAAAAACATAATGCATGAGTGTAAGCTAGCTGTGAAGAAAACAAAATAATAATTTAAATAATATTGTGTTGGTAAAAAAAAATTGGTGACAATTTGTTTATTTTTTTATTTACCTAGTTATTCATATAGAAACGAAAGTAAGTAAGTAAGTAAGAAATGCGCATGCTCTTATAATTTCAATATAAGCAGGAATCTTTAAAATCTTTTAAGCGAAGAAGCAAAAATATTGTCACAAATACAATTTCAGGTATCGTATCGGATTCAAAATTGATTGATATTTAAAAAATTGGACGACATATTTTAAAACCGGCAATGTTCCATTAAAAACTAAGTCATAAAAAAGCATAGGACATAAGATTGATATTTATTTATAAAAATACCTATTGAGAAAAAGGGTTTTACAATTCTTATAACTTTATATATGTAGGGCTGAAGCAAGAGAGAGAGTTGTTTTGGAATTTCGATATATGTATGTACGAGTATTTCAAAACGTTCTTAACATGTTGGACTTAAAAAAATCGCCTCCTTAACTAAAACGGAAGGATTACGTTCAATCAATTTAGATAAAGTAGGAAGGAGATATGTTGTTTGGTTTCTTTAGAACGAGGCTAAAATTTTTAAGGTAAATGCAGCAAGTTGTTACGATATAAATAGACAAGATGGAACGAAGAGGAACATTAACGCATTTATCTTTTTTTATCTGATGCGACACGCTATATGCAAAAACCTTTAAGGCTATTTATTTTTTTGATTGAGCCCAAAATAAGTTATTTGCACAAAATAAAGACATTTGTGTCATACCTGCATGCGGCTAATGAGATCTGTCCCAATAAAGCGCAGTAAGAGGTTCATATGATTCTTTACAAATGATTTTATCATTCAATAAATGTTTTTCGCGTGTTTGCTTTCATTTAGGATATATTTATTGTTTTCACATATTGGTACTTTCCTCCCAGTGACAACTTCACATTATTTTTTGGCAGTTATGTGGCTCGAGGACATATCTTGGCTTCCTGCCATTCACCACAATTTATATCCCAATGTGATATGCAACGATTGCAGCAGCAAATGCAAATTTTGCGTAATATGGTACCTTGCGGCCGTAACATATGGCTGCATGACAGAAAAAGGAATTGGTATTTTGGAGCGAAATTAAATTTTATTAGTTTTAACAGAGTCTAAAAACCTGCTCGGGAGTCCCCTGTAGATAAACATAAAATGAGATCGTCAACACACTCGCAGTAGTAGTTCACATTATAAATGTTTTGAGCTTTTCAATTTTCGGCTGATTTCGAACGAATTTTTTCGAAGGAACTTTTGATTCCTTTAAAGCATGAAATGGGTGGGAGTTTTCGTTTTTGTTTGAATTTCCCTTTTCGTTATAATAAATTATTTTAAACATTTCTAAAAATAATTTAACTGAATGGATTCTGCGATTTTTTAAAAAAATTATATAATTAAAGAGCTCACTAGAAATCTGATGACTGCTGAGGGTCAAAAGAAGGTACCTGAGAAGGGCCCGGTTATGTTGCTGTATGAGCTGTTCAACGATGTGCATTTCGATTGCTCGGTGGTTGATGGTGTACAAAATTGTCGTTTTAAGATGACTGTTACTGTGAATAATTGCAAGTTTGAAGGAACAGGTGAGTGAATGAGAAAATCATTTTTTATTTATACTTTCTGTTCTCTGCAGTCCACTTACATATCCTTCAAAAGTACTTAAAATTCTGTCCATGTAAATGCTGCTTTGAAAACCGTTGTGTTGCGGCACGTAATACTAAAATTCTTACATTCTCCAGTGTTCGATTTTCATTGCCACAAATACATTCTTCAATCGAATATAAAAAGGTTTTTAGATGCAAATTTCAAATGCTAGAAGTGGCATAAATTACCCAAATTCTGGTTGAATTGTAAAAATTGTGCTGCTTCGCTGTCGGGCCGATAAAAAATAAGAAATTAAAAGGCTCCCTTGCTGCCAGGGTGAAAGCGCGGGGAATCAATATCTTTATTGGAAATATATCGCCACTGTGGGCCTCTTTAAAGTTTTCAACTGTTTGCAAGACCTCAATGCGTGTGCACGGCGAGTGGGAAAACTTTCCGAGTTTAATTGGATGGAGATTCCTTATAAGTTTGATTTCAAACCTTCTGTTGTGCAATGCACTTAAGAACTTTTGACGTGATATTAATCGGGCTCACTTGATGGAAGCGAGTAAAGCAAGCTAAATCAATAAAGTGCACTTTATTATTTTATATTGCATTTCGAATAGGTAGTTCATGTAGGTCTCCATGTTGAGGTTTCGTTTGTTTGGCAATGATGCGCTTGTAAGCTTATGTAATCTTACCTCTCGTTTTACTGGACAATAGATAAAGTAATTGGAAAGATTATTTGGTGCATCATAAATTTTCGGAAGCCTTGCATTACTGACATTGCATATGTGGATTTCTCTACCACCAGCTCATTCCTTTTGTCAATATTTCACCAGATTTAGCAAACGATTTTAAGCAATAATTATCTTTCGTTTGATCACGGATTATCCGGTTCGTCCAATTAAACTGAATACCCACTTAATTACTAATTGAAATAACTAAAATTGTGTGTTACGTAAGATCTCGTTATTATTATTGATTAGCGTAGTTTTGACAATAAATTTTGGAAACTATATAAAGTATTCATAGGGACGGATTCCGAGAGACAAAAATTATATAAAAACTTCAACTAAAATGATCCAAAATATTTCATTTCACCTTTCGTCCCAAAAAACTTATCCAGTACTCTCCTTTAAGAAGCATGAACCATGAATTTTTTTCCACGATGGGATTGTTCGCCCAGAAAAAAATCGACGAGTTCATTTTATTTAACAGTGATTTTCCATTAAGTTTCAAGTTTAAGATTTTTATATAGTAAATTCAGTACTCCTTATTATTTTCTGCGATGACCGTGCCATAATTTGTTGTTGACCGAGAGTATTTTACCTCTGTGCCATCGCATAATTTGGAGCTAATTCATTAAAACGCAAGGTCGGCCAATGCTTTATTGTCTGGTAATTAAATTTCATATCAAAGGTTGAAAATGAGAAGGTCGTTAAAGTAATACAAATTTATTTTTAGGATTCGCTCCATAGCAACAATTTGATTTTATTAGATTTTATAAATAATTTTTTACGTTGAACACAAAATTTTTGAGATAGAAATAGAGAAAGTTGGAAAATAGACTATCTAAGAATCTAATCTACATATGATGAAATATCTTTACTATTGTTTTGGTTGTTACTTATTTTACCTTTTGATACTTACATTGAATTGCTTGTAAGTAAAAAAGTAAAATTTTTCGTAATTTAAGTGCAAATTGCCATGTTATTGAAATAAGCCTTTACAAGGTTTATAAAAGATTTAGTTAATAATCGAAGTAAAATAATCGAGTAATATGGAACATGATTTATCATGAGTGAAGTCTAATATTGTAAAATAAATAAGATCACTGTAAAGCGTCAGAAAGTGTTGATCCTTTTGAGAGAGAGATTGAGATTGAGTATTTGCTCAGTTTTTATGCATAAGAGAAGAGACTATATCTTAAATGTAGTCATTTCTTATTTTACAGAAAAATCAAATAATCCATTTTCTTTAAAAATTAAAAACGAGGATTTGTTTCAATGAAAACCACTATTATAGTTCTATTATGATTGAATAAGATACATATTATCTTTGTTCTTAAGGTGAATAATAAAATGTTAAGTACAATTATGTTAAAATGTGTATGTCCGACGCAAGATAGATTTTTTAAAGCATATGGCATGGCGAATTTTGGGGAATGAAACAAATCCGTCCCAGCATATTTTCCTGTTTTTTTTTTTTTAAAGAAATAATAGCAATTTTATTTAACTGATTTTATCATCTGTAGGTCCTTCTAAGAAATTGGCCAAAAATGCGGCAGCCAAAGCTGCTCTGGCGTCACTGTGTAATATTTCCTACAGTCCAATGATGCATCCTCAGAAAAACGTGCCCATTCCAATAGACGATAAATCCTCTTCAATGGAACTACCCCAAATTCATGCAGACACCATTGGTAAACTAGTTTTGGAGAAGTTCATGGAAGTTATCAAGGGACAGGAGTCCTATTCCAGGCGTAAAGTACTCGCCGGCATTGTTATGACGGAGAATATGAATTTCAATGAAGCTAAAGTGAGATTTCAGAATCAATCAAATTAATAGAAAATACTTTTATATAGGAAACAATTTTCAGGTCATATCAGTATCAACTGGGACAAAGTGTGTCAGTGGAGAGCATATGAGTGTTAGTGGGGCGGTTTTAAATGATTCGCATGCCGAAATCGTTTCGAGGAGATGCCTGGTGAAATTTTTGTACTCACAAATGGATCTACACACAGATCCAGGTAAGAATTTTGTTTGCGCTGTTAAACGCTTTTACTAACCGCAGTCACTGCATGCAGTCGCTGCAAATCAGTCAATTTTTGTAAGAAATCCTCAGTCCGATCAATATCCATATAAGCTTAAGAGTGGAGTCCATTTTCACTTGTATATTAACACGGCTCCCTGTGGTGATGCTCGTATCTTTAGTCCGCACGAAAATGACAGTGGAGTGGATAAGCATCCCAACAGGTAGTTTGAACCGCTTCTGGGCGTAGAACGTTGGTAACTTGGTTTCCTTCCAGGAAAGCTAGAGGTCAATTACGGACGAAAATAGAATCAGGCGAAGGGACTATTCCGGTGAAAAGTAGTGACGGGATCCAGACATGGGATGGTGTTCTCCAAGTAAGTCATTCGAAATATTTGACTTGTGTTTTAAAATTTTATTTATTTTTCAAATATGCGTCCACTCATTGAAGGGTCAAAGGCTGTTGACTATGTCGTGCTCGGATAAAATAGCTCGTTGGAACATTTTGGGTGTACAGGGAGCACTTCTTGCTTCACTGATGGAACCTATTTACCTGCATTCAATTGTCCTAGGGAGTCTACTTCATCCAGAGCATATGTATCGAGCGGTTTGTGGACGCATTGAGAAATCCATTCAGGGTCTTCCACCACCATATCACTTGAACAAGCCCCGTTTGGCTCTTGTCACGTCTGCCGAACCACGTAATCAAGCAAAAGCACCAAATTTTGGAATTAATTGGACTATTGGTGACACCGAAATAGAGGTGGTTAACTCGTTGACTGGTAAAACCGTCAACAATCAAATTTCACGCATAACGAAGCAAAGGTTTTTCGCTAAATTTGCACATTTACTGAGGAATTTGCCTGGTATCCAGTTGCGCAGTATTAACCAAGATTATGGGGAGACGAAGAAAAGCATTAAGGATTATCAGGTAAATCAGCAGAAGTTGGAAAATAATAGCGTTTATTTTATTTTATTAAAATTACAGACCGCCAAAAGAGAGCTCTTCGACGCCTTCCGCCGGGAGGACCTTGGTAACTGGCTTAAAAAGCCGATAGAGCAGGATGAGTTTGACCTTGCCGAATGACTATTTTACGCAGATGCTCTAAGCAATAGAAGCGGAAATCTTTTGAATTTGGTCTTAGTTTATTACTCAGCGTTTATATTTTATTTAGCGGAACTATTTACTCTTGATAATGTCATTGCTCTTCTCCGATACACCAAATCCCCGTTGGCCGTGGTTGACATTAAGTCACCAACCAAAGAAATAATGCTAAGTAGTGAACGTAGACAAGCGGTAATTATCGTTGCGCGTACTCCTAGCTCTAGAATATTTCTAGAATAGAATGCAGCTGATTTGCTGGAACTAAGTAAGAAAGTATTATGGGATTTCGCCGATTCTTTCCGATCTACTCGTTTTATTCCAGTCACTTTCGTTGTAAATAGTGAGCGGTGTACATATTGTAAACGGGAAGCAGTGGGAAAGTGGGGATTAAGGCATATTTTTCAATTTATCTAGAATAGTTTTTTTTTGAATTATTATTTCAGTTTGTTGTAGATGTTTATAGCGAAATAGTGAGAATGTATCCTTTATTGTTTATGTTGGAAGTTTATTTAAGCCAGTGTGGGCCGTCTGCCATATTGTATTTATTTTTTATTTTCCACTTGCCTCCCTTTTCATATTAAATTTATTTTGTGTTATAAAGTGATTTAGTTTAAACTGCAATACGTGGTCTAGTTTGTCATGATTGAACTTTAAATAAATTCCGCTCTTTTCTACTACTTTTCAGTTGCTTTTTTTCAATACTTTTCTCCTCTAAATCCACCCAACTGTCCGTAAATTTATTTTTATTTTAGATAGTAAATGTTGATTGTTTATTGGCGCACTAGGCGTGATTTGGAGCTGCTTTTTAACTTGCATGTATAAATTCAATTAAATATTCTTAATAGATCTGATATGTTCTTAAATTTGAACACCGTGGAACGATTATTGCAAAAAATGGAATATGTCATACGGTTTTGTAATCTATGGAATCCGTGCCATAACAGGTGATGTGCTGTGGCTATTGTTTCAGTGCGTGAGGGACATCTGTTTAATGATGATTGTGATATGTAGTGAGTCAAAGTTTTCAGGAATATTGGATAGTATAAATAAGTTCTCTTGTTTCATCGAAGATTTATAAATGCTGAGTCCCCAATATTGATCAGTATAAATCTCTGATAATTTATAATGCTTAAAGACTTAAATAGTTAAGTTGATGTTATTTGCATTCAGTAGTGTCATCACGGAAATAATAATATACTAATGGCAATAAAATGCTTGTAAAATTAAATTGCATTTATCGATGTTAAAATGCTGCAATTCGATGACGCTCTCTGATCTATGGGAAACAATGGTAGATTGTCTAATACGGACGTCGGCTATGGCAGATTATGTTTCTTTAAGTACTTAATTTTTAAGGCTTTAGCCTCTGCTCTTATCTTCCTAAAAACACATTTGAACCGTGCCTTTAGAAGCAGTAGCAAGTCTAAAACCTTGATATAAATCTTATGAACTGCATCTTATCAAATTTTTTGGCTGATTTCTCTGCTAATATTAATTTTAGCTCTCGTGATCATGGTATTGAATGCAGTATAAGATTTCAATTGGAATTTTTATCTGAGTTCAGCGTTGGTCCTTTTTTAACAAATATCTTAAAACTAAAAAATCCATTTTAGTGTCAACATTTTATAATAGATAAATTTGTAGTTGTTTCAAAATTTTAAAGTTAAAATTTTTTTCCAAATTTTATTCTGATTGTATGTGGTCATATCATTTACTTAATTAAATAGGTTTAAAAGATGCATGCAAGAACCTTTGAATGGTGATTTGATTATAACAAAATATATACATATATAAGACGGCGATATTATTTTTGTTATCAAAACACAGCAATCTCCAAATTTCATGCCTTGATATTTCGAAAAACTGTATGTCAATTGTATACAAACGTGGTATACACTAGGTTTTGTTTGTAATGCCTATGCCTTAATAATTTGCAAAACTGAAGGCATTTTAATAAAACATGCATGTTAAAGTGCAACGAATGATGTATACGATAAATTTTAATATGAACTTTTTGCTGAGGAAAATTTCATGTTAGTTCTACACACAAAAAAAGAATAAGCAACCTAAAAATTCAGGTATCCGCGCAATTATGATATAGTCCAATTTGAAACCAATATCGAAAAGGTGTTGAAGTTAATTGTGCGCAACATAGCTCGTAACTTACTGAGTACCATTGTTTACTATGTTTTTAAAGTTTGTGTAGTTTGCATTTTTATTTATGTTTATTTTGTATAAATTTTACATAAGTGCTCAAAGTAATTTAATTACATATTTTAAAAAGATCCCATTTAATGTAACCCTTAAAGAGTAGCAATACATACAAATGAAAGGTAGCTACATAATGCGTCCTATAAAATATCCTACTTTAATTTCTACCAGTATGATTATTACAATATGTGTCATAGTCTATGTTTTTTGTTTTTTTGAATTCAACCTACCTTAATCATTCTTGCTATTATATTATTTTTCTTTTTAATGTGCTGAGATGCAGTCTTTGAAAAGAAGCTTTAAAGTAGCTGTAGTAAAGTAAAAGATGAAAGTCTTAAAGGAAAGCAATGTGCAATTGTGATAGAATCTAAAAGAAAAAAAAGAAGCAACAAATTAAAATGGATAAAAAGGTAGATAAAACAGTAAATCGCTCTTCTTCCGTTAAAACAAATTTATCTGCAATAACCAGTACAAATAAGAAATTAACACTGACAAAGAATAAAATTAAACGAAGAAATATTGTCCATTTTTTTTATTTTTGTGTTCTGTTCCGTATTTTTCTGGTAAATGTAGATGAAATACTGTGATACTAAGATTTACTAGTATTTCCAGCAAAGCTGTGTTAGCCCATTCTAAAAATATTCTAAATGCTCATTTTTACTCAGTAATTAACGAATACTTAATGACGAAAATTTAATTAAATTTCAAGTAAACTCATTGAAGTTTTATTCAGTAACAAAGAGATCAAATTTTAAAACCGCGGAAACTAATCTGTTCCATTAAAGAAAACAATAATTAGGTGATAACTAGTCGTTCGAAAAACTTAAACAAATCTTTGATGAAATAAATGAGAATTAAAACTTTTCTTGTCTTTTAAAATTCCCTGTCCTTATCCTTAGTTCACGTGGACATTCGGTCGACAGCGCAATCATAGCAAAGATGCAAACCAAGGCAAGGCTGAGTGATTTTTTCAATGTTGAATGGAGCTTTTATTTCACATCTCTTAAAAAGTGCTCAAACTCAATTTGAGATCAAAGAAGAGTACATAGTCAGATTTTTTATTTTAAAGGGTTATTCTGGTCATCAATAATTTTTTATAATGGTAAAATTTTATAGCAACATTGCTGAGAGTTCCTGAATTTTCGCCTTTTCCATAGAAAGCGAAAATGGGTAAGTGCGAGGAGTAAATAAAACGAAAAAAAAAATAAGGAAACCACTTTTTAGACAATTATTTAATTGAGAAAAAAATAGTTATTTTTCAAACGTTCAAACTTAAGTCATTTCTAAATCGTTTGAAATGTAAATAAATAGGATCCTAAATTATCACAGAATGTAAAGTAGTAAATTAGGATTAAGGGTCTGGTCTGCAAGCTAAAGTTATAAAGGGCGCATTAAAGCGGACTTGGGGCTTTTGTATTTATCCACAAAAGAACACTATCAAGTTTTCAATTTCGCGAAAGTTAACCAAAATTTCAAATTACAATTTGAATGTTTGGAGTATCATTAATGATTTTATTGTGAACATATTGTATACATATATGATTTATAGTAAAGCAAATAACACAAAATAATAAATGTGTATTTTATTATCTGTCTACGTGCTTGGAGCCAATTGACTAGGTCTACTATTATTGGACATTATTTAGTCTCTGACTGTTTCGCAAATTTATTTTTGCATACAGTGTTTTAATTGCTCTTTCATCACATTTATTAAATCTAAACAAAACGTGTTATGATCTTGATCGAAAGAAACACCGTTCAGTGATAACTATCTAAGCACTATTTTTTTTTCGTTTTATCTTATGGGATTATAAAGCTGACAAAATTATTAATTGAAAGGCAAGATTTGGTGCCTCTTCTGCAGTTATCAAAATTTGGATTCATTAATATTGCCGTAGATTTGGGCATATGCATAAAAACGTGAAAGAAAACCTTCGTGAACAAAATGAAAAGGAATAAGTTAACTGTTAACTAAATTAATTAAGAAAACGTTTATATTTTGAATATTCAATAATTTTTCAGTCGTGGTAGTTTTATTTTAGTACACCTCCAGTTTATACCAAATAAAAAAAGGAAAGGAGTCGACAAAACAAGTCATCTTCCACAATTCCAGCATTTCTCCGACGACTCTTTGGCCCATTAATAACCGCCGCGATAGTCATCAAAGCGTATAAATTCAAATTTACTCAGAAAATTCCGCGAATCCAAGCCTTGGAATGCCTCCTTGGTGCAGCGATCCGCTGAGGCGAAGAAGTTTGAGACGGGGAAAAAGCTGTTGACAACTTTCCTACTTTAATAATAAATAACAATAAGAAACGGCTGATCCCAGATCATAGGATAGGCTGAGCCCTCACCAAGCCCGCGCAGCGGCGGGGATGAAAAAATAAAAATCGAAAAGTGTGTCCACATGTGGATAAAATGGATAAATGGTCACTCGACTCGGGCGGGCATATTCCAGCGCTGGCGGGAAGGAATTTTTCCGAGGAAGATCACTTTTGAATGAGATACGGAGGAGATCTGGAGGCGCGATAGCGCTCGGATCGAGGAACGGGGCCCCAAGATGGAGTTCGCAGCCCCGAGATAACCATCTGAATAGTTCGAGTGCCCAAATGGCTGGTTCGAGGCCGCCGAGGAGCGATCGCCTGGCCATTTAACATATGATCGCTTGTGATCGCGCGTGAGCCTATTCCCGGACCTGAGCCTACTTCTGGACACGTCCCTCTAATTTTATTCAGAGTTGACAGAGCGTTGGTGTTCGTGTATTCCGAGATGTGCCTAATTAAGGCCATTTTCCCCTTCACGCTGTGATCCCGGTTACTGTTTGTTTTCTTGGGAAGGGCCTCCTAATTCACGATATATGGCGACGTTGATAAATGATTGATCCAGAATAAAATGTTCAATCTCACCTGGAGAGTGCTTGCTTTACTATGGTCTACATGAATTTTCCTGCAGACAATCATTTGTCTATCGACCACAGTCAGCATGGGAATTCTAAACGCTAGAACTTTTCAAAGCAATATATGTAAAATGTATATTTATGTAATTTAAGGTAAAAATATCGAAGTGGATTTACTTCTTTTCAACCTTTCCAAAAAGAAAATAATATACGAAACGAAAAAATCCTAAGTGATTTAATTTCAAGGGAATTGAAGCCGAAAAGAAAATAGGTACGCACTGAGAAAAATTTGTATGGATTTGCATTGTTCACTGGGCAACTATTTTATTAGTCTTGATGTGAATAATTTCTGCAATATAGTAAAATATTCTAGTTCTAGCGTCTCTAAGATAGGTGCGAGAATATACATAGTTTTATAATTCTGGCATCCTTAAGATAGTGCGCGAGATAATATTCCATCAATTTAAATACATACGTATATGGTTCTCCTGTGAATATAATAGTAAAAACTTTCTTTCAGTACAGCCACTTGAAGATTTGGGAAAAATTTTTGGTACGAGGAAAGAATATGTCTATTTTTTTAATTTGTTTTTATTTTTATTATGTTGTGTAATAAATGATGTTTGTGAATGAAACTATATAGTCGGCGAAGAAGCGGATTAATAAATAATAGGGTGATAGTAGATGCCCCACTTTCTTAAATTAACTAAAGTAGCCTTAACAATATCTAAAAGAAACATATTTCTACAAGAACTTTAGTCCTTATATTACTGAAAAAGAACGCCACAGCAAATAAAAATATATGTCTACAACAAAAACAAATTGTAAGGAATATATGCTCCTGTGCTTTTATTGTTGTGAGAGCAGTCATTAGAAATAAAAATCGTTATTTGATTGTGTGTATGTCTTAAAACCCAAATACAAAAATTCTTCTATGATTGTTATAAAAATCAAAAGCATGTACATATTTAATTTATTACATCTGGGAAGCAAGAAGTAGAACAAGGCCAAATTTCCAAAAACCCCAACGGATTTCAGATCACAAAAACTTAGACCTACATTGCAGGGAATATTTTAATTTTGAGAAATTGATATTTTTCAATGTCAGTGAAGTATGTACCTAATATAAAGTGTTTTCGCATTAGTTTTAGCACGCATACTCATATTCAGAACAAGAACAAGAAATTAGGATAAAATAAGTTTGGGATGAAAATTAAAATGATATGCTGTACTAGGGTACTGGAAGTATACGATACAATATTTGTTTGCGAAAAACAAAACGCAAATGTAGTTGTGCTGACTTTTATAAGATTTTAACGAACTTTTGACTTCAAGTGCGACTTTTAGCAGAAGTGCAGGGTCAAACAAGGAAATCTCCTTATATTTACATTTCAGGAAATAGCCGCGAAGATGACGAAATTCAAAAATGGTCGTTTTTATAGTCAATGTCATAATTAGTATTTTCTTTCATTATTGCAAAATAGTTAGGAAGAATATACCTCATATCATGTACCTTAATCCTCATATATGTACTTAAGTCTTTCACTGAGGGATTGTGGAAAGAAATATGGACATGTAACAAAATTGCGAAGGTTTATAAAGCATTTTATGATGGAACAAAAGCAGTTTTCCTTATGTTTAGAAAATCAAATGCTTACAAACTTTGAAAAATATAGATCCAAAATTTATCATAACACCACTAATTTTTAACGTATTGACTTCAAATTTTATAAAGATATTTTTAAAAGATATTATAATAAGTACTTTATTACAAAAATGAAATACATAGATGTTTCCAAATTACGATTAAGCAGTTAGACTTTCGTATTTAAACATTTTGTGGCAACTTATTATCACTGAAGCGTGGGAGCGTTCAGTTTAAAGACGCCTTTGGACACGGCCTTCAACTCCGCATTCCAATTTAGCGACGACCAGTCGACCACCGAACCGAGGCCGTTTGGAGAAAACTGCCCTTTTGCAAAAACTTGTCTCTGCACTACGGAGGCGATTTGTAATTCAAAAAGCAAATTTATGGTCGTGCAGCAGGTGCTTGAAATTCCGATAAGTCCCCGCGTTCAAAATGCGCCGCTGTGCTTCTAATCGGACTTGAGAGTTCGATTGCTAGAACGGCTAGGAAATGAGTTCCGAGTGCGGATTGAGTTAATGCGCGGCTTAAGTAAATCCGACTCAACAGGAGGTCCAGCCGTGGTCATGACATGTCCCCAGCGTGCGAGCAAAACAAGCCTAACTTATGTGGGACTCGCATGCATATCTAATCCGCGAATGACGACTGGAATTTGAAATTTGTTAGCCATTTGCCGTAAATCACTCGCGGTGGCAAAATGCATTTATAAGTAATGGCCCGCCGATACCCGGAGCGGTCGAAGTGCACATGTTCCAATTACCCGGGGAATGCCGTGGCATGTCTCATTCCCGGCTCTATTTGGCGCAAATTCAAATTCCGCTAAAACACGAGCCGTATAAATCATATTTTTGAAAAATTAATATTTTACCAAAATCAAGGCAATTTGCCCCCCTTTCAGGGCAATTGGTGCTATACGCCTTGTGCCTGAAGCCATGAAAAACCGGAGCTCATGCTCCTCCACTCGAAATTAATCAACAAACTCAGAACCGGCAAGGCCAATTATTTACGAGGGTAATTGAGTCATCAGCATAAATACCGATAGCAGTCATCCAGATATCCCGGCAATTAATTAGCCCCGCGTAATTCAGTTATGAGTGCCGGGCGATTCGTCAAAAAGGAGAAACAAAGTGCCCGACAAATAATTATGATGAGTGCGCGCACCCCTTCCTTCGGGGCCTCCGCGTCCTGTGGGAGCGCCCTGGAGGAGTTCCGCCGCTTAAAAATAGACCGGTGAAGTTTGCACCCTGCTCGACTAATTCCATCCCGTCCCCGAGTGGATCCCACGTGTTTCTGATAATGAAGAACTAATTAACCGCGCTCCCAGCTGGCGTTTACGTTTCAATTCATATTCCGCGGATGGCGGGCCGGGCCAGGGGCCACAAACAGAATCATAATTTCAGCTTCAAACGGACCAATTTATTATAATTAAAATGCTCGCTGCTTTTTCTTCCCGGATGGAGCTGCCGGGGATGTGGGGACGGGCTCTGATTTAGTGATCTCTTGATTTCGACGGAAGGGTTCTAGGTGATCGGGCTCCTGCTTCAAAGAGCTTCCTATGACTATTTTGGGAAAATTCCTAACACAACTTAGAATTCCTTGTCGTTCTCGTTATTTTTCGCCTATATTATAAATTTCACTGTCAATCCCAGACAAGTTTTCAATATTTTATACTGAAACACTTTTAGGATAGGTACATATACTTACACTCTGCTCAGATTTTTTTTTTAATTTAAAATTATAAACTTGAGTAAAGGTATCAGAGGCTTAGAATATTTTAACCCAATTGATTTTTAAAATTTATGAATTATGGAGCTTTAATCTGTTTGAAATCAGGGATTGTAAATGTAATATCACTCAAGAATTACTTCTGTTCGAAATCTTATCCTTTTTTCTTTGATGGTTGGGACATGAAATAAAACACGTAATCTTCAAAATGCAAAAATAACTGAAAATAAAAGATGAATAACTAGTGTAGCTTTCTGCATTACGGAATATTACGCATATGAAATAGAAAAGATGTAATAGTATTGTATTGCTAATTCATAGAAAAAATACGACGCTCTAGGTCAGGACAGTAAGCAATGTGTGACTTGCAAAAATAAATACAAAAAGATATTTTTTTTACAAAAGTTCATGAATATCGTAATAATGGCTGTTTGGCGTTTTTTTCGTTGTTCGGAGCGAAAGGAGATTTTACTTGGATTTAAAATATGTATATTGTGACTAATATAACTTAAGTTTTAAAGATAAATTTCTTTGGAAGTCTGCATTGTTACTTAGATAGAATTTTATATGCTAGGATTATACTAGATGTTTGAAACTGATTGTTGGTATTTTTCTTGCAAGGTACTAAAGTCAGTAAAGTTATTCTCGTCCATTTCAAACAGGATAGGATACTTGTCCCTCCTAATGAAATGAGTGACCTTTTCATTGACATGTTCTTTTAATTTATACCACTTAAACACTTATCATTAAAATTAGTTATTTTTAAATAAGTATCTAAAATTGTGACTGGCACATCCCTCGCACATGTCAGTCAAAAACTCTAAACAAAATCACGTGCATCAGCGTAATTCCTGCAGTTGTCTTGCCACTGCAAGGCGCGTGGTGTGAATTAAAGTGACATTTTCTCTCTTGTTTTAATTGGATAATTGGCTCAGCGTGTACGACCACTTTCTTCCCGGATATTTATAGGTTATGAGCGGCGCTACAAAATACAAAAGACCCTCGGGCGTAGCAGGCAAATTTCCACATAAAGTGGCGGAATACGTGTACGCCTGAAAAAAATTCAAATGAATCCGCTGAAGAATCTCAAAAATGAGGAAAATAATTAAAGTCAGACAGTTTAAATTAAGGATTTAAACCATCTTGATGGGAGCACTTTCATCACGACACTAAAGATTTGGCAGGCAATGAATATAATTTACGCGCACATGTTTGGTCACGCGATCTGTGATCGCGCTGTTTTCATATAAAAGACAAAAATTAAAATAATTTTGGGCGATTGTTTCAAACCGTACAGAAAAGACCATTTCCATTAAACATACATTAAAATACTAATTGAATTGATTCATTTTCAATTCAATAATGCTATTATTAGCAATTTCCACTTCAGCATTATTACGGAAGATTGTTCTTCATTTTTCAATATTCCTCAACTCAACAACGAAATCTGTAGGCAATCTCTAAAAAAGGATTGCACAAATTATTTTAGATATCTAGTGCCCGAAGGATTGATCAATCCGGAAAAACAGTTTTTCCCGCATAAAGACGTTTTAACAGCAGATTCATATGGACTACTTATAAATAACAAATCTACGTATAATATTGGAAATTTAACAACTAAACTCTTTACTTCATAATTGGTAATGCTTTTGAAATTTAAATCTTTGATTTAAAAGTTCTTGACTATCAAATTAAAATCAGCGATTTTCTATTAAGCTAAAAACTTTTAATCTCAATAAGATAAGACGCGTCTCATTCTATGGAGCCAGATTATGCTTAATTGAAAGTTATTCAACAAGAATTGATATTTTAAATTATTAAAAGACTGATATATGTAAGTATAAGTAATGCGATTAATAGTTAATTGAATTCAACAAATCGCGGCTTGGCATAAATGAGGCTCAATTCTTTCATGGATCTATTAAAAAATAGCAATAATGAAATATTTGAGAAAGTTTTAGGGGGCGCTTTGGGGACTTATCTTATCGACATGCTGCCTTTGCTGGAAAAGGTGTCCAATTTTCCATAAATGTCTTTATTAAACAAGTTTAAATTGAAAAGCAGTCATACTCTGGACAAGTTTTGACGTGGGCTCAATTTCTCTGCGAGCGTTCCGAACCCTTCTCGAGCCGGGCTCGCATCGAAAACGCAATCACAACATTATCCTTCTAATTTATGTGCCGCATGGTCGCCACATTCACCCCCGGGACGTTTCGGCTTGAAAGGAAAACACGCGCTGACATTCATTTGGCATAAATTTCGAGCAGCATCCTCCCTCGCAGACGGGCGGCGGCAACCAAATGTTTGTGCCGCGGGCGCAGTCGGTTACTTGCGGGGTGTGGGACGTGGGTGCTTTGTTTGATTTCGGCATTTTTGTCATTATGCGGCCGGGGTAGTCCCGGTTCGGGCCGCGTTGATAGCGGAATCCGTCTTTGCCGGACGCCAAAGGGGGACGGTTTAGCGCGCACCGCCAGGTGATTGGATTCGTGCTCTATCTCGCTGCGGCGCTGCATTCGCGCGGGGATTGGCGCGCGGGGCAACAGAATCAGAAATCAGAAATCGGACCGCACCAGCTCTTTTGTACCTTTCCCCCGGCGAGGAGCACTTGAATGCGGCCGCCATGCACCGCGTCGTCGTCCGTCGGTGAAATATGACCCGATGATATTACGTTTTTCTGTTACGTGCTTCGAGATAATTTGTTATTCGTCGAGATTCATCTCCCGCGCATTGTGTTCACATAATGCGGGAACTTAATACTTTTGTGGTCCATTATCCTGGCCCGATAATAAGGCCGTGGAGCGGGCGGCGCGCGGCGGCCTCTCCTGCCCCATGGGAAGCTATCAGTTGGCCCTAAGTGCCCTGGCGAACGCGGCTCATTAATTACGAGCGCGGGATCAATATGTTAAGGTAAAACGCATTCGCGCTCAGCGATAGTGACAAGCACGCCTCGGCTCCTCGGCGGCCGGGCTGAGCTGAGGTAAATTTAGACCAAGACCGCGCGGGCGGACCCTCTGAGCGCAGTTTTAATGACCCGGATTAAAGCTGGCTCTTAAGGTAATCCCCCGAAGGATTAGGACGACATTTGGCGCCCGCTGCACTGCGCAGCCCGACCAGAGGAGCACATGAGCGATGTCAAGTCGCTGCTACCGCTGTCGGCTCAGCCTGTCAACGGGCATTAACTTGCGCAGCGCTTAATTTCCCTCCTCGAGGGCTCCCGTCGTCGTAATTCAATTACGTCTTTACTTTATCCGATTAAACGGAGCAGCCAGCGCGCCCCACACAAGATTTCTAATTAACGAGCGATGGAGCGGGCGGCCAGAATTCGCCACATCCTTTCTAGACTTCTGCCCCTGGCTCCGGGGAACCGCCGGTCTTGTAGTAATCTTTGAACTGGGGCTGCCTTTGAAGCCACGTGTCTCTTCCATTTGTTCTAATTACATCTCAAATTTTGAATTCCTAAACAAATGGGCCAGCGGCGATAGTTTCACAGTCGCTGCTAGTCCTTTGCTTTTCTGGCAACCTCGCTCAGTACTTTTTATGAGTCTATTTTAATGACATAACTTTTTCCATCTCAAAATCTAACATATGGTTTTGAAGGTATATTAAGTAAAAAGTACATATGTTCTCGTTCCCAAGACTTTAATAATATTAAGTAAGAAAGTAAGTTCGTTAATTACTATTATTATTAAATTCAAAAGGATTCATCGAAAAATAAATTCACAAGGCTTAATTAAATACAAAGTAGGTATTCAAAAAGAATGCAGTTTAAAAGTGCTTTCTTTACAAAAACATTCTCTAAAGTCTAAACAATGCGAAATTGCATCTTTCATGCTCAATGGTTCATGCATAGCATATGTGCGACTGTGCTTAAAAATATGCACGAAATCATGTTTAAAGCATTTTGTTTTAACTCCAATTGAATTTCGCGTGATTGCGGGCTTAAATAAATATTAGTTTGGTCTTACCTTTTACGCTTTTCGAACAATATTTTTAGAAAGTTGTTTTCAATTATGATTAAGATCTAGTTCCATTAGATTCGGAATGTACATTCGTATGAATTTTATATCACACTAAAGTCCTGACTTGTGGTAGGTACTCAAGGCAGGAGATGTAGGGTGTTAAAAATAAAACCAAAAATTCTACTCACTTCTCTTAAAGTAACGAAAGTGAGGACATAACATATATGGTGAATTTGATCCGAAAAGGGACTTCATGTCTCATACAAATCCTCCTCATCTCATCTCATCCTTGATGCTACCCACAGATGATTCTAGGTTTAATTTAATGCCTCAGTTGATAGGATTTGAAGAAAAATATTGATTTTCTGGCAATCTAAGTGAATGTCGCAACAAATTAACCGTGGCCTTCACAAGATGTTCTTTTAAGCTTGAAGCTCTGGGGGCAATTAAAAACATTCACAATTAACGTAGAAAAATTAAAATTTTTTATTAAAAACTCAAATAGGATAACAAATCAATAAACTTTAAGTTAAACATGTTCCATTATATAAAAAATTGTCTGCCGTCTACTGCACTCAGTTGCGTTCATGCTCCGGTCCATGCCGCCCTATTGCACCATCCTTAAAAATTAATATCACCGCCATTTGCACAAGAAGGTCAGAATTAATTCCAATACGTGTCCCAAGGACGATTCATCGATTCATCAGTCGCTTCAAATTATAGTCTACAATTTTTCGAAGGCATTCGTGTTGGTGAGCATCTCCCGGGTGAGCCTCCAGACCTGCTTGGCCGCGTTCTCGAGGGCGCTGGGAGATTTGCCCTTGAACATGTCCAGGCTCGGGAGGAAGTAGTGGGGACAGCGGCGGTACTGGAGGCACGAGATCAGCTGCAGGAAGATCCCGTTGATGCGATCCGCGATGCAACACTCGTCCCACTCGAACTCCCGCGGGTGCTTCTCGCACTCGTACAGGAGGAGCGTCTTCAGGTGGTACGCCGAAATGGGGTTCCCCGGAAGGTCCAAGTGGCGGTCTCTCAGCGTTTTCAAAATACTCAGGCAGCGCCTGCGACAGCCACCTGAGTAAGAATTACTTCAAAATTAATATAATTATTATAAGTTTATTCTATTACCTTGAAGAAGGCGGTTTTCGGCTTCAATGAAGCTAAGGACCCACGCGTCGCCCTCCATGCTCGAGTTCTTCCCCTGCAGCGCGATGCTTTCCTTCGAGAGCAAGTCGAAGCCCTCGGTCTTGACCTCGGCGACGAGGCTGGGATGCGGCCAAGGAATGTTCAGCAGCGGCCAGTGAGCAGCCGAACGCGGCCAAATGCCCGAGCATTTGAACGCGGGCGTGATCTGGACCACGTACCTTTCGCGAATCCGCAGCTTGACCTCGGTGGTGTCGCCGATCATCTTGACCATGTCGCGGTAGATGCTCTTGTCGCAAGCCTGCGCTACCAGCGTCTGGAAGCGGGAGCGGATCTTCCTAGAGGAGAGGTACCCGGACGCTGTGATGAACTCGACCCAGAGGGACATGGACCGCTTCCGGCCGTCACTGAGCTTCAACACCGCGCAGCCGGGCAGCGACCCGTCGTCCACGAAGTTGAAGACCCCCATCTGGTTGAGGTAGAGGACGATTTCAAATTCGTGGGGCGAGATCACTTCCAAACCCTCAAACCTAAATGCATAGGAAAAAATGAAACAGAAGTATTTTTTTATGTAACTATACATATCTCTTTGTATTTAAAATTCGATCAATCAAAACTTTTTGAATGGGACATAAAACATATATTTCGAAAGTTTAAGTTACATCTACCTGATTGATCGATTTTAAATACATCTACCTGATCGAGAATGAAAGTCTTTTTATGAAGTTTTATTAGTTTACAAAGTTAACAATAAAATAAAATATCGCATACCTATATGTTATTGATGATTAAAAAACAGTTCTTTTTAAACAATAACTTTTATTAAAAATTTAATAAATTTAATGGGAATTTGAATGTGCACCGTTGAAAAAATACCCCAACTTCTTGAAATATTGATGGATCCGAACATTTTTAAAAGATTTTTGTAAAGTCAACTTTAAAGTGTACGAAGTATAAACATTTTTTATAAAAGTTTCTATTGAAGTTGTTTTTTTTTTTAAATATAGACCCTTCTCAAAAAGGAATGAAAAAATATTGAGCACTCTTTGAATTATCATGTAGACAGCCGTCGATGTTAGGTTTTGATACTGATAATAATTTATTGTAAAACATATTAAATATTTTTTGTTGAAAGACTAATTAAAATATGAAACTAGCTTTCCATTTTAATTTTATTAAAATGCTTTAATGTCTATTATTAAAATAAATTAGAAGTTAGGTGAGGATATTATCGGTCCTTTCCTAACAACAACTTCTGCAGAACAAAATGAAGAAAAGAATTGCAGATACGTATGTACTTATACGTATAAATACGTAAGTAAATAAGGTTTTATATACTCTTTCGTTTTCGTATAATACCTTATTAATGTGCTTTATTATGTAAGTAAATTAAACTGTTAGTTTTGATTAATTGAAATAGATTAAGTTTGATGTTTCCTCAAGGATTTTGGCGAAATGTTTCATGAACGAATTTAAAAGGTTAAAAGCGACAAATATGCAAAACTTTTTGTAGGTCGTCTGTTAACCATTAGTTAAAGACGTTTCACTGTTTTGTTGTCAATAATCAGATATAGAACAATCCTTGAAATTAATGTATTAAAAGACAATGTTTTATGAAACTTACTCATTTGTCTTGTGATTTTGAAAATGACCAACAGCTACTTATGACGACAAAGTGAAAAGACATCCAAAAGTTAGGAGACATAGTTTGAAAGTACATATTTCATAATTCTTCCTTTTAAATTATTCGAGAATGAAGCTTGAAAAAAATATAAAAAATCGGACTATCCAGCGCTACTGAGCTAATGTAGATTGTAGAAATTACACAAAATTTACATTCTACGAAAATATTTTATTAAAATTGAAAGCTCCACTTTGAGTTATGCTGCAAATATTCAAACTACTGAAAAAAAAATAGGATACTGTAAAAAATAAAAAATTCAAAACAATGACGAGAACATTAAAACAATTTCAAGCAAGGATATTTTACAGGAAGGGCACGTGTGGAACTAACTGCCTGCTTTTATGCGCGAGGGCAAGAGGAAGGGACCCCCGAACGCAAAAACTTTTGCTACGCCAATGGCCGCGCAGCTCTGGCTTGAGGGCAGGGCGAGGGCCGCTCGCGCTCGTTTCATTTACCTGCCGTTGCACTCGACGAGGCTCGAAATGAACCGCGGCTCCTGGACCTCGACCTCCTTGAGGATGTCCTGGACGATTTTGCAGATCTCCCGGATGGCGGTCGAGATCTTGAGCATCCGCGACTGGACACGCTCCGCACAGAACTTGTTCATCTGGTAGACCATCTTCGATTGGGCGGCCATCATATCCGGGGGCACCAGCATCTTGGTCCACTTGGCGGGCACCGTTAACACTTAAAGCACAGTTCTCAGTTCACACGCGCGACGATTTTCATCACAGTCGGCCGATCCGATCCGATCCTTATCTTAATCCTGCGGGATGTCTGCGAGATTATCCGCCGTCGTCCGCACGGTGCAGAATCGTGAGCAATCAAAAATCCAACTCCAGCCGATGTCTTTATCTCAACTGCATCCAGCGAGCCCACGGATTCCGACACAGGCCACTGGCGGCGCTGCTCCTCCGCGCCGCTCACCGGGCGACCGAATTGCAGCCCCACTCACACACACCCAAGGAACTGCAGCGCCAGTGGCGGCGGGGACTCCCCCCGCCGCCGACACCAGCGCACTTCCGAACCCCATTCGGCGGCAAGCACACACACTTCCACGGGGGGCGTGGCCTGCGGAGTCCCGCCCCCGACCGCTTTCGTTACCGCCGCACGGGGGCTCCTCAGCGCAATCGATGCCGTCGCGGATCGGATTAAGCGCTCCCCCGACTCGAAGCGCGATGAAAATCGATACCCGCCGCGATGGGAGGAATTTTCATCTCGGCGGCTTTTATTTTGCCCGCGCCGCGCTAATTCCGCAATTGGAGGAGCCTCCGCCAGCCGGCCGGCGGGGCCCCGCTCCCGGGGATCCATTTGCTCTTATTTATGTCCCCGCCGGATAACTGATGGGGCTGTCGGGGCCTTTGGCATGTCCTAGGCCCTGGGACTCCGTTCCCGGCCCGGGCGGAATTTACTGGGGAGGCTCACGCCATTTTTGGGAACTTTGCGTTATTTACGAGCAGATGCTGCCCTGACGACGCGATTTATTGGATTAAACCCTCGCCGGAGCGTTTATAAAGGGTTTCAAAGGGTCGCCAGCATGCAGCGCGCCTGGAAAGAAAGGGTAATTAACATATTCTTGGGAAGGACGGGAAACTGAGGATTTATCTTCCAACAAGGCCTCAGCAAACCACCAAAACCAAAAGGTCTGCTTTCATGTTCTGATACCAAAATTAGGATTTAGTCTGCAATATCTTAAGACAGGCGTGCCCTTTTCCTACATTTCTCGGTATTAATTCGATTATTTTTGTTTTAACGTATTTTACAATTATAATTAGGATTTAAAGAATAATACCACCGACACACTACACTTCATTATGAAGTAGGACGTCATTATGATACTACTTCTAATGAAGTGGTGACACACTGTTTTTTTCTTCATCAGAACTGACAGCACCATAGCTGAAAAGTTTGACAAATCGTTCCCGACTAGGTATAGTTGTCATTAGAAAATAGCGAAGTTTGTAAAAATGAAAATGCCCCAGTTTGTGATTCAGTGGTGTATTTTTCAGCAACATTGCGTACAGAAGCGTCTTTTAAAACAGCGCTTACTCAAAGAAAAGGAAAAACATATGAGAGTTGCTATATACTATAAACAAAGAATAAACTACCTTTGCGTCATGTTATTTATTTTGACTCTTATTTCGTGGGCACTCACACAAATTCCCCTTTTCGCCATTTCGCTGCTCATTTCTGTAAAAATGTGCAAATTTTTCTTTAAACCTCTCAATTGAAAAGCGTACGTTTTCCAAAAATCTATAAGGATCCTTGTGTTGTCCTTTGACCAGCAACATTTCTTAGATTTCTTCTCCTTGCTCATATTTCTAAAACGTGAAATATACATATTAATAGCCTTTTTTTTACTTGGTTTGTATACTTACGTTCCGGCAGTCAACAGAGATCAGATCAGTTGCTGTTCGAGATAAACTCCTTTCTTTTTGTTTTTTTTTTTATTGTTGAAACTAAACTCTAATCATCACAAAGAGAAGAAGGCCCGCTAAGATGATTTCACAAAATGTCAAAATATTATTGTGTAACGGCTTTCGCATATAGATGGCGCTGAAAAACTCACAATTAGATGGCTCTTTTCGTAATTTTCGAACAAATGAAGCAGCTCGGGCATCATTTTGGCTACTTCATTATGAACCAATTTTTCTACATAATGACGTCCTACTTCATAATGAAGTGTAGTGTGTCGATGGTATAAAGGGTTATGGTTATACTTAGCGTCAGTTAGGTAAACAAAATCGATATACATATGTATGTATGCACATTTTCATTTTCTTTTAAGTAGTTAAGAACATTTTCTGTAAATTCAATAAAAGTTGGCTTTAAAATTTACTTAATTTATGTCGGCTTGAAGTATATGTCAATAAGTGGAGCATTGATGTATCAAACCGAAAATTTTAAACGTGTTTTCATTTTTTTGTTATTTTAGATTTTGGCGGTGACCACTTTTTTATTCAAACTTAGCGTTGATGACTAAAAAATTAATTTATCCTAAAATCCTTTATTCACGATGTAGACTGTTTTTTATATAAACTAATTTTGTTTTTTGGAAATCTTGATTCACGATAATCCTCAGCGCAAAGCCCCTTTAAAAAAATGGTTGCAACTTGCAACATTGCCATTTGTTTTTTGTTTTACAACTTATAATTAATATTTGAAAAGATGTAGAATTATATCATAAATTAATAAAAAATAAATTAATATGGTTTCCGGAAGGATTCTAAGTGTTAGTTACCATGGCATTTTGATGATGGGAAATATTTTTAAAATAGAATAACTGTTAAATAATATCTGTATAATAAAATCAATAAATGTTTTTTTCAGAATTAACCCACTGCACGTGGATGATTAAATGTTTGTGAAAGTCTAAAATTAATAAAAGAAAAACTGATTCAAAACTTAGAATACTGAATTAGTTGATTTAGGGCTTATGTGAGTTATGAATAAAGTTAGTCAGAGGTCAGTTCTTTTCAACTGTTTATACAATGTAGATACCTTTTTAAACATATCAATTTTTAATTGTTAATATTAAGGAAAGATATCTTATAGTTATACAGACGAAAGACTACGGAGAATGAGCTCAGTATCATAGTGTTTGTTTTCATTCCAAAAATGTTGTGTCAGTTGTTATTTTACCTTTCGAAAGCTTCAAGTGTGTTAAAGATACAATTTCAAAGATTTTTCTCCCATATAATAGTTTAGCGATAAAGTTTAGCAATGACGAATAAGAAAGATTCTATTTCTTTTCTGAGATTGGCTATGTTTTCAGTTTTGAATACATACTTTTAAAGGACGAATTTACATACACGTATTTATTCTATGTACATATTTATATCTAAAAAAATTTAATAGGTATGCTAGCAGACAGATTTATTTAGATTTTATATTTATATTTTAATGAGCCAAAGGCGCCAGATTTAAATTATACCTATCTATAAGTTGAATTTAAAATACCTAAAAAATACTACCAAGTATTAAAGTGAATTTTTGAGAGGTGTTTATTAATAAAATTGTTACTGGTCGATAATTTGACTAATAATGAACATACTACTTTCCAAATTTAATTTTTTATACTATTTTTAAAAATCTTTGAAGTAATGGTACAATAATGGTACCTCTATTAAATTATATGAGTTTTAAACAGCGTTTTCCTATTATATTATTTTAAGTATAGGCACCTAATAAAGCAAAATAAATTGAAGAATAAACAAAATTGAATAGAACAGTGCAAATCTTGTCCAGTCCAGTGAGTCAGGGAATCTTGAAAATTCACTCAGAATGAAAAGATTTGGAAGTTCGATAGCACCGTCGCGACCAGTCGCCATCACCGTCATCGTCGCTCGATCCATAGGTGAAACCGTGTTCTGCCACCATAAATCCGTCGCGGGGCGAAAACAAACTCATAAATTCACGTTTTATTTTGACGACAGTCAGCCCCACAAAAATGCCCGAAATTCCGCCAAACAGCGACGGAGCAGCGCGGGAAAAGGCGGGGCGGTGCATTGCAGCGCAGCCAGGAAGAAAACACAATTCGAGCGTGCTGCGGCGGTTTTTTGCTCGTTTTCGGCCCCAACACGAAACGGAAGACCATTAGTGTTCGCCGGGCAGTAGCCCAGTGTAAAAATGGCCTTAATGGCAGGAGGACCGGTCTAGCCCGCCGTAATTTACATATAATTGAATGCCCTGCTTTTTGTATGTTAATGAGTTATAACTCCTCGGGCGACCTTCGCTCTGCGGTGCGAACGAAAGATGGCCATCGGCTGAAGTTATCTCCAGAAGATCTGAGAATCGCAGAGTCCACGACTTTATGAGCTTTAAATCTCTGCGGACAGGGAAAATTCTCGTTTCCTCCTTAAATCATTTTTGGGCTTTCTGGAAACTGTGCGTACTCATTGCTAATTTATATTTTGTTTACCACATAAAATGCGGCACCTATAAACAAAGGAAATGTGGCAATGCATTTAACATAGCGCTCAAGGTTAAAAGGTTCATCTTATAGATCTTTGTCATTTTGATGAACAAGTAAAAAAAAATATATTTTTGAGTGTCAAATAAACTAGACACATATAATAATTATAAAAATTACCATGGTATATAAATATTAAAGTTTAGTAAATGCATTATGCTGCCTTTTCTTTTAATACTTTAAGATATAACGCATTATTATTTTTTTATTACAATCTTGGTATTATTTGATGTGTATATTATTCAACAACCTGGTGACTTTGCTTTATAATTTAAATTAATAAAAAAATGAATTGCAATCAAATATATATAAAAGCTTCGACAAAACTTACAGAAATCATTTAATAAAAGTTCTAAGTTCGAAGGCTAACATTTTTTAATTCAAAATTTATCTCTTTTTCATATCATATATGTATTTACATAAACTTAAATTAAATTTAAATTTTTTGCACGGCCCTATTATTTCTGGAATGAAACGTGTTTAAAAAATTTGTTTACGTGATTTCTAAACATGAAAATCTATTATAAATTTGAAACTAATTTGAATATAGTTACTACGCAACTTTTTTGAAATTTTTTTTGAGATTCACACAAAGTGGAGAATTTTGTGTTTGGTAAAAAGCAGATATACATATACATATTAAACCTTAAATTAAAAATGAAAAGTCTTATAACGATATAAATTAATCTGTGAATAGTTTATAATTCTACAACGATACTTCCTACATCAATTTTAATGAAAAATTCAGAACTTCTTAGCATTTTGGATGTATACCTAATCATCAACTTCGAAAACCGTTATGTAAATACACGTTTATAGATAAATACAAGCATTATTTCAATATTTTATAAATAATTATACTAATTATTTTATCATGATTAGGATTGTCCTATATTTTTCTTCGTTATTTTAGAAACTAAATATTACGGCATTTATTAGGTACATTGCCCAATACATATATAAGTATAAATAAATGTTAAACAGTTTTGTATCGTATCGCATACTCAATATGCCCGCAATGTGATAAAATGATTAAACGATTTTGTTGACTGAAAATAGAAATGACAAAATATTTGCATTTAAATTTAATTTACATATGTTATCTAAAAAATTTAAATTAATATGGGGTTGCTTATTAATATTCGAAGACCTCAACAACTAAGCGCTATTCATGTTCTTAATATTTCTTTCTTCAGTTCTCTCGTATTTTTTCCGAATTAGAATTAAGTTAAACAAATTCCCGAATCTACAACTAAAATAGTTTGTTGTGACAAAGTCCCTTAGTTTCTAAAATATACGACGAATTCAGATCGCATCTGATCAAAATAGCCATAAAGTTGTGTTTACATAAAATCTCAACCCATTCGCATGTAATATAAACTTGTCTAACATAGTTAGTTTGTCTTCTGCCTTCGGCGAGCCACTTCCGCAGAATGATGGTCTCAATTTTTTGTCTCATAAACCAGGCAGTCGTAAAACAAAGCATGGCTTCTCACGGATTGCTAATTAATACAAAATGCCTTCTAGCATGTAAGATTCGCTTTTCGAATCGATTTCCTGTTTTCGTGAGACAATTTATTCGCTTCTCGTTATTTACGCGTGCTTACATTAGCGCTATGACTATGTTAAAACACTCGGAGCGGCACACCTGTCTAATATTTATCTAGAGATTCTATGCTAATTAGCGAAGGACCATACGTGGGGCAGCGCGAGTTTCCCTGCGCTATCCACTGCGGGTGAAAAATGCCTCTTGGATTTTTATGCAAATCGCCGCCGGAGCAGCCATAATTTTGTCCTCTTATTAAAACATAGTGGCCCACGGACAGCTTTTATTGTTCCACTTCATGTTCCTGCACCATAATGACACCGAATCGTGTTTCCTAATTAAAAGTTATGCGGCAACTACAACTTTAGCACAGTCCTAAATTAACCTGGACAACTTTTATGACTGCTTGTCCAGCGGACCCAGCAAAAGAGTGTCTAAGATCGCAAAATCGCGGAAGGCTTTTCTCGTTCTCATCCATATTGAAATGGGGCGCGGCGCGGAAAAAGTTGACAAATTAAAAACAAATTAAAGCAGAACATTAACGATCCGCGCAAAAAGAGTACGCAAGCAAATTGGCCCCGGAGGGCTCTGAGAAGGCAACGCATGTCCTGGTTATTAAAAGAATTCATCAAATTAAGATATTCGCGGTGGCGACTCCGTCGATGGCCGGTTCCCAGTTCCCAGCCCGTTTGCAGTCTTCATTATTTTTCCATCAAGGACTCAAAAACGGCGTCTTTGCACATAGTCGCGGCCGCGACCCAGGCCGACGCTGGCGCTCTATCTTTTTAATATTCTCCTCTGGTTAGGTGGAACACATGTCCGTCACGTCGGCGGAGCTGCTGATTTCGCAATCCGGACGCATCGGGGATGTCATAAACGGGCAAAAGTTATGAGCGGTGCAGCGGTGCACTGATGCACCTCATGTTCGCGTGCTGTTTTATGCGGCGAGCCGCGGAAAAACGAAGGCGCGTTTTCCGTCGAAGAGGTGTTCGCCGCAAAGCAGATGTTGAGCTGCATCCAGGCAGACGTCCAAGACAATGGATCCTTTGTTTTCGGCCTTTTTTTGGAGTAAAATTGCTAATAACAATTAAATTTGATTGAAATCCAAAGACAGTCCAGCTATCGTCGGCTTCTCGCTGTTTCAAGGGAATACCTTAAAAGTACCGATCGGAGGAAGCAAAAAGTTATTTTCAACGAAGGTATAACGATCGAAACTGATAAACTTATGCAGCTCACGGCTAAGAATGGCTAAGGTTCTTTTCACGTGATTTCATTTCTGTTAATCAATACATCAGTATACTACTTTATTCGGATGCCCAAAGTTTAGTTAGAGCTAGTGCTACTAGAAAACTTCTGAATTCATTACTTGAGCAAAAGAGTATCTACCTTTTTAAGTTCAAATGCACTTGAGATTTGAGAAAAAATTAAGCACTCAATTATGGTAGTATTTGATTACTTAATTAAGGAATATTCGAGTAAGAGAGTTCGAGAATTAATATTCAAATTCAGTAAATTTTGTATATTTCGTATTTTCTAAACGTTTAGTATGGCTTGAAATATGCTCCGAAAATACTTTTTAGAAAGTTTTTTAGGTACCTACTTCAGCGGGTTTACACATACCTAACTTACCTAACTATGTAACCAATGCATGTTAGAGGAGTATAGGACTCAAATACTCAAATACTTGTATATTCCAGAACTCCATGCTCGAATAATAATCCTTCATTGAGTGCTTAAAAAAATTTTAACGTGGAAACTCAAGACTTCTTTATACCTATTCACACTCGGTCCAAGCCTTTACGAATACTTCGGTACTGTAACTATTCAAATATGTACTAAATTATCAGTCATTTTTAGAGCTCTAGCATCAGCTATATGTAATATGTAGTTAAACTGCTTGGACCTGTTGCATATGGAAAGGAAAACTTTTCTTAAGACAAAATACAACGTCTTCTAAAATTCAGAAGCTCTAAACAATTCAAAATAATTCAGACTCCGAAATTCTGGGCGTTTTTAGAAATTCATGGCTTGCCTTTCGTCAAACTTGCAGTCGGATTATTTTCACGCAAGTCAACTGCGCAACTGCGTGGTTAGTTTGCATTTGTGAACATGCAGGTTGAATTATTGAACACTATGCAAAAGCAAGTTTTACGCAACTAACTTTTTTTGAAGCTAGCGAAAAAACCAAATTTATATTGAATTATAATCTATAACATCAATTTTTTTGTAGACTTCAAACATCTTGAAAAGTCTATATTTATTTACAAATACATAAATATCAATCAAGTCAATCAATTAATTTTAATCTAAAATTAAAACGAGTAGGTACACTGAAACGACTAGTGAGATTTGTGATCTTATTTTAAAAATGAATAATAATAAATAATCGTAGCATTTCCTCGACTTGTTTGAAGTAAAAATTTACGTAAATGTGAATTTATAATTTATTTCGATTAAATTACTTACCTAATATTTTGATTTTCCATTTTCGTAATTGATTTGAAAATTTTAGTAGAATTTTTTTCATCACCTATCGTTCGCTATTTGGATTAAAAACCCGGGGTTATTTCGTTATTATTTCATTTCGATTTTTAAATTAGGCGAAGAGAAAAAATGCAAATATATATGTATGTACCTCAAAAGTTGGGAATCAGATGATTTTTAGTGGTAAAATGTATTTATTTGAAAAAGAAAATTGATTTAGGAAAATTACCTTTTTTGAATATGTTATACATTTATATAAATATGTATGTATGTATATAAATGTAATAACCTGTACATTTTGAATCCTAATGATAATGGGATTGTAATCAGGTAGGTTTTTTTTTTAAAGAAATTAAATCAAATTCTTCTTTCATTAAAAATAAAATATCATCTTTTCGTATTTGTCCGAGAATATTAAATATTCAAAAAATTCTAAAAGAAGATAATAACTCAATTAATTACCTGATAAAAACCGGGCTTCATATAACTGATGAAAAAAGATACGTTTACTCTGCTACTACCTTACCTGCTATGAGCCATTAAACTTTTATAATTTTAAAAAGTCTGAAAAAATAATCCTCTCCGAAATGACCTTAACGTCGCTCACTAACAGATCCCCGCACCCCGCAGTAAAAGCCGTCAGGATCAATAATAGCGCGATATTTATTTACAAAAACAAACAAGATTTACAAAAATGCTGGAAACATTTATCGGGAGAGGAAATTAAAATCAACCTAGCGATAAATTAATTGCTCGCCTAATAACATTAGTTGAATTGCTAATTAAAGCTAATTTATTACAAAAAAAGTGACAAGATATAATACACTTTCTAATGCTAGCGAGAATACCCTACGAATACTAATTGATTCACTGGAATTGATTTTGTGGCTATATCTCGTCTTCATGGCACACCCAGCACCTGTGTGCGGCTGGAGATACCTGAAATTGAATTTAATTAACTTAATTTTGCTGCTTCGTGCCATTTGTCATTTCTCTGTCGACCTCGCTCGGTTGCCTAGTCAATTTCGCGTTCTCTTATCCTTTTATTTATGATACTAATCACAGAGCAGGAATATCGCTTACGAACTAAGTTAAGAAACTATTTACATTTAATCAGTAACATTATGAGTATTTTTTAGCTTTAGGGGAGTAGACAAGTCGTTTGTTTGACTTTTAACACAGTAACTGTGTGCTTCATCAATGGCGCTTTTCATTTTCGCCTTTGTATATTAAAGACGAGAACTTATTGAAAACGATTGAATATGAATGGCGCTGCGGGGAACGTCAAAACATGCATAAATCACTTCGGAGGCACGACTTTATCATAAAACTATAAACATTTTATTCGCGATCAGCCAACTTTGAACTTTTGTAAAACAACAGTCCGGATTTTGACTTAAAAAAAGAAAAGGTTAAGTCTTAGGTTTTGACTAGGTTGTAATATTTTTGCTTTATTGTGTCTCGACACATTTTATTGCCAAATTAAAATTTAATTTTCAATCAATTTATCACACAACAAAAGTTATATCAGTAAATAAAACCATTTGGCGCATTCATGAAATTCAAAATATAACAAAGAAAGAAATAAAGTGGCAATTTACATTATAGTCCAGGATTAATAGACATTCAACATGGAAATATAATTTGTAAAAGGCATACGCATTGGTAATGGGATTCTAAATAATATGCGAGAGTTCTTTATCGATTCGATGCTTCCGTTGCAAAGTCAAAGATGACTATATGCAAGTGCTATTTAACAAATATTTCGAAAATTCTTCAACAAAAATATTTATTGCAAAATTTGTTGTTGAAACAATTTACTAAAAAGTTCTTTAATGGTATAGTAATCGTTTACGAGATTTATCAGGGTTATTTTAAATTTAGATATAGTTTTTCTTTTCTTATCACTCCAAAATTGTCTAATTACATTCGAAGCTTCATTATCATAGAATCGATGCCAAATTTAATTTCAAAGTATATTTCTTCTAACATAGAATTACTTTTTATAAAGAAATGTGGCAAGAGACAAAACTTTCAAATAATACTAAAATTCAATTAATCCCTAATCCTTTGTAAATTGTAAATTTCAGTCTATAGGTTGCAAGTATAATATTTATTATTATATACTGGGGCAAGAACAGGAACTATGCGTAGGAGTTGTTCTTCCATTCGTTATTGTTATGACCATTATAATATTTGCTTGCTTTAGGCATTTAAATAAATTTATTCAACATATAAAATTGGTCGTAATGCTACTGCTACTGCACATGGAACTATTAAATTCATGCAACGAATGACCCATACATATTCAGAGTGAAATGTTATGTTGGAAATTTTATGTATTTTTTAATTACAGCTTGAGTTTACCCCAGTTTTATTGCATTTTAAGACCGAATTTACAAGAGCTATTAACATTTTAATTATGCATAAATACTTCATAGCCAATTAGCATACTTCGCTCAACCAGAAGCCTGCGGTACTACGCCCCGCCCTAAATGACGCTCAAACTTTTATTTTAATTTTTCCGATTCCTTTAAAGTTAAAGCAATGGTTGTGATAAAATGGTTGTACACTGCGTTTGCATTAATTAGAATAATCGAAGCCAGTAAACGAGATGAGATGAGACGAGCAGACATCAGCATCGTCTGAGTTTGTATAAAATTTAACGAGCTTTTTGAAAAGCGAAAAAATTAATCGCCGAGCGTTTGATTATTTTCAAATAGAAGAAGGTGTACAAAATGCATAAAACCACTTCGGGTGCATTTCACGGTGTTAATAATTAGGAAAGAAGCGGGAGACGCAAAAAGAATTTGTTTCAGTTGCAGAATGTCGTTTTAATTAAATTTGTTAACATATCGATAAAAAACGATTAAGTTGTCGCATTTATTTTGAAATATTACACGTAAACAAGATACACATTTAGAAATAACTACCTTTATTTCGTAGTAACACTGGTTTAAAACGTTTAAATAGTTATATTCTTTCATATCTGCCGCAAATTTGAAGCAAAATGCAGTATTTTAAGGGACGTTATGGGTGTCAAAAGATTAAAAATTAATTTGGTTTACTCTAGATTAGGAACAAGGCAATATTTGCTTTATTATATCAGAACGAAAGTTTATTAAATTATCTTATTTGGATATTTATCAAAATGGGTATTTCAGAGTAATATTGCGTAGGTTTTAAACCTAAAGGAACCTTGCATTTATGATGTTAAAAGGACATAATAACACTGATCAACAACAACAACATAAAAAACGTCGTTGTTTTGATTCTAATATTACTTATAGGAAAATTTTCAGGATACATATTTTGGAATTCATGGCAGCTTTTATTTTTCTTGAAAATTGTGCAATTGCTCTGAAAAGAGGTTGGCATCAATGTTATGGAAGAAGAAATAAGCTAACAACTCCCTTATTTCTGTTAAAAACCAGACCAGCCATAGAATTTCTAGCAACTCTTCAGCGCTGTTGCAGTTCAACGGACACCAATTAGCTGCGTAATTTACGACGGAGCTGAAAGGCTGCTATACTTGTCGCCATAAAAGGATCCGCAAAGTGCCACCAAGTGAAGTCATTATTGGCTGATTCGTTGTCTCTCAAATTAAAAAGTTTACGGCGCTCGCCGAGTCGTCCGCGGCGGTAACAAGCCCGAGATGACGCACCGCGGTGGCAACTAGTCGAACTCGAAAAGTCGCATCGAGTCGGCGGGCATTGCGCGAATGGGCTGACTACTCTCGGCCCGATAAAAACTGGATTCCCGGGATAAACCAATTAATAATAATCTCACGAGATCTTGTACATCGAGACGAACACATGTCATGCGTCTTGTCTGCAGTTTTTCAAACTTATTGAGGTAAATTGCACTTTTGTGGTCGCGAATATCGCTAACCGCCCAAGGATCATGGCTGACAATTTGTGGAAATATCTCGAGTTAATTGGAAGGATGGGGATGATCAAAATTAAGTGCTATTGGCCCTGGAACGCAGTCGTAAGAAATCGACTTTAATTCCTATTGAAACTTGCCGACGTTTTTATTTAAAAGCATGACAGATCAACAGTCTTCAGTAAATCAAATAAATTTGCTCGACAAAGCAATCTTTATGACTACCGATACGTTGGACTATGACAACGCTTTTCATTCTACGAAGGAACGAATTTTAATTTTAATCTAAGTTTAAAATACAACCGCAAACTCAGTATTCTTAATCAATCTCAGATCAAATCGAAGTATAATTTAATAATCAAGAATCCAATGGAATTTATACTTGTCGGAAATTCCAATATAAGCAAGAGGGTGTTGAACTTCTTCAGACATTTTTTTTTTCTTAATCGCATTTCTAATTATGCTATTTATTAACATAAATAGTTGAATAAGATACGTCATTTCTTTGGAATAGATATTATTTATTCATTTATTTAATGTTTAAGCAATGTCCAATCAATTCAATTCTGAAAAGTATTTATTTGTACTGACCTGGGTGGTTAGAAGATTATTCACTTTTAACATAATCAGTATGTTTTCAATCCCCAGTTTTTGTTATCCAAAACAGAAGAAAACAAACCTTTGTTTTACCTTTACCTATTCTAATAAGTTAACACTTTTTTTATTAAGCCCTAGCTTTACGATCATAAAGGAGTGAGAATATAGCTCAATATTTGTGTAGATATACCCAAGAGGAGGATGAAAGGTTCTTTTATAGGGAAGGATATTTCTCCCTTTATCTCCTTTAATATTGAATTTAAACTCTAGCTTTGTAAACCTGTAGCTTCAATTAAAGGGATTTAAGTAAATCTCAATATGTATGAAATATTTGGAGCTCCTACGTATATTCCAATATATCAATATCAATATCAATATCATTAGACAGACAGGTTTAATTTTATTCTTTAAGTAGAAAATTTCGTTTACAACTCGATCCAATCCCGCAGCACTTTTGCAAGTACTGATTGTAAATCATCTTATACCAATTTCACGCACTACTGCTTCATTATTACACTGTTAAGTCTAAATAATTTAATGATCATAAGTGGCAAATTTTGCTTGGTAACATAAATTATAAATCAACGTGTCCATTTTAACATGACATGTTCGGTTGTAGATTCTATTCTAGCTAGGACGTATCACAAATATAGATAACTAGGCAAAAAACGATTACATCTTTAATTCAGATCAAAGTAAATTCATATATCGCTCTATGATTATACATTTGGAATTTTAAAAGTGCACAGAAGTCTAGACTCAATTGACTCCAGAGTAACACAGAGAGAAAAAATATAGTAAAATTCTCTAAGAAAGCTTGTTTAGAATATTTTGTATTGAGGGTAGGTAAAAATAGTCCTTGTATATTTGGGATACGTAGCCCGTAAATTCACCAAATTACACTTTAATTCTTTGGACATATGCTGTTATTTATATATCTATAATAATTAAATAAAAAATGACTGTATCTATACATACAATTCCCTGGAGATTTTAGATTTTTTACCGAAGTTTTTAGTTGATTTTTCGAAATATTTTTCTGCAAACTTTTTCTAATTTTTTTTGGGTGTTTTGCCTAAAAATCTGAAAGCCCAGAATATGCGCTTTTTAATTCCATATTTGAAGTATAATGAAAAATCACGATTCTTAAAATCTTTTTGCGTGGTTTCAGTGTTGTAAAATCGACATACATATTTGAGGTGGTCTGCATGTAGCTATGACTTTAACGGCATAGTTGAGCAAGACATAATTTTTAAATTTAGTCAGTGCCTCAGAGGATTTTCAAGGGGATTTGATATACATAGAAGTGGCACTTAGTACTTAATTGTTTATTTTCTTTGATTGCGTATAAATTAATTTTTCTGCCTTTCGCATCATATAGATTTTTTTTTTAAATTAAGGTCTTAAAAAAAAATATGCGTGCATTTATAATTGGCGCATTCGTTTTATTTTTGGTTTGAATCCTTATCAGAATACATAAAAATATATGTTCAAAATGCGTGTAAATGAATCACGAGTTACGGAAATTTGATTTTAATTATTGCCATATTTTAGAAACACCGAAAGGTGTGAGGCGGATCGCTGTGTAGAACGACGGAGTTCACACTTCATTTGGCTTAGATCCTCAAATAGGGAGCATTGCATAAATTATGATCCTCGCGAGGATAGCACACCTGTCCAGGTCAAGCTGGAAGTGTTGACTGTGCCACCGATAACATTGTTCGGTAATTGCACAGTGCGAAGATTTAAAGCACCTGAAGCCCGCGAGAGCGGCTCCTCCCCGCGATGCTCGATGCCGCGGCCGCGAATGCAGGAATATGGAAATTAATCTGCGGCCAAATTGCCATCCCGAGCTCTATCCCAACAGCGCGCAATTCCCGTTGATTAATAACCCGAGGAGAGCTCCGCGCTGAACGTGTGTGGGCCCGGGCGAGGTGCAATTATCCGCTGTTATCTCGTCATCGCGGGGACTGATTACAGTGTTTTGGCCAAAAAAGCAAATATTAATTTAACAAAAGCGAAATAATGTCCCAAACGGGACGAGAGTGAATTTATTGACTCGGTTTAATGAAATCGTACTCCGCCTCGCCCGCGATCGGAGCCGGCCCACGATCGCGGCCAGATCGCGCGATCCGCATTCAAAGCACGCAGGTTTGATTGATATTCGTGCGGTAGCTGCACAAAGCGCTAGCGGGCCACGGCGGGGCCCGGCGACTCCGTCATCGGAGCCCCATTGTCATTCTAGCGATGCCCGAATAGTTTGTTTTTGTGATAAATTGATTGTCGCTGGCATTTTATTGCTAATGTTAATGACGCGGCCGAACGGGCTGCCTCTGGCTGTTGTCTTACGCGGCTCGATTTGAATTTTTAATAAATTTATGTGAGAGAATCGGCCGGCATCGTAGGAGGAAGTTTTATGGCTGATCGCGCAGGCCTTCCTCGTCCGATGCCGCGGTCGGTCGGGGACTGATAATGCGCCCATTTCGACGCAAGGAATGATGCGTGTTTTGACGCTTCAAGCGCTTTTCAATTAGCGATTAAGAGAAGTTCGGGAGGGCGTCTTCTGTTTTGCTTAGCATAAATGAATCCTAATGGACCACTCCGGCCCGAACGCTCAAAAGATTTAACGAAACAAATAAATAGTGTAGGACTAATCGGTAGACGCACTGACCACTCGGCGGGCTCCCGCGGGCGCCATTACAACTCCTCCAGGCACCGGGCGTTCGTCAGCATGATCCTGGTCAGCCTCCAGACCTGCTTGGCCGCGTTCTCCAGCGCGCCCGGCGACTTCCCCTTGAAGAGGTCCATGTTCGGCAAGAAGTAGTGCGGACACCGCCGGCACTGGAGGCACGAGATCAGCTGCAGGAAGATCCCGTTGATCCGGTCCGCGATGCAGTTCTCCTCCCACTCCATCTCGCGCGGGTGCTTCTCGCACTCGTAGAGCAGCAGCGTCTTCAGGTGGTACGAGGTGACGGGGTTCCCCGGCAGGTCGAGGTGGCGGTCGCGCAGCGTCTTCAAAATGCTGAGACATCGCCGTCGGCTGGCACCTGCGGAAATTTAATTGGCGGGTTAATTCCTGCTCTTCAAACACTGCCCAAAAGTAGCCCTTCAAGAAAATGGGGGTCGTCTCAAAGATAGAAGTTAAGTTAAAGGTACACTAACGTGCAAATCATTAGCACCATTCGACTGATTTCAATGCAGCCATTATTGATTTCAAACTATATATAATGATAAGGTAACACACTTTACGACTTTATTAATTTGCCAATTACATATATGTAGAGACAACATAATCAAAATATGTAATTCGTTCCTTTATTTACAAGTTATAAACAAAATTGCTCTAAAAGAAACTCCTTTAACAACCCATGTATAGTGTCTCTTATTTTCGATCACTCCAGAATAGTGTTCGTACCTATAGATAAAATTGTATATAGAAAAAATGAATCAAAAAAATATAAAACCTAAGCCCATTTGTTGTACTTTAATAAAAATACAATTTCACGAGTCTGCAATATTTTTCTTTTCAAAATCTAGAAATCAAAGTGAAATTTTAAAATGTAAATACCTACATATCTGTAAGCACCTACCTAACTCAACACGAGTGCGGAAAATAAGGATAATTTTAGTTTCCTTCGATTTGTTTTTCATAAGATAAATACGTATTCATAAGTTATTGATAATTCGGAAAAAAATATCTATATTTAATTCGTTAATTTCAAAGACCTTTTAATAAATAGTATTTTAGAATAAAAAATTAGAAATGTTTGATTTAAGCCATATACTATACACATTGAATAATTTGGATTTTCATATAGAGACCCGGTGAAATTATTGAGAAAATTACAATTAGGTTTCATGTTCACCATGTTTAATTCAAGCCAATAGAATAAATGTTGAAAAATTGGTTTTCAAACCTCGTATCCAAAAATGATTTTCACTCTCAATTACACTAAGAAATTCACTTCTTAATGCATTAGACTTGTTGCAACAATAGCAAAACATACATAAAATAATCATAACAATTGATTGAGCAGCAATTTCAAAAGGATCAATGTTATTGAAGTTATTTGATTGTGCCGATCTAGGTTTATACAAATGTTTATTATAAACTAAACTATAACTTCTTTTGTCTTAAAACCATGCACTATACATTCATACATATATAATAATAATGTACTTCATGTTCTGAGTTCAGCAGAGGAGCTTCGCAAAATGCGGCGTTAAAATACACTGTTAAAAAGAAAAGGTTTAGGCGAAATTGCATTTTTGTGTGATTTAATGATAAAAAAAGGAACCTTTTTTGTAGTAGGTAAGCAGAAGATGAATATACTAAGTCGAAATGTATTTTATGCACGGAGTGTAAAAGTTAAATGTTTTTTAAATTATTTTTATGGTTATTGCTTCTGTACTTATTTAGTTTTTATAAGTGAACCGTTTATTTTGAATAAATATATTCAACAATAGTATCCCAGTTTTAAAATAAACGGCTCAACAATGTTCTTTTATTTGATTTTTGGCGAAAAGTTCCACCCGGTTTTGCACAAATTTGGGAGAAAATAAGTATCAGAATGGACAATACCAGCGATGTCCTCCTTTCTATTCTTGTCGTCTATAAATGTTTACTTTTATTTGATTTTGGCGAAGCTTGGCAAAAAATCATCACTGCATTCTCGGAACAAATTAAAGGAATAAGCGATATGTGGCTTGAATTAAACACATATTTTGTCAAAACAAAAGAATAATAAAAAAGCAAACCAAAGTACATATTAAAGTTTTTAAAGACACAATAAAATGAGAGCGACAAAGCATTGCACGTGCCACATGAACTGAACAATTTAGTTTTAGAATAAACTTAATGTCTTTTCCGACTGCCTCTTGGAATCTTGCCAGATAATGAAATGAAAAGTTGCTCGTGTTTATTTCATCTCCAAAATACAATTTTTAGCGTTTTAGCAAGAGGTTAGAGCTTAACTAGAATTACAATCGAAAGGCTTGCTAAATTATGCTTAGTTTTTCTAAAATTCGGCTTTTTTAATTTGTTCCTTACACTGAAGTTCAGTGAGGACTAAAATTGTAACAGATGTGGTTAGATAAAGTGCCTTTATATTTAAACAACAAATAAACTTTTGTTTTATTTTGTTCAGTTACACATTTTATTATGTTTCTAGAAATAAATTTGTGATCAATCCAATATTGTTTGACTTCTTCTAATTTTGGTAACCCTGAGGGAATTTCGTGCTATAAATTCTCCACAATACACTTCCTCTGTCGGTTCCCATAGCTCATTTATACCCATTATAATTAGCCAGCTTTTTTTTTATAGAAGTCCACAAATTTTTTTATAGAATTTATACCTTGACTATTTATACCTCTGCCAAATGTTAAAAATCCACCCAAAGGAAGCAGACGAAATTTGTAGGGCTTATTTTAGGTTTTGTTTCGTTTTCAATTTCAATTAAAAGCTAATTCGTCAGCCGATCGTTGCCAAATTGTGATCATTAAATAAAAGCTGATCGAATTTTAAAATCTTGGTATACAGTTTCAATTTTATAGGTTTCATATTTGCCATGAATGTGTCTGGCCTCTTTGTTTTAAGTTTACTTTATTTTCTTTGAATTAAATCGCACTAATTTTAAAGTTGGACATGTATATTAAGTCCCCGAAAACATATTTAAATGCATTATTTTACATTTTTAATGTAAAATGATATATGTATGTATATATTTTAGCTTAAAGAGATTGTCGTGTCTACTTGCATTTAAAATGTTGGTGCCTTTGATGGCAAATCGTATCAAAACACATTTAAAATTATATTAAATTTTCGATTTTACGTTGTTTTTTCGTTATAAAACTTTTTTTTGTCGCTTCAGAAAATTTTGTGGGAAAGGCCGGTGTGAAAAGAACACAGCTAATAACTTAGATTAAATTGACAGACCGCAAATTAAATTATATATTTGATAGAACTGAAACAGTAGGAAAAGCATTTACCAAATTAGTTGGTTTTCCAACTGTTCTAATTTTAACAACTAATTCAATTATTTGGCTTAAAATCAACGAAAATAGTAATTGATTTTGATGATTAAAAATAATTACATTTTACCGTCGCAATTTTCAGCATGTTTTGAAAATTGTATAAAACTATAAGAAAGGTGTTTCAGTTTTATCCATAGTTAATCGAAGGTTTTCTTTAAAATTCTTTAGTTTCAAGAATGTTGGATATTTTGCTTTAAAAAATGAAAATACCCTTACCTTAAAGACTTTCCTCAATTAACACGAAAATGTGGGAGTGCGTGGAAAATCGCGGCAGAAAAAATATATAACTTTTCGTATTTTTAATGTTTAATATCTCGGGAAGTATCGGAATCGAATATTTTTTGATTGCATATTCGTCACTTTTGATCATGAATATTATTACAACGTTTTATTAAAATAAGAGAGGAGACGAGAAATTCAATTTATGACCTAAAAGTTTCATTTTTTGAAACCTAGAACGATCAACATAGTATTTTTTACATATTTGTTTCTTGTGCCCCAAATCAATGTCTTTACAACGTTTCATAAAAACCGGTGAGGAGACTTCAAATTGAAAAGAGTGAAATTTGTTAGTGAACATTTTATTTTGTTGGTTGTTCATTGAATTTTCCCACTTGCTCATCTCAATGTTCAGTGAATTTGATATTAAACCAGGTTTATTATAAATGCAGTTCTTCGAAAAAACTATGATCATAATTTTGTGTGTTTTAACGCGTGTGTTGTGTTTACGCGTGTTGCATTGCATTTAAATGTTTTTTACTGTACCTACCTACATTTTTACTAATTCTGTAGCTATAACTATCCATTCTTGCTAGTTTTGGAACTAAAAAGTATATCCCATTACCTTAAAACATTCTGATTTAGATTTACAAATTCTTATTTTGTTTTAAGTGTTCAGAACGTTCGGCTAGTTTGAGGAAACATTTCAGTGGATCAAAAAACCTCCTTTTATAAACGGATGTTAAATAGAAGGTGAAAAGGTCCTAAAATATCGCTCAACGATTATTTGTAATACATATTATCGCTTTTTGTACTGAGAGTTTAATTTAGGATCTTTTCATGAGGGGAGCAGAGTTAGTTGCAAAGCTGTGACTATTTGAAAGAGCCGTCGGGTTTTTGGCTCACCTTGCAGCAGTCGGTTTTCAGCGTCCGTGAAGCTGAGCACCCAGGCGTCGCCCTCCATCGCGGAGTTCTTCCCTTGCAGCGCGATGCATTCCTTCGAGAGCATGTCGAAGCCCTCGGTCTTGACCTCGGCGACGATGTTCGGGTGCGGCCAGGGGATGCCCGGGAGCGGCCAGTGGGAGGCCGACCGGGGCCACAGCCCGGCGCACTTGAAAGCGGGCGTGATTTGGACGATGATCCGCTCGCGTATCCTGAGTTTCACCTCGGTCGTGTCGGCGATCATTTTCACAATATCGCGATACGCGCACTTGTCACACGCCTGGGCGACGAGCGTCTGGAATCGCGACCGGATCTTCCGCGCCGAGAGGTACCCTGACGCGGTGATGAACTCGACCCAGAGGGACATGGACCGCTTCCGGCCGTCGCTGAGCTTCAACACCGCGCACCCGGGGAGCGTTCCGTCGTCGACGAAGTTGAGGACGCCCATCTGGTTGAGGTAGATGATGATCTCGAATTCGGTAGGCGAGATCACTTCCAAACCCTCGTATCGGCCGTTGTAGTCGTTCAGGGAGGAAATGAATCGGGGCTCCTGGACCTCGACCTCCTTCAGGACGTCCTGCACGATCCGGCAGACCTCCTGGATGGTCTTGTGAATCTGGGCCTTCCGCGTCTGCACGCGATCCGCACAATACTTGTTCATCTGGTAGACCATCTTCGACTGGGCCGCGATCATGTCGGACGGGACTAACATTTTCTCGCAAGGACTATCTCCGAATCTAGAACTATTCAGTTTGGCATAGGACACTCCACTTAGAACTGCACTTTTTCCGGCAACCGGGTCTTGATCCTGATTGCTTCACCGGCCGCTCCCACTCATTTTCGAACAGAATCGCATTCGCAGCGTGGTAAGGTAATCCTCTGGCGCACGCGCTCGACAGCGTGAAAATCTCACCACAGCCCGGAAGATACGCAATTAGTTGAGGAACGCTCCGCGTCCGAAAGGCCACTGACTTGGGAGACGTCGAGCGAAGCCCCGACCGGCTGGTGCCCCACCGCAGAAGGTGCGACAAAGCCCGGTTTTTTGCCCTCTCCTCAGTCTGCTCCGAGTCGACGGAAGACGGCAAGAAACACGTCCCGAACTGGTCGATGCGGCGAGGGAAATTAACAAGACGAACAACTCCGCGCGCCGGCTCAAGAAAACCGGGCTCCGGGCACGTCGTCTTGGAAACCCGCCGGAGTGTGCGTGCGGGCGTGCGCCCCGCAGCCGAGCGGAGCGTCATTCATAAATTCATGATGGTGCTAGGCAGCCTCGCTCCTCCCACGGGGGCCGGGCTCGCCCTGCCCTGCGAAAGCGGCTCCTCGCGCCGCATGGACCCCATCTGCGCCTGTGGTGGTGCCGAGCGCTGGCCGGAAAACGGTAGCGACGATTTGAATCTGGACGAGGCTCGTTCGCGCTCATTTTGTCGGTCCCACCCTCCGCATTATGCGGCTCTGTGCGGCTGAATTGCCGTCGCGCCCCTTTTTGTGCCGGGGCGCGGATGATTAATGGGGCCCTGCCGCGGCTGAGTGCCATTAGACCGCGTTAATGACGGGGAGGAATGAATGAATGAACGCGCGTAGTGAGGACGCCGCACGGTGCGCGCGCGAATCGGAGCCGCTCGGAAGCATTTGGACCGCTCTGGCAGCCGACTCATTTTCACCAATTTCCTCGCAAATTGAGGGGGACAGGTCTGGGCAATGTCAAGGATTTCACGCGCCGGGGAATTTGATCGAAATCAGCTTCCACCAAAAATAGAGGAAGCAGGCGGTTTCTATTTAGAAGCGGTTGCTTCGGGCGGCTCAATTGTAAATCAATAGAAATGTAGGCTGTGTTTTTTTCAAGAAGATTTTCTATTATTTTATGATGCAAAATTTTCTATATAGTTTATTCTACAAATTAAATGGTTAATACAATTTTTTTAGAGTTTTTAATCAGCTTCTACTTGGGCACTGAACATTACCAGTAAAAAACCCCTTAAATAAAACTAATGATAACTGCAACTTTACTAATCTAAAATTCCGTATTTTCATCGCAGTTTCCGTCACTGAATGGAAGCTACATGAATCATAATCCTGTAGTCCCTGCCACCTAAAAACAAATAAAAATTCTTTGGATTTAAAAAAATATCGATCGTAAGTTATCAAGGCTAATAAAAAATACTTTTTAATTAAAATTTCGATTTTATTTTCACTTCTCTGCATAGATATATACTCTCGTTTCCCTGTCCTCTAAAAATTGAAAAATATTGCTTAAAAATAAATATTTACCTGCTCCAAGGAATATATGTATTTTTACTAATACAAGGAATATTAAAGGAGGATGTCATTTCAAATAATAAACAAAGACAAAATGAGAATAAATGAGATTTGAAAATATTGAAATTCATATTTTATTTAAAAGGAATAATTTAATAATAACTATTTTAGTTTGTTCATGTGGGAGTAAAAAGAGATGTTAACTTTGCTAAACAAAAATATTAAAGCAGAAATTAACTTTATTAATTTACCTGAAATGCACATTGGGCGCGATCTACTCGTAAACCCCACTCATAGAAAATTGCATCGACAATTACTTAACTACAGTTAAATCTTGGAATGTTATAATTTTAATAGAAATAGAGAATTGAAGAATTCATAATTTTTTACGCTTCTAAGTTTCATGAAGAGATCATAGAAATTAAAAATGTCGTTTTAAATACAGGGTTTAATTATCTTGACTTTCAAACGCTTATATTGCATATAAGTTGTAGTCATAAGTCTTAAGATTGATTGACTTGCTTAAAAGAAATGAAGTCATCTGCGAAATTAATACCTACCATAATCTTTAAAAAATCAATCGCTTATGCCATTCGAAATTCAGGTAGCCAGCAAAACATTTATAACCGAAAAATAGGCCCAAGAACGATCATTATAAAAAAGAGAGCTCGAGAAAACACATCTCAAAATCAATAAAATTGAAATATATGGAGAAGACCACCTGCCGGAGGTAGTTTACACAGCGCCTCTCGTTTTGTCCAAAAAAGTCGTCTATCGCCGGAGGAGTCGAAGGCATTTATCAATTAATTCCCGGTACAAATAGGCCATAAAGACCCACTAACATCGCTAGCATCCCGGCTAACGAAGGCCTAGCTGTGAGACTGAAAAATCTTCAGAGATATTCTTCCTGGCAAATATCAGGCCGAATGTCTCCAGCACAACAAGAGGCGTCTGATTAAAATCAACACGGGGCACCGTCAAGGTGATCTTGAAATATTTATGGGCAACGTGAATTTGAGCATTTTATCAATTAAAATGGGGCACCCCGGTGCGTCCGCGACTGGCCAGGGATAATTGACCCCGAGCCCGGTTTATGGGTCCCAACACCATCAGAGGGAGAATACAAAACGGTCGTAAAGAGGCTGTCCGGCCGTCGACTTCCATTTTGGTTCCAGGTAATTAGGGCGGGCTCCTTAGGCCCGATAAGTGTTTTGCGCTACTTGGTCATAAATCTTAGACGAAGCTCTTGTCGCTCCGTGTTTGGCGCGAAGGTTTAGCGTAGCGACCACACACCAAACGCGGAAAATAGAGGCTGGCCGAGGTATCGAATAACGCGGCCTCGCCACTTTCTTAGATTTTTCTCAGGGAATCGGATCACCGACAGCTTTACTAAGACGCAGCACACGGTGAAAAATTCGCCGTCTTGTCGGGCCAATTCGAGTAATTAATGCGGCCGCAAAACGGAACAGCAAACGCTCATTTGGCCGAGGAGGCAGCTCCGGTTGAAGACGTCGACGGTCCCGGCCATGTTCGCAGGCTTAATGTCTTTTCAATGTTGCGCATAATTACGATTGCCAGCTGAAATTTTTCTCCGCCTCGACTACACGTGAGTGGAAAGCGAAGAAAACTTCATTTTCACAAATGTTCGTCGTTAGTCAAGGCATCATGCGCGGCCGTGGTGCGGAAGGCAGCCAGCCAACCAGGCGCGCTATTTTTACTTGGCTGCACAGAGCCGCGGTCTTGACGAATGGCGGAGTCAGTTCTTAAGACGTTTGTCGTAGATCAAAATGGGCTGGAAATTCATCAACTCCAGCAGTTGCTCGGCCCGGTCGTTCGGAGCAACATCGGAAAAAAGTAAAGAGACACACTGGGAAATGCGGGAAACGCAGCGACGTCCAATCGCTGGCGCGCCGCGGTGCTTTATTTTGGCAATTTGTAAATTTATTCTTAATTATTTGAGCGATTTCCAGAGTAATAGTCACGTCTGTTTCGCATGTTGACACGCAGTGCAGGGCTCGTAAATTTCACCAAAACGAACAGCACCCAAAGCATGTTGGGCATGTAATTGCTTCGGCAATTTACGGCGTTTCGCGGACGAGATGCTCTTTTTCGCGTGTCGCCATGTTCGAATCAGACGGCGATATTTTAAGGTTAATTTGCTTTCTGATACAAGAGCCTTCAGATTTACGGCAGGATGAAGGCTGTTTAGTCTCGCAGAGTCACGATCCAATACCGTGCCGTACTTTTCTGTAAGGTAAACAGGGTAATGTAAACCACTATACCTTCTTTTAGTATGTTTAAGATGCAACATTTTTAAACCTAAACTTATCGCCAGTGATACTGCAAACCAAACAGCGACTAACCGCATAAGTACCAACATTAAGATTTAGCTTTAAACAATCCTTATTTGAATTAGATCTTTCTTAATTTGTAGGATATTCCTATTTACTAGTAAGAATTTTAGAAATCGTATAAATAGACAATATATCAATATCTGACAGCAAAATTACGTGGGTGTATACCTGGCAGTGATTGCCACGAATGTCACAGAGAGCGAAAATGGAATTTAAATGTCTTATTTAAGCCATATTTAAATACAGAATGTTAAATAGCCACATTCTAAATAACGTTTACTACACAAATAAGTTACTGTGTACTTTAGTTAAACAGTTCGCAGTAAAATAAATTATCGGGTAGAACTCAAATTTAATAAATTTAACAAATTTTTATCAATGCGTTAAGATTATTGTCTTAGAGAGTGTAATGTAAGACCGAATATTAAGGCCGGTCAGTCATTTTACATTCTTAAACCTAGAAAATCATCACGCAAAATACTTTAACTTAAGTAATTTGTTCTTTATTGAACGTAATTTGATGTAAATAATTTTGCAAATATTACACAGATTAAAGTACGTAGTATAATAGAAATTGTACTTGCAAATAATTGGAGGCTTCCATTCCATAAAACATTCGACAAAACATTAAATTACTATTGTTAAGGAACAAAATTATTCGAGAATGTACGACTTTCAAATGCGGTTCAAGTTGTTCGGTGGAATCGAGAAATCAAACGGCGCCGCTTTTCAAATAAACTCTAGAGCGGGATGAAAATTTGACGACGGCCTTATCTCGTTGGAAGTAGCTTTATAGCTTGGCTTACAAGGAATATGTCACTCAATCGGCGGCGTCTCTGGTTTTATCACTTGTCATCGTCACCCGTATGCCGTCGGCCACTTATGGTCATGCTGGACCAGCGCAGCATCCGATAATTTCAGGCCGGCCATGTCGCAAGAGACCTCGATCCATTACCCGAGCGCCTAGCCGGCAAATGGGGCACCGAAGACGACCAGGGGAATAAATTAAAGACCCGATGAGCCGAGACCCCGCCGCAGATCACTCAGATCGGATCACGCAGGTGACCGGGGATCTCGGAATAGAGACGTCGTCTGCAGGTGGGACGGTTTTAATTAGGCTTTGTTTGAAACGGCTACTTGGTTGCTTCCTTATTTGAGATATTTTGGCAATTTATCGCCGATTGACTGTAGGCTTAATTAGTGCCCCCAAATGCTGCGCTACGTCTTGTTAAGCATTTTTGGAGCCAAAATTTACAGGGCGTCATCCTACTTAGTCAATATAAGGAAAAAACATTTGCATTTTTAAAAAGAACAATCCAAACATATCATTATTATCATTATTAAATCTCTTTTTACTTGCTTTCATGAATTATCCATTAAACATTTGTGATCAAAACAAGATTGTTATAGTCATCATGCCGCATATGCCCAAACCAAAAAATAAAATGAATGGTTGAAAGAAACTTAAAAGATCATTAAACGATTTGTATAGATATGCGGACTTCATGTTCATATCATGGTTAAAAATCTTGGAATAAATTTTAATACTGTCTTCAGATTACAGTTGAAATGTAATGTGTAACAGTCTTATGATAGATACTTTAGAAAAATAAGGCAATAACTAAAATATTAAAAATAGACAATACCTATAGAACCTTCAGGATTCGTATATTAAAAATTGCAAGATTTACGTAGCTTATTTTATATGTAGACATTTATTATATTTATTACACCTATGCAATTCTCAATGTTCATGGCTTTTGTTTTTCAAATCTTTCCGGGCGATCGTTTAATTAAGTGATAACAATTTAAAATTTTTTTCAAAAAAGTGTTTTAAAACATGTTAAAAAATACATCATGGAATACATCTTCGAATTTGTGTATCAATGAAATCATCCTATACACAATGTCCTTGATAAAACTGATTGTTTCTATTTCCCAATTTGCTCTCTGACATTAGAACGAAATTGTTTTTGGAGTCCAATGTAACATTAGTATACACGATAACGCTTTCGTAGCGAAAAAGGGTACATTATTGCTAATGTTAAGCTTCATAATATTTGTGATATAATCTAGAGTACAAATATGTGGTTTCATAATAACCCATTGCATATTGATATTTTCGTACGAGTGCGGTACAATACACTTTCATAATACGCAAATTAGTTAACCTTTTGGTTGAAGGCGGCATGACGCTTGTATGGAATTAATCTTTTCCACTGTAACAAGTCGGAGTTATCAGAAGGCAATAAATTAAGATAGAGCCACGATAAGCTTTAAGGTTACGGCATAAGCGATGAAGTCGCAAATCGTTGGTCGCTTTACTGAACCTATCGGAATTATCTGACTTTGTAATAAATAACATTTTCCATATGAGTGCGATTTGTTAACTCACAAGCAAACATAAATTCTTTGGGATTTGCAAGATATCCACCGGTTATATAGCAAAATAATCGGAGTTGCGCACTTTCTGGCAATATGAATGAGATCTTGAGATTTGTAATTTCAAAATAAGACAAAATTTATGTTTTATTTTATTTATATGTTTATTATTTGCTTCACTTAGGAAATTACGGCCTATTAATTAAGCGTACAGAATAACAAAATTTCGTACTTTTTTGAATCAGATCATTATTTTAAACCGAGTTAAAATCTGTCTGTACCTACTTCAAAATAATTAAAATCCAATAGACTTCTTTGTACTAAATTAAGTAGATATTGATACATTGTGACTAAATCTTAACTGAAATTGGTGATTTGGAATTACTTAGACAAAAAGTAAGTCAACGAAAGGAAATGAAAGAAATGTCAAATCTTTGGTCTGTGTTTGTATACAGTATAACGGGGCAGTTGAGACAAAACCAAGTAATAAAAAACAATACTTTCTCAGCAAAAGGCAATTAAAAACGTTCATCTCCCGGCCGATAAGAGGAAAAATATTTTTGGGTTCCCCTATGCCCAAATGGGCAACCTATCGCCTGTTTACGATCAGACGAGCGCGGCGGGAGACAGGCGCCACCGCTGCAGGTAGGGTGCACACGTTTTCACGTTCCACAATTCAAATACAGGTGATCACTCACAAATCCCACCGGTGCCCAAGTACTTGACAAACTCCTCCGAGGCGCTCCAGACACCTGATCGCATGTCATTCGAGAAATATTGTCGGGGCTCATCTTGGAGATTTCCCCGTGTCTGGGCACGATCGCCGTGAAATTCAAATGCGCCTCCACCTTGGCGGTTGTGTTTTCGTCTCGTTTTATTGTCTTGCCCGAACGAAAAGACTCTTAAATCAAAAATTACCTGCCCATAGCCATCCGTGCGTTCAGCGGACTCCGGTGGAATATTGTAATGAAACGAAATTAACGATCGTGCACTGGTTCTCAAGTGGCGCACGCAGATTGGTGCTTAGATTGCGTCCAGCGAACGGTGGCACTCTGCTCCCGACTGTAATGAATTTGTCCACTTAGAATGCAAAATTCGTAAGGAGACTGCCCCTGCAATGAAATGAGCCCCAAGATCAGTATCGCGGATCTTCCGCAATTAAGACTGCAACCGAGAAGGGCTCGCTCTCCGGCTACTCCGGCCGCGTGATCGATCTGCCGTGCATGATAATGAAACTGAATGAAGACGTTACAATTGGACTCAATTAGAGGAGCACGAGAGGGCGACTCTCAGGAATATTTCAGGATAGTCTTAAGATCCTTTACACGGAACATAGTTTTATATTTAGGTATAATATCGACAATAAAATCATCCTTACTAACTGAAGAAGGAAGAACTACCAGACAAGTAACCTTTTTGAAAAACTTAAAGTTAAATGTTTAATATTTAAATACAGACATTTTTAAATCAGGGTAACAAAGTGCGCTCTTGCTAAAAAATTACTGCAAACCAATTTGCACGATAGATAGCACCTATTCAAAAAAGAATCTGTGCCTTTTTTAGCTTTAGAATAATAATAATAACATGAGACTTTTAATAAATACAATTAAGACGAAATGATAAGAGAACAAATCGTTGTGATTTTTGCTGTTTGGCATAGTAGTTATTACGCGCAGTTGTAAATAGAATATATTTTCTGATATAAATTCTAATGAATGTTCCCTCGATGTTCCTCGAGTGTGACTGTGCCTTAAGGCATCGTTGTGCACGGCTAAGTGATTACCATTTGATGCCTGTTGTTAATCTATCTTGTATCTTTTTAGTGCTACTTAATTTCATGGTCCGTTTGGCACCTCCTCCTAGTTGGTAAGCACCCATAAATCACACTGATTTACTTCGGCGATGTCTTCATTAAAAAAGGGTCATCAAAACAGCGTAAACCCCAGCCCCAAACCCTAGACGTACGACCACCTAAGCCCGAATCACAGTGGCTTTGGTGGACTCCACCCAAAGCATCGTACTTAATCTTAAAAAAATTTCACGAGAACGCCTAGGGAAACAGAAGGAAATCCTCTGACTCAACAAAACCCAATCCGGCGGTTCGAGGCATTTTTGGAGGGTGCCTTCATGCTCTGGCCGGGATTTGGTCTGGGGATCAAAAATTCATCTGACACGGGGATTTCAGTTTTTCAGTCGACTGCACACCGAAGTAATCAATTCGGGACGTTAGTCGAAACGAGGTTTGGGCGACGAAGACAATGGGATGAGCCGCGGATCGATTTCTCTCCTATTTGGGCCAGCGGCAGTTTTTTGTTTTTGTATGGCCACCGAGGCCTAAGACGTTCTTTTGAGGCATGGCTTAGGACTCGACCTAAATCAGGTCTTAACCCGACCGTAGAATCTTATGTATATAAGAGCGCAGAAATGCCTGGAAAAAAATCAATGAAACTGTTTTGGGCTACCAGAAAAAGTTTTGTTTTCATGCAGGCGGAGGAGGGGGGCGGCGGATGAATAAAATATACCCAGACCCGGGCCAGGGCCGGCATAAAGACCGTAAAATCTGAGCAGCACAAAAGACGCGCGGATAAGAATCGCGCGATAACATGCTAACAAAGGTGACCCGCTGAGCCATTGAATTCCAAAACAAACAGACGACGGGCCCTGGAGGAAACCGGAGGCGGATGGTCGTCTTGTTGAGGAAATTTATGCGCTCCGCGAACAAGAAAGCAACCTGCCAGCGAACGAGGGCTCGCGGCACACGCGCGGGCTGCAGGGTCCGGCGCGGCTGCTGCGACTGCGGTGATCTCAGTGCGGCCGCAGCGCATCTCCTCCGGAGCCCCGGACGAGGAGGGGCTCCAGCCTCCAGGCGGTTGCGGCTCAGGTGAGATCTGCGTCGACTGAGCGACGATGCAAATTTCCCTTTGTGATCCTTGAAATGTGAGACCTCGATTCCAGCGATACGCGGAAAATTCGAAAGGATGAAAGCCGAAACCCCCTTGCGATCTGATCGTTCTTTATGATCGAGCCCAGCGATAGCATCGAGCAGATGGAGGAATTGAAATATTGAGACTGACGATATCTGCCAATTGGCTTAGTTTCCGCTTCGTAGCCTTCAATGGGTCAATTCCTAGAAACATATCTGTAAATCAAAATTGGCAACAGAAGACTGGTTGCTTTGCAACCATCGAGAAATCTTATTTACATCCTACACTCAATTATAAGTTCTGAATTAAAAGCACTAGGCTTACCGAACCGTGGAATTGTTATTTGTACTGAACACTGACTGAAAATAGACGAACACATTTATAACATCGTGAAAGTTAAGACCGAAAATTTTATATTAGCATATCTGCATCGGAAAACAAACTGAATCAAGAGTGAAATATTCGTTAACATTGATCAGTGCCAGCATGAAACTGAAAATTGATCAATGCTTGAACTCACAAAATTTTCAACTGCTAGAAATAAATGTCTAAGTCCATCAGGAAAGTAAGAAGAAGGTCTTTGATATTTAGGTAAATTAAAATGTTATAATTGTGGAATATCATATAATAAACAATAAACATTTTCAATCAATGGGATTGAGAGCAGAAATAGAAGCTAGGTGACCTTCTTAACCTCGGAATCGTTTTGCTACTTTTGATGAAAATTTCCGGAAAAAGTTTGTTTTTTCGAAAATCTTTTCTCTGTATGAGAATCATAATATTAAGTTTATTCTTTAGTCAGTTACATAACGCATAAATAAATTGTACATTAGTGATCTATTTGTTTTAATTTAATGTTAAGTAGGTATTATTTAAGTTGTTTAATACTTTCAAATAGCGATTTCCACATATGGTATCCCAAAATGGGATGTAGTAGGTAGATACCTATTTGGCAAATTTATGTTATGCTCGCATTATACAGATAACATAAAAAAACTCGTTTATTATGGGTAGGTTTTTTTTTTTTCTGGTATGAGACTGTAAAGTTTTGTTTCTTAATTTCTTTGAACTGTTAAATTCCCTAGACCCTGAAGCATCTTAAAAAAATTTCAACAATTTGAAATAATCGATGAAGCGAAATGTCTCGAATATGTGGAGCTCCCCAGGGATCTATCACCCAGGAGCAGTTCCGCTGCCCAAATTATTTATCGGGGACTGTCGGCTGTCGCATCGTCAGCTGTGCTCCTTATCACGCCGACGTGTCGGAGCCCATTCAAAAAATCAAAGGCGATAACCGCGCGTCGTTAACGCGAAGAGGAATTGCCACTTCTCCGGAAAGTGATGGCTGTTTGACTCCGCTGTCTGCGGCGGCAGACGGCGCGGAGGAGCAGAAATGAGCGATCTAAATATTTTGGTACTTGAGCAGATTAACAAATGAGCTTCCGTCGCGCGCTCAAGTGGATGGAGCGCGTCGGAGTGGCACTTAAGTGTGATTTCCCAGCGGGCAAATAAAAGCGACATTCACCGAGTGCAGCGCGGCTGTTAAGTGCGTTTTCGTTTCAGGACGTCACCGAACCGAGGGCGGGTCGCGGCTGTTAGACGCTAGAAACAAGATAGCGAGTGTGTTCCGGTCGATGGGACCGATGTGTTTTCCGAAAAACGCACTATTAGCCGAAATGAGACGGCGCGACGGAGTGGACATCTGTTGAGCAATCCTTAATTGAAAAAAGGAACAAGTCCGCTGGGAATCACGCGATGCTCCGAGCAGGGAGAGTCGATGTTTAGGAAGACACACTCTTAAAAAGGTCTCATAACGAAGCACGAAAGATTTGTTGATTCAATAATTTAAAAAAAGTTAAAATTGCTTCCAGCAGAGTTGATTTTTAATAAATAGTAGCGTATGATTTAAATTTAATGTAACTAAATTTCAAAGGGATAATGCAATGAAATTTTAGTATCACTATATAAATTGTCATGATATACATAATACATGGATTTGATTTCATAAGAATTAAATTGTTAAGAAATAGTGCTCAACCAATAATTTATTATGCTACTTAATTTCCAAGTTTAGGACCTCACTTACGCTATGTCATGGGCATTAGCCAATAGTATAGTAACATGGTGCCACCGAGCTTGTATATGAGGTGGTTTGACTTGTCTTAAATGATTCGTCTCGTCTGGCTTGCAATCAGAAAATTTTGATGATGGAAAGAGAGCTAATTAAATTTTATCTTTTAAGTGCGTTTAAGACCCGATTTGAAGGCGATAAAACTCCGGGCTGTGGGGGAAGTGGGAACCCTTTAAAATGAAGAATAGCTCTTAACAATTATATTACGTACAAAAAGGGTCCACCCATCGTCAGCACTTGACTGAACTTGAAAATTCTTATATTTTATTTACCCTGGGAATCAAACACAGATTTGGTAGAGTGTTTGGTATCAAAATCTCAACAGATTTTAGCTTTAACAAAATAACAAAACAAAAAATGCAAACAAGTAAATTTAGTGATATAAGCTCAAGGCGCTCAATTTTATGAACTAGTACTTTGAAATCTCTTATGTCATCATATATAAAATAGGTAGCTGATCTAATGTAGAAAAAATAGCTTATGTACCTAACAATGTCTAAATTTGCTGATATATGTACATATGAACATAAATAGGAGTACCTAAATTCATATAAACTATGGCTACTCGAGCTAAAGTTCCTTTCAGTGTAAAATTGTATTTTTTTGTAGTTTTCTAACCCATAATTTATTTTACAAAATAGTCAGAGGTCGTTTTGTTCAATCTCAGCTTAAATTACCTAATTCGTCTACAATCTAGACGTAATCCATCAAAACCTGTCGCAATTCAACCCCATTCCCGTCAAATCCCATGTCAAGAGTTCGAGCGGGGTAATTTGTTTACGCGATTTTCTGTTTCCCTTGTTAGCGCCTAATCCGCCGGCAGGTCCTATTTATCCAAATAAACAACCCTTTGAGGGTTTTAATCGCAAAATTCAGTACTGCTCCGACCCTCTTTCGGGTTTTCGTACGCGGCCAACTGAATTGATGTAATTTGAGTCCGTTGTGCCACCCGCCACGGAAAAGTGCAATTTCATAAAACACTCGAAGAGCTTCCGTTGCGGATGCTGCGCACCCCCGAGCGAAACATTTCCATTTCTCGCCCTCCCGAGGGCTGAGGAGAGCATCCCTGCGAGATAAATCACTCGACGAGCGCCGGGCAGATGAACTTTCCCAGCTGTGTAATTTGTTAAGTGCATGAACCGGGCGCACCAGGAGCCCCGGGAGCACCAGAAGCACCAGGAGCCCCGTCCCAGTTCCAGTCCCAGTTCTCGTCCGGGGTGTCGGATGCGGTCCAGGAATCGCAGCCGCCCCCTTCTGCGTCATGTGCGGTAATCAAATTTGAATCAAATTGATGTCGTTGGGGTGAAAGCAGCGCCGCACAGTCGAGGGATGAAGCCGCCCGCTGTTTTTGTTTGTAATCACAGAAACATCCGAGGACACTTGATGATTGTGTTTTCTATCGTGTTGAAGATGTTACACGAGATAGTGAGCCTCGTGAGGGTGGAAATGGGGTGCACAAATAGTCAAGTAATTTGATTTAATGGATTCTGCACAAGCACTTTGAACGAACCAAACTTTAAAAAAAAGTTCGTCCTAATGAAATTCAGTGCTCAAATAATGGGCCCTATTCTACTAATTGCAGAAATAGGTTCTACTATAGTGGAGTGACTAAAAATCATAGGCACTGTGAAAACCACTTGACTAAAAACTCGTATTCTACAAACCTAGCGACTACTGGTCGTGGAAATTGTGTAAAATATAGCCACTTTTGTTATCAGTACTTTAAAGAACTTTCATAAACTAAAGATGAATTTATTTATTTGAAAGGTTTTTGCTATTTTGTATGATTTTTGGGAGGGAAAAGATAATTTTTGTTTTTATTTTAACTATTGTGGATTTCCAGTTTATAATTTAAAAAGTTTCATCAATGATTCGTTATTTTAAAACTGTTGCGATATCCGCAAAACATGATACGGATTTCAATGAATAAGGATTTATTCGATTTATTCGAATGCTTGTACAGTTTGTACTAGTTTTTAAATCGAAATTCTACCCTTAGAGCAGGTTAAGGAATGATAAAAAGTCATGAACCCTTCATAACAACAGCGTTTTGGCAATTACTACATAACGATAGGGTCACTTTTGATAGTCACTTTATTAGTGGGATACGAAATCGGACAAAAGTGACAATTTTTTAGTGGCTAAGCGAAAATAGCTCCTGCATAGCCAGTGGCTGAAATTAGAAGAATAGGCCCCAATTTGGAGTATCAACGTTAACTCGTTAACTTTCTAAACTCAACTAATTGGTCAAATGATTTGACAAGATTTAAAACAAATTTATACTATAATTCAGTAACAATGGTGAACATGAACTGTACTTAAAAACTTAAAGATGGAAATAAAACGGCTAAAAGATTTTCAGTAATCACTCGCATTTGTGGAATGCAACAAATTCAGAGTGTCACCAGGGACCGGTTATTGGGTAAAGAACAAAAGAATTCAGCTCGAAATCGGGCATCGCTGCGCATTCTTCAGCGAAGACATCTCAAACACGAAAAAATGGGACCAAGAATTGTTCCGATTGCTCTGTCCCATTGCGAAAAACAGCAAAAGAATTCAAATAAAATTAACACGTCGCCCGGTCTGATTGCTGCACAGCTATGCCAATAAAATCGCCTTTTCCCAAGAAGAGATATCGTCAAATTGCGCAACTTCTTCGCGATCCTCAATGGCCTCGCTTGACCAAAAGACGCTCGCGAAGAAATTCATTCATTTGAGGACGCGTTCGCGGGGACATGCGACTGCGACTGAGTCGCTCAAGAGGAACGCAACGAAGCTATTTGTTAGAGGAGCCCGCTTTTTTAGCTTTCGCTGTATTGAATTATTTCAGGAGGTCTCTGTTAATTGTCTTGTAATGCACGACAGCTTAATTAGTGCTCTTGCCAATCACTCTTCTAGCTGTTGACCAAGGATCACAAAACCGCGCTATTTCGTCTGTTGTTGTCTGCAAGATATGCAAATGCCTGTTTAGTCATTGTTAACATAAGACAGTGTCAACAATTTGGAAGGTCGCAGAAGTGGCTACTCAGTGAAGAATGGCTTAACGCATTTTACGAGATTATAGAACATTAATTCTCTAACAATAATGGCCAGAATAAAGTAGGTATAATATATTATAGGCTGTTTTTAAAATTAATTTACTTATTTCAGTTTTTTTTTCTACCGGTTGGACGATTTTTATGCATCATTTTAGAAATGCATCGACAAATAATATCCGCAAAATAATATTTAGACTACACTGAGAAAACTTTTTATAGATTTGAGAGCTATGGTCATGATATCAATAATTTTTGTAGTATAGTAAAAGACTCTATAGTTATAGTTCTGGCATCCCTAAGATGGATGAGAGTATATAGTTTTATAGTTCTGGCATCCATAAGATATAGTCCATTGAACTATATTTATGGTTCTCCCAGAATATAGTTAAAAATTTCTTTCAGTGTACTTTATCAAACAAACAAAATCAATTTCTAACAAAAATATTATGTATGTATATGTATCTGGCACTTTCAAAAAATATAACAGACTTAAACTTAAAACACACCAAAATTGTAATCATTTGTTATCGGTGTAATTTAACTGCAGATCAATTCCGTTTCCCAGATTTATAAATGTTCCATTTCTTCGAAATGTTTTTAAATTATTATAATTATAACACAATTGGTAAAAAGTTTTGGCTTAAATTAAATATTGAACATCTTTGAAATATTTACATTTATTATCCAAAAAAAGTTAATAAAATCACACTGAAAAATCTATTTGTGTAATTTGATAAAACTTTTCTTGAAAATTGCATTCTGTTAAAAGGAAATGCGATGAAGCAAACCACTACATTACCTACAAGTTAAAAATGTAGCTAGCATATGCCATATGGTAACAAAATTATCAGAAATGGGTATTGGCAAAGGTTACTTGATAGAGGTTAAGAAGTTCGAAAGATATCGGTTTTTGTGGGACTGTGTATTAATTAATAACTAAATTATAGGAATTGATTTATTATTAATCGAAGAGTTTTTACTCTAATTACGACGATAACAGATGTATTTAATTTGATTAGAATGCATTAGAATGCTGCTACCACATTTTTTCGCAAAACGTAGTAACTAACTGTGTGGACATAAGTCACAATGACTTTCGTATTTCCTCCCAATGTTTTTAGGATTGTAGTTTTTCCGTGACCTAGTTGAGGAGTCTCGCTGAGTTTCATCCATTCAGCTGTCTCAAGATATCTACAGCATCATCTCGCGAGACAGATCGGCCGCCAAGGGAGGGAAAAACGGTTGCCAAATGGTCGTTAAGGCCAGGAGTAGCCCGGTTAAATAAACTCCCCGAGTAGGCGATCGTGGCTAACCAGTGCGGACAGGTTTTATTTGGGGGCACACAAAAGCAATCACGAAGCTAATGGGCGCGGATCATAATGATTTAAGGATCAATTAATCAAAACCGGCAATCATTACAATTGAATGCGATCGATAAATCAGCCCGAGTCACCGGCGGTGCGCCGCCGAGCGCCAGGGCTGAGGGCCGTGCAGGAGGCGATCTAGCCGCGGGCTCGGAGGCTAGCGAGGTGGTTGGTAGCCAAGTGCCGGCCGAGGTGATCACCCTCAGTAACTTAAACGGTTACTTAGGCGGCCGCCGCACATTTACCGCAAGAATGGAGGGCCCAGCAGGTGATCTTTCCGGCTGTGGCATGTCGACGTGAAATTTCGTTTTTCACCGTCTGCATCTCGCGAGCGATCATTCTCGATCAGCCCGCTCTACGTAAGCGCAGTGACAGGTAATCCGTGAATTAAGGTGGATTTTTCCCCTCGCCCAGTCGGTGATTAAATTGTTTTACAAAACGTCAATCAGGAGCGTCCCGCCTTTCCCACAGCGTTTTTCAGTTCATTGTCCCTCTGCCCGCCGCCGCCAGTCCATGGACCACGCCAGGCGATGATCGCCTTCCTTCCCGCGCGGCGCGACGAAGAGTCAACGCTCGTTTTAATTATTGCACACGGCTGATCGCGGTGCGATATTTATTGCACAGGAAAAGGCCATCGGAACATTTTCGGAGCGTTCGACTTTGCTACAAAATATTGACAATTTGTGTCGCCCATTTGCCATTTTCTGGGTAAATAAAACAATCAATTGCGATCATAAAATTTGCCGTAAAATGCGGCATTATGGCCATAAGTTTTCGCGGTGCAGTTTACCTGCCAGCGAATGGGCCACAAATAAAAATTATATCATCCTCCGCTGGCAGAGCTGGGCGCCCGGAATCGCGAGGGACGGACGTCGTTGTCAATCTGCATACTGCTTCGCGGGATTATTAAGGCAGGTAGAACATCACATCTTGTTTGCGGAGCTGAATGAGATCCCGCAGAAAATGGGATGCTGATGGGAATCAAGGCGCAGGACGGGACAGGGCCCCTCGGTCCAGCCGCAGCCACCAAGTGACGAAGGGGCCGGCCCAGCCCAGATCGCCGCGCAACGGAAAGATGCGAAAATTGACGGAGAAATTACAAAATTATAGAGCTGGTCCGATGTGTGGACAGGTAAATAATCGATGGCGACCTACAGCGGATTTTTGCGCGCCTTTTATGATACACGCGGCTCAGCAGCTGGCCGGGGTTTCGGTAATCGACCTGAAGCTGGATTGCAGGCCCAAACGTGATAGAGCTACGATCGGCTAATTGAAATAAACTGCCATCCCGGATGCCGCGCTGGATGAGTTGCGGGTTTAAAAATAAGAATCACGAGAATAATTACAATTCTCACTTTGTTATATTGCTTTGATTTAAGATCACAATAAATTCATTACAAACACAAATTATATTTTAGGTATATTAAAGCGATATGAAATTTTTATTTTCTATATTTCGATCAAAGTTTGGTTTTTTTTTTTCAAATTCGTCAAAGGTATCACTCTGAACAATAAATCTATCAAAGTCTCTATGATGTTCTACTGAAGGCGAATCTAAAATCCTGGAGGTTCTGGCAAAAATTAGTATTTTGAAAACATCATTTACTAACAAACCCAAAACAGAAAATTTTTACATTCATGTTTCTGGTATAAAGAGGACGATATAACAACCTTTATTATGCATATATATAAATTCCATTTTTCATTATTTATATTCAGCAAAATTTTCAAAAATACAATGTCCGCGGATATATTTTATATAAAAATTTAAAAACTAAAACCTAACTACGCAAAAGTTGAAAATAAGCATTAAATATTATATTATAGAGGAAAGTCAAATACTCTGAAAACTTTAGTCCAAAAGTTAGAAGGGCGTTAAAACAATAACCTAACACAAATAAATTGATAAAAACTGCTTATTAGAAAAGTTATCTTGTAAGTCTTCATAAATTAGGTCACCGAAAATTGGTAACTGCTTCTGAAGATAAACAAAAAGCGCTGCCAAGTGATGTGAGCACTTTTGCTATATGATTTATTCTATGTTTTTGCACGATGCTCCGAGCAGCATAAAAAAATCAAAATTGGCGCTTTTGAAATTGATTACAGTCTTTGGTAATAGCGAAGCTAACTGCTTGAAATTGATTTGAGTCAACACTGAGGCAACCGCACCTCGGGCGGGCACGGCCGGCCCGGGACCCATCAAGGGCAAGCGGGCCGGTCATCCATCACGACCGCTCTGACGAGCTAATTGAATATTTTTCATTGGAATCCTAAATATTTGCTGAAATGTCCGACACCAGACATATGGAGAGTGTTTAATCATGATTTCCGCCCTAATTAGGCCTGGCGCGGACCTCACTCAAGCGAACGTCGCTCCTCGCTCGTTTCGGCCTGCGGCGGCGCAGCGGCGGGGTTTCGCAGCCGCCATGCGTTCACCTTGCCGGGGAAGAGTTGTGATTAACGCGATCCGTCTTTACCTGGGCCAGGACCTGTTTCGAAAGTATCGAGTTCCCGGTGCCTGGCCGACGACGTTGTCGCTGTTTTCGTAACTCGACCGGACTCTGGGGATGTGATCGCGACTCGATCCCGGAGATCGGCGCTCCTCCCGTTCTTATTCGCGGAAACCGATCCGCGGGGCTCTGGAAGGGCACTCGCGCCGTAAAAAATGAAGCAGTGGGTGCCGGCGGCGATGCGATACCCGGCCCACTGGCCTGCCCGAATGTAAATAATCATTAATAAGAGCCAATATGCGAATTATTTGTCAGCCAAAATAAAACAGCTCGAGCGCCGCGATCGGATTACACGTTGAGCCGTTCTGGCCCTCGGCAACAACTTACGCTGCGTTTATGCAAATTTTTGTCCGGCAGTGTTGAGATTTTTCTAATTTAGCCAATTTATTTCTATTTCCATTTGTCTTGGCTCATTTTGAGACTTGGCTGTGATATCTTACTGTTTAACTGAGGGGTATTTTGCTAGGAATTCAATTTCATTGCTCATCATTAAATAAAATATTAAATGGCTTGTTGGAATTCGTTTCCTGACGGCAGTAGTAGTAAATATAATTGAATCAATTAATTAAAAACGGCATGGTACCACTGAGTTATGGATATTATTAATAACCTACCTAAAGTTATACCCGCACCTAGAATTTAGAGTTCGGTAGTCAAGAGGTTGGCATTTGTCATGCTGAATTCCGCGTAACAGAACCTGATGAGGGAATGATAAAATTTAATATTAATTATATAATAAGCTACTATATTATCATAGCTCGGTACATGTTCAGGTCTCCCCCTTAGGCCCAAATGATGCATTGACTATAGCTAGCATTAAGAATCTTATCATACTAAGAATGGCAGTGGTAAATTATTACGTTTATCGCACTTTTCGAAATACGCTAAGAAATCTATACTTTGAAATATCTGGACCGTATCTTAAATTCTGTTATGGCCACTATTGTTCAAGTTTTGGATTAGGTTAGTTAGTACCTAAGCATTGATAACAGACTTAAAAAACGTAATGTACTGGCTCTCTTTCCACAAAAAAGCAACCCCAATTTCCTGTGAGTCGAAATCAAACACTATTTTGCCTGAAATTTGACGCAAACCCATCAACTGGCCGTCATTGCGCCCTGTCGAAATGAGCACAAAGGGCGGATTACGGGCGCTCTGTCATCCAGTTACAAAGTGAAGTGGATCAGGGGCTGGAAATGTACAAAAAGGGAGTGAAGTGCGCAAAACCCCCGAGGGTTCGGGGTTCGCTTGCCAGTGCACTTTCGGCCTGTAACAACAACACTCATTTGAGGCTTTTCAGAGTATTGTTCGGGCGCATTGTCCTCGCCTTTTCCGCCGACTTGATTACGGGGATGATAGCAACAATTACGTTTACTTTCGGAACAAGATAATCATCGGCACAAAAAGTACATGTGTCCTGCGCCCTCGGTATCATCTGGGGATGTTTTGGCACTCCGAGTGGAACATATGCCCCGATAATGGCTAACAAGCCCCGAACAATTGGTGCGCCAGGTAATTGCTTCGAGCACTTTGAGGATGCTCTTTTGTGCGAAAAATTGTGAAGAGCCAAAGTCTTTTTTTGAAGTATTTTATTTCCTCATGCGAAAGAATTACTAAGCGCCGACCGTAATGAAAAAATACCCTAAGAATTAAGGATTATAACAAAATTTATAAAATCTTATCACAACAGCAATCTGCTCGGCCGTACTCAAAACCGACACCAAAGTAAGTTTTGTGGATCTAGAGATATGTACCTATGTATGTATGTCAGCAAATGAATTAATAGTAAGATAAAGGTTCAAAACTAGATACTACAGAATCGCAACGAAAAATGTTAATAAAACTGATCCCAAAATACTGAAAATGTACCTAAACTCAAACAAGTTGTCTAAATAAGTTGCTAGGGACAATACTTTTTAAGTGAACTAAGAAGCGTTATTTATTATTATTTTACTTAATAAAAACTAAGAAAACTGGTTGACTAAAGCCTTTCAGAAAAGTTAACTATATACCTACACCGGCGATATTTTTTTGTTTACTGGGATTTTGAGCTGAGTTAATATCATTTTTATAATAGCAGTTTTATTGAAAAATAAAAATTTATGTTCAAACAAATAAAAGAAATTCAGTATAGTAAACTTCAACGTCTTAAATAAACTGAAATTAATACGACGAGGACGATAAATGAAAAATAATAATTTAAAATAAACAGATATTTGATATTGTATTATGCTTAATATGAAATACTTATTATTCAAATTCGTTTTGATATTCGAGCAAATTGTATTTTAGGAGTATGTGGTTTTCTTAGTTTTAGTGGCTATTTTGATGCTTACCTTTATAGTAACAATATTATATTTACTGCCTTAAAAAGGTTCAGCCTAAATTCAATTTTGCTTAAAAGTTAAGTGATGCGCTTCCCAGCTGTTCGAAATTTTCCGACGATTGTCAAAGACACTTCTGAGAATTGCACCAAGTGCCTCTCCGTCCTTGCCGCCACCCCTGCAATAAAATATTAAAATAACAAATTTTTCCGAGGAAAAACAAATAAAATTTCCATTTGGTGCGGTACATAAATGCGTTGTGTTCACGCTATCAGCTCCCTCCGGAGACTCCGCACGGCCGATCCGGGGCCCCCGCCTCCGCCGGCGGAGGGAGCACCCTCAGCTGGGGCCGTGCACGGGGAAACGGGAAGAAAACGACCGTCGTTTATATCAATTTATGTCAATTATAAGTAAAATATGATCCCGTTCCCCGGCTAGTGGAATAAATTCTGCAAGTTTCTCGGAGCCGAGCTCACTTAGTGCCGGGTCGACGGCACCTCAGACCGCGGCTTGCCAGTCATTCCTCGTCGGATCAAAACCTGGAAAACGCCGAAGGCCCGCCGCGGTACCTTCGGCGGCGTGTGGGTGCCAAGTGCGGCTGGGTTCGCGGGTGAACTTCGCCAGTGTTGGCGAATCATTGCTTACTTCAGCGTGAGATATTTAATTATTTCCGCGTCATGGTTCTATGCACCGGCCGAGGACTCCCCTCGGTGGCGGAATTCTGTTTACTATTTTTGCGGCGATGCGAACTCGCAGAAACTCCACTCAGTCCCCTGCAATTCAATTGTTTCAGCTGCATTCGTAAATCGTCCGCAATTAATCGGAAAATGCTTAAAATAATTTAATCCCGCGCGGACCGAAGCGTCCCGTGCGTCGGTCGTCCGGCCCTGGGACGGACCAAATAAATTCGCATCGTTTCACTTCAGAGGAGGCTCGCCGACGCGCAAACGATCGACAGCTCAACGAGGGATCAAAGGGCTCCTCTCCTCCGCAGTTGTCTTCAATTTTTCTAGATCCGTGCACTAAAAGGATCCGACCGCTGCGCCCGGAGAGCCTACAATGGCCGGGTCCGCCGCGTGCACCGAAGGATTTTCAATAAATTTATTCAACGGCGGAAAATAAATAAACCCTAATGGAGTCAGTTACCTGGGCGAACGGTCGTTATTCTTCTTCCTCGCGATGTTGTCGGACGGCATCATAAAACAATTTTCGCGAAACCCCTGGTGCCCGCACGGCGGACCTTTCCCCGACTCGACGGCCGAAAGGGTTTTCTTCAATTGATTTTGGCCATGAGGCGATCGTGTTATTATTTTATCTGGGCCAGATTGAAGCATAAATCTCACAGTTGGAATTTGCAATTGAAAATCGGCGGCAGCTTCAAGAGCTGCGGGGCTCCGCATGTGAACTACTTCGCGTGCAGCGCGTCGTGCACAACCGCCGATTACAAGGGCCGCGAAATGATCTCGCTTTTGAATTGATACGGGTAACGAGATCTCGAGTTAATCCCAGATCTTCTCCGAGATGTTTTCATTGCACTCAATTATAAAAGCTATCAGCTGCTCGCACTGCTTCTTGTTTTTCTATAATCATTCAAATGAAGGAAGTTAAATATGTAATAAAAAAAATATTTGTTTTATAAGACTCTTTTTAAAACAAAAACCTAAATACTTACATGCAATTATCCCTCTATGTACATAAAATCAAAATTTCGAAAATTAACACATTTGAACTCTAGCGGACACTGATCTCTTATCTAAATTTTGAAAACCAAACAATACAAAAATTTCTTTTATTATTCTACCGTTTCAGAACTAAGATATAAAGTTTAAAGATTTTAAATAACTACTCAGTTCGAGTATTACGGATAAACTTCCTTGCAGCGCACATTTATAACTATGTATTTAAAACTATAAAGCCGACTATCTCTTAATTCTTTATAATTTCATCTAGCCGGAAGCGTACGTAATACGGTGAAAAATTAGACTAACATCTGGATATTGTTATGTATTATTCTAACCGATTGAAAAACCGATATTTTTTGGAATGTGTTTTTTTTTTAGTATACGGGTCAGAGATGTTTCGAAATATTGTATATAAATTTAAAACAGAATTTGATCCTCTAAGTTTTCCTTCAGCACCAACGTTTAGTACAAAAAATCAGACTTTCTGAGATAAACGCCCTTAAAGTTTGAAGTGTAGATCTACTGTGCTAGTTGCGACTCTTTGACTCGGAAAGAGTCTAAAATAATTCGAATTTTTTAATGCAACAAATAAGAATAAGTGGATTCTAAAAAGTATATACTTACAGAAGGAAACAAAAAAATGTATTTTGTAAAAATGAAACATATAGCAATAAACCAGCAGTAAAACCTAAATAAATGGTAACGCAAAAGTATTTAGTTCCAGCGTAAATGCAGCCATAGAGTAAATTGAAAAAAATTAAAATCTTCCGGGATGACCAGTGTAATTTTTCTCTTAATGATTAACCCAAAACATGTCGTGTGTCCGCCCAGCTTGGAGGAACTAACGAAAACGGCCGGCGTGGCTAATTGCCGCGGAGCCGGGGTCTCGGGGAGGCAGCCACGCGACTCCGCTTGACTACGGGCCGGCGCGCGGGGCCCCTAATGGGGATCGAAATCAATAGGGACAGCTAGCACCGCCCAGCTGTCACGTAAGTCATATTTTACGAGACTATTCCTTCGCGGAGTCCCAAGTCCGATCGCCTTGTTTATGACCCAGAAACGCAGCCCGCGAATAGACGAGCCCTGGGGTCTGGGGCCGCGGACGACATTTTTTGCATCTCGATGTAATTGCGGCTGTCAATATGGGAACCGATCAACCTGGGGTGGTCCGCTCATCTGGGGCCCTGCGCCCCCGACAGCCGGAGGAATCGGTTCAACAGCACCGTCGAGTGGCACTAAACACATCCAATTATGGGCCCCAGACCGTCAAGTTGAACGAAAAATGATCTGACAGGTGAGATTAACGCGGAGCAGACCGACCAGGCCACCGGTTGGGTCCGGCCACGAATTCCTGATTACTTTTTAATTAGCATTTGCATATTCCGCCGAGGTCCATGCTCCGAATCAATTTAAACGAAATTCTGCGCCCCGACCCCGGGGCGAGAAGATGCAACGCGGAGAGCGGAGTGCCGCGCTGCGCCGGAACATGCGTGCGCGGTTGTGGTGGCGTAGGCCGAGGTGCCTGTCCGCCCCCCGTGTGATCCTGCAATTATTAAATGTGGCTATTTGTTCAACGTTTCATTACCGGACAGGGATGGTAATAAAAACGCGCATTTATTACTGCTCGGAGCTGATGCGGCCCAGACCACCCCTTTAATGAGCGGCTAATTGCAGTGTTTACGCGGCACCCGATTAGGCGGCGCGACGCGGCGTCTTCGTGCTGGCGGCCCTTCGTGCGCCTGCCGGCCGGCCCTCGCCCCTGCCGCCCGCCAAATCGATCGATCCGGGAGATCTCGGGTTCGCAGCGCGGCTCCGGGGCCGGTTTCTCCTCTGCGGCTCACCCCGTGGTTGTTGATTTTTAATAATAACCTCGGAATCTCGCTGATTTATGGCGATCCAGACTGGAAGTGAGGAGGTTATTGGTTTTATGGCACGCATAAATCCGGAGCGGTAAACAAGCGGCCTGTCACGAATTCCGCGGAAGATTGATCAGGTACCAGCGCCGCAATCGCCCTGCTTTGTGGGAAGGAACCCATAAGCATTTTACGACATCGATAATTGAATGGTTAATAATCGTTTTTGTTTCGCTTCGACCAATAAGCCGAATGCCGAGAGCTCCACGTTTACGATCAATCGATGGGGAGATATCGATGACTCTTAAACTAATAACGTGCGGCGCTTCGATAAATGTTGGGGCCTCTTAAGTGGTTTCCTCTAACCGCCGTGATTTCAGCTTACAATAGGCAAGAAACGGATTTTTGGAATTTTTAACATGAATAAGGGAGTTTGGGCAATTTTATGACTCAAAAGAATTTAAAATCGTAAAGCAGAATAGCATCAATGACTAATTAGGCTCAAATTAAACTGTAGGAAACTATTAAAATATTTTGACCCAAAGGTATGAGGAGATTTATATCAACCAATAAAATTTAGAATTTATAACTTTTAAAATGTTACTACTGTTGAATTTTATGCTGCAAATCGTTTAAATTCTTAATCTGCGTCAACGTACCTATTGCTATTCTCATTAGTACAATACAATTTATTAACAATGATAGCAAAGAGTAAATAAAGCAACAAATATTGAAATTTATGTTTACAACCAAAGTTATTTCCAGTAACTTTCAAAAGGATCAATTCTATAATATTTCACCAGATTTTTCCGGTAGTTTTAAAAAATAACTCGATTTAGTGTAACATATCACTAGAAAAATATGCTAGGCTGTTCTTTTGCGTAATAGGTACAGAAAAACACGTAAAGTTAGTTTGCAATGTTTGATCCAAAGGAGCCTGATTAACAAAAATTTCTAACTTAGGTTTCAAAGAAAGTCTACTTAGACTTTTAACTGAAAAAGCTAGAAGCTCAATTTTCTATACCGTTATACTATGTTCAGTTGAAAAAGATAGAGACAACGTTTTTATAAATGATTACTTTTTAGTTAAGGTCTTTATTAAAAGATAAGTTTTTCTTTTTCGCAGAGTTTAATATAGGCAACTAGTTTTGCATAAACACATTGTTCCTTCCTGTTGGAGATAATAAAAATACTGCACAGCAAACAAATCAAATACAGTAGACATATGAGAACTCATAAAATAATTAGACATGAACATTGCAAGATCTAATCGTCAAGCTATCATTGTCTTTCAAAATTTCCGGTGAGTAAACCCACAACGCAAGACGTTCGGGGTGCTCACAATGCGGCTTCATTTCGTGAGCAAATAAATCTCGCTATCTTGCTTCATTAGCTGGAAAACGTGTTTTGGTGCTGAAAATGGGCATAAGTATCTTCTTCACTCATTTCCCGACTATTACTTGCATTTATCACATATTTTCCGTTTAAAACATTTCCAAAAGGCATGCAATCTGATGTTTGCCAGCATAAATTTAGAACTGCGAGCCCGCATGACTCTGGTGCAGCAGGTAATTACCGCGGGGCAATGTTTCACACCGCTGTCAATTATGCAAAGTGCAATTCCCTGAGGCATCCCAGCTTTGATACTGTTTTTCTGCGTAATTAATTTTATTTACCCGAACAACGCGAGAAGGAGTTCTCTGAGAATAAAGGCTCACAGGCAACAATAAATTAAATAAGCGCTAATTAATTAAAGCAGCACGAAGCGACCGGCCCAAACAAACTGAGGCAAGGGTTGCGTGGGCACGGCAGCGCAGCGCGATTTCTAGGCTCTGGCGCGCATTCACATTTCACGGAGCGCATCGTAGTCGATGCTCTGGTTGATTTAAATTTGAAATTCGCGATCGCGAATTCTATTCCACACCGGGGCAATCTTAAGCCTTGTAATTGCCCCTAAAAGGTGTCCGACCTGTTTTCGCGGGCCGCGACGAAATCAAACAAGGCCAGTCACTCCGCGCGCCACGAACCACGAACCTTCCCTCCGCCGGGATCCGTGGTGACTTTTATTTTAGCAATAACATGTAAGACGCTGTATTTAGTTAATTAGCGACCCCTGACTGCGGCAATCCGGATTTGAGCTATAGGCCGGGGATTCGAGACAAATATGCAAACGGCCCCATGCGATAAAAGAAGTGTTTGGCCGACTCGCGGTCTGTTTATTTAAGGCGCATTCAACTGGGCGCGCAGTGATGAAACTGAAAATTATTGCAAGTTTTCGTGCGAATCGCTGAAAACGAAATTGCACGCGCGCCAACCAAATCGCAATCTTATCTCTGTTAATTGTCGCTTATGACCCACTTAGGAGTTGCCCGGTTAACAACTTTCTTATTACTTTCGGTGCCTCGCGGGAGCCGGTGGATGGTTTGAGCAGACCCCTCGTTGCGTCGGTTGTGGAAACATCCTTGGGGTTCCATACAATTAAAAAGTAACATTTTGTAGGCTACTGATACCCGATGTCGTTAGAACACTCCAAGATTTTACGGGCTTTTGATGGTAGCTGCTTTCGTCTGAATTTTGCCGACACATTGCATAAATAGAGAAGTATTTCATCATAAAAATGTATACTTTATAAGGTCGGTAATCATAGTCATATTTTACATGAAACATGTGGTCTATAGAAAGTTGGAAAGATCAGGTTACATTGTTGGAGAAACATGAACATATGGAATTCATGTTGATTGATAAATCCAAAAAACGAAACCATTGCCTCTCATAGTTTAGCTTACATAGTGTGGTCGGGTCGGCCTTAAATAATATTTGGCTTAGAAATTCCTTTAAATAAGACTTTAACCACTAGACCGGAAATTTCAAATAAGAGACTTTGTTTTGTTTTATTAATTACTTTTAATTAATTCAATTAAGAAATACTTAAGAAGTGTTTACCTGCTTTGGCGGAACCCCTGCGTATTCTTGGAAACCAAGCATTTGTTTGACATGAAAATGAAAATAATAGAGGCACGTTTAAGGAGCACACCTCGTGCCAACTGAACCGAGAAATCCCTACAGAAAGCTCTAAAGTCTAATAAAAGGTGAAACTCGGAAAACAAAGGCATCAATGGGCAAATGAGCCTTTTAACAGGTTCCTCGTTTTGTTTGTTTTGCGTGAAGAAACCCATCAGCATGCAACACCCTTCAGCTGTTATTAATTGCTTAGGGCTGTGTCTCAATTCGACAGTGCAGCGCGGCCTGAAAAGAGGAAAACCTGTTCCTTCTTGGCCGCGGACCTGCCACCAGATGCAAGGTTTAGACCTTAGGGCTTAAGGTTTAGGACCAGCACCGTTGCCCTGCTCGAGCAACCTTCGCGGGCCGGGATCTAACCTAACGAACAGCTCCAGACTCGGCGTGGACTCAATTGGGAAAGAGACTTAAGCAAATTGCATGTCAGCAGATATTTAACGTTCACCTGTTTAGTCGCACGAAATGCTGCCACACGATATCCCTGGCTGCGTGGTGGATCAAGTAACCCGCTCGGGTGGAGTGTGAAACATTTTTGGTGCCCGATTTATTTGGAATCGGCTCTGCATTCGAATTTTTCGCAAATTAAATCACGCGCCAGATAATTTGCAATTTTTTGTTGAGTGGTAAAGGACGTCAGCCCTTAACCGATCCTAAAACTCCTCCCTTGAGAAATCACAATTCCCATCATAAACAACATTTTATACGATATACTGTAAATTAATATTTATATGATAGTGATTCACATATATTTTATAAATATATCACTTAAGACTTATTAGCTTAAAAAAATTGAAACATAATTCTTCAAATATTTGTTATTGAGAATTACACATATAATATGTAATATGTAATTACCCGAAAAAAATTATTACTTTTAACTAACTATTAGAATTAAAAAAAAAATCAAACGGCAATAAAATTAGAAGATCGTCAAATACCTATATAACAAACTTGTTATATGTAGGTATTACTCATATATAGTTTTAAACCTTTTTTCTTTCTCGAACAAAATCCATGACATTTATAAGTAGGTAGTGAAATTGAGTAAAACGCAAGAGCGTAGTCAGGGTAATTCGCTAATTTTAAATAAACGAAAATCTGAAACCTTCACAGTACCAATTTTTGCCACTTTAGAAAATGTGCATATGTACATACAAAAATCTCACGTAACCATTTGTAACATTTTTTTATAATCTATATATAATTTTATCTACTAATTCAGCAGTATTTTCTAACATAAGGTTATAGTGCACCGCTATATAGGCAACAGAATAACACCTGTGTTTTGACCGGTAACAAATATACCCGTGATTTCTGGCTGCTATTCCCGAAACCTGACTAATCGGGATACATCGCTTAATGGTTAATGAAGAAATTCCCTGGCTCATTAGGATCATGTTAATGCTGCAAAGAGCGTTCTAAATTGCGGACATCTTCCTGAACCACTTAAGATAACGAAATACACGAAATTGCCATTTAGAGCGGACTTACCGAAAGGATAAGGCGAGGGGTTTTGCGGCGCGCAGTCGTAAACGCGTCATCGCGCACCTTTTGGTCCATCGAGGCAGCTGCAAGATGCCACAACGGCTCTCGGAGCTCGTGCAAAGTTTAATGGGATCACGGATCCGAAAAGACCCGGTCACTATCGGAGGCAATTCAGCATCTTAAGTGCGAATTCGGCCATTCGGCTGGCGAAGCCCGAGAAATGCACTCGACGGGGCAGTAAACTATCCAACGACATAATTCAGATAACCGAATCTGGGGCCGATTATAACTTTGGAGCACTTTATGTCGCTCGCATATTTAGTGCTCTTTAAGTGTCTGCTAATGGGGCTTAAGTGATGATAACTGTACGGGAATTTATGCAACAGCGCACCCTGCCCCAAGATACGGCGACGACACTCACGCAAGATGCGAAACTCCAACAGCGGCTACGTTTTGATACGTGCGCAAGCGCACTTATGATCTACGGAGATTATCGCGTTGTAGTGGGCTTTACCAGGAATCGTTAAATTTGCAGATCGTTAACTACAAGCATATTTTGTCGGTAGTTATGCGTAAAATTGAATACGTTGTAAGGCCGCTTAATTTAATGGGGAACTTAATTAAGATTTCACGTGAGGAAAAAACTTAATTGCTGAAAAGGTGACTTTAAAGAACAAAGTGCAACATATGCAAAATATGTATGGTATGCAACACATACCTAGTATAGTATGAAGCATATGCAGAAAAGAAAGCGGAGAAAAATTTATATGTATATGATGAAATATTTAAACGATAACGCTTAAATATGTAGCACCCCTATTGTGTATGTGCTGTGCTCACGTAAATAATTTTTTGTTATTTATTTTAGGAGACAAATATTGGGTCCTATGAACACCATGGCCACACTCGCTTTATTGAATTATGAAACTATTAACAGAAGTAATAAGTTATCTTATACGGTATACTAAGGAAACCTAATAAGAGATGTTCAAAAACAAAAATACATATGTAATATAAATATATGTGTTTAAGTAAATTAAGATGTTATTCTAAAGTCATACCGAATCAAGTTAAAATATTGTATATACATAAAATAACATCATAACATCGTCGATATAAAGAAGAAAATTGCCAAAAGGTGTTGTTTTAGCCCATGTTCAATCGATTCAAATGCGTTGGTGAAGTCAAACAAGAAAATCAGAGTTGTCATGCCGAAGTCAGTGGCTCTTCTTGCATCCTCAGTTAATTTTAGTAACAATAATAAGTATACTGAAGTTTAAATAAATGACTTTGTTATATTTCAATAACAAGGCCTGTGACGATCGAAGAACTATAAAAATATAATTACAAGATACTCGTACCGCTCCATCTTACTGCTGTTGCTGTATGATTTGTACCTTATAGAAACAAATAAAAAACCAAGAAAAACGATTAAAATAGTCAGATGGCTCATAGCATCTAAAGGAGATGAGGAGATAACCTTCGCCAGCAGAGAAAACTTTGCCTTCTTATTAAGTCAACCTGCCATCAGAATCAAAACTACCTTCTGTTACAGCGGTTATCTTATAAGCCAATCTGCTTCCCATCCGCCGACTTAAAACAGGACCAGCAAAAAAATGTCACTGACATGAACCTTTCCTCGTTGTGTCCCGATAAGCAAATGCCACCATCTCCGGAGAGCTGAAATACAAACCAACCCGGCCGGGAGATAACGATCTCGGTTGACATCGGTCCATGGGCCCATCAAAATTATTTATTGACGCTAAATCGATATTTTATCGTTTTCACTTTTTCTCGGAGTCCTGTCTAGTCCGTAGTCTGACTGCACGGACCCGTCTGGCGCCTTGCTGCAGCCCCGCAACACAGCTGAGACTGATTCTGGTCCGACTCGGGGCCTTCCTGGGCCCCAAATGGATTCAAAGTGCCTCCAAATGGGCCTATCGGCCATGCGGGGCCAGCCCCATTACTCAAATCGAACTGAAAGATCATCGATCGCGTGTCAGGTATGCCCGGCTCAGGAGTGGTACCGACTTTAGTATCGACTATCGTGCACCCATGACGTGTTAATTAATTCAAAACATTACGATCATTCCTCAGGTTTTTGTCGTTTAATTGGCAGTTTTTCATCGCGAGTCTCCATTATTCGCCTGGATTCCTCACCGTCGACTGTCTGGTCGCAATCCTTTGGACAAACGTGTCTCGTTAATTGGAGACGAATTAATTATGCCCGAGATCTCCTCGGGCTGATTGTGTGCTTAATTATTTCTTAATTGATTGATCCGCATGGAACCTCTGACAGAGCCATTGAATACTCAAGTTAACGTGTAAATTAACAGATGTATTGCAATGCAATACTCTACGTTTTTACCGAACGTATAGACATAAATTACGTTGAGCCGTAGATAGAACATACAACCATTCTTTTTACACAAATAACATATGTATATTGTGGTATAATCTTTATTTACAATTTTTTAAACGTTTGTAATGGGTATTCTGGATCGAGATGAATCCAACGACACTTTATTTGTTAAAATTAATTCGGTATTTTATTTTTACAGGTAAAATATCTGTAATCTGTAATCTGTATCTGTAAAAAATCACAAAGAAATACATATAAGTACATACAACAATTAACCCGTCCCGTTCACAAACTTCTACTGTAGGTGTGTAAAATTTGACTAAACTATATTAAAAATTATAGGAGTTATCGTATCTACAAAAACCGTATGCAAACAAATTTTATATTGATGCCGAAATGGTCGAAATTTCTCGATGAGATTGATCTTCCTTCGAGTAGTAATTGAAATCACCAATATTTTCTGATCTTTAAATTGATGGAAAAGTTATTGAAAATTTTTCTAAATCGAAAGTGTTGTCATAAATAAGCAACACAAAAAACTGATCAAATAAGTATTATATTCATTTCTGAAACTGCTGACAGCAAAGGGTAGATATTTTCCCTAATAAAATATCATTATTGAGCAAAATTCCTTCCACAATTTATCGAATACATGAGTCACCATCTTACTGATATTAAAAAACACCACTGTCTTACTAACCCTTCCTTCTCATCTGCTCTCGTACTAAGCAATGTGTAACTAAAAATTAATGGCGTAAGATAGGTTTGATTATATGAAATGGTTTTGTATAAGTACTAAATTAATAAACTCATAGTCGACTTTACAGAAAACAAGAATGGCGAAATTGTGAAAAACAGGTACCAGGGCTTCTCCTCTCTTAAATCTAACATTTTAGCTGCCACTAAAAGGTAGGCAAATCTGTTTATCTTATCTAATGCATTCTTTCATTAAGTTGCTCTACCATTTGTAATAAAAACCATTAAAGCGATATCTCTATTTATTATGGTGCAATGCCTTGGCGCAGCGACCGAAACGAAAATTCCGGATGAGCTGAGCTTCGCGCCACCGGACATGGCGTACACTGAAAAAGTGCATCTCTGCAGGAACTTCCCTATTCACGGTAGACTAAACATCCTCACGCGGTTGTAGGAGCAGCCATTGGCCCCGTGTTTGCTATTAATTAAAATTTTGACCACGAGAACTGTCTGATGTCATAATTCGTGGGCAACGGGCCAAGACAAACGGCCAGTGGTCATAGTTCTGACACCACCAGAATGCGTCCGAGGGCAATTATCAGTCGAAAAGGCGAACACCTCGAGAGCCCTGTTTTGGTTGTTTGGCTGCGCCGCAATTGCCCTCTTTCTGGCGCCCCGTCGCGCAATGCGGCCGTGTCTGGGACACCCCTGTGGTGCCCCTTTGAGCGTCCCATTCCTGTCCTTTTTTAGTGCAATTCGCATTTTTGCCCATGAGTAATGAGATGATGATAATTGCAGGTGAATAAATTACCTGCCGATTATGCATGAAAGCCAAAGTGACTCTTTTTCTGCCGATGCAATTGCTGCCAGTACCATGAAAATGCTAGAATTATTCGAAATGAAAGAAAAACGCGTCAATTCGAGATGATGAAGGCTTTTATATTCCGAGGAGTTGTTTACAAAAGTACTAGGTTATTTGGTAACCGACTGCATTTTAATATGACTTAAGAAAGTAAGAAGTAAAAAAGGATCTTTTTTTTTAGTTAGTTTTTATATATCTCGTTCTCATTATAAATAACATATACAATATATTTTAATTGAAACTTCTAACACCTTATCTGTATTTATTTTTTTAAGTATTGATATATTTCAGATAGGGAAGAGAAAAATCAAATATACATAAATCCACAAAACTGGACATATCTCAATAACTAAACAAATTTTTCCTAAAAAATACTGAGTAATTTACAATATCGTCTTCAGTAGTTACAGTTACAAATATAAGGTAAATTATTGAAAAAAATAAAATACTCGATTGCACAAAAAACTCAAAAGAGAAAAACAAACAATACAATATAAAACTCTGTTCGAGCAATGCTGAATGCACCATGAAACGTTTTCTTGTCCGATAGCTACTTTAAAACAAATAATAAAATAAACTACATGTAAATATAATATAACTTGAATGGTAAAAGATAATGCATGCGGTAACAAACCAAGAACTAAGATACATACATGTATACTTTTGCTTCTCCCGCATGTATCAAAACAATCATTAAGTAAAACAACGTGTATTAGAAAAATTTCAAAGTCGGTCGGTCCTTCAAATCAACATGAGGACTATTTGTTTGATGAGAAGTTACGCGGGCTCAGAAAGGTTAAGTAGGTACCATAAATTTATGAATGCGATAAAGTAATGAAAGCATTCTAGGATTCTCAGGGACCCCAAGGGTAATTTTACCCTTGCTAAAAAAGAGAATTATTCAATAATAAAATTTCCAGTGTTAAATATTTCATTTAATTACATAAAGAAAACACTTGCTTCTTAAAATAATCGCGTATTACCTGACCTTCAATAACTTAACAAATTTCTATTCCTAAGGAGCTATACATAAATAAACATTTGCATTGCTTAGTTTTTAATGTGGCGCCATGACTTATCGAATACACCGCGTCTCGTTTCTGGTTATGGTCTATGATGAAATAAATATGAAAAGCTTTTCATCGAAAGCATCACAAAAAGCGCCCGTTAATCCTCGGTGCAGTACTTCGCTTGGAGCATGGTTGGCGACCCGGATATAATCGGGGACTGGTGAACGGGGCATAGCTTCACGGTGGTTTTGTACTCGAGCGATTCAACGATCAAATAATCGATGTAAATTCGCGGCGAGGCGAGGATCCGCCAGGTGAGCGGGTTCAGAAAATTCGTCTGGTAGTCCCAGGAGGCCTTGGCGTAAAGTGTCTCCCCAATGTCGGCCCCTGCTACGACTGAGGTGTAGATCATGCCGGGCTCAAAAAAGCTAGAAAAGGGCAACACACTTTTTTCAGAAAATGCTTACTTTTTTTAAACGTAATAACTTACAATGGTTCCGAGTAGAACGACATTTTTTCAGTTTCCTTTCGGCGATGAGAATGGAACTTCAAAGAAAGGGTGCCGATTTCTCCACCATGCAGTGCGCTTTCTTCGGTTGCAGACATCTTGACTGTTACCCTGTAGTGCACTCCTGGAATTTTAATTAAATTTAACACTTCTATACATAGCGAAAGAATTTTTTTCGCTTACTACAAAAAGGACTCTCAGCCGACGTCATGAGATACGTGGTTAAAGACGCATCATCGCTCGTGTATCCTTCTTTCTTTAATTCGTTATAACTTTTTATACTATCATAACCAAATCTCACGCAGAAACGATCCTCACAACTAAAACATTCACCAGCTCTGAAGTCCTGTAATATTAAAAGTATAAAAGTATATAGTATGTAATAGATTAAAGAATAATAAACAATAAAAAAGTATATGAAAACTAACTAATACTTGTTCCACTATGTTCTAAATCTTACCTCATAAGAATCGCAAGATATGGCTGTAAACGGGCACTTGCTGTTTATGCTCTCTATGAAAAATTGATAACTACGAACATGATTGCACCCCAAAAACTGTTGTATACTCCAAAATATCGAACTGTCTGCATTGTTGAGATGCTCTTGTAAAGTCATCGTACAGCCAGGATTATCTCGACCACCATTCGGGTAAAAATCGACATGTCCAATGGGCTTAATCATACCAAGTCCTAACAATAAAATCGCTTGCTAACCAAATCCTTTATAAATTAAAAAAAAAAAAAATACCTCCAGGAATTATGGCATCTGTGTGAATAATATCGACATATTTGGCATCAGTTCTGTCCAACCGTACAATTGGATCGGTTTCACCGAAAAGTGGTTCGGCAGGATCTAGACCAGTAATACGGCCTAGTTTTAGTCCAAAATATTTTTGCAATGTATATCCAGCATACCCTGCGATATGAGAACCTAGTGAATGGCCAATGAAGTGTACTTTGTCCAAATTTTCCATTCCTGTTTCTTCCTATAAAGGAAAATAGAATCTTAAAATTAAACAAAATTAATAGTTAATAGCTACTCACATAAACCAAATTTATGATATGTCCAGCAATTGCTCCAACCAGTCGGATATTTGCAACGGCCTGGACGTATGGTGGACTTGAGCCAGCACCCCAATCTACAATAATTACACTGGCAGTACCGTCAGGATCATTTTCTAAAAGAGTTTTGGCCATTTCACGCAACTAAAATATATTTCTGAACGTTAACGAAAATTATGCAACACGCAAAGAAAAATTGCATTATACCCAAGGTCTATCTCCAGCTTCCAAGTACCCGTGAGAGATGAGGTACAATCTGCCTTTGGGGTTAATCCCGAAACTTCTAACCAAATCAGGCTCGTTTATGTCTATGAAACTTGGATGGTCTATAGTTTTCTTTGTGAACAGTGGAAATCTGGGATCTATCTTAGAAGGACTCTCCGGGTGAAGATTTATTTGACGAGTCTTCGAAATCCAAACTCCATTCAGGGGAAAACAGCCATACACACCATAACACTTTATATCAGTAAAATCTGGAAAATAATAAATAAATCTAAATTTTTTTCAACTACAATATGGTCAACCAAGATGTAAGCAAGGTGACTTAATACAAAAAATAGCATTAACTTTAATTATTATAATTTGGGATTGCTCTCATAATTAGAAAACTGTAATCTAGGTAACGTCTACCATTCGAACCACTGGAAATAAGTCGGAAGGATTATCGGTGTTCTAATTATTTATGTTGTAAAAGTTGGAAGAGAAAATACGGCTAAAGGAAAAGTTCTTTTAACTTTATGAAAATTATAAAAATTTACGACACATAAGTACCAACAATATCTTAGACAATCAAGTTTATTTACTCGACGAGTTCAAAGATATATACCCAGATAAAACCAAACTCAATTGCTTCGAAATACAAAACAAAAAATACATATGTATAAAATTGGCTCCTTCGAAAACATTTGCTTGGGAAAATGTTTGCACCCGTGTGACCTCAAGTTCCAGAAGCATAAGTCGGTGGGCGGGGCTCTTTTGCATTGATATTAAACGCACAAACTACGCCAATTGGACCGCGATAAAAACATCGCAACAAAAACCGTGCCTAAATATTGAAAGAGCCGAAATTGAAGAACGCGTGCCAAAGTCCAAACAGGCTGATAAGAAAAGTCTCGAGACTTTCGGTGGAGATCGAAGGCGACGAATGTGACGATCATCAATAAATTAATGCATCCGAGTGGGCTTTTTGATAAAAAGGCGCGCATTAGTTTAAAGGAAGAACGCATTTGGTTACGTCGGAGGGCGCGTTGCTTGCGTGGCACTCGCGCCACGAGAAGAGCCCCTCGATGGCGTTGCCCTGATAAGGGGGCCTCATGTGGGACGCTGCGCGCACGCAGATAAGAAGGAAACGCACGAATTTTGCGCAAACTTCGAGTTAAGCGTTTGTTTATTAACTGGCGTGACTTTAAAACCTTTTGACATTGAAGACCTTTAATGGCGTCAAAAACGCTTCAAACGAGCGCATTAATTGGCACCGTATCCATCCAAACGATGTTCTTAGGAACATCAGACTCATCCGCTTTTGATTATATTTTTTATCATATTTCATTGGAATTGTTAATAAAGTTAGCATAATATGTCTCAAGCAAGTGTTCCACTTTACATACATAGTCAAGCTAATCACTATACATACCTGGCTGAAATTTACAATATACAATTTTTCCAACAACTCATAAATCGTTTGCTTTATTCTTGCTTAATAAATTCTATTTCAAATATATTTTTGGTTCCTAACCCTACCTGAAAAATATTTTAGCAATATATGGACACATATAGTAGATTGCCGAAATTCTACGCCTAGTAGTTTTTCGACCAGTGACCGCAAATTTTCAAAAATACGAAACTAATCTTGCAAAATTCTTTTTGAATTCTATCTTACGCTATTTTTAACGGAATTAATTCAAACAATCAGAAATAAAAGAATTAAAAGTGGATATTCAATACTTTTCATTTAAAATACGTTAGTGTATTACATTTGGTCAAGGTAATCAGCGATTTCCTTTTTAGTTTTATCAATTCCCCAAAATTCATAAGTACACTTTCAGCGGGCGGCATTTGTTTTTGTAATTTAAAAAAAAGAAAACTTTTGGTGAAACATTGTAAAAAATTATTCAATAATCCAGTTGCAGATAACTTGGTTCAGAATTTAATATTTTGTTTTAAAATTATCATGAAGCTTACAATTAGTTACAAAATAGAATAGATTTTTTAGTCTGCAATAATAAAATAAATTATAAGTTTGCGACCTTCATGCGAAAACGAGTTTAATACCTAAGAATTCACTGTTCGGCATTGTCACTTATATATGTAATTCTTCCACACCACCTTGATTTAATCAGATCAAAATCAAATTATATCTGACAAGGAGTCGGGAGTTATAAAGCTGATTTAATTATTTTTCTTGAATTAAATTGATGAGTGTTCTTTAAACTAATTACTTTTTGAAAAGCTATTGAAACTATTTTAAAACCAGACACTTACTGTTCGAACCGGAATCCTTTGAATCCATCAAATTTAGGTTTTGCCCAGATTGACTTGCTAAAAACAGCATTGTTTGCAAGATCAGTGGCCCGGTGCTGTTAGTTATGTACATTTTGATAAAACAAAAATCACTTCACTTTAAAATAATATTTTATATTGTGTAGAATTATAGTAAAAAAAAACACTTTAATTCTATATTCCACAGCAAAATAGATCTAAAGCACTTTGTCTATTTCTTTTTTCGCGAAACTCTAACCAATATGTTCGTGATTACTTGACCAATAAGTTCCTTCTGAAAGGTTCTAGCCGACTACTGAGCGCTAGCCCGAATCGTTTGCTTTTACTTCCTCTAGGCGGCGAATTCTGCTTATTAGCGGCAATCTTATTGTTGATAGCGAATACGGCAGCTCTTTCTTAGATCCACATTCCCGGTATCAGACTCAGTGACCTCTGGGTCAATTGATTAACCGCCGTCTAAATACAGATGATCTTCGGGATGCCAGACAGATAGTGTGCATTTGCAAAAATCGCAAAAGACTCGGTCTGCACAGGTCATTACTTTTCAGACACTCCGCGCATTACATCCGCGGTGCGTGCGACTTAAGACACATGCGAATTCTTAAAGTCTAGAAGCAGGTGGAGATAGGGGCGCGCCTGAAAAGTACTCTCGTTCTTAAAATGAAATCGTCTTGACCTGAAACCGATTGACGTCAAAAGAGCACTGATAACAACGATTTTTTAGCGTTTTAGCGCAAAGTCCAAAGGAGCAAAACTGTGGGCAACCTTGTTTACACTAGACTGCCATGACGTCGGGGGAGTGTACTCGCAGACTTCTACTGAAGATAGTCGTAGAAAAAAACGGGTGATTGTGTTCGCGTTATGACTAAAAATTCCAAGTTCAAAATTTTTCTCTTAATTTAATATTATCATCAAATGCTTGCGGAACTAATTGGTTGAATTGTCGCCTTGCACTCGTTCTTTTTTAATGATTGTTTCAAAGACGATTTTATATATGTAATATGCGTAATGAATTCTTAAAATAATTAAATTGATTTTATGTGGATCATTGCAGAGATAGTAGAGGGGTTAGAAACTTATCGACTTCTCCAAAAAAAATGTTTGTTTTACCAAAAAGAAAAATGTTTTGTTTATTTGTGGATAACTTTCCCAGTGTCAAACTATTAATAGGGCTATTATCACTTCGAAACAATGTTTACTAAATAAAGTCGACGAATAAGAGAAGGCTGGGATCAACAGAAATCGTTAAAGATTCGAAAAACAAACAACAACATAGACAAAATCATTGAGGTCGATGTGATTCCGTCGTATCACCTACTTAAATATTCGAATTGCGAATAAAATTTTGCATGGAAATCCTTTACTAGAAATTGTAGAAGCTGTTGGCAGAGGTTCATTAGAATAAGCTGCGATTAAGAGTTATCAAGAAAGTTTTATAAATATAAATTTAAGCTACACGTTCTAAATAATATCTTCAGGTACTATGTATATAAAAGAGCAAACAGAGAAAATCTAAAATAGCTTTATTTAATACTTGTTTCATCCTCAGAAAACAAACTGATTTATTAAAACAAATCTTCCCGCACAGTGGGAGTACTACAGTCGTACATACTAAAATTATTTTCTCACATAAATCTATGACTAAATATAAGGTTAACGTTACTATAAAGGCATTTTGGCTGTATTCTTTCGTGTAAATAAATAATTTGCAGCACTATGTTACAGAAAAGAAAATGTGTTTTTTAACTATAATCAAAAAAAGAATTCATATCTGAGTGGAATTCGCTTAATCCTACTCTTAACGATAGAAATCGAAAACGATTAAAGTAATTAACAAAAATTTGGTTTAAAAATGAAAACAAAAAAATAATTGCTTGAACAATAAAAGGCAATTGCTGGTGGTGTATACTGAAAAAGTTTTGTTAAAATATTTTTTAATATTATTCCGACATTGTCCGCTGGATGATGAGGTCAATTTTGTCACCAGCAGAAGCTATCAGAGGCACAGTAAGGCAACAGTCAAAGTCTTGTGTTTTTGTTCCGTTCACCTAAAAATGAACAAGTCAATAATCATTTATTGATCATTTCTGATTATTTTAAAAGTATACCTGCATGATCCTATCGAAAGGTTTCAGCATCCCACTGATGTCAGCAGGACCTCCCGAACGAATTCGGTTGATATAAACGCCACGTTCATAGAGACCATCAGAAACAGAAAATCCGTAGTCGTCATAAACTTTGTCCTTATACAGGGTAACTTGCAAGATTCGATGTTTACTATCTTTACTGGTGTTGGACATAACATCAGTAAATGAGGGACTCCTAGGCCGACGCTGTACTTTCGCGTAGACGGCTTGGGGCTGCGGTAGGCTTCCTTCGTTTGAAAGAGTATTGTCCGAATCACCTGAGGAAAAAATATAAATTTTTAATGAATTAAAAGATGAAATTTAAGTATTAAACTTACCTGTATTTCTTAATATTTTTAAGTCAACAATATTGTCCAAATTTTGTAAAAGCTTTGTAGCGTGTGACAGAGGCATGCCTTGGACTGTTTCGCCGTTGATAGCAAGTAAACAGTCACCTATTCGTAGCTTACCAGTGTTGTAAGCCACTCCACCTGTGAGCAAACAAAAGATAGAAATGAAAAATTTACAAATAAACTAAATTTAAAATAATAAAACAAAATAATTAGGAACGTAATAAAAACAAAACAAGTCAATTAAAATAGTGAAATAAGAAATTTCAGAATTTTTTCGTTGCTTCATTAAACAAGACGTAAGCAAAAATCATGCAACAATAACAATAACAAGATAGAATTATATAAAAATTTAAGATAACTTTCGAAGCGTCGGGAAAGCAAGTTACATAATAAAGTAGTAATAGATATAGTTTTTTAAAAGAAATAATTTTATGTTACTACAGTGCAGATAAAGTTGAATGATTTCTGAACACAGAATGTGTTTTTTATTCTGAATGGTTATCGTCTGGCTGGCTTTTTTTCAAATAATTAATTTGTTTATCAGTCACAGAAAAGGCACGAATCATTGAGAACTTCGGTTATCGCAAATAAGGAAAAATATAATGACTCATTAGCAGCGATTGTTTACACACCCCCTAATTAATTGCATTAATCAAAAAAACTTACGACATAACGAGCGCATATATTTAAAGGGATCGAATTTGTGTTACCAATCTAATTATTTGCTTTTTACCCTATTTACAAAATTGTGTAATTTCATTACTAAGCTAAAAACTACATATTTTTTTAAACTAGACTAATTGTCTTTTTTAAGACTGACATTTATCAAATCTAACATCTTGAATACAAATTGTAAATAAACTACTTACGGATTCCAACGATTTTAATGTTTACAGAAAAATGGTTTTCAGAGGTTTTAGTCGATTTAAATAAGCCTCATCTTCTGCGCAAATTCGTTTAGGTTTAAGGTTAGTTACTATTACATGAGCAAAGTTGTTCAAATTTCAAGGACGTTGAAGATTTGTGTTAGATTTGAACTAGGCTTGAATTGAGCTTTTTGAACAAGACTTGCGCTAATAAGCATGACCGATCTTATTAAATCTTTAATGAAGACCTTAAACCAAACCCTTTGTTTGGAGACCTTTATTCAGAATTGTTTACTTAATTTGAATACTCACCTTCAGCTAAACCACTAATAATGATGGGTTTCTGCATGTCCTCACTTCCAGCCAAAGTGATGCCCAAAGGTCCGCCGTTGGGCTCCAATCGAACAGTTGAGACGATTTGGTGGGTTCCGTAAGTCTTGTTCTCCATGGGCGGGGGTAAAATGGAAGAGTCAATTCTAAGCAATTTGATAAAATAACTTGATATTTTAAAATACATGCAAACCTACGTCATAAACCTGCTTGTTGGATAATCCAGCTCATAGGGACTTAAGTCGTGATACGAGTCTTCAGGAACCTCGGTGGTCAAACTGTGGGTGTTTTCCCCGCCTACCACCCGTCCAATGGGCGGTTTCTCCCCGGGTTTTATTGCGAAAGGTCTTCTGATCTGCACGATGGGGTTGGCAACATGCTGCATGTCGTCCACCCTGAAATACTCCGGCTGGGGCGTCGTTGACTTAAACGAGGTCGCGTCGCCGTACCGAACGTCGCCGTATTTTTGAGCATAGCTATAGATGTCTTGGTCATTTCCGCCGCAATTGCTATAAATCGGATTCACCCGCTGCTGGGCATCAAACAAGAAGTCTGGCAGCGAATTGCGCTTTATCGTTAGCGTTGTAAAGTCGCTTTTATTTTCCTTGAGCAGAGCATCGACGTTGAAGTGCTGCAGGGGATGGCTATCAACTGCGAGGAGGATGTCCCCAGCTCTTAACGATCCCGTCCTGTGGGCGGGACTCCCCTGCTTCACTTCGGATATAACGAACGAGCCGTGACTGGAACCGTTCACAGTGATCCCAAGACCGCCCTTTCCGGTTTTCGCCAATTTCACGCTGAACACCCCGCTCGATGGAATCACAGAGTCCGCCATATCGAACTCCACCTCGAGTTCGACCCAATTCGCCCCCTGATAGGTCACATTTTGGGGTCTTGGACCAATGTCGCCCAGGAGCTGCCTCACCGCGTTAATGTCGAGGTTGTACATCTTGTTGACGGCGATAATTCGGTCGCCTTTCTGGATGCATCCCGACCGATCAGCCACCGACTCGCTGATCACTTGGGCAATTGTGATTCCCCTGCCGCAGGCGGTTTGGGACCCCAAAATGATCCCAGACCCATGGGAACAGTCCAGGACAACTTGCACAGTTTCGGTTCGGCAGATTCCCAAATTCGGATGAAGCGTTCCCGTGTCCAGTGGAAGTGAACTTTTTCGCACCAACTTGCGGTGTCGCGTTTTTCGAGACTCCAAAGTGCTGAAGCCGTACTTGGGGCTGCCGATCGCATGTCCTAAAAAAAATCGGAAGAATAATATAAAGGAGTTATTTTTAAATCGTTTTATGAGCACTAAATCTTTAAATAAACTCGCGACTGCCGTTTAGGGATCGTATTTTAACGAACTGTAGAACTCTGAAAGATACCCAGCTTAGGCCAGACCAGGCAATATATAATAAAGTCATGAGTGTTTCAAATTTACACCTCATAAGTGTCTGAGTAGAACTCTTGAATTTTGTGGCGGCAGAGTTCGTCTTCACCTCTTCAAATAGAAACTGATATCTCACACTGAAATGCAATAAAAGTTGATACCTTTGGGAATTATCCGATCTATGAAGTATTATAGCAGTTTTCTAGTGGATTACTATAATAATAAGTTTTAAAAGCTAAAGTTCAAAGTTTTTCTAATCTCAAAAATTATTTATGTAAGTGAAACTTTCGCCCCTCCTTCAACAATAATCTCAATATTTGAGCGAAATCGATTAAGAAAAACAAAAGATAACGAGTAACGTTTCATCTTTTCAAATAATGTCTGTAATAACAAAATTTCATTTAAGTAAACTCTTTTCGTAAAAAACAAATGAAAAGGTCGTCGCTACATCCGGAAGAGGATTGTGATTTTAAATTAAATATCGTATTGTAGCTATTAAAACATACATTTAACATTTAATTTAAGATAGTAATCGATTTAAAGATTTCAATCGTAACTGCAAATTGTTATTACAAATTTCGCTCTTCTTTAACGTCACACTCTACTAACCCCCGTATTTCGAAATTAAGAAAGTCTAAAGAAAAAATTGTTTATTCACATTGCAGACACGTCCGCCATGGTCTGGCGAGAAAGAATTCTTGGCTAATGGAATGTGACAAGGGGGGCTACAAAGAAGGTAGAAAAAACAAGAGACTCTCACAGGAACCTTTGAAGCAAGTTTTGCCCTCTTTCAGCTTTTGGTATTTTTTTCAAATTTATGTAGACCGAAAATAGCAAAGGTCTGAAGGCTACAAGAGCCGAACAGAGGGGGCGGCCTATCGCTCTAAAAATGGATTTTTCTATAAGTCGCGCTAGACGCTGAACAACTAATAAATACAAGCGGATGCCACTAAATCAAAAACTCGAGAATTGAGTAGTAAGGAGCGCTCTAATGTCCCATAACGATTGGCCAATCTAGCGTTTCTCACTTTAACGAGTTGCGATCCCGAAATTTCCGAGTGGATGGAAGCTGTCTGTCCGCAAAGAGATCAACACGACCGATGCACATCCGTTTAATAAAAGTTAAGTCAGCGGGCGTCCCATGTCTTCGCCGAGATTTACTAATTTTAGCGCATGCCAGATCAATTTTTGCCCGCGATCTTGTTGTTATGTTATATTAATCCAACATGCATGCAGCCGCTCATATCACGTAAATGGAGATTAGAGGACTGCGACATGCAGATTCGGGCTGTCATCAGCCAGATGAACGATCTTTTTTTACGCGGCGCCCGCGGGAAGTGATACCCATGTGGATCGCACCGGAGACGCTTTATAAATATCTTTTAAGTACTCTCTTAGGAAGTTGTAAAAGTACAGAGTAAAGGATTACCTCTTCGTGCTAACGCATGTGCGGGCATTATCTGTATTTGCGTGTATCCGCGGACAGCATTGGCGTCGAGCAGGGCCATCACGTCATCCGGCGCAAACGCGGAGTTCTCCACGATCGTTTCGTCAACAGATAAAATTTGATCGCCCACAGAAAGGGCTCCGCATCTGAAACGTAATGTGTAATTAATCCTTTTGAAAGTAGTTCATAAAATCTAGTAATAGGGCTAACAATTTTATGGCTTATCTCTCGAGACTCTGGGTGCATATCCAACACTTTGGCTGGGAAAATGAACAAGATCTTGTCAACCAAACTATCCGACATGTAGATACTACTTAAAAGTTTTCCATAAATTTTCTTTAAGAAGAGTTTGGACTTTATAAAAAAATACTAATTTTATTTTCTGAAAGTTATACTTTTAAAATTTATCAACGAAAATGTCGTTACATTTTACAAATAGTACATAAAAGAGAACAAGTTTATCTCAAAACAATTTGTCTATTTGTTCAAGACATGTTTTCTTAGGAAAGCTAAAAGTTAGGAAGTTATTAATATTAAATATTAAAACCCACAAATTCATAAAGAAGGTATTTCTGTTCAGCGCCATCTATAATTTATGTAGTTTGGTTTTAAGAACTGTTGTTTTTTTTATTTTAAAAAGTATTCTTTTGAATCAAAGTAAATTTAAGTTTGTAGCTTTTGTCCTTTTATCAAACAACAACCAAAACTATTTTTGATATTTCAAAGTACACCTCCTTAAGTAGCTATCAAAACTAAAACTTAAGTCGTATTTAATTTCGTGCGGCGGACCAAACAGAAAACAAATATGTTTGGATCTATAGGTATGTAAGTACAGATTTAAATATTATATAATTTCGATCCGAGTTGAAATGGCAAGTATTTAAAAACAGAATAATTTTCGTAATATTTAAGGTGTTTTCATAACTGCATTAATTAATTTTGCTTAGTTGGACAACTTCTCACTCTTATGGTTTATACTTTTGGCATTATCCAATTATTTAGAATTGAATCTCAAATTCCATACGCTTTGGCTAATAAATATGTACATAATGCATAAATATTTACAAAATCATGGAAATTTGAATCAATTAATAAAAGATAGTTCACCTGATGTTTAGATATTATTATATTGTAAAAGTTATCATTAACTAAAATTGCACAGATTGAGTAAAATATAGAGAAACTCACCGATCAGCGATGCTAGCAGGCAAAATACTCGCAATGTAAACGCCCGCCACAGAGACCTCATCGATCTTGGAGTGATCATTGCTTGAAACAGGCGAGTAATTGCTGAGGACGAGTCCCAATTTATCATTCATGGGTCTTTCGATCTCTATAAGCAAAGGACCCATAGAGAACTCCACACTTTGCATAACGGAAACATCATACTCAATCGTTAGATTCGTGTATCCTGAGACGTGGCCACATTTCAAGATCTGTTGCGCCTCCGACAAGCTCTTGTTAATCAACGATATCTGTTTTCAAAGACAGAGGAAAATTAATTTGGTTGGCGAGGCGCAACTAAAAATATCGCTGGTACAGAAAGTACATGTCCTAAGCAGATGTAAGCGATCACTTACATTGTCAACTCTGAGTAAACGATCGCCGGGCTTTATCCGTCCTGTCTTGAAGACGGGTCCATGTGGTCGGACGTGAGTCACGATCAATGGGAAGTCCCCACCTCCACGGAGCGTTAATCCTAGACAGCCGTTTTCACGCTCGACGGTGATCTGCGCCAGCTTCGATGTGACACACAAACTGTTCTGGGAGACTGAAAATGCAGAAAACATAAAAACAGCGGCTAGAGCGTCTTGGAGCCGACTTAAGACGCCGAACTTACTGTATTCAGGCAGCGAGTACTCGATCTCGACCACCGCGGGTCCTTCGCCGTGGCACAAGATGCTCATGATGTGCTGGTTGGTCAACCCGATCGTCGAGATCCCGTCCACCTGATGGATGCGATCACCTGGAGCGAGGAAGTCGGCCGCCGGACCGAGGGCATTCAGTGACCCAATGACTGGCGGGTAGGAAATGTCTGCCCGCTCTAGAAGATGAAAGCGAACATGAGGAATGAGCAGATCGCGGCATTTTTGTGCTATTTTTAAAAATGCAAAACCGGAAGATCGTAATAAATTCTTGATGATAGTCTTCGTAGGCCTAAACACTTTCTTCCTCTCATATTCAGCACGGCAGGAACTGGCAAGTCATAGATTTAAAATTTTCAGTTCTTGAAAATCTGTCTAGACAGCTTATGTAAAAGATCGCCTCTCTCGAATTATAACAAGTAAAAATATCTGTCTGGAGATTGTTTACACGCCTGCTGTCCCGGCGAGATGATTAACGAGGAAACTACTTGTCAAGGGGAGTGGGTCGAGCTCAAAATTTAGCCCAGAATTTAATGGCGTTCTAAGGAAGCGATCTTATTTATTGGCTGTGAAAGATATTCGCCACCCATTTCCATAAAGTGCATCACCCTGGAAACACGTTAACAAAGTCATTCAATAGTACCTGCGAACACGATTCCCATCGCCGGCGCATTTTCTCTTGGCAGAGAAATTGTCGCATATGTTGTGCCTCGGTCTGGCGCTAAGCCACTGTCCTCGGACTGGGCGGGACTCATTGCACGATCACCTGGAAAAAAGAATGAAATTAGTAAATATTGTAGTAAAAAACAACTATTACAATAGTTCCTTGGATGATTATTCAGAAATCAATCTCCATAAAACATAAAAATTATTAAATATTGCACAAATAAATTACGTTTTGAAATTTTAAAAAACTCAAACTTGTACACAAAAGTTCGAAACAACTATAATAAAAATAAGTTAAAAACGATAACGAAAATTTAATATTAAAATAAAATGATAGTGTAAATTAACATATAAGAATAAAATTCTATTATTTTACTATCTATCAAAATATTAAAGATGTTATTACTATCTTGTACAAGAATGTTGTTGAAATATAGAGGAAACGTTTTAATAAAGAGATTTTCTTAAAAGGTATAATTTACAAGAGCATAAGAAAAGTAAAAAAGTAAAAAAAAATTATTAAAATTTACTATTATTGCAAAGTTAAAATTAAATTTATTATATTATAACAGTTGTCTAATTTCGCTTATCAAGAAAAGATGTTGATTAATGCATAAAGTGTTGCATGTTGTATATTGTTTTTTAGGTAGTACAGAGCAATTAATAAAAATGTTAAATTCTGTAATCATAATTACTTTTTCTACCATTTGTCATTCTGCGAAAAGGACATCTTCTATATGTAGACTATACTTATTATAATAAAGCCACCATCCTACCATAAAAACGTCCTTTTAAAATAGAAACAGATAAATCCCTGCGTGACTATCAATTTGTCGTCGTTTTCACCAGTTTTTGTGAATTGAAGTAAAAGCATGAGAGGTCTTAAAAGCAAAATGCAAGAATCGGCCACCTCAGACTTAATTGCACCAAAAACACAAACTGAAAATTTATGGAGCACCCCTTCGTGTCTTTGGATGCCTCTTGTGGTTAATTTCCCACAAGGCGTGATCTCAGCTTGAATTCCTGAGAATCTTCAGACGTTGTAATTGTACGAGAGCATTTCCAATCTTAGCCACAAAAAAGGTGCTAAGAATGTTCATTTTCTCAAAACAGCATGATTTTTCAGGATTTTTTCTTGCTCGACTTTAATTTGGCCTGTGAAGATACATATATCGAACGGGGGATTTAAAATAGTCTGTGACCCTACTTAACAGAAAACATCTTGTCCGCCCGAACTCAAATTCAGCACTTTACTTATGTGTGCCAGCATTGAATTGTCACATCTGGGCTACTAATGAGTGGCCTATGATTCATGGAACCCAAAATTCCTGATAAAATTATCGAAACCAGAATATGAGTCAAGGCCTAAAAACCGAAAAAGCTGATGCGGCAGAAAAACATGTTCCTTTTTGGCACGATTTGGCTGCGAGTATCCCGGAACTGACCACTCACTCATTGTACTCCGAACTTTTATCTTTAGAATTAATTTTTCATCTGTTTTTAGTATGCACAATAATCTTCCTCTCACTCATATCGGTGTAAAAACTTTAAAACAAATATATTTTCATTATTATAGGTTACTTTCTTTTCCACTGATTGTCTTTCAATCAAATTTTTTAGAAATTCAACATTCCTTATATAAAAGTTCAACTTATTTTAAAAAAATTATACAATAAATAGGTACAAAAATAGATCAATAGATTAAGCACTTAAGTCTGAAATTGTTGTTTTACATTATAAAAAGCTTTTATTTTAAAAATTACGAAAGTTAGAAAAAAAAAAACACTTCATACAAAATTTGAAGAAAGCAGAGACATAATTGTTTGATAACATTGTGTGACCTTCACTAAATATCGTTAGATTTTAAGGTATGTAGGTACCTATGGGTTTCTAATTTAAGTTTTTTTCTTCTCTTAATTATCTGTTTCAAATCATAAAATCTAGATGTTATTTAAGGTAATAAGAGCTATAATAGTTCTATACGAAGTTTTCGAGTTTCGGTTCATTATAAATCCACTTATTCTCTCTCATAATATACTTATAAATAAAATACCACTTATGTTACAAGTGACAACATAAAATCATCGACATATTATAATTTGTTTAACGTTTGATTAAAATGTAGCTTCAATATTTTACTGTTTGTGCCATCATCCATTGGCCAAACAAATCGAGGCTTTGCTAGGTGCACATTCCAAAGAAATGCTGCCCAAGGGCGGAATTCCCAGCCCAGGCGCAGGGCCAGCAGAAAGCAACTCCCCGAGACGCGCACGCCTCTTAATTGAATTTGATTAAGTTTGGCTCGTAATTAGACGAAGTTAAGATATTTGCATGCAGGGAATGACATTAATTAAACGTGCTGATGTGTGTCTCCCTCCTCGCGCGGGGCACTTTTCGGGGGATTTAGTTCGCTCCACCAGCATCCACCGCCGGCCTCTAATTACACTGTGCCCGCGCACTTTGGAGGAATCCGCCATCTCTAGCAGAAGTCGCAGCAGCCGCCTTCGATGCCCCTTTCCTCAATTTGTTTTTGGTTGAGTGACATAAAATACATTTTATCTGATGTACAAATTAATTAATCGCGTAATTTCGCCCTGTGTCTGCGCCCGCGGTCGGGGCTCCGCTGACGGTTGCTTCCTTGCAAGAAGCCCTGCCGAAGACGACTATCGGGCGTCGTCGCTCGGGCAAAACGGCCGCGGGCCGGCCGGCCATTCATGCGGCCGCTAGCGGACAGGGCGTATTCTTAGATGAACCGTGGATTAAGATTGTCGGCGTCCTTTATTTACAACTTTCGCGAAAAAAATTATATTACAATTTACAAATGCTGCGGGGACGGAATGTGCTAATAAAAGACGCGCGCATTCGACGTCGCGACGCAATCAATTGAGGCTCTTCTCCGGCCGGCTTTATGCCTGGCAGTTTGAAGTTCGTAAATCGTTACCGAATGTTGAAAGTCCTTCGTTCACGGTGTACGCACAAATGTCCACTAAATCCACGCTGCGTTTATAATAATTTTGTGAATCACTTTAATTGGCGGTAATGCGCCTTAATTGGATAATTATGACCTGCTCGGATTTAATAGATCTTCTATACATGCTAGCAATGATATGTAAGCTTCATCGTAAATTACGTTTGGAACAACCCAGTTGGAGGCCATATTTCAAAATTATTACATAAATATGTATGTATCTACATATGATTTAATAATATTCAAAACTCTGTATTATACTATATTTAATATTCCTGTAAGTTCATCAAATTCGCTGATAACGCCTCAAACTCATTATTAGCCTTGTTCTTCTAGGTGTATACATACCTACTAATAATTTTTTTATATACCTTTATTATTTTTTCTTTTTTCTTTTTGCTTCTGCAAAATTTGATACATTGGAAAAAAAAAACAATTTTTATATATTTATTTATTTTTCTATGTACAATACCTACTTCGAAAAAAAAAAATTTAAAAACGATTTCATTTTAATCCCTTCAAACAAAATCGTTGATCTAAGTGAATAGTAGCTTTAAAGAATGGATCAATCACACTTATTTAAATTCACAAATCGAACACATTCAATTCGATGCTTAATTTTGATGCATAGCTACATACATATGTTTGTACCTACATATGAAAATCTTAAGGATATAATCAACATTTCGTCTGGAATTTCCGAAAAATGTGGTAATCGTTGCTTACGGAGAATATTATTACCTACTTCGGAGCTTCTCAAATGTTTATTTGTTTATTTACAGAAATCCTCTTATCCGAAACAATAAACACCTCGATTTGTTTCGAGGCGCATCAACATTATAAATTTGGTAATAATGAAAACAAATGCGTGAAAGCCCGGCTTAAGGTTAAAATGTGTTTATCTTAGGAATTCCAAATATCCCGAAGTCCATATGGTGCTCACGCAAGTGCTTATTAGTAGGGCTACTCCGATAATTAATCTCTTTTTATGAAGAAGAAAGCGGAGACGAACATAAATAATTCAAGTTTTTAGGGCGCAAGGAAATAATTGTTCTTTTTTCGATTGCTCGCGTCTGCTTAAAGAAAAGAGCCTTTAGTCATATTAACGTCACTCTGGAGCTGCTGAGGAGCACGCTCCCTCCTCGAAAAAATGGATATGTTGAGGCTTTTTTCAATGTGAAAGATGAAATGCATCTGGAGGAAGAGCTCCCAAGAAATCCACTTCTAAGAATTCAATTAGAAGTCTGAAACGGGCAAGGCACTGCTGCATTGAATGGAGAAGCCTTTTCTGCGATACAATTTACGATGAACCCGAGACCAATTAGAGGGAAATTTATGATCTCAAAATCACTTAGACAAAATTCGCATCGAATACACGCGTAGCGTATTCTGCCGGGGATACTCTTGCGAAACTTGAATGGACGGAAAATTATGTCCCCTGGATGCCACTATAGCAATTTTTGAAATTTACTGCCATTCAAATAGGCACTGAGGAAAGGAATGATTCTTAATATCATATTTTGCATTATGCCCTACGTTACGTCTTAATCGCGCCATAGGGTCGATAAAGTCTGCAGAAAATGTATACGTCTTGAAATCCACGTCTCTTTCAGTCCGGCAGAGGCGTCATAAAATATATAGCAGTTCACTAAACTGAACAAATTTGAACTTAAGTCCCTTTTACGATTGCCACAGAACTTGATCGCCCCCGCAACATCCGATATCAACCATTAATTGGTAGGAATTGGATTTTATAGGCTTAATCGGTTAATTCATAGAGGCGCACTTGCTGAATGGGGCACCGATGCTTTTTTTCATTCGAATGCGCACTCAATCGACAAGACCGCGGCCGACCTCAGTAATTAAATGAAAATGCGCGGTGTTCTTAAAAACCTCTTGAGCGTTCAAGCAACCAGTTGGGTCCATCGACGCAACTGTGGACTACTAATTGAATTGTTAATTGCGTCCAGAGCAATTAAATTGGCTTTTCGCTCGAAACAGGAAATTTTTTGAAGTAGTGATAATTTTTTTTTCGTCGAATGGCCTCCAATGAATGACGATAAAAGCGTATACGGATTGTACTGAAAAAACTGAAAATTGCAAAAACACTGTATCATTATTAATGTTTCAACCTGAATTACTATAGCACAGATAAATTATCTTCAAAATAATTTCTACATAGAAATCATTTGTCCATATCTATTTCGGATTTTTTATTAAAGATTTGCTTTAAATCCGAAAGTCAGTTAAAAAATGTCGATTTTTATTGGCTTATAAGATTTGTTGTTCTTTTCCAAATAAATTACTACAGTGCAAAATATTACAGCCTTAGGTACCTACCTAGAATAAATTGGATATATAATAAAAACATATGCTTTCCTTTGTAGACTCATAATTATTAGTAAATTTGCCGTAAGTACCACACTGTCTGCATTTTCATGTATTATTGCATCTTCATTTACAGCACATTACATTTTAGTACGATTTCGCAGGGTAGGTCCTTAAGGATATTAAAAATATTTATTTATTTTTTATTCTTAGCCGCATTAAACCTAAAATAATTCCATATTATATTATATAAAAGATCATACAGGAAAAAATAAAACCAAGTCCTAGCTACTGTGTGTCTTCGTAATATTGAAAGGGACTTTAATTACATTTTTTAAAACATCAAAACAAGATGTAGACCAACATCTAACTTCGAGAAATTTGTTAGCTAATTCGTCATTTTTATATCTAGAATTACTGCGCTATTATTTCTTCCGGCTGCAAGGGCTTTGTTTACTGAATTAACGTTGTAATTCTGCAGGTTTATTTTAGTTCTTATTTTCAAACAAACTCTTTCCAGTAATGAAGAAATATTGTTATCGCCCTGACTTTTGTGATCTTTTAGCAAAACAGCATTTAATTTAGGATTAAAAAATATTTATGCATTCATTTTTATCTCACGAATAATGCTGAAAAACTTTTAGAGGTTCTAAAATACGGTCTGTGAAGTAATCAAGTGATAAACATCACGCTTTGACGATAATCTGCGTGACATGCGCTGAAAATAAACGCTGAAGACTTTATCCTAACTCCTAAATCTGCGGCTACGCGTATTTACTCGTTTGTGGATTTGTTTCAGCCACTGTCGCGGTGTGACAAATTGGATTGGACAACTCTGATGGTTTTAGCGATGGTCCCAAGTGAGATTCACGGGGGTCAATTGGTTTCGGGCAATTTACCTTCTTCTTTCAGATAAATCTCGACGACATTTACCCAAAGTGAAATAAGTTACAGCGCAGCGGATCGGTGCATAGGCGACCGGTTCACGTAAATTTTCCTGTAAATACAGCGAGTCGTGCAGCGATTTAGAACCACTGAAGTCACATCAAAAGACTGCGCCCTAAAAGCCTCGACCATTAAATTCAGGGCAAAATGTTAAGAAGCGAGGAGACGCCGCCGTGGTGAATTAGTGCCGGTGTGTCATCGCATCGAGTTGATATTTTCACTTTTCAGTGATGAATTTTCTTGGACCGCATCTGTGCACCCCGCGGCCACTTCGCGCCCTCGTGATTCTTAGCACGCTCCCGAGCGCTGCTTAGACACGGGTTTCAAAGACGTTTAACGCCAGCCAGCTTCGAGCTGCAAGAAACCAAAATAGTACCCTCGACGGGATATCGTAAATTAAAATTTTTTGTTTATTTCTTTCCTTCAGTGCGAGATTTGTTGTTCAATTTTCAAGATTTGCTCTCTAATAAAGTGGAGAAAAATATTAATTTCTTCATACGTACAGAGTTAGCCAACCTAAATTAATGGTGATTTAATTCAGATACAGTCACAGTCTGATTAGAAAATAATCCTGGATGTGTTGTCAGCAACATTTTGCAGTTTTGTACATTTACATACATTTTTATTTTGTAAAGGGGGAAATACCCTTTGATGCTACAACAAATGAAACAGGTATGAGTCGAACCTGCGATCTTCGGATTTGTACTTCGATATTCTGATAATTCAACTGCTATGCAATTATCGACTTCGATGATAACTGCGACCACTGACCACAGCTATTCTTATTTACCCTTATATGCATAACTCATCAGTATAACTTAAAACAACGAACTAACAAGTTTTGCTCACCGCCGTATCTCCTCATCCCACTTCTGAGACTATTCATTGAAACTCTGAAAAAGCAACGAACTGAAGACAGACAGGGATCGAAAGAAATTGTAATTAAAATTAAGTAGATTGATTGATAATTGTCTCGAATGATTTTTGTTATTGCTAACATTTCATCAATTCTTAAGTTGCTTAAGACTGTTCGTTTAATAATTGGTTAATAGAATAACTCAAGTTCAGTACCTCTGAAACAAAAACAATCAAAAAAATTTTGTTCAGAATTTTGTCCTCCGAAAATTGTAGAAACGGCTAGCAATTTAAAAAAATAAACACTTTCTTTTTAGGTAAAAACCCAAAAAGGGGTATAAAAATTAAATAAATGTACATATATTATGCCAAAATTTTGCTATACCTACTGCGGGTAATACTGGTAACACAAATATCAACGAATAAAATGCATAAAGATTTAAATCGATAGGTTAAATATTTTTCAAGGTATGTCAAAGATAGCTTCAAAAAATCATTTTGGGAAAAAACGCATATGAAGAGTACCTAAATATCTCCGTCATTCTAGGGGGAGTTACTTGCTATAATGAACTCGAAGGGTTGTTTTCACTGAGCGTAGGTATACCGAGAAATGTGTTTGTTATACCGAGGTGTTCGTACATGTGTATCTGCGTTTGCGTTTTTTTTTCAGAAATAGAATACTTAGAAAATCATTCGAAGTAAGCAAGCAAAGCGAAATATTTTGATTTTCTTCCGGAAATGACTAAGATTTAGACTTCCTGACATTACTCATAAAACAACATGACAACAAATGATGTAAGCCAAGAACATCGGTGAAGAAGCGAGCTTCTTCGTCTAGAATCTGATTGTCTGGGCCTCTTTCCTGCACTAGTTTCATTCGAAGATCGACAGCAGGGCGTCCCAAGTTGCGGCAATTGTTTATGGGCGATTATGCGTCCAAGACATGCAATTATGCTCCAAGTATGCTTCATTAAGCCGCATAAACTCATAATGCCCGTCATACAGTGGAGTCCATTCAGCCGTGGCGCTCATTAAATTGTTGCCCAGGCCGCAGTTCTATCAAACGAGCGCTAGATAGAACTAGCCGCCGCTGAAGAAAGCTGCGGCGACCGAAAACCGCCTCGTCACTGCGTCGACAGAAGGCTGAAAATTTCAAAATTACCCCGGGCCAGGCGAGGGGAAGGGAACCAAGTGAAATTGGCACCCGGTCAGATCAATTCCCAGGAATTTGTGACAAATTTTCGTAGCTAAGGTCAGCTCGTCGGCGACGAAGCCGCATACTGAGGCCACCGACGAGTGCCTTCCTCGGGGCTCCTCTGGGGCGACTGTTTATTAATTCTGGTCACGGCAGTTCATCCCAATTCAATTTTATTAATGAAAATTGGTCACCAACTTCCAGGTTATGCAATTTGGCAATTTGAGTGATTTCTAACGTGTCGCCCGTCCGCTTGGTAGGCAATAAATCTTCGTGTATCACCGCAAAGTAGTTCAAAGGTGTGGGAGGATGCAAAGTGCCATCTCGATGTATCGCTCCTAATGACATTTTTTAACGAAAACATTTCAATCTTTATGATATTACCTATACAGCGCAAGTTTAATATCAAAATGAGGTGCTAAATACATTCTGTTGCATAATGATAATTTCCACATCATCATCTTCAGTATTTATTTTACCTATTTTACCATATCATAATCCTTAGAGAGACAGATTAGAAACAGGCAATTTGCTGACGCTTAAAATTCTAAACTTGCAATTCTTGAATAATTATCACATTAATTTCATTAAATCAAAATTCTCATTTGTTGACCCTTATTTTCCAAAAAAGCTCTTTTTTACCCTTCTGAATCGAATATCTCGAAAAATGCGCTTCGTTTATCGAGACTAAATGTTTTGCAGAATTGTTAGACGAAGAAAATAAACTTTGAACCAGCTCTTTAACCTTAATAGTTCATGAGATATCAATTAAAACATATTAAAAATGACCTTAAGATTATAGAATATTAATAAATTCACTACAGTTTTTTCTATGTTGATAAATATAGTAGTCAATTTCAACCAGAACCAGACAAAAATAAGACACTAGAAATTGCTTTAATGAAATTTGAATACTAATTAATTTATCGCACTCATTTCAGTTTTTTCCAAAGTATATTTTTTATGTTGAAGCGAAGTAGAAAATCTGTACATACAGGGTAAATAATACATAAAATAGTGAAATGGAAAAGAACACTTTTATATAATTTTATCCAATTTAATAACAAACATTATCAACAGCGACTTTTTTTCCCCGAAGAATTGGTAAATCTATATTTGTCGGTAAATTATTATGAATTCTAAAAAGAACAGAAGCATTTTTATTTACAAATTCACAAAAAAACAACATTAAGTTCGTTCTCTAATTTCATTATTATTAAAGAAGGATACAATACCTACTATGATATATGAAAGCATTTATAAATACTTTCCTTACTTTCATTTAAATGTGTTTTAGTGTGTAGCCTGCTAAATCCATGCCTAGCATACTTCAAATAAGAAATCTCTGTGAAACTTGTAAGAATTATTCCATACGATTTCTCCATGCACAGTCGCAGATTCGCAAAAATAAATTTAATTAATAATCTCGAGCCTTCTGCCAATTACGAGGTTCTTTAGCAGAAGACAAAAATACAAAAGTAAATGTATCATTCGCCACAAAAATAAGTAGCGGCCTGAATTTTCAAAGGGAAGCGCTATAATTGAATTATCACTAATAACTGAAGAAGCCCTGTTTATGCTTCCAATTATTTAGAAGCGTTTTGTTTTCCTGCTAAGCAAACGCGATTCGGTGCGATAAAGCCGTCCTTTTAGTAAAAACCGCGCAAAGATATTTCCATCATCACTTTAATTAAGGAGCGTTGGCGGTGTCATGAAAGGCCGAAGATTTGCTTTTGCCATCGAGGTAAGAAATCGGTCTTCTGTTTATAAATTGCGTGGAGTAGTTGCCGCCAGGCGCGCTAAATTCATTTTCTCTTAATAACAAGCGAATGTGATTTCTTCCACCCTGCCAAAAACATTTCAAATTGAGGGAGGTCTGCCTTCAAAAAAGCTATCTTGCCTGTGACGGTGAGGTTCTTCGGTTTCTTAAAGAAAACACTAAGACACCAGTTGGTCGGCGCGGGAATGTCTTTACAAACTAATTAAAAATCACTACGAAAACTGAGCGTCATGGATCGTATGGGCCCGCCTTCGAATTGGAAGACCCCACGGGTGCGGTGCTAGTGACATTAGTTAAGTCAACATACGCCGGATTTACGCGCTAAAATTGTCTTCATGAAGCGTGAAGCGATCTTACGGGAGATCAAATTAAATTGTCACCAATGATGATATGTGGGTTTATGGCTTTCTAAAACGAGAACGCTCTTCATGCTGAAGTCAAAACCATTAATTAGGCATATATTTTTATATATTATATAATCGTTCTATAAAAGTCTTTATCTTTCAAATTAACTGTCCTAAGAAAAAAGTAGTAAAATGTTATTGTCGAATTATTATATCTTATCTGTTTTTAGAGCTCCATACCTGGAAATGGAAAAACACAACCATTGTAGGATCCTTTTGTTGTCCGTCGTATGTTAGTTGGTCAAGACCCTTTTTCTCAGGAAGGACTAGAGATATCAAGTTGAAATAAATATAAAATACTAAGGCATACAGCATTTTAATCCTGTAAATTAAAATTTCTAATTCGATGCAACAAAAAGGTACGGCCTCTCAAAGCTTTTATTTAAAGTATCAAAATTTCAGTCGTCACAAATATGGTTTAAATTTATTAGGTATAAATATAAAAGTAATTATTTAATAAGCTTGGTGATAATATAACGATATAAAACCCTCAAGACAAGAGCTCTAATCGCAATTGTACGCCTTTTTCTTAAACAAATTTTAATTTTTTTTTTGAAGTCCTTATTTATTTGGAAGAAATCCTTTATCTACAAACCTCACAAAATGTTTACTATTTTCTGAAATTAAATTAAAGGGCACTTTTTGCATTCAAGCTCGACAACGAAGTGTTGCAACTCTATCGTTCAAATTACGACAAAGGTCTCGAAATCGAATTTTGTTTTATTTTCTCACCTTTACTAGTTTAAGTTATTAATTTACTAAATGTTGAACGCAATTTTGTTAACGTTGTCAAAATAACAATGGACAGATGTGCTTTTTGTAAGTGACTTTAATATATAAATAATTATAATTTCTTTGTTCAATTGATCTGAAATATGAAACTTTTTTAGACCCGACAAGCGAGTAGTCGTAAATTTCATTTTAATAAATTACACTTTTTGTTTTAAAAGACAGCCGATGTCAGCCAAAATTCTGTCAAAAGGCTAACAGCTTAAGAAAACATTACGTTTACTCATACATTGATTTTAACTTCTAGCCCACCTTTTTTAAATCAAACGTTGAGGAAGAGAAATATAAAAATAAATTTACTGCATTAACAAGGGATATAATTCATTGCATTTCACCACATTCTCCACTATCTAAGACGAAAATTTTACTATAATATATTTTCGTCGAATAAAATTACAGGCACTAATTTCTGGGAATGTTTTATAATATCTATAGATTCTATAAAAAAAACGACCCACTACGATGCCAAATAATATAAAAAAATATACATCCTTTATACCTTTTTAGTGTTCATAAATGTACTACATAAGTTTGTGAGTTTCTTTATCTGCACGAAGAGCCTTAACGACTGAACAGATTTGGTTTACTCAATGCTCTTTCAACAATTCAAAATCACCTCAACGTTCGTTTATTAATTTGGAAATTCAATATCTTCAATTTTTAAACCATCTTATCTTACTAGTTTTAAAACCTTCCTCGGAAGTTAAAAATGGAAAAGTGCAAAAGTTTCATATCAAGAAATTTTAGGGTTCCTGCAAAAATCATTAACAAACATGCATTCATACACGATTATTGAATAACGAGTTAACTCGTGCCCAGTCTACAAAACTGCTTTAAGATTATAAATAAAAATATAACTTTTTTGCACACTATCAATAAATGTGAGCTGCTCAACTTCGACATTTAAGTTTGTTGATCTTTGACTCAAAGTTTTCATTTTCAGATTTATGTATATTCTATCACTTCTCTGTGGTATCGATAAAATTTATTACTAGGTATAACCTCATATCAATAAATCTTTTTTATGTTTAATACTGATTCACATTTTACACTTCGATCATACAGCTTATGTATTTGATTTATTTAGATAGTTAACAAATAACAAATTAAATGTCGTATCTTTCGTATTTTAGAGTCATCAGATTTCCGTGAATTAAGAACGTAGTAAACTTTATAATTGTTAAGTGTCATTTTGCACTCAAATTGATTTAATGTTCTCCAACAAGCAACCTCACTGTCTTACTGTTTCAACACGTTATGACACAATTTCTTAATTTTGTAATAACTAATTAAAACTCACAGCATTTAGACTGCCTAATATTTGTACACATTATTTTCCGCAAATAATTTATTTCAAGAACTTCAAGAAGACTTCATTTGAGACAGTTTGCGTTCTTTCTCACTCTCAAATAAAATTTTACTAAAACAGAAATCAAACATTCCTATTGTATGCTGTGGACTGTGGTTGAATGGGGAGCTTACTCCCACGAACAATTTTCCAAAATTTACAACGAATCTTTATTTGTGGGAAAATCGGCAACGTGGCTACTCTCCTTGATCGTCTATCAATGGACGCGCAGATTTTTCAGATCATGTTTAACTTAAGAATTTACTATAAGATGCTGCAGAATTCAAAATTCTGTTTTTGCTGCGACTTTCAAGAAATAGGCGAAATGCTTCGATTGGATCTTCGATTCACTTACCAGCTGCAACAGATGCGGCTGAGTTGGCGCTCTCACTTTTATCCTCATTTTTCGCTAAATTCACCAAAGGCACACAACTGGTGGTCGGTCTCTTCGACTTCCAGAGCTTCATTTTCCTCGAGTGGTTTAGGATCAGAAAAATGCCAATTCCTGGCACTAATCAAAGCACAAACCCCCAACACTTGATCGCTTCACATTTCTTCCCCGGTTTCGGGGCGGATGCAACAAGGCCATTTATTTATTTATTCGCGGCATATGTTTACGCCAAATTCCTCATTTGTCTGGATTTAAGAAAAAAACATAAATAAATACAAAGCCACAAAATGTGATCGAGCACAGATTTTCCTCGTCAAGAACCCCCCAAAAAATCACACAGATGCCAAATTTCCGATAAAAAACTAAAGATTTTCATAAAATTCCGAGTTTGAACCACGACACTTTAGTCGAATTTCTATTTTGAGCACATTCGCGAGCATCCGTCTTCACGTCCTCGCACTGAATCACCCAGTGAACGCGCCGAGGCTATCGCACTCTACAGAGTCTCCTCGAAATAATACGAAATATCTGAAAATTGCTTAAAACCCCAGCGCCCAGCAGCACTCGCGAGCATCTCACGAGAATTGTTGAAGATATTCTCGCGGAAAATCTATTAAAAATCCCGGACCCACGTCCCTCGGCTCAGGAAAGGTGGAAGATCCGCGTGGAAAACTCATCTAATCTCTTTCCAAGTGTTCGGGGAGCACTTAACACTTGCGGCCCGCGTCACTTTTAAACCGTCGCCGTCTTCGTCGTCGTCGTCGCCGGCCCTTCGGCTGGCCGCAAGAAGTTCAGAAGATTCTGCCGCCGACTACCAAGACCGAACTGAACGGGAAAATCTAGGAGCACTCCAAGACCTAAAGAAAAGATGCTCGGCGCTGTCCCGTGCCCAAAGCCAAAAGCGAAAGCACACAAAACTCCCGTCCCCGTCGAACTTAAATCGCGAGCACACAATTTGGCGGCATTTTCATCGAAGAAAAGGCGCAGGGGAGCAGTGGAGCACACGAGCCGCGCGCGAGGCGCCCATCCTCATTTTCTATTTTCCGTGACTTTTCATCTTGAAGAGGGCCTCGACGCACGCACTTAAGAGTCAGCTAATAAACATTAGTCCCAGCGGCGAACACATTTGGGGGCTCCGCCCCCGCCTCCGTCGCCGCGCCGCATCGACAGATTCATGGTGCTGCGCTTGCACTGCCCCGGCGCGACGGACGGAACTAGAACTCTAGAACCGGCCAATTTATGCTAGATGTCAAAAGAGGGGCCTGGCAAATATGCCAGAAGGAAAACTTTTTAATTAGCACAATGCACTCGAATTTTTCTTGAAGATAACCATAAATCTAGGGATTGAAGTGGGTGGAGATTTGCTTGATTTGATTGCATTAGAACAGTAGCAGATGTTTGCGTTAGCAACATCGTTAGTGAGTTAAGGGTCCGTTGGTAGGAAGAAGCCCAGTTGCATCTATCTATCAAAACCAAAAACCGAAACCAAACCAAAAACTGCTAGGTTACTAGATTCAAAACAATCGGACGTTCTTTCTATTGTACAGTCAAAATTAACAACAATTTTATCCTCTTCCCAATTGATTTAGTTCAAGGATACCTCCCAATTATTATCCTCGGGCGAAATACAAACAATTTTAAACTGAATATCGTGGATTCTCTGATGCATTTTTAGTTAATGTACTTAATTTTGGATTTATTTTGCAAATAAAACAAGGATTTTGCCATTATTTCCAATACATTTTTAAAAAATCTGCTACTTTTGGAGTTAAATTTTCAACAAGTGTATGTACAGAACACCACGAAAAATTCGTCATAATTTGTTTCGAATTGCTGAAGTTAGAAAAGATGGGCACTCTATTAAGCTGTTTGCAAAACTTTAAGTTCGCTTTTCTCGAATTCATAAGTATTTTTCGAACTTAAATTTGGGCAATTTATATAGCTGAAAATCTACAATTAGCACAAATGCGGGTTCTACTCGTACCACAATAATTTCAAAACATGTCTTTACAATCTACATACTTTGCCAAAAGTCAGAACAACACTCTAGTTTATGATGTGACGTTCTATAAATAAATTCGCCACTCTAGGGATTTTGTAATTTTTTTTTTGTAATGAGTCAAAAAATCAAATATCAGAGGAATAAAAATAATAAAAATTAAGAAATTAGTATTTAAGTTTAATGACTGTTAGTAGTAAATATCTTAATTCATATTAAATAACCAAAATAAAATACATAATGCTCTTTTAGGTCATCGTGAACAACTGTTTACAAATTGGCTATATCTCTATAGCAGGTTTTTGTTTTAACTATCATAGTTTAGACTGTTTCTAACATGATAGCATAATAATTCTCCTATTGGTCGCTTCGGCGCCAATAGTTTTTGCTTAAATAAAAACAACTATTTACTTCAAAGTACATCTGCGATTCAATTAAGATGTTTTGTGGTCACGTGTATATTTAGTCTTATGTTTAAAATTACTCTGAATAAAGAGTTGAATTTTGTTAATGCGAAAGGATTTATCTAAATATCCATTGTACTGAATGCTATTCGAATGCCAAAAGATGTAACAAAATCCCCTAAAGAGATTCATGTCGACATATTCGCTTTTAATTAAACTACAACTGACAATACAACAGTCCGGGTGCCTCCCAAGGACACGGTAGAAGCCGTTTCAGAAGCGACGCCGTCAAAAGCTCTTTGAACATATAAACTGCCAAAATTGCGCAAATCTCACATGCAAATGACTTTCTTAAAAAGAAAAACGTCTCTTGTCTGGGGTGCCAGCGCGCCGTATGAAGACTTCAATGGATGGGTTGTCTTCACAGAAAGAACTCCTGCTGTTGCTGTCCTCTGAATTTATGCTTAATGCTCTGAACGAGGGGATGTCTGCCAAAAAATATATTTTCACAATGTTTCGCGGATATTGATCTGCTGGGCAGTCTCGTTGGACATGTCTGGCAGAACAAAACAAGCGAGTCAATGCCGCCAGACGCGCGATTTCCCTAGCGCGGGGAAGGAGCCGCGCGCCAGCCAGCCTAAGAAAATGCACTTTAGAGAAGTAAACACGAGGTCCTACGGATGAGTGCCTTTCGCGCATGTGATAAGTATGACAAATGGTCCCAACATCGATGCCGATTGAACCATGACAACGAGATTTTTCTGTCGATTGTTTATGATTCAATGGGTAAACGCGGAGACGTTCTCCATGCTGCGTAATTGCATGTTGTGCAATGAGTTTTTTGTTTTTGAGCTCGTCAATTCTTCAATTTTTTCTAAAAGATCTTTTGTTTGATAAGTATTCTTTTATGTTACAGCAGTTTAATATAAGTGTAGGTATCTACTTACATCTATATAAATCGGAGTACCCTAGCCTCTCTCGACTTTTCATGAATCACAGTCCTAAGTTTAGACAACTTTAAGATATATGTACGTAAATGTGGCCGGTAATAATTCATACACAGTAATGATTGAATCAAACATGGATGACCTTAAGATCGCTCAAAACAATAAAATTTTCGCAATTTTCTTGATATTTTTGACACAATACTTAGTAACACCGATAATATCCAAACTTTAGCATCTTCGCACAAAATGGGCTATATTTTATTAACACCACCGCATGCATTATCCACCATTGCCCCTATCTTTTTTTAATTTATTTGTTATCAACCTTGATCCCTTTTAGTATCACCAATACTTTCAGGAAAAACACCTTCCTTAACAAAACAATTCATTCCAATTCTGTATGATTTGCGGTCTGAAGAATATCTCATGATGTGTTTACTATCATCATCAATACTGTTTTAGATAAATATAAGCTTCGATGCTTGTATTAATTTATGGAATTACAATTACGCAATTATAATTTTATATTTCATTATAGTTTACTTATAACTCATATCATTTCTATGATTTCTTAAATCTTTAAATCTGTTTTCAATTTTTATGGTAAATATATAAACTCTGAAGAGCCATACTTCGAAAACATGTTATAGCTTGGAGCTACCTTCACTTGCTTAAAGACAGGTCTTACAAAATCCTAAAAACAAAAAAAAAATTATGTTTTTAATCATTATGGCACTTGCACTAAAAATTCTGATCATACCTGGCGTTGCCTTCCTCTACGAACCCTTCGTTTTTCAAAATCACTAGCAGGGTAAATGTTTAGTGGTATATTCTTTGGTTCTACTTTCTTTGGTGGATCAAAAAGAAAAGGTACTGATGCACTGCGTTGTTTTTTCTGAGTTACTATTTTTGGTTTTAATTCCATATCAATTTTTGGTAAAGGTTTCCTAAGGATTTCTTCTTCAATGGCATATAAATCTTCCTAAAATGGAACAGATAGTATAGAACAATCACGTGGGTGCTAGACTACTATTCATATACATTATATGACTAAAACAATGCTATAACTCACCCGATTTCTATACATCATGCAACATGCTCTCATTGTGAAGTAATAGATAATTTCCACTCCTGATAGAAGTGAAAATCCCAGAAAGAGTCCAGCTATTCCCCCGAATGACACAAGAAGGTCCACCCACCCAAAAAGAACTTCTCTTTTATAGCGTATTATAGGCCACGTAAGGAATTCAACGGTGATTCCCTCTTCGGGAGTATTTTCAAAACTATATTTATAAAAATCAGAGATTTTATGAAGTTCAAAATTTTAAATTTTACTTTCTGTTAAGCTTCTCAACACTGAAGACAGTTTTTGAACAGCTGAGTTCACATTTAAGGCAATCTTTGATATTTGTAATGTTTTGCTTATATTTTGCGAGACACTCCAGTTCTTTTATGTTACAGAACGGAATATTATCTGAAAAAAATGTAATTAAATACGTATATTTTTGTATATTATATTTAACGCATAAAATCGTACCTTTTATAGGTTTCGAGAAAGGTGGTAAGCACTTGCAATACTTATACGCTTTTTTCATGCGACATTCAATCATACAAGATGAAAACGTGTACTCTTTAGGAAAATATTCTAGTTTCACTTCATCTGGAAAAATGCACTTCCGTTGTCTGTAAAACATATTAGTCACATATTGATTCCTTTATAGTACAGACTAATTAATTACCCAATACTTAATTGTTGAGCATCACTGGTAGTGTACGTATTTTTCTTTGTTATTAAAATCTCTGCCGTTTGATTTACTTCCCAATAAAGTTGTGGTTTGAAGTCCCAGCCGAAATATTCTTCGTGAGAAAATATAAAGATCTACAAATTAAAAAAACAAATTCAGTGATTCAATTTCATATGCTAAATAACATTATACTTTTCCTGAAGAATTCGGTAAAAGGAAAAGTGCCCATTTTTTGTCAGTTTCATATAAATCATGCCCAACATTTATTTCTTCACTAGAAAAGAAATTAATATGCAAATTTTATTTTCAAGGGCATTAAACATATAATATGTATTATATTATAAGTGAGATTGTTAGAGAATATTATATTAAGCTCAAATCTAAAATATTATCAAAGAAATATAAAATAAAACTTACTCTTTTAATACTGTAGACTTAAACCTGCTATTGAAGGCATAGCAAAATCCATGCTCTGAATAAATATGTTCAAAATTTGAAGCGCAAGATGCTTTTTCACCACGATATTTACAAAGTTGAAAAACATCCGCAACCTCTGCATGAATCTGCAAATCTCAAAAGATAATAATGTGGCTCTAGTCATATAATTAAAACAAATACATCGAAAACCAAAGATCTTAGTGATTTTTCCTTTATCGATTCCACAACTCCTGCCGACAAATTTTTAGCCAGTTCACTGATATCATTTATATTGTAGTAAGAGAGCTTAGTTAAAAGCTTCAAAAATGTTGCTGTAGGCTTTAAATCTTCCTCATTGTAATTTCTGTTTTAATTTAAAAGTATTAGAATTATAAGAGAACGAAATTTAAAAACTCGGGACTTAATACATTGTTGAATCAAAGTACTATACAAAGTTGTGTTTAAGCATATAAAAATACAAAACGAATTTTAAAATTAAAATTTCAGCCTTACGCCAGAGTATCCGCTAAACTCAAAAGTTTTCCTTCATCATACGAATCCTCAAGGCAAACTACCGTGGTGGGAAACATAACTTGTTGGTTATGAAAATCGGTGTCCAAACCTTTACAAAAAATATTGTAAGAATTATATTTATTGCACAAGTTAAATATAAATACCGGTTATAGTCGGATTCGTCTGGAACTTTTCCCACAAACTCATAATAATTACCAGGGCTGTGACTGTACCAGTTGCCGTAAAACAAAACCACATAAATCTTAAAATCGTAAAGTTATAATTTTTAGCAATGCACTTAAAACATTTATTTTTATATTGTGTACATACTTTTCACCAAGTGGTCTACCACTTTCAGCAATATACCGAACACCATGGAGGGTAGAATTGTCAAAATAAACCTTCGTTTGATAAATAAGACTCCTTCTAAACAGTTTTAATGTTTCTAAAAGCGAAGTTTTCCTTTTTGCAATTTTTGTTTCCATTGAATATTAACTGGGTTTCAAAAGGGATGCTTGCAATAATTATTTATTAATATCAGTGCCACTACACATCTAGATATTTTATTATTATTATTTGTTTAATTACACAATTATCGTTCTAATTACAAAAAACATAACTAAAATTAGCCGCGCACTAGTTTTCTTTGTGATATTATTATTAAAGCGCCATAACATCAATTGAAAGCTCTGTTAACTGCGTTGCCTAACACTAATTAAATAATCGATACCTTGATTTCTGAACTTGATAACATCTCTACATACCTTCATGGAAATTCAAATTACACGAAGCTTATACGAGCTCAGAAATAATATCATAATTGTTCACATATGTAAATAAGTTCAAAAAATCATTCACTTTTATAGAAATCTGAGAAACATAATTAGAAATTAGGGCATATTGGATTTACTGAAAATCTGAAGTAACTACTACTACTATGCTCTTTTGTATTTTATTTTTAGCAGGTAAATCATTGTGTGATTTACTAATTAAATCAGATACATATTCCACTAAAATTTTATCGGGTCTTTTTTTAAAGTTGGCTGAAAATAAATGCTTAACATTACAAATATTTCATATATTTCCTATAGGTCTATTACTTTTTGTCGAATAATAAAAAGGATATTTATTTATATATCAAATAGGAAACAGAAAGTGTGTAGATTAGTGCAATACCTTTGAAAATATTTTGTTGCTTTTTCTAGATAGACTTAATGACATATTAACAGGTTCTATTTTTTCGCTTTTATCATCTTTTGCCATTTTTTCTAATTCTTCCTGAAAAAAATAGTTATAAATTAAAACATTTTATAAAGTTAAACTATAACTAACTCTATTGAGCTTGATAGCACACATAAATCTCATTGTAATATAATACAAAATTTCTATTCCCGAAAGTAAACTACATCCCAAAAAGAATCCTGCGATGCCTCCCAATGAGGCTGAAATCAAAAGAAAATAAAACTTATACTTAAAAAACCGCTAACAATTAATTACACAGAAGCTCAATCCACCCAAAGAGGACGTTATTCCGATATCGGAACATTGGCCAACCAATGACTGTTACAATAAGCCGTACGGAATTATTATCAAAATGATTCCTACAAAACACGATCAAATCAATTTTTATTACTCAGTATTATAGGAAATATTGTTACTCTAGTTCTTCAGATGTCCAAATTTCATAGTCGAAAGTTCGACAGTTGAACGGACAATTGTATTTTTCCCAATGGATATATCGGGTTTTATCATAAATGCATTTGTATTCAATGATGGTGCATTCTCTAAGTTGGTCTATAAAAATTATTATAATTATTATAACATTCACATTTTCAAATTTAGAGTGTTACTAATTGGAATGTAGAAAAATGGCGTACAGCCACAGTTTTCTTGAAAAAATAACTGGTGGGAGTCGCTAAGGCATCTTGTGTACTCATAATAGTCCGCTTCAGAATCTTTCATAAAAATCCGTTCAGACGAGAATAGACACTTTCTCTGTCTGTATTGTTCAAAAAAAGTAAGCTTTACTTATTATGGTCTTTCTAAATTACTGTAAAAAAAATTACGAAGGATATAATTGTTTCATCTCCTCGGTTGCATAAGTTTCAGTTATTCTGAGAGAAATAATTCTAGATGATTGATCTATAACTACTTTTGGGACAACTTTAAAATCCAACGTTGCAAAAGTATCTTCTGCAAATATCTGAAAGTGCAATGTTATGAGAGTAGCAACAAATTGTATTGCAATCCATCATTTCAACCAAATAATAGAATCCTCTTTTTACGATGTTGTCTTAATGTCGTAAATTAAAGATTATAACTTTACAGGGAATAAAAAAAAATGATTAAAAAACAATTGTGGAAAAAATTATCTAAAATATTATATATGTATAATTAAAGATGTTTTTTACCTTATTCGTGGTATTGTGATAACGTGTTAATATTTCCAAATCCCAAATTTCATCAGTCTCATAGATGTGCCTCAATTGCGGATTCAATACCCTTCTACTGAAATATTTGCAAACAAAATATGATCCACGGATGTGGTAATACACTTTCTTACTTTGTGTCTTCTATAAATCCGTTGTTGAAAACAAAGCAAAAACCGACTTCTGTAAAAACTGGAAAGAAATTCATACAACAATCCATTGGTGTACCTTTGAATGCGCAATAAATAAAATATTCTCCACAAGTGTAAAATATCTGGAAAGGGAAAGAAATAATGAATTATTTGTTAATTAATGATAGTCTCTAAAAGAGCCAAGTAATGTGCTCGTATGTAGGTATAAAGTGTATGTCTTCTAAAAGAATATAGGGTTTCGTTCTACATAACTTAATGTTCTCATAAAGGGATGGACATTTTTTGAAAAAATCATGTCGCGGGACTCCTCGAAACCATCGACTTATAGAAAAAGTTTAGACTTGAACTGGCCTTGACATTTAAATAAAAGTTTCAATGCTCGAACTAACTGACGCCTTCGAGTAATTCTGAGTTCGAATGAGAAGTGCGATTGACTCCACTAACCTTTGTAAGAATCTCCTTAAATGGAATCTGACCGGTAGTACTGACGTTGAAGCAATCAATTGGAAATTTCTTATCTCTTTCAAATTGTCCAAAACGTGTAAGGCAGTTCCAAAGGATTACATTTCTCCTAGATAGGAAGAATAAAGTCGATGAAATATTTGATTTATAAAATAGTCATATAACAAAGCATATAGGTATATTTTCTTCTCAACTTCAATATAAAATAAATTGTATTTTTAAATTCATAATAATAATACATACATATGTAACTACTTACTTCAACTCAATGACTCTCCGTTGCTCATAATTTATAGCATCATGAGGACATATAAATAAAGATGGGAAAAGTAGAGTATTTTCGATGTTATCCACATTGACATCTTAGAAAATTTTAAAAATGTTAGTCGAAATAGAGACTTGAAATACAATATGTTATGTACTACCGGTTATAAGAGGACTCTCTTGATATTTGCCCAATAAATACGAAATAACTACTAAACATGATAGTATACAGCACTTTAAAGTAATACACCAGACAAACTTGCCAATTTTCGATTTTTCTTTAATTAAATAACATACGCCGTGAATCGTAGAATTTTCTAAATAATCAACTGATAACTTTTTAAAATTTTGAACAAGAAGCCGTTTTAGTTTTCCCATACTTTCAAGCTACAATGATGAATAGAAGCTCAATTCACTAAATTCAATATGTTTTTAATACCTAAAATTCTTGTTTTTACATATATCATAAAATATTTATTTTCAATTGTAGATATCCATTTTCAGATAAAATTGTCCTTTCGCATTTATGCAACTAGTAATTATCTACTTCAATTAGACAGCTATGACGATAACTCCTGTGCGTGATTGAAACTTGCGCCACGAAACAAAAATGCTGTAAATGTATAACAACTCTAATGAATTTATCAATTTCTTCATGAATAATTACTACTTAAAAAATAATGTATTCTGTAATGGAAACTCGTAACTTAGAAAAGAAATGTGATTCATCGTTTACAAGGCATTTATACATATAGAGTAGAGTAAATCAGCTTTCTTGAAACAAATCACTTCATGCCATGTTATTGTATTTAAATTAAAATAAAATCCAACTTAAGTTAAGTTAAGTCTTGAAAATATATGTGTAAAATACATTCCAGCAGTTGTCTATTCAGCATTTTTAAGAAGCATTTTTTCTAATAATTTTATATTTATGAAATAAGTAACTTTTTATAGACTTTTAGTTTAGGTTAGGCGATAGCCAGCGACATAACAAAGATCTGATGTTGATTGATTGACTGGTAACTTGTTTTTATCCAACACACCTGTTTTAAAAATATCATTCGACAAAAACGCATTTAAAATTTCAAAAATGTGTGTGTTTATTTTTATTCAAAATTCGCCTTACCTTTAAAAAAATCTATAAAACTGCAATGTATTAAAATTGATTTCTTTTGTCGAGCCAAAACCGCAACAAGTTAAAATTGAAGAACATTAGACGAAAAGCCCTTAAAGTATTAGGAAACTCAATTTATTTAAGAGATATGTAGTATCGAAATAATGAAACATAAAACTAATTAATTAAATATTCACTATTAAAATATCTCTTAAATATATTGCCCTTTTAAGCAGTAAAATATAATTACTACCTTTTTAAATTCGGAAGCATCGGTTTTTTTCCAAATATTACTGAAGTGTCTTGGCAAGACCGTTTTGCTATGAATGTGTAACTCTTTGATCTGAGTGTGTAACGAAACAAATTTTCGTTGTTTCTGTGTTTACAAAAAACTGTTGTTTTTCAAAGTAGATATCTAGAATAATGTAAATAAAAGTAATGGAATATATGGTAAGTACCTTAGGTAAGTATTAATTGATTTTTTATCCTGCCACTTTAAAATTCAAACTGAGTTTCCGAAAAAATTAACAGTGTATTTGGATTGGACTCCGAACCGAATGTGCTGAAATTGGGAACAACTTCATGCCAAATGTCAAAAATTGGATATTTCGCAAAATCTATTGTCAGGGAAAACGGTTTTGGTCGAGAGAATTTTCCGCAGAACAGTTATCCAAATGCTGATTTTCAGTGAAAAAGTGGAAAATTTGTAATAATGAATTACTACAGCATTTATATACCAACAAAAAATGAGACGGAGGAGAATGGTAAGCGAATTTCTGCACGAAACCAGCCGCTAACCTGCAAGCATTTTTGTTTACGTTTAAAGTTTCCCTGAAAATAAATGTTTCGTCTATCAAACTCGATAACCAGCATCCTCCCTCGCATGGAGGCATCCTTTTCCTTTTAAAACTCCGAATAATTGTCAATTCAATTCACTTCACGCGATCCGGGGAACGTACAACCGTCCCGACGGGCTCTAAATTCTTTGTCTTGTTTTGTCTGCTGAGCGGATGTCGGAGTAGAACTTGTGCCAAAAATATTAGGCGTTTGCTTGCGGGTTCGGTTTACAGTGCGTGATTTATTTTTGGATCAGCTGGATTGATGGTGCAGTCGAATGTCGCCGTATATCGTTTTTACGCAGCTGCTTGTGACCAGACTAAAGAAAATGCATTAACTTGATGTTCTCTTTCTAGACAAGCGCTATGTTTTCACTGATATTGAAGAGGCTCTGAAAGTCCTGAAGACCAACAAGGATGGCCGGCTTAAAGTGTTCAAGAACAGCGACGAGGCGGAGAACTATGCCCAAACTGGGTGGGAGGACTACCAGCCCAAGTTAGGCCACTTAAAGTGTAAGTTAAATTTAAGATTATCTTCACGGTTCACTGAACTGCTAATTTATCTATTTTACTCTTCAGCTCCTTCAGCGCTAGTCGAGAAGGCTGTCTTCAGGACGCCCACTAAGCAGGAACTGATAGTTTTCCGCAAGGTAATAGAGGAAGGAAATTATGAAATGGTGAAAACCATAATTTGGGAAAATCCCCGCTATTTAGTGAGCTCTGGGGACACGCCGACAAGTCTTAAAGATGGCTGCAGATACAACGCTCTTCATGTTTGTGCAATTCACAATAAGGCACAAATTGCAGAACTACTTTTACAGACTATTAGCACAACCGGCTTTGTAGAGCTACTCCATGGAAAGAAAAACATTAAAATATGCGAAGAAGTCTGCGAAATTCTCTTGGATTATTACTTGAACATACCCGAGAAGGGAAGGAGTGAGACACCACTTCATTTGGCTGTTAAATATGGTGCCATTGATGTAGTCGAAGTTCTGACCGCATATCCGCAGTGTAAAATGACTCCTAACTTGGACAATTTACTGCCCAAAGATGTAAGTAATTCTTACGGTCTTAGGTTGTGGATACAAAACTTCAAACCACTTTAACTTGCATGATTTATTGACCAATTTCCTGTGTAACTAATTATTTACATTTTTATACAGCGTAGGAATTTTTTTAACTGAATTCATTGGTCCTATATTTTGCTTTGCCACTTCACTGCTTAGCGAATACCTAAAGTTACTTAAGTGCATATAAATTTTGCTTAACTATAATCAGTTTATTAAAAGTACGAATTAAAATTATTTTTCATTTTAATTACTATTCTTTTATTTTCAGATCATTTGCTCCAGAATTCCCGAACCTTCAGCTGAATTGATAGCAAAAATCTCAACTTTGCTGGACGAAAGGTTTTATGTTCCTGTTATTCGATCCATTGATAATTCCGTGCCACCTGTGATTGGGGAACCATTTTCACCCACAAATCCTTCAGTAAGTATAAATCTAGTAAAAATTATATCTTCTGCAGGAATTTTGTCCTGTACGACTTTTTTATTATGTTATATTTTAAAGGCATGCATTTATTTTAAACGAAAAAAAACTGAAGATGATATGTAAATATTTAACTTTTGTATTATTTATTATACATATTTAGGATTATTATACTACTAAAGAATTTAAAAAGGATCCCAAAAGTCCAGAACTAGAAATCCAAGCTTACGCTGGTCCTATGAGTAAAGAACAGGCTCAGGTAAGTGTAAAGATAATTTTAATTTTCAAGTAAATATAAATATCAAAATATAGAGCTTCCGTCGGCGATGGAAAACACCCCCCCGAACAGGGAATACCTCGGTTTCACCAATTATAAACAGCTCCTGTATCGGACCCCTATGGTCAAGCACTCCGGGAAAGTCTATTAATAATAACGCATCACCACTAGCATTTGCCAAAAAAATGATTTTTTCAAAAAAACAAAACGTAGAAGACTCTGCGAATGGAAATATTCCTAATGGGGAAACTCTTGTTTTGGAGAACAATAATTCTGATCTAAAACCCCACATGCTAACCCTCACTCCACTCCGCAAAAATCCTTTGAAGAAAAACTTGTTCATCTCGTACAGAGACAAAGTCGCCTCTCCTTTTTATGTTGATAGCGACAACGATTCTGGGAGTTCGATTAATTTAGACATCCCAGAAAAAGATGTTTGCGATTCGGTTGGCTGGCAGGAGAGACATTTGAAGCTGATTGATACCGAGAAGGGTCTCGAGCTGATTGGTCGTGAGCTAGCGAAAGAACAGAAAGTTGAATGGAAAGAGTACTGGGATTTTCTCGACTGCTTCGTGGATATATCATCGCAAAAGGGCTTGGACAAACTTGAATCTCATCTCGCCAAAAGGAAGAAAGCTCAGGAGGATGAAACCAGAAGATCCAAATTCCAAACCAAGAAGGATTGCATAATGAATGAACTTTGCAGCGCGCTGGATCAGCTAGGATTTTACAAGGATAGAGTAGATTTGAACGAGCAATATGCACAACAGAAAGCAAAAGAGAATCAATCTGATCATTTGCATAGCACTACACCTTACCTTTGTGTCGAAAAATCTCTGCAGGTCTACGCAAGACGAATGACCAATACAATTATACACAATATTGAGAGTGTCTTGTCTATTAACGATGCGCTCAATTCTGAACTGAAAAGACTGAAATCGCTGATCTGTAGCTTCAAAGACGATATTCGATTCGCAACCGTGGACTTTAGCGTAGTACATTCACGGTTTGCTAGACTTATCGTCGACTATTTTAAAACACATAATAGCGAAATTGATATTCAAAAAGTAAGAAGTAATTTCATACAAATATTGGATTCAATTCAAAAATCGGAGAAAGCAAAAAATCGCTCAAACGAAAAGAATGACACTCAGGATTGCAGTAAAGAACAATTGCGATGTGCATGTAAATTTATTTTGGACAGGTCAGAGGACGTAAAAGGTATAAATAAAATTTCTAGATTTACTAGAACATATTTAATTACTGTCATTCTCCGCAGAATTTCACTTTTCAGAGAATTTAAATACCGAGGAAATTTGCGAAGCATTCTGGAAGAGTGAAAGTGTTTGTAGTTGCACCTGGAATTCCAAATTGCGACAATCAAACCGAAAAAGAAGACTTGAATTGAGAGATGTGCCTAAAGCATTTTTGGATTATGATGATGCTGCAGTTCAAACAGAGATCGGGGAAAGTCCTATAACCCCAGAAGGTAGCATATCTAAAAATAAAGCAAATACACCGGACACCGTTTCAGATACAGATGATGGGGAGGAGGATGTCTTTTGGGTACTCTTCTATGAGAAACAAGAAATAATTTGGAATTCATATTGTTCTTTTTTCTTTAGTCGGATTTTGGATCTGAAAGTGAAGATGAGCGATTTTATACACCGCCAGAGAGTCCGTCGGTTTTGGAAAGTTGCTTGTTGAATGAAAACTTAGAAGGCTACAACACTTATCTACTAGGGTAAGTAAAATGTAGTGTTTAAGTTTCTCTCTCCTTTTAAGTTTCTTTTTACGTTATTTGTCAGGCTCTGCAGATCGATCGAACGGAAAATTTGTTTTCATTTTTTAAAAGATTAATATTTAAAACTTCTTTTAATAAATCTACAATTTCAGAACTGAACCAACCAAGCGAGATATCGATGTTCTTAATGCCTTACTCGATGTCGAAATTGACAAATACCATTACCCCAACATCTACTACTGGAAGGCCGCAGTAATGAGACATCCTATTGAAGAGCGCGACAAGTAAGGAAGTTGGACTTTTTTTTGATCGTTTTACAATAAAATCAATTTTTGCAGCTTCCCTTCACCGTCACCATCAGTCGCCATTAAGGCACAGTCAAAGCGTAAAGAGGATATACCGCTGGTAGCGAAGCGTCTCTTCACGTCCCCACGAGCTTCACCTCCAGTAATACATATTGGCGACTACCATAATCATGCAACCGACAAAATTATCAAAGATAGCCCCTTAAACTTATCGTTTATGAATGTTTCAGACTTGTAAAAGGAGGCCTTTTGTTTTAAGAATTTGTAACAATCCTGTGTCAACAAAATGATTCCAAAAAATGTTTACTATCTTTTGCCATATGCGGCTTAAATTTAAATCTCGTGTCATTCCCTAATAGTACGGGAAGTAGCGCTGCAGGTGATAAAATTACTTCATCCCAGCTGGAAATAATAAAAATAATAGGTTTCCTCAAACAAATAAAACATCCGATCGTTAGTACTATCTGAGAAATCATCCTGTGAATTTTAAAACGATTTGAAATATTGACTCATAAATTAACGTTTTTTAACAAGTTCAATCTTTCTTTACCGTAAGCTTCATCGCGGGTGGGACCACAGTTTCCCATTTTCTGATCATGCCTAATCTATTACTAAAAGTAAAAATCGAACGGACAAAATCTACGAAATATGCAGCGTTCTCTCGTACTATAAACTCCCACAATAATTTTGTCGAGAAAATTTATCGAATTTAAAAGCAAAAAGTATTTACATGCATCACTGCGATAGAGGCGTCTAAACGCGGACTGTAGGTGAATCTTCCATAATTGTAATTCTAATTTTTGCATTTTTATAATAATTGAATGAACGAAGCAAGGTGAATAGAAAAAAAAACTGAATCTGTGTTTAACCTGTAAGTTTCATCTAGTTTTCAATACGTTTCTTATCAAGTTAAATTTGTTTTGGTCAGTTGTAAAATTTTTTGTTTCCGTTTTACTCACGTTTTCCTGTATTCAAGTTATACTTTTGTTAATTAATAAATCAAATATTTGCAATAATGAAATTCTTTTTGTCCCGGGTTTTACGCGATTGTTGTTACAATAGCAGAAATTATCGGCCAATTTTTAACAATTTTTGGCCGTTTTCATCAATAAAATACACGGTAATAAATAGTTAAGATTAAGTGTGTCCTAAGTAAAAAGAGAATAAATATTTTAGAGACTGCCAGGCTCGCGTCGTAACATTCTTTACGACTGTCTTTGTGAGAAACACATCTTCCCATAAAACATCACAAATTCACAAATCATGCAAAATTACTCACAAAACTGTGGAAGAAGCATCTGACGCCGACGGTAGCCTAGTGACTACAGAACCGAAGCGAAGACAATTCGTTCCCTGATTCCTATCAATTACTTTATATGTTACTCAAAAACCATAGATAAATTATCAGTCCAATCTTTAATGTCGTTGTGTTTACATTTTTAGGCTACCTACTATACATATTGGAAATTTATTTATCCATGTCAAATAATTTTTAATTTGGTTCCCCATTTTCTTTATACCGGGGAAAGTTAAGATGATAACCTTACGGATACTGATCTGGTAGGCAAAAATAGCTGAAGTTTACCTTTGGTAAAACTGCCACTGCCTTCGAGATACCAGATACGTATTTATTCGTTCTTAAAAATTATTGAAAATCTCTACTATCACGAAATTTAGTGCTTTTTAGAACTAAGAAAAATTTTTAGTAATCCATAATCCATAATCCAACATCTCAGATGCGAGAAACTGCATATTAAATTGCAAATTCTAAAGATAACTCTCAAATAACACGATTTGGTTTCATTTTCATGTTAATCAAAACCGTGTTAGATTTTAATAATTTAAAATTGGAGATTACGGTTGTGTTGAGAGTTGTCACAATTTTTAACCGTACTTATTAACGACATTCGCGAAATTCAAGTACCGTGCTATTGCAAAGCTATAGACATACGATAGTGCGAAGTCTCATCGCGGAACCAAGAGAAGGAGAATTAGCCTACATAATACATAAAAACGACGCGAAAGATTTCTAGATTAAAAAGTCCCCGAAAAGCAGGTCGCTTATATTTCAAGGTTCTGTCACTCCAAATAACCGAAATTATACCTTGGACACTACCCGTCATTATGACGGCAACAATCATAATAGCAAATATTAAAATGACGGTGTGACACACTCAAAAAACATTTGCCTGATGACTTAAAAATAATTTATCCATTTAGTCTAAATTTTAAAATGGTACATTTGTTTCACCTTTCCTGTAGATGTAATTGATTTTGAAACTTTTTTGTACTTATATTATATTATCTGTATGAGATCACATTTGAAATGCTCGTTGACTTAAAAAAATAAATTTTCACATTTTTAATATACATATACACCTCAACCAGTCAGAGAATCCTATATCCTGTTTCAAAAATGTACCTACGAATCGATTTCCATTTTTCTACAATGAATAAACGACTCCTAACACCAGTTTTAGTAACATATCATTTATTGGTATACATATGTAGATATGTATTTTAAAAAATCCCTTATTATTAAGAATTCAGTTAGATATGAAAAGTAGGTATTATTAGCATCATTACCATTTAATTGAAGTTTCACTCTCTAAACTATAAAAGTAAGTTACCTGATAAAATAAAAGTTCATAACATCTACTACACAATAAAAAAATTAACTTGCTCAGGTAACGTAAGTGTAAACACAACGATCTTACTTTATAACTAATTTATTCAGTTACTAAAAAAGGAAAATTAAAAATAAAACATCACAATTCGAAGCACATTAAATATATATTTTAATGACAAAATAAGGCTGTTTAAACCAAACGTTTGTGTTGTGCTCACTTCTCCAATTGGTTAAACTAAAGGGGAAAAGAAAAAGTTCATGTTAGAGTTATACTGAGGTTAGGCGCTGCAGGTTCAGTGCGGTTCAGGGCGCCGAACGCGGGAACCTTGTGATAGCCGAATAAACCTCGATGCGCACTCTCCGCCTCTACAACGATTAATCATGAAAAATTTTATAATATTCATCAGTTTCATTTCTTGTTGTTTTACATACTAATTTTGTTATTAGCCTAAGATATTTTTAATAATATTTTTTATCTTTTTAATTTTTTTGTGTTTTTCTTCTCTTTAATTCTCTGTCACTAAAATACTAGTACAAGTCTCCTAAGGATTAAACAATGAATACGAATAGAAGTTAAAATAATGAAAATAGTTTGAAATGAGAAGTTATCCCAACTAGATTTGGGCGATCCGGCTTTTGGGTGTGTGCCCAGATCTGCCACCAAAACAGGGAAGTTTACAACTTCGCGTTTACATGTATCGCTCTAATAAAGGTCGCAGCTCTAGTACTGAAGGGGATTACAAGATCTCATTACTCCTTATGTTTTATTTACTTTTTACACATTTCATTTATCATTTTGTTATATTTAAACTCGAAATAAATTTCCATCCCATTCACACACGAATCAATCAACAACGAAAGAGTTCCATTAACATTACAAAATTTGCAATGACTTTCTCCTTCCAGTTAGATAGTGTCCTTATAGTGATAGTTTGTATAGTTTTAACACAAATTTAAGTGTACTTGTATTCCATGTGAATAGAATCGACCTCCAGAGGGTTAACCGGGCTATATAACGTTGTAACGTTGTTAATGTTGCTTGAGTACTCTATTTACTTCTGTTTCGCTTTCCGCTGTAGCGACGAGACGATTGATTTCTTTTAAACACGCTTAAATTTTATGTAATTTCCATTAAAAATAACTTATTTCTGCTCCGTTCCACTCTGTTGTTTCTCTTTGTCACGTTCAGAATTTTTGTTCTCCGCTGTTCCTTGTGTTATAGCTGCATTGGCGCCGCCCTGTTGCGTTTTCTGCTTAAGCATTGTCCAGTCGTAGGTATAATCATATTGATGATTTAGAGTGCGGAACAAAATTCTGAAAATATACAAATAACATGTTACAAAATTTATTGATTTTTCGGACACCTACAGTTACACATTAGGTGCTGAATCAAAAAGAATGCGAATCTCTTAACCTGAACAATTCTACACTTCGAAATGAAAGAAACTTATGGTAGATGAGATAATCTTCATTCTTGAATAAAACTTCTTAGAGTGCAATTGAAAATGGAAATTAAAAAATGCTAAAGAGAGTAGAATGCCTATCTAAATATTATAAGAAAGTAAAGCACACATTAACAAAGTTTTTCAATTCCGAATGTTCTTTTTTCATTTCTACTTTACATTGGATGCAACATTTTTTGTTCTTTCTAGTCGTTTTCAGAATTCATTTATGGAGAAGCGATATTTCTTTTGCTTTAATAAACCACCCGTGCTCGTGTATTACAGAAATGATTTTGGACTAATCACAGGCCTACTTAAAAAAATTAAAAATAAACCTAAGCCACGAAAAATTGTGATTTAGGTAAAGCGTTAATGTGAGTTTCTTAAAAATGCGGTTGGTGGACAAGCCCTGATGGACTTAAATAAATCTGTATTTAAACTAATTTATAAACTCACCCCGATCCTGCATAGCCGTCAAAAGCTTTTCTTCAACACTGATTGCAAAAATTATTTTTATACTATACGAGGCTTATATAAATATTTCCAAGAGAAGAGAGAAGACATTGATTTATATTAAGGAATTTAAGAAAATAGGAGCTCAAAACCTTCGAAAACCAAAACGCTGTTTAAAACATGGCTATTTCTGCGTTTAGAAACAGGACTTTAACAGCAACATTGAAATAAGATTCCATCTTTCGCATAGGTGGCTAAAGTTCAATAACTGCCGTAGTTTACTTTTTCATTACACAGGACGTCCCAAAAATCAACTTCCAAAAGAAGACGCTTGACGAACCAACTCATGAGTAATCGAATAAGCAACAAATAAAAACAATAACAAACAAAAATCCTCAAGTTTTCGAGATCTTAAGACTTTTTTGAAATTCGAGAAAATGTTGATATTAATGTCTTTTCCGATTCCATTTTTTTGCAGACAACTATGGAAGGATCCTAATATCAACGGTTGTAAAAGATATTTTCATTACAATTATTGGATTCGATTAGCAGATTGGACTCTTCACAATTCACAGAGATACAGCTTCATCAATAAAATGGGTTATGATATTCAACCAGTATGAACAGAATAAGTTCACCTGAATCCCGCAAAAATATATAAATAAAATCGCGCTTCTATACTTATATACACGCAAACGAATTCGCGGATATAGTGATAATAATGAATGGACAACATTCCTTAAAGCAGCATAAAGACTTCTGAATATTTTTAAGCGGCATATGTTTTTGGAACAGAACTCGTCTTGCCTATCCAAATTTCAAGTATCAAAAATGAATGAAACAGAATTGGAAAATCAAGCCTTTTTAAAAAATTCCAAACTAGAGACATAAAACTTTTTCCGATTAGTGCAGAACCAAGGAAGAATAGAGACAAATTGGATTGGTGCAACAAACAATGAAAATAACATGCATTTCATTTACATTTCGCAAATGCTGCAGGATGAGATTTATTACAACTATAAAATTGATACATATGAAATTTAATTTAAGGAAAATAAATCATTGGGGAACACGAGGCATTCTTCAGAATATTCGCTAGCATATCTATCTATCATTAACCTAGAAGCACACTATAAAAATACCTTAGTTCATACTCGCAATAAAGTAATAAATATCTAAAGTGGTTACAAAAAAATAGATAGCAAAATCTAATTTGCCGACCTGCCCCGATGCCAAGCGAAAATATGGGAAATTTCTGTTGTTAATCTTCAATAAAAAATTTTCAATTCTTTTGATTCTGCTCGTATAATACTTGAGTTAACTTAATCTTAGTGTAATGAATGTATCCTTCTTTTTGTCCTTTTCTTTGTCCTTTTCACTTTCGGGCTCATTTGGGTTACGTTCGGTAGGTTCTGTTCGTTCTGTTCCTTGAGTAATGGCGGCCGCTTCCGCTTTAGCTGCTCCCGTTACCTGATTTTTCTGCTTAAGCATTGTCCAGTCATAAATATAATCGTACTGATGGTTTAGGGTGCGGAACAGAATTCTGAAAGAGAAACAAATTCGTTTGTTAAGCGGCAGAGCAGAATGGATATATCCATCGTTAGAGAATGCCAAAACTTATAATGATGAATGTGTTATTTGCAAAATGGTTTAGTAGTGGCTAAAGCGGGAACAGTCTTGGTTTTTCTGGGAAAATCCCCCACTGAATGAGTGTGAGATGTTTTTGGGGAGAAAATTTACAAATGAGCCGCTTATGATTGTTAGATGAATGCTGTTAGTTTTTGTTTATAAGCTAAAATCCTCGGATGAAGTTTAAGAAGCCTATATTTATTAAAACTAAAAATAAACAAAATCACTTAAGTACTTCCAGGAGAGCAAGCCTTACGAAGCAAATTAATCCTCACTTCATCGGCAAGCGATATTCGATACCTTTGTCGGTCTAACAAAAGTAATTTGATCATTTGTTCGAAAGATAATCCAACTACTGCAGAAGTAGCAAGCAGAAAGTAGATTGAGAAATTAAATAATTATGAGATTTTTCGAAAATGATTTGTCTTAATTTTTTATTCTGCTAAGCGCTATTGAACTTAAAAAACATGATAATGTAATTGATAAAATTAAAATGTAATTTATGTGCTATTTCATGAAATTTTGAGTATTTGCACAATCTTTATTATTTTAAACATTAATTGGTAACCGAAGCACATGTATTAAAAGTTTAAATTTTCAAAATATGTGCATCCTAACAGAATTTTATTTTTATCTCGCTCATTCTTCTCGAAATTAATTCTGTATGTCGTAAATCACATAATCCATGTTTTCTAGTTCTAATTCAATTAAAATAAAAAAAAACGTTTAAAATTAAATCATTTTCCGTGATCTCCTTCCAACCAAATATTGTAGCTATTCTTCATTTCTATGATACTTTTTATCTAAACTTTATTCGTATTATTTAATTCTTAATAACGCCAATTAAACGCACCTATGCAAACATACAAAACAGAACATATTTTGATGTACAAAATATTAAGCAATATTGTTTGCTTCTAATAGAAAAATGAGCGCAACTTGAGTAGCTTTTATAGAAGAAAAAAAATAAAATAAAATTGGTCTATTACAATTAAATTCGAAAATGACAAATTCATCATTTGAGGTAAATTTTCAACGAAAAGTTCAGCTCAAGCGATCCGCATCTTCTTTATCCAAATATGGGTTAATCGTCATTCGTCGCAAAGCATTTTGTTGACCCCATTTCATGAAAGTAAGTAGACGATCACAGACATCATCACCTTTTGCTTTAGCGCTAGCTTGATTCTGCAAACTCTAAAAAGCAGATCGAGAAAAAAGAACTTAATTTTAGGAAACCCACAAGCGTATCAAGATTCATGGTAACAATCACGTTAATTTGATATCAAGCCCCAGAAACAATGAACGTGAATTTGTTGAAACGTAGGGAAATTTATATTTTTACTCTATAAATAAACAGTGCCGAGAGAAAGCGCGTTAGAAATATTTTTCATATTTTTCGGATCAATCGATTTATCATGAACGAAATTTGTTTACATTTTGATACAATTTATACTTACAAGCTTATTTTTAGTAAATAATATCTGAAGATTTGAATAACCTTTGGTGGATTGATTTTATTAAATATATTATGCTTAAATAGCAAGCAAATAAATATAAATTTATAAGCAACACCAGCATCGGTTAGCCGTTTTAATAAAATCCCAACGCATACAATGCAAACTTTTCTCTGATAGTAGAAAACTTTTGATTCGGTTTTATGCCAATCACGTTCCACACGTTGAATGCCCTGGATAATACACAACGGAACGAGCTGTGTATTTTTAACTAGTTATCGCGGCATTTACGAAGACGTGGTTTTGATAACAGCTCCGCTTACAGTCTGTGTTTACAGTTTAAGCTTAATCAATTACTTATTCCTATGCACTTTTTGGAATCGTTATAATTCTGCGTAGCTTGCTGCAGCCATTAAGAATTGTTTGTTTCTCAAGAATTACTATTTATTCGAGCACACTCTCCCGACTTTAGGAATAATAAAGCAAATAGCATAATTAATCATTGCTATGCAAAACTAGCAAGAGCGTAGTGATTCTCAAAGTGTTGCTGTAGACAGCTGGCTGTGTGCAGTATGCAAATTAAGTTCACAAGTTCAAATAGTAGACATAAGTACGTCACGCAACAAAAAAAAACTTTTCCAATAAAAAATCCGTAATTATTTCTTCTCGAAACACTGAGCAAATCAGATAAATTTATCCCCTAAAGCCAGTACCACGATCCCAACATAAGCTTACGTCAAATTAAACTAAATCCTTTACTTAACGAATTTCGCTCTTGCAGTACTCTGAGCTTAGTTATTTTAAATTATGTACATACTTACTCTATTGCGAAATTTTCAACTGTCAGAAAGTGAAGTCTTATTTCTTGATGCGGAACACAAATTCAAAATCCGGTAGAGAACAAAACAATTCGCATAGGTGTTCACAAAAAAAAAAAAAAATACACAAGTAAGGCGATATTGAACGTTTAAACTAAATATTGTTATGCCAAGTTGTTAGCGTAGCTTGACATAACTTTATCCCATTTTACTTGATTGCCATTTGAAATAGTTTTTAGGGTTCCGTACCCAAAGGGTAAAACGGGACCCTATTACTGAGACTCCGCTGTCCGTCCGTCTGTTTGTCTGTTCGTCTGCCATCAGGCTGTATCTCATGAACCGAGATAGTTAGACAGTTGAAATTTTCACAGATGATGTATTTCTATTGCCGCTATAATAACAAATACTAAAAAACAGAATAAAATAAATATTTAAGGGGGCTCCCATAAAACAAACGTGATTTTTTGCCGTTTTTATAGATAACGGTACGGAACCCTTCGTGCGCGAGTCCGACTCGCACTTGGTCGGTTTTTTTTTTACTTTATCTGTTAATTTAAATGGAAATATTAACTAGCAGAGTGAAAAATAATATTTACTCAGAACCAAGTTTATCTTTTATCTAAAGAATAATCTATCGTTGTGTATTTTTTATTGTATCTAATTGACGAATTCTTGCAACGAAATATTAAATTATTTGTCAAACGCAAAGGCTTAAGAAGCGTATATGAAATTCTTACGAAAATTCGCCATTCTGTTCAATAGTTTTTAATTCAACAGTTTAAAGATATACAAATTTTTAAGAGGCCAACAAACGAAACTGACCATATATCGAGTTTATCATTAAGACGTCACGCGGCAAGGGGTAACTCAATCGCGCTTCCTAACACCCCGCATACGAACGCAATTCCGAGTGTATGTCTCATGATGTCATACGCAAAGCACGACACATTTTTAATTTTATACTAAACTTTTTAATACTTTAGACTTATTTCAAAAATTTTGAGCGGAGGAAGAAATTGTTTGGACTAGGATTTAAAATGAAAAAAGAAGAAAAAAGAAATAAAAATCGGAACTTCCCGAATTCTTAAAACGTATTTTTGCTATTCTAAAATTCCGGAAAATAAAAAATAACCACTATTTCTGATTGTTAGCTAAGAAAAGCCTTGCAGTTTTTTGCGACATGTTTTAAAATATCAGATCCGTAAATATATCTTTTTATTTTATCTGTTTTAGATTGTAGTTTTAGAAATCTATTGAAAATTGCCTTTATCAAAGTGTTCCCAACGCTTTTTTACACATTCTTTTAAAAAGTTTGAAGTAATACGACGAAACAGTTGACCTTAATTATAATTCGTGTCAAAAATAAAACAGCGGCATGTAAAAAAATAAATCAATGTTCCAAATCTGAATGTTATAAAAACTACTTTTTTCATGCTATTAGCCACTCAAAGTACAATAGTAAGAAAACAAAAAGTTAGTGACGAAATTTCGAAATTGTGTCGTCAGCAGTTGCGGTTGTACAGCATTATTTTAAGTGATCTTTTCACATGAATGTATAAAAATAGAAGATTCTTTATGGCAGATTCGACTCAGCGGAAAAGCAAGAACGAAAGGTTTCCAAAGAGACAGCGACAGACCTATCGAATTTGTCACATTGAGTCACGCTGAACCACCCACCGGCAGCTGGTCTCGCAGACAGTGAATCAATAATTAATTAATGAAAGCTCAACGACTTATGCATAAAAACAAAAGTTAGAAAACACATCGTGTTCGGTGATATTCTTCGGAGCTTTAAAGATAAAATTTAAAATAAACCTAGCAAAACCCGCCTTATACATATGTAGCTTTTTGCAGAGGGGGCCGTTTGACCGTGTGAATTATTTCAAAAAATTGATGGAAAATTGCATTATCAAGGGCACTTCCATTTAAACTGCAAAAGCCCCTGGTTGCATGCGCATTTGATGCATAATCGTCTCAAACCAAATGCAGTCAGTAAGCAATGAATACATAACGTGATTTCAAGAAAATATTTAAATTTAACCTGGCAAATCTCAAGACAGCTAGACGACGCTAAGAGTGAAAACAATTTCACTATTAAATACAGAGTTTCCGCCCGCCAGTGAGTTAGAATTTGAGGTGTTTCTATGTCGAATCATCATTACTTTCTAAGAAGTTATTTATTATGGTCGACTGACCAACATAATACCGACCTCCGGGAAATTTTCATTTAAAAAAAAAATATATCATCTAACTTATTTACGGCACACTTATATCATGTATATATGTCAATTTGATTTTTTTAAGCACTGACTATTGAAATAAATTAAAAAGATACACGACTCATGAACTTTACATACTCGCATGCATTTTACAATAATATAGTGCATGCATAATAATTTTAAAATAACTGCTCGATGTATTTAATATTTATTAAGTTACAGCTACATTTATAATTTATTTATCAAAGTTACGAACATCTGTAATGATGAATATTTCGTTTTGTTAGGTCTATTCTAACTACACAGAACTATGAATTCCACTCTCACAACAGACTTTTAATATATTTTTATTTATGTGTTCCTTAATATATTTTAATCTTAAATGCTTGGAATAACGATGTCTAAACCTACGACCACAGACAAATGGGCTTTTAAACTTTCAAAATTGTATTCACACACTCATGATGATCAACTGATTAGTCTCTATCAAGAAATTATCCTGCACTAAACATTTTATAATTTTGATGCTATTTTGAAAATGGGTTTACATTTTGCATAAATAATATGTGAAAAGAAAGTATGTACAATGATTTTCTTTATTTCATGAACAATACTAGGAAATAAGGGAAAAATTACAACTGCCGGATTTTACAAAAAGCTGCAATTCAAAGTAAAGTGAATATGGGAATAATCCAAAATAGGTTACGATTGCTATACATATTAACTTTATATTTACATTAATAATGAAATTATTGGTAAGAATTAATGGCTGATCAAATTAATTTAAAATACCCAATTATAAAAATTCCCGTTAACATCTACAATGTAGCATGTGCAAAAGCTTACTTTTCACTCTAACATCTGAACTTTGTTAAAATTTCTTATACAAACAAAAGAAAGCAATTAAGAAGTCCCTTTAAATAAGTCTTATAAGCTTCAATTATGAAACAAAAGGATACTTGAAAGCGTTTCACACAAATCCCTTTGTCCCTTATAAAACAATTGACGCGAAAATCAATATTTCAGACCCTCAAGAACTTGATTAAATCTGCGAAAAGTGCATATTTATTAAATTATGTACCAATGAGTTTTAATATTAAATTATATATAAATCAGACGTCAAACCTTTGCGGCTTGCTGATATAATGAATATAATAAATGGCAATAATTCCATAATCTCGAACTTATTCATAACTTCTAATTTAGAATCATATTACCATATATATTATGTGTAGAAGTTCTTTCTCTACGCAAAATATTATTCCTTTATAAGTTTATCTATATTCTGCTATAAGTTGATTTATTAGATATATATAAATGACATAATTATTATTAATAAAATGATTGAAATTACTAAAATGATTCTGTAACAAGTAACCAAAAGGCCTAATAAAATTATTATTCAAAGCTCTTTTGTTAAAATTAATAAATTTTTCTTTGTTTTGTAATTCGAACTGACAAATGTAGATGAGCAGAATCAAAAGAAATAAAAATTCTTACCTATGATAACTTATTCGAATAATTGTGATCTCATTAAATTGAAGACATGACAACTGTTTGTAAAATTTACACTTAGATCTAAATATTTGTTGAAGGAAAAACACATAATCACATCATAATTCAAAATGATGAAGTATATATTTTTAAAATATATTCGTTTTGGCAATAATTCGCAATACTTGTCTGTATATCTATAGAAATAATACCTAAATATGGGAGATTTTATATCTTAGCAGAATGAATACAATTTCCTAAAGGCCTTCATCTCAATGCTTCTATTGATGTTGACCCTGATCGAACTTTTTTAGCGAAAAACAATCTTCAGCAACAAAATGTGGGTAGAAAAAAAGAGTTCACTTACCTGAATAACTGTCTCAGATACATATAGTCCGGCTGTTCGTCAAATCGCAGACTACGGCAGTAGTTCAAATACATTGAAAATTCGGCTGGGAATCCCTTGCATAAGACCTCAATGGGCGTTGACATTTTCTTCTCCGAAATTTTTTCATATTTTTGTTTTTTCGTGTTCGCCTTCATGCCCTGCCATGGCAATGCGCCTCGATTGAAATACATCATGACATATCCTAGGGACTCCATATCATCTCGCCGTGACTGCTCAATACCAAGGTGAGCATTTATTGAAGCGTAACGCGCGGTTCCAGTTAAATTCTTATCTTCACGATAAGGAATATGAAGACGCGTGCGCGGGTCACGGAATTTTTTCGCTAAACCGAAATCAATTAAGAATAATTTATTGCAATGGCGCCCAATACCCATCAGGAAATTGTCCGGCTTTATATCACGATGAATGAAACATTTTAAATGTAAAAATTCCAAACGACCAATCATTTGATCAACTAACATAAGGACTGTCTTTATCGTAAAGTGTCGACTACAAAAATTAAAGAGATCTTCAAGTGAGGGGCCCAGCAGATCCATCACTAATGTGTTATAGTTCTTTTCTGTGCCGTAATAGCGAATACGGGGAATACCGATACCGCCACTCAATATTCGATATAATTTGTATTCATATAAAAGTTGAGGATGGCGCGCGTGCGCGTTTTCCATTTTTATCGCAACTTCTTCACCACATAGTACACTCATACCGAGGTATATATCACCAAAGGAGCCACTTCCTGTAAAGAAAACACATATTTTCTTGGTCATTTTACAGACAATCATGTGATATTTTATAACTACAACACACAATAACACTAAAATATTTGCGAAAATTAATTACATACATATGTGCTTTTAAAATTCTTACAAAGTATCTTTAATTAAAAATTATTTCAATATAATCAATGGTAACGACCAATGGAATGGGTAATAATCAGTACAGGAGACAAGATTGTAAAAAAAATTTCGTCTGCGTTTACATGGAACACATTACGCGTTTTAAATAAAATCTAATAATTTTTCATACACGCAATATCAATAGTACACTATGTTCTTCGTTCAAAATAATGGCAACCCAGAGCGGATTTTTATAGAACCCCCAAGTTGTTGGCATCTTTATACAAGAATTAACTTCCATGAAATCTTCACTGCAATCCAAAGAGCCCTATTATTTACTCGGCTTGTAAAATAATACGGCCTTCCTTGCGTCTGTCCAAAAAATGTTAATTGGATTAAGATCTGGCGACTGTGCAAGCTATCCTATTTCCTAACACTCTTATCCATGACGCACTTTTCATTTGTTTGTTATCTTATTCAAAAACTGCAGATCTTCAAATTATGCTCCCTCAATCGTCGGCGAACAGTTTCTTATTTATTTCTAAATAATTTTCCTTTTATACTGTTCGTAAGAATAAAAATCTCACAGGATAGACAAAAGTACTAACCTTTGGCTAACTTGGCAAAATTTACTCGTTCTATCAAACCGAGTTCTAATAAATAGAATAATATTAAAATAATAAAAAGGGTCAAGTTTTGTCAGCTCCCATACTAAACCAGCAAAAAAGAATATTTATTTTTTGAGGGCATGTATAATTTTAGAGATCTTGAAACATAAACGTGAGATATATATGTTCCAAAATTAAACACCCGCGCAACCCGAGTCCTTTCACGCAGTAGAAAAACATGATAGTGTGCAAACTGACTATGCATGTGCGAAATGCTGGCCACATTTTCTAATCGGTTGAAATAAAGTTAATCACAAACTAAAAGAAACCCAGGTGTTTGGGGGAGAATGGGCCAGAGTGACCAATGACCAAATAAGGTTCGAATTCACGGCCTCAACAGTGGCCATGGTCCACGACTAGTGTTAGTCAAAATATTCTTTGGGGTAGTGAAGCAGTAGAGCTATAACTTCATAAAACAAGTTTTCTTTTCTAAGGAGGGCGCGAATAATAGAAATTATGAAAAATGTTTCACTGGAAGATTTTATGTTATTATTAATTTGCACTTTTGGGCAAACTTTTTTTTATACATATTTGATTTCCAAATTTTCAGGAACATTGACTGATTGTAGTTAGGTCAGTGGACATAAACCCTCCGAAAATTCTTTTTTTTTATCACAGTTTGTGAACAAGGGCACCCCGAAACCTTGTTCCACAATTTATATACATAGTACATATAATGTAATAATTAGCACTTTTGACACCTTAACATTTTTATTTGGTTTCATTTCACAGCTTATCTAAGAATGTTTCAATGAAAACATCCTTATTGAAGGAATTTTTCAGCGATAAATTGTTTTGAGGCTCGATACCACATTAAGAAAAATTATGATTTAAGGGTAGAAGAAAAAACGTAAGTATAAATGTTTATTCTGTCGTTCCCGGATTTTCTTAACAATGTTGTGGAAAAGTTTTTCTATATTCTGAAATGGAAATTAACATATTGCATAGTTTATGAGGAAATATGCTGACAAAGACAGATTTTGTTTGCTAATCAACAATGAAACTAAAAATCTACAATTTCAATAGGAAGTTCTAAGAAATGGATAATGCAAATTTATGAGAGTATATTTTTTATTTACATTGATATAAAATCATCTAAACCCATTTCTGTTTAACTGGAAATAAAATAAGGTCTTCACAAATATTCTTAAATTAATGTGACGAAAATCTTGATGTGAAGACTAGGTAGGGTGAAGACGACTAGCGGTTTTGATTCACGCATATTTTTGGAGGAATAACAGACACAGATCTCTTATATAACACCTTAATAAAATTAGTGTAAACTTGATGTACATTTTACAATGCAATTGGTAAAAATAGTTCCCATTGACTCTCGCAAATTCTAAAATGCATAAAATTCAATCAAATGAGCTGCCATGCTGTTTGTTTTTTGTAAACACCAGAGGCCTCATGAGTGCCTTTTCATTTTGATACGGTGCGGGCTAATCGCAGAGAAAGCTAAAGCTACCGAGCTGCGTAGCTGAAAGAAGTGTGCTTCACACGATGAAATTCATATAGGCGCTAGTATTGTTGCTCCAAATGTTCTGCTAATTCACCTTGAGTCCGATGTCACTGGTGCAGTATGGATATGGAGTGGTTGTACATCGTACAGTGATATAACGCGAATCTGCCGTTCGGCTTCTTCGGTTGCCGCAAAATGTGTGAGGAGCGGTGAAAAAGGCCTGTCAATCAAAGGCCGTGCAAGAAAACGTGATTCACCCAGCACTAGCCACACTCAATGCACTCATGCTGTGCCCTATTGCGCAAAAATAAAAAAAAATTATTCGCCGCTACTTACCAATTTTACGGATGATCCGATATTTGCCCCCGATGAGGACCTCGGTTCCACGGGAGTCCCTTAAAAGCCTCGAGTTCGACATTTTGACGATGTGGGAACTCCTCAAGAAGCCAACGATTCAGTCGTGCGGACCTGATCGCTCTTTGTTATGTATTGTGCCACTTTGGAACTTCCCTACTTCTGGTGCCTTTTTTCCGCGGCCACAAACCGAGATAATGCAGAAAATGACGGAAGTTGAAAAAGGAAAAGTATATTCGGGCAGCTGCTAAGGAATACGACCACTCTGGATTTTATTTGAAAAATATAACAAGAAAAATGGCAAAAACTTTCCTCCTGGAAAATTTTTAAGCGATTGCCCTTCGAAACGGCTGTGCGGATTTCTTTGCCTTCTTTCTATTTCGCTTTTTTTTTCTCTCCTCCCGAACGATTTTCGAAACACTCACACGTTGCTCAGTTAAAACAGCCACGAACAAACTCGTTTTTCCGTCAAATATACTTCGCTTTGGGTCTCGTACGAATTTCAGTTATATCGATCGCTTTTCGCTGTTTCAAACGTTAAAACACAATTTGTTGAAGTACTTAGAAAAAAACAAAAAAATGAAAATAATTTGTCACCAGAACACAAAAGTGCAAGCAGCCATTTTCTTCTTTTATGTTGCTGGTCTTTCCACTTGTTTCTCCACTGGCACAGGGCACACACGCACTGTGAATGTGGGTTTCGCAACCACTTAACGAAGGTCCGCCATTAAATCAGCTGCAAGCCGAATATTTAGCTTCGTTCAGTTTAATCGGTTTGGCGGAAATTTGAATTTTTTATTTATCAATTGATTTGATGCGTCCCCAAAAAACTAGGCAAACTGCAATTTTTCATGCAGCCGAAAAATTCACAGCACACGCCACAGGACAAGAAGATCGAATGAAGGTAGTGTGCTCTGAAGTACCAGCGACGCTCAGCCATCTCAGTTCGACGCTGCTCGCCAGTTGCATTAAGTACTGCCATAGGAAAGTAAACTCCAAATCCTAGAAAAGTCCACTCAAAATCTTGGAAATGCATATTTTACATTTATTTATATTTCTTTGTGCTTTTGTAATATTACAATTTAATTGTTTAAATTACAAGACGGGATTTTCGTAGTGTCCTCTTTTTGTTTTCCTAAAGACAAATTCAAAAGAGAACTCATCAAAAATTATTGACATGGAGCTTTTTTTTAATTTTAAGCCGCGTGTCCAATGCAGCGTAGAACCGTAGAACTTTACACTGTACTGTTTGCTATCTCCATTCTTCACAAGACAGATTCGTATTTTTGTCTCCTTCAAAATTTCACACTTGCGCCAGCGCAAAAGTAGGTTCTGGTTCTACTCTCGCGCTGGCGCAGAACTTATGCCTTTTTCAACTTGTCGAATTGAATGTAAACGTGCTCACTCGCCAATCCTTGAACGCACCCTCACCTCTGACATATGCTACTTGTCAAAGTAAAGTTTTGCAAAGGCAGAGGTAAGTGGGAAATGGTGGAGAAATTCTTTATTTTTTTCAAAAAAGGCGCTTTCTATTTATATTTTGGTACAATAATAATATTAAAAAGTGTAAAATTATTATATTTCATAATGACCTACCATTACCGCATCGTGGGAAACATCTTTTTGAAATTTTATATTATTGTTCTTTGTGATAATGATTTGTGGCGAAGTATAAAAAAAATTCTTATGCGTATCTACAAAATTTAATTCGTTTTTGCAATTAATTGTGTCGTTAAAGTTGATTCTGGCCTAATTTAGAATTTACGCAACAGAAATTCATCCAGCGGGAAGCCAACGAATGCTTGCATCGCAATCAGCTGTAACTGCATCGAAGAGATGCATTTGGAAGGTTATGGATGCTCGCGAAGGACTTTCTAGAATAATTTAAGACTGTTGCGTTGCAACAATTAGCCTCGATGAAACCTAAAACATAAGCGCTTTTCAAACATATTGCAAAAAACAAAGAGTCATCACGTAGATTATTTTGCGTGAACGGGTAGATGTTTGATCATCCAACGTATTGATGATATTTAGTCAGGTGATAAGACTAGAGAAGAAGCCAATGGGCAATCCTGGCGATTTCTTCAGACTTACATTTTGGAATTAAGCCTGATAGGTATCTGCTGTATTCATTTCCAAACCAAAAAGCATTATTTTTGGGGAAAAATAATCTTTGAATGTAAAATGTTACACCAAACAAGTTTATAAGAGTGCTAACCACCTACAGTTTAATTCACTTTGGTCGCCCACAGATAGTACCTTTTGTCTGTCGCAAACGGCTCCCATCACAAAAACTCGACGGAGTAATTTTCTTCTAACCGAATATGGACAAATTGTTATACTTTAACCACTTGCAAAGTAACATTTGCAGTTTAAAAAGTATATGAAATTTGCTTATTTTGTCTAGTCAGAATACACAACGGTATCTTAGTTTAATACAGACTCGTAATTTGATTGGGCCCCATTGGGTACTTACCTACCTACAACTCTTATTCGATTGATTCTAGATTTGCACTTGCAATTTGCGGAATAGAAACTATGCTTTCTATGAGACCTTTTCTATTGTTCCGTTTTTAATTTCAAACAGTTAATAGTCACTTAGCGGACGCGATGAGAGCTTCTTATTTTGAGTTTAACTACTCGCTTTCTATGCAATTTATATATGATATGTATTTTATTTACATACGAGCTGGTATGCTATGTGGATGCTATGTCCTTCTGCTTTTTTTGACAAAAATGAATAATCACAGAATCTGTTTCACCTGAACAGAGCTGGACTTGTGCTGCTTAAATTATTCGCAGTGTTCAAGAATTCAGTTTTTACAGTCGACACCTTAATTCACTTTAAGACACACAATCATTTGAGCAATCAACTTCAAAAAATTGAATTCTTTATAGGCAAAGTTAACAAAAATTGCCACCAAACGAAAAACATTCAAAATATACTTCTATATATGTATTTATAATTCGGAAAGATAAAAAATTACTACAAAAAATTCCAAAGAAAAATAAGATATTCTTACATTTAAACCACGGTATTTTAAGATAATTTTAAATTCCCTGTAGTTCATAATTTCCTCTTGCAGCAAACTTTTGCATTTCCACATTTGCAGGGGCACTTGCAAGACGGATTGCATTTACAATTGCTTCCACATCTTTCAGAAGGGCATCTGCAGTCTATAAATGACAATTAATATTATTTTATTTGAAAGGAACTATTTATAACAATTGTTTACACTATTTATTATATTATTTCGTAATTAATTACTTACCACTTTCACATCCTCTACAAGGCATCTTGGTGTTATTCTTAAAAGGAAAAATTCTCTTCACGATGTATAACACTTGTACCACTCAAATGGCAAGCTTAAACTGTTCGGATCGACAATGGCACTCAATATAAATACTTTCTCCAGTTCAGTAAGATTTCACATTGCACACTTAAAAAGATTACCTCTGGTGGAAAAGCAGAATTTTCGAAAAGAAAACAATAACAAAGCGCGTTCTTGCGCACGGTGAAGAGATTTGTTTCATCAAATTGTGAATCAATAACTAAAGAGTTCCAACTGTTATCAGCATTATTGCTTCATATAATTATGACGAATTTAGCTTCGATTGCCTTGTTTATATTTGCAGAGAAATAACAGAAACTGGCTGCAGAACACAGGAAGTTGCAGCATTTTCACGTTTACGTTATATGACACATCCTCTTTTGTCGCATGAATATTTGCAACAGATTTGAAAATAATCAGACCTAAGTCTTCGGCGCATCGTAAATAAGCACTGAATCACTAAATGCGTTAATTTTAAGTTAACATGAATAGTTATACAATGAAAAAGGGTTATTTTACGCAGAATGATAAGTGATTACTTAATTGTGAATATATTGAAGAAAAATTAATTATAATATTTTTTTTTTTACTTTTTTACTTCGAATAAATTTTAACTCATTGAAAAATGTTCAAACGCACTTTCACTACTTTTTATCTTTTAGGCATCTGACTTCACCTGGCAGGCTCCATACAAAGCTCAGGATATTTTTTATTTTAATTTTTATTAACCGGTGAACGGAGAATTAACAAAACACGAACAAATGCCAGTAAGAGATGAAATCACCCCTCCGCCTCCAGCGAATTCAAAGCAAATTGGTGTAGCAAAGACTTTGCTATACAATGGATCAAAATTTCAGGGATTCCAAAAATCAAAAGGGAACTCATACGATGTGGAAGTTGTCCTACAAGTTAGTTTATATATTTTTAATTTCCTCTCAAGCCAAATTCAATTTGTGTAGCATGTTGACGAGGAGAACTCATTCCTTTGCGGCTACTTAAAAATTAATGGACTCACTTTCGAATTTCCAACACTGACAACATTTTTTGATGGCGAAATTATATCAAAGAAATATCCATTTTTGACTAGAAAATGGGATGCAGACGAGGATGTGGACAGAGGGCATTGGGTAAGAATAAATGCAACCTAAACAGTGAGCGTTGTCTTACTAATTTTAAGATTCTTTTGTATATATAGGGTAAATTTGAAGCCTTTGCAGACTACACGAACACATTTAACTCAGACAACTTTGACTACGACAGTTTAGCGAAAAGCGATTATGTCTTCATGAGGTGGAAAGAACATTTTCTTGTAAGATACAAAATAAATTTATTTTAATTGGTCACTTAACTTACATAATTAATGCCTACTAAATGTGTTATATAATATTATCTATAAAATTAATACCGTGGTCATGTTATATAAAACTATTGTTAAGTTGATATTTTCTACTTGCTTATCGAGACGTGAAGAAGAAGGTTTTTTCCCAAAATGACGGTTAAGTTTTCTGTTTTCTTGTGCTTTCAAAAGCGCATACGTTTACAAGAGGTGAATCAAGACTATCAATTCATAGAAAATATTAAAATATAACAGTTTTTAGTTAAGTGACTATCAAAATAAAGTAGTGTAACTTTTATAACGTATGTAAGTCTAACATTGCAAATTGTAGGTACCAGACCACACAATCAAGGATATAAATGGAGCATCATTTGCAGGGTTCTATTACATATGTTTCACAAAATCAAAGGGCAAAATGGAAGGTTACTATTATCACCGGTCGTCCGAGCTCTTCCAGTCGATCGAACTCAATCATGTGCCCGAGAGCTGCATAGAGGTGTACGAGTTTAGATAAATCTGGTTCCGCTGGCCGGCGCACCTACTTTTAAGCTAGACATAATGATGTAATCAGATTATTTTTGAGATGAACGAAAAGCAGAACGCATATTGATTCAGATCGCGATACAAGCGGTGGTAAACTACTCAATTGTAAATTTTAATGATTTGCAAACAAATGGACGAGGACGTCGTCACACAGATGGCTCTGATATTTTGTTGTACTTTACTGTCGGTTAATATTTTCTATTTAATGTTATTTCGCCAAATATTTGACGACTATATTTACAAATTTCGTTTTTATTTCTTTTAAAAATTTTTTTAATACTCGATGTGGAGCACCATGGGTTTGAGTAGTTTTTCGCAAGATTGAGGGATTCTGATAATACAATAACTACATAGTAAGATAAGCCTTTTCGTCTTTATAAGTGATACAATATACTGTAAGAAAATAGTAGTTTTGTTGTGTGAATTTACAAGACGAATATAACTAATAGAGCAATATTTGAGACTTTTTTTCGTGGATTGCAATTGTTATAATAAAATCAAATCGTTTCGTGCATCTTAATCAAATTTGTTAGTTTTTCAAAAGTAATATTAGAAACAATTAAAATATGGGAGAAGAAACGAGTTGATTTTATTGTTGTTAAAAGGAAAATCGTTTGGATAATTGAGGTGAAGGAATACGGAATAAAAAGCAGCGTTTATCTGAAAAATGCATAATTTATTAAAAATGTTTGTCTCGAGAAAAACAATTGTATGTAGAAAGCAAAGAGCGAGTTTACTCCAGAGTTGATCGAATAAACGATGTAGTGGTGGTAGTGTAGTACCAAGGTTAATCTTGTATAAAAAGGTAAAAATTGTAACTTAGAAACTCGAGCAATTCAATTGCAGTAATATTTTTCTCAGTTCCTTATGGGTTAGCCTTAGCCTAAAGACTTACGCACTAGGGTTGTGGTTATGGATATATATATATATAATACACGGCTAGAATTTTTTCTTTTAAGTGTAAAAATAAATTAAGAACTGCTTTTTGTATGATAAGAGAAAACTCCTTCTTTTATACATATAAAAACACAACATCGAGGGTATTTTTTCGTAAAAATGAAGACCGGGACGCACGCGGCGGACCAGATCACGAGATACAGCAGCTGTTCCGTGTGGCGCTGCTTTGTGTTGGCGTCTTGCATCGACTCTTTTTTGTATTAGTTAATGTGTTGAAGCACTGCGAGGTCGTAAGCGCGTACGACTTCAAATTTGACTTCACAGACGGCGGTAAGGGCAGCGTGTCTATGGCGTATACACTTGTTCTTCTGACTATTGCCCGGCAGCACAGTTCTTGCAGGGATAACACTAGAAACAGCTTGTGAGCATTGCTTATAGAATTCCAAATGAAGCGACTTACCCTTATTGCTCCTCCAAATTCTTTCCATTCCATTTCTATGGAGCGCCATTCTAGCTAATTCACAGAACGATTCCCTAATATTAAAATCACACAGCGGGGAAATCTCGAAGCAAGCCATATTATTCCTCGAAGCGTAGAGCTCAGCCTGTTTAGCTGCCACCTGTCTCTTAAAGGCTAAATGAAGTCTGTTGCCCACTAAGACTTTTGGAACGCCCGGAGCGTGCTGTAATGAAATTAAGTCCTCAAATTTAAATCCAATGGACCCAAAAGCCTTTATTCAGAGACTGCCTGCAGTGTTGACTACATCAATTAATTCGACCAGAAATTTAGGAATTCGGCTCTACTTCTCTTACGGAAAGAAAATAAGGCTATTTCGTTTTTATTTCAAGTAACCATCGTAGAATATTCCATAAAAAAGGTGAATAAGATTTACCAGGGTTCTCGAATTTGAAGATTTTCAATAATAAATGTTTGGTCAGACGAGAAAGTGCAAAATGGTTCTTGTAAGAATCGGAGCCATAAATTTACACTAATTGTTAGATAAGAATAAAATTACTAAAACATAAGGACATCTCAAGAAGCTGTCGCCACGTGTAAAATTCATAAAAATTCATCATAATTTTGGAACGCATATCGTGGTTCTAATTGCCTTTGAGTGGAAGAAAGGAAACAAAATACGTTTCGACTGTTTTTATAGGAAATGATACGGGCGAACGGTTATTATAATACGTCAGTATTTTCATCGTAGTCGAGAATATGACTATACATTTCTCATAGGGTAAAATATAGGGCATAATCTTTGCCTTATAAAATCTATCCATAATAATTATTATAAAAAATATTGTGCTACAGTACAAACCTCCTCGACTTCTTTTAGCCACCTATCAATTCCATCAAAGCTCCATTTGTTCGTTATGTCGTAAACTAATATAATTCCTTGTGCTCCCCTCGAGTAGGATCGGATTATGGTGCAGAATCTGCCTTGGCCGGATGTGTCCCACAGTTGCAGCTTAACGCGTTTTCCCTCCAGCAGGATGGTCGTAGTTTTGTAAGCTGATTTAGACCCAAGATTAGATCGGTAATTTTTGGGGACGTTTGAATACGTATTTACCACTGCCACTGCAAAATGGACTTTCTGAAGATCCATCCTCTAAGCCGGAAAGAATTTCGTGTTTGCCTACGTCACTGTCTCCTACTAGAAGTACCTTCAGCAGGTAGTCGTAGTCCTTTGCCATGTTTACAAAGGTTTTCCCAGCTAATTCGTCTGCAAAGACATCACTTTTTTAGTACCTTTATAAATATCCTTTCTGAAAAATTATTTCAAAACATTGAGCGGATTTTTCAGAGGAAAACAAGTTTTTGTCCACACCCATTTTAACAGAATTTTACAAAATTATCTCTACTGATTCAAAGTGAAACTTGATATTGTAAAATACATATAAAATAAAAACAGATGTTGAAAACATTGCTGATCGCCTCACTCTTTGGAGTTTAATACGTTCTATAAGACGCGCTTCAACTGCTATAGTTTTATGCAAATTGGTTAGTCAGGTAGTTTTTTAATTAGTTTTATGCCCCGGTGACAACTACGCATGTTGAAATTCCAGAGACCGCAGAAATTATCGTGCAAACAATATCAAATACCACACGATCGGCACCGCACTCTATGTGCACTACCAGCTACCGATCAGTAAAAAAATTATATTTGCAATGCAATTTCAATCTAACTCTGCAGGGGAGCGGGGTAGAAGACTCACCTCTTGACTGGGGAACTTTTATCACAAAATCTCAAATATTCCCAATCTATGGAACAAGACAGAGGATTTCAATCATTTCTTCCATGGAATTGCAACATAAGCAAGGCAGCTGCTTATATTGTCTTCGCCAGGGTGTTCTAAAAAGACATTGAAAAATTGCGAAGTTTTCGCATGGGCGTTAATTCTCAACTTTTGATCTTTTCGCTCGTACAATCGATTGACGCGTTATTTCTGTATAAACATTTTTTGTTTTCGCTTAATTTAAACATTAATTTCCTTCGATCACGGATTATAACAACTCTTTTAAATTTTCCAATTGGTTTGATGCGAATAATTAAGAAATCTGCGTATATTCCACCTTCCTCACTTATTTTTATGTCAAACTAAATCGCTGTGAAGTTAAACGCAATTCAAAAGTTTGTAGGTTGCGTTCTGAATTGTATCCAAAATTAAATTAACGGTTAACATTTTGTAGTTAGTTGTTTACGTATTTTGAAATTATAAAGTATTTAATATGTTTAGATAGATAGAAAAATGTGGAATTCTCGACTGCTTGAATGTTAGAGCAATTTTTGTGGGAATATGTAGATTGTAAACATTGTTTGCTTTTTACACAAATCGGTTCGGCTGAGTACGTCATTCCGGGGTTGTGGGTTCGATTCCCACATGAAATACCTTGGTTAATCAAAAAATATCTCACATACACAAATATATAATACAAAAAATACAGGAACACAAAATACAAAAAAGAAAGCGCCATATGGGCTTAGGTTCCCGAGTGCGCGAAAAACAAAAAAGAGCAAGCTAGAATTAATTCTACCTTGTATCACAGATAAATAAATAAATAAATAAATTTTTACAAATGCAAATTGTATGTTCAATAAAACAGATTGAACGATAAAATATGTTATGAGCAAAATAAGAAAACGAGGAGAAAAACCTTGAAATGAGTAGCTCAATCTCAGTAAGTACTTGAATGCGTGAAAAATAAAAAGAATGCCGAGAACTGCCGAACTGTTTATCTAACTCCCCATTTATACATTTAACCGCTCAAATAATAGTAGCGCAGGAGATTTATTGAATATATCGCACGATTAAGATTTTTAATAATAATTTAACATTTTTTTTCATAATGAAATCCTATCATGGATTATTCTAATGAATAATATTTGCATAAGAAAGTAAAGTCGTTTCCATATTACTTTAAATAAAAATTAAATTTGTTTAGTTTAATTATCAAAATTTGGAACTATTAATGTTTAAATTTAAATATAAATTCATTAATTTCATTATGCTCAAAAGAGTTAAAGGCTTCATTTCTTCTGTGCAGCCTCCAGGGCTTGCTTAAGATCTTCAATCAAGTCATCATCGTCTTCAAGTCCAACCGACAAACGAATGAGGCTGTCCGTGATGCCGAGCTTTTCCCTGTCCTCCGCCGGTATCGAAGCATGCGTCATAACAGACCTATGAAGAGGTTCTATTTAAATCAAACTTTCTTAAAGAGTACTCCCCACACTTACGGCAATTCGGCTAAGCTCTCATATCCTCCAAGACTTTCAGCCAAAGCAAAGATCTTTAGGGCCTTCAGGAATTTCTTGGACTCCTCGAGTCCTCCTTTGATGTAAAATGAAAAGACCCCGCTGTGTCCGTGAGTTTGGCGTTGAGCTAACTTATGTTGGGGGTGGCATGGCAGTCCCGGGTGAAGAACTTTCTCAACGAATGGGTGTTTTTCAAGGTATTTGGCAATGATAATAGAATTCTTCTTGTGCTGCTCCATTCGCAGAGCCAAGGTCTTCAGACTTCTGTTCACTAGATAGCAGTCAAAGGGCGAGGGTACAACTCCCATGGCTGAAAAAACCATGAAAATCAAGAGATCCTTTTACTTAAACGCTCAAGGTTATTAACCGTTTTGCAAAAACTTAAGACGCTCGTAAATATCTTCGTTGTTTGTAATTGCAGCGCCCATCACGACGTCGGAGTGGCCGTTCATGTACTTTGTTAAAGAGTAAACGACCAAGTCGGCGCCGAGTTCCAGTGGACGCTGGAGGTAAGACGAGAGGAAGGTGTTGTCCACCGCGACAATAACGTCCTTGTGGGCATGGGCCACTTTCGAAACGGCCTCGATGTCCACAACCTTCATTATGGGATTCGTGGGGGTCTCAATCCACAGTAGCTGTTAAATTAAATTTAGTACTTTAAACAAAATAAGTGTTTTAAATCAAACTATGTCATACCCGTGTGTTTGGTTTGATTGATTTCTTAATTGCCTCAATGTCCGTTGGATCAACAAATTCAACTTCCAGGCCCAAACGAGTAGCAACTTTTCTGAAATACAGTTTATATGATTTTAAGTAAGAAGTTTTAAAAATTATCTGTTTTCTTTAATGGCAAATAAAATTATTTAACACGAAAATTAAAATATTTTAAATTAATTAATTAATTAATTAATTAATTTTAATTAATCAATTTTTTTTATAAGCGTTAATGAAAATAATTTCATATTAAGATTCACTTGAATACATTGTTAAAATTTGGATTTATCTTTAATTATTTTTACGAGGAACTGGGAGCAACTTGATCAATTAAGTTAAAATAAAACTTAAAAAAGTTAGCAGCTTGCCTTAGAAGGCGGTTGGTTCCACCGTAAACATCGTCACCAACAACCATATGGTCGCCAGTATTCAACATCGAAATGATGGTGGTTGTCGCCCCAAGTCCTGAAGCAAAAGCTAAGCCATATTTCCCATTGTCTAGAGACGCTAAGCATTTTTCCAGCACATTCCTGCTTGGGTTTCCACTGCGACTGTAGTCAAAGCCCTATAAATAAAAAGTTCATTATTTTATTATGTAATTAATTATTCTCTCCATGCCCTTCTTCATTGATTAATTCTGCATTTAACGTTTAACATACAATTGGTTTATGTATAGTAACTATACTATTTACACGCGTCTTAAGTTTATATCTGGTGCATGGTTTGACGGTTTTTAGTTTATCATTAATGGATTTTTCTTACTACCTTAAATTATCGTTTCGTACTTTGGTTACGATAACATTGGAAAAACCTTAACTAATGTCTAATGAGTTACTATAGAAAAAAATGTACATACTTTCTACTCAGTTTTCCAGAATAATTTTTAATTTAAATGCGACTTTTCAGGTATTGCGCACAAGAAAACTAAGGGATATATTATAGAGATTTTAAAATTTCAAGTAATCGATTGAAGCAATTCAATTCAAACCACCTAAAGCTAAAAGATAAGTAAATATTCTAAATATTAAATTGATTTCTTATGTAACATAGCAAAATTTATTGAAAAATATCAATATTTTCTTGTTTTTGCAATATGCAATTTTGGGCAAATGAGGTAATCGTCAAAATGGTATAATTCTCCAATCAATCTTAGCAGTCAGCACTAAATTGGTTGCCCACATATTTAAGTTGAGGTCATGCTAATGACCCTTTAGAACAAGCATTATTTTGCCATCAGACTATTTCCAGGAAGAATTTGAATTACAATAAAATAAAATTGAATATGCGTGATCGAATTCTGGGTTCTTAAGACATTAGTAGACAAAAATTAATTGCGGATGATGCAATATGCGATACGTGACAATACTTTAACATGACTTGAGAGAAATTAATCCGAAACAGATGCACCTTAATCAAAATCATTAATTTTAATAACCACTATTCCCCCAAACCTTGAGATTCCCAACATTTTTAAATAAATGCAAAATCATTAAAGAGTGACGTGTGACTGTTATCTAGGCTTACAAAGCGATCATAAAATTAGCGCCAACAGATGGAAGACAATAATCTGTTTTTCTGAAATAATGTATTTTTGATTTCATAAAACGTGCAGGCCCCTAGATTGTGTTTATACATTTGATTCTATCATTTCTATCGATATTTACAAAATTCAGATAGCACTATCATCTCAGCTGTTCCCTGGTGGCACTCAGGAATTGCGTTGCTAGGAGCATGTGGGATGGTCTGATCGTATCTTAGGTAGCGTACATTTCCTAATCTGATCGCTGGCGACACAGTTAAAAGTTAATGCGAAGACAATGCACGACATAATATCACAAATTGCACACCCATTTTCGAGTGTATGCTACTAATTGTAGCTTTCGAAGAGTAAAAGTGTTGGCGGCCAAATTAGCAAAGTTTTTGTATGATAGAAACTAAGTGCTAGCGCACTAATTACCCTGTGCTCGCCGGGACCATCTTGTTTGTATGTGGTGCTCATTACAATCGGGGGAACCACGCACATGCTCGTCCACTGCTCGGGCTCCTGGGCAACGTGGAGCGCCTTGGTGGCGAACCCCTTGGGCTGGGGTTGGAATCCATCTCCACTCATTATTCACGGGTAACAAGTCACTTAAACGCCGGCAAAAAAAATCTAGAGCACTCGCAGCAGTGCTAAAGAAGCGAAACAAGTCGATACTGGCGAAATGCTCCCCTGCTCCAATCTTTTATACTCCTTGGGGGAATCTCCCAGACAACTCGTCGATTCAAGTTATTTTAGCAACGCGATTTCGGATTCTCAGAAAATAGCATGAGTACTGAGTAAGACCACTGCCGGCTAGCTTCAAGTTCTCATTTTAAGTTCTTAATTCTCGGGGAGTTTTCCCCGCTCTCTGGCTTGAAGTGCTTGGATGAGGCCACTGAGCCAATTAATTGATTACAATAAAATAGACATTTGCTGGAGGATAAGAAAAGGTCATAAATATCGGCGAGGTGTTCTGATAAGTTTCGGCACTTCTCACCTGCCTGCAGCATAGGCGTTTATCGCAAAGTAGCTCGCCACGAGTGCTCCATGTTACTTTTGTCGTCACTTTCACCCGTATCTTCAGCTTCATTACCTAATTATTAATATTGATTGGCAGACAAAAGGATTGCAGAATTAATTTACTCGCTCGGATTTGCGTAACGACTTTTTAATAGTTTTAATATAAAATATTCCTAGCAGTACCATTTTTATCTCTTCTTTTTTAAATAGTCGATAGCTAGCCTAGTAGTTAAATAAGAATCCACGCTAGTCAAAGTTTGCGTTTAGCTATAATAAAATATACGACGTGGACATCTTATATTCATATAAGAAAGGTTACAAGAGAATAAAGTTAGGTAATATTTAGTACAATGTTAATAATAATTTAATAAAATTTCTAGCGATGGCTGAAACGTACTAGATATCAAGTTCGGGTCCGATTCGCACAGAAAATGCTTCGTATCACAAACTTTATATACGTATATTTGTAATATAATTCATTATTTTTAACCAGAGCAGAACACCTTTCTGTTCTTAAAATCTCAATCGTGATTTCTCTGAATCACAAATGAATTGAAAATTAGTTAAAGTATGGCTATGGGCAGCTTAAAAATATATTATTCCATAACGTGTCCAGAATAAGGCCCATATTTTTTCTTGCGCAAACAAATAAGCACTTTTATAGGGTCTAAACTTTAAGGAATTTGATGAAGTAGAATTCCTAAATTATCGAAAATAAAAAGGTGCGTATTATAACTTGAGGGTTAATTCAGTGAAGGTAGAGGGACACATAGAAACCATATGCATGTTATATGCTATAATTTAAAAAAAACTACATATACCCCAGGTAGAAAATAATCCAAAAATTGGATTCTGTGTTTTCAAAAACGATATGCATGAAGATATAGATGGAGTTTCCAAAATTTCATTGGTGAGGATGAGATTGCAGTTGTAAACGTTCATTCAAAGCTCATTCTTAGGGATAGACGACAACGAAAGCGATCAGTTTACATGAACACTCATTCGATCGTGCCAATTTCTCTAGTCTAGAGTATTATGTATAAATAATTCTCCAGCTTACCAATTACGTTTAATTTGAGTGTGATTAATGTGTTATTCAAGAGTAAGCACTTCAAATTATTAATTAACAGCTTATATAAGTTAATCATTCGACAATATGTATAACTTTTTAAAAAGTTTACAATTTCTCCACCCCTTGAAATTTTCAATTTCCTAAGTTTGTGGAAGTATTACTTATAACAATGTTTGCATTTTTCCAATAATTAACAACAAAATTTTATTAAAACAAAAGACAAAGAAAATGTTATCACAAGGCAGATTATAATTATTTTACTTCTAAAGGGCCATTGTCTGCAGCTTACACTTTAGTACATCAAGTGTTTATTAATTAAATTGGACACCAATAACAAAACGATTAGCGCTTTTCATAAGCTCATTTCAGAATCCTTTGTTGAATGCACTGCGCAAAAATACAAATTAAGAAAATGTTATCTTTTAATTTTAAAATAAAAAGAACGATCTGGAGCTTAAATTCTCTACTTAAGGGTTATCCTACTTTAAAACACTGATAAAATCATTTAATCGAAATAAATTAAATATATTAGCAAAAGTTTTATTTTACTTCAAATTCACCACTTGAAAATAATGAAATGTTTGCCTTTTATATAGCAATTTATTATTATTTTGTTGGAAAGGTTACACAGCTTATTTATCGCTTACTCTTAAACGCAAGGTCACAGGTGCGTTTGCAGGAATTTCACTCATTTTAATCAATGCAGGTGTATTTACCCAAAGTCTAGAAAACCGTATGAGTGATGTCGTTCAAATATATTAACACCTCAAAGAACAATTTTATTTACGAGAAATGCATAGCAGAACAGTGCAACTTATGCATTATGCATATTCTTCATGTTTTGTTTCACAAATTTTAGACTTTAATATCTTATTTTTAAGCAATGCAAAACTTACGCTATTTTTGCAGCTGTAAATAAATAACTGTATTATGAACTGTACGTAACTATTCCTTCTTTATTAAATGAACATTCGCATCTACTATGCATAAACATCGACAGAATTTTTAAATTACATTTACTTTTAAGAAATTAAGGCATTCATTCATGCTTACTATTTTTGCAAAAACTACCTAGATTAATACATTACATATATTACACTCACAAAAATATGTTTACTTATTAATTACTTAGAAATTTGGAAAGTAAAGAAAACAAAAATTGAGTTTTCACCCAACAATTCTGGAATTATCGGGTTTACTCGAGCTTTTTAATTGGCTACTAGTGTTGCCGCTGGCATAATTGTGTCATAGTCCCGAAAATTTTTTAGAATTTGTTGGTTTAAGTTTTTTAATTGCTTGAAAAGAATTGGTAAATTAAATTTACAGGATTTAATCTTGTGGTGTTGTGTAAGGCGTTTAAGTATATCCCAAACGATTGTCCCATCAAAATCGAAAAACCATATATGGATTTTTAAAATATTCTTTATTTTAAAAAAAATAATTACGCCTTAACAGCATACTTCCTTTGAGGATAAATCGACCTCTTTCGGATCTCCTTAAGTGTCTTCCTGTTGGCGTCCCTAGATGACAGAGCCTTGCGCATAGCACGGGTCTTCTTTTTTCTCAAGTCAAGTGGCTTGTACTTCTTATTCCTGTACAATTTTCGTACATTCTCTTTTTGTTTCTGGTGCATAACAATGTACACGCGTGCAATGGCCTTGCGGACAACACGGCTGTAAGAGAGACAAATTTATAAAAACTAAAGAACCATCTAATTCTAATAGATCACAAATTGGTCACTTGGTCACAATAATTGGTACATTATAAAAAGATTTTAAGAATCGTTGCATAATTTCAAGCTCATTTAGACATTCTTGCTACATACATCATATGATGATTTCAAAAACAATAGAGGGAATCGATAGTGTTCTAAATGCTACTAAATCATAATTCAAGCTTACTCCGAAACCGAATTAGGCTTAAGCCGGTCTGTCTTGAACTAAATTTAGACCAAGCATGGCATGTTTGAATTAATTTTGAGCCAGGTTAGTCTGTGTATTCCGCTATAACTTTTAAATTCTTCAGTATATTTCAATGAAATTGTCAAGGTGTGTATAAAGCCTATTGGTAAAAAGATAGTTTTAATTTTTTTTTGAATTGTGCACTGAAATTTGATTATTACACGAGTAGAGCCGCAATGCAGCCACTGATAAAATTTAAAACTAAACGTTTAGCGGCTGAAGGTGTAAGCATGCACTTTTGTAAATACGCTTGTTATTATTAAAAAATTTAGTTCGGACCAGTTCCTAGTTTCTAGATGAAGCCGCATGTACAGAGCCTGGAATCACCTGGCCCAGGGAACGAAACGTCAAAACCTCCAGCGGCACTAACCTCCCCAATTGAACAAAATTCAAAATTCGAGAAAATACATACATTTTGGAAAGTTTTGATGGCTGTCCACCGGTGACCTTCGCAACCCGAAGATTCAAGAGCTCCGTCTTGAGATCCTCGAGCTGTTTTGTCAGCTCCTTCTTGTCCTTCGCCCTAAGCTCTGAGCACTTGACTTTTACCTGGAAAATAATCGCAAATCAGTGACACGCACCACAAATATAGGCGTCAAATATTTCATCACAAGGTAAAGTTATGATAAATTCACATTTTAACATGAAACTTCTTAAGATGACACAGAAAATTAAAAATTATTTTATCGCGGAAAAACAACACCTACCATCTTTGCTTGATTCGCTCAAAAAGAAACAAGACGTCAAATCTTCTTCTTGATGTGCTACTAGAAAGGTTATAGGGAGGTGGAAACCTTTATGAGATATTGCTATGATTAGGTAATTAAACTTTTAAAGGTAATTTTAGTAAATTTTTCTGATAATTTCGTTTTCATAAACTGCGTCATATTGATTAAAAAATTCAGTTTAGTGCAAAAAGTATATATAAATTCAAAAAGAACAAAATTACTTGTTATTTTACATCCTTGATGTTGGTATTAAAATAGTGACATTGACAATTCTTTGTTATTAATCAAGTGACGTTTCGGCACGTGTGTTTACTTGTAAAACTATTCACTATTTTTGAAAATTGCAGTCGTATAGTTACAGAAATTGTGAAAATCACTTCTATAGACATTGGAGAATTTAAGCCATGTTGTGTCCAGATATTTGGAATTATCCGGTTCCGGAAAATACGATAGAATATAACGGTGGTAACTTGAATAACAACTGCCTAAAAAATCTCAACAAACTTGTTTCCAAACATTATTTCAATGAAATTGTGAGTATAATGCTACTATACGCTCTTTTGTGCGAGTTATCTTGACCCCTATGCGAGGGTAAAGAATAAAGATTTATTAATATTATAGTTATTTTCGTCCAATGTTATATTTTTAGCTTTCACTTTTTGCGTATCTGTTTGTTTTGATTAAGTTCACACCCCCCTCAATATTTGGATGCAATTATTTCCAAAAATACCAGCCAGAAATTTTATTGCTCGCAATTAAGTGTTGACAGAATCTGCGATATGTGAGTACCTTTTGCAAAGGAATTTGTGCCCAGAGCAACTCTGCCAGGCCCAACATCGCGAATTTTTTAGGGAATTGTTGTCTTAATTACGAAACATCTGTATTTTGTTTACTGCATCTGTCATAGACCGTGCATCGCCTTCGCTGGGCGTTCGTGCGAGCTATAATTAGTCTTGAGAATATAATCGCGCCGCAGAGTACTCGGGAAAATCTCGAGCTCCGACAGTAAACACAGAATTCACTTGTACGCTCTTCTTTTATAAAGTTTTCCATTGTTCTACCTGGAGAGTACGACCTTCCGGGAACTGTATCCGACCTGATTAAGGACTCTGACCACTATAAAGTGTACGACTTCCAGTTAAAGGAGTTTCTATCGCGGCAGTTCATCGAGGGCTTTGTGCGGAAAGGTAAGTACGTCTTAAGTTGGCTCGCCGAATCTTTTTTCACCTTGTGATCAGGCCGGTGTTTTTATTTTATTTTTAATTGCGAAAATATCCACGAAACAGGCAAGTTCACCGCGCTCTCCTGCAATGCCCGGCATGAAAGTGATGATTGTTTTGCTGTTTCGCCTGACGGTCTGTTGATTCTCTCAGTCAACAAAGAAGTTTACCAAAGCTTAGGAGTGGAAGGTCACCCAATACAGAATTCAAGGAGGCATAAGGACAAATATAGTGAGTATACTGAATTATTTCTCTAATCAATGTCTCACGTAAATCCTCCTCCAGTGCAATGCCAAAAATCACACAACCCAAATCCCTTGAGGAATTATCGCTGAAAGCCCTCGTCGAATGGCTGTGTAACATAGGGCGTAGCCTGCTGCCAGTCATCGTGAAAATTTCCCGAAATAATGCGCTGAGGGCATCCGAAATTCTTAAACTTCGAATTTCCTTCATACAAAAAATTTTCGAATATAACGTACCTTGCTACCTCTTCGATCGCTTGAGTATGCAAATATTCACGACCATACCGGCTATTCTGGATAAAGCCAAGAAAGATACGAGCACCACAGCGACGATGAGCGCGTTCCTTCTCAATGTGAACGTGTTTGTGTCGTTATCGGAAGTGATATTGTCGCCGTACTTGAAACGATTAAATTTTGAAGAAATGCCAAAAATGATGCGGCATCTTTTTTATACAAAACTAAAGCTACTCAGTGGCTTAAACTATTTAAATTTAAGTTCATTGTCCGGCGGGTGGAAGACCTGTGACATGGAACCGATCGTCCTCAACGGAGTAGTCAGCATGCGCAATTTGCACACGTTTGTACTAAATTATGATGCAACCGATAACATTTTACAGGTCCTCGAAAAGAGCTGCCCTCGGCTGCAAGTGCTAGATATATCATCATCTAAGCTCATTTCGAATAACAGCATCAAACACCTGCTAGAGATGCACCATTTGCGCAGTGTGCAGCTCTATCGCACTTCAGTGACCCTCGAGGGGTACATTAGACTGCTCATAAAACTGCCTCTGCTCGAGGACATTGGTCGATTCGATGAGATCGGAAGATGCCTCGAATATATCGATATGACTTACGAGAATTACGAAAGTTATGAACGACCTACCTTAATGTTAAAAGTATTCTCAAGTCGCTACGTTGTTACCAAGCATCTACAACTGCTTGCTGAATGGTGTCCTGAAATAAAAGCAGTCTCAATTTTTCACAATCCTCTCTTGAATGATCTAATGGCCTTGATCTCTGTAAATAAATTGAGCGAGCTGAAACTTCTCTCCTGTGATTTTTTCGGTGATCAAGTGCGCGATGTACTCCAAGTGAAAGGCTGCAATATAACTTACCTCCATCTCGAGCACGTAGACCAGATCGATATGAATGCACTTATGTACATAAGCCAATATTGTCCCGATTTAAAAGTCTTCACAATATATAATTGCGAATTAATCGAAAGTACTTCGCTGTACACTAAAACATTGGAAATTCCACCTTTTATGAACTTGGAACGTCTTACAATTGCTGCTAACTGCAGGCACCAACACTTGGAATTCCTTCTTTCCAGCTGCTTCAAAATAAAATTCATCCATATTGGAACAATGGCGCCAACCAGTGATGATCTGATTAATAGAATTCTGGCTAAAAATCCAATGCAACATTTGGAGGAGCTTAGAATAATTTATTCAGACGGGCTTACCATTGCCTCCGCTTACAAAATTGTTCATATCTGCCAAAATTTATGCATTTTAAATGAGCTGGAAAGTTGGACATTGATTAAAGAGCTTGAGCTGGAGTGCTTTAAGATGTACTTATCAGCGCGTAATTTTGACTTAGATATAAAGCCGCTCAGGAGATTTAATAAGGCGGAAGAGGAATCGGTTTAAGCATAATAATGATTTTGAGAATTGTTCATATAGTTTTAATAGATTTGCATGTACTTAATAAATGTGTTGTTACTTCGTTTATAATCGACAATGTTTTATTTTCTCAGTCTCAGTTTTAATTTAATGAGTCAATGTATCGTTGGTGGAAAATATTTCCATAGACTTTCTGGCGAGAAAGCAGCTTTGCGCTGTCTATTAATTTTTGTGAAGAAAGCTTTTCTTTTTTCAACTTTGTTTTCTTTTGGCTTTGGAACTTGGTCTTACACATTAAAGAAATGGAAAGTTTGCATTTCAGCAGCTTTTATCTACGTGAGGAAGTTTCATATACTATTTAAAAAACAAATAAGATTATAATTTGCATTTCAAAACTAGGATAAATTTTTCGAATTTTAAGGCCTTTATTAATCCCACAAAAAAAAATACATTTGAACATAATCTTATCACCATCCAGCACAGTCAGTTTTAGTTTTACTGGCATCCCAGACACGGTCATCTTGCGTGGCGCCCCCAATATTCGTGATAAGGAAAATGCAGGGTGACGATAAATTAATGAAGTATTTATCTTTCTCTTAATTTTATAGGAAGATTTTTCTGTTAGAAAATACAGGAATAAAGTCTGCAAAATCTAATTTTTCGGTAATTTAATATTCAAATAAAATCTTAGCTACTTTGAAAATCTCAACCCTTCCCGTTCGTGTATGTATGTTGAGCGAGACTCGAGTTATTATGAGTTATTTGCATTATAAAATAAATTTAAATCTACATCCGAATCGTAAGTTCGAAACCAACAGCCCTGGTTAAAAAACAGAGGACATCATAATTTCATACATATGTTTTGGCAGTTTTTTTTTAACAATAAATATTTTCGAACTCTAAAGGAATCTAACAATTTATTGAAGAATTATGTTTTTAAAATGTCCCTGGGAGTTAATACTGATATTATGGAAGAGCAGCGTGAAAAATAATACTTTGTTTGGATCTTCTCATTTCCCTTTTTTCCACAAAATATTTTTAAAATAAGTACGTAGTTTCTCAATTAATATGACCATAACTTAGTTATTTCAGTGAATCTGATGGACCATAGCCTTCAGCCTGGCACCAAGCACCATGAACGAATTCAACGAGCCTTGTCTCATGAGCTGTTACCTAAAATTGCGCTGCTTTTCACTTGGGATCCTCCAGACAGCAGCATTTGTTGTTCTTCGGTAGCCAAATATTTCTCAGATATTGGGTATCAAGTGGACCTTTGCCGGACGAAGGTGAATCACCAGCAGCAGTACGACTTGCCCTTTCCAAAAGTCGATCCACTAAAACTAAAGAGCGACGGGCCGCCGCACGAATTGGTTGAAGCTGTTGCAATGTGCATGCTGAGCTGCAACTTCGAGAGCGAGTTGAGCTCGTACGAACCAAGCGAACCAGTTGAGAAAATTAAAACAGCCAGCGTTTTTCACGGCAAAGGCCTATTTTCTACAGGTTTTCTTTTAAAACTTATGGAAGCTTTAAGGTATTATAAAACTTTTAGATATTAACAATTATTTAATTTTCGGATATATTGCAGGAGGTGTGAAAGTAAAAAGATGTCTCCTTGGGTGGCTCTTTTTATTCGAGGTTTTCAAAATTCGCCTCTGGCTTTTTCAAATCGTGAGCATGTCTTTTCGTGTAATGGCGATAACGATGTTATTTTATTCTTTTATGAAAATCAAAAATACTTGCTATACCAAAACTCGAGTACCAATAAATCAAATAAGAAATAAAAAACCAAGTTTGTTGTTTATTTACTTAAAGAAGATAAAATTATAACTTGAAGATTCTCAGATATTAACGTGATTCTACTTGTGTCAGGCATATTCCTAATAACGCAATTCTATTCTATATTCACAAAAGCTATAACAATTACGTGAATTGAGGAAAAATAAGCATGGAAGGTTAGCACAAAGAAGTTATATAAAACAAAATTTGCGAGTGTAATGACTAACTATGGTTCGTGTGTAAACATCCATTAGATGGTATGGTAGAGGGAGAGTTTAAAAAATGCAAATAATTATGTACTTATCGGTTCCATATTCCAATAACGTGAAAACGCTCTCAAGTTTGACTTAACCCTGGCTTGGTTCTTATTTAAGTAACAGAGAAAATAATTACTCATAGAGATTTTTGATTTTGCTAACGGATGCTTTAAAAATGGTGTATCTGAGGATTGTATTGCGTTTTCCAATAGTAAGAAAACACATTTTTTTAAATCAAACTTTTATTAATTTTGTGGTCTCCGAAAAAAGCACACAATTATAGGAACATCCAATTTTAGTTAAATAAAAAAAAATTAACAGCCTCTTTAAAACATTGGCTTAGCCTTCGCGGTGGTATTTTGATCCTTACATAATTTAATTACGTTCGTAGGAAGTAGAAAAGTATAAAACTTCAGTTTATTATAAAATTTACAAATTTTACAGTAGTATTCAAAATCTGAAATTAAATGTCGAGTAAAATAATGTTTGAATTAGCCGCAACGGGCGAGTGTACCGGCTCTTCGTCACTGCTGCTGTCGCTTTTCAATAAGTCACGACCCGGAGTAAGCCCTGCCTTCGGAGGAATTTCCAATTGCTGTGCAAGTTTCAGCAGTTCATGCTTGGTATGATTTAAATCCAAAATCACTTCCTCGTTATCAGTCGATGAAGCCGATGTGTCGTCGTCAATCTTTTTTTCGTATTCCTTGCCAGCCTTCTTGTTATTAGAAGATGAAGTTGATGGCTCAGCAGAGGGAAGTGCTTTGCCGCTTCCAACCCCATCCTCAACGGATTCAGAGCGTACCTGATCATCTGAAATGTTTTAAATATTTCGAGTTAAATCGCTTCAATTCACGATGAAAGGCCCTACCATTGGCATTTTCAGGGGATTGGTTATATGCCTGCTTTGCAAGACCTCCATAAAACAATCCGGGTAATAGCATTAACGCGGAGCTCACTGCTAAGAACACAGTTAAACTGTTTTTTGGTTTTTTATTGCAATCACTCTTAGCCCAAACTGTTTGGACATGTTGCATCTAATGAATAAAAATAAAATAATAATTTCATGCTTTTCTCCGAAAGAAAATTTTTATATTTAAAAGCTGAAATTTTCTGTGCTTAACAAAACAACATATCAAACGTTATCCAGTATTCCTTTTCTGCATCCAGGAATAATAATTTTGATTAATCTATAAATGGATGAATATTTTATATTAGTCAAAGACCCCTTACATTGCTATTTATTAAGAACTATGTTTCTCAAAAAAGTGTCTATGTTATCTTTTAAAAAAAAGGCTACTTTTAAAGATTGTTTAAAAAAATACAATAAATGTAGCGAAAATTGAAACCGAAGACTTAAGAACAAACAACCCAAACCAGCATTAGTTTGCCCGTCAACACTTTAAACACTTTTTATAGTACGGACCAGAAAAACACCGCTCCAAAGGCCTATTTAAAAAATCAATTTCATAATTAGTTATGGCCTGAATTGCTTACTAAAAAAATTACCAAATATCGTAAAATATCGCTATTTCTTTATTCAAAATAAGTTGATTAACGCAACGTTTCTTCTTATTATTATACATACATACATAGAATTGGTGGATAATATAATTATTATAAAGTTTCAGAAGAGGCTATTCATTTTATTTAGTACAAACTTGTGACTTTGTTCGAGTGGTATTTATTTTATTGTTTCTGAGAAAAAAATCCAATTAAAAATAAAGTTTTTAATTTTTTAATCGCTGCACAAAGTTCCAACTTTGCAGTAATTATACTTCCGAGAAACAATTTTTTAGAATATTTGTCCTTTTTGGATTAGCTAGTTTAAAATACTTACGTTTTCTAAAATTTCTCCGCAGACTCGCCTGGGATTTTCCTCTCGTATCCCTTTGTAGACACTAATTATTTTTTGGTAAAAGTCATTACATTTTGTGCATGACTCATTTTTTTGTTTAACTATACAAGCATGAAAATTTTCGCAATCTTTTAAAAAGGATTGTGTCTCATTTAAATGAACTTCACATTCTGAAAATAGTTTGAATTTTAATCTGTAAATGAACTTTTTGTTTATTCATCCTCACCGTTGCACGCAAGCTCCTTCCACAATAGTTGTGAATAGTTATACATATAATTTATAATTTTCAAGTCGTCTTTGTATTCGTCTTTACATTTTTTCATGGAGATACTGTCTGTGCCTTCCATAAATTCTTTGTATAAAATGTCGACTTCATTGAATTCATTCGTACATGCACTACAGAACGTGGCCGTTGGAATTAAGTGCGTTAAAACACACAGCGAGAGCGAATTTTCACGCGCCCAAAGTCTGCTTAGCCGTCCATCGCATGTTTTTTTAGGTTTTGCCTTCAAGGAAAATATTATGCTTATACAAATACACATATACCTTAAAAAATATAGGTTTAAATACAAACTTTTATATGCCAAAAAAGTTAGTCTTAAGCAATTTTATTTGACAAATGGCGATTTATTTTATGTATGCGGATTTGCAAGGTTAAATAGCTAAAATTTATTAAAAATATTCGTAAGCTAGCCGTTAGTTTTCAAAATTAATAGCATCTAAAGTCCAGGGGTTAATTGACGAAAAGTTGAATACTATTAGAAAGTTTTATACCACGTCCATCAAGGAACGTAACAATATTTAAAATAAAATTATATTGCACTGTCCAATATTTAATACATTCATAATATACATTTTAAATAATTTTTTTGTAATTTTAAAGCGTTCATTATTCTAAATTTTTCTCTTGTTATACTAACCGTAGATTTTGATTCATTTGACTTCGAAAAAATGGTTTGATTACAATACACATATGATTCAAATGTATTTTTAGCCAGTAACTAAGAAATAATTCAAGGGAAAATAGAGCATTACTGAAATAATTTTCGTTTTTAATGTATCATTTAAATTAAATTTATTATTTAAGAAAAGTTGTAATGCAATCAGGTACAATCATTTTCACAAATACTTTCAATGGTTTATCAGGAGATTCACATTGATATCATAAAGATTCTCAAACTTCAAACTTATAGGTATGAACGACTATTTATTTCAGTATTGATTAAGTAAACTTATCAAGTATCAACTTAGTCGGCGATAGCTCCGCCCTTGGTAAAAGCCAACTTTGTAGTGTTATTTAACATTAATTTCCTGTAATTATTGTAACAAAATTATGCGGAATCCTTGAAGTAGTTTTTAGAGTGAAGCTATTTTTAGAAATTGCAAGATTTCAGTGTGAACGAGCTATTTTTACACATTCCTGATGCTATCGTCTAGATTCTAGAACAAAACCCTGCGGTTTTTGGAGCTGTCCTTAGTCTTAATCGTAATAGTAGTGCTTTTAGTAAACACTGAACACTGAACGAATAAAATTAAATTGTTATGTTTGATCGGACTGGCTTCCAAAAATATGTACGCCTTCCGCTAAATATAATATAAAATACCAGTCAAAGCATGCAGTGAAGAGTCAAACATCGCGATTAAAAAAATCCAATCCATCTAATAAACAGAATTGCTATTCACTTAAAAGACTAGAAAGTGTATTTTTGAAGTTTCTTGAATACAATAACTGCTGCTCGCAATTTTGTCTGTGTGATCATAATAATAATGGCCAATAAATTTTGTTTACACTTTACTTTAATAATCGTAATTTAATCAAGTTTTTCTAAATAAAAACATCTATTACAGTTGATTGCAATTTTTAGTTCGTGGTTCTTTAATATATCATGCTAAAACAATAGTTAGAAGTAGGTAGAATGCACTTATTGTAAAGCATTTTTGTGAAAGTAATGAATTGATAAATAAAATTAGTTAGTAATTTCAGTAAAATAGCCTTTTTATTTGAACATATATAGTTTTTTAAGCGCAATTTAATACAATTTTATCTTGTTTCGAGAAAATTTCAATGTTATATACAAATTAAACTATAACATAAAGTAAATAATTATAATCTTTGCTATTTCATTTTACATTGTTTTTTGCATCGTTGCTTTCGTGCCAAATACATATCGCCCGTATAGGGATACATATTAAAAAAATTTATGTTGCAATATGAAGAGGGTGTTATGCTGATGCTTTAACAAGATATCGATCACACACACAAATCAAATCAATCAAATGGCCGCATTGTTTTGCATGTTTTACGGACTTCTCGATGAATTGTTTTTATAACTTGTAAACGAACGAATAAACTAGTCTGATTTTTTTGTTTTATGTTTATTAGAGATTAAGGATAGATTAATAAAACCACGTAATTTTGAATTAATAAATAACAACCCCTTTTTTTTGCACGAATTATTTGTTTTAGCACGAATTCAAAAATATTAAAACTAATTAATTAAAGGAATTTCAAGATTTTACGTCTTCCATCTAAATATGAAAACGAAATCACATACTATGTACATATATGTACACACAAAAATAAAATGCAGCTGGAGACATATCTGAATTTTATTAAATTAGGACTCTCAGATCGCATTTTATGTTTCTAATGAAATTGAGCTAAGTTCATTCAACCTTTGAAGATAAAGCCTTATCTTCAAAGCATTCAACTCCTCTTTTGTTATTTTCATCTTATAGGATTTTTTAAATTTGTGGAACACTTCCTCAATTTTACTATGTGCATGTCTTTTCAACACGATTTTAATTGAAACACATAAACCATATAAAAAGAGAGTAGATTGTTGAACGGTGCTAATGGATATAAAATCAAATATAATAAAAATCAAATGGCAGAACATAAAAAAGAATTCGTGAATTTTTAATGTTTAATTATATGGACTATGATTTTAATAATAATTCATCTTCGTTGTTTTCTGATTTTCGTTCCTTTCTCTTACTTAACTTATTTGCAGAAGAACTATGCAATAAAGACGTGGAAGGTTCTGCTGAAGTAGGCGGTAGTCTTAAATTACTGGCAGATTGACTTCTGTTACTGCCCATATTCGTTTCAGTGATGGCAACATTGCGTACAGCATTATTTGTAGTACTCTCTTCTCCATTTGCGTTATCTAAAACATTTGTGTTAACTTGATTTACTTGATATAAAAACTTCAGACCTATTGTTCCATGATTTCGTTCCGCACGTTTTGTAATTATTATCATACTTATGTAAAATATAATTATAAACCAAGCCATGGAAACACTCGCACCAATATACGCGATCAAATTAGACTCACGTTTGCAACATTTTAAATCTCTTGACCAAGTAATCCTGCTTTTATTCATCTAAATGTAATAAAACTCATATAAAAAAACGACCATTGTTATGAAAATCCAGAATACTTGCCATGTCTTGTATATCAAAGCATATTTTGCCCTTATGTTTCCTCTCTATACTTTCGTACATACTATTCATTTGAATATAAAATGTTTTGCAGGATGTGCAAGGTTGTTTTCTCTCATTTAGAATGCATGACTCAAAACCATTTATATTTTCTAACATATCTTCCGTTTCACTCCTGTCAGTCCAACATTCTGAAAAATGTATCAATGATTCCTTCAAGATATTATTCCTTTTAATTCGATGCGGATTACCTGAGCAAAATCCTTTATTCCATAAGCCTATTAATTGGTCATACACTGTCTCAACAATATTCATTCTGTCTCTGTCGAAGTAGATACTTTTGCACGAAGCATTGTTTGTGTCGTTTGCATTTACAAAATTATTATAGTGTTCTATTAACAGATCGTAATTGTCTTTGCATGAATCACAAAATGATACAGGCACAGAGTATTCCACTGCGCATCCAGTAAACTCTTTTTCTGCAAATATGAGCTTTCTGACATATTCAGAGCATGGCAGAGTTTTATTTTTTTTCCCCTTCGAAGGAAATATAAATAATATTTATTCAAAATTTTAACGAAAACGCATTCAAATTAAAATTTAACAAAAATTTAACTTGATTTAATGAATTAAAAAAGATAGTACCTACTTTTAAATATGTATTTGAAAAAAAAGAAAAACATTAATTTTTTGCCAAATTCGTTGCGCCATACATTTCTATTTATCTAGGGCCTAGGCTATAAAAATGTTAGACTTCTTGTCCTCGTTATTTATTCGATGTGATATCACGTCTTTTCGCTAAACGACTAATTAGAAAAGGTTCCGACGTTGAGATTCTCTGAATCAATTCTAATTATTTCCTTTTAGAATGTTTATATTCTCATCACAATATACATTTAATACCGGTGAAACCGATTCGTGCAAAAAGAAAATAAATCATTCATTGTGGGAAAATTGATAAGCTTTGATTACATGGCAAACGCTTAGTTCATATTACAAAAAACTGATAAAGATATACACAACCGAATTCACATTATCGCTCTGTAATTTGAAGAGTCAGCAAAAATAAACTTCCGTTTGAATGGTAATACATAATCTTAAATTAATTAATTAAAGTAAAAAATGAATTTCCTCTCAATTCAGTGCTTTTTTATTTACCTAATCTAATTCAGTTTTGAATTCGAAACCAAAAATATAAATGCTTAGTTCTTAAATAAACATGTTCGATATTATAGATAGTAAGAAATCAAAAACGAAGACCTATGTACCACAGTTGAGAAGATGTTATAAACGATTATAAACAAGTTTTGACTATCACATATACATATAGCAAACTGGATTTTTAGCCATTTTAGAAATACGATCAATATGTATATGCTTGATAACAAGTCATCACAATCTTTAGTAAAAAAAAAAAATTAATTATGTCTTGAAATTAATTTTTTTTTCATAATAGCTTTATCAATAATATTCAAAAAATTTTATATTTTAAAAAGACAGACAAATGCACACACGTTGTTAGTTGAAATTTTGTACGCAATACAATGAATCTGTCCTTATCTCAGATTGAATTTGTAGACTCGAAAAATATTCCTCTATTTCCTCTTTGGAACATAGAAGTAAAAATGCATTCGAACTTTTCTTTCTTTTCGCACTGTAGCGAAGCGAACAATAGATAATTCATATTTAAGACAAAGAGCGCGAATAGTTTTATGTTGATAAATATTGATTTTTACTCAGAACCAAAGTACGGGTAAAGTTTTTTTTCCTTTTTTTATTATATCATGCATTATTATACTTATAGTATTTTAAAAAAATTATAAGATTTTTAGCATCTGTTCTTTGGTACTTGGGAAGTTGCTTCCACTATAAGTCCATACCTACTTTGAAAAAGTATATGACTTAACAGAATTAAAAGCACACACTACATTACACATTTATTGAATTTATTTACAAATATCATTATTTTCTATATACTGGATGAACAAACAATACGCAATTATAAAAGCAATATTTGCATGCATGTACATACATAGAACAAAAATGTAATATTTAGGTGATTCTTGTACGGTATCACAAAAGCAAGAAACACAAATATTTTCAACAATTTTCCTATATTACCTAGATTTCTGTTTCAATTCGATCGGAAATCTTCCTTACTGCAGTTCGCCCAGTTTAGAATTTGATTCTTCGATTCGAAAACAATTTCTTAAATACTTTGTAGTAGGAAAGAAAAGCAAAGGAAAAAAAAATAAAATTCAGCCTCCTTTCCGAGATCATAACAAAAATAGTGCAAGTTTCCCATTCCATTATTCCATATATGTATGTACAAAGTGCCTTAGCAAAATTCGCCATTTTTAGAGATTTTTTTAATATCTCGAAAAAATAGGAGGTGAATTTTTCCTTTTCCTTTTCTTCCTTATTCGCTGTTAGAAAATGCTTTAGAAAACCTTCTCGAATCGAAAAACATCGGATATTATAGACTTGCCAATTTATTAAATAGGAAATCATAAGCTTATTAACCGACTTCCAAAAAGGAGGAGGTTCTCAATTCGTCGGAATCTTTTTTTTTTTTTAGAACTACTATGTGATCACCCTATATCAGATTATCTGAAACTGTTAATGTATATAGCGGCCTTTATTGATAATTATTGTTTAATTGAAAAGTATACTACATCTTTAGTAAAGAAGTTTTTGGCTGTTATTACACCACATCCTGTAAAAAGAAGGAAACTGGGAGCAAGAAGCTAAGCATGCTTAAATAAGGTTATTCATTTGGCACACGTTTTGCAATTCTCTTTTTATTTGTCCATCCATTCCCTTATTAAAATGTATAGTTAGTGATAATGATTTATGAGGAAATCTTAGATTTTTCTAATTGATCATATCTCATCAATGACTGGAAGTACTATAAAGCTCACAAAAGTCAAAAATGGAAAATCCTGCCCATCTTTTCTAATTACTCATATATCGCTTAAAATTTTTCAAAACTAAAGAACTTTTTCTTATCTTACTTACACTACGTCCTTTATCAAAATATTAGTCGAATTCCAATTTATTGTTGTATTATTACATTACATTACATTCAGTGACTTTCCCCTGTGAGGGAACATGTAAATTACTGCGAATTAAGCGTAGTTAAGCATTAATTATGAGGTACAGACAACTAATAAAGATATTTTTATCTCTCTACTTTTCATCTGCAGTAGTTTCGAAATTTAAAAACGGAAAACAAGTGGACAAAAAATGTTGGATGAGTCATAAGGATAGTATATAGAAAGGGGATTCCCAGATATTCTAGGAGCTACTATCCCCTAAATATTGCTACTAGTTAAAAAAAAAAACTTACATGCACGGTAACAAGGAAAAATAATGTCAAAATTATAATAAGATATCTCATTATGAATATCTTTCAACAAAAAAAATCGGATGCAATAAAAACCACAACTTCTGAAGTTGATAGAACTACTGAGATGAAACTGCTGAACTGACAAATTGTCATTTGAGCGCGGCGGTATCTTGTTCTTTTTGCAAAAGGAAATGGCACTTAACAGCGGTCCGGTCCGAACTTTGAAGATGGTCCGAAGAATCTTGGAAATTTGGAGCATGTACGATTAACGAATTTAATTTTTCTGAAATTTAATTTTGTTATATCTGAATAGATATGTATATTTGAGAACATTCTTGGGTATATTAAACTGAATTTTTTAAAAATTCCGTAATAATACAGATAAAAAAAAGTTTAGCTTGAAAAAAAGTAAAAAGAAAATACCTCGAAAAGGCAAATCAGAACGATTATTCAAACGACTAGAATAATCGATTAATTCCCTTTAATTAATCGAATATGTACTTATATATTTATATTGAATTAAATTATCAATATTCTAGAATTTTAGTAGTATCGTAGTATGTATCTCCAAAAACAGGTCATATTTGTTTTCAGAAATAGTAACCAAATTTTCTTTAAAAAAACCAAAACTAATAACAAGGATATAAATTGTGTAAAATAAATTTATTTTAAATCAAGTTAAATGGGAGATTGTATGCTCTTAATTAATTTTAATTCTGGCAGTTGCTTCTCCCGTCTTATTTTTGTTTTCCCACGCATATATTTTTGAAGTACTTGTGGGATTATAACTGTGCCCTCTTCGCTCTAGAAAGAAATTAGGAAACTAAAAAAAAACATAAATACATAAATGGATTAATTAATTTACCTGGTTAGCTTCAATAAGTGCTATAAGCATTCTTGGAACAGCACAGGCGGTTCCATTTACAGTATGTACATAATAGCAGTCCTCGCGGTCTTTGTATCTTATGTTAAGTCTTTTTGCTTGGTAGTCGGTGCAATTACTACAGCTCGACACCTCGCCCCAAAAATGTCTACCTGGCATCCATGCTTCAATATCATATTTTCGATAAGCAGGAGCGCCTAGCTCGTTTGGCGGCATGTCTAAAAGGCGAAAATGCAGCTCTAAATCTCTGTAAAGGCTTATTTCGATTTCTTTGAATTGTTCCAACATTTCATTAGATTGTTGCGGTGTACACAATGTAAACATTTCTGCTTTTGAGAATTGGTGAACTCTGAAAATCATTTAATTATTAATCAGGCACCCTAAACTTATGAAAAGAATTAAAAAATAACAAAGATCTCCAGTACCATTAAACTACCATATCTTTTCCATACCTATAAATTCCTTTTTCTTCTTGCAAGCCCGAAGTTTCTGCACGAAAACATCGACTGATTGCTGTGAGTTTAATGGGTAGCTGCTCTTTTGTGAGTACTTTATTAGAAAAATATCCTGCGAGAGCCATTTCTGAAGTGCCTGAAAGACACAGTCCATTTTTAGCTAACTTGTATACCTAAAATTGGAATATATTTATGATATTATCCTTTTCTAGGAGTAGTACTTTACTTGCGTTCTTTCACCGCTCGTCTCCATTCCGCAACCTTCTATCACCTGCGCCGGAAGGATATCAGGAACAGAAATTAAATTAAATTTATGTTCTTTCAGCCGATCTAGCGTATACTGCAGCAGCGCGTATTCCATTTCAGCCATAGCGCCAAGAAAATAGTAACTCTTGTGGCCTGTGAAATTCCCCAAATGCTCCATTCGAAGGAGATTTAGTTTTTTTGATATTTCCGAAAATGATTTTGGTTTTGAATCGAATTCTCTAGAGCTATTGTACTTTTGGATAACTCTCGGCTCAGGGCCGATTTCTTGAATATCGGGATGTGTATCATTAGGCACTTTCCAAATTTCCTTCTTCAAATGTTGCATGAGTTGTGATTTCTTACTTTCATCAACACCCACAGAGTCGAGTTCTATTAAAATACGGTTTATTTCTTCCAGATTAGCATTTGACTGGCGTAAGGTAATATTTTTCTGTAGGTTTGCAATATTATTGAAGTCGAAGAGCTCCTGGAACGGAGTTCCCAAGAGACGCTTTTGAAACAATTGATGAATAAGTCTCATATTGTGGTATTGCTGACCTGTTGATACATTTATTTAAATTTATCATGAAATGATTGTTGAGATTTAATTTTTCGCATTTACAAATTCTAATTTCCTTTTAAACATATATAATATAGAATATAGAATTATTATTTATGTACTTTGATATCCTGTCATGAAACCGTGGTGAAATGAGCTATGAAGAAAATTTTTCCATCGTAATAGTGTATGCATTTTTATAAGGCTTATTTCTGTTTTCGAAACACAAAATCAAAAAAGCACTGAGGAGCCTTCAGCCAGACTGAGACAACATGACAGCTCGATACTTGGTGTCTAGTGCTAATTTCGTTCCGTTCCATCGTTCCATTCATTTCCTTATTCTTCTTCTATTTACTTTGAGAGTCAACAACAGAGGACAACATTTCACCTTAATTTGTAGCTAACTGTATTTGAACTAAATTTATAAAAATTCACTGTTTAAGTGTTTTATTTGGGTTTAAAGAGTCTAAATTAAAACTCAAATGTAATTGATATTCAGTTTTGAGTAATTATATTTGTTTTCCATACATTTCCGCTGTCAATAATTGAAGTGACAGAACAGCAGCCATTCTTTCAAAAGAGCGTTAGGTAAAGTTTCGCTGGGAAAGTCAACAAACCTACTAATTTAGTGATTTTTAAGATTAAAATCGTGGAAAAAATAAGGGATAGAGCATACCGAATAGAATAAGTGATTGATCTGAAAATCAATTGCTTCTGTTGCTATGTACTTTTAAATATCATCAATCAAAATGAGCGAGACGCCAGACCTTCAGCAGGATCTCTGCATAAAATGGCACAGTTACCTCGGAAATTTGGGTTCTGCATTCCCGAAGCTTCTTGCTGATCAACGTTTCCTAGATGTTACTCTAGCATGTGAGGGACAACAGCTACGTTGTCACAAAGTTGTGCTGGCAGCAAGTTCGCCCTATCTAGAGGCTCTGCTGAATGAAAATCCTTGCAAACATCCGATTATTGTTTTACCGCGTGATATAAAATTGTGGGAAGTGCAGGCCTTGATCGATTTTATGTACAAGGGGGAAGTGAATGTTTCCCATGCAGGTCTGGCTGGATTTGTTAAATGTGCAGAGTTGCTTCAAGTGAAGGGACTATCCTGTTCAGATGATGATGATAGTCTGCCAAAAGAAGGGGTTGAACGTCGCGCTAGTACGGAATCAGCATTGTGTTCTAATAAGTCACAAGAAGAAAAAGCAGAAGATAAAACAGCTAAGGATAGTAACCAAATTGAACGCATTTGTTCGAAATCTACTTTGAACTACATGTCGAGTAATAAAAGCGCGCAAGAAGGGTTGCAGAAACAGACGGATGGTCCCTGCATCGCCACTAGTACTCAAAAACTGGAACTTATTGAAGAAAACTGTGACGACGCCAGTCTAGAAGGAGAAAAAGGAGCCGAACGTTTAGTAGAAATCCTGTGCGATCTACCAAATGACACTCATTATGCAAATGTAACTGAAACTTCTATTTTTGAGCACGTACGAGAACTGGATCATGATCCCTGCAGACAAGAAGACGGAGGAGTGAATAATTCCGGGTACTCGGATCTAAATTTTGACTACATTGAGGAAGACGATTGCAGGGGTTCTTTTAATGGAACTGTATCGGAAATCATAATGAATAACAACGGGGATAACGGAAATTTTAATCGATTAGAGCTGAGAAACAGACCAATTTCAGAAGAAAAATCCGACTCTGATGGAGGGACTTCGGGGTATTCAAGTCTACAAATACTTGATGTTAGGAGCCTCGCAAACGTCGATCCATCAAACATGAAACAATCATCGAATTTCCCATGGCAAGCAGATGAAGAGAATTCAGAAGATAACAAATCGCAGCAAGATATCCGTGTTATGCTCTCTACGTCACTTACAAGAGCTATTAAGAGGAATGCTATGAATAATAGAAGTTACGCTATCTTCAGGAAAACAGTTAAACGACATAGCAGTTTCGGAAGTCGCAAGAGAAAATCTGCAGCCAATCGTTTGTCTGTCCGCACCGATGGTTTCCTTACGCCAAGCGCTATTGTATTACCACCACTGAAGCAGGGTCAAGTTAGAGAGTATGATGCTAAGGCTATGTACAACGCTTTGATGGAAGTTAAAGCTGGTGACGGCATTTCAGACGCATCGGCGCGCCATAAAATACCACGAACAACACTTTGCAATTGGATCAAACGACTCAATATCAAAGTAACTAATGGTAGAACACGCCAAAAATATGCAGATTCTAAGAAGTAAAATGATTTTAATAAGTAAATAACTTGTTTGTGTAATTGTATCTCATGCATTAAATATTCTTTAGGCTATCAATTTTTCTTATTTGGAAAGGCCACTTTATGTTTATTTTGATTATTATTATATGCACTGATAATTGATATACATATAATACCAGCAGAAATGGTTTTGCCCGGTGCATTTTAAATTAGTACTATAATTAATTAATTAATTAACGACTTTCAAATTCACGAGTTAATTATTTCTCCCCGTTGTGCAATGAGTCTCTTCATAAAATCCCAAACAAAGTACAACTCATTTTACTCCTATGGTCTACATCTACAACATATTTTCTAATGATTTTACTTCAAATCGTAGACAATTTGATCGCGATATTGGATTCGCTGTCTCTTATTTTTAAATTTCTAGATCAAATACGAAATCAGTGGCCCTTTGGAGTTTCTATATTTTCTAAATTAGTCGTCAAAATACTCATAGTATTAACTTTCACCCAAATTCGTTGGATTTAGAAACTGATGGTTGCCGTATTGGATCCGCTATCTTGAATTTCTACACTTTGAAAGTGGATTTGCTATCAACATCTTTAAAAACCCCCAAATATCAATTTCTATGAACAATATATTAATGACCATCCCATAAATAATTTATAATTTTTAATTTTATGAATACGTAAGCGATATTATTTTGGAATATAAAATGTGTATATTTTTCTACAATGATCTTTCATCTCTCTAGTAAGTCTTCAACGACTCTCTTTTAAAAATTCATTTTTCCGTGACGAAAAATACTCCTAAATTACTGATCTAATTTCGTTTATAGATAGAAGTCATATTCTTTCCATCCAAAAGATTTTGAAAAGTCTAAAGTGGATTTAACCGTTGATATCCCAACGAACAGATAGCACTTTACGTGATAAACGACGCTTAACATTTTGGTAGAGAACCCATTTCTCATCACGTCAGTATTTGATCCAGAAAAGGTTCAGTATTGAAACCTACCATTAGACTTTGGAAGTTTGTAAGGATCCATTGAACTAAAAATTCACCTAAAAGTAAAGTAAAACAGTCTTTAGGTTTTAATTTTATAAACAGAGAATCATTTTAGCAGTAATTCTTGACCTTATATTGTTTTTGAGAAACTCATGGTACGGACCCCAAGACAAACTCACACTTCACTGTTTATTCTTAAATGCAATAATTTCGGTACTATAACATGACAACAAAGCAAATTGGAAAAATTTTGGGAAATTAAAAGTCTATAATTGAGTTACTTCGACATATATAAAATCCAAGAAGGATATGGAAAAGTAAACCAATACCAAACGCCATTGAATTGAACTTTGTTTTTAATGATGATTCCGATGAAACTGTTTACAATTTTAAATTTATTAGTTTAGGCGACCGAATTGCTTTTCTAAAACGAAAAATTTGTTACGAATAAATAGAGGTGAATTTTTAAAAGGCGATGAGGCAATTCATGTCTGTCCATATATTGCTCCGAATTGGCTTGAATGGTTTATTCGGGAGAACTCTCACGGCCTTGGCTTAATTATTTTACTGGCCGGGGGTGGAATCTTACAGAACCCAGCCGCATCAAAGACCGGAAGGAGCTCCCGTACCCGACCCGGAATACTGCCGTCCACAAGTCTGAAATGAAAAAAGAAAATTATTGTTTAGTTATTGGATAATTGTTAATTGGCCAATTACAGAGTGGGTGTTGCGCGGCTAATTACCCTTCAACGACTTCTATCTCAATTAGTGTTGCGAAGCTACTCTTGTTTTGCTTGTGAAGATTTTATTAAAATTTTGAAAATGAACCAATTCGATACCTCAGTTCCAACGCGTAATAAGTCTGAAATTTGGTGATATTGAGTTATGTATGAGAAAATACCAACATTATTATTATTATTTCAGTTCCAAAGAGCAACAAGCCTGTAACCTATTTCACATACTTTTAGAGCTGTTTGCCCCGCTGACCTACCGTTTTTTATAAACTATCTTTCCTGCAGCCAGTGGAATGTTAGCTTCCGTCGGGAAGAATGTGGCTTCATAGAAGTTCAAACCATTCTGAAGAAGAATGTTGAATTCGTCCAAAGAAGCTAACGTCACGCGAATGAGGGGTGGTGGATGCTCCTTGCTCGGCGGACCTTCCTTAGGTACCTCAGGCTTTGGAGTCACAGTACCTAAATAGGTTAAAAATGCGAGAGTATGACCTTGAGATCTTGCCTCTAAACCGTTTTAGTACCGTCAACGTTTTTCTCCGGAAGTGAAGTAGCAATTAGTCGAACGACTTCAACGACAGAATTAAACTTGTATAACGAGTGCCGGATATCCTCGACGGGTAAATCCTCGGGAACATCGAGGATATAGAGGGTGAACGTTTTCTGAGGTCTGCACGGGATCGGGATCTATCAGAGGAGGAACCACTTTAACAGCACATTATCTTTCACTAAAAAACTTTACTTTTTTGTAGAATCTTGCGCCGGTAACTTTGTGGAAACCCTTCTTAAACACCGCTTGATAATCCTCCGGGCTGGAAAATTTAAAGAGTATCCCAGTTGCTGTTTTAGTAAGGCTGAAGCAACCTTTAAAGTTCATTTTTTCGCATATAAGAGCGGCACGTTCCATCGATAGCTCATAGGATGGCGTAAGTAAAAACGCACCTATTGGACACATCTTTAATTCCGCCACATAGCGCTTAAATCCTTTTTACCTTTGGCCAGGAAATGTTCCGAATCGGATATCTCAGAATCCGTATCTTCCTCACGTTTTCCGCTCCATCTACTTTCCGATACTTTTGGGGAGCCCATATTTTTCGCGACCAGGTTGCTTGTGCTCCGGTTGTGACGAATATCGTTTAAATTTTTTTCTTGTTCAACGTCTGACGCGGTACCAATGTAAGACATCGTTTTAAAACAATTTATAAACGACTCTGGGATTTTAAAGGCTTTACCTCGCACTGGCGATCGAACTACGAGCTAATTCCTTACCGAAATCTTGGATAGATTTAAAGAATTCTTCGGGCGATCATAATCTTTTATAGAAAAAAATCATAGAGCAGACCAGAACTTCGGATCGCCCCAAAATTGCACAGTCAATCATCCGCCCAGACAATGTCCCATTAAATTCGGGCCTGGATCGGCGAACGCAATTGCTTGAGACAATGCGAAATTATTTGCGCTTGATTTGTTCTAGCTGCCCGAGTGCCACAAAGAATGGAAAAATGCGGGAAACGTAAGAAGTTCTCGCTACCTCATCAGGCCTTTTAAGTCGATCGACCGAAAAAATAGAAGATTCTCTTAATTTTCGCTGACCTCCCCTACTTCGAAGCGAATTATGTAATACTCTGTTTGTTTTCCTCGAGCTCCCAGAAGTGCCTTAACCAAGATATCGCCACCGTCGAGCGGCTTCCGTTCTTGTGACGCTTGTCTTTTTGCAGGTATTTTCATGTGGGTGGAGCCGTAACGTAATCGTTGACCACCAAAATTTGTTTAGTGTAAAGCCCTACTTTGAACTTGATCTTGAGAAGTTTTTAATCCCACAATTTCCGTTGATATTTTGCACACTAACGAAAGATCAATTAATTACATACGTTCCTTTCCCTGAGGTTTAAATTTCGAAATTTAGATATTATACAATGAAACAAGCCAATGCCCTCAAAATGTATCTCACGTTACATACTATTGTTTCTTAAACAACTGAAAACTAACCATGATTGCGGAAGTCGGAGTCTAGGAATGGAAGGTTTTTTGTGCAAAATAAGAATTTATAACATTTAAGGTGTATTGAGGAGGCGGCAAATCCGAATTAAGCGTACACACTCAGGAATATGATTAAAAATTAAAATGCAAAAACAAACAAAGATTACTGCTATTTGGCGCGAACTTTTCTATGCTTTATAAGGGAAGTGCCACAAAGTCAGTCAGAATGCTATGCTTCAAATAAATGTCCAACTTTTTTATCAATCTCATACAAAATAAGAACTATACTTTTCAAAAGGGCACAAGCAGTTGAGAATATTTTTTCGACAAATCTCATGTCCACCTTAAGTTTTCATTGAGATTGAATGAATTTCTTTTATTCGAAAAGAAAAAAGGGAGCCTTTGTTGTTCGTCTGTTTGTGCATTAAGCCCCCCTTTCCCAGGAACAGCTAGAGGTATTAAGTATAATACAAAAACTTACCGCCTCATCGACTTGTTAATTAACATTTATAATTCAGTGCAATAAGACATGAGCATATTCTGATACTACAGACTGACTCACTGATCGTCAAAACCTATAGAATACATTCCGTTGACACCTAGGATCTTGAAATTAATCACGAAGGAAGGTATCATAGCACAAGTACCTAAATAAAGAATATCCGGAATTTAATAATAATAATAAAAATGGTATGAAACTCTCAGGCAAACAATTTTGGGCGGTAACTTTACATTATCGAAAAATGGCATCACCTTCAGCAGTCGTCAAATCCTTTCCATTATAGTCTGCAAAGGTGTTTAAAGTAACACGCGGCATGTACAATAAATTTCAATGAATTTTAATAAAAACAAGTAATTAACGATCGAGGTTGAATGGAGGTTGGGTTAGAAGCTGTTTTGACAGATGATTGGATCTATTTCCGATAATTACACTACTAATTGAAAGTTGGCACGCAATTTTATTTCGGAAGTATATGTCTTTGAATGATGATTCGATTCTCCGATTCATTCGTTTTCCTAATATACAATTCCTTGCAAACGATTATTTTTGGAAACATCCTTCTATACATAGCGAAATTAAATTTAAAATATTATAAAAATTTAAAAGTTATTCAAGCATGATAATCACATTTTACTAGAATATCATAACGGTGACAAAGGGCTAATAAGATCCCATCCATTTTAAATGGTCGCGAAAAATATCCCTATTATTTATAAAGACGTTATTTATTTCTACGTATACCTACTGCTAAAAATGTGTTTAAATGTAAATAATGTAAACTTTGTAGCATATCTCTTAAAATATTTTCAAATTTATTATCGCTAGTGCCTGAAATAAGAGTGGTCATGCGAGTTGGGTTTTTAGTACTTTTCTCAAACATTTATCGGAGAGATTTTTTATATACAAGTATGTATGTATATGATAATCACAACTGAATTATGTATTTTTGACATGTTCATTTAAGTTGTTGGATACTCGACAAGATGGGGTTAAAAAATAAACAAACTTGGCGAAACCTCAACCACCAAATTGACTCTAATTTAAGAAAATAATCCCCCTTTATTTTAATAACATATACAGGTTCTAGTATTTAATCCACCTAATTTTGATAACGCGACGTTATGTGTTTTATATATGAGGATCAGGTCAATCAATCAACTTTTTAATCTTGATTTCATTTGAATTGAAATATATACTGTATGTACTTGATATTTATAGAAACATTAGAAATTAATAATTCGCGGCATTTGATTTCATATTTTGGTACTTCGTCCGTCTATACTCTATCGTATTAAGATCACATATTTTCAGCGTAAAAAAACAAATGAGTAATAATAAACACTTGATAAAACGAGTTGCGGTTAGACGTTAAATACATCTTCAGTCTCTTTGGCTAGATTGTTAGACTAGACCCTTGAGATAGTCGGTTCATAGGTATTTTCCAACCGGTATTTTTCAATGTGAGTTTCTTTGTTTTATTTAACCCCTAAATACGAAGAGAGGAAATTCCTTTTGTTTTATTTGCAAGCTCTGCAAATACGCATAGTTGCTAGCACCGCTCGGAAGACCAGTGCCACAGCCGGAGTACTTTCCCAAGCTTGGGAGCTTTCTCTAGTCATCAAAAAAACGTCAAATCTAGTGTCACAGTGTACACAGGTAGTGTATTTGCACTTTATCGGCTTAGTTTGTTTGTTTATTTATCCAGCGTCAGGTTGTTTCGTACTTTTCATGCGGTATCCACTCTAGCTCATGTTATCTACTAATTTAAAAAAGAAAAAACTTGAATCTCACTAGTTTACTATGGAAAAGGAAAGGTTAGTTGATTAAAATCCTTGGTCATGACCTTTTTAATAAGTGCTTATTCTAATTCAAGGTTTTCCTTACTCTTGCTGGAACCAAACGAAGTTTACTTTGAGGATTTTGCAGTAACTTTGTGGCAATTATCTAAAAATTCTAGCGAAGAAGATGTTGTGGGTAGGCTTAAGATGTGCTCCAAATCACTGGTTTTCGATCCAAAAAATATTCGTTTGCCACTGATTAAGTTACGCTATACTGATTGTGAAAGAATTTCTGAGCTGATGCAAAAATCTCATAAAAAAAATATGAAGAACTGCTTGATTGTTAGGTAAGTAACTTGATTAGGTGAGAATGACTGACCTCTAGCTAGAGAGCGATGACTGTACCCAGATGCACCCAAGTGTGGAACTTTTATGCTTCTCGTTGCGAAATCTTAAATGAATTTAAAGGCATCTTTAGTTTTTTTTTATTTATCGCTATTTCACCAAATCATACTGATTACTGGTTACGAATAACAATATTTGATCTTATATAAAAAAAACCTTATTAAGGGATTCGATCTTTTACTTGGGATCGAGAAATACGGAAGTCAAAACAAAGATGTGGACTTCATAAAACAGACCCGACGATTTTGTAGTATTATCGCTCATTGTCGTGCTATCCGTAAATGCAAACAGTTCTCATTAAAAATCAATATAGATTAAATTTCATTAACTAATTATTGTAAACTCTGATACGCCATATAACCATTACAGTTGAGCGCGCTACTAGCTTCAATGTATTATGATCGCCCTGTACCTGAAAATATAAATAAAAAATAAATAAATAAAAATCCCCGGTATTAGAGCTATACTGAAGGCCATATAAAACAAAACAAAGAGCTGACAATATTCTCAGTTTTTGACGTCACTTTAAATTCATATCAATATAGATCCATTCATTATATTGAGATGCTGGAAAAGAATGTAATTGCGCCGTATACCTTCAAAAGAGAGAAACGTGATTTCGTTTTTCAATTTCAATATGTTGACATTGACGATTACGTCCTACAACTGTGCCAACAGCTACACCGCGCTTCTAGTTTGAATACTCTGGAGCAAAACGATATGGTAAATGTATTTATCTTATATTTCAGATAGTTAAGTAATTTTAAGTTTTTAGATTGCAACAATTGTATTCTCTCGACTTAGTCGACTAAAGTTCGATCCATTGTGGATGGAGAATATTTACGAAACAGTTATTTTCGATTCGAAAGTTGATGAAATTCATCCTCTTGTTTCGAATCCTGGCAGATTGCTTTTGACTAATGCCTGTATTTACTTTCAATCGTACAACAATATTCAACCAGTAAGTTTTTTTCTGCTTAATTTAAATAACACACTTTATATGTACGTATTTTTTTTTAATTCTCAGTATCCTGTGATAAAAATAAAATTGGGCTGTGTGAGTAGTTTTATTAAAAGACGCATTTTACTTAGGCATACAGTAAGTTATTTAATACCCATCTAAATTAAAATTATTTATGCTTTGTTTTTAGGGACTAGAAATAAAGTGGAATGAAAACAAGAATCATATTTTCATTTCCTTCCGCAATACGAGGGAAAGAAATGATTTTTGTTCATTAATCAGCGAACAAAAGGATTTTCGAATTCCAGAAGTTGAACCAGAGAGTATGACGCTTAAGTGGCAAAATGGATTGATATCAAACTACGATTATTTGCTGTACTTGAACAGGTATGTACATTCTACACAGCGTTAATTTTAAATAAATACTCAATACCAGATTGCAGTTTGGCTGATCGAACTTCTGAGGACTTAACACAGTATCCAGTTTTTCCTTGGATCATCACTGACTATTCCTCAAATGAGTTGAACTTGAGCAATTCCAATATTTATCGAGACTTAAGTAAACCCATCGGTGCACTGAATCCTGAACGACTCGCAAGACTTAAGGAACGTTGTGAGGAAATGTCTGAATCAAAGTAAATCGATTTTTTTTCCTTATTCAAACTAACTTAACATTTTCTATTCAAAGGTATTTATATGGATCACATTATTCCACTCCTGGTTTCGTATTGTTTTATTTGGTAAGTACTTTATGAATAAAAAACGTTACCTAAGATTCTTTATTCGGCCAAGAAAGAAGCATTAAATTGTTTTTTTTTTTATGGTATTTTAAGTTATGACCTTTAATTCCATTATTGTTTAATAATTTTAAAATTGAATAGTTTATAATGTTGTATATTTAATTTATTTAAGGTACGAAAATACCCACATCTTATGTTATGTCTCCAAAACGGAAGATTTGATCACCCAGATCGAATGTTTAACAAGATTTACGACACATTCCAAAATTGTCTGACAAATATGTCGGATTTTAAAGTACGTATACAAAACAAAAATGCTTTTTTGCCCAAAAAAATTTAAATTAATATTACAAAGGAATTGATACCAGAGTTTTATGATGTCTCAAAAGAAGGAGATTTTTTGGTCAATATTCATAAAATCAATTTTGGTACAAGGAGTGATGGCACACCTGTTAACAATGTTTCCCTTCCACCATGGGCCAAAAATTCCCCCAAATTATTTGTGGATACTTTGAGGTACATATGTACATATTTGCATGGAGGTATATTATTTACAATTCTGTAATTTTACATTTAGAAATGCTTTAGAATCGGACCATGTATCAGCCAATTTGCATAATTGGATCGACTTGATTTTTGGATTCAAACAGAGGGGCGAAGAAGCTGAAAAAGCTGATAACAGTACAATTGCCGAAAAGTGTAGAATTGCTTACATTTGTTCACTTTAAACTATTTTTTAGTTTTCTATCATTTATGCTATGAAGGATCGATCGACTTGGATAGTGTGAAGAATCCAGCAACAAGACATGCTCTCGAAGTACAAATTTCTGAATTTGGACAAATACCCAAACAGCTTTTTACCAAGCCTCACGTGAAGAGGAAAATGCATACTGAAAACCTTAATGGTCTTAATGTTAGTGATACACAAATTGACGGTAATTAACTTTCTATTAGTTTAATTTTAAAGAATAATTCATATTATGTCCATATCAGACTATAGCAATATGTTTTCTAATTTGGAACTGCGCATATCATATGTCGCACACAAAGATGATATTACGTCGCTTTGCTTAGATGATGACGTTATTGTATCTACTGGTAAAGATGGTGTATTGAAGCATTTTACAATTAGTACACAAAAACAAATAAGGTGAGAATGAACAACTTTTTAATATAATAACATATTACATATTATAAATAATAAAAAATCCTAGTAATTTCTAATTGGCTTTCACAAAACTTCTATTTGGTAGTACATGCCTTGGAAGATTGCCTTTAAGCTCGTGCATCAAAATTCCCAATTCTAATATCTATGTTGTGGGTTCTTGGGAGAATACAATGTATGTTAATTCTAATAAATAAAACTTCAAATAACGTCATTAAAAATTTGTAGTTCACTTTACAACTTCAATTATGGCAAAGTATCTGACGTTATACCTGCCCACGACGACTCTGTGTCGTGCTTGAATCTTATCGAAGAACTAGGACTCCTGATATCCGGTAGTTGGGACTGTACTGTCAAGTAATTCATTATTATAATACTTTTCCAGGTTTCTAATAAACATAATTAAAGGGTTTGGAAAGGTTTCACCAATGTTGGGTACAGAACATTCAGGTTGTCCAATGCTATGATGGCTTATCTATCTCTAGAAGAAAGAGTTTCAGCTTTAGCCAGCAAACGGTGTGCAGATAAAGTGAAAATTATTATTGGAACTGAATGTGGCGATGTATTCGCGTGGGAAGTAGATGTTTCGGACATGCAAAATCTGATCAACAGTGAAGAGATGGAGCATAAACTGCTTTTGAAGCATCATTCGGAAATTAGTGGGATGGAATTCGATAGAACTGGTTCTAAGTTAGCTACCTGTAGCACTGATGGCTTACTGGTTATCACAGACACCACAACAGGTATGACACTTTTCAAGAAGACCTTGGACCACAAGCCAACGTCTCTGACATGGTGCGGAGAGGCCGATTACTTGCTTTCAGTGGACGACCATGGATATTTGTCCATTTGGGATTTGCTACGGGGCGATTTGAAATGTTATAAAGAATTGTCTAAGGGTATAATATTTTAAGCACGTACATATATTCAAACAAATTATGATTATCTTTTTCAGGCCCATTAAACTGTGTCAAATATTCGAGTAAAAACGATTGCATTGTTACAGCTGGAAGAGATGAAGGAATTTACAAAATCAAGTGTTGGTAGGTGATATTGCTATATTTTCATATGTCCGTTGTGTGATTTAGAATTAAATGTATGTAAAGAGACAATAAAATATTTTATACTAAATCGTGTAATATTCCTATCGACTTATTTAACTATTATAACAGAAATTGGGACAGTTTACGATCATTGATAAAACGCAGGCAACTGTTATACCCTTCCTTATTCAGCAGATCAAATAATATTTTATGTAAGATATATTTAGGCCCTTCAATACGTTCTAAAATAGAATGGACGGAATCAAAATCCACGAGGAGTATAATTTTTAGTTTGTCTGTTTTTTTAATAAATTAAAGTAATAATATTTAACATCACACAACAATAATTATAGCGATAACACTCGGAGCCTCTGACCATACCTTAAAAAAGTTTGTTGTCAAACCACTGCCAAATGGATTTCCTCGTTTCGTCAACTATGTACTGGTCGCACTGTCCTTGGGACCTTATTTCAAATTAACTTTAATAAAATTTTATAAGCATATTTCAAAACTGTACCATGCTATGCACGCAATAATTGGACGCTCCTTCCTGAAGCACTGTGGTCTCAAAATATTAAAATAAGCCGTACCAATCTTATGGGCGACAAAGGAATTAGCTCTCTTTAAACAATAGTAAAATCTTTTATCGCAGCTACAGTGTGATCTCGTAAAATGTCCCGAATTAGTTAGTCCATGTTTTACAGAATATCCGGGAATTGAATCGAAGCATTTATCATGTTCGCGACAACAACTATCGGTTGCATGAAAGAAACCAACTTCAAAATCATTTTCCGCCAAATTTCCTGTTCCACACCACACAGTACCTAAAAACACATAACTTTACATATATTTCAGAAAAAATAGAGACAATGAAGCAAAACTTAGGTACATACCTGGATAAATTCCGTACACTCTTGACTTTATTTCTTCATACTCATTTTCGGTTACATTTAAATCAATGTCTAAACCGCTTCGGGTTATTTTACTAGTAATTGATCTTGGGTGGTTATCGTTCAACTTTAAAAGCCTTTTTGTTAATAGCCGCCAGAACAGCTTGGGAATTAATACTAAAAATCAGAGCATTACAATACTTGTCATGATTAAAATACTTTCATATACCCTTATTTGATAAAATAGTATCTGCGTATATAGCATCGCCTTGATTTCCACCAAAACTTGCCTGCAAAAGACATTTTTAAAGTTAATATTGTTTTTTATTCGTGTATTGCATGTAACTTATTATGCCTATTGAGAAACGTTCTATGTTTACGACTTTTACATTATATAGTTTAAGACTATAGATAAAAATAAAGACTGCCTTAAATTTCGGAGCGTTTCTTATTAAAACTTCTCCGGTTTTCTTTCTAAATTTCCTCAAGAATTGATATGATTTTGCCATTGGTTCTTCTCGCACCAAATATTCCTTGAAAATGTTGAAAGTGAAATCTGCACAACGATTAATATACAATAGAATCTAAAATCTTTCTTTTGAGCTGCACTGTGAAGTGAAGGATCACAAATCATTTTCATACTCCTTTAAAACTACTTCAACGGATCTGTATAAATCACAATCTCTTTTCTTTTGTTTTTAAACATAGTTATGAGGATGGTTTATCTTATCCGCATCTATTTTATTCAACAACAAAAAAAAAAGGTTTTCTATCGAAAAATAATATATTCTTTCAAAATGTGATCGTGTCTGAAATATATAAATATATCTCTACCTACTGTTTTAAATTAACGAAAAACAGATAATCTAGAATATTTTCTCTTATTTACTTTATTAGAAGGGCTTTCAAAGAAGATTTACAATGATAAGAATTGTAATACAAAGCTCACGTAATGAATAGTACTCCTTAAAATATGTTTAATTCATACTTTTAGTCACATACCTCTCTATCTTTACCGAATACATTCCAAGCTTCTTTTCTTCGATCTTCTTTAATTGAATTCGCATCTTCTCCTATCAGCGGATAGTACACATCTACGACAGAAACAGATTCAAGTTTATATTTTGTCACTATAGATATCACCGATTTCTGTTTGACGAAGGCGATTAAAATAAAAATAAAAAGACAATTCCACAAAACTCGTTTTTTTGGATAGACCATATCTCCTTATCGATATTTTTCCGTTAGCATCACTTTATTGAAAAAAACAAATTTCTCGTAAGATTTGACATAGAAGAAAATAAATTTGCCCGAGGCTTTTACGTTACTAAACTAAATTTTTTGTTTTATATTAATTGTATTATTTTATAGAAAATTTGGTGCCGGAAGCAAAACACAAGTCTACCGCCAAATTGTAACGTCTTAGCAAGCTTATTTCCGAAACGAGACTAGATTCCGTCAATGAAAGAGAACTGATGTTTTTTGGCAAAGAAATGGGAGAAACAAATTGGCTTGGCTCGCAGCTTCAATAGGGTTTTTGGTCTATTGACAGACCATGAAACCCGAAGCCGGCAAAAGACATATTCTCGTGAATAAAATGAAAATATGGGTAAATACACTACCGCTTCGTCGTTCGTAGGAAGAGTGCCAGCCATAATAACATGCTTTGATAGCATAGATACGCCGCAATCCGAACGCGTTAGAAAGGCATATATGGAAGTATCTTGAGATATTATCACTAAACAATGGTAAATAGATTCTGTTGTTTTTCAATTATGCAACGAACTTAATTGCACAGATATTTCGCAATACCTTAGAGGTACATATTACCATAATTTATTCATGATTTTAATGACTGGAGAAAGTAATGCGCGTTTAGTAGTAATTGAGTGAATTTAGACTTAAGTTAAAGAGAAATAAAATGTTTATTGCTTTGTGTTAATTTATTTTTATTGCTTAGGCCGCCAACTAAATATTCCTAGTCTTATTAAATAATTGAAATTTAATCTCTCAAAAACTATGATACAATAGTTTCTGTAATTTTTCCCACCTATTTATACATATAGTTTTAAAATGGATACGGGAACAGATAGATTCGTGGACGGTAAGCGAATTCGGACCAAAACAGGTATTCGCTTTTTCCATTTTTGACTTTTGAGGTTGATAAGTGACACGTTTTAGTTATAATAATTAATTTAAAAATACCTATTCTATGAGACCCATCAGTTTCGGTGGTTATTTTCCAATTTCGATTTTAAATGGGGCATTTGTCCTGCTCTCTCAGTTAATTTAATTTAATTTTAAACCGTATTAAATTGATCTGTAGATTCTTTATTTCAAGTAGCAATAGGAAAGAAAATAGTATTTTGATCGTCCAAAAATTATTATAGAATTCTAGTATTTGTATGACTTTCCATTAACCCTCGTCTAAACCACTATATAATCTTGTTCAAAACCTACATATATCGAAAAATTTGAAAACATCGACCCTTTACGAGGATTCTTTTGTTAAATTTTTCAAAATTGGAGTTGATTTTCGACCTATTAATTTTCAAGAATTCTGCTATCATAGTAGAGGCTTGAAGTTTCTACAGGTCTTGTTTATTTAGACAGAAGAGGTAAGTTGAAAGTAGTCTTATGCTTTCATATTCCACGTTTATCTGTGATTTAATCATTTGATCGTGAAACATACATGCACAAAATCAACGCACCATCGACTTATGTATATGCGACATATTCCCGCATAATGCAAGCTTATCCGCCGTGAGGAAAGCTCTTTCGATCTGAACTCTGGAGTGTCATGTCCGGCAGATATCTCTAGAATTTAACGAGGCGTCGCAACGCACCACGAAAGTCTCGTCAGTCCACAAGAAGACCGAGAATCATTCAGTTGCCCCAATCTCTGTTGCTAGATAAGTTCGACAAAAGTCAAGATGTCAAAGGTGGTGTATCTGTTGTCTTTCGAGAATCCTGTTTTCAGGTCCTACGTGTTTTGGTCATCAGTTCTAGTGCTGAAAATGCTGTCCATGTCTCTGCTGACTGGTTTACAGCGGTTTAGGACTAAGGTAAGTGATTCCCTTCCAGTTTAAACCTCTTACAACTAAACTAACAAGTGTTATCTGACCACCGCGATAATTTCCCGAACTGTGTAATATTGGGAGGATATAAGCTTTTAATTTATCTCCTATGCGGTGATCGCTAATAGTTGGTGAAAAAAAAACAACCGGAAACCCACTAAGTTACAAGTCCACCCAGCTTTATGGAGACTCATCAAATTTTGTGATTGCTTCTGCTGTAAATATGCTCAAATCAGCGACCGCATGACTCTGCAGGTTTTGAAAAATCGTTGAGCAACAAAAGTGAGGTGGCGGCTTGATAAGCTCGGCAGGGGATACCTCAGACTAAAAAACCTGTTGCCGAATTGGCCACTTCTAGGCTATTCCTTGCATTCTGGTCGTTCAAACTTTCTTTGACCTAGAAAAGTCCAACTTCGTTCTCTTTGCGATAAAGATTATCCCAATGAAACGTCGTTGACCTCTTATTAACGGAATAAATGTTTTTGGTCCCTCATATGTTTTAATCTTCCGACTTAACTTCTATTTAAAAACAGCAATCATATCACGCTGGCACACCGTAAGATTCATAGAGGCTTATGTGAGGGCAAAGTGCGCCTAGATAATAGCCGCAAGCTGCTCTAATGCCGCGTATACCTAGTTTCTTTTTATTAGTTGACACTGCAGAATTTTCAAGATTTTTAATTGCTTTAGGTATTTATTATTAATCTTATTGCCAGGCAGGCACCTAGCCATTTCTGCAATTACGCAGACAGAAATTTTCGAAACATAAGTAATTACATATAATCTTTTAATCATTAAAATTGCTTTGCACTTCACTTCTTCATGATGTCGTCAAGTCCAAGTTATTATGCTTGAAAGATTTCTTAACCCACGAAACATTGAGCGCTTATAAACTATATCAAAATATGTAATAAATATTTGAACATAATGAATGTATATTGTTCTGAAAGATGTGTTAAGCTCTTAATTTAAGTAAAATATGATAACATCCTGACGGCGCACACTATAGTAGATGTATCGTACCGTGATAGAAGCAGGTATGTATTTACACATTGTCTGTTCCAACACATAAACAAAATTTAAATGTTGCCAATAAGAGTTATTCTTGCTAGTTAGAGATAGGGAAAATTCTAGTATGATCAACTAATTGGCCGTTATAGCGCCGTAATAATTGTATCAACATTAAAACGCAAAGAAATAATTAATCGACTATTATGAGATACGATTAATCGGTAGTGAAACAAAATGTACTAATCTTTTGCTTCTAGAACCCAAGATTCTGTGATTTAGTATTTATTTAATATTTCTCAAAGCAATATATTAATCAAAATATATTTAATCGATTAAAGTATCCATTTGATTTACCGTTGTCCTCTTTTTTGCTATATTAGACGAAGAGCCAGTTTATATTGTAAAGCTGGGTTATTTTCAAAAATATCAAATAATTGTAGTAATTATATGTACATATTTAAGGTTTAATAATTACAAATTTCTCTTTCAGACTTTTGCAAATCCAGAAGATCTTCCGTCCAAAAAGCTTAAGGTGAAATTTGACGACCCTGATGTAGAGCGCGTCAGAAGGTACCTATTAATATTAACGATATTACTTTTCACACTTAATAACATCTAACTTCTCATTTATAGAGCACATCGCAACGACCTTGAAAACATTGTTCCTTTCTTTATAGCTGGCTTGCTATACCTTCTCACAGAACCCTCAGAATTCTTAGCCATTAACTTGTTTAGAGCAGTGGCCTTGTCCAGGATTGCACATACCCTTGTTTATGCAGTTTTCGTCATTCCACAGCCAGCTAGGGCCTTGGCATTCTTTGTCACTTTCGGAGCTACAGGATATATGGCCTTCAAAACCATATTATATTGCCTTTAGTTTAAATTATGTTGACAACCTAAATAAACAGAAAGTTGTTTTTACAAAGTAATTCATTATTAATTCGTACATTTGTATAGCAATTGTATTATGGCTCATATTGGAAATTTTACTTATAAAGAGAGTTTTTGTATGAAACATTGTTTTTCTTGGTGTTAACCAGTCAGCTCATGATTAACTGAAAGACTACAATAATCACTTTGGATATATATTATTACTTTCTTTAAATTTGGGAAGATCTTTACCTTCAATTAACATGTGGTTGTTTTTTTTTTTTTAATTTTTATTCTTATAATTAAAATAGTAACTACGTTAATTTGAAGTTCGAACGTGAAAAAATAAAAAAATTTTTTTTTTTATTGTTTCATAACAAGTGTTCAATCGATAATAGAAATGAATAAATACAACCTGAAAAAGAATGAGGCATTAAATTTAAAGGTTTTGTAAGAAGATGAGTTCTTGTGATGAATCTGAACGAAAATTCTTTGAATATTTGTTATAGAATTTAAATTTTATGTTTTTCTTTAAATATCTGGTTTTCTTTTACCTATATGAAACTAGTTATCTTATTGATGACAGAAAAAGAGAACCATTGTAATTGTAATTAAGGTAGAAATTTGAAAAAAATAGTAATATCTTAAAAACGATTAACTTTAGTTATTCTAGTCGGTCATGAGCTAATCTGTCGGGTAATCGTAGATTTTGGAACACTCTGTAGATTTGAAAATTTATTTAATTCAAGTTTTAAGTTAATCCTTAGGCTCAAACAGGCAAAACTACACTATTCTAAACTACGTCAAAATAGTGTTTTCTAATTCATGATCATCATCATTATAATATACCCACATGCGAATAGAAATCATGGGTTTCTTTATTCGCAAGTAGCAAAAATGTACGCCACTGGTGATCGTACTCTGTTATCAAAACTGATCGCTTTCATGCCTTACAAATTCCAAAGCAATTATTTCCCCTAGCAAAGTATCGATAGCTGCTCCGTGAATATACCACTAATACGCATGCAAAGCAATTGGTGTAGCTAATACAATCGCAAATTCCATTGCTACTTCGAATTGAAAATCAGCTCTCTCAAAAACGCGGCCAATTTAGTTCTCTTCTCAGCAAACCCGCCCGGCGCATCGAGCGGCACTATTAAATAGACCGATCAAAGGCATTTAATATTAGTGGATTGCACTGATTGAAAGTGACAATTTCAAATATCCCTGGTGACTTAAAATAAAGTTAAAGGGCCGAAACGCGAGTTTTACTCTAGTTATTTTACTTATAAATAAATAGATTATTTCAAACTAATTTACAAAATGAGGTAAGTTTCATTCAATTTATTTTAAAAAACCAGTTCTGACAAAAGCGGTGGTTCTCTGCTGATTGCAAAGCAAGTTCTAAATAAAATGAAAGATCATCAAGTGAAGTGGTCTCTCTCAATGGATTAATTTAATCAATTAGTGAAGTTGTGCTCCAATTATTATTAAATCATAGAAGTAAAATGTTTATTCTAATGCATACGTAAACAACGTGAAGATTTCTTTCTACAAAATCTATCAGGTGGTCTCTATGGATACACGTAATACCTGGCGATAATTACATCGGCATATGTTTAAACTCAATTGAACTTCGAAATAATATTAGCACTTATGTTTGGATACATTCGTTTATTTTCGGTGAGGTTAGCATGTTAATAGGAAAGGAAAGTGAAAATAAAAATAATACTTATAAAGTGGTAATAATTGGAAATAAGTGGAAAGAAGGTCTTGCTTTACGTATAATTTCTATTATAACAATTTTATATTTGCCAAAGTTTGATACAACATTTTTTTACATCAAATTAGTGCAATTATTAAAAACATTAAAAGATCAAACACAGATAATGCGGTAAAAATTAACAGATTCATACTAATGGTACTGAATTAAATTTGTAGTTGAATACTATTTTTTCCCTTTATTTCAAAGCTATTACAATCACAATCTATACGATTTTATCACAATATTTTATTCCCCTTCGAAATATGTATGTAAAAAGCATTAATATGTGATTTGTCACACTTACGACTAAATTTTTTCCTAAAAGATATTTGAAGCTTTTAAATAAGAAAAAACAATACATAGCAAGTTATATTTTTTGGCTTTAACAATATTTTTCGGTTTCTTTTCCACACATACTTTAATTAGACAAATTGGATATTAATTAATCGCCTTCATGAAAGCATGAATGGTTCTTTAGAGTACAAGCTTTTTAAATCAAAATAATGGCTCATATGCTAAAAAAATTGAGGGAAAGTTCAGTCTCATTTTACACAGAGAAAACCGAGCTCAATTTGAATGAGTTAAAATTTGGGTTTTCATATAATGTAAAAGTTGAGACCGATCTTTTTCTTTTGCTTAGTTTTTTAGAACATAAGGGAGTATTTTTCCGCTTTCCTCCAAGTAGGCGTTCAAACCTAAAGCCAATAGCCAATCGAATATTAAAATTTCAAGTTTAATCATCAATAACTTTACCATTTACTACTTTTACCTAGCTCCTAAAATCCTTACTTTTCATCTATTTTTTTTAAATTTATTATTGACCAATATTTTGATTTATTTATTTTTTTAATATATTCATTTGTAACGAATAAACTTTTAAAAATCAAAAAATTAATAATGCATACAACGTATAAAGGTGGCTAATTAAAAAAAGAAATGAGTATCACACATACCTACAACATGGAAATAATTAACATTCCTAAATACGTTATTTCATTGATTCATACAAATTGGATGCCGATTAAAAATGCGCGAAAAAAATTTTTTTTTTTACTGTAAAATCTTTTTTCGTGGGAATTTTTTCAAGTTTTCATAAATCCTTAAATATTTTTTAAAATTATTCATTTTCCTTTTTTATTTATAAGTTATATTTGAAATATTTATCTTGAAATGTACAAATTGAATTGAAATTATGCGAACTAAATTTGAATTATATGAAATTGTTTTCTTTTATTATTCATTATTTTCACCATCAGCTTCATGATATATCACTGTAGTTCCTAAATTAAATTGCAGAACAAACTGGACAACATTAATTTCGTTATTTGGAATGAGTATTTTTATTTTCGTTAAACAGTACCTACGATCTTTTGGCTTAACCACTTTCAAGGGTAATTGTAAATGTGGCATCAAACAAATACATATATCAAAAATGTGTCACAAAGTTCTAAAAAGTAAGCGATAAACTATTGTTCCCTTTTAAGAAGAGACAACGCTATTTAGCCGGAAATTTATGTGGTTAGGTCGCACATGCTGCAAGTAAGGCTTTTTATCGAAGTAAAAGGCATTGACTTTAATCAAAATGATAACGATTCAAAACAACTGCGGTGTTAATATTCCAAACAACTGCGATAGTTAGTACCGCGGAAATGAAGGTTAGAAGGTATCTAACCTGTAGTTCATTTTAAAAGGAAAATAAGAGTTTTTAATTTGATGGAGAACTTTTGAGTCAATTTTTTGGTAATGCGTGACAAAATCAACAATTAACAGTTTTCGAGGTATCGAAGGTTGCTCCTGAAAATTTCAAGTCGAAATTTTCGCTATAGGTTTTTAATGCAGCAGATTCAAGCACAATTTATTTAATTATTGACGTAGCTACACTAAAAACAATCTTTGAACTTTTATTGTTTGTTTTGAAAGTTTTATAATTTTAAATGATCATAGAATAACTTGTTTAAAAAAGTAAATAAATTCTACTCCCCTACTCTAAAACTAGTGGTAACATTTTCCTTTTTGCTATAAATAAAAATTTCGATGTCATCCAAGTTCAAGGTACTTTAGAAATTTAGTAAACTAATAAAATTTCTGATAAAATGAACGAACTCTTGACTCAGTTTCCAAACCAGATCTAATCGAATTCTACGTCACAAAGTTTATTTCATACTATCGGTATCAAGGATTGCGTGTTTCACATTATCTAGGGGCCATTGAAAAGAATTTGAATAACGATTTATCAATTATACAATAGCAGTTTCTTTGTAATCAGTTTACGATCGCGCGACTCCGTTACGATTTGTAAAAATTGAAAACGTTGGTTAGGAACATAGCAACAGATAAATTTAGTCGAGAGTAGATCGCTCGAAATCTGTAAAAGCAAATTAATGTCCTAAAAAACAGATTTTCTTGTGTTACTACACGTGGGAATTTGCATAAGTAGGAAAAAATTGATTAACTAAATAAAGGCCACTTAGCGTGCGCGATAAACGACGTGTGATGTAAGCAATCGCTATCACCTCCGGGACATACCCCTCTGTTATCGCCTTCCAGCCGCTTTGAGCGATTTATTACTTGATGGTCTAATTATAGCTTTCCCATAGCACTAAATCCAGCTTAATTAACGATCTATTTCACTTACTTACAGTCTAGAAACGCCGCGGAGGTTTGACAATATTCTCGATGTTATAGGTCGTACACCGCTCGTTAAGCTCAATAAGATTCCCGAGGCAGAGGGGCTTCAATGCGAAATATGTGAGCATTTTAATAACTTTCTTGATAGTTCCTATCATTTCACCAATAAATTTCGTTTCAGGGGCAAAATGCGAGTTCTTGAACCCTGGAGGATCAGTGAAAGATCGCATTGGCTACCGTATGGTGCAAGATGCCGAAGCGCAAGGACTTCTTAAGCCCGGCTGCACTATCATCGAGCCGACTTCAGGAAACACTGGCATTGGTTTAGCAATGGCCTGCGCAGTCAGAGGCTACAAATGCATCATTGTAATGCCTGACAAAATGTCCAATGAAAAGGTGGTTACCTTGCGAGCTCTTGGTGCTGAAATAATCCAAACTCCGATAGAGGCTGCCTTTGATCACCCCGACAGCCACATCTCTGTGGCGAAGCGCCTTAACAGCGAGATTGAGAACTCGTTTATTCTTGATCAGTATAAAAACCCAGGAAATCCCCTGGCTCACTACGACAACACTGCCACTGAGATCCTCTGGCAGTGCGAAAATGACGTAGACATGATCGTTGTTGGAGCAGGTACTGGAGGCACTATCAGTGGAATTGGAAAGAAGGTCAAGGAAGAGAAACCTGATTGTGTTATTGTAGGCGTCGATCCACACTACTCCATCCTAGCGCCTCCTGAAAGCCACAATCAAACCGACGATGGATTCTATGAGGTCGAAGGCATCGGCTATGATTTTATTCCTAATGTACTTGACTACAGTGTCGTGGACAAATGGATTAAAGTTGGCGACAAAGAGAGCTTTGAGATGGCCAGGAGGCTTCAAAAAGAGGAAGGACTTTTGGTGGGTGGGAGCTGCGGTTCCGCTGTTTACGCCGCCTGCAAAATGGCAAAGGACTTAAAAAAGGGACAAAAGTGTGTTGTGATCTTACCCGATGGAATCCGGAACTATTTGACTAAATTTGTACAGGACAACTGGCTGGAAGCTAGAGGACTCAAGGACACAGTCAACCAACATAACCACTGGTGGTGGAATTGTAATATTTCCAAATTGAATCTTCAAGAACCTCATATCATCACACCGGAAACAACCTGCCAAGAGGCTATTAACATATTGAAGGAAAAGCAAATTGAAAATCTCCCAGTAGTTGACGACAAAGGGTAAGGTTTTTTATTTCAATATGTCATGATACCAAAAATTAATTTTCGTAGAACCATTCGCGGGGCTGTGACTCTTGAAAGCCTTACTACACAAATAGTAAGCAAAAATCTCAAGCAAGCGGATACCGTGGCCAAAGCGATATACAAGAAAGCTATCAAACTGGACGTAGATACAAATCTAGGAAAAATTGCCAGAGTATTGGAAGTAGAACCTTGCGTGATCTTGTATGATGAAACTGGTAAAATTTAAACATCTAATAAAATAGTTTTTCTGTTTAACTCTCTCTTTTCACAGATGACAAAAAGGCTGTTAAAGGAGTTGTGACGAAAGCTGACTTCTTGCGATTTATTTCCGAAAATATCACCACTTGCGAAATGAATGGAAATCACTGAAAATGGAACTGATATTTATGTTTGATAAAATACATATAGGACTAACAGAAATATAAATTTCCTGGTTATTACAAAACTTTGACCTCATTCCTTTAATTGAACTATTTAAATTTTTATAAAATAACGATCCAGCCTAATAAATAACTATTATCTGTAAGCAACTCTGAATTTTCTTATAACACAAGGGTTCTAATACAAGTTTTATGTGGAGATTATAGGCTCTTATGTATCATTATTAGTGCACCCTTTTTTGAGTAAAATACAATTGACAAAATCAACAAAACCGACCGTTTAGATTTGCAATTAGGTAAATTTAAATTATTTAAAACAAACCGTCTCGCCATATTAAAATTGGTGCCGACAGTCATTTTTGCACTTCTGGCAGTACTGCAGGCAACTTTACGTGGCCGGCACAATATGGCCGATTATCACTTTGACAGATCTATTATTTTGTGTAATTTACTGGCTGTCAAGTGGGGTTTTCGCTGGTTAGTCCATTCGCAGTGATTGTTTTACCCAAAACCATTAATGAAGGTTTGTTTTGCGCGCCCTAGTTAATAAATGAACGCTGAAAGATGGCATTAAAGAAAGTGAAGGGAAATTTTGAGCGAATGTTTGACAAAAACTTGACAGATTTGGTCCGTGGAATTCGCAACAATAAAGACAATGAGGTAATTGAATTAAAATAATTTCAGTGCGATATTAGGCTAGGGTTTAAATTAAAAATTGACTCTTTTGCGGGCGGTCTTCTTATGGCGAATCGCTTTTACTTCAGAGATGTGGGTGTGTTTCTGACCCCCCCATTCCTTTGGTGCACCGAGCGTGCATTGAATCATCAGATGGAAAAAAAGGAAAAGCAAATGTGCCTGACTGAATTGGGGCATTCGACATTGCAAAAGGGGCCGCAAGCAGTTGATGTTTTCTTTTGTGCAGCGAAGTGCCATTGCATCCTCACTAACTTCACACTTTCGTTCCTTTCTAGGCCAAGTACATAGCGCAGTGCATTGAGGAGATCAAGCAAGAACTAAGGCAAGACAATATTAACGTAAAATGCAACGCGGTCTCCAAGCTGACGTATGTAAGTATACCCTAAGCAGCACTATCGACATTGTTCTTTTGATGGGCATTTGAAGAGCTGCAATGACCTACTTTCCCTCGCATCTGCCCCCTTTATTTCAGATTCAAATGCTTGGCTACGATATATCTTGGGCAGGCTTCAACATTATCGAGGTAATGAGCTCTCCGAAGTTCACGTGCAAACGGGTGGGGTACTTAGCTGCGAGCCAGTGCTTCCATCCCGACAGTGAGGTAGGCTTTTCAGGAGAATTTTTGAATTACAAAACTTATTGGGCGTTTATTCAGCTTTTAATGCTCACCACAAATATGATCCGGAAGGATTTAAACTCACAAAACCAGTACGACGCTGGTGTAGCTCTTAGCGGCTTAAGCTGTTTTATATCAACCGATTTATCAAGAGATTTAGCAAATGACATCATGACTTTAGTGAGTACATTGGCTATTCATTTATTGAAGAAATAAAAGCAAGCAATTCACTCCAAAACAGATGAGCTCAACAAAACCTTACTTACGAATGAAAGCCGTCCTTATGATGTATAAAGTCTTCCTTCGATATCCAGAAGCATTGAGACCAGCTTTTCCAAAATTAAAGGAGAAATTGGAAGACCCTGATCCAGGTATTTATAGAACCAAAGCACATGAAATACATACAGACAATAAAAGCTAAAAACTTCGTTGCTTCCTATCTAAATTGTCGCTAGGGTAATGTATGCTTTTACGTTCGACTTCAGTGCTGTGTAAATTTAAAAACTAGTATAAATTAGAAATGTACATAGAAACATTTATGTTTAAACCACAATGTTAGGTACCGGAAAATCTTGGCTTTTTTATTTATAGAACAATTATAGTTTTTACTTAACCCACATTTCTTTCTAGGTGTTCAATCTGCTGCCGTTAATGTAATCTGCGAGCTAGCACGTAAAAATCCAAAGAACTATCTCTCACTAGCCCCGATTTTCTTCAAATTAATGACCACCTCGACGAACAATTGGATGCTGATCAAAATAATTAAACTGGTAAGTTTACTAATTCCTTGTACATTAGAAACAGATATGTTAGCAGGTCTTGACTAAAATTTGTAAGTTTGCGAGTTTAACAGCTATCGAACCCGCACTCGGAAGAAGATTGACCCAACCACTGATTGAAATTATTTCAAGGTGTTTTTGATTTTACAGATTCTTTTACTGTCAATCATGCAATTATATGTGTATTGTTATCATTATGCTGTTCTCTTAAATGGCTCAATTGTTCAATTGGGAACATTCAGCTTACTTTTTTAATTTGCTGAAAATCCAACTGATCTACCACCTCTTCTGATAGGATACTGGAAATTGAATATAATCATATAACTGCATCGTACAGCTTCATACAACGCATGAAATCATTATATATTGCCAGAAAATACAGTTTTTACAGATCTGCTTACTTTCGCATTTCAGTTTGGCGCTTTAACTCCTTTAGAACCCCGGCTAGGAAAGAAATTAATAGAACCTCTCACAAACTTAATTCATAGGCAAGTTTCATATATCATCGCAAATCTCGCTGGATGTCATTGCTTTGAAGATTAATACATTGACAATACGGCTTTATATAAATCAATAAGTTTAAAAGAACTTGTATTTAAATTTTAAAAAATGACATAATAACAGAAAGTAATCACATCCACCGATTATTTAAAAAATAAAATAAGTAAAGCGAATTATATTAATTACTTTTAATTTGCGCGAACAGTACTTCAGCCATGAGCCTTTTGTATGAATGTATAAATACTGTAATTGCCGTCTTGATTAGCATTAGTAGTGGGATGCCAAATCACAGTGCCTCGATACAACTTTGCGTACAGAAGTTGCGGATTTTAATAGAAGACTCTGATCAAAACTGTGAGTGGCTTTGCTGTGGTTTTCTTGTCTCTTATCCTTTCTCTTAAATTACAGTAAAATACTTAGGATTATTGGCGATGTCAAAAATTCTAAAAACACATCCGAAGAGTGTTCAGGCGCACAAAGATCTTATTCTAGCCTGTCTTGATGACAAAGATGAATCGATAAGACTACGTGCCCTCGATCTACTCTATGGAATGGTATCCAAAAAGAATCTCATGGAAATTGTTAAACGGCTTCTTGGTCACATGGAACGTGCGGAAGGATCTGCTTACCGTGATGAGCTTCTATATAAGGTCATAGAGATTTGCTCCCAAGGGTCTTATCAGTATGTTACAAACTTTGAATGGTACTTAACAGTCTTAGTGGAACTTATTCAGCTTGAAGCTGGCTCTAAGCATGGTGAAGTCATTTATGATTGCGTTTAAACTTATTTAATCATTTAAATCTTTCAGGTAGTGTAATAGCAACACAACTATTGGATGTTGCAATCAGAGTTCAGGCGGTGCGCCCATTTGCTGTAGCAGAAATGACAAATTTGCTCGACACATTTTCGGTATCAAATCAAAATAGTTCCATGTATGAAGTATTGTACGCAGCCGCTTGGATAGTTGGTGAATTTTCGAGGTGCCAAGCAATTATAATTTATAGTTTTCTATAACTACAGTTTTTAAACAATTTATAGCGAACTAGATAACCCTGAACGTGCTTTGAACATTTTATTAAGAACGAGACAACTTCCTGGACACATAAAAGGAGTCTTTGTACAAAATATAGTCAAATTATTCACAAGACTGGTTACAACTTGCCTAGAAAACCGCGACATCCCAGGTATAAAACGGGTAAGTGTTTATTCGAATTCTAAACTATCAAATCTCTAAAATATCACTATTTTCAAGCTCTGCGACGATGTCCTAAGTAAGCTCTCAGATTTTGTAAGCTCCAGTGATATTGAAGTGCAAGAAAGGTCCAACTCAGCACAAATGCTGATTGAAACACTACGATCACAATTTTCTGAATCCTCAACCTCCGATATAATTTCTGATATACCTGCGATTGACACGCCACCTATACCCACAGAAGCTATTGAGATTGTCCAAGAAATGGCACTGTTATTTGCCGGAGATTTAAATCCTGTTGCTCCAAAAGCACAGAGAAAAGTGCAGGTTCCCGAAGGCTTAAATTTAGATGAATGGATTAATTCACCCCCTGAGGACAGCAGTTCATCTAGTCAAGATGAACAAAATGATCTATTTATATCCAATGATTCGCACTTTGATGACCGGCACAGGAGAAGAAGTGAAGAGCTCACTCAAGATGAAATCGACAGACGGAGGGAGGCAAGGATGATGGAACAAATTAATAATCCTCACTACCTCAAATCGAACTACAAACGTAATTCAGTAACTAACGACGGATGCGAAGATATCCCAATTGCTGAATTAGCGCTTGAAGTACCTCTTCAAATACATTGTAAATTGATATGACTTCTGTTGCATTTTGTTCCAATAGTTTAATTTTGACTTTTTTTTTTCATAAAGCCATGAAGCGCTCTGACAAATACCTCCTTGAAGAACAGAAGACTAGCAAGAAGAAAACTAAGAAGACCAAGAAAACTAGAAAGTCAAAACATAAAACATCGTACAGCTCTTCAGAATCAGATGGAGAAGGTATGTCCGCAACAAAGTCTCTCTAAAAGCAGATTTTTTGTTTATTATTGAACGTTATTATTACGAATATTCCTCAAAGTTGTATAATTTTTAAATTAAACGACTCTCTTCACCTTACACAGAAGTGAAGCCCATTCATGTTGTAAATACTACAGTGGAAATGCCCGACGGTGCTGAAATTTCGGACAATGAAGATAACAATCCCAAGCACGATCCAAACGATCCACATCGAGCTCTGGATATCGATTTAGACATGTAATGACTATCATTCTGTCTTCAATTTTTATCTTATAAATTTATTTTCTAGCCCGCCACTAACTGATTTAACAAAGCAAGTCAGAACTAAGAGGTATGATGTTAACATACTTCAGACAAATAGTGTCAACAGTAAAGACATAAGCACAAATGGAGAAAAGAATAAAAAAACAAAAGATCCTAACGAGAAAAAAGATAAAAAGAAGGATAAACATAAAAAAGAAAGAAAGAAGAAGGAAGATAATACTCAAGAGGAGCCGGATTTATTCGGTACGCCAGTTAAAACAGTTAAGGAAAAACATAAGAAAGAGCCACATAAGAAGAAGGACAAAGAAAGGAAGGATAAAAAGGAAAAGCACAGTAAGAGGGAAGCGAAGAAAGGTTATGAAGAAGCGTGTGGAATTTCAACGCCGAGTAAAGAAGTTTTTTGAATTTTGCATGAATCAAACGTTATCTAAGATAACATGGTATATTTGATATAAATGGCTTTTAAGCTTTAAAGTATAAATAATGTGAATGATAAATATATATTCAATTATTACTGATTTAAAGCAATAGGCTTCTATATGTATTTTCTTCTCGATTTTCGTAATATTTTGTTTGAAAAATTGTTGCCCAAAAAGCTTATTTCACTACAAAAATCTAGTATTCTCAATTTTTGTACAAAGCATTAAGATAAACACCAAGAAAGCATCGGCAGTTTTATCCCGAATTATGTCCACCTTAGATCCTACAATTCTTAATGAAATGATCAACACCACAGGTTGGAAGATATTTGGAATAGAATGGAATGAAAGTTTTGTGCCGACATACTACTCAGTGATACTAATGGTACAATTTACGATTTTCGTTATTCGTATTTCACGAGATGGCCCCTGATATTGCTATAAACCGCAGTATACGGGAAAACCCCTGACTTTAAATTTCTCACGCATACAAATACGAAACTAAGAAAACAAATTTTTGTCATCAGGCAAATATTCGAACAAAAGATAGCTCTCGGTGAAATAGTTCCTGAATGATTTCATTTATAGGGAAATTATGAAATTGCGTTGCCAAGTGAAAGTTTAAAAATATCTTAAAGCAAATGTATTGTGCAGAGTTCTTAGAAATGTATGAACACAACCCTCGAACAATTCCCAAAAAGAAATTATGTATAAATAAAAGTCATCTTTTAGAAAAAGTATAATATTTGTAAGTGAAGGCCTCATTGGTAAAAAGTAGAATCCGCCTTTTTAACCCTCATACGCGATATGTACAAACTAAATAAAAACCAAAGAAATTGGTTTGTTATCAGTTATCACTAAGCTATTTGCAGCCTCAGTTCATTGGTTACAAAATTTGTGATGGCTCTGATAGCTGCGACCTTCAATGAAGGATCGGACATAAGCAAGGGTAGTAGGGCGGCGAGGTCCAGTGGTGTTACATCTTTGAAGGCTGCATAAACGTTCTGTGTCAGCTGCTGCTGTTGGACATCGGTCAACTCGTTGCGAATGATTTCGCCAATGGGTTTGAAGGATCCTGCGAGGAAATAGGTCTCATTTTTAACTTGGTGTTTGAGTCAAATTGGGATCGCCTAACGGACAGAGGTGGACTTAATTTGAAGGTACCGTTTTGAAGGAGATTAGTAGTACCTCAACTTCTACCTATGCCCGTTGTGCAAATCTTAATCTTTATTTTACCTGCTGTTATATAAGCAGCGACAAGCCCGCCAGTGGCCCCACCGAAGGCCAGTCCTAAAGGACCCATTAGAATACCTCCCAAGAAACTAGTGGCAGCACAAATCAGAGATCCTTTTCCAGATTGCTTCAGAGTTACTCGCATGTTCTCCTCGTCAGCAATAACGGCGAGTGCTTCCATTAATTTATCAGTGCGAACTGGCATTGTGCTGATAATTCGAACTAATATTAGTGTGAAATTTGTGCAGTAAAATGTTGTTTTTGATGAACAATTATTTGGAAAGCCCACCCTTGCAATTGGAGCCCCCCAAAAACGCAATTACAAAAACACAACACAGCACAGCTATAGAAATAATAATGAAGTATGAAACACTGAAGCACTTCGAGTATGTAGATAAAGTGAGGGGGTACCGAAAGCACGTTATCAGAATTAATTTTCATTTGTGGGAAATAGATGTTGATGCAAGTGCAGAATCAAAGCAACTACTCGAATTAAAACGTTTCCGTGACATTAAGAATGCATTTGAGGGGTTATGCATTGCAACAAAAATAATTATTAAAAGTCATATTTATGTCTTTGCTATTGCATGCCCAATTTTGAGAAATTAAAACGCCGGATGTTAAATAAAGAATTCGGTTTTTAAATATCTTATAAAAAGAATGCAAAATTAATAATCAGTAGATTTAAAAAGAATATTCGGTAGGTACGTTGTAAGTTGTTCCAATTTCGCTTAGAACCTCGTCGTTGTTATAGTTTTAGATCGTAAAAATTATAAATAACATAAGTCATAAAGATCGTATTGATATTTTGATAATGTTGATGATATATACATACATATAAAGTTGAATGCCCCAAGAAAAGTTAAAGTTTTCTCTCACATATAAATAGGTCTTGAAAAGTTTTGAAAATATAAAAATGTTCAGAATTAAAGTACTTTAATATAACAAGAATAAAGGAAAAGTACATACCAGAAATTTCGAAGATCTATACCAAGTAAAGATTCATCAGATCATTTCATTCAGTTTAAGTTGCATGTTTATCTCAACTCAAAATCGCACAAGAATAATTAGGTTCACTAAATTACCGGTCTTATGGTCAATATTATGAAAAGGGATTGTTAGGGATTATTCCGAATTCCAAATTAAAATAACACTATTTAAACAAAATTGCAATCTAAAATGGAAGAGGGCGAACCGTTAGTACGGTTATCTAAAGCGTATTTTTTATCTCGTATTTTTAGTCTTCAACAAAGCTTTTGAAGACTTAAAAGAACAAAGCTGACAAACAAACATTTTAATATGTAATACGTACAACAAAAAAATTGTGTTTTACGTGTTGCCTTGGAGGAACGAACGAACATGGAATGGAGCAACCGTGTAAAAAAAGCGTGTTGCTCAAAATTTTGAGAATTAATTACCTTCTTCTTACTAAAACCTTAGCACAGTCCAGTTTTTCAAATAGTTTTTAGTACAACCCATCCAATAAGAAATTTTTATTTGTAAGAAGTCTCAGATCAAAGATGCTCTTTGATTTGAGTAAGGAAGTGTACGTTGTCAGTCTAGAGTATGTATAAGTTAATACGTTAATTTTAAACACTCAGATTATTGGTATTTTGAGGCATAAAATGTTATTAAAAGATAACCTGAAGAATTGAAAATTATCAAAAACCCACAACCGCAGGTGAACTTCCTAACGTTGTGGTCTGGCAGCTCCATAACTGCATCATTTGACAGCTTCTATCAATTTATCGCAAAGTGCGGAGTGGTATATTTTCATTATCAGCATCAATTAGGAAAAAATAGGGGTCATAATTCGCCTGCTCGTGTTTACATACTAGTAGCAGTGTATAATTCGCTTTTAACATGAATAATGAAGTAGTTGACGCATATAAACATTGTTTAAAACTAGATTAAATGACCTCGAAAATCTGACTAGTGCTATCGTGAAGTTGTGATAATTTTTGCGCATTGAAAGTGACCAGAGTGATATTTGTTTTTCTATTTAGTCGTAGTCAAAGTACACGCGGAAATATAGGTGAAATGGTTGAACCAATTTTCGACTTTCAATTTCGGTTGATTCTAATCGGCGATAGTACTGTTGGGAAAAGTTCCCTACTCAAATATTTTACAGATGGAAAATTCGCAGAGGTGAGTGATTTCTTCTTGATCCCGTGGCTTAGCTCGACGCAAAAACATGTTTTTGTAACAATAACACTTCACGATCATATGGGCGAAGTGACCTTGTGGTTACTACGATCGTCTGCTGGACAAATTAGCCGACAGCTAGGAAACAAATTTTCATGGCTTACATAAGTTTATCTGCAGAATAGTCAAGTCGCTTTCTTTAATTGTTAACAGATGATTTGCATCTCTTTAATATTCAATTTTTCCTTGTCCAAGTCCATTTGAAGAATTGTGCTTGTTGCTTTGAGTCTCTTCGGCGGTAAATGCAATCGTCTCAATTGAATGGGACTGGAACTGGACAGAATTACTTTGTAAGTGGAAACAATTGATCCATGAAATCTGCATCGACATGTTGAAAGAAAGTGGAGACTTTCTACTTTTCAATAGAAAGGTGATTTCTTCCAGTAAACGGAGAAGTCACAGTAACGAGATCGTTTCCCAGAAGCCTTATCAGCTTTTCTAAATATATTTTCTGTATCAGCTCGCGTCTCGCATCTTGATGGAGCCATCAACTTGCAAAGCTCTTTATTTTTACTAACAGCTCGTGAATGTATTTGTGTTAACTGCTACCACAGACATTAAAAATTATCAAATTTCTTCCAGCAAGAATGCATCATTAAAACTTCTTAAGAGTCATCGCACAGAATAATTATTGCCCTCATACAAAACTCAGGATTTTAATTCTGGTTTCAAGTATACAAATTAAAAAAAAATTTAATCTATAAAGTTAAATGTGTAGGATATGGTTGGTCTGTCTAAGCAATTCCTGCCAGAAGCAGCGTAGTTGAAGCATTCGCACTTGTAAAATCTTAGTTGATAACCAAATATCAGAAATAACTGCTTACTTACCAAATTAATTTAGACTTTTTAGGACTTCTGATCTTTTAAGGGTGACTGTATTTTTAGAGAATATTTTTGTTACAAACAAATTATTTCATAAAACAAACAGTGAATTAAAATCTCTATTAATGGCATTGTTACGTGGAAAATATTTGAAATATTATTAAAAATAATGGCTTTTAAAGTTAGCTTAAAAAAAAAATTATAGCAAATCTATTAATATCAGAACGTGAATTTTTCAGCTGTCCGATCCAACAGTTGGTGTTGATTTTTTCGCGAGACTGATTGAAATGAAAGACGGAACACAGATAAAACTGCAACTGTGGGACACAGCCGGCCAAGAACGATTCCGATCCATAACCAAGTCGTACTACAGGAATTCAGTTGGGGTGCTCCTGGTTTATGATATTTGCAATCACGCCAGCTTCGAACACATACCGCTTTGGATGATGGAGGCGCAGCGACACATCGAGCCGCACCGGCCAGTTTTTGCGCTCGTCGGATGTAAATTAGATCTAGTCAATTCAGGGGGGCACCGCGAGGTCAGCACCGAGGAGGCGAGAGCCTTCGCCAAGCAGCACGGCCTACATTTCGTGGAGACCTCCGCAAGGACAGGTGTTAATGTCGAAGAGGCCTTCCGTATGGTCAGCCAAGAGGTCTACTCAAGGATAAAATCAGGCGAATACAAAGTGGAGGACGGCTGGGATGGCATTAAGACCGGCTTCACTAGGCCCAGCAGTCTTGACTTCAATTTGGTCGTGGCCGAACCAGAAAAGAGCTCCTGTTGTTGATATCTCTTCAAATACTTTTAATCTCTATAATAAGCAAGTAGTTGATCATATTTATTATTTTAATAGCGGAGTTTTTCCAAAGACAGATTCGAACACTTTACAATTTACAGAACTATACTAATATATTTTGCAGACATGCCAAAAATGAATAAAGTTACGAAGCGTAGATCGTTCCAATTCAGACAGAATTACTTTTCATTATTCACCTTGCGTTCGATTCTACTTTGTTCTAATACTTCTTTTAATGATTCTCAACTGGTAAAAGTTCTAAAGTTTTGACTAAATCGAAGATATTTTTGTTGAGTGCTATTTTTTGTACATATTTGTTTTTGTACCATAGTTATACAGAGGATTTGTAATATAATTATGAGACATTACGATAGACAAAGACATTTTATTTCATTCACCACTTTTAAAAAATCACTGATGTTGAGTATAGCTTTAATGCTTTCTTGTATTGCTAACTCATTTTTGGAGGTAATCAGTTCACTTCACTTTTAGTTCGATGAGCTGAATTAGTTTCAACGATAATGTTAAAAGCCAAATACTTGGAGCTCAGATAAGATAACTATGCATATACATACGTATATACATATATACAAATTGGCTTGATGAAGTAAGTAAATTTTCAGAAATCATAGGTTTAGTACAAAAATGCTCTTTCAAGGAAAACACAATTTAAATTTCGACACTCGTAACCTTCGACGCGCTATATCTTTTAAAACAATTTTAAAAATCCTTTTATACAGTTATTCCACAAGATTGATATTTGCCGAACATTTGTGATTTGTAGGAATTTTTTTCAGGATGGGAATCTTCAAAGATACCCGATAAACTCAAGTGCTTTGAATAAGAAAGACTACACGTAATTTAGTGTGAATTACACATAATTTCTTAAGTTTTCAGTACGAATTTGTTACTAAATTATGAGAGAGAACTAGTCCTTTAGAACTCCACATTGCTAATTTTTATTTTATGCTTGATTTACCAACGAAATTGGCATAAAAACCTAGGTGATGTAACGCGGCGAATTAATTCGGTTTTTCTTTGCATTTATATCCTTTTATTGTAACTAAAATTAAGTTCCTATAAAGCAAAAGGACAAATGTGCTCCAATTATGACTTTTGAGTTCTGTGAGCATTTCAACGTTTTGCTGAGAATTTTTCAATAGAATTGTGTTTTTCCAGAAACTACTCATTGGGAAATTATTCGAGATTTTATGCTACGTTTTAAGAATCAGATTTAAACGTGCAGGATACAATTTCAAATAAGTAAAGTTTTTAAATTTGCCGCCTTTTGAAGGCTTCTCACGTATGTGTCCTATATCTGAACTCGCCTAAAAAAGACAATTTGTGATAAGAGAGAAGAGAGAAGTGGTGGTCTAATTACATAATTTCTGTGGATCATCCCTTCCAATCTTTGTTCTTTTCTCGTTGGTCATAACGTAAGTCTGTTCCTATCGTTGTCATTGCAAAATGTGACAGTTCAAAGACAAGTTCGGAAAGTTTTGACATGTCGTCTTTATCGAAATACAGAAGTATTTTTAGGCTCTATGCATCTAAATTATTTGTGATTCAGAAAAATATCCCTAAAGTGAAACGCACAATAGTCCCTTACTTTGCATATGAAAGGCAAAAGGTAAGTTATTTTTAGAAAATACTGTGTTTTTGCGACATAATTTGTCAACATTTCGTAATGATTGCAGCTAAAAATTTTTAAAAGTGAATATAATGCGGCAGTAAATATTCTATGCAAGTCCTTTTTCGTTACAAAAGAAGACGTTACTGAAAACCTAAATATCCTTTTATGTGGAGAGAAAAAGAACGATAAAAATGCCGATCCGAAAAAATCAGGAAAGACCGGCAACAACCGCTCCACTGGGGGTGATAACGATAAAAACGACGACGAGGATGAAAAAGTTATGTCGGTCCTCACCAAAGCGGTTCTATGGATGTTCACTGTGTACCTGTTCATAACTTTCCTTTCGCTCTTGTTTCCCAGTAAGACGAGCCCAGATGTAAGAGTTTTGTATATTTTTCGAACTTCTGTTAACCATGTTCTTTAAGACTGCGACGAGATATGTTTCTTGGAACGAGTTTGTGCATCACATGCTATCCAGCGGAGAAGTGAAGGAAGTGATAATTCGCCCCGACATGGAGATGGTGACCATCATTTTGCATGACGATGCCATCATTAAAGGCAGAAAGGTAATTTAACGGCAATCGGAAAATTGACTTTTAACGATTGCTTAACGTAAAATAGGTCGACTATAATATCTATCACATGGCAATTGCGGATGCTTCAAAGTTTGAGGTGAAACTTCGTGAAGAGGAAAAACGACTGGGGATATCCGAAGGTAAAATAACTAAAACTTCAGTATTCCTTCATTCTCTACAAATTTTTTAGGGGTTTCCGTAACGTACGACAGGCACAGTGATATTACCGGACGACTGCTAGTATTACTCCTTCTCTTTACGGTGTTTATGTCGCTTATGTCGAGAATTCGCGGAATGAAGAGTCCCATAAACATGGAAACATTCGTAAGTTCTTAATTTTATTATCCAATCACCTTCACTTCATTATGTAAGGGCTGACCCGTAACTCAATTCAATAAAATCTTTTAAGTCTCAAATGGGCAGAGCGAAATTCACGCTAGTCGATCCTTTCGAAGGAGGGAAAGGTGTACTCTTCAAAGATGTAGCGGGTCTACAAGAGGCTAAACAGGAAGTTATGGAATTTGTTGACTACCTAAAAACTCCACAGAAGTATCAAAGGCTTGGAGCGAAGGTGCCGAAGGGAGCCTTACTTCTGGGCCCTCCAGGTTGCGGGAAAACACTTTTAGCTAAAGCAGTTGCTACTGAGGCACAAGTGCCATTCTTGAGTATGAATGGTTCCGAGTTCATTGAAATGATCGGAGGCTTAGGTGCTGCTAGAGTGCGAGATCTTTTTAAGGAAGGGCGCAAACGTTCTCCCTGCATTATATACATTGATGAAATAGACGCTATAGGTCGGCAGAGATCAGGAGTAGGAAATATAAACCAAACAAGCTCCGGTGAATCAGAACAAACTTTAAATCAGCTATTAGTTGAAATGGACGGAATGTCTTCTAAGGAAGGTGTGCTTATGTTAGCAAGTACGAACCGAGCTGATATTCTCGATAAGGTTAGCTGTGTGTTAGATTTATATATATGATATCTATTTTAACATTTATGCTTGTAGGCACTGTTGCGACCAGGTCGATTTGATCGTCACATTTTAATAGATTTACCGACTTTAATCGAAAGAAAGGAGATCTTTGAAAAGCATTTGTCCGGTATTTCACTAGAAAATAAGCCTGTAAGTTATTCAGAGAGACTAGCTCGATTAACACCTGGATTCTCTGGAGCAGACATTGCAAACGTCTGTAATGAAGCGGCGCTACATGCAGCTAGAGAGTCTCAAAAATCTGTAACAGAAAAGAATTTGGAATACGCCGTAGAGAGGCTTGTTGGTATGCTAGATATTTCAGAATTAGCAATCTTGATTCAAAAAATCTTTTCCAGGAGGAACGGAGAAACGTTCGCACGCGCTGACCCAAACAGAAAGACGGGTGATTGCTTATCATGAGTCTGGACATGCTTTAGTCGGATGGCTCTTGCCCAATTCTGATGTACTGCTGAAGGTTACTATTGTCCCTCGAACAAGTTTGTCCCTTGGATTTGCCCAATATACGCCAAGCGAGCAGAAATTATTTACAAAGGAAGAACTTTTCGACAAAATGTGCATGGCTTTAGGAGGACGGGTTGCTGAAAGTATAATTTTTAATAGAATTACTACTGGTGCCCAAAATGATCTGGAAAAGGTCACGAAAATAGCATATGCGCAGGTATGGCCAAAAATATTATTTTTAAGTAAAATCACGTTTTGTTTTTTAGATTAAAAAATTTGGAATGAACGATACCATAGGTCCTATGTACATTCAAGACGAAAATGAAGGAGAAAATCAACTAATTGTACAAAAGCCATTTTCAAAGTCTTTGGAGGCAATAATTGATAAAGAAGCTCTACAACTTGTTACAAAGGCGTATCAAGAGGCCGAAAAAATTTTGCAAGAAAACAAGGCCAAATTAGTCAAAGTAATTATGATAATATCTATCACATATTTAGCTTATAATGGGTATTTTCAGTTAGCGGAAGCTCTTTTGGAAAAAGAAACTTTGAATTATGATGAAGTTGTAAATTTAATTGGTCCTCCGCAACATGAGTCAGCAAATAGGAAAGTGGAACCGGTAGACTTTGAAGATTCACTAAAAAATTTATCTAGCGGCCGTTAATAGTTCATTTATGCCTTCTCTTCTAGTAGCAATGAATCGAAATGTAATTAATTAAAAATTTTGTAAATGAGACAAATGTTTTTCTTTATTACTTAATAATACGTAATATGTTCCATTAACGCCGATGGCTATGTTGCTGCAGCGAACTTCCGCAGTAACTTTCTTCAATAACGAAATAAATCTGATTGCTTTATAATTCATACTTGATATTTGACCAAATAATTAATAGCGCCTTTCTCTCCTTTTTCTGTACAGAAACCATAATTCTTTCAAATAAAAGTACCTGGATGATGAGTATAAACTTAATTTCAGAAAAAAAAAGTTTTGAAATTATAATTATGTTTTGAAATGATTTTGTATTTCGGGTACATTTCTGAACTCGACAGTTATTTTGTGTCTAAGCTTTCACAAAGATTTACGGGTGGAGAATTATTCTAGTCCATTCGCAAACAACTGTCAAAAATTAGTTGGGGAAAATGGATATTCGCGCCTAATTTGTTCTGGGGAATTGCTGTGGAAAAATTGAAATTGCTCGATATTTGTGCATTCCCAGTTGTAACTACTTTTACGTTAAGCGTGTTTTACTTTGGACTAGTTGAAAAGCCCGACATCATGTCGAGGAACGCTGATCAGATTGACATTTCGGCAAAACATCTGGACCTTTGCCGTGAATTAAACATGGATAAGGACACAGAGCGGTTGTCGTGGAACAGTTACCAGGAGATCTCTAAAAACTTTACTCTGGAGGTAATTTTCTACTTAATGCACAACTCAATCACAGCTTGATGGGAGGCGGCACTTTTTCAAAAAAAATTCAAAGTTTGTAAACAAATGTGGGTGCATGTTAACAAAGCAATTAATGCGCAGTAAAACGCATGAGATCAAGTTACTTTTCAATTGCCGATTACGAGTTGGATCGTAGACCTTAAACACTGCCAGTTTATTGGTCGATTCGATGCTAAATTTCGTCTCTGTTAAAGGGGGACCCCTGCCACTGGTTGTGCTGTGCACTGTATGCTGCCTGCAGGGAATCCTTCACACCTACCGTTGGTAATTCGAATTCGGTCGTGAAGGGAAACTGTGTTTCCTTGACGAAATTATTACGAAGTTGTAATATAAGGTACAGTAGGAATTACTAATGTATCCATTCAGGAAATTAACATCTCATTTCTAGCATAAATGACTTCTGCAACAAAATAAAGAAATGGGTCGAGATGAGTAATTTGTCTCAGGACTTTCTTTCACAAATTGAAAGATTGGAACGTAGTTTTGGTGTTTCCTTAGTTCTTTATCAAAAATATACCGAAACCTTTGAGAAACTGTTTGTTGTTCGCCCCACAGAGAAGAAAACCAAGAAAGCAAGGTAATAATAAAATATTTCCCCCTAAATTCGTTAAATACATTATTTTTAATTTAGACCTGGAAGATGCACTGCGACTAAATTGTATGAATTTTGCTGGTGCTTATTTCTCTGCGCCAAGGGAGAAGAGCCCAAACATACAGTGGATCTGGTTACCTCATTCCACTTGCTTTTGTGCTGTATTGATCTTATATTTGCAAATGCCGTATCTGATAATAGGACTGATATTATAAATGTGAATTTCAAGGGATTACCCAAGGAGTGGAACACTCCTGAATTCAAGCCAAACGCTGTAACTCCCCTGTGTATAATGGATTCACTTTGCAAAATGCATGATATTCACTACATGGAAGCAAAGAATATGAAAACTTACTCCTGGAAATTTATTGTCAGCAAATTTATTAAGCACAAAGTAAATTTTAATCCTTCTGTTGCATATCTTTACTTAAAAACAGATTTTAGACATTGCAAGCTTCTGACAACTTTATGGATATTATATCGAACAGCAACTTTGAGCCCAATTTAAAATCTTTGAATCACACCTACGAACAGTATGTGTTAAGTGTGGGGGAGTTTGATGAACGAATCTTCTTAAGTACATTTTTTTAATTAACTATTTTTTGTGCATATTGTAATATTTTATATTTATAGCTAACGTAGGCTTCAGGAAGAATTCAAACGGTAAGGGAAAATTTTATTAAATATTTAATTAATTAGTGTCATTTCAGATCAGGAGGTTGAACGAGAGAAGCAAAATCAACTAAGTGCGGTATGTGAACAATTTATTAAATTCAATATTACATATTTTAGGCTTTGACCATTACCTTAATAAACAGTTTGAAGAATAACCTATAACAAGTGGCTTTTTAGGGTTCCGTACCCTACGGGACCCTATTACTAAGACCACCAGGCTGTATCTCATGAACCGTGATAGACAGTTGAAATTTTCACAGATGATGTATTTCTGTTGACGCTATAACAACAAATACTTAAAAACAGAATAAAATAAATATTTAAGGGGGCTCCTATACAACAAACGTGATTTTTTTGCTCGATATTTATAACGGCAACAGGTAGACGCTTGAAATATTCACTAAATATTTAGTTATATATTCACTTTAAAAATAAATAATTAAATTAAAATAAAACAAATATTTAAGGGGGCTCCCATACAACAAACGTGATTCTTTTTGCTCGAAATTTATAATGGCAACAGTTAGAGGCTTGAAATATTCACAGAATATTGAGTTATATTCACTTTAACAATAAATAATTAAACTAAAATAAAATTAATATTTAAATAATGGTACGGAACCCTCCGTGCGCGAGTCCGACTCGCACTTGGCCGATTTTTTATTTTTATATTATGGCAAATAAAATTTGATATCATTAACATTTAGCCTGAATTAAAACTCCCATGGAAACCAGGGTTGAGATAAGTTTCGTTAAACCCAGCTAAACTCAACTAAAGGGGTCGGATTTAGCTGAGTTATGCAAATGTATTGGTAGATTGCTTGCTTTTGTGTTAAAAATGGCGTTCAGCTTTTATACACTGTATATTATAGCATAATTTGCATTGCTAAATCCATCCATCCACACAAATCTTTAAATAAATTTAAATGTGATGCAAATACACCAAAGCAAGTGCTTTCAAACTAACCCAGGTACAAAGACTATAGAGCCTACAAAGACTGCTCACTCCGGCAATTATCTCCTTATCTTTTTGTGACCTTGGTACCGTTATTCCACCCAACCCCACAATTTTGGCAGAAGTCGATAGCATGCTTAACCACTGCGGTGGAAGAGAGATGAAAAATGTGAAAGCGGAGCTTGGAACTTGCAGGAATTGATACAGTCTTACAGGGTGCCGAGAAAATATGAACGAAAAACTATTATGATTGGCCCTTTATGCCACAATTTATTATTAATTCAATATATGTTTAAGCATAATTTTTTTATATATCTAAAAAAACAATTGGCCCAACATGCCACAATTTATCATACATTAACTAAAAACTCAATATAAAAGAACCACCCTGTCCTGTAAAGCGAACCGCGCTCTAGAGCGCCTCACTATACAATCGCATTTGCTGCCCGTGCTAAACTAGAGTACCGTCAGAAAACCTATGGTGAAAAAACGTAAAACTAATCTGTGTACGCCTTCAATGTGTGAATTAGCCATTCGATTTCTGATGTTCCTATATCAAAAGTACGGCCGGGCCGTCACCAACACAGTGACAGAAAAAGCCATGCTAAAACTAGAACACATCTTAATAGGTGAACTCTGGCTACATTGTGTGTGCGGCGATTCTCACTGTTGGCGTCCTTATTCTTTATTAGGCAATTTAAATGGGAATTCGGACTTGGAACAAGCAGGGATTCTCTTTCTTTCTAATGGGTAAATTTTTTGTGTTATTTTTCCCAAAATGGGTTGTGGTGGGGATAACTGCGTCGCAAAAATAGAGTGAACATTCTTTGTAAGTCCATATTCTTTGCCCAGGTACATGGAAACCCGCAAAGTTAACCATAGGAGCTTTAAAACTCAACGAAAACTCAACCCAAACTCAACCTTGTTCATAGAAACACAGTCATTGTTTCCCAAATTTATATGCAATTTTATTTAAATTTCTAGAGTATTCGCTCTCTAGTTCCTGGAACACCTTTGACCCGGAGGCATCATCTTCCAAGTAAAGATATTTCTGAGCCGGTTGCAAGTGCAACACAAAACGTGAAAAAATTGCAACTTATAGCAGAAAAAGAAATTCCAATGGAATTTTTAAAGTATTATTTCATATAAAATGAAAATCTTAAGTTAAAATCGTGTTTATTACATTTTAGAAAAGCTGGGGAGTCAATATGTGCCAAATTGGAAGAACGATTAAACTCAATGTGCGATACCTTCTGCGAAAACTATCCTATTAGAAGTGAAGCAAAAAAGAGATTTCGACTAGCTCGATCTTTGTATTATTATCTTCTTGAAAAAATAATTCGAATGGAGCTGAAAACGAAACCAAATTTGGATTTAAAGGTTAACTAATCTTTAGATTCGATATTTATCAGACTAATTTTTAATATTACAGGTTTTATTGGAAACTGATACATTTCACATAACTCTGATTGCCTGCTCTGTTGAAATAGTAATTGTGGCCTATAATTCACAAATTCAGTTCCCTTGGATATTGGAATGTTTCGATATACAGGCATTTCACTTTTGTAAGATAATTGAAATAGTAGTTTCCCGACACGATGACGCCCTCACCCGTTCTATTATAATTCATTTAAACGCAATTGAAGAAAAGTGCTTAGATTCTTTGGTGTGGCGGAGCACCTCCCCGTTGTGGGAGGCAATTAGACAATGGAATAATCCTCTTCCATCGTGGATGCATGTAGATGGACGCAACAACGACTCTTCTGAAGGCGGTCTAAGTACGAGGAAAAATGAGGACGTCAACTTGGAAAGAAATTGTATATTCCCTTAATCACATTACTGGCCTTTGTTTTAAAGTAAAAATACAATTTTAGTGCTGCAGTCGCCAGTTAATTCAGCTTATGATTGCTTTAATCAACCTTCAACTTCAAGTGAATCTACAAGAAGAGATTTATTTAACGCAGGCAGAGGTAAATTTTGGTTGTATATATTTCTTCATACCTTCTGGTATTTCATTTTTAGAAAAACAAGTGACTGAACCTTTAAAGAATACGACCGATTCAAACGGTCGGAAAAGGGCTGGTTCCCTCTTCCTATTCTGCAGAAAAGTGAGTTTGAATAGTTTTATACAGGCATTGTCATAGGCATAACATTTTATTATCGTTTTAGTTCTACAAACTTGCATATATGCGAATATCTGAACTTTGTAAAGAGTTGTCTATGAAGAATGATGATTATTTGAAGCAAATATGGACTTTATTTGAGTACACAATTGTTCATAAAACGGAATTAATGCGGGACAGACATGTTGATCAAATTATAATGTGTGCAATATATGTTTTTATAAGAGTAATTGAACATGTAACATTACTATTTCAATTCTAATGTTTTACCTTTTCAGGTCAAGGAAATCCCAGATAAAACCTTCACTGATATCATGAAATTTTATAGAAATCAGCCACAAGCCACAAGTAATATTTATCGAGAAGTATTAATTAAGCCTGCAACTAAAGGTCCTGAAGGGGAAAGTAAGTTTGCCCATTCTTTTTGAATAATAAAAATAAACAATTTTTTCTTTAGCTATTGCAGCAGAGTATAAAGATATAATTCAATTTTACAATTCAGTTTACGTCCAGAAAATGTCTCCTTATATTTTGAGTTTCGGGGACAAAACCAAATCGGTAGGAAATTAGATGATTTTTAAACTTTTTAATTATATATTTTATTTTATTTTAAAGCCTCAAAAACTACTTCTTTCACCACATCCACCTGAAAAACTTCATTCTCCAAAGAAGATTTCTAACAATCACCAGTTGTATATTCAAACGCTAGAAAAACGAGATATTCCACAGTCTCCAAATCAAATTACTTACGAGTTTTGCAAAAGCCCGGCTAAGGCATGTATTTAAAATTTATAATTCGATATATTTAATTTAAAATTCATGTTTTTAGGATCTCGACCTTATTAATCAAATTGTGAAAAGCGGGAAAAGGACTCTTCCCTTTAATGATGACGACATTACTAACAAGACAATGAGGGCCACGAATTTACCGAACGGACAATCCTACATATCTCGTAAAATTCATGGTGTAATACGGGATAGGAGAGAAGAAGAAATAAAATAAGTTAACCGTTGATATAACAATAGATTAGGATATTTTTTTAAATTATTAGCTTGTGATTGTGAAAATCAAAACAATTACATAAGATGTAAAGCTTTGAAGGTAAATATTTATTTTCAAAATGAAATATGATAAGAAATAAAGTTTCCCATTTTTTAATTAAGACTTGTAGTTAGAATTTTCGTTCGCACTTTACTTGCTGAAAGCCCTGAAGGTTAGCCAAGAATTTTAAAATCTCGCTCAACAAATAAAGAAATCAAAAGATTTAATTTTCTTCTTTTGTTCCTTTTCCTTTTAAAAGAGCTTAAACTTGAAGATAACAGATCCGTCTCTCGTCCTTTGTTATTTAGAAATTGTTTGCTTGGACATTCGAAATTGCGACCGAAAATTTTAAATTTCAATGGATTACCATTAAAATGTGTACAATTAAACCTGTAAATTTCAAAATCCAACATTTATGGATAACACAAATAAATATATCGAAATTGTATACAACAGTTAAACAACTAAATTGATTCAGTGTGTCTTTGTTTTTTAGAGAGTTTGCTTTTGTGGCCAGGAGATCATTTTTTGAGAATTAAATATAAAATTTCTTTAATTTTCACAAATAAGCCGACATTTATAGAATGTGTGTTAGCTATTATTGTTCTTTATAGGTATACAGAAAAAAAGCGGTTTGAGGTAAAGATATATTTTATTTACTTGACTTAGCATATATCACTGACAAAATTTACAATTGGTACATTTCGATTTTCCCTATCACATTCAAATATCCAATCAATAGAAATTGTTTTCACTTTATTTAATTTATTTGCTAAATATTTATTTAACCACAATTTAAATTCGAGCTTTTTCAAATTAATTAAATCTACAAAAATGAAAGAAATACGCGATTGAAAATCCATTGATTGACCACCGCGGGACTCAAATATTAATTGTGCTAGTATAGACATGTTGCTTAAAGTTTCTGCGGAAGTATAAAAATATCCGCAAACACCGCGAAATAAATTAGGGTTATTATTCTCGTATAAGTTTTGTTCGACATAAATTATTTCACTTAAAAGCAGTGGACTTAATTTCTGCAAGAATTGTAATTGATTAAAACTGGACATTTAAAATAAAATTTCATACTTTTGTATCCAGATCATTCATAATTGTCTGCAATTCTTCTTCATCAACGTGGTCGGTAAAGGAATCTCCAAAATTATCGAAGAGCTCCTTAAGCTCGTCCTTCATGTCTGGGGTCACGCTTATCATATCTCTTGGCTTTGGCCTCCACGCATTCATATTAACTGCATCATCTTTAAACACTCGAAGAATCCAATCCAAAGAAACTATGTTATAAATTCCAGTTTCTTGAAGTTTCCTCACGCGAATTGTTTTATCGCCAGCAATACAAAAACATGACTTTGAATTTGTGGTTGGGTTTTCTACAATTTTTCCACCATGTTTAATTATAATCTCTTTTAATTTATCAATTGAAAATTCCTCTCTTTTATATGTGCTGAGAATGCATATACTTAGTCCACTAAAAATGTCGGAAACTTTCTTAACCTTTAAAATAAATATTTTATATGCTAATATTGTTAGAATAATCTATATAAAAATACCTTTTCAATATTACATTTAGAAGAATAAGGATTTTTGTTGAATTGATCCATCTTTAATTTTTTTCCTGAGTCAAGGTCATTCGAATTTAACCCCCGCTTTGTTATCTTATTTACATTAGAACCTCCCTAAAAATTTAATTAATTGAGTGCAATACAAAATGATTTCCTTGATTATACTTTGCTCAATTCTTGAAACTCTTCCAAAGTCATGCATTCAGACCATATTTTATCCCTTCGTATCGCATCAACGCGCGGAAACCTTAGGGTGTGTGTCGTTCTATAGGACGTACTTCCCACGATTTCCGCGGCTCTAACTTGCAGAACAATCGATTTCTCCGGATCAATCCAAACATCAGGTTTTGAAGTGCCCCATTCCAAATTTGTTGGCCAGTTATCGCGTCTCCAATGCGGTTGTAAAATTGAATTCAATAAATCATGATCTGCTAAAGAGAGCCCACTGTGCACCGTGCAGACGGAATGGAATGTGTTCTCTGAAATTAATGGTGTGTGTAAATTCAAATCAGTAGTCCCAAAAATAAAAATGTTTTTTGAAGATGTGAGACAACTTTTCACACTATTTCTGACTAATCACCTCTATCAAAAATTCTAAATTTTCATCATAAAGTTGTCTTAATAGTAATAAAAAAAATCGTTATTTCACATTTCGAATTTTCTGCTTTAAGACTAAGACCCACCTGTGCCTTCCAAAGACTTTGCAAAAACTCCCAATACATATTTTTCCACAGTCTTCCTGTGTTTTTTGAGGAAACCACCGATTATTAACAGATCAAAGTCACAAGTAATACCGTCAATATACTGTAGAGAAACCGATAATTCATCATTTAAAGTCGTTGCTTTAATACTGTTAAGACACACATGCAAATGTATGGGAAATATTTTAAAGCTAAAATTGTTTGCCAAGTTTTAAAAGTTATACTTACGTCCGGTTTGATTTTGTACCAGCCACCCGTTCTGGATCCTGGTTTATAATGTGAAATTTGATTTTTAATAACAACACCTTCTTCGCGATTTGTAATTGCATTATTAAATAATTTTTTAAAATGTTCTAAATCTTGTACTTTTGTCCTCTGACATAAAATAAAAACTCCTTCCTGTTGATTTATTAATTTCTGTAAAATGTTGGCACGTTCGATATAAGCACTTTCCAGGTAAGATTTGTCGTTTAAATAAAGTATATCGTAAACTACAAAGCATGGACGAAAAATGCCGCCTCTTGACAAAGATTTAACATCAATATTATCTCCTTTTGTCCGAAAAGATTTCGTATTCATATCCCAAACCATCATTTCTCCGTCCAAAATAGCATTATTTACTTTGCTTCGGAACAGTTTTGAAATAAACTGGGTTATATTGCCTTCTGAAGGAGTTCTTCCGAAAGTCTTAGAGTAGTCCTTTCCATTTCTTGATATGTACTTATATTCCTCATCAAATATGTGAATGTGGAATCTTTCACCGTCCATTTTCGTTTCCAAATAAAATGTGTCTTTTTGAAGAATGCCTTCCAATTGCGCTATATCAATTCTTTCGCACAACATCGGTCGGATATGGTGGAAGCGAAGAACTCCGTTAGATTCTTCTAAATTGTCACCGCCTTCTACTGCTTTGCACATTTTATATAAATCTGAATGCTGGACGAAAAGTGATTTTGCTTTTGGATGGTAAATTTCAAAAATTTTCTGTTCACCTAGCCCTAAATGCATTCTTTTTAAAATAATTCTTATAAACCATTTTTGTTCCATTGCATTTGTGGTCTGAATAAATTTTGAAAGTTCGGCATCCATATCTACAATAATTAAATATACAAAGCCGATGTAATTCTCCAGTTATCTTATAAATTAAATATTTTAATAATAAAGTTATGTTCCTAAGTAACTTACTTTTTCTATCGCTCACGGAAATAGTGTCCAGCAAATTATGAATTTCTGCTAGAGTTAATTGACTTGGTGCATCATTGCATCGATGTTTCATTATGCTATAAACGACCTCTGCATAGTCCGATGCATTACTTACTGTTTTCTTTTTCTGTAATTTTTGCGCGTCATCACCTGCAAGAATAATCTTGTTTGATTTTTTTTCCAATTAGTGAAGAGCTGTTTAAAGCACAATCGTTGATTAAAAACTGAATTGCTGGATAGGAAGTCTAAAATTACTACACGATGTGGCACTTATGGATTAAGTTTCCTGCAAATAAATTCCATTTCGTAGCTCTGAGTTGGATAGTTACACTTACCGTTCGGCGATAAATTTAATATTTTAACGTACAAAGCCCCCATCGTCGATGTTCTAATATTGTAGCTCTTTCTACTGTTGTCGGAACTCGGAACCAGGATCCTTAGAACGCAATAAAAACTATCATCAGAAATCTGCAAATGAAGCTCATTGTATACTTAAATAATAATAATGTTAGTCTACTTGTACTTCTTTATTGTTTTGACGGAAATTCTCCCTTAAATTATTGAATAATTTAAGGTATTCTCGTAAAACTGCCTCTTTATTATTTGTAACATTCGCTCTTTGAATTTTCTCAAGAACTTGGCATATTTGAGCGAATTTTATTTCATCTGCTATTGACTTCTGAAAATGCAGATATTAGTAAAAGTTTTATGATTGCTTTAAAGTCACAACCATCTTTATAATGCAAATAAATTATCAAAAACCGTGCAGCAGTCCTCCAATCCCTTCAAAATTAGTTGAAAAACATTGACAATCGACGAATAGTTCAGTGCACTTCATCAGCTGATACAAAGAATATTTCATGTAAACGTGGTAGGTGCAAAAATGGCGCTAGTGTGAACGATTTTTAGAAAGTTTTAAAAACGACATATGTCAATTTGTCAGTTGACTGAGCATCATTTTTCGGTGTGCAGGAGCGAGCCGAGCCGGGTTTTTAAATATAATCGGGATTCAAGTGCAAATTAACTCTATTCAGATCGAAAAGAAAACTTTCATACTGATTCTAAAATGGGGGAAGGTAAATTGCTAAGAATTGCTTGTAATTTTACTTTTGCGCTAAGCTTTCCAGCTTCGCTTAGGTTAGAATTCTGCGGCGCCAAAAATTATTAGAAATTTATTTACAGCAACACCAGAAGATATGTGGACACCCTATAAATATTTATATCATGTCGTGGAGAGATCGCTCACTAAACCCTCGAAAGCAAGTTTACCCCAGTTAGACATGCTATTAAGAAAATATAAACAAAACTTTGCGAACATCATGCGTAATCCGGTAAATATTTTTGAATTATTTAAGGTTATTGCTCAACAAATTTAAATTTGTAGCCAAAAAATAGTAAGAACCGAGCACAAATCAAGCAAGGAATTACTGAGGGAGTGACTATACCTGGATCTGGACATGTGGTCCTCTCGAAAGAACTTGTAGATGAAAGCATCATTTTGTCCGACATGTACGATTTGGACGAATATGTAGCACTAGAACTTCTGTGCACCGCTCAACAACAAATGGCGCACCATCCAGGTATACGGAAAACAATTTTAAAGATTTGACTGATTTTTGTTTTTAATGCATATTAATTCAGGATTGCCAAGGGGACTTGTTGCAGTGTTGTTATATTACGATGGAAGAAAGGCTCTTGCGTGCACTCTACGAGATTTGTTTCAAGCTAGAAACGGCGTGGCTTGGTGCACTGAGGCACTCAAAGAGGTATTTGATTTACAAAAGTTTTTATCAAGTCCCCATCGGGAGGAAGCCTCTTAACCCGTTCGTGGACGTGGATGCTCTTCTCCCCATATAACTCAATGCAATCATTGATTGCTAGAGTATTCACGTCCGCGAACGTGTTAATATGTTGTGTAAAAATGATTGAATTTTTAAAGTAGAGCCAAAACACATGAATAATTATTTAAAACTGCATGAATAAGAACAGAAGAAGAAGTCATTAAAAGTTAAGATCTCGTTATGATCGAAAAGTTTATTAAAAGAAAACATAAACAAGATAACAATGTTTTTACATAACTTGTTTTTCTAATTTTTAGGTTACATATTTAATAACGTCTTTCACCGACAGCCTTGTAGAAGATTCCAATATCCTTAATAGAATTATAGACTTGTTGGGCGAACTTGATATTTCAAAAGAAGTAAGGAGCTTATATTCTGTTTGATAAAATAAAATTAGACAAAGAAATTAACTTTTTTAGCTAGAAATTCTCACTACTAATCGTGCTCTTGGTTCGCCCAAACATCATCGGCAAGTTCTTGACCTTTTCGAGGATATAAGGCTAGCCTTAGCAACTGCGCTTTTCAACTGGTCTGCTCAGTGTGGTTTGCCAAAAGTCACAACTGGGAAACTTTTGGACTATTTATCAAAATATAAGTCAACAGAGCCCCGAGGAGGAATAGACGATGTAACCGTAACATTGCTACTGGCTGCTTTATACGCATTTGATACGAGCATTCTTCAACGACATGAGGATGGTGATGAAAATGTGCAAAATCTTCCAATTATAACTGAAGCTGGCTATGCTCAGTACATTTACGAGTCACTGCGAGGAGAATGGCAGTGGGATGAAAAACTTAAGTCAATTGTATGCTTGGGGTTTGGTCTCGCTATGGCTTCATTGAGGCAAGCACCACAAAGCCTGCAACAGAATTCAATAAAAATAATTGATAAAGACGAGCATTTGATAGACGAAGCCATACAGTACCACGTTTTTGATTTCGTATACTACTACTTACTGGAGAATGACATTATTTTTAAGTAAGATTGATTATAGCTATATACAAATATTTTAATCTTTTATATTTTAGGACAGAATTTTTTTATCGACGTATACATGTATTGTTTACAGATTTTATCGAGTTAATGCATTCAAAGGTAATTTCTTTGTTTTTTTACTATTTTTAATTAATTAAAAACATATTAGGTAACTGAACTGAGAGGTCGCGCTGATGAAACTGCTCGCACGGTTCAATGTTTTATTCAACAAGGTTTAGACCCACCTCAATGCTTGGATCATAATTTTGAAAATTTAATGTTAGCTGTTGGAAAACTCTACGAAAATGATAAGCTCGGTCTTGATTTATGTATGGATTATTGGGGGCCTATAGATATTCCAGCAAATTATTTAAAGACCCCTACAAAATCCGTGTCTCTATTTAAATTTATAAGACTTGCCGGCGAACTCCTTCCACCGATTCTTTTTGTACCGTATCTAAAAATGTTGACGGGACTTTCAAATTGTGAAAAATCAGCAAGGAATACTTTCAATTTGTTAAAGCAGGGATCGGGTTTGGTTGGAACCACAACGTTATCATGGGACCATTTTTTTGCATCTTTAGCTCGATATTATACGTAAAAATTTTGGATTTTTATAATATTCCTTATTTATTCTTCTTTAAAATTGTATAGGAATTTAAGACAAGAGCAGCATCCAATAAGTGATACCATTTATAGGAATAGAGTGCTAAATCGATGTATAAGCCCACAAGAAATAGAGGGACTTCACGCGGTTTTAGGTATCATAAGAACTGTTGCAGATCATGATGATGTTGCTCGAGTTGCTCTTTGTGAACACCCCAATTGGGTACCGTTGCAGATTTTATTGGGTATTATCTTTCAATTCGAGAAATTTTATATATATATATAAATTATATTTAGGACTTTTGAGTTGCTCAGTACCTCTATCCTTAAAGGCTAACATTCTAAAAACCTTAGCGAGTTTGGGTAAATCTAAAGAAACCGCCATTCACTTATGGAATAATTTGGAAGCATCGCAAATAATTACTACGATTCCAACAACAACCACATACGGTATTTTAAATATTAAATAAATAATTTCGCATTTAAATAGCTATTACCTTTAGCTTCAGGTGGCTTGGAAGCTGAAATTGAGCAGAATGAGAGCAGATCTGAAACGTATCCACTCTCACAAGCGACTTTGGATATTTTGTATACATTATTTAATACAGCAATCCCCAAAAACCTTGGCGCTGGACCACGAAAACCGGGGCTGGATCCTTATGTCACTTTTGTAATTGATAAAATATTTCTGCGTTTTTATAATAGGTATTGTGCATCTCTTATATACAACATTTGAAATTTATGTTTTAATACTATATATTATAGGAATTACAAAAATGCTGCCGAAAAATGGGAAGTTGGAGAAAAGTGCTTAAAACTGCTACACTGTTTTGTTAAATCTTACGAAGTTAGTCCAGCAGATTTTATTGAAAATAAGGAAGAAAATTCTCCACCGGGTTATCATGTTTTACAACAAATGCACACAAAATCCGAAACGTTGCGTCTTATTCTACACATTATTGATGAAGCACGGTCACTTTTAGATGCATATTCGCCATTTCCGGGAAAAAATAAATTAGAAGATTGTGCTCTGTATTGTCTTAATATTTTAGAACGATCTTTGTTTCTACAAGATCTATACTTTGATGCTCATTCTATTGCTAATTCATCTAGCCTTCTTTCTGGTTTGAATAAACTTTTAATGGATCTGAATCCTCGAAGTGGAAGACCAGATCATATTTTAAACACGACAAAGTTTGTAACGTATAATCACTGGCTTCCCGAGCACGCTTTACTTGCTGTTAAGATCTTAACAATTGTTTCACGCCAGCCAAATATCAGTTCTCAAATACTAGGCATGTTCACCGTTAATGAAAAAACACAAATAGACATTCGACATGGTTTTGTGGAATGTTTGGAAAGTGATTTTTCTATGGCGCATTTGGAGAATAACTACGCTTATAATGGAGAAATTGAATTCAATATAAAGGTGATAATTAATAAAAAATTTCTATATGAAAATCGAATTATGGTAATTTTAGGAAGCTATCATTAATTTACTTTATGAATGCCTTACACAACCAGCCCCAAACATAGCTCATTACTTGCTTGGCTTTGATGTTACAAAGGACAGTCGGTTAACTCAATTACAGAAGCCAGGTGTAATGGATTTTCCGAGCAATTGCGCAAAATCTCTTGTGTCTCTATTGGACAACAATCTGGACGTTAGTTAAAAGTTTTGTATAGAAGTTGATTATATTTATTAAACCTTTGGATTTGCAGCTTCAAAAAAATGGTATTGACAATGATGAAATGCAAGAAAGGATTATTAACAAAGCCTACGAACTTTTATACGCACTTTGTTTCAATCAACGCACTTCAGAAGTATTTTTACGGTTTTTGAGATCATGTAATGACTTCTTGTGTAGGCATATATCAGCGTTGCCATTTAAGAACTACGAAAGTGCTCAAGTTCTCTATCAAATGAGTTTTCTACTAAAATGTATTGCTATCGAATTAAAAACTACTTCCGCAAATAATCAAGTTAGTCAGTTTGCTCATCTTTGCAAAATTTTGCTTGGTAAGTTGAAGTAAATAAGTTAAAGTATAATTAAAACTAAAATAATTCATAATTTCAGGAGTGGTTCACAACAATGTTAAGGATAATATACCAATGGAACTGAGTCATTATTCAAATCCAATGGGCGAATTGCTTATTGGAGAGACATCAATGATAAAAAAGAAATCAGAACAAGTTTCAAAAATACTCATTTGCCATTTATTGGATTGCCTTGAATTTGAACCAGCTTCTTTATCTTTACCCAAGTGGGACTTTTTCGACAATTCACTAACTGATCAAATTTTGAAGGTATGTAAACAATTTTTGGTGACTATTAATAACTTGAGTTCAATTTTTAGGAATGTGAAATTAAAGAAGGAAATTACCCAAATCTGATTAATATAAAAAAACTGCATGACGTACTACAGGAAGAGTTAAATACTGTCCAAAGTAGCATAGCTGCAGGCCAACGGCATTTGATACTTGAAGAAATTGAATCTGTTTTGACCTATGCTTTGAAAGTAAATGCACAGAAAAATAAACTTGCTGCTACTATAAAATTCATGGAAGCTTGGGGACAAGTATATTTATTAAAGAGTAATAATGACATAAATCAATTTCAAATGTTTAATTTTTTTACTTAGGTTTCCGAAATATTATTTAGTGTAACGCCGGCTTTCGCACTCTCACCAGAAACCAAACATGAGCTCCTGATTGAGATTTTACAGTGCCTTTTAAGCAAAGTAAAAACTATTTATAAATAAATAATTCAGTAAGCGTTTCAAATTCTAAAATTTCTCTTAAAGGTTGTTCCAAGACAAGTAGTTTTAGAGCTGGCCAATTTATCTTCTGGTTCAACGCTACTGTTTCTGGTTAATTTAAGATGTTGTTATAGCCAGAAAGCAGCTCCAAATGAATCAGGTAAGGTATCTTCGTAAAAAAATTAAGTGGCTCCTCCTAATGCTATTTATCATTTCAAATTTTGTAGAGAAATTATTTTCATCATTCGCCGGAAGTTATCCCCAAGCAAATGTATTATCATTTTCTGGAAAGAATTTTATTAATTCACCCAAATCACACACACTCAGTTTGAAATACATTTTAAAAAATCTTGTGGAGTGGATCATTACCAGCGGAGTTAGTTCTCAAAAACTACGTACAAATTTGTACACATCGTTATTGAACTGTTTGCATATTTTAAAAGGACGTGTGGGAGATAAATTAGATCAATCCGAAGATGAGCAGTAAGCATGAATTACCTTTAAAGTTTGTTTTCAAAATATAAATTAAATCTATTTAGATATGTTTCTCGGCTTGATCGGTCAATGGGTTCCACAAATTACAATGATGGAGTAGAAATTAATTTGATGCAAATGGCAGTTGAAGTGCTTGCATCGTTTGGCGATAAATTAATTGATATTCTTTGCCATGATTCAACAGGAGGACATGATATATCTAAAATGTTAGCTTTATCATGCATAAATGCGCTGTTAGATATGGATTCATGTAGAACTTTCATAAATTTCATCGCAAAAAGAGGTTATTTGTCGCACATTATCAACAGCTTATTGAAATCAGATGAAAACCTATGCAGAGTTTTAAAAAATTCACCAGAAAATATGAGAAGTTTGTACGTGTACGAATCAAAATTGGCGATGTTGTGTCGAATAGCAAGCTCGTACGTTGGAGCAGAACTTTTGCTAGAAGATAAATTGTTATGCATTTTGTCCAGTATGAAAGTATTTGATCTCCACCCTGATTTCGATCTCAACATATATAACATGCAGTCCCAAAATTCTTTTATTCCGCCTGTTGACGCAAGATACCAGCAAATTCTATTTCCTGCATTGAACCTATGCCATATTATAATTTCCACATTAGGACCCGAAAACCATTCCGCTACAACACAAATAGTTAATTTTTTACATTCTCATGCGGACATGATTGAATTAGTTCTACGTTCCGGAACTCCATTCTTTCATTTGGGATTATTAAAAGAACTTTCCGGCATTACAGGATTAATAGCCAGATCAGCTAATCAGGTAATTTTTTTTGCATCATCGCTTACTTAAATAATATTTTATAATTCCATCAGTCTTTTTCGGTGTCAATCGATCCAAACGTACCCCAAGATATCAGCAGCCATTTATACAGATTGCAGCGTCTTATGTTATCATTGTTTTCGAGATTTATTGTCAGCGATACTACAGTAAAGGAGATGCTTAAACCGGAAAATATTACGTAAGAAATAATCTATAATAATTTAATTTTGCTTACATTGTTTTATTGTTTTTCAGATATGAATCGAACAACAACAAAAAGGCTATTCATATAAAATATTTCTTGGAAATTGCTTCAAATTTGACTTTATATTGTCGGAATGCTATTGCTAATCACTCTGCTGATCATCGTACTACAGGAATTCTATTTTCTCCAAATATAATGGAACCTTTACAGAGGTGAGTTAATTTTAATGTCAGTACATCGGAAGATTGTGAAAACTAAACGAAAAATAGATTTTGTTTAGTTCCATAAAATTAAAGAACAAATTTTAAAACAATAATCATTAAATATCCTGCCACCTAACGAAGCATTTCCTGCTGATATCACATTTGTAAATTTTAAGTAAAGATTACGTGTTCAATTTGTAGGAATGAATCGAAAGGAGCTGGTTATCTGGAAATATCTCCAAATTTAGGCATAGTTGTTAGGCAGTTAAAGAGCACTGTGGAATATTACAATCGCCAAAAGTTAATTTATGAAGGATTGCTGCGACAGAAAAACTCATTACCGAATATGAGTTTGGATACATCAGGTATGTGCAAAAAATGTGTAAAATAAGTTATGGTTAAATTATTAAGTCAAATTTCTGATCATTTTGTACTTTTTAAAACTATTTTTGCAGCACGCCAACAGTTTTTAGATCTATCAGAAGGATTGTCTGAGAAACAAAATGAACTGTCTCACTGCGTTTTCATAAGTGAACAATGTTTGTATTTGCTGTGGACGCATTTAGATTTTTACATGCGGAGGGCCATTCCAGCTAATTCGTTTCAAAATAGAAACAACTTTCCTTTTTCCATAGATGGTAAATTATTTTAAATGTAAAAAATACATATTACATTTTAATTACTTCAGGCACTGAGGCAGGATGGAAAGTAGCATCAGACGAAATACACAATTTAAAGAAAAGCTTAGTATCAATATTTAATGAGACATTCTGTAAGCAGCTCATAGCCACTACGCAAACACAGGCGAGTTCAGATAAAGGGTTTACCGAAGCCCTGCTTCGGCGAATTAAGTCCCTCATACAATTTGTTCCCGCCGACTGATTGCGCAAGTAGAAACTTGTAACTGGGACTGACAACTTATTGTATTTATTTAAATAACATGGAACCAGGCTAAATGTATTATCAATAAAGTTATTTAGTTTTCTCATCTAATTTCCTTAATTAAGTAATTCTTGTTTTAATTATTATATCCTGTTTTAGAATGGTTTTCCGGATTTCGAAATTGTATTTGATTTTAATTATATTGTGCGCGGTTAAATTCATTGCCCTTTAAAAATTTAAATCCTGAAAAACGACTTGATGGAGCATTTTTGTTTTGAATTTATTTAATAATTATCTGTGATTTTAATTGATGAAAAGTTTACCATTTTACCTATCCGAACTTATTAATTGTTTTTTAACAATACTAACAGAGTTCTTCAATTTGCATGTTTACTTTTCCCTCATAGTGGTGCCTTAGCCTTAACTTTGCTCTTGCTTTTCGAACCCATTGTTAAGAGGTTCATGAATTTACGGTTCGAGTCTTTGATCATGAATTTAGACTTGTGTGATGAAAATGTTCCCTCACATACCTGAGGGAATTGATTGCTTTCCTTAGTCCCTCTTAATAAATTTATGATTCTTAACCATTTTTTAATTGGTGAATGAGCGTTAACACTGAATGCTGAGGCATGCATAGTTTAGGAAGCCAGGAGGCCCCTAATTGAAAAGGAACGCGTTCACTTTAATTGATTTGACATTTTCCGCAATCAATAATCAATTGAAAGTGAAGTGGTGAAGCGACGAAGGCGAGTTGATCGTCGTTGAATTGCAATTGAGTTGAAAAAGGAGATCGACTTGCGACCGCGACTGGGTATTTAATTACTGGGCCGGCAGTTTGCAAACTCAGAAAATGTTAAAGCGAACCCCACTTTTAGCTTTTCAGGATGTCGAAGTGGTGCGATATCAGAGTTATTGAGTTCCTCGACATTTACGAGAAGCACGAGTGCCTCTGGAACACGCGAGTCGAGTCCTACAAAAGCAAAATGCTACGGGAGGAGGCTCTGGACGCGATCATCAAGGAGCTCAACTTGCCCGGACTCACGCAGAACGACATCAAGCTCAAAATCAAGAGCATCCGCACCACCTACAAGCGGGAGCTGACCGCCGTCCTGCAGGCGGAGGAGGGCGGCGGGGGAAGTTCCTACACCCCGAAACTGTTTTGGTTCAAAAGGGCCGACGCTTTCCTGAGGAACGTTTCCCTCTGCAGGAGGAGCGCAAGCATGGTGCGTAAAATTATATTCCTGGGGTGGGTTTAAAAAGAGGGTTGTGGAGCTTTGAATGTAAATTATTTTAAAACAACTGAATGCACCAGTAAGTGGAAGAAAGACAAGCTCTAGAATCTATAATTCTATTTCAGCAATGTTGAATGTACCATGAAATATTTTTTTGTTCTTAAAAAGCAAATATTAATATACTATACAGGGTGAAGCGATGTATTCTGAACGGGGAATGCCAATCGATTCTACTTGGATCAACGGAAACTCCCTAAAATCTCTTCTTCACCCTTAAAAAAATCACCCCTGGGCTTAAGTCAAGCGCTGGAGAGGTAGCCGGATTTGAATGAAATTTTGCAGAAACCTTCCTTTGGCCTTGGAACGTATAAATATGCAACAATTTTTGCTGGCTCAATTATTGTTTCCGAGATTTTTTATTAAAAAAAAAATTTTTTCTCGGACTTTTGTCGTACAAAAATGTGAATGTTTATCGCATATTTCTGCAAAATTTCACTCATAATCTCACTTCGCTTATGTTAAATTAAAATTAAGCACTTTACAGTCACTCTTCTAATCACAAAAAACCTGAAAAGATAAAGTTTTAAATTGTTATTTAAGATACTTCCTGCTGCAATCTGTGTCCCTCTTGTTTACATTTACTGATCTGTCATTTAACTTTTACAAAATGCCTACTGACGGAGGATTTTCCTTTTACAAAATGCCTACTGGCGGAGGATTTTCCTTTTACAAAATGCCTACTGACGGAGGATTTTCCTTTTACAAAATGCCTACTGGCGGAGGATTTTCCTTTTACAAAATGCCTACTGACGGAGGATTTTCCTTTTACAAAATGCCTACTGACGGAGGATTTTCCTTTTACAAAATGCTTACTGGCGGAGGATTTTCCTTATACAAAATGCCAAAGTTAAATTGTACAAGTTAAATGACAGATCAGTAAATGTAAACAAGAGGGACAGATTGCAGCAGGTAAGTAATCTTAAATAATAATATCTTTTCAGGTCTTTTGTGATTAGAAGTGCTTAATTTTAATTTAACATAAGTGAAGTGAGACTATGAGTGAAATTTTGCAGAAATATGCGATAAATATGCACATTTTTGTACGGCAAGAGTCCGAGAAAAAAATTTTTTTTTAATAAAAAATCTCGGAAACAATAATTGAGCCAGCAAAAATTGTTGCATATTTATACGTTCCAAGGCCAAAGGAAGGTTTCTGCAAAATTTCACTCAAATCCGGCTACCTCTCCAGCGCTTGACTTGTTCCCACCCCTGTATACAAAAACTTTAATGTTATTAAATTCGACTATTACTCTTAACCGTTTCATTAAAAGGACATTTCTTGACCTTTTCAACTAATGTTGATTTTACCCAAACTGCTTTAGGCGGTAGACAGCCGATTTAATTTCAATTTATGTTTAAAATCTAGACCTAGAGTATTAAACCTGTACCAAAATAAAGCTTAAAGTATATTGGTATTTTCTTATTTCAGGGATTAAAAATAGAAAATGAAAAGAAATATTCTCCTAAAAATATGTTAGCTTATACCCAGGCACCATGCAAGCGAAAAGCAACCGATGATTTGGAAGACGCTAAATGTGAATCCGATGAGAAAATTGAAGAAGTTTTCTGCAATGACTCCAATCACCAAGAGGTTCTGCAAGATGTGGAACTTTATAGTTCAGCAGATCCAACAGAATTGAAAGTTGCTGATCAACCCCAACCGAATTTACAATGTAAGTCCCTTGGCGATGATGAATTTGTCATATTTTGCCGAAGCGTCGCCGCGCAGTTACGTGCGATACCAGATTCGTACTCTCGGTCAGTAGCTAAATTTAAAATCCAGCAAATATTATTTGAAGCTGAAACAGGACATTATCGGAAAAGCGCCTATATAACGATTCCAGTTGCACAAGAAGTTAATCACTTGCAACACACCTAAAATATTTTACATACATTGCATTTTTATTAATTTAGCAAATATCGTTTATATATTACCTTTTACCTAGATTATAATACCTAATTTGTGTATGAAAAATAAACATATACATAATAAAGGAGGAGAAATAATTTCCGCGACTTATTTCATTTCTAATATTGGTTCTTTTCTTGAATAACAATAACAATTACTCTATGACGTTAAAAAGGCAAAGCTTACTAATTCAATAATATAATTTAAAAAACTATTATGTCATTTATAATTTATTATATATGTTTAACACATTTTATCTCATTATATATTATCTAATTTTAACCCAATTTTTTTCTTATAAAACGGATTAATTGGGCTTGGAAGTAGATTGGGCTTTAACAATCCCTTCGATGGCTTTTTTTGTGAATCATAGGGCAACTGTGGGGAGCTTCTAACTTGCTGAATGTAATCGCTGGGTTTTTGCGACATATTTTTATGCAATACAATTTTAACTCTCTTTTCCTTGGAATCATATGAAGACTTGCCTTTTCCGTTTAGTTGCTTCTTATCTGAAATTTTCCTGCTCTTTCCAAGTAGAATTTTTTGATTTGATTTCCCTTTAATTTTCGATATTGGAGTTGATAAAAGAACTTGATCTTGAGCATCATTTTGTGAGGCTTGTGCAATTTCTTTCAGTTTTTGCTTTCGGGATGGAACAAAATATTCAATTTCCCCATCTTGGAGTGGCTCATCCCATGATAGAGTAGGCATGTTTTCCGCTTTTGTATCAGACAAAACACGTCTGGGTTCTTCCGAATTATCATTCAATTTTAAATCAAGTGAACTCTCTTCCCATTGATTAGACTCTTCCAGATCTGCTTTTTTTGATCTGACTTTTTTAGATTGCCCTTCACTTTCTAAGTGTTCAGATTTTCTCTTTTCGGGTTTGGATTTTTTCAAAGGTGTCTCAATTTGTTCTTCTACCCAAGTATTTTTGGGTCTACAAACTTTTGCCGATGATAAAACATTTTTTAGTATCTCATCAAAATTTTCTTCATCTACTTGCTCAAAATCAACTGAAGCCAATAATTTCCTTCTTTTCTTCTTGTTTAATTTTTTGAAAATTCTTTGAGCCGAATAAAGTTCATCATCTAAATTTTCTAAATCCTGTACTTTCTGCTTAATCAGTGGTTTAAGTGGCTCCAACTTTGGTTTTGGTATTTTTTTCACCCCAAGGGGAAAATCACCAGTTTCAAAAATTTTATACCTAAAATAATAAAATGTATTATAACAAATACTACAATGTTAAGAGGGTACTTACTTTTGAAGAATATTCCGCAAGATTCTTCTGCTTTTAGTGTTAGTGATATCTTTAAACATTATGTCTTCAATTAGTTGGATGATTGGCGATACATTAACGGCTAATTCTGGTATATACACGTCAACGTTCCCAGCTCTTGGGTCAAGCTCTGAAGATTCAGTAGCAATTTTTTCTAAAACAGATATGAATAAACCAAATTATTAAACAAGAATGAATATTATATATTTAATGATGTTTTTAAAGATGAAGTTATTAATTTTAATATTTTGTTTTTACCTTTTTCTGTGCAGTCCTCGTCATCTTCAATTTTTTCCAAATCATTTATGGATTCAGTAGGAAATCCCATCTAAAATTGTTTATTATTAATAAATATAGATACGAAATTGTTTGTGATCTACCTCCTGCCAGGCTTTAAATTTTTCTGTATGTTCTCGTCCTTTTTGACTCTGCCAAAGCCAGTGAAATAGCACCCGCCTTTGGATGTATCCCATTAGTTTAAAATCTTTTTGCTTGGCAATGTAAGTAATAAAAGGCTTAATTAACTCTGCAACAGAATGCCCAGATATATTACTGCCGGCGACTTTCGCCAATTCCTCTAAAAGTACGTCCGAAACATGTAGAACTAATCCTTCTGCCTCATGTTCAGAAAATATTGTTGATTGTAATTGGGAATTAAATAAGTTGATACATTCCGCTGACCAATTGCTCTTCTTCATTTCGTAAAACATATGCCTGAACATTTTTCTTATAAGCTGGAATTAGGAAAAGGCGCTTAGGTTTGAATAAATGTATCGAATTATTAAATTACCATTAAAAATTTATCCATCCGCCACTGGTCTATGCCGAACCACTCGAACACCATTGTTTGAAGAAATGCTCCGAAAAACTGAATGCTAGTGGGAATATCTGAGAAACTCCCAATCAACTTCCCCAAATCCTCTGCTAAATTTTCCTGATACAAAGGCTTATCCGACATCCACATGCAGTAAAACAATCCCTTCCAAATCCTCATTAAGTCAGCATCGGAGAATGCTTAAAATAAGCAAACAATAACAGTAAGATTAGTTAAAGTTTTAAATAGTTTCGCACAAGCGTTAAGAACTTCAATTATAGTTTATTTGTAACAACTTACAAAATGAACTCGACGATCGTAAATTAAACCATTTTTTCAACTTTTTCAATTGCCGCTCTCGTTGTTTTGGGTCGTTGCTGGCCAAAGCCTTCACCATTTTCACTTCTTGTGCTATCACATAAACTTCTTTAGGTAATTTACTTTCTTGGCCCTCTTCCAACGAGGCATCTTGAACCGTATTTTGCATTTTAGTCACCATTTTAAGGAAATCTGCCCTCCTATCAGCTTCCCTAACCACGTGTATTCCTCCTCACAAATGGCAAATGTGGGCAAATGTCAAACAAAACTGCATATTATATATATAAAAGTATATATATAAGTCCATTCGACGAGATTAGACCAAATTGGATCAATGAGAAAAGAGGTAAAAAGCTTTCATTTTTGTGACACCTCTATTACTTTTTTGCTTGGTATCGGAAAAAATGACAGCTGTCATATGGGTCTTGGTTGACCAGAATTGGCAAGTGAGGAGATCGTGGATTTAGCATCCGGGAAAATATGGCTTTTTTCAATGGAGCAATCGCTGTCAACCTCTTTAGAAGTAATTTATTAAGACACTATGAAGTCATGCTATTTCCAAAACCATTTTCAGATCTTTACCGACCACATCGGAGCACTACAGCAGGATTAAAATATTTCGCACCACCCATTAAATATGGTAGACAAATTTTGTTCGAAAGTTTTTCATATTATACCAATTTCGCATTATGCAGATGTGGAGTTCACTGAGAGACCAAAGTTGAAAATTATGGATAAAGTGCCCCAGTTCCCGCCAAATATACGACCTCCAAAAATGCAGAAGAGGTTAAAGTTGATGCGCGGTCCAGAGCTGGTCCACAATTCCTTGCTGCATAAACAGTACGGCATAATGGCCACAGGCGGAGGCAGGCTCCGGTGGGGCCACTTCGAAATGCTTCGGTTAACAATTGGTAAGAAGATGGATGTCTCTAGGATGTTTGCCATCTGGAGGGTCCCCGCGCCCTGGCAACCGGTTACTAAAAAGGGTCAGGGCCAGCGAATGGGGGGAGGAAAGGGCGCGATAGATCACTACGTCACCCCAGTTAAAAGTGGTCGGGTGATTGTGGAAGTCGCCGGAAAATGTGAATTTGCCGAAGTTAAGCCCTTTTTGGATATTGCATGCGCCAATTTGCCATTCAAGGCGATGGTCGTGTCCCAGGAAATTTTAGATAGTATGGAAGCAGAGACGGCAGCTAAGGAGCGCGAAAATCTTAATCCATTCACTATGAAGTACGTTATACAAAATAATTTGAGCGGCTGCCACCGATGGCTTTCTCCAGTAGACCATAAGTGGTTTGGAAAATACTTGTAGGTTTCTTATGTAACAAATAATAAAAAAAAATCTTATTCAGAATTTATTAGCGAAACTATTATTTCTACAACTAAATATCTGTTTATTTATTCAAACACTTTTGTCGAATGATCACTTGTTCTTCAGATACCCGAGTAATATAGTATTTATGTCGCAATTCTCAGCATGTTACAGAAAATATTAACCTTTCTCTCACATTCATTTTATTACCATATTTGTCAACGTTCAATTTTAGCTTATTAATCTTCAAACATTCGTTCACTTTCCAAAACCAAAACACACAACTTTTAACAATGTGCTTTGCATAGTATTGATTCTTAACATCAAAGACTTTTAATTATGCTTATACATACACATATGCTCGCAAAAAAAATCTTCAAGACACGTATGTAAAGCAATAAAACGTAAACTTTATTTTACTTCTCAAAAATAATAACAGTTTTCATATTAATCCTAATTTTAAAAAATTGCTTATATAAATTTTAAAAAAATTTACAGAAATATAAAACAAAAGTACCCAATTATTTACATTAGACGTTAATAATATAACACGTTTCTATAGCAGTATTATACACAAAAATACAAAAAGAATGAAACAAAAACGCTCATCAAATGTACCGGCAATTTTATATGCCTTAATTTCTTATTAACAATTTTAACCTCGTATTCATATCGAGATTCTGTTTCCATTTCAAGAGCTTTGTACTTTTCACCAAAATACATGTTCATGCCTCTATTTGACTAAATTCCCATAATAAACCATTAACGCAACTGTTCGTCGATCTAAAAAGTTTCGTTCAACTTGCAGTTTGTTTCCAACACCTGCAGTTTTTAAAACCTACAAAATAAAAGCTATAATTGATTAAATTTCAACTATATTGTTATCATACTTGTTTCGTGTCTATATTTCTGGGCAAATATAGTCCAATGTCAGATGTTATAGTTCTACACTTTTCCAGGAGGTCCAAAATAGGAATAGGCATATCTTTTTCAATGTCATACGTTTTGTTTTTTGTATAATCAGGACCACCCCAGGGAGGACTCAAAAATATAACATCCGCAAATAATTTATGGTATATATCAAAAAAATTCCCTATTATGAATTCAATATTTTTTTCTACACCATAAACTTTCGCATTATTTTTTGCCAGTGCAATTTTTGCAGGATCGATATCAATTGCAATTACTAAAAACTAAAACATGAAATACATACATAAATAACTGGAAAACTTAAAAATGTACCCTTTTCACAAGAGAAGGCAAATTGAATCGTATTTCCACCACTACCACAAAACGCGTCGATTACAATGGGACACTTAAGCCGTTTTGCTATATGTTTTGCAACTTTCTCTGGTGTCACGGAAAACCAGCTTTCTAAAATTAAATAAAATGTAATCTTGTGTTTTCAATTTGTTTGAGGTTGCGAAACTCGTATATACAAATATTGGAGAGCTAAATAAAAAAATCCTTACCTCTGTCAAGTTGAATTCCTTCGTCGAATCGCGAAAAAAGCGAAAAACGTTTTTTCCAATATTTTAGTAGAATTTTGTCTTTCGTAATAATTTCAGGTTTCAAGCTTTCAATCTTATCCGATTTAATCTCCTAAATTAAAAAATATTTCATTTAAAAAAATATTAACAACTTCTTAGCAGAGAAAAAGCAAGTTCTATTTAAAATCTTTCTGCGGAAACTTTTGACTAAATAGTTAATAAAATTATATTACCTCAGTTGATGATCCAGAAGCCGAATTTTCTTGAACGTACAAATCGAAATGATGTTTGTCATCGACATCAAGCGATTTATCTGATTCATCATTTCTACTCGTTTCATCGTCTTCATTAATTTCTATAGAACTTTAGGTTTTGTTAGTAAGTAAACGTGTTTTTAAATCTTATGTACCTTATTTTTGATTTCTGTCTCCGTCCGAATGATGCAGGTAATCCAAGTAGCAGCAATTCTTCTGTATCGTCGAGACTAATATATTCTACCTGTGGCATTTTACTGGGTGCTCCACCTATAAAAAAAAAGTTTAAAGCAAATATTTTATTCGGCTATTTGTTGTTATTAGTAAAATGTTATAAAGCTAATAAGGAAACACGTACCCGTTTCTTTGTACTCAATACATTCGCGCTTCCGATTGCTGACATCTATTTTACTTATAGTTTTTATTGATAAAAATATTTCTTTAAAAATTGAATAATGTAAAGCATATTGTGCCTCATAATGCTTTGTCCACAGGGCGTCCCAATCAGGTTCAGACACGGGATTCAGAGTACAAGATTCATGTGAACCCTTTAATTGCATTTCAAGTATATTAGCAATTTCATCCAGATTTACTGAAGCACAGAAACACCCAGAATCCTTGGTATTTGTATTTAAATTTTTGTAGTTTTCAGTCAACTCCATATAATCTTTGTATTTTATTTTCCAAGTATTGAGCACCAAATTGTTGCTCCACTCAGCCCAAAAGGCATGCCACTTATCATTAATTTTAATATCGTCTGATAGCTCGTCATAATTAAAATCCGTGGAGTTCAAATGCTTAAATGTCGGTTTTATGAGTTCTTCCAAGTAAATCTGAAATATTAAATATGCGATCATCTATACTCTTTTTAAGACATAATAAAAAACATTCCTCTGAGTCTATTAATTTTATAAGGAGCGCAAAATTAAAAACCATAGAAATTTTAAAATGCCGATGCTCTTAGAGTTAGTTTCTTTTAATAATTCTTCTAATAATTTATTGGGCCAAGTAAATAAAAGATAGCAAATGATTTTTATTTATAATGAGCAGTAATAGGAAAAAGCCAAAAAAGAGCTGCTAACAAATAGTAAAAAAAGTTGTACCGTGTAATATCACGTACTTGTAACTTAATACAAAAATAAAGCCATTGAAAGTCCAGAAAATGAAGTTACAAAAAAGGACCTTATTACTTACCGCGTAGATGATGTTTTTCTCAGATTCCTCAAAATAACCGTCGGATCCTCCTGCGATCTGTCTAAAAATGAACTTGTTAATACATATACCCTCAAGAATTTCAAAAAAGCAGTACTTATCGAATATGGTTTTACATGGACAAGAAATCATTGTTTGTTTCTTGTTTGTTTACTTTAAAAAATTTGCCGTGCTTCAGGTTCTCTTCTTCTTTCTCTTAATGGTTATCGCTGGTTATCGCTCTTCAAGTGTGGGTCATGTTTACACTGCAGAACTTGGAAGTAAAAATGCTGAAACATTTAACTTAAAAGATAAATCCCGAACAATAATATTTCTTGAAAAATATCAAGTCAAGCGCTGAATAAAATTTCCGTGTAATATTTTAATATTCTTCTCCATATTTTTTTCTCCTACTAAAGTTGAAGCCTGTCCTTTCAGATTTTTACTTTAGAGTGGTCGCTCTCTGCCCTGCCTCTGCCATTTTCTCAATTTGTTGTGCCATGTGCGGCGGTGTCAAGTGAAGGAGCGCGCTACGTGATTACAATTTACTTGTGAGCTGTAAAAACTCTGCAGGAAAAAGGCAAATTTCTGTCTTTAAATAATCTTTCAAAAATAATTACAAGCCGAGGTCTGGAAATATAAGACGAATATGTTTGTTTTATATGAAACCCCGGCGGGGTACGCAATTTTCAAGGTATGACATCTCTCTTTAGGTTAGAACAATGCACGTGTACGAAACTTTTTTCAGCTATTGGACGAAAAGAAGCTGTCCGAGGTTGATAATTTGTATCTGGAATTCGAGACCCCGGAAAAGGCAAATAAAATGTATGTATACAAAACGTATTCTTAATAAAAAAAAAAGCGCGGTTTGTACTTACTTGTTAGCTTAAAGCTAAAGCCTGCTTCAAATGAAAGAATTTGGTGGGACAAGCGGTTTTGAAGCCGGCAATTTAAATAATAGTTTTGCTAAGTTTCTATTGATTGTTCCAATTAACAAACTTGACTTCATGAGACAGTCTACCGCAATTCTTAGGGAGAAAATCGAAGAGTGAACGTATAGAATACGCATAATTTTGGTTACTAAATATTCAATTTCTTTGAAATTTTGTTCCATTTCAGAAGAAAAACCTATTCTGGAATTTTAAAAATTTCATAGATTAAATTGTACATTTCACATGCCTAGGTCTTAAGCTTGAAATAGGCACTTTTGTTGTTACGCACAAACTCACTGAAAGGACGTTTTTAAGTAAAAGGCAAGACAGTAGTATTAGGATTAGTTAATGTTCTTTGATAATTCGAATAGTAATCACAAACAATTGAGTGTACATAGATTAAGAGTGAGGCACAAATATATTATAATAAAACAATCACATTTTCAGAATTAAACTAAAGCATTTTGAGAAGTTTGCTGATACTACAGAAGCTTTGACCGCTGCAACAGCTTCAGTAGAAGGGAAAATTTCTAAACCTTTAAAGAAAACTTTAAAAAAGCTTGTGAGCTCAGATGTGCAGTCTCAGATTTTAGTAGCTGATTCAAAACTGGGAAATGCGATTAAGGAGAAGTTTGATGTACAGTGTGTTTATAACACTGCAGTGCAAGAGTTGATGAGATGCATCAGAACGCAATCAGAGAATTTGTTATCTGGATTGCCTAAGAAAGAAATGACTGCTATGGCACTCGGCTTGGCACATTCTCTTTCTAGATATAAACTTAAATTTTCACCAGATAAAATTGATACTATGATAGTTCAGGCCCAATGTTTGCTAGATGATTTGGACAAAGAACTGAACAATTATATAATGCGTGCTAGAGAGTGGTAAGTAATTCATATAGTTATTTTCTTTTCAGCAACCTTATTTAAAAAATGAAAATTTGTGTATGTATTTTAAAATTCAAACTTTACTATTTAGATTTAAAGTACTTTGTAAACTGAGGTTGCTTTTATATTAATTCTTAGTTATATTTATATGCTTCTTCCAAATGATGATTTACATGGTTTCGCAAGTCATGATATAACATGATTAGATACCCTTGGCTGTCTGATGGAAATTATTATTAAATTTTATTTAAAAGCAAGTTGTATATTGCTAAAAATAGATTCTTCTAGGTACGGTTGGCATTTTCCTGAATTAGGAAAGATAATCACCGATAATATTTCATTTATTAAAGTTGTTAAACTTGTTGGTACAAGGGAAAATATGACAAAATCTGATTTATCCGATGTATTACCTGAGGAAATAGAAGAAAAGGTTAAAGAAGCCGCTGAAATATCGATGGGTAAAATTCGATGGTTCTATACATTTCAAAACTGATAAACTATGAAATATTTACAGGTACTGAAATATCTGAGGAAGACATTAATCATATTCAGGGCCTTTGCGATGAGATTTTATCTATTGATCAATATCGTACACATCTCTACGATTATTTAAAGACCAGAATGATGGCAATGGCCCCGAATCTGACTGTATTAGTTGGTGAAACTGTTGGTGCCAGATTAATTGCTCATGCTGGTTCTCTAATTAATTTAGCCAAACATCCAGCTTCAACTATCCAAATACTTGGTATGTTTATAATTGTATCTGTTTAAGTTGAAAATTAAATAAGATGTTCATAATTTCAGGTGCTGAAAAGGCTCTTTTCCGAGCGTTAAAAGCTAAGAAAGATACACCGAAATATGGCTTAATATTCCATGCAAAATTAATTGGGCAAGCCAGTCTCAAAAATAAGGGTAAAATTTCACGATCACTTGCTGCTAAAGCAGCACTAGCAACCCGTGTTGACGCTTTCGGAGAAGACGTTAAATTTGAATTAGGCGCAGAGCACAAAGTAAAGTTAGAAGCTCGCTTACGGTTATTAGAAGAGGGCAGTCTAGGCCGCTTGTCCGGCACAGCAAAGGCAAAGGCAAAACTTGAGAAATTCCACGTGAAGAGGTAAGGTATTAAAATTAATTTATAGAGTCACAAGTACATCGTCTTATTAAATTCAGTGAGGTCTTGACGTATGAGCCTGAAGCCGATAGCACGCTGTCGACGAAGACTGAGAAAAGAAAGAAACCATCCACTTCAAAAGAAGAAACTGACGGTGTGGGGGTCGAAGAGGCAGAAGTTAAGGAAAAGAAAAAGAAGAAGAAGTCCAAAGGAGGAGAATCTGAGCCGCCGCCGAAAAAAGTTAAAAAAGAGGAAGTTGAAGACTAACACTATCTAATCAATAAAATATGGCTAAAGTTATAAGTTTAATTGAATTGATTAAGCTATCTGGACCATAAATTCAAGAGATCCTGCATTTTTATTTTTTATCCAAAACCTCCAGTTCATTTATTAAATATAAATTTTGACATCATTTTATCAATTCAGCAGTGCAGGTGAAATAACAAATTGAAATTTTTAATACAACCACATCCTGTTCTGTATATAAATTTAGATATTTTTACTACTATACACACAACGCAATGGACATTGATATTCTGATTGATCGAAAGCATTCGTTTAAATTATTTGAAAAAATACCCCTGAGGAAAATCGAATGTTCTTTTCAAAGTTGCGCAAGATTCAAAAAATAATAATTCTTTACCAAGATGTGTATGTAGGTAGAGACGGGTCTTGTTTTTCAATTAAAGAAAGGTTGTTCTGTTTCAAACTGTAAAAAAATGGATTAATAGGTATACAATTGAAGCAAGGTATTTTCAGTACTTATATATTATTCTTAAGGATTTATTACATAATAAAATATAAACGTTATAATAATTCATATTACATAACTGGTACACATTTGTTTAGCAGCTTAATATGTACACCCCCTTCGTCGAGGCTTTATGATTAAATATAACAGCCATGTTTTCACTCATACTCCCCAAAGAGATCTTAAACAAAAAAATATCTTTTTAGGTTGAATTAGATTTTCAAAATAATTTTAAATTCATCCAAAATAACGACTATTGTCCACTTATAATAATTTGTTCCTGTGATATTAAAATGGGAATGTCATATCTTTAATCTGTTTTTCTAGAAATAATATAATAAGTCCAAATCAAATAACGATTCTTTTTCTTTTTTTCTTTTTATTTTTAGAATGTTTCTCTCATGGAATATATTAGCATCCATTGAAATTTATAGTTGTTCATATATTTTGCGTTCATAGCCTTATTCAAATTACCAGCGCTCTTACTATAATACAAAGGAACTTATGTGATTTTATGGAATAAAGGAGATAACCTTTCTCAAGAGTTTTAATCTTAAAAAACTGGCTGCTGTGAGGATTAACATATATGTATTAAAATTTATTTACCAATATAACACGCATTTAAAGAAGTTCGATTATCTTAAAGCCAAGGACCTCTGTCTGACTCTAATTTCTTGTAAAGATAATATCGATCTACTATTGAGAGAAAAGAAATAAATTACATGCTTTACACTACAAGTGGCAGTTCTTTACTTCAGAATAAAAACACTATAAAACTTAATTAAGTCAAGAATTCAAGTTATTGCAGTATAACAAATTTAAAGTTAATACAGCTAATTGTTGATAGTGTTTTTGATTGGTGAAACTGAGCCTTCAAACGAAGGGATTAATGTCACAATACTACAATAATTTAGTTTTTCGAATCACCAATCATCTTAGTCCTTTACAAAATAATTTTACGTCGCAATTCGCCAACACTCGAATGAGACATATCTATAAAATATTAAGTCTAAAATTAGTTTATAATATCAAACGAACGTTAATTATATTGCTTTATTTTATTAATTTCAGTCAGATATCCGCCTTATAAATATGAAATTTAATTCGTATTATAATGGTTATCTCCTTTACATCATATGTTTATGTGAACAAAAACATTTTCAAACAACTTTATATAAATAAATAAATTTTTGCAATTCAAAAGGATGAACAAAAAGGGCGTAAAAAACAAAAATCACGGCTGATGTAAAGTTCTATAAGGATTAAATAGCCTTAAATTTATTAAAATAAAGCGATAAAATTATATACATAAAATTAAAAGATTATTCATAATAATAAATGAAGTTAGAAATGTAAATCTAAATCTTATTCATAATCCTCTATCCATCGGGCCAAATCTCGGGCAACAAGTTCTTTATTAATAAACATAACATACTAAAATTGAATGGATAAATATAAATTTGAATTAAATAAAAAATAGTTATTGTGCAACTTACGTTAGGTGCAAGTTTTGCAAATAGATGAATTTCAGGAGTACCATATTCAGTGTACCCTATTACTTGAGCTTGCAGAATAAGTCCTTTTGTTAAGTTGAAGAGTTCCTCCGCAGCTTCAGGCGGCCACTCTTTTTCTGTTTTTAATTAATTTTTAACAAATAAAGAAGAGTTCTATATTTTTTAAATTACCTTTGGGTACAATGTTTGAAAGTAAGCATTCAGAAGCTTGGAAAGGTGTAAACATAAAATCTGCTCTAATTTGCCTTAAATCGCACGTGCAAACCGACGCGAATCCGCCAAAATCCAATAACTTTACTAAGCATTGGCCTTCTTCCTCGTTGGTGTTGTTGACAACTTGCAATCTGTACCACGTGTCTTCAATCCTACCCACGCAAATAGCATTTGGAATTATCTCCGGCAGCATTGGAGCCTCCTTAAGGCTATAATACTCGTTAAGATGAACTTGTAGAATACTAAGGGACGGATTTGACGGGTGCAGGGGATGTTGCACAAATAAGTGCCCGCCGGAAATGACGACGCTTACACTAACATCGTTGTTTACACCTTCTATTAAACGCAACTGAAATAGTGAATTTTAATAATAAATAGCACTACGCAAGTAAATATCCCAATTACCTGACTTTCCATAAGATTGAAAGAGTATTTTGAAGGAATTATTAATTCTGTTTTCTCCAACGTTAAGTTAGGATAATGATCTTTAGGCAATCTTGCACGTATTAGAGATAATGCAATATTAATTTCATTTTCAGTGCCTTCTATTACGCAAGTTTTTAATTTAAAATTTTGATGTTTTTTAAGAATGATATTAGTTTTGCTTTTAGATTTTACTTGGTTCAAATAAGAACCTTTTTTGCCACAAAGCCTAGGCAACAAATTTATTGGAATTATGAATTGGTATACTTTTTTTACGGAATCTGATTGGACCAAAGGAGCATCCTTTAGTACCTTTTCAGTAGCAAAGTCGGAAGAAGCTTTTGAATTTACTGACTCTGTAGCAATTGTTATTGAATTTATTGACTCTGTAGCAATTGTTTTGGAATTTACTGACTCTGTAGCAATTGTTTTTGAATTTACTGACTCTGTAGCAATTGTTTTCTCCTTATTAACACTCGATTTATTATCATTCGCATTGGTTTCTAAAATATTTTGATCCTTTTCTGTATATTTACTTTCCAAAAATGAATTTTCCGGAGATATTTTTGCATTATTCGTAGCCTTTATAATAAAAGGTTTCTCAATATATTCATCACTGCTTCTCACACTCTTTGGAACCGTGTTTGTTATTTTTAAAGTATCCGGAAGATCAACGGAAGGAGGTAATTCAATGTCTTCGTTAATAGATTTTAAAAATTTATCATTTGAAAATATTTTTAGATTCAAAATTTCAGAATCAATTTGTTCATCTGTAAGATATGTGGAACATCGTCCGTTTTGAATATTAATTGGAGCTGATTTTCCCAATTTAAGTTCACCAATATCTTCGTCTTTAGGCTTTCTGTCTATTTTGAGCGAATCAGTTTGTTTCTTAGTTTTCTCTTCTTTGTCAGCAATTTGAGTCTCTCCAGCATTATTGTTCTCAATGGCCTTATGTTTTTTGCTATTTTTGCGGTGCAACCAACAAAGTCCTATTACCAATGCCAAACCCGGCAAGGATAAATAAATTAACGGCCGATTTGAAACCATTTCTCGTCACAATTGAATCTAGAAAAAACATTTTCAAAGTTATATTTAGTATTATGGTAGATGTAGCAAAAGTAAATAGGTAAGAAATAATTTTTGATTTTGACTTTTGTTTTTTATATACCTGAATTTTTTAAATATACTGACAATTTACTTAGTTACAACCAGCCAAAAAAGCCTTGCTTGATGTTATAAACGAAGTCTCAAATTAGCATTTTTAAAATAAACCAGAGCTAAAAACAGTGAAGACCAAAAAGGAAATGGGGAAAGCATACTAAACTAAAGATTGCTTTAGTTTCTCGTACACTATGTATCGAATTTTGTTTTTTTTAGATAACTTTTTATTTTACATTGGAATTGTTGCTATTGTTTTAATGAGAGGTGGATTTCTTTATTTTTTCACCCTTTTTCTCTATAACACATTAGTCATAGTGGTTTTCTCCTTCAAGATTTCAAAATACATCCAAATAATTCGCACATCGATCGAAAGGATTTGAGTCTGCCTTGCATTTCGCCGATTGGAAGACAATCGCTCCCGTTCATGGAAAAAATACCTTTCAAACTTTGTTTGTAGTGAAGTGATATTGTTTTCACCGGTTCCGTCTATGAGATTTCGGTAAAAGAAACGAAATATAACCACAAATAAATAAAATTATACTCTTCTAAACCATTAGAAGTTTCAATGTAAACTAACCCTTGCAAAAATATGGACCAAAAGTAGAGTGCTGTTTTTGCTTAAAAATGCATATTAGATTGAAAAAACTACGCTGACCCCTTCTCTTTTATTAAATTGCCTTTTATTTAAACATGTTCAAATTTTATTAATATTTATTCAGCAGTTTTAATTTTAGCGCAGTGGCAAGTGCTAAGTACTAAAAAATAAACTTAACCCAACGTTGCACAAATTTACTCCAGACCGATTGAATCGCATGCCACCGATTTGAATGAGTTGACGATGCAATCGTGGCCCTAAACCTACGTCTGCAAAGATTTTGTTCATAACTCGAATTTCCAAAGCCTTTCTCTCTGAAAGTCGCAAAAGTAAAACTTAAAATTTTCGTATTTTCCTCAGTAATCACAAATTGTCTTACTCCACGGGTTCAAAAATGACTGGTTCTCACAAATTCGACCAAAACATTAAGGTTAGGGAACGCGCCTATACCCAAAATTTCCAACTTACAGCATAAAGAAGTAAATAATCCACATAAAACTAGCAATCTCCTCGTTCAGCTTATTTCACTTTTCAGTTACAACTTCTCGCACAGCGCGGAAATTTTCAACACACGTGTCAACTTGTGCTTCTAAACTCAGATCCAGTCAAAAATGAAGCAAAAATGGACACCGACATCACACAATACGCAATATCGAAGGATACAGCATAAAAACTGCGCAGGCATTACCAGCTCTTGTCGTTTGCTTACACAACAAATGTCTTCTTCTTCTTGACCAGTGCACCAGTAAACAGCTTACCTTAGAACAAGAACTAAAAAAAAGATTTGTTCGAGATACTTTTTATGAAAACTGGTAGATTCACTATTTTGGTAAAGTGATTGTAATTTTTATAATTGTTATTTCAATTTTGCCACTAATCAGTTGTAATAAAATGCATAAAAGTAATAATTTCTAAAAAACATTAAATTCATTTGTAACTGCTGCCACAAATAGTCAAATACGCTGATCTACAAAAAATTGTGGATCACAAAAACCGATAACAAAAAGATGTGGACAAGAATTCAAATATCTCTTTAAATAATTTTTCTAAAGCTTGGCTTGGTTTGCCTTTAAAGTGTTGCGCAGCAAAATGAAATACGCCATACGCTGGGTTTACATTTCTTGACTTCTGCAGAATTGCTGAATGAGCTGAGCAGACTTTGTACGTGGTTCTGATCTACACTTCTACGCCTGAATATTTTCCAATGTTTATATGCCTAGATCGTGCAGAGTCCTTTAATACAGCATTCTCCACTCCTCCAGCGACCCAAGCGAAGCTCAAAGCGGGAAGGTTTCTGCTTTTTCATTGGCCGTTCATCGCGCCGCGTTTGGTAGCACTTGACATTTGGGTGTTGTAAAAGTGACGTTTTAAGATTTGTTTGGATTTGTTTGTAATCTCAATCTAAAAAGTGAGTCGGAGTTTCACGCAGGAAAAAGGCAAAGCTATATAATGAGGAAGGTCAATGCCAAAAAGAAGCAAAGGAAGGAGACTGAGAGGAGCCAGGACATTTCAGACTCGGCCGCTGATGAAAATGAATGCCATGAAGACAGCAAAAATGGCGGAAGTGATGGGAATTCTGTTGATGTCGCCCGCGAAAAAAAGGGGAAGAAGGGGAACCGGGAACGCGCTCAGGACGAAAACAGTACCAAGGAAAAGGAAAATATTGAAGAAGTGGAAGAATATGAGGCAAGTTAGTAATTAAATGGGCAAACAAATAACTATTAGCTCGCTTCCCAAAGGTTGAGGAAGTTGTTGACCACAAAATAGACAACGGCGTGTCTTATTTTCTTATTAAATGGAAAGGATACGACTCAGAAAGCAACACTTGGGAGCCAGAAGACACATTATCCTGCCCTGATTTGGTCTCTAAGTACAAAAAGGTAGGATATGATTTTTCCTCACTAAACCCAGAAATAAAATGTAACGTATAAGAGGGCAAAGGCGCAAAAGCCAACAAGAGGAGCCGTTCCGAAGAAAAAGTTAAAAGTGAGTAATGATGATCAAGCCAACCCCGATCCCAACCAGGAGTGGGAAGTCGAAAAGATCATTGATGTAGAGTATGATCGCAATGGGGCTCGTCTGTTCCGAATAAGATGGAAAGGATATCGTCCCTCTTCCGACACCTGGGAACCAGAAGAGCACTTGAACTGTGGCGATCTGATTGAAAAATTTCTGAAAAAACACAATAAGAAAGGTGAACTCTCACAGAAGGAACTGCGTGAGGCTCCAAGGCAGACAAAGCGATTCGTAACAGGCACTTTTGGAAGGAGATCTTCAAAAAGAAACAGCGGCCGCATAAGGTAAATTCGAGGATTTAAAAGTTTATTGAGTTTTATACTGTTCTCTAACCTCAGGACAGTATACTATGATGCAGAGTAGAAATTTGAATGATTTCAAATGGAAAGAAGTGAGCAAGAAAAAGCACATTCTGCGATTCTCTACAGATTTGTGGAAAGATGCCCTACTTATAGAATATCAATGTTATTAATCTTTTCTATTAAAGAATCTGTTCAAATGCATGTAATGAAATTGAATAAATCTGAAATGCTTTCTAAATACCTAAGTACCAAAAACTAATTTATAAAGCAGTTTTAAGTTGTAGATAAAATTTGCTAAAGTAAGAAAATTATTCTTATTACGCCTTTATTTAAATCAACCTCAGAAGTAAAAAGTTCATAAAGGAATTCTACAGAATAAGTCAGACAAGGCTAGAGCCCCAAATATTTCATTATAATCTGGGGATGATGGATAAGAAACTGAATTAAAACAGAAGATTATCTGCGTAAAGATTTTGCAAGCAAATCTGCCGCAGAGTTTTATCGTATTCGTGGTCAATAAAACTGATAGAGCAAGATAATGAACCAAAAACATTATGCAAAAATAACTGCAATGGTTCGAAAATAGTGGTACTTTGTTCATGGAATGGCCTCCACAATCCCTAGACCTTGATGTCGTAGAACACGTTTCGGATTTAGGAAAAAGAAGGTTAAGTTTCTTCCCTACTGCGCCAAAAAATTAAGATAAACTTTGAAAAACCATTGAGGTAACTTTAAATTCAACAGCATACCGAATTCAAGAAGAAAACCATTTTGACTTATTTTTTGAATAAGAATTAAAAAAATTAGTCTTGTGCGTTTTTTTTTCATTGTATACATAAACGAATAAATATCTTTTATTTTACTATGTTATGTTTGCAACAGGTGATAATTATGTTACGTATAAACAAAAGAGAATAAGTAGTAAAATAATCTGAGACATCATTAAAAAATTAAAATATCACCAAATATTGTCTCACATTTTTGAGTTACTGTATTTTAAAATCAATACATACATATATACCCTCCGCGTCAAAACTTAATCCACTTTGTTCAATTTAAGATTTGAAGTTTGAATTAGTAGAATTGTAATAATACTTCATGCGCTTTTTTTAAATTATAAAATCTTTATGCTATAGGTAACGGTTTGTAATATTCAGTAAAATGGCAAAATTCCTATCTAATTTCATCCGCATACACTGTGGAAAAAATTAATTTATAACGAAGTTGTTAATTATTTAAATTTATGACTGACTTGCGTGTTGAACGTTTTATTTCTGTAGTTTAGAGTTTGATTTTAATCGCAAACCAATCTTACTTCAAATTTATTTTTTCAAACGGGTACTCCTTTCTGATAGACGGTAGAGGTAGTAAGTAAATCCGCCTTAGCTTGGATATTCCGCATAATACACTTTAAGCTTAATCAGTTGAAAAATGTCTAACAATAAGATCTTTCTGAATTTGCTGGTTCTACTCGAAGATCTGAACTCGGAGGAATAAGTTCCATGATTGAAATGATGCTAAAAATATCCAAGACCCCCTATTCCTGCTAGAAACACACGAGTGGAAGACGGTGTCCACGGATATAAATGTGGGTATTCTCTCTCCGTTGAATACAGACATTTCGGAAATAGAAAGTAGAATTGTCCAAGTAAAAAGAAGGGTGTGCGAAGTATAAGTGTCGAGCTTAAAAATGTCACCATACCGTAACTGGTACGGTTACTGAACATCTTGCGCACACTGTAAAAAGAGGACAAGTAATTAGGTGACCTACTCAGCACGTACATATGTATATAAAACATTTAAGAAGAAATGCACCTCGCAACTACTAAAATAAATTTAGTTTTAACTTTCGAGAGGCTCGCGAATCCGTATTAAAGACAAGATCACGTAGGAGAAGAATGTAAAATAGTGGCCTCGGGTGCGCTTTCACTCGCTTTGTTTGGGCTCGGCTCGAGCAAACCTTTCTTCTAGAGGTCATCGGCCTCGTGTTCTTCTTTTGCCACTTTTTGTTAGGTGGTGCTCCACCGACTTTCTTCATTTGTAGTTTCGTATTATAGCGCTGCGGGTCTTCAAGATATTTCGCAATCTTAAGAAGCTCTTTTATTCCAATAGTTTCCTTGTGTGCAGATTGAATTGCAGAATACTTGTAATGAAAAATAATTGTGAAAGCATTCCTTTAGTGTTACCCACCCTCGCTTAGTTAAATCTATTTCTTTGGTTAGATGATAAATATTACTAGAAACTGCGGTATTAATTGCTCAAGAAAATTAAATGAATTCAACCAGTTTCTTTATATAAATTAAAATTTTTTGGCTTAAACGGCAGTTTCCATACATTTACACATCTTAAGAAAATGTGGAAAATAACGTTTTTTTTTTGTATTCACTGTCTCATTTTATGTTCTGTGACGGTAAGCCAACCGCAAATCGAAAATGAACCTTCGATTGTTCCCCGTTTAAGCGAAAATGAAATTGATCCAAATGTGGGTCCAACAAGTGTTAAAATAAATATAACTGGCATGGATACGGTTGCGGATCCTGTCGACAATTTAGAAGAAACAAACCCAGTTAACGTCGATGACGCCAATCCCATAAATAAATACTGCAACTGCACGGAAACTTTGTGCAACTGTTGTAGAGATTTTCGAATTCCCCTAGTGCCGGTAACTGGTCCAGGATGTGCCAGGATTCACTACTTAGGCGATGAAAAAATGGCTGTGACTATCAAATACGGGGACATTATTTTGGCAAGCAGAACTATTTCAGGTAAGCTTATAAATTTTACATATTTCCGAAATGTTATATGTATACATACAAAATATTAATTTCGTATACCCCCTATTTATAATAATATCTCGTACATACTTTAACTTTAGTATTTATTTAATATATCAATTTAAAGGAGCAAATACGAGGCCAGTTTGTATTGGTCTTCCTGGGGGATTTTCTCAATTTTGCGGAAGAGTTTACGGTCTTTCGAAAGAAAAAGACAACTTCAAAGCGTGCTTAGGACTTGAACTGAGGGCTGAGGACGATGTTGAGGCGGCGTTAAGAGTTTCATGCTTTAAATTTGGCGCAAAAGGCCTTTCAGTAGCAGAAGCCGAACCGCTGCCCCCACCAAATGAAAAAGATGAAGATGATGACGATGATTTTCTAGATTTTGGAGGTAAAACATTATTAAAATAGCTCTTCTAAATTTTTTATATTTCCTGATCTTCCAAGGCGATAGTGACGCAGATGATGACGATGACGACGACGATGCCGGTGGAGACGATGGGAGCACACAGTCTGACTACGATGGATTTGGCAACTTTTTAGGCGGATTATTCGGTTCGGGAACGCGTGTATGAAAGCGACTACCTAAGAATTAAATGACGCTATATTTCGGAAGATAATAATTTATTTATTTATTTATTAAACACATAGTCATACATATATAAAAGGTCTTAGTTGTTTTTATTTAACCCTACCTCCTACCTCGTCGAATTGGAGTTTGGCTCTTTAGATAAGAAGCGATAAAATGTGGGCGTTATATATTTTGTTTTTAATTTCAGGTACATCGTTATTGCTTTCTGGCAATTCAATTATTTCTGCCATTCTCCTTCAATTTAATATCCAGATGTTTAGTCCAAGCAAGTTGATCGTCTATTATTGCCCTAAGTATTTCTATTGAGACATTCTTGTGCAAAATTTAATATTTATTTCGCTTCTTGAGTACAGTAAAAGTAATTTTTGATTTTTGTTTACAACCTAAGACAAGGTTCACCTCGGTACTTACATATGTATGTAAATATTAAAGTAGAAACTTGAGGCGTGTAAGTAAATTCATGCATTATGAATTAAGAACAATTGTTTTTTAAACGTTGCTAAGAACCGTAACGTCTGCTGCTTCCTTTAAAAAATCACATTTCCGGTCGGTTAGAAAACGATAAGTTCTTCTTCTTGTTCTTCTTAACTACGACAAGCTCTCGCTAAAAATTCTTCACTTATTATTTCATTATTTCCACGCCTAAGGTGATCTCTTGGCTTCAGTTCAAATAATTCCGACAAATATTTCAAGTCGAAGTACTTTACTTATGTTTTTCTTTCTTCATAGCTCAGAGTGTTCTTGCAACTATTTGATTCTTTATTCGTAGCTCATTCTATAAACAAACCGAAAGCCGTCAGTGTCAAATTGAGTCGCTTCAGCAGCGCTCGCCAAAGAAGAAAACTTGGGGCACCGGGAGAACTTCCAATTTTAAGTGATAAGCGGCTCGTGTGCTAGAATGTCGGACACTTCAGAAGGGACGATTCCTCCTGGCTGGGAAAAGCGTTTGAGCCGCTCGACTGGTAATGAGTAAAGGATTATTAAAGTAAAGAAATTTAACACGATTTTCTGCAGGAATGCATTATTACCTAAATGTTTATACAAAGCAATCGCAGTGGGACTTGCCTACCGCGCCGGCAGAGGTAATATTTAAATTTCTACTAATTATAACAGAAATTATCACACCCACCCAAAAGGCTTCGCAGGAACCTGCGCAAATTCAGTGCTCGCATTTGCTGGTCAAGCACAATAAAAGCCGAAGACCAAGTTCTTGGCGCGAAGAGAACATAACCCGTTCAAAGGAGGAAGCCAGGGATTTAATTGAGGAATATCGGAAAAAAGTACGAGAAACATCTTTAAGACCCATAAATTATAATAGCCTTGTTTTTCAGATTGAATCTGGAGAATGTTCTTTACAGGACCTAGCTAGAAAATTTTCTGATTGCAGTTCAGCTAAACGAGGAGGCGATCTTGGCTTATTTGGGCGAGGTACATTTGATATTAAATATTAGAAAAATTAAGATTCTTATATTGAAAATGCGTTGAAGTTGCTCACTCCATGTCATCTTTAATTATAAACTCAGCCCAGTTGAAAATTAGGAAAAAAATCGATTTTTTCCTCTTTTTGATTTTCAGAGAGCACAGCACGCCTATACAATTGCAATTCTTTGCAAGGACAAGGAGTAATTTTTAGTAGCATGTCTTTTATTCCAAATAACAGAAGCACATTTTTCTACACGAATTAAGCTCCATGTCCTATTTCTACGCTTTTTTATCAACTGGGCTTAAATCTGGCGACTTTCCTTATCCTACATTGTAGGCTATAGACCTTTGCATTTTTGAAAAAGGGTTCAAGCAGTTTAAACAAATAAACTCCTTGTACGCATAGATTTACTGGATTATATTTTCTTTCTAGGTGTCATGCAAAAGTCCTTCGAAGAAGCAGCATTTAATTTGAAAGTCGGTAAAATGTCGAAAATCATTGAGACTGATTCTGGACTGCATCTCATTCTCAGAACACAGTAATTAAAATTAAAGTATATTTATAATTCTTCTGCTACTTTAAAAGACAGGTGTTTAACTAAGATTGTATGTATTTTGACAAATCAAGTTAATTAAAAAATAATATTATTTGTCATTTAAATTCAATTTTTCTAATAGTAATTTTGCACCAGCGTGATTTTGCGATTTTAATGCTGATAAGTTGTCATTTACTGTTAAAATATCTTTAATGTGTGATTTAACAGATTCTGTTGAATTTTCTACCAAGTTCACGAGTATAAAACAAGCTCTATTTAACCTGATCCAGTACGATACCTACAATTTAAAGTTATGAAATGTGTTTAGATAATAAAAAAGGTATAAAACTGCAAATTTCATCTTACATTTTCTGTTGTTAAAAATTGGCTCAGGCAAGAACTAAAAGTTGGGGCGTTCGAAATTGATCTTTCCTTATCTTGCTTTATAATTTTTTTCAGTGCGATGTGTAAACCGGCATCTTCAATCCCTGATATCAATTTAGCTGCTGGAATCTAAAGTAAAATATGTTACATTATTATATTTCGACTTTTACATAATACGGATTAGTGAAAATAATGTAAGAAAATTAAGTCCAGTGCTCAGAGCTTTTTAAAACAATTGCATTTTGCTTGCGCTTACCTTTGGAGCATTCTTCTTTGCGACAGCAGGTTGTGCAGCTTGAATTTTCCATTCTGGGTCCACAACCAACTTTGCTAAGTTCTCGGATACTTTAGAAAAATATTCTGCACTCACTAGAGAAATAATTATTTAGAAAAGTAATGTTTCAAATAGCAAAACGTACTCTTTTTTAAAATGCTCGCCGTTATTAGTCCTATATGACCGTCACTAAACCAAAAGGGGGTATTTTCACAAATCTGCGTACAAAATGTTTCTTCTACGGAATCGAAAATTTCCTTGCGCCGGATACTCTTCTCTTTTTTGCTGAATTCTAATCCGGTATCCAAAAACGTTATTAAAGAAGGATGAAAAGTCTCGGTGTCAGCAGGTGAGATAAACCATTCAATAACTTTCCTTCCTGATGTACTTTGCATTAAACTTTCAATGCAACTGATTACTGGATCAAAAATAACTTTCTTAATGGCTTTTGTATCATCCATTGAGTTTACGATTGCCAAAATAAGAAGATACCCGTGTTCATGTAAACAAATTTTTTCAATGTGTTCCTTTAAAGATTTCACAATTGCCTGCAAGTATAAGCCCATAAATATACTATATATTTTTTAATTAATGGGCGTCCTTACCCTTCTTTCTTTTGTTGGTGAATACCAGAAGCAAAGAATTGCAGAACGACAGCCCTCTTTAGTTGTAACTAAATGCGGTATTAGAGGTGCATAGATAGAAACAATTTCTGCCCTTTCTGGCTCCTTTGATTCCTCGAGATATTCTAGCAAAACAGCATGAACTAAAGAATTATCTACGAGCTTTTTGTTGGCCACATGTTCCAAATTTGATTTAACAGCACTTAAAGTGGCAACTTTCAAATCTTTTGCATCTTTGTATACATCAGATAAGTTACAAACAGAGGAATCTTTTTGCTAAAATTGAAAATAATACATCAAATATTAGTTGCATCACAACCACTAATTTTTTTTAATTAAAAGACTAATTTTGTTAGTTAATAGAGTGCAAAGTTATAAATGCTTTAATTTAATTTAGCTCTAGCACTACATACTTACGATAAATGAAAATAAATTATTATATTTACCTTTTTATAAATGTCGCCATAGAACTCTTGTTTCATTTGTGCCTTTTGCTTGGGACTAGCCAGATTTAAGAAGGCATGATCGATAATCTTGCTGGATATGACATGCGATGTCATTCGAATTATATTACCATAGAAGCTATTTATTACTTTATCTTTAGCAGAAGCATCTCCATATTTAAGTATCCTCATAACACAGAAATGAGCATATTTCGATGTTGCCATTTCAACACTTATTGGTGCCAATTCCTGCAAAATTGAGCGTTATTAAGTTTTATTCAATTCGTGAATACATAATAAATATAGTATACATAAAAAAAAACTTGATTTTTCTTGCCTAAAAATCTAAATAAGAAAATCTAGAATTTACCTCAACAATTGACTTTTTTAATTCCATCGGCGAGTGCTTGAAGAGGCATTGAATTATTCTAGCAGTATCATGAGCCATTACAAACTTCTTTAAGCAATCGGCTTTTTTCAACAGATTGTAAAGTTCTGTCGCAACTTGAACTTTCTTAGACTTTTCTATTTTCTTGCTAAAACGAATGAATTGTGCTTTGCATTTCTTTACTTTTAATTTTAAATTTATTACCTGTTCAATTCCTCGTAGAGTTTCTTCGCTTCAACTGAAACCTCATAGCTGCTTTTGGACTTCTTGCGGGTGAGTTTCAGCTTCTTTTTTTCTGCTTTCAATTTGCCCCAATCAGTTTTAGCTGGAGCAGTTTGCGAAGGCTTTCCTTCAGTTTTTTCTGAAGTAACTTTCTTAAATTTTTTCTTGGTTTTCTCAAGAGCAGAATTTTCGCTCTTGCGCTTAGTGCCCGCAATCATCTTGGCTGGAACTTGAATGAATCCAAATGTTAACAACTTAGATCATAGGTTAACACGAATTGCAGCTGAAAACAACTTTGCGATGTACGAAGCACATGCACTGACAGATGTCACAAAGCACGTGTGTTTTGATGGGAATGTTTTTAGCACTGACATCTATATGTCAGTGGTTTTTAAGCTACGTTTATACTCGCGAGAAATATAAAACAATGCATAGAGAAACGAAAGGGAAATCCTCAACTATCTTCAGTGTCAAGATTGCATTTATTTTTGTTTCTTTATTATTTTTTTCAATTTGTTGCCATTTTTGCAACTTTTAAAATATCAAAAGCGCTCCGGTGAGCAGATGAGTATTATCATCGTGGATAAGAAAAAATGTTGTTTTTCAACCCTGCAATTAAAATTTAATTTCAAATTTAAAGTGGTCACGTCCCTGTTCAAATCAAGTTGATCTTGACCGGAATTACAAAACTTTTAAATCAACTTGAATTTAAGACCTTCTGTTTTTTTGAATAGTGTGCTGGGCTTAAGCGAAGACCGCCCTGTGCGTAAATGGCAATGCCGTGGGCGAACACGACTTCGTGCAGTTGGCGTAGCCCACTGACATATAGAACTGGACTGCCGATCCAATGCAAAATCGCACCTCAAAACTAAGACGACTTTTTGACATAAGATTCCTATCTCTTTCCCCCATCCGACCCCCAGGCGAAATGCATATGTAAGACAAAATAGAATATGTTTTTATATATCTGACTCTTGTGTTCTTCCGGCCCCGAGCTGGTTGGTGTAGGAATGTTTTTTAACAATTACTCAAAATATAGGGCGAATTGAAAGGGGCTGTTTTGTGACAACTTATATTTATTTAATTTCTTTATTTCAACATACATTGCAAATAATTTAATGTGTTTTTATAGCATGACTTTTCCAAGGTAGGCTTGCATCTCCACTTAAAATGGTTTGCATTTCCACTTAAAATGGTCTCACTTTTCGACCATCGATTGGCAGTCCAGTTCTATATGTCAGTGGCGTAGCCCGAGCCTTGCGTCAAAGTTTCCATTTATTCGCGGCAGGTTGCAGCACGCGCGAGGCCCGTCAGCTGACGAAATAAAAACAACCTTTGTGCAGTGCACGTGCAGATTTGCAGCAATGTGCTTTGTTTGGTTCAGCGTGATCGGGTGGAAAAATGTTTGAAAAACGTTTTATTAAGTACATGTGCTACGCCATTTGCGGTGTTATCGGTTCTGAATTGGTTTTCAGATTAATCGTAATATGGAAAAAACGATTCTCGGGCGGTAATGAAGAAGTAAACGAAGTTTTATGGACGAACGATTTAACGCAAGTATGTCGAGAAAAGCATAAAACAAAGGTGTCGCCGTGCAAAACGCCTTACTGCTTTATTCGGAACTTAAAACGCGTCGCCGAAATAATTGATAATGCTCAGCACACGATCGACCTATCGATGTACATTTTCACAATGGTAGAAATAGCCGAGAGCCTCTTACGCGCGCACAGAAGAGGCGTAAAAATTCGGATTATTTGCGATGAATCGATGGTGTACTCTTCCGGGTCCCAAATAATTAATCTAAATAAAGTTGGTGAGTATCACATTTCATCATGCATTTTCATTTTAGGTTAGGACTCATTCTCTTTGAAAACTTTTTAAAATAAACGACTTAAATGTAGTTTCCAGAGCGAGAGATAAAATAGTATCCTTATCCTTAAATTTCGTCGCATTTGTTAGGGTTTTTGAAGCACTGACTATGGCAGCGGTTCCCAAGGTACGCGTGCTCACTCACGTGCACTTGCGCCACATTAATAAATTGTATTTTCAGCTGGGAAACAGCAAAGTGGTGCTATTGTTCTTAGGATAAGAATTTTAATGTTTAGAACATCTTTGCAACATACTCTGAATTGGATATCATGCATGGATGCATAAAAGTTCAATGAGGTTCGAACTTAGCTAGTACATTTTTCTGTGCAGTCCTGTAAACTGCATTTTAGAAGTGCAGAGATATGTTCAAGAAACTTCAGTTTTAAGTCTGCAAAATATTCATAGAAAATGGTTAATCTATTATAATTGTTTAATAAATATATTGCACTACAAAGCGTTAGTTGCAAGTTTCAATTAAACAATACAATTTTATTTAGCTTTTAGAACTGCGATATGCCACGTGGCAGAATGCGAAAAATGTGAAATTAATTAAAGGAGCATATCTCCATTATTTTTGATTATTACTCTTATTACTTATATAATTAATTAATTAAAATAAATAGCACACTCACTGATAATTAATTATCTCCCAATATTATAAAATTTAAGAGAGTAGTAGAGAGAGTGTGAGAGTAGTAAATATTTTGTAATTAAATGACAGTCATTTGGTGTAACAGCAAACAATGGAAAAGAGATTTCAATTTATTATTCTTAGGAATAATAACTCACTAAAAATCATATGTTCGTTTCACTTGAACGGATAAATAAAAAGGACATTTGCCGAAAATAACTAAAATTATTTGCGTTGTTATTTCGGAATGTTCCTATCTTCATATTTTGCAGCAAATACCTTTTCATCAATTACAGCTCTGAAATGGCGATTCATTTACAATACCTCTAGAAAATTTTTGAGTGATCACTGATCGCATATGAGGATTTCTGAATTTAAATCCAATTGGCAACCGATGACCTTACAGTATTGCGGCTAATTTTTTTCCACGAGTTTTTAGTTGGATTGAGATCAAGGGAATGAAATGACCATTTTAAAACTGGTACATTCTTCGATTCCATCCAAAGCTTCACACTGACTTAACCTTTTGCTTGGGATCGTTATCGTGTTGGAAATGCCATTTTACTGGAATTTCCCATTCTGCAAACTGGGAAATATAAAGGTTTATTTAATTGTAAAGCTGGACCTATTAGAGTTAAATTTATCGACAAATTTTAAATTGTTTAAGCCTTTTAAATCAAATTACACACATTCGCGGACGGCATTTCATTCAAAAGTTGATCTAATTTCATATGAAAACGATGGAAAAATTTATAAGAAAAATGAAATTGTGAGATTCTTATAACAAGACGACAAGACCCTTTGAAGATTCAAACCGTCCGAGGGCGCGAACGTGTTAAACAGCTTTACAAGGGTATGCTAAACTGTAAAATCGACTATGGTTTATTAGTGAGCACATACAGGATAAGATAAGATATATATAAATATTTACAAATTTACCTTGTTGTGCCTTCACTAATTGATCACAGTGGATTTTACAGTTTACTGTACTCATTTGAACTCCGCTTAAGCCTAAGCCTCGTTTGTGAGTTCGAAGAACCTTTCGGGGCATTAATTCTGCATTTTTGCAGATCGGCGTTTTCCCAGTTGATAATTAACATTCACATTGAAAACCATATGATCGTCCATTCGACTTTCAACCTCTCTTTCTCTCGTATTCAGGTGACCTATAACCTTTCAACATATGTTTTATTTCCATGGGATTGAATAACTATATTTTTCCGACCAAACTAAATCAGTCGGCAGTGAATAAAAAGTGATAAAAGAGTCTCTAAAACGCACTCATTTGAAAGTTCGATTTATAGGCACGGAAAGAATTAGTTAATGGCTAAATTTAAGTCACAAATGGTGACTTTCTATGCTCGCAATAGGACCCACTATTTGCTATAATATTTTCTTTAATCATTGCTTTTAATTAAAAATAAAGCCATGTAGTACTCATTATAATTCCCTCTTTTTTTAGGAATTCCAGTGCGGTTCCAGACAAGTGCCTCTATGTTAATGCATCACAAATTTTGTATATGTGATGGACATGCAGAATTAGGTATTTTCAAGAAGGGAAACACTACACCTATATTAATAACAGGATCTACAAATTGGACCTTCCAGGTAAAACAAATCATTCATAAAATTTTCGAATACGTATTAAAACATTAATTTTTAATTTCAGGGTTTCGCTTCAAATTGGGATAATTTAATAATTACTTCCAATCGAATACTTGTAAAGGAATTTGAATCCGAGTTTGAACGGACGTGGGAGTTATTTAATAATAACAAAGATTGGACATGTGAGCTTAAAAACTCAACTGCCTAAAGAATTTAATAATAAGGTAATACATTATAAGTATTATAAATTAGACAACAAAGGCGAAAAAACTAAATTTACCTTTGATGCAATTAATTGCAGCATAATAATCAACATTTTGCTTTCTATCATTTCGATTTCAAATTCAATTTTTATTTTTGTTTTGTGTATTTTTTTAATCACATTGTGACCAATACAAACCGAAGCAGAAGTATCGAAATGAACAATTGTACTATACTACTGTTTAGCTACAGCGATTGATTATATCAATATTTTAAGAGAATTTCACTTTGGGTCTGTAGACGTTTTTGTATATGATCGAAAGTTTTGCAATGTATTGCGTTTTTTATGTTTTTATAGTTGACCTCTTTACCAGAAGATAACATTTTTAATATAGATTAGCGGAGTGTATATTACAATTAAGTATATCTTGAAAAAACTGTGCTCATTTTTGGACGGTTATTTTCTGCTCTAGTTTTATCCCTTAAGGGAAGTTGTTTGCTTGAATATTTTTCTTGGAAGTTATTATTCAGGGCTTTCAATCGATCTCTCTAAAAAAAAGATTGAATAAAACTAGTTCAAATACCAAACTATTACCCCTTTTCATTTAATTAAGCTAAACAGTCCTTTTTTTTTCAAAGTGTACCCTTCCCTTTTTAAAACTAATTACACGTGAAGTGAGTACTTGCTTATCCGGTTGTTGAAATAAGAGTTAATTAGCACTTTTCACACGCACAGCGAAGAAGTTAGAAGAGTACCCATTTAATATTTCATGAAAACCAAGAAGCAATATTTCTGGTCAATGCGTCGAAAAAGTGGCAGGTGCGTTTTATGGAATTCATTAGGATAGGTAATTAAAGAACTCTGGATTGGATCTAAGAAAAAATATCCTTTTTGAAAAAAAAAAACTATGGCGGTGAATAGTTTATGAGGTGCCGATCAAAAATCTAAATATCGTTATGCCCTACCGCTTTTCGTTTTCTAGATAATATGAATTAATAGATTTAAGATAAAAATTTCTTAATCAGCCTGTAACTTAACAATTATACAATCTGTGAACTCAATTTAAGCATCATCCTACATAAAAACAGACTTCCTACCGAACACAGCTGTCGTTTACAAACAGATTTTTATAAGTCGTCATATTTGTATGATTTGGTACTTTGTAAGCATTTTCCTAGATTCTAGCATCGAAAGTATTAAACTTATAAGCATAAATGTTTAGCAATATAGTCTAAACCTTCAAAGAAGATTAAAAACTTTTTGGAAATGGGATAATTTTTCCTTACAAAGAATTTATGACATAAATTTTATGTATATTTTCTTTAAATTATCCTGGCATGAAAAGGTGGTCGCATGTGTTTGATAATTATTTTTTCATAATGCAATTTTCCCAGTAACAAAAACGTTTAACTACCTAATTTCGAGCAAAGGATTCGAGCTGTAAAACATTCTGTGAATTGGTAATTTGCCTTACCTAACTTACGCCATTATTCCCAAAAGTGCAACTGTCCTTTGAAAAAAACAGCAGATGTTTCTTTTATTTCTTGTAATTGCAGGTAGAGGTTTCGTCCCATTTTTGAACCTTCTTAAATTATTCCAGGTATTACAAAAAGATTCTTGCAGCTACCTGGATAAGTCTTCTCGTAATTTTTATTTTAACCTTGCCAAAATTTTCCATTATATGTATGGAGTACGAAGTAAATTTGAAAATCAAGATTTTCAGCACGGTAACTCACGCAAATTATTATGACATCTGTGCGTAAATTTGATTATTTTAATCGCGTAGTAATTTCTTTAAAAATTTCATACATATTCGAATCATTATTGGGAAATGATAACGTCTGAAATTTTTCCTCGTGCGATTGATAAAAATGTCTGCTTCTTGCTGAGATTTGATTGTTTCTTTAAAAAAGTCGACAGATACCGTCCGAAATCCGCATGCATATTATTGCATTTGCCAAGGAATAGAGAATGAAGAATTTAGTAGCAAAAAAGAAAATTAAATTCTTACAAAGGAAAAATTTAAAGACAGTATATTATATTACAGAACGGATTTGGTTTATTTTTTAAATAGGCTCGTTATATATCAAATCCATCCAACGGAAATGAAACATTGTGTATTCTGCGTAAAGAAATACGCAGGGTAATATTTCTGCACAAATAAATATAAGCAAAACAAATTCCTCCGAAGGTTTACTAGAATTTCAAACGCAATAAAAACCGCAAATATAAAATGCCAAGTCATTTAAAAAGCAAAATTTTATTTCATTTGTTGCACTAAAAAT